>FR990104.1:4123125-5497500 GCA_905404275.2 Hedya salicella
ATTGTTTATGGACCTTGCGAAGGTGGCATTCCGATCGTGTTTTGAATCGGCCGGTTTGGTTCAAACAATGTTGGGTGCGCAATTAAACGGGTTTTAGTAATTCGGCTAAAATAAATCTGAAATAATCCTCAAGTGACCTCGTCTGTTGATTTAGTATTTAGTTAAATTTAACCAGCAATTCAAATTTGCTATTTGGACTCTTAACTACCGTCAGTACTCGGTATTTAAAGATTAAGATGATGATTTGTAAGATTGATTAATCAATATTGTCGTCGGTTTCGTACTATGCATTTAAGTAATACCCGGGGCCTGTTTCATAAACGCTTGTAATTTGTATTACAAGCGGAACTGTCTTTCCAACAATATATATTAATAATCGGTGAACATACAGTTGTGTGCAAAATAATAGCAGTGAAGCCGGATTTGCAGAAGTAGATGTAAATGTGACTTAAGATTTTAGTTATAATCGTGGTATGAGTTAACAATAAAGTGCATTCAGGTTCGACGACAGCAATGTAATAACCTTTAGCCGCCCAAAGGGCCATTAAAAGGCATTCTCCTATTCAATGAACTTTGAGTCATTTTCTATCAGAATAGAGTTGCATTATCTTTTAGTCGTTCGAATTTAACACAAAAGCAATATAACCGAATTTCCTACACTTTTGACTCAAATTCCACTGCCAAATTTCTTTATGTGGTGGGTGGCTTGAAAAAAAAGACCCTTTTAGACATGTTATTTATATGGAATGTACTTTTCGAAATTTGTGATTTTTTATACTAATTTAGAAATATCAATTGATTCAGTGGCCAGTCCAAACAGTCCTTGGGTACATAGATTCTCTTTAGGAGCAGTTTTTTGCATCTGCCTTGTTTTAATAACTACTTACCATGGTACATACATACTGCTATTACTTTGCACACAGCTGTACATTAAAAAAAAACAGTCTAACATAGAACCTCCTCCTTTTTTAAGTCTGTTGAAAAGACTCTTCCACTTGAAATACAAGTTACAAGCTTTTGAGAAACGGGCACCTGATCTTCTATTAATTTCAATAGTTAAATAGGGTTGCATTGCAAATGAAAATAATAAATAAAATGCGACCTACTACATTGCAAGCAGGATTTGAACCTGCGACCGCTTGTTTAACGCAAAAGGTGCGTCCACACTTGTATCATTTGCTCGTATCCGATCACCGTGCCGTAGCATGACTGCGTATTGCGCTGCTTGGACGCTTACGTCGGCGCGCGGATAATGCCGCACTCTTCCGATACAAGTGTGTGATACGCGTAGCAAATGGATTTCGAGTGATCGGATCGGCGCAACGTCCAAACGCGTGATCGTGACACGCGATCATGCTACGCGACGATGATCTGATACGGGCAAATGATACAAATATGGACGCACCTAAAAGTGCTCTAACCAATTGAGCTATAGCAACTTTACGTAAGTGGGCTGAAATTTTCGAACACAATCTAGTTAGCAATAGATATACGGAAAGCGTTTCGTAGTATTATCATATTTGTTTTTCCTTTTACGGTTTCCATGAGAAGTGCTACTTCTTCTCTTAAGATAAGCTAGACAATATCCTGCATGTGACAAAACCCCGTTGTTATAAAATACCAAGAGAATTTCACTGATGCTTTGATTTGCTTTTTTTTATCATGCTCAAGGCGTATAGTAAACAAAACACGCGAGCCAATGCGTCGTATCTGGTTCATTTATGTTTATCTACATTTGAAAGAAGAACGACGAGTACCTGCACGAAGTAATAACTTATGACATTATTCCACCGTGAATATTTTGCTGCAAAATGCGGCAAAAACTAGTAATCGCATTATTTATGGTATTCGTGAAGGTTGCATTCCGGTGGAGAACTTTTTTGATGGACTTGTTTTTGATTGAAGTCGGCGTAAATAGGTCACTATCTTGTCTGCTTCACAACTGCAGTATCGATTTTTATGTAGGTTTTTTTTTAACGGCCGGTTTAATATAGGGGTGGTGACGCTGCCTGCGAACCTGATGGTCCTGGGTTCCTAGTAAGGGCAATTATTTGTGTGATAAGTCACAGTAGATGCACAATTGCGTCACAAAGACTTACTACATGTTATGTTAAAGAAAAATCAACTCTGCCTTTTCGCTGAATTATTTTCGGCCGAATGTTCCATTTGCCAACTGTTTCATTTTCCAACTGACGATTTTCTCTGAAAGCATTTTGAAGTGAAAACTTCTTTAGCGGCGCTGTGCACTTTTTATGATGGGGAAAAAAGTAAAACTCGCGACAGGTCACGTGACCGACAGATTGAAAATTCGTAAGACGGACACGTGACCTGCGGGCCTATGATGGTCGCGTTTATCACGAGATATATGATATGATAACGCGTCTGTCACTCTCGCACTGACATGCTTGTCAGAAGGAGACAGCAGCTATATGTCACTTATTTATCGCGTGACAAATGCAACCATCATAGGTCCGCTGATCGAACAACTGTTACAATGTCATTGAACTCGAATTGTAATATAGTTCTGAAGTGTTACATTTTTAATTTAAAATGATAGTACTTTTATAATGATACTTAAAGTTATTCGTGGAAAATTATTTCCTAACCATTCCAAAATATCAAAAATGCACAACGTTAATATTCAAGTTTTCACTTCTGCCGGCACTCCCAGAGTGCAACCCGTTGTTTTTTCCGGAAGTTTCGTAAAGCAAACCTAACCTAATCTACTAAGTATCCATGCTATACTATATACTATTATACTATCTATACTAATATTATAAATGCGAAAGTGTGTCTGTCTGTCTGTCTGTTACCTCTTCACGCTTAAACCGCTGAACCGATTTGGATGAAATTTGGTACGGAGATAGTTTGAGTCCCGGGACATAGGCTACTTTTATCCCGGAAAATGCCCTTATCCGCGATAAACGAATTTAAAACGGACGAAGTCGCGGGCAGAAGCTAGTATTCTATTAATCCATCAGAAAATACACTGAGAAAAAAAAATGATTTCGGAGAAAATCCAGTGTTGGGAAATAACGCAGTTGCAAAATGAAACATTTGGCGAAAAATAATTCGATGAAAAGGCAGGAGACCCTTTATAGGTAATACTGCTGTTAGTTATAATTATGTTATCTCATATTATTGCTGTAACTGCACAATATTTATAATACAATACCTTTGTGACACTCTTAAAAATAGATCATCCCGGGACCACTTCCCTTTCACCGACCTTGCATCGGTACAAGGCTGCGAAATATCGATCACCCATCCTATACTACCTTTCTATACATCATCCAAACATCTGCACGTTTTGGAACCCCGTCGATTTAACTCTTTTAACATCTTCGTATGGTACCATATTGATAATGTTAAAGCGACAGAGTACTAAAGCGTATTAATATTTAAGATGGTAAAAAAGGGCGTAAGCGATGTTGTTTTTTGTATGTAGATACGACGCTTTGTGGCGTGTCTATTCGTGCGTGCGTGCAGCAGATGGAACGCGACTGTTGACATTTAGTTGCTTCTGTCGGAAGCTCTTGTTTCTTGTACGTTTGAGTGAACTCGAGATGTGTGTGAGGTCTTTTTTTATACATGCTAGAGGTGTAATGAGTTAATATTACCTACTTAATAACAAACTGAAATTTGTAAAGTCGGGCGGGATTGACAGGACCAATAAACTCGATTTTATAGCTGAACCAAGTTATGGGGAATGAATGGAAATTTTCAAAAATCTTGAATTTTTGTTTATATGTAGGAATCCTTATTGTCAGAAAAATAATACAGATTATTCTGTGGCTTAGACAAAAATAAAAAGATGTTGATGGGCCGATATACCTGTCTTATACGATACGGCAAATGCAGCATTGATATTTCCTATTAAAATGGCAGTAATTTTACAATTATTCTTGCCGTACCGTATAAAGCAGGTAAAGCAGGCAAGCCCACCAACACCTTTTCAACTTTTTATTTTTTTCCAAGCCACAGGAAGTCTGTTTTTTTCTGACAATAAGGAGGCTTATTCCTACACATAAACAAAAATTAAAGATTTTTGAAAATTGTCTACCATTCCTCATTGAATAATTGCCATAAACGCCAGCACTTCTAGCACAACTGTGATCCGCGACTCTTTGTCGCGCGAAAAAGATAGTCTGTCTCCTTCGTTTCAATACAATGCGAGAAAGACGGGTGATGCTATGTCGCGAGACAAGCTTAGTCGTGGAGAGTTGTGCTAGACCGGCTGCAATGCTTCCAACATCAACACTAAAAATCACATGCTAAATTCGATTGTAGCTGACTTTAGGAGCGTTTAAATAGTAAGTTGTATTAACGTATTTTTTTTTATAGTACAAAAATAGATTTTCAAATATCGCATGTCACCAAAACTGGCGAGTTCTGACTACAACTAATTAATGAGAAGTTTGTATTTTTATTAACACGCTTTTATTAGGTCGACCTGTATGTAACTATGTAATGGAATCTAAGGTAACTAATTTAACCATCTTCCAAAGATCGTAGCGTCATGAAAATTGGCAGCTGTATGTAGTTCTGATGACAATACAATAATATGGTACTGTCGAACTGATCTGATGATGGAGCCGGAAGATATGAACTGGGACTTCATGATAGAACATCGTATCATAGCTGTGTTTGGATTTGTTAAAAAGTCTTGTAAAGCGTGTTTTTCTAGTGTTTTTTAAACTATTAATTTATTCCACTTAGTTAGTTGACAGGCGTCATCATTGTACCTACTTTACATCGCTATGTAAATTTCAAATTGGATTTACTCTTATCTGTTCAGAAGTTAAGCATTTGCCAATATATTCCACATTATTCGTGTCCGGATTCAAAATTGCTACATGTGTGTAATTTTAATCGCCGCTGCTAGTTTACGAAAACATGATCATCATAATACATTCCTCATGTTAATTCTACTAGGACTTCCACCAATCTATTTAGAAGTTTATAATTCACTTAATATGTTAAAAATTCGTTCGCGGATTCTAAATTCTGTACGCCTACCATGAGTTCGGCACGAGCGAGTATCGAGCGCTCGATGACGGTCTATCTCTTTTACACTATTAACGCGTGCGAGAGAGGTGCACTGACTCGATACTAGCGCCGATCGTAAACTCAGCTCATGGTAGGCAGACTGTTGTCAGAAGTAAGGTGATTAGGGATATGTGCGCCTGCTGGGTAAGTGCGCCTACTTACTCGTAGCAAAAACTGTTCATAGGTACTTTATAATAACATCAATACATCATACATCGATGCAACAAACTATATCATAGTTAAACTAAACTAAGTAATAGTCACAGATCTGTGATTATTACCAAGAACTAAAAAACCCGTATAGTTGCCCCAGTTTTTGAAAATAATTTAAATGTCTTGGTACAAAAAGCAAGATTATTTATTAGTGAAGCGGGTAGGTACTTTGGTTAACTATCTTCATATTTGTGAATGGAATAAACATTATTACCAGAGTCTTGGAAATTTTTGCGGACCTCTAAATTTTGGGGCAAATATCCCATATAGGGGATAGTTGCCTAATCAATGTAAATTATATTTAGGGTAGATGCCCCGTGTCGAGAAAGAGGAGATTTACCTCGCAAACTTTGATCGCACCTAGCCGGCCATGCAATCGCACAGAGACATGCAACACGGTCAACTTAGTTGTAGTTGCAGAGTCTCTCGATAAATAAATAAAATATCATGTGTTTCATTCGCGAAACTAGAGTAATTGCTAGCGAGGCAACTATGCTCCCGGGGCAACTATCCGGGTTTTACCCTATATATATATATGCGCACTTGCCCGGCAGGCGCACTTACCCTGCCTCACCTTAGCTTATCACCGAAAGTAAGTGATTAAGTACTAAGTAGTAAAATGAGTATTTCAATTTAATCGCCGTTGACTATTTACAGAAAATTTGTCATCATTGTACATCCTCATGTAAATGCCAAATTAAACATCCACCAATATGTACAACATCAATCGCTCGAATTCTAAATTGCTACATGCTTTCCGCCATTAAATTGAGGCCGAAATTGGCAGAAATGCGCGGAATCCTTGACATTCAGTCGCAATCAGCGCATCTTGATTCGAGAATTTCGAGATACGCCCCTATCTGTTTCAGATGCGACTAATAAATCGCATCAGATTTATTATCGGGAGGTACACGATAAAATGTTGGAAATTCTTATAAATTAACTTTTTCTTGCTCTGTTGTGAGGAATACGTACAGTTACACATTACACAAGCCTTATTTGAGCTTACAGTCACCAGTATTAATATCTGCCTCAACAAAGCGTGCAAATATCTGACACGACTATATTTAGGGCCTTTTAGGACGTTTCAGATAATTTCGCCCGCTTTGTTATGGCAGATATTGATGCTGGTGACTGTAAGCTCAAATATGGCTTGTGTAGTGTGTAAATGTATGTATTGTACCACAGGACTAGTTTGATGTCGAAAATTGTCCTGAAATAATTATTTATGTATTTTCAACGCAATTGTCTTTACAATATTCGGTTAAAGTACTATTTAGAAGACAGCTGTTCATAAATTACGTTATCTATTTTGGACGATTTTTGACCCCCCCTAAAATTATCAAATCATCAGAATTCAAATGCCTATATAGTATCAATGACCATCTTACATTAAATTAACACAACGACAAAATTATTGTATTAATCGGAGTTTTATGCAGGTATAATTCGCTAATAATAAAATATCAATATGTAAAAAAAACGAGTTCGGAAAAAAAATACTACAAATATATGCGACTGATAAAATAACATACTGGTAAAAAACGCTTTATGGGAAATCGCTACATGAAAAAAGACGAATAATTAAATTTCCGATCATGAAAGAACACGATGTGAAAATTCGCTATTATGAAAAAATGATTTTGTGAAAATTATCGAACAAACCAAACACGAATTTCATTCCTTTCTTTTCTCATTGAAGCACTTTTTAAAGATGCGAAAGATGATGTCATCTTGGGAATGACCGCCCACCCCTCTTTCGTCATGCTACCATCATCCAATGTGCAGACCCCCCACCAAATTTGAAATGACGTAATTTATGAATAGCCCCATATCCATATCGTCCGTTGATAACGAAAACTCACTAAAGATTTTTATATTACTTTTCAAAGCATCGTATCTCGGTACTAAAACGATAATGAAATACAGAAACATTACTAATGGAGTTTTATTTTCTTCTTAAATGTCATTTACAACTACCTACACACATTATAAAGTAACATACAAAAAACTATATACATAAACTGTGAACTAAAATCTTATAATATATTTTAAAAAGTTGACCTCTTATTAGCATCGTGCCGAGAATTCTGGCAGCATTTCATCACTGGATAACAAGGCCTATTCTTTGGGCGAGGAAGCTGCCAGCCTCGATGGAGTTCACGAGCCTTCTTGCCAGCTCCTTGAAGAGCTCGTAAGCATACTGGTCCCACGGATCAGAACCCTGCTGACACCGAATAATATTAGTTTTATCGGGAGGGAATGGAAACCGGGTCCAGTGCTTTTAAAACGTCACCTGTCTAGTTGGTAATTAGTAATTACTCGTTCTTTAATTCTGGTTCGGTTATTTTTAAGATAACTCTACATCTATAATTAACAGGAGCCTTTTACTTTACAAACGATAAGTAACGTAAATGCGTTTCAATTGTAAATATGACCACAGAAGGCCTGACTAATGGGTCGAACAAGCTTGGTTGTTAGTGACTCGATAAAAGTTAAGCACCCTCTTAACAAGTGTTCTTCACATTGTAAACATGACGTTTATTGTTGTAGGAGAGTTATGGGAGATCTCAACGGAAAAGATACGGATATCAGTGAGATTTGTGAAGCCAATTAGTTATCGCGCTTTCTGAGAGTTAAAGATAGTGCAGAGATTTTCTCGCAAAGTAAAAAGTAGAGTATTTTACAGGAGACAGGGGTCGCATTCGACTTTGTAAATAGATATACAATAACAATGAGATATGACTATTTCGGTATTCCAATGGCTCAGAAGTACTAGTGATATGACTTTTGTATTGCTAAACAAGCAATTAGTTACATATTTAATCGCAAGCTATTCGAATTATGCTTAAGGTGAGTGGGGCAAGTGCGCGTACCTATTCGTAAATAATAAAAAGAAGATCGTTTGAAACCAGCGGTCAATATTCATGGTGCTCACTGACATAAGCATTAGTCATGCGCACAATGTGTCACGAAAAAGAAAAGATTGATATACTTCTTTTGGTCACCGTGAAGTATACCACTCAATTAGTTCACTAGTTCAGTTTAGTTCAGTAGCTCAGCAGATTCATTTACTTCAGTTTATACAGAGATATATCAGTACGATGTATTTCTTTTCTTTCATTCCCTTACGGAACTAATGTAATGACGTTTAATTAATGCAATTCAATCGCTTTGTTACGAAAACGTTTGATAAACATTATGGACCTTTGAATCTATTGTGGAAAAAGCTAACAATCTATTTTTTGTGAGCAGATGTGATAATTATCTATCACTTTACTCTAGAGTCTGAGCAAGTGAGCCAGTAACCGAACGGATAGATAAACTGAACTACTGAAGTATTGAACTAAATGAATCTGAGCTGAACTACGGAATGAAGGAGTGAAACAAGTGAAGTACTTCATTTGAATCATTCATTCGCGAACTACCCATGTCTAATAAGCATTGTTTTTAAAAATAAGTTCAGTAAGTGAAATGTATAATTTCTTTTGAGATGAAAAACATTGGGAAATCCGCCAGTATCACTGCCTCGCCTCGACTCGAACCAATGTATACAATACAATACAGCAATTCTTTATTGCACACCACCAAGAGGAACAGTACAATTGAACTTTAACATAAACTACGGTAAACAATACACACGCAACATAGTGCATGTGTATCAGAAAATGTTCAAGCCATATTGTCTTAAATTTCGTTCAACAAGGCGATACGTTCTCTTTTAAAACCAATTACACACTGGCTTCATTAACAAGTGAATAATTTATATCGATCTGATATCTTTATCGCGGTGACTTGAGTGCAACTGTAAGTGTGGTTAATTTGGAGTTAAGGTGATTTAGAGATTAAATGATTCATAAAATTGGCGGTATTGTTATTTGATGTGTTTATTTATTGCAGTTAATTAAAGTAAAATCCACGCATGAATTTTCTATTGAATTTATACAAAACAGAATTAATAAAAATATAACGTTAGTGGCTATGTAATGTGTTAATATTTCCTAATTATTATCTTTTATGGCGTCTTCACATGGCCCATTCTAGCTACACAGAGAAAAAGGATAGACGGATTTGTGGACTTGGAGGCGTATGTTGAGAATACCTTGTGTACCTTAGACTGCTCAACTTTAAATTGAAGCAAATCAAAATCTGTTTTACCTGTCTTTCTTTTAAAATGTCGAGTCACAACAATCATATAATTTCAGCCGTTTTTTGGCCGAAACCAGTTTCTTGGCCAAAAATGGCCGAAATCGAAACCGAAACTTCGGTCTGTCACTAATTCTCTCACGACTCTAGCATTTGCCGCCGCCGCATAATAACATATATAATTCGGCCACATAGATATAATAACCTCGAGAACTGGTCA
This sequence comes from Hedya salicella, assembly GCA_905404275.2. NCBI lineage: Eukaryota > Metazoa > Arthropoda > Insecta > Lepidoptera > Tortricidae > Hedya > Hedya salicella. The sequence goes on from FR990104.1 coordinate 4,132,754, forward strand.
TATTCGGAGAAGTAGAAGGAAGATGGGGATTTGAGATATCTGACTATAAGATATGTGCAGTGTGAATTGCGTCTAACAGACAGAAAGCAATGGAAACAATTAGTTATTTCCAAAAGTAAGGCCGCCGATAATCGGAATATTCAGTTTCAATTCTTACAAAATAATGAGTGAATCCAAAATAAGCCCTTAATGATTAATTTATTGTTCGCATCAGTCACAAAAGGGATTTTGTGAATAAAAAGATCTCATTACGATGTAGTTAAGCCTCTGCGAACAGCTCATTAAAAAACGTATTCTTTACCTTCATTAATATGGAAAAGGACTAAAAACAGCGGTCAACATGAAAATGAATTAAATCAGAGACGAGCAAGGATGTCTCGAACGCGAATAATTGAAAATACGAACCGACAGACTTCGAATCGATTCTGTGTAAATGTGTGTTCCTTGACCGTTGTACCATACGAAAGTTGTAGGAAAAATGTCAACGTAAAGTTGGCTGGAACATGGACGCAAAACTTTACATCGAACCTTGTTAAGATCGAACAAGAAAGAAAAGTTTTTTTATTTAATGTCATGAAAAACAAACCCACGCAAAACATGCGGACACATGAAAATTAAAAAAGGGCAAGAGCATGTAGGTCCATGCTCAGTGAAAGGCTCCGTAGCCGTTACTGCACAGAAATGCACTACAAATGAAAAAATACGATGTGAAAATGTGCACCAGCAAAAGAGAGTATCTTCATTGCACTTATGTCCTTATGTTGATACCCACAGTTTTTTCGCCGATAAATATTGAAAATAATTATCTTTGAAAGTTTGATCCATTACCTTTGTGATTTTTTTCATATTTTTCTGACATACTGGTTAAAATAGTGGAAAGATAGAGAAGGGAAGGAGCGATTATTTCCGAAAATGTCCACTTATTCAAAAAATGCTTAAAAACCGTAAAGTGATTTTAAAAGAATTGTAGAAATATGTGCCACATGTTGAGTGTTGGTGAAAAAACAAATCAGTATATGTTACATGTACGGAGTGATCCCCCTAGAAATATTTGTTTTAGTTATCTAAATAGCGGTTTATACAAAATACCTATACTCCAAATTTCATCAATAAGCATCTCGTAGAGTAAATTGCCTGTGACATACGGACGGACATGACAAAACTAGAATAATCCGATTTAGGTTTTTTTTTTTAAATCTTCAAAGTTATACATTTCCTTTTACAATTTCATAATAGAATAGAAGACAACGCTTTCGTGGCTTAGTAAGCTAATACGGGAGCGGCACACGCGACCACAGGCTTGGCAGATATAAAACCGCCTGCGCGGTGAACTAGTGCAGATTTTTTTTTATTACTAATAAACCAATCTACCGGAAGTAATAATGTATGCACACTTCTTTAAAAATCTTATAACAAAACGCACGTGTAGCAGTCGCGTCAACAAATTGTAAATGTCGGCCATTATATCAGTGCAGCAGTTTTATAAACGTGTAAACAATATGAATATCTCGTTAAAATTATAACCCTTTCTGTTAAAATTACACAGGTTCAGAGTTATTGTTGATTGCTGATCGTAGATATTGTGGGTTTAAATCTCCTCAGTGTAATGGGATGGTGAGAGATTTAATTAATAAGTAATTTGTTTCGAGTAAATAATGAAATGTAAATGGAACACTCGACCTGCCAAAATTCGACAGATTAATAATTTCCGTTACACAAAGGGATGGCGAGAGAATTTATTAACAAGTAATTTGTTTCGAGAAAATAATGAAATGTAATTAAAATAATAAATATTCTAGGACAATTTTACACAAATAGAACTAATCCCATGGTAAGCTCAATAAGGCTTGTGTTATGGGTACTAGATCCAAGACGCCGGAACAAATATTTATGCTCATCACACAAATATTTACCCTTATCGGGATTTGAACCCAGGACCTTCAGCTTCGCAGGCAACGTTACTCCCGCTGAGCCAAACCGGTCGTCAAAATTGGAACACTCGAGCTGTGAAAATTCGACAAATTAATAATTTCCGTTACACAATAGGATGGCTAGAGATTTCATTACTAAGTAATTTGTTTCCAGTAAATAATGAAATGCTATTGGAACGCTCGAACTGGCAAAATTCGACAGATTGATAAATGAAAGTAAACACCGAGTAGAGAATAGATAGAGCATGTAATGCCATTATATTTTCGTGGATCTTCTAGTTCCACTCCAGTTTATGCAAATGCTGTTATTTATAAATCTACTTCTAAATAGCTGTATGCTTATTGTATAATTAGTGTTTATACCTATTAGATATCCTAATTTCAATCATCATTTACACTTATTTTAGTTTCAAGTTGATAGGTATTCATTGTTAGTTATCTTTATACTTAATTTAGTTTCGGATTTTTTAACTCTGATTAAAATCGCTGTATCGTAACACGCAGTTATTTTTATTTTAAGGTAATCTTCAAGAAAAAATTGCTCGGATATCTTAGAAGCAGTGATCGTTGATAGCATTTTTGCTGCATCGATTATGGTAGAGTGCCATGGGTGTGGCAAATTTCATCCGAAATGATGGATCACAGTCAATATTAACTATGATTAATAGTTTAAACTGGTACTTTTTACATCTATAGCCCAATATCATGATCACCACCAAGAAATCTACCAAATTTACGATCACTGCTTTGGAGGTAGAAATAAAACATATCTCGCGAGCTTCTTGTGAACTTTCATCTTAAAATTAATATTCGACTAGGGGAGGTATCAGATAAGAATGGCGTCGAATAGTCAGCTGGGTTACAACACCGAAAGTGAAGACCACGACCACTCAGGCAAGAGTGTAACAACCAAGAAGAAGAGGCTAATAAATTGTAACTTTTATGCCATCAGTATGATTCTCGATTGCCAGGTTACATACAATTATCTTAGTAAAGATGGACATTAATGTTATTATACCCAAGTGCGTTCTTATCATTAATAAATTCGACTTTTCGAAACATAAAGAACAATGGCACTTCCAAGTCCTTAATTGAAGACTAACATATTCTTGATTAATACGTTCCTGATTTTTATGGCCAGGCTCCGCACCCCAAACATACTCAGCTTATAATTTTTACCACCGCTGACTTATAAATTGCCTCACATCGAACAATTTTAATAATTGTTCACCGTATTGTCCAAGATCTCAGATACGAGATCAAGACATATATCAACGTTAATCGACGCTGCGACGTCCCGCTTTTGGCAAATAATTATAAGGATATCAGAAATTGTAATCGCTGGAATCAAAATTATATCTCAAGAGGAAATTATATCGCAAATTGCAGTGACGTCACCTCGTTGACATACGCTCCGGAGGGCTGGCATACCATGATGGATGTCTTTTAAATTGTCCTTCTTAAGCATAATTCATTGAATTTTCGTATAAAATCGAACGCATCTTTAACGGAACGACGTATAATTATGTAAAACAAGGGTTTTGAGACAAATTGACGTCGATTATTGCTGTTTGTAAGCTATATTTTATGCCCATATCGAATGGGTACCCGTGTATGTTAATGGTGTGGACACCGTGTTGGTGTCAAACGCATTAATTGCAAAGCTTCCTGACAAATAGGTGGTATGTGAAATTACAACGAGATATTGGAATCAAGGAGATAATAACGTATTGGAAATCAAATCAAGCGGCAGTTTTACCATCGGTAAACTAGTTCTAAGTTACTAGCTTGTGGTTAATTATTATTGTAACTAATTATCCTGGTTCCTTTCTTTTTCCGTGAAATTGTGTCTTGGTTAGTTGGGAATATAAATTGTGCTCAGATGTGCATATTTTCATGCAGTTTCCACAAAAAAATACGCATGCAAATACAACAAACCACCACCAGACAGTATAATCCACGACACGTGTTTCACCTCTCTACGAGGCATCATCAGATGCAGGAGATGCACGGTGATTCCGCTCCCGTACAAGGGCGGCCATAAATACCTCAACTCCAAAAAAAGCCATTTTTTCGATTTTAAACTATAAAGGGTTATTATACAAGCATGAAATATATCATTAATAACATTTTTAGACATTTATAATAAACTTGTGTGACTATTTTTATTAAAAAAATATCTGTAGTCAAAACCATTTTATAAAACGTTATTATTTTAAACATAAAGCCATTAGATAAAAAAAAATTGTAATTAATGAAAACATAAATGAAACAGCATACTACATAAATAATAAAAATATTTATTTCAAGACTATTTACATATATACAAATAAGGTTATATTAAAACAAAGCGATTACTTACTATTTATACATTCAATATTACCTACTTACTATTTACACACAACAAGTCCAATACAGATTTAGACAAAGAACTTTTTTTTTTAACAGGTAACCTTCTCAAACTTGATATTAGGGGATCTGAGTGAAGAAGAAGTCGATTAATCAAATCAGTATTAGTCAAAACGCGGTTCATTTTTCGTGTGTGATCTAGTCGAAATGCTTTATAGTATTTGTTACTCGCTTCAGCTGCTTCTTCAGACAGTTCTCCTATAGACAGTAGGCCGTGATTGATAATGTCAGCACCATGAATCAAAATTTTGTGGACAGAAGCAGGCAAATAGTACCATGGATATTCGGCAACTAATTGCCGTGCAGTTTCTAAAGCGAAATCTCTGAATTTTGTCGCATCAATGTTATATCCCGAATTGATACACTGAAGTACAGTCCAACAACGATCTAGGAGATCCTTCTTAATACCCGTAATTTCAGCTGAAATATCTGAGCTTGAGAAGAACCGCCTAGCAGTGTTGCCATCGTTCGATGTCCCGCTTCCGCCACTTTTGGGTTTATCGATAATAAGACCTAACTTTTCCCTAAATTGCGATTGTATAAGTTTTTTTTTTTCAGCTACAAGTCGTTTATCGCTATCAGACCTAGCTTGCCATTTCTTAACCTCTAACTTGTAAGCGAGATGAATGAAATATTCAAAAAATCGGATCAATGCGTGAAGTGGAGACATGCCATATTCATATTTACTTTCGTCAGTTGCTTTGCACAAACATACATCAATTCGATTCATCTCACTTGGTAAAGCTTTACATATATAACATCTAGTTGAAGAAACATCACTAAGTGCATTACACACCTTACCATCGACCATAGTAAGTTGTAAGCTATGATTAATTGTGTATTCGCATGCATTTGTCTTGAAGATAGTCGGTTGCAAGTTACTTATTTTCTGTTTGAAATAAGTCTCCTCTTCAACTGATACTGCAGTTGTTTCCTTAAAAAACTGAAAGCGAATAGGTCTGCAGTATCGAGTTGAAGAAGGACGAGGATTTTTCCACAAAATGATTGAGTTTTCCTTATTATCCGGGTTTAAAATAAGTTGAAGCGGTACATATGAAGTAACAAACAAGCTACTATCCACAAGAGAAGAATCTGAGAAAGTTTGTTTGTATTCGCTATGTCCTGTACTACCATCAAATCCCCATTTCCCAACCAAAGATATTTTATTTAAAGACTGGTCAGGTATTTTATCTAAAATATCTTTTTGAGACTCAAGAATCCGAGTGGCAGTGTGATCTAACAAACTCTGAAGTTCGACTTCGGCTGATGATTCAGTAACGGCTACAGTTGTAGGGTAACATCTCTTTTTAGCCTTTACAATGCGTTGATAGGAAGGCATACAATCTTTCAGTATATTATTATGTATAAAATTCTTAATTAATAGATATTGCTTTCTAGAAATCTTACCTTCTGCAATAAGTGACAAAACTTTGTTTTCGTCGACTTTTGTAGAAGTTAAGCTGGAATCAGCAGAAGCATTGAGCAGTGTATTTACAGCAGACTCGTCAAAATTAGATAGTTCCGCCAGTCTCCTTCTTTTAGTGCGTTTACTACTTTCATTAAAGTTTTTCCTCGGACGGCCACGAGAAGTGGAAGGGGAGGGGTCGACGTTATCATTCTGCTGAGAAATACGCTGCTCGATACTTTGGATCACATCAATGTATTCTACATCATTAAGCCACTCTGCATATTTATGTAGAAATATAGACTTTGTACATCTTGTTTTTTTCCAATAACATGCAATTCGTTTACATAAATTCCTTATTTTAACCCTTAAATTCTCTATGCCAATATTTTCGATGTTATCCGAAATAATTGATGTTTCCGTCAGTGTAGTAAAAACATGTTGAAATTTTTCTGTATCAGTTCCTTGTCCAGAGTGCCAAATATCAAAAACACTACGTTTCGAAATAGAACACCTTAAAAATGTACCTAAAACAAAGATAAAAACATTTTTTAAAAATCGGATTTTTTTCGGCTACCCTACTCTTGTTCTTTGAAACCCCTTTTACCTAAGAAGAGGTCAAAAAAGGTCGATGAAAGTTACAGCCCTTATTAAGGACACTTCCATCTATAACATAATATATGTGTCAAGTGCGGCAAACCTCGGCATCAGAGTATAACTCTCAATGAAATCATACTTCTTAAAAATTAATCGTAAACGACAGACCTCTACTAGAAAATTATTTTAAAATATAAGCACGCATATTTATATATAAAACATAATTGAAAAATAAAGTACATACCCTCTTCTTGGATTTCCATAATAATACCACGTGGACACACGCAAATAATAATAATAGTACACAATAACAAAGTGATTAAGTTGCGGCGACAAAAACACACTACTAATTAGGGTCGAGATGCGTTCACTTTCGTTGCACAAAAGTAAATGATAATAGTACTTTATTGCTGTGCTATATATAGTATTTAGAAGATTGTCTATCGGTGAATCATTTTACTTACTTTTTAGTCCAGGATACGCTCATGACTTTTTTCGATTTATGGCCTACGGCGGAATCACTGTGAGATGTAGACGGTTTTTTTTTTGGAAACTGCTTGAATATTTGCGCATGTAAGCATAATTTATTTTCACATCTAATCAATTTCGTGGAAAAGCAAAGGAACTAGAAATACTATAATGCATTAATCTAATATGGAAACAGCAAAGTAACGCCTGCTTCTATCAATCATGTAGGTATCAGTGGCGTGCCGTCCACTATAACCCAATTCCCACCGGGTTGCTTAAGGAAAGGCTTATGACCACCTTTTTCTTTAAATATGAGTAAACTAGCTTCTGCCCGCGACTTCGTCCGCCTTAAATTCGTTTATCGTGAATAAGGGTATTTTCCGAAATAAAAAGTAGCCTATGTCCTTTCCTGGAACTCAAACTATCTTCATACGAAATTTCATCCAAATCGGTTCAGTGGTTTAAGCGTGAAGAGGTAACCGACAGACAGACAGACACACTTTCGCATTTATAATATTAGTATGGATATGGATATTATAGATTAGTATGGATTAGTATATTAGTATATTGGTATTGCTATATTGGTATATTGGTATATGACACAACACAACTTATATTCCAATCATGTCAACACAACAATAAAAATATAAAAAAAAAAAAACAATTTACTTAAGACTAGCTTAAGCCTAGTCAAAAAGGCCCCCTCGAATTGTCCCTGGCGCAAAGGTACCCATCACACTGGCCGCGTTACCACGTTGAATGGCGATGGACAACCTTTGCACCAGGTACGTACCCGCGCGGGCGTCAAACCCCCTCTCCCTAATTCGACGATTATGATAATGTTAGTATGAATATGGATACTATAGATTAGTATGGATTAGTATATTAGTATATTGGTATATTGGTATATTGGTATATTAGTATATTAGTATATTAGTATATTAGTATATAAGTATATTAGTATATTGGTATATTAGTATATTAGTATTAGTATGGATGAATACCCTTCGGCTTCCCTTGTAATTTCCCTGACGCCGCGCCTCTGGTAGTTATATACCCAATTTTTCTCAAACATGCAATGAAATGTTGTCATTACGTGCGTTAAAACAGGCTTCAAAGTATCCCGTTTCGGGCGGGACAACCTGAGAGAACTGTAAAGGAATTTCATACCAAATTGAAAGCCTAGGCCGGGAAGTATTTTTTTTTAAATTTTAACGATTATATGGCGTCTGTGTCATTAACAGGCTAAACAGCTAAACTATATTTTTTAATTTTTATCTAGTGGCTGAATGGTTACCGGACCAAAAATATCCGCGTTAATGCATATTACTCACGAACTGCTATTAAGAACACAAATCTGTATGGTTCATATATTGATGAATAAATTTAAAATATTGTCTATACGTAAGTCACCAGAGACCATAGACAATATTTAAAATCTTGTGCATTTATTTTATTTATTTTAGAAGTTGAGATTCTTATTACAAAGGTTGTGTATAGCGGCCCTAATAGGGTCTACTCGAACACTACACACGCGAATTACAGACGACTTTCCTAAAAAAAAACCATTATGGAGGGATTGAAGGGAAAATTTCAAAAACTTTTGTCGTGTAGTTTTTTGAGTGGTGTATTTTTCATTTCATTGCATATGTTTGAGAAAAGCACTACACATGCCCCTGGCCGTGAAAAGTGCTTGCCGGCTTCGTATCACTATCCGGCCTCCCTATGGTCGGCCGTCTATACCTACTCACCCGGCAAGCCCTTCTTTCGCGGCGTCTGCAGTAATGTACTATTGTTCGTAACTGCGTGGGCGCACTTCGGGCATGTTAACACCCCACCGACATTATAGTTACAGGTTGTGGCCACTCGTGGACGGCCGTTGAGCTCATCTCGTCTCTTATAGATCTCGTATATCGTTACGAACTCTATTTTCGAAGGTTTTGCTGCAGGTTGATGAGACGGGCTCACATAACGATGATGATTATGAAATACTAAGTTACGAAATATACTTTAAACGTTACCTGATTGAAGATACCCTTATAAACTGTTCCAACATATTTAATTATATCGTGAGCAATAAACGAACCCGTGCAATATTTCAGCGCGTCTTCCGTGTACATCCGAACACGCGTTCACTTCACTGGGGCCATTAAAACGCGGGTATACTTATTAATTTTACTGTATGTACGGTCAACCTCAGATATGTGGATATTTTCTTAAAATAACCTCATTCCAGCACACTCTACGTTACCTTTCAGAATGTTTGTAAACACCTGTAGAAAAATTTTAGGTTACATTTGTTTTTGTCTATTGCTAGTACACATATATTTAGGATAGGCTAAGTACAAATATTGTAATAGATATAAGAGTTATTTAGAAAATAATTCTGACTGTTGAGTTTGTTTTAGGCTTTCTTCTCAACAATGGTCTCCTCTTGGGAAATGCCGTAGAGTCAGACTTGTAAAACGTTGTGCCCTTGAGGCCCTACTTACAGGATAAAGATCATTATTTCATTTCATTAGTAAAACCTGAATGATTTCAGAGAAAAAAAAACCGTACAAGTGCGAGACTGACTCGCGCACCAAGGGTTCCGTACAAACTTTGACTTACCCTAACATTATATTACCCAGTTTCGATTAAGTTAGTTTGGTACCTGTAGCGTGCATACAAATGAGGTGCAAACTTAACGCAACCAAGTTGTTCATTAGGTTTTTTTAAAAAAAGAAATTGAGTTAGAGACATACTTATAATTTTCGTGTAGTATTTATGTTTATTTATACTTGGTAAACTTCGGTAAATGAAAATTTATCCACAGCAAAAAAAAAATGTTTACGAATGTCCAAATCAAGTTCTATCCATATGATACCCCGTATGACCTAGTAGCTAGACTTGTAATGCTTTTTAGCCTCTCTCATATTGGTCGTTTTTATAGAAATAAAAAAATCCTTTAATAATATTTTTTACTTGCAATATACTTGGGCTAGTCATCTTTATAACGATTCTAAATTTCAAATAGATACCATAATAAGTAGTATCGTAGATATGACGCTTTAACAGTCGGACAGACAAACAGATAGAGTCACACCATACGGGTTTTTTTACCTTTTTTGCAACCCTAAAAATTTCTCCAAACTTTTTTAAATTATTTATTGCACATAGAGTTATAGTGTATGTTTCAGTAAATAAATTTGAAATTTAGAGAGATTTATTACAAATTTGTGACTGTTTCTACAAATATTTTTTTAAAGTAACTTCTTAAACACCAATACGTATGACAGTTTCACATGATTTAAATATCAAAGTAATGTTACAAAATTAATATTAAAAATTACATGTTTGTTTCCGAGCGCGACAGTACGTGATTTAGTACCAGAATTATTGCCAACGGCTCCGCTATCGCTGACAATTAATTTTGTTTGTTAGCTGCTGCATTTATTTATTCTTTTACTTTTTGTCTCAATGTTCGCATTTTTACAAGATATTTCTTTAAGATTAACGATATCCCGAGGCGGTACTGCGTTAATTGTCACCGTCAAAACTATTTAGATAAGTCTGTACCTACAGATTTACACTAGGGGCTAATGCTTACAACAGCAATTTTTTTGAGACAAAATCTAAGGCTTAGGGGCGGTAATTTTTTTTTCACCTCATTAGCTCGGAAAACTTTTAGCACCAAATTTACGTGGAAAAGTCAATTTTCCACACTAGCGTGGAAACGTAACTTTGAGGGATAGTTTCGAATACGTACTCTCGGAATATCGCGCTATCGAATGCTCGTTGGCTGGACTGTTACTGAATCGAATATTCAGTGGGTTGAAAAGCGTTAAAAGAATAAATCGTCAAATCGAAATTGAGGTGTCGATTGTCATCCCACAGAAGTGCTCAGACACGAATGTTCGTTGGCCCGACTTTTACTGAAACGGAAATTCGCTAGGTCGGAAAGCGTTGAAACGAGTTGATAGCATGAGAGTACGTATTCGAAACTATTTGAGGCGAACCTACGAAAAAATTTTTTTTATACGTGTATGTGTTTATTATGTTATGGGTGTATAGCTTCATTTTCAATAGCTTAGAAATAAAAAAAAAACTAGTTTTGTTACATTTTTTACATCTCACTTTTTCCTTGCGTAGTGAGGTAAAAGTTTTGTGTTTCGCTCGGGTGCAAAATTATGCCTCATTACGCTTAGGAATCTATATTTTACATTCTTTCGCTTACTCGACTTTCAATCTATCTAAGCACTTGCACTAAATAACAACTTTGCAGCTCTGCATAACAAATAACCATTATAGCGCCAGATCTGCATGGAAAAGTTAATTTTATTTTCTAGCGTGGAAAAGTCACTTGAAGTTTGATTAGGTATATATATTTTTTATGTTGATTTGTTCGTTTCATTATGATTATGAGTGTGTTGTGTAGGTTCATTACCACTAGTTTTAAATGAAAAAAAATATCGGTTTGTCATATTTTCATAGTTTTTCTTACATCTCACATTTTCCTCGCTGTAGTTAGGTGAAAAATAGTGTTTCGCACGGCTGCATAATTATTTGGCTTTTTGGTGTCTTGAAGCCTCACTACGCTCAGGAACCTAAATTTGAACTTACTCTGCCTAAAATACAAGCGTCAAATAACAACATTGCAGCCTTGCATAACAAACCAGGCCCTGAGGATGCATAGTACAGTCTTCTAAATGTAGCGAAGTATCACAGTCATGCTGTACGGAGTCTATCCTACGACCAGCGGGCCTATGATGGTTGCGTTTGTCATGCGATAAATAAGTGACATAGCTGCCGTCACCTTCTGACACGTATGTGAGTGCGAGAGTGACAGCCGCGTTATCATATCATTTATCGCGTGATAAACGCGACCATCATAGGCCCGCATGAATGCTGGACTCTAAACATCTGGACGAAAATTATATAATATAGCAAAATATCCTTGATTTGTTCATTCGAAATATTCAAATGGCAATGAATGTCCTTTTTAAACGACTTCAAAAAAGGAGGAGGTTATCAATTCGTCGGAAACATTTTTTATTCTTTTTTATTTTTATTGTATGTGCACCGACTACGTACTCGGAAACTATTTGGCCAATTTTTTTTTTGTTTGAAAGGAAGTATCTCCAATCTTCAAGTTAGTCCCATATAATTTTGGTGAAGAGCTTATGTTGGAATCCATAAGGAATCGAAGGAACTCCTCATATATTATAGGCAGAATTTTAAGAAACAAGTTAAAATTAATTGTATATAATATTGTACTAGTATAGTATGCGTAGAAAAACGTTTACTTTTAAAGTAAATAGAAGAAACTAAATTATGCAGTATTTTTTTCCTTTTTAGTGTTTTTCGGAGTCTGTTTTATTTTTAATGCCTCGCTATTGAATAGATTTGTCATACTCGTAAATCACATCAGAGTCGTTACCCTCGATCGGCGGCCGTTAATCAGTAAAACAGTTATTATGATACCTACTGTCGTTAATACGGCATCTAAATTTGGAAATATGATACGTGACATACCTATTAAGTTTTGATATGGTAAACGTCCTTTTCTCAAACATGCAATGAAATGTCGTCATTACATGAGTTATAACAGGCTTCAAAGTATCACGTTTCGGGCGGAACAACTCGAGAGCACTGTAAAGGAATTTCATACAAAATTTGAGGCCTAAGCCGGAAAGTATTTAAAAAAATAATAATGTAAACAAGGCGTCTGTGTTCATGAATGATGTTCATGATGATATTTCAAATGATTTCTTTGTATTTGCCTTAATGTGTAAGTGTTTTGGTTTTGCACTGTAAACTTGCACATATTTCTTATAAATAAATAAATGAACAGGCCAAACATCTGAATTATATTTTTTTTTTCTAGTGGCTGAATGGTTATCGGACCAAAAATATCCGAGTTAATGCATATTACACAAGAACTGATATTAAGAATACAAATATGTATGATTCAATGTGTCGATGAATAAATTTAAAATATTGTCTATACGTAAGTCACCATAGAGACCATACACAACATTTAAAATCCTCGGCATTTTATTTTATTCACTATAAGTAGAAATTAAGATTCTTATTATCAGGTTGTGTATAACGATTTGGCGAAAAAGATCGTAACCTCCAAACTGTTCGTTAAAATCATTAAAAAATATCCAATTGCACAGACATTTCATTTTTACAACTTTATAACAGTACCTATAGATAAGCAATAAGTAATGTGTGTCTTAGCAAAGGGCTCAATATTTATTAAACCCACACAAAAATAATATAGGTAACTACAAAATAAGTACTTAATTCACAAACATTATGACAAATCGATTCTTCGTACTGCTACGCGGTAGTTTGACAGCTGTCATGTAAGCTTAGAAATGAGTAATCATCGATGAGTGACATGTCATCGCGCAGTCACCCACTGTCAAGGTCAGAGTGTCAACGTCGGCTCACGCCCACCACTGTTAAGCTCCGTAACTTGGTCTGTGGGTTAAGTCATAAGATATTTTATCTTTTCTTTTATGGTATCAATCACCACACATTATCTATATCTTTTCTTTCATGGTATCGCGTGAGTCGAGGCGAGGCCGAGATACATTCACGTGTTTTTTCTCAATAAATGCAACAAAAGCTGAAAAAATAATTAATAATAATTTTCAGAAAATGTCAATCAACGTGTAGTAGGTACATACGTATTTATATAGCACATATTTCGACAGTTCTTCTTAAAACATTTATAGGTTTCTGAAAAAAATATTGATTAAGTGCATATTTTCGAAAATAATCGTTCCGAATATGGTATCCGAACCTCTTGTTCTGCAGCTATGTTAAAAATTGCGTTTATCGAAACGGTTTTATAATAAAAATTACAAAACATTTTATGGGTTATTGAATGGTATTATTAGTTATGAATATTTTCATACTTAAAAAATTGACTTTCCCACCCAACTTTAAAGACTCATAAAACAAGCAACACGTAAGGTACCTATCGAACTCAAAATTTTAACGTAGTTTTTTATTTTGCTAGTTCAGGATGTAACATAATTTTTACATTTTTTTTACTGTCAAATACCCTATTTTAAAAGTGACTATTTAGGAAACTCACTACGTAGATAACATAATTAAGGCCAGGGAAACATAATTTATTTTGTGGGGCAAGATAATGCATGCAATTGACAACTATATTTCCATTGACACATATGTCAGTTTTCAGTATCACATTTACAACGTTTCTCTTACCCCGGTGTTTCACTTACCCTACCTGACCTTAGATCTAGACTATAGACTAGAAAATTATTATCGCTTGGTTGTTAATTTATTCCATTATCTTCGCGACGATTTGTACGCCATTCTATGCAAATACGTGACAGAAGTGAAATAGTTATGGTAATTGTGGCTTGAGTAAGCAATTTGAATACATAACATAAACCCAGTCTAGTCACTAAGACATCTCTTAAATCTTAAGAGATGTGGAACATTTTTTTGTGTTTTAGGGGGCAAACGAGCAGACAGATTGCCTGATAGTAAGCGATCACCGATGCCCATAGACACTTGCAACACCACAGGAGTCACAAGTGCGTTGCCGGCCTTTCAGGTGGGAGTACCCTCTTTTCTTGAAGGTTTGGTCGCATCGATCCGGAAATACTGCGTACTTGACAAAGTTGTATCTTGCTGTTAAAATTGTGTCAGTTGAAAGTTCATAATTATTTTTATTATTTCTTGTTTTTAATAGACTTCAAAAAGGAGGACGAATAGAGAAGCTTACCAATAACCTTTGTATTTTTTTATTATGGGCCTGCTGAAGTGGCCCACTGTTAGACAAAGGCCTCTCCTCTTTTCTGCCATGCTTCTCTATCCAGTGCATATACGCGCAGCGTTCTGCCATCTCCTTTTCGGTCTGCCCAGGTTCCGGTAGCCATCTTGGGGGATCTATTCGGTAGTTACCGTGGCCCACCGATCTGTATTCATATTCATACGGCACACATGCCCAGCCCAATCACATTTGAGTCTGGCAGTTTTTCTTACCCAAGTCTGTAATACCAGTTCTGGAGCGCAGGTAGTTGTTTCTGATGCAATCAGTTCTTCACCTAGTATACTGCGCTCCATCGTTCGCTGGCAGACCTTGAGTCTGGACTTTATGCTTTCAGTCTGTGACCAGGTCTGGGCGCCGTAGGTAAGGATAGGCAGGATGCACATCCCTTATAAATATATCCTGAAATGTATTAGAGATGCTTGTGTAACATACGTTTGAAAGAGAAGCGCTAGGTGACCCCAGTTACTAAAGTTACCTTCTATAATCGGGAAATTACGTCACAGTCCTTAAAAGCTTTATTAAAATTGCTTCAGACAAATTGATCTTGACGCTGAAATCGATCGGGAAATGAATAGCACTACCTCTATAATATTTCGCCTCGCTATATCTTAAATAATTTGATAATCAAATAAAAATAAATTCCGCTTATACGCCGTCGCGTTATGGCGCGTATAATGTCTTTCGGATCGATAAGATCAATGTTTATTGGTTGATGTGAGTTAACTTGGTCTTCTTTGGCATTATCGAATTTCGGTACCGTTGCCAGTGATATACGTTTAATTTATTCATTTATTTCTTTTTATCGGGCCTTGTTAAATAACGAGCCTTTGTGATAGTTTGTCTATTAATTGTCTTGTGCGAAACGCGATGTTTCATTTTTATATTCTGATGTTTGCAGATATTCTGAGTACCTGCATATACTCGTAGCAGGCATCTGTTTAGGATATTTTTCAATATATTGAGTTGCATTTTTGACGTGTTAATGTATTATAAATCGATAAACGTCGGCTGCACGCACGAATAAGCATGACTCATTGTCACGTTCCGCTGTCACGTTCCGCCTGAGCCGAGCGGGCAAGCGCGAGCGCGGCACAAGCGATAGAGAGGCACGATCGGCCAAAGCGTTCGGCTTGTGAATTCATAAAAGTATGCAATTTTTCATCAATATTTGCTTATAATAATATCACGGGAAATTATCGTCCGTAATTTGACTTTACCGACAACCAAGTTTTTTGATTATGCATTGTTAGGTAAATACTTTTATAGGATAACTTATATGAGGGCTAAGGCTTTTTGCCTCCTCCATGAAAAAAGTTGCGGGCTAGTTCTTGTGGACAACAAAATTATACTGAAACAGGTGTAATTTTTGACGTAATTAATTGAAGTCACCGCGATGATCTCCGATGATGGATACGGATGGGTGAATGAATAGCCTGGCAGTTCTGTCATAAGTAACTCTATAATCACTTTCGTCCAGTTTATGTAAGTGAGTAACATCAAATTCGTTAATTGTTGCAGATGGAGCTTCGATTCAAGCTATACGGGATGTCGTTCCTCACCTACTGGATATTTGTTTTACAAGTAAGTACCATCAGCAGAGATCGGACAGGTCATCGCAAAAACAGATATGGAAATAGAACAAGACTCCATAGAGTCGATACTTAAGATTATAATTATCTAAAGCGGATATAACCATAATTTAACATTTAACCTTTTTTAGTTGCATAGGTACCTATCTGTCATGGTTTTGTCAAAGTGGCGTTCTTGATACAGTTATGTGACTATTTAAATCAGTCAAATTATTTTCTTATGGTGATTTCGAACCATTTTAAATATGGTAAAAATAAAAACGATTAATAAGTGGATTAAGAACTATCCTTAGCTCTCTTATAAAGAAGACCACAAAGAAATATTGTGTATAGCATGTGACATTCGAATTAAAATATTAAAGAAAGATAATATTTACAAACAAGTTAAATTAATGATGAAAATAGTAAAAATTAATTAACACAAGTAACTAAATAAATATATAGGACTGTTTCAGAAAATGCAGGAGTTGATGGTTGCATATGATCAAAACAACCATCAGCATTAAAGAATCTTTTAATGGAAATACCTTCACAATCATATGGTGAATTTTGGGTTACCTACCATCGTAAATTTAATTGAAAAATATAATTTAATAATCCTTTACATAATACGACTCTATTAATCTTGTTATATTGGCGTGTTGCGATTGTTTTGCGATGACCTGTCCGATCTCTGACCATCAGCCACACACTTAACACATTCGCGACCGCGAGCCCGCATGGCGGGCGCTCTGCTCGTAGCAAGTTTTCGCTACATACGGTTTTTTCCCATGTTATTGGCTATGAGCGTATCGCTACGAAAATGTCGGTTGCGAAAGTGTTAACTTAGACCTTATTGACATATAGCCTACAGAGGTCACTTAAGTGTGTTGCTGTTTATATATCGGACAGCTATCACGGTCAGCCGAATTCCTCGCCCGAGCCTACAGATAGGCTTCTTAAACTAGATTACTGGCTCGAATATAGGTACAGTCAAGGAATTTAATTTATATACCACTAGCTTCTGCCCGCGACTTCGTCCGCCTTAAATTCGTTTATCGCGGATAAGGGCATTTTTCCGGGATAAAAAGTAGCCTATGCCTTCCCCGGGACTCAAACTATCTCCATACCAAATTTCATCCAAATCGGTTCAGCGGTTTAAGCGTGAAGAGGTAACAGACAGACAGACAGACTGACACACTTTCGCATTTATAATATTAGTATGGATATGGATTTCGTACCTTGTCACAGTCAAAATCAATATGAAAGCCGATAGAGATTCCATATCAATGTCACTATGACAAGGTACGAAAGGGTACACAAATTAAATTCCTTGACCGTACCTCCGCTTCCTGCCAATTGAAGAAGTTGAACTGTTTTAACTTTTGCTAGACTGAATACTATTAGCGCTTCTCCAGTGTATTTAAAAGTAGTTCAAGATGGCTCCCAGAAACCAAATAACTTTACTTTTACCTGGACACAGTTCTTATAAGAAGGCATATCAAACTCACATAAAATGTTCATATTTTGTTTTCTTCTTCTGTGATATTTTTATTTCTATAAGTTTTGAAATGTTTTCTTGGAGAATTTACGAGGCTCAGTGCTAATATTGTTAGAGTTATTTAAAAAAAATACTGACTGTTGAGTATGTTTAGGTTTTCTTCTTTACAGTGGTCTCCTCTTGGGAAATGCCGTAGAGTCAGACTTGTAAGAGTGCCCCTGCGGCCTACTTACAGAATAAAGATCCTTATTATATTATCCAATTTATTTTTTTCTCTCCTGCATAGGAAGTTGATACTCTCACAACTTGTTCGAATAGTATACAACTGAAGTCAAGGGAAAATAAAAACTGTAATTTTAGCCGAAGAAATCTTGTGGTTTTCTGCAAAACAAATTAAATTTACTATCAACCAGTTTAATTGATAAAATGTTATTTGCTGACTAGATTCTGTTATCTTCTAACAATACTTTCAGATGCTAGGCAGCCCGTACCGCGGCGCCGAAGGCCATGGCAGACTGATGGACCCACCGGCCCGTAACTCCATGTGGCGGTTCGGTTTCCCCAACCCCGTCAACTACAACGACAACGAGCTCTTCTGCGGGGGGTACGCCGGTCAGTATCCCAACCTAGTCCATAGACAGACGGTCATATACAGACGCTAGGTAGTCTGTACTGCGGCACCAAAGGCAGCGGCAGGCTCATGGACCCGCAGGCCTGCAGCTCAATGTTGAGTGTTCGGCTTCCCCAAACCTGTCAACTACAACAACGACGAGCCGTTTCGGAGATGGCGCCGGTCAGTATTACCAATCTTATCCATCCCCTCAAAAGCACATCAGTCATCATGATCATTTCATTCCGCAGACATAAATTTCTGAACAAAGATTATCACAAAGAACGACTTAATTGTATGTACGCATCGGATTCCAGCAACCTTAGACAGGTCTTCATATACATCCTCGAACTATCTCTAATTAGAAATCAGCCAGAACACTTTCCAAAGAGAACTTATAAATTTATTGTTCGATCTCAATATAAATCTTATCTTAAACTTCCCAAGATCAACAACTTAATGTTTAAAAAAAAGTGCTTTCATTTCAGCTATTCGTAATGTGTATTTAATAATTTTCCCACTGAAATAAAAAGTATAAATGATAGCACTTTTAAACGGACTCTAATAAATGGCTAATAGAAGCCCTTCTATGATTTAAAAGAATTTTATTCTAGTGAATTAGATTTAAAGTCTTATCATTTACATAGTATATAATTTCACAGGTAACTGTTGAAGCACTTACTAAAAGATTTGCACCACCTTTGTACTTACACAGTTTTATACTATAAAGTTTTTCTATTCTATTCTAATCACTCCATCTTGTGGGCCCATAGCCCTCAGATTAAGCAAACACAAAGTACCAGACACAAATAACTAACTATCGTGTTTCAAACAGTCCTTTGTGATTGTGACCAACATATCAACAAAAACTGTATGAATGCCACGTGCTGTCTAATCAAACTCCATCAGTACATAAAACTGACGCATGTAAGATCAATGCGTTAGTTTTATCTGTACTTAAAAGTATAAACAAAACATACATGTAAATCCTTAACTCGTTCGATTAAGAAATTTGCATATTTTTTAATGATTTCATTAAAATAACTACATGTTCCGTTGAGGCATGTTTATCGACAACATATTTTATAATGACCCGAATACAAAGTAGCAGTTTTCTACGCTACTTTGTATAAGGGATCTCAAATGCAGCTTCTAGTTTTTTTTAGAACAACTAAAGGTCTTCACCATTACCAAGTAAGGTATTCGGGAAGTGCAAACTCGCTTGCACCAGTGTACTGGCCGTTGTATAAAAGGGCATACATTACAAGCAAGACCTCGTCTATTAAGCCCTTCCTACGTGCATGTTTGGTAGACATCAACATATAATTTTTATGATTCCAGCTGTCTCGACTTATTTACCGCGACCACGACCTTTATCGGAATTCGTACTAGTTTTGAATCAAAAATAAAACACTTTAATAGACGTTTTTATTCAATTTATGTGACGTTGTCTCGTAAAGTTTATAATCGCTATCTCATTGGATCTTAATGAACTGAGGCAGGGCGAGCTCTTTTGCTACCGCTGATAGGTACAGTTGCAGAATGAAACGGTTCGACTCTTTTGAACATTAAACATAAAAGTTTGAGTCGAAAAGTGAAATCTTTTAATTCCCCGACCATAAAATAAGTTTAGGGCAAGTGTTATATCTGGATTTCACTAATTAAGAGTTTTTGATATAAGACCCGGTAGATTGCAGTTAGTGTAAAATTTAGAACACACAGAAAAGTTTAGAAACGGCTCTATTTATTAGTAACTGCTTGGTCTTACTCAAAGGCGTCGACTTGCTCCAGGTTACAGCTTAATTTCCATGTTCCTGCCCTAATGCAATCCCTTAAAAACAAAGGGACAGAAAGTACTGGGGACAATTAGGGGGCAATTTTTACACAAATCGAACTGTCCCATGGTAAGCTCAATAAGGCTTTGTATTATGAGTATTAGACGACCTTATATTATATACAGAAAACATCCAAGACTCACAAAGATGTGCTCATCACAAAAATATTTGCCCTTACCGGGATTTGAACCCACGACCGTCAGCTTCGCAGGCAACGTTTCTCCCGCTGAGATAAACCGGCCGTCTCGCCATGGTCCAGGGCTCCAGCTTACTCCCAATGCTCCTGCCCCAAGGGGCAATCCCTCAAAAATAATAACTATATGGAATGGAATTAAGCAAATCCCACTGCATTAGTGTTCGAAAGATTTTCAAATTATTATCGCAGAACCCTTTTGTTTTAAACTTCAAGTAGGTACGAATACAGCTCTCATTACCATAATATTAAAGTATATTCCCATAATTTCTGAGTAACAACACGAGGATGCTGCTTAAACACTTTTTGTTCGCCAGTTTGTCATCATAATGAAGGCAACGATCGCTAAAGATCTGAGGTCATCGAACTGCGGCCTTCGATACCTATTCTTTGGAGCAAAAACCGAACAATATGGATCGGGGATTACATAGCACTAATCAATTTGGCACATCAAATAAATTACAAAGGACGGTTCATCAATTGCCATGAGTCGCGGTTGCGGTGTGGGTTCAAAAAAAATAATTTAATTAGATATATTGATGGTAATGAGCAAAAACTTTGATGTGAGGAATTTTCTTAAGATTACGAATAATGTGTAATCTGACAATGATTCATCAGAGAATTCATGGAATGTAAAGTCATATGGGAAAATTCACCAAATATTATATCAAAGAGTACTAACACAAGCCGTGTAAGTGCCTTTAATAGATCTGCCGACTAGTTTGCGTTACTATTAATTATCAGCCACTCTCCATCGCTATGCATTCGTTGTATTGATTCTTGTACTTACATAAGGTAGAAAACTAACGATAAAAACACGCAGCAATCCATTACAATTTGCTTCTAGCTCCAAGAATATTATACGGTTTCTGAAGAATTTTAAACAAATATTACGTGTGTGTTAAGTAAATTTTAATCTAACGATGTATATATTCAGTCCAGTGGGAGCAGAACTCTGGCCGCTGCGGCGTGTGCGGTGACGCGCACCATCTCAATGAGCCTCGACCGCACGAGGCAGGAGGCATGTTTGGGAAGGGCATTATCACGAGGCACTACAGCGTCGGACAGGTGAGACCATGGGTCATAGCAACTTGACAGCTGTTGAGTATGCGGTGGCGCGCACCATCTCAACGAGTTCCGGTTGCACGAGGCAGGAGGCATGTTCGGGAAAGGCATTATCACGAGGCACTACAGCGTCGGACAGGTGAGACCATGGGTCATTGCAACTTGACAGCTGTTGAGTATGCGGTGACGCGCACCATCTCAACGAGTTCCGGTTGCACGAGGCAGGAGGCATGTTCGGGAAAGGCATCATCACGAGGCACCACAACGTTGAACAGGGAGACCATGGGTCATAGCAACTTGGCCGCTGTTGCGTATGCGATAACGTGTACCAACTCAACGAGCCGCGGCTGCACGAGGCAGGAGGCAGGTTCGGTAAGGCATCATCACGAAGCCCTACAGTGTCGCAGCTGAGACCATGGGTGGGAGCAACTTGGCTATTGCGGTGTGTATAGCGAGACAGGAGGCAACATCTATGAATTACGAGACACAGCAGCGTCGGACATGGGAGACATTAAGCAACTCACGTGTGTTGCGACTGCGCACCATCTTAAAAGGCCCAGGTCGTTCGTAGCGGGTGCTATGTTTAGCAAAAGCGTGATCATCATCATCATATCAAAATGCACAAGCGCCCGAAAGTTAAGACCATGGATAACAGCGACTCAAGCCTTAGAGCCAGGCGTTACATTTTGGAGAGCACATCATGATGAAGCACAAAAGAGTTGAACAGGCGAGACTGGTAGGTGTGAGATGTTCTGTCTAGATATGAGTAACTCGATATGCTCCGGCGTATACATTACTCTCTCAACAAAACGTATAAGGCGGGTACCACTATTGACGCGACATTGCATTCACTAACTTGATGCTTTCCTATTTTTCAGGAAATTGAAGTGGAGATCGAACTGACGGCCAACCACCTGGGCACGTTCGTCATGAAATTATGTCCAAACAATAACCCGAACCAAGAAGCCACGCAGGAATGTTTTGACAGGTGAGTTTCATCATATTGGATACCTAACTCATCCATCAGATCTGAGCGAGATAATTGCAGTTTAGCGATTTTTTACGATCTTCATCATTGAACACTAACAATGTCTACAAAACGACAATAGGGTATGCTATTGTCGTTTAAGATTCATTAGTCACTCCACAAGTAGTCGGAGAGAGATCTCTCCATTGCCCTCTTTTCCTACAATCTTACTCTTGTTTTTAAGCTCCCGGTTACCTACATCAAAACCCTTACCTAGTATAGTAGTCTGTGCCCTTACATAGAGTCAGTCGTGTGTCTTGCCGTCCGTCTGTCGCAGCCAATTCGCTCCAAAACCACTGGACTGATTGAGTTGAAATTTGATCGGAAATTGATCATCCCCCCCCCCCTCTCCCACCATTTCACCGAGACTACTGATACTATTTTTGAAAAAAATACAGAATATAGTTCATTTTATTTATAGATTACAGGAAAACCTATATAAGAATTAAGAACAGATATTTTGCACACCTCCGCTTTCAATGGTTTGGCGGCCTTACCGCGGGTGATGGCTCAATTAAACGTTCGGCCTTTAGCTGTCCATCTATTAGTACTTGATATTAAATATCTCACCCCCCAATGTTCCAGGTACCCCCTCGTCGTTTCGGGCACGAGGGAGGACCGGTTCCTGATTCCTCTGGACACGGCCAAGAAGGAGATCTTCCGGTACCGAGTCGGCCTACCCGCCTACGTCACTTGCACGCAGTGTGTGCTGCAGTGGACTTATTATACTGGTGAGTAAAAAAAAAATTAAAATAAAAAAAGAACCGACTTCAAAATAAACTAAAAAGCCAAAAATGATCTTTTATGTACAGTACAGATCACATTTGAATCACCTTTTGAATTCGGTGCCAAACTATTCATTTATTACTATTAACACAAATGACACGCAAGAACCGCGGCGGCGAGCCTTTAGTTATTACCTAAAGGCTCTCGGCACCTCGGTCGACATGTTCGCGGCGATCTCATATCTTCCGCCCGAGGAAGATAACTTACCGTCTAATCTAGATGATATAAAATGTAACATTTCAAGTATGGTAATAGGCACCCGAATTCTAATTACTTAATACTGGGAGATTTCAATTTACCTTGTATCTCATGGAGTAGTGATTTAGGTCATAGTTTATTGAACCAGGGGAAAACGGAATACCAAACTGCTGCGCTGTCATTTGAGGAGGACTTGCAATATTTAGGGCTAACTCAACACAATTTTATTACGAATTTCGCAATAATATATTAGATCTGTGTTTTAGCAATCTGCCATTGTCCGTGACACAATGTCAACCAATATCTAAGTTGGACGTATTTCGCCCTTCATTTACTATTGACATTTTAGTTGGAAGTAATAATGTCCCCCGTTTTAACTCTTTTAAATGCGACTACGAAAAAATTAACGAACACTTAGGGAAAATAGACTGGGCGAACATTTTAAACACTCATGACGTAAACAAAGCAGTAATATTTTTTTATAAAACTCTGAATGAATGTTTCTCATTACTTGTACCAATATCATATCCCAACAACGAGTCTTATCCTATATGGTATAGCTCTTCACTCATCAAAATAATACGCGAAAAATCGAAATTACATCGGAGATGGAAAAGATTTTCAAATCCACGCGATTACGATGAATTCTCATTACTCAGAGCTAGACAGAAACGCATCCAGGATCAGTGCTTCCAAAGATTTACTCATAACTTAGAACATCACATCAAGCGCTCTCCGAAAGTTTCTTGGAAGTATGTAAAATCTAAAAGGGGTGGTTCAAACTATCCTAATTGCTTTCAATTAGACAATATCGAATACACGGGTGGCATAGAAATCTGTAACGCGTTAAATACGTTTTTTGAAAGTGTGTTCACTACCACAGCCCCATCCTCGTCCTCGAACCCTGTCGATATCCCTCAGTGCAGTAACCATTCTGTATTATCCAGTGTCGATATAACATGCAATATCGTTTTAAAGTTTAAAGAAAAAAATAGATAAATCTAAGGGAGTTGGTTGTGATGGTGTACCTCCAATTTTTATATCGTCATGTGCCGAAAACCTTGCACTTCCCTTAACTATCCTATTCCGTATGTCACTTGAGGAAAGTAATTTCCCAGAGATTTTTTCCCAGAGAAAAAAAGCCCACATTATCCAATTCACAAAAAGGGTTCAAAATACAAAATCAATAATTACCGACCCATTTCTATTCTTAATACTATCGGGAAAGTTTTCGTGTCAATTGTTTTTGATAGTATTTATACTCTAGTAAGTGGTGGTATCTCGGATAGCCAGCACGGTTGCCTTAAAGGACGTTCCACAGTTTCTAATTTAGGTACTTTTTCAAATTATGTTCTGACTGAAATGGTGGGAGGTGGGCAGGTTGACGTGATATACACGGACTTCGAAAAAGCGTTTGACCGTGTGGATCACGCCATCCTGCTCACAAAGCTTCAAGCTCTGGGAATCCATGGTGATTTACTACGATGGATCAAATCCTACCTCTCTAATCGTTCTCAAGCTGTAGTTATTGGTGGTTACAGGTCTGGTGTACCCCAGGATTCTCATCTCGGGCCTTTGTTTTATAACGCATACATATTCGATATTGACAAGTGTTTCATTAATGCTCGCCATCTGTTATATGCAGATGACAAGAAAGTTTTTATGCATGTCAAATCCTTAGCTGACTGTGAACTCCTGCAAAGCGATCTTAATAATCTAGTTAATTATTACCTGAAGAACAAGATTACAGTAAGCATCAGCAAGTGCCAGTGT
This sequence comes from Hedya salicella, assembly GCA_905404275.2. Classification (NCBI taxonomy): domain Eukaryota; kingdom Metazoa; phylum Arthropoda; class Insecta; order Lepidoptera; family Tortricidae; genus Hedya; species Hedya salicella. The sequence goes on from FR990104.1 coordinate 4,157,921, forward strand.
ATTAGTTTCACTCGGAGAACTAAACCGCTAATATTTTTATATAATTTTAATGACGTTGTAGTGCAGCGAGTCGATGTTGTACGTGACCTAGGTGTAGCGCTAGACTCCAAAATGACCATGAGGAACCACATCGACCTAATAGTTAATAAGTCTTTTCGTAATCTGGGTTTTGTGATGAGGATCTGCAAACCCTTTTAGAACCTTTTAAGTTTGAAAATAGTATATAATGCCTATGTAAGGTGCACTCTGGATTATGCTTCGCCGGTGTGCTCAGTCTGCTACGAAAGAATCCAAAACAAATTCATATCACACTTAAATTACAAATTTCATAAATCTTTTCCTACTTACTCTGACAGTTGCAAAGAATATAATCTTTTAACACTCGAAGATACACGTAAACTGGCTGATATGAGCTTGCTTTTCGACATATTAAGAAATCGTATCGACTGCCCTGAGCTACTATCAGGTTTATTGTTCCGTGTCCCGAAGCGTCGCACTAGGCATACCACTATGTTCCATGTCCCCTTCCACTCTACTAACTATGGCGCCAATGCTGTATTATGTGTTGCTGTACAACCGAGAGTTTTATATGACTGATCCATTCATCGGGTCCAAGAATACATTTAAAAACGAAGTTTATAGGACACTGCTGAAGGGGTTAAAAATAAACACGCAATAACTTATTACAAAATCGGATTATTTTAATGCTATTATTATTTTACTTTGAAGTACTAACGTAGCACCTCCTTTAATTGGCTTTGGCTTTAATTTACTATTAGTGCCTGGGCGACTGAGCCTTGCTCGGTGAATATAAACATATATATAGAAACATACAAGAATTGCTCGTTTAAAGTAATCATCCAATACAACAGATCATATTTGGAGATCTGGTTGTTGAGGCTAGTGTGTCAGTGGGAATTGTCTGCATGGTGGGTGGGGTGGGTGTAGGTAGCGTTTCTTGTCGGTGGGTACTTTTGTACTTACAATAACTCACAATATCTGTCTTGGTATTTTTTGTATGATAACGAATAAGGAGAATGTTGTCGGTAAATTGTAATCCTGTCTTCTATTTCATTATTATCATGTAACATTGTGTATTTTTTCATTACTTTATCTGAATACAAATATATAATTTTGTATCTTCTATAACCCACAATATCTATACTTTAATGATAACTTATATAAGATAATAATGTCGGTAATCTGTTATCTTGTTTTCTCTATAATTGTCGAAACCTGTAGGTAACATTGTGTAATTTGCACTTTATAATTTTCATGTCAATCAATTTATAAGATATCTCTGTATTTCTGTATGTATATTAACGGATGACTGTTATTGGCCTCCTATTATGTAAACCATTTTATGTAAACTGAACTACTCATGGCTGTTGTTATCCTGAACACCAATAAATAAAATAAATGAAAATAAAATAAATTTAGTTATAATAATTCGTATTTTTGTTGGATAAAGGACTTTACTTCAGGTTTGGCACCGTCTTCAAAAGGTGATTCACATGTGATCCGTACTGTACATAAAATATCATTTTTGGCTTTTTAGTTTATTTTGAAGTCGATTCTTTTTTTATTTAATTTTTTTTTTTTGCTTTTTAGTGATGGATTTTAGTGATGTATTTTTAGAGCTCAAAATGGGAAGATTGAGGAGGCCCTATTGTAAACAAATAAGACCAATTGTAGATAAGACTATTGTAAATAAAATCTAAATTATAAGAATTGGCTAGGTCACAATGGTTAACTCCAGTAGCTTGCTGGTTAAAAAGAATACGACTAACAGTCTCAACTGACCCATAATATTTAAAGAATTATCTCGCAACTCAAATTGGCGTAGAATCTCGAGTGATGTTGCGACGGAATATTTCCGTCTCTGATGGACTAGTGAATGGAGCTATGGGCATATAAAAAAAAAATGGCCGACCCTAAGACGAGATCAGCTGGAAGACGGGGAGCTCCCGGAAGCTGTGTACGTAAAAACACGTACGTAAAAATTTGACGATGAAACTGTTGGTCTTAGGTTAAAAGATAGTGACGGTTGCATACCCTTACCTCCATCATGTAGTAAGGTTTCAAGTGACAAGGGGATACGGAGATGTGGAGCCTCGTATGTTAACTTTAATATTAAGTTGGGCTGTTACTGTTCATAAGCTAACCTACCACCCTCGAGAAAGCTGTGATAGACCCTGATAAAAAGAATTTCGCTAAAGGGCAAATATATGTTGCACTAAGCCGTGTCAAAACTTTGGAAGGCATCGTTGTTAGATTTGGACGCCAACAAGAGACAAAGACAAGTTAGTTAGTTAGCATAAGTAGTTTTTGAGATATGGCGCTTTAATAGTCGGACAGACAGACAGACAGAGTCGCACCATAAGGGTTCCTTTTGTACCTTTTTGGTTCGGAACCCTAAAAAAGCAAAACTGATTATAAGTTTATTTTTATACGTTTCAGGCAACATGTGGGGAATCTGCCCCAACGGCACCGAAGCCGTGGGCTGCGGGCGCTCCGAGACCTTCCGGAACTGCGCGGACGTGAGCATCATCACAAGCACCGGCGGCCTGCCCCCGGCCTTCGCCGGCGACCTCAGGCGGGACAATCCCTTCCTGCTATACTACAGAGACGTGTACCGACCACAGAACCTGTACCCGTTGGTTGTTAGGTGAGGAAGGCTGTCTTATAGTTTGGAAATTTCTGTAGCAAGATTGAAAGGACCAAGCATGATTGGGATTATAAGTATATGTGTACGTAGGGTAGGATGGTAAACAGGCATTTCTCTGAGCATTTTAACTGCTCTGACATCACTGGTCGCAATTAGTGACGGAACCTCGTGAGATCAGCACGTTTTTCATCGATAAATGGCAGAAATCACCACTGTCTACTAGTAGACAGTTTAGCTATGTATCTAGATACATAGCTAAAATTATTGTATATCTCACGGGATCCCGGCAATAATGCGACCACCAAAATAAGAGCGATAGTAACGCTCGGAGAAATGCCCAAACGCGACAATGATACGCGTGCTGCAAATGGTGGATAGAAATAGATTTGGTTTATATAAATGTGGCTAGTATGGTTAACTATTTAAAACTGCTTAGTCATCATATCTGGGCTAGCAACTTCTAAATATATGCCGACCTTTAAAACTGACTTCACGCCCGCTGTAAGGGTACGTTACCACTAAAGCGGAGTGGAGCGGATCTGTGCGAAATGCACCAATCAGGCTGCGTCGCTGTTGAAACCAACACGAGTTAATTTGAATCTGCAATATGATAGTTTAATTTCTCACAGCTCGGGTCTCATCCAACGCACCTTAAGGGAGGGGTTTGGCTTGACGTCCGTCCCTGCTGCTCGCTAACCTTAACCTCTAACTTTCAGCGGGCGGTCGGCATATAGGTCGGCACATAAGTTTCGCATTCCTTGCTTCAATACCAGCAATTTTGATGGTACCTTAAGTATTTTGATGATGGCTTTTGGAAATTTGGTGGAGACTGCATACCTAATCGCAATTGAACATGTATTGGTAAGTCTTGGGTTTGGGTAGTTATTTCAAGAGCTCAATATGTAGTGGGAACGGAAGCATTACATTTTCACTTCATTATGGTTAGCCATATATAAACGTATGTATAAATCTGTAAATATTGTAGTATAGACACACAACATACTAATTATAGCAGGTACCTCAGAAGCTATGCACTTACTTATAAATGTATCTATTATTGTAATATCACCCGCTTTCTTACATGCTTATTTCAGGGAAACAGAGGACTATGAGAAGGAGTCGTTGCAAGTTAGGTAAAACACCTATTGTTATGTACATACAATAAATTCAGCAGAGTACGTGTGAATAACCACTGTATTATATGATTTTTTCTTTCAGCAACGATATCTCGGATACTGATGACGACTTAGTTCCGCATATTATTAGGTACAGATTTAAATTTTGGACCTTCGGTGGGGGTCAATGTACATATGTAAACTTTCATGTTTCTAATCTTTTTGTGTGTGTATTTTCAGTTCTATGTAATGACTTGCCGTTTTACTATTTTCCGAGATTTCCCGATACGCTCGATTTTTAAAAGTTGGGCAATATTTCCGGGCAAGGCATATCATTAAGCTCTACTTGTAACTTTTGAATATTTTGTTATACTTGTTTATTTTGTAACTAATCTCTTTCTTGACCTGTGTGACTGATCTCTTTATTTAAATGTTTGTTGTCAGAACGAGGAAGCTGCAAGTGCTTTAATAGACCTTCATAGCACTATATTTACCTGTAAAAAGTACCCTCTTCTCAAAATATTTTTCCGCGTCTACTTTTTCTGTAGCATGTTTTCTGTGTGTTCTGTGTTTAAACATGTTAAGCTATGTTTTCACTGGCTCGTGTTATAAACTATGGTAGAATCTGTTTTGTTCAGGCTAGTATGTCGTTCTTTATACAGCTCATCTGCAACGAATGATACTTTGTTTGTTTATTGCAGTAGAGTAGGTATAATGAGTGGAAAACCATCTTGAACTGGTAACTGAGCGTATTCAGAAGCCGTAAAATATATTAGTAGTATGATTTAATAAAGTGGCACTACCAGGGGTCCGTTTCATAAACGCTTGTATCTTGTATTACAAGCGGAAGTCTCTTTTTAACCGACTCCCAAATAAAGGAGGAGATTCTCAATACGTCGGGATCTTTTTTTTATTTTATTTTTTTATGTATGTTCACCGATTATTCGAAGACTATTTGACCGATTTAAAAAAAAATGTTTTGTTTCATAGGAGATATCTCAAAGTTGGTCCCATATAATTTTGGTGAAGATCTGATGATGGGATCCATGAGGAATCGAAGGAACTCCTCAAATATTGTAGGCCAATATATGGCGAGTTTGAAATTATAAGAAACGTAATAAGCATTTGCATTCAGAAAGTGTAAATTGGTAAAGTGGAACTGATGAAGAAGACCACAGAATGCCATTGGAACACCACAATGGTAAATAATTTACAGGTGGCGATAAGATATCTCGATTAAGTTAGTTAAGCAACTTCATAGTTACATACCTACTTACATTTTCCTTATGAAAATGGTACCACTGAGCTGATTTCATGGTGGAGCCGGAAGGTAGGCACCGGATCTCCATAATAAAATAATGTATCCTAGCCATGTTTGGGCTTGTTGGAATCGCCACAAAATACACTTTTAAGTAACAATGAACTAAAAAGTATAAAATGAATAAAATTTTTAACAAAAAATAAAACCGACTTCAAAAACAAAACTAAAAAGAAAAAAAATAACTGAATAATTCAGTTTCTTCAATTTACTTCCAATTAACCGTTTGTCTACTGAATCTATACAGTATATATAATTAATGTTATTTTGGAGTCGGTGCCATCGTGTCACAAGCATACTAAAATCGTCAGTTTTCAATATTTTATACATTCTTTATATGGCACCGACGACAAAATAAGATTAATTGTATATACTGTATAGATTCAGTAGACAAACGGTTACTTGGAAGTAAATTGAAGAAACTGAATTATTCAGTTAATTTTTTTACTTTTAGTTTTGTTTTTGGAGTCGGTTTTATTTTTTGTTATTAATTTATATTGTTGGAAAGAGACTTCCGCTTGTTATACAAGTTACAAGCTTTTGAGAAACGGGTCCCAATTCGTGAATTACCCATTAATTACTTCGCCATTATTCATTTAAAAAAATATATGAACGATGACAATACCGACTGAACCATAATAGATACTCTACCGCAGCATGAATTCCTTATCCCCATTCTAATAATCTTTCGAAACATTCGATGTGTAAATAAACCTTTCAAACCGACAAGCTCAGCGCCCTTCAAGCGATTTGACTTCCATACCAATGGTTCCAGGGATCAAGTGTGCGTGCCGTCGACGGCGTACCGCGTGCTGCCGGGGATGCAGAACTGGTGCCAGTCCAACTGCCTGCGATACCCTCCCAACTGCCCTGATGCACTGTGTTCATGCCCGTAAGTTGAAAGAAATTGTTACGTAGCTTGGTATTAGTATTACTAAGATAGAATGCATATCGCCTGCGGCCGGGTATGCAGAACTGGTGCCAGTCCAACTGCCCTGATTGATACTCTGTATACATGCCCGTAATATTTTCTTCTGTTTCCGCGATTATTACTCATTGAAATAAAACAATTTAACGGATTATATCGCGTATATTATCTCATTTTAGTTTCCGATGTTTCGGAAGCTTTCCAGCTTTCCATGGTCACGGGTGGACTGAGAAAAGATGTATTTTCCTCTGTCAAAGTTACAATTTGTGCAAACTACCTATTTTTGAAAAAACAAATAAAGGTGTACATACATGCCAGATGGGCCTAAGCTGTAAAGACAGTTACACATGTGCCAGAAGGGCTTAATTATTTTATTCTAATAATTTACCAAGCAGCATTTCACAAATGAGGCGTACTGAGGAGAAAAGAAACGCTGCAAAGAAAAACTCCCAGTCTACCTCATTACTAATTATAATATTTAAAAACAGAGACTATTAAACTACTTTTTAAACGGATAAGATATTTTACACCGTTCAGAAATTAAGGTTTTGCAGTCCTGTGTCTCGCTTGTTCTTTGATGAGATGTATTACAGGATCCCAAGCTGGTGGTAGTGACAATCCATCTTCTCTATTGAAATTAGGATGCTTTTAATCTCAATAGCCTCGCGTAGCATTCTGGGAAAATGACGACCATGACGACCGGTTTGGCTCAGTGGGAGTAACGTTGCCTGCGAAGCTGAGGTCCTGGGTTCAAATCCCGGTATGGGCAAATATTTGTGTGATGAGCATAAATATTTGTTCCTGAGTCTTGGATGTTTTCTATATATATTAGTTATATATCTATTAAATATATCGTCGTCTAGTACCCATAACACAAGCCTTATTGTGCTTACCATGGGGCTAGTTCGATTTGTGTAAAATTGTCCCGTAATATTTATTTATTTATTATTTATTTTTAAAATTAGAATAAAATAATTAAGCCCTTCTGGCACATGTGTAACTGTCTTTACAGCTTAGGCCCATCTGGCATGTATGTACACCTTTATTTGTTTTTTCAAAAATGGGTAGTTTGCACAAATTGTAACTTTGACAGAGGAAAATACATCTTTTCTCAGTCCACCCGTGACCATGGAAAGCTGGAAAGCTTCCGAAACGTCGGGAACTAAAATGAGATAATATACGCGATATAATCCGTTAAATTGCTTTATTTCAATACATGCCCGTAAGTTGAAAAAAAATCGCAGGTAGATAGGTAATTACTAAGAATGAATTCGTACCGTATGCTGCCTGGTATGCAGAACTGGTTCCAGTCCAACTGCCTGCGGTACCCTCTCATCTCAACTGCTTTGAAGCACTTTGTACGTAACTATAAGTAGAACTGAGTATTCTGTGCGTAGCGAGGCTTTCAAGGCATGAGACGCCAAGTAATTTGGCTGCCGTGGGAAAGACAACTTTTTGCACTAGGGGTCAAAAGTTTGCTAATGTATTTAGATTACATAAGTGGTTACTCATGTCGCAAAACCCGAGTACTGCTCGACATGTTTCGGTCCATTAAGAGGACCTTAGTCATAAGCGATTTGTGGACACCGACGCTACCCGCTTCACAGTTCACACTGCGCGCCAAAGCCCTAACCTAACACGGCTTTTCGTAGTAGGCGCAGCAGCGAAGGCCCTTCGAATTAACCTCGTTTTCATTGTCAATAGTAGGGTTGCACACGACACTGACTACGTCACACTCTAAAGCCACGTTCACACTCTCCGACGCAGCATAACATTTTTATCAACACACCGGTAATATAATCTAAATATGTCTGATTCTCATGGTAATTTTCTAGTTAAAATTGACTAATGTGTTCGTAAATTCCTCTTGTTCCTAGACGAACCTGCGAGGCGATCGGCGAGATACAAGGCCAGGAGGGCGCCGATGTTTACTGCATGGACCAGTGCATCGTCTACCCGCCGCGGTGCCCCACCGACAGATGTCGCTGCTACTAATCAATTTAACGGCGACTTTTCAAAAAGCACCATTTTCAAAAAATCGAGTATTGTCTGTAATGAAAAAAAACAGGCTAAAACTATTGTGGTGAGGCCTTTTAGCATAAAGTGTAAAATCCACAAATCGCAACACACGTTTTTGTAATTCCTGCCAAAACCCAAGACTAAACACCGCAGTAGCGACGGCTCGCGTTTTTTTTTTCAGAAAACCCTTACAGATTTGTTAAACAAGAATTTGCTCTGTATGATTTTGTTTTCAATTAATTTCATTGATATCATGGAAGAAATAGGACTTCTATTTGCCATAAAATGAGTACAACGAAATTTTAACGCATTTATTACAAATGTTCAATTGTTATGCATTGAAATAAATGTGCAACTATTAAATATTGTCAGTGAATTTATTGTTGTCAAAATATATAGTGATTGACTTTTTTTATGATTTTATAATTTATCGCTGAACATTGGTAAAATATTTAGGTCGATATTTCAGCCATTTTAATAACCATAATAAAACAAACGAAAAGCCAATGTGAGTAATAAAGACACTTTTTTTTATGGTGAGGAAAAGGTTAACAGCCGAATTAGCATTTTTATAAGGACCGCCATTTTTAGAAATGGCTACATATAATTCACGCATAATAATCATTATCACATTCTCGATGACCTTAGTTGTCAGTAGGTAATATTACAGAGTTAAAAATCTTCAACTTTGCAGCTTAAGGGGATGCATCGAAAATTTAAGCTATTTTGTAGCGCATTTTTTATCAAATCTAGTATATAAATCAGGCTGCTTTTCTAATATGTGTTTCTTGACTATATAACCTATTCAGTGATTAACGCGGAAACATGTTTAATGAAAATTTCCTCGATAGAAAGGTTATCCGAAAACGCGTCTTCGTTTCCCGTTTTTTGTCTAGTATGTACAAACGACAGATTAATAAACGGCTAAATTATGTTAAAATGTCATTCTTCCCTTTATCTTTTAAGTGATTAACATAAATGTTAACAAAACATAATAATATCTTCGATTTCATGGTACTTTTACATCTGGCGCTTACACTAAAAAACCCCAAGCATGTAGTGTATTAGCTTTCTCTTTCTTTGATGCGCGCGAGCAATAAATGCGTCCCTTAATACAAATCACGCTTATTGGCTAGCTCCGCGTTTGGGGCGTGATTTACGAATGACGAAGTAGCCCCTTAATTGTCAGGCGTTATAGTTTAGAAAATATTAGGGTGTTTGCCGCGTTGAGCGGGAGCCCAGCGCCCGATGCAGTTGCCTGAAAATTCATATAACGCAGTGTTGCATCTGGTGAATCGTCCGCCGTACGCGAATATACAGGAAACGCACCCAGAGCGGCGCCTAGACGCAGCGGATGCCATTATTTGGCATTATATCCTAAATATCTGTAAACAGTTAAATCTGTCGGCATCGGCATTTCGAGGTGCCGAAATTAGATGCCCGTTTTACGGTCCACTTTAGTTCGATATCAGCAAAAAGCGACCAATAAAAACATTACAGATGACCAAATTATATAACTTAAGTGTACAAATATGGGTTGTTGAATTTTTTGAAATCGCCCGTACCTATATACGAAAAACTACTACTACTAATACTTAATGGCTCAGTGACCCAAGGAGACTCTTGGCCTCCGACACGAGATTATTAAAAAATATGTTACCATGCCTAAATGAATTGTCACTATACATATTGCCATACATAAAAAGTGAAATCTTTATTTGTGTGTATATACAATATATCTATAAGTAGGTAGAAAAAACGATGTATCGATTTGGATGAAATTATGTATGTATGTAAGTAAAGGAAACTGAAACACGTATCTGTATAGTCCTTATTATCATTGCAATAAGAGCGAAAATGTTACATACGTATGTCAATTTACCTTACTGTAGGTACCTATATAAAGTTTTGCATTTCAAGTTGTTCTTCTACGTAAGATTCATCTTTGAAGTTTTTATTTTGTCTTTTAAATTAATTTGAGCAGTCAGTTTGATTTGTTTTTTTTTATTTTTGTAAGAAAATTATCAACTTGTGCCAGAATAAATAAACACTCCAGCCATATTTTGTGTTAGGGGTTAAGTAAAACAATTTGTAAAATATAAATAAACATAGATATTAATTATTAATTATTGTTTTATTTATCGTGCAGCATGCAGCATCAATAAATCATAAAAGTCACAATCAATGAGACGCTTAGAGCATTCAACTAATTTAGACGCTATACGAATACATTCCCCTCTGCCGAGGTAATCGCGAAATCCCCGGTTAGTTTATACGGTAAATTGTCAGTGTGTGGGTGTTTTTTTGTTTGCAAGTGATTTCTTTTATTTGTGTGCGTTTGTAAGAAAATAAATATTTCCGTAGTGTGCTGTACGGGATGTAGGTAAACCTTACCGCCCGCAAGATGCATGAAAAATTTGTTCGGGAATGACACGGCTTGTCATCTTAAGTTAACGCTCTTAGTTGAGATACTATCTATAAGACCACATGGCTGAGGAGCGTAGAAAACCAAGGGGAACAATCTCTCTACTTACTTATATTTACGTAGTAACTATTAGTAATCTGTGACTTAATATCTACAGTGTCTGTCAAAAGGCGTTAAATTGGTGGCGCCACAAGAGCGTAAATTAAATTACCATAATAATGCCAAAATATCCACAATGATGCAAAAAAGTCATTTTGAACACAATTGAATATTTACATCGGAAGAAGAATCGAAATGCGTTTCGATAAAAAAAAATGGTTTGTAGACTCATGCTATCTTGCTACACTAGCGCCATTCTGAACGGATTTGGAACTATTATTTTCTGTTTTCTGCTGGACACTTTTTCATCTGTTTTCCTATATGAGGTTGACCATACCTTTCTAATCTCCATACCATACACCTGGCATTTCACAATATTAGCCATCTTTTCATTCAGGAATTGGTCACAGCATTCTAAAATGGCCGCTTCGCATTTAACTGATTTTTAGGATTCCGTAGCCAAATGGCAAAAAACGGAACTCTTATGGATTCGTCTTGTCTGCCTGTCTGTCTGTCCGTCCGTATGTCACAGGCATTTTACTCAAAAACTACTGCATGTATACTAATGAAATTTGGAGGATATAATTTGTCTTGTACAAGCCGCTACTCAGTTTGATAGTTAAATAATAATAAAATATATTTCTAGGGGGGCACTCCATACATGTAACCGAAACTGAAAAAGTTTTTTTCAGTAAATATCAGTGTGGCATTGGTGTGTGGTGTTATTTCGACAATTCTTTAAAAAAAAATGAGGTTTCTAAAAAAAAAATTATTTAGTGAATATTGTCGGAAATAATCGCTCCGAAAGTTGCATAAATTGTGTGTTCCCCTCTATTTTCTAAACCCGAAAAATTTGTTGGTGTTTTTTTCCATATCGTATTTTTTTTCATCTGTAGTGCATTTTTTGTATGAACGGCTGCGGAACCTTTCATGGGCGAGTCCGACTCGCACTTGGCCGCTTTTTTGGTTTACCTAACAAAGAGTATTTATAAAAGGTCTTCTGAGTCAGACACTCTTTGTCAGTAGATGTTGCTCGTGGTGCAAGAAGAGAATAGGTATAAACACTTAATTCCTATCTACTTTTCTTTTGTTTCTAATAATTTTGATTTTGTTTTTTGCGTTACTGAAATCCGTAAACTTCCTTTTTTTTGGGTGCGAGTGGAGAATGCGTTGTTTTATCAAATGCAGGGCTTGGAGGTTTGGTAATATTTTCCAGTTCCTCATTGATATTTTGTTGTTTTTCATTGGTCCGACTTGAAAAATTCATAGATTCATATTTCAATGTTTGAGTTGATATTTCTTTACACTCTGCAGTAAGCTGTGGTGAGGATGTACTGGCTTCGGGTTCTTTTTGCGAGTCGAAGTTCAAACGTGGAACAGCATCTTCATTTAATGTTTTAATATAAGTGATATTTTCTTCACTGAAGTGATCGCAGCAGATGCGTTGGTTTAACCTTCCACTTTTGGACTTCTCCAGTAGGTCCTCGCGTCTAATGGAAGATAACCATAACGCCAACCTGCAACAAAATGGTATTGCTTATTTTACGAAAATGTTGATGTTTTACCATAACAATCTTTGTGATTTTTAAAGTGAATTTCTTCAGTAAGAAACTATATTCTTAAGAGTCGACGTACTTTGCTATGAAACTTTGTACTTAGAATAAGTTAAGGTATATGCAGGCCTGTAATTAGTTTATGTAGCTTCAGATACCATAGTAAAAAAAATACGAAACCTGTTTTTGCTGTATTTCATTTAAAGGTCGGGAACTAAAATGAGATAATATACGCGATATAATCCGTTAAATTGTTTTATTTCAATGAGTAATAATCGCGGAAACAGAAGAAAATATTATGTATTTCATTTGTTTTATAAACTGGAGCCATATAAACTAATTACAGGCCTAGATATACCTCATGTTATTGTATATGCAAAGTTTCATTATAATCTAACACGTAGTTTTAAAATGAGAACGAAACTCCGTTTGTATGGGAAGGTTAAATTCTGCCGAGCTTACGGGGGACTATTAATACAAAGATCTAAATAATGAAAAAATGTTTGATCTAATTAATGAAACTGCAAAAATCTTGTAAGAAATAGTGACAAAATTTGAAGACTAGCTGACTGGGCTATGTAGCTCGATTAGAAGAGCGTACGCCCCGGCAAGGCACAAGGCACTGGTCAAATACAGTCGGAGCCTTGATTTTTGTTTCATTATTTAGATCTTTGTATTTTAAGAATATACAAAATGGCATTGTTTAAAATTGTGTAGGGTTGAATAGGCATGGTGACTGGGTATCAAAATTCTTATTAGTCTGTCAGCAAGATAATAAAAAAATATTGGACACGTATTTTTTGGTATTTGAAAATAATAAAAAAATACTATGATAAATCACATTAAATATTAGGAGTAGAGGCTCGTGACGTCACTCTTAAGTAAAATTTGTACCGTGAATTGGGGTTACTTTGATCAACGGGGTAACATTGATCATTGATTTTTAAACTAGAAAGAAGAAGTGTATTTCTGAACGCGTCAAAAATGTTTTTTTAACGAGGTTGCCATCCTTAACAATAAAATCTCATAAACGCGTTTACAAATAAATTTCTTATTGATTAAAAATGACTGATCAATGTTACCCCGTTGATCAAAGTAACCCCATTTCACAGTACTTAGGAGCGACTCAATGTATCGCCTTTATTTTTCGATTATCTGAAAAAAGAAAAAAACGTGTCCAATGTTTTTTATTAATCGACATGACGGAGTTATTGGTAAATTTAGTCATCATCCCCATTTCCTAGATCGACACTAAGAAGACTGGATGCTATAAACCTAACGCATAACTGAGTCTGTTCTTGAGGTATGGGAGCGGGACGGGATGGGTGACATGTGACGTTGGTATGTGTGTAGCGAGACAGTTAGGACACGTCATAATGTTGGACTTTGTAACTGAAAATTTTCACGAAGTCGTAGTTCTCCTTCAATGGTGAGTTATCCAGCGGTCAAAGAATTATTGACCGAGCGAAGCAAAGGTCTCAATTGCTAGAGCTTTGGCAAAAATGTTTTCGGATGTCCGGCGTATGAATGGGTGGCTGTTCTCTTCTACAGGTCGCATTTTTCAACCGATTTTCGTGGCATTTTGTGAGCAGGTTCGATATTTATAGGGATTTTTTTGTCGTTTCAGTTTATGACAATATAAAGCTATTGTTTTTTTAATGTTCCATACTTTAAAAGAAAAAACGTAACCCTATACCACACTTTATTGCCCGTCTGTCTGTAAAACCTGTTTTTCTCAGGAACGCGCGTAGGTACCTATCAAGTTGAAATTAACATGAAATACTTAATGTCTGCGGTCCATTGAAGCTATAAAAAATCAAGCTTCTGAGTTAACGTAATCCAAAGATACAATCATTGAAAAAGGTGTTTCCATACAAATAACCGTCAATGGAAAACCTACAACGGGCTTACTTCCAGCTATCCTAGAAACTGAAATTTGGTATGTTTGTTTAGCTTTCATAGCCTAACCTACGAAATAAATCTGAAAATCTTATTTTTTAAGTCTTTCTGTCTATATCACTAACCAATATAAAAAGACCCCCACCCTCTATATGTTGCTTAGAAGTAGGGCTCTGCTAACACTGGTTTTTTGCAGATACGGCCATTTTTAGCGTATATTTTGTACGGAACCATCGGTGCGCGAGTCGGACTTGCATTTGGCCGATTTTTTGTAAGTAGGTTGCGAGATCTGTAGCACACACTGTCACTATAGTCTATTTCTTTAGGTATTTGAAAATGGAAATAGAAACCACGTGACTCGTGTCATTGCGTAAACTTTTGTATCTGAAGGGTTACTCCGAATCTCGAAGGAAAGGCTTACAATGTTTTTAGATCCTTCACTATAGCCACAGGATGTGATTGTTCGTCGTTTTATGCATTATAGGCAGCGGGAAGCGACATATGGTAATAATAACGACGCGGGTGATAACGGCGCACAAAGATCAACATAATGAATGACACGAAGGATATTTACAAATTAGTTACTTTAAACTGTAAAAGTGTTAAACGTTCGGTGCAAAATGTCCGACAATTATGTAAGGAATGTGACATAGTTGGGCTTCAAGAAACGTGGCTGTATCAGGACGAAATTTCGTTTCTGAGTAGTATAGATAACGATTTCGGATCCACGGGTACGTCGGCCGTGGATACTTCGGAGGGGATGCTTAAAGGTCGCCCTCATGGGGGGGTCGGTTTGTTGTGGAATAAGAAAGTGTTTCAATGTGTATCGATTGTGCAATGTTCTAACCCGAGAATATGTGCGATTAAAATAAATATAGGTCAGAGGTCATTACTTGTATTCAGTGTTTATTTGCCGACGGACAAGCAGGACAATCTAAGTGACTTTACGGACTGCTTGAGTGGGGTGAGTGCAATAGTAGACAGTAATGATACGGAATGTGTGTACATACTCGGCGACTTTAATGCTCACCCAGGCGAGCGTTTCTATAAAGAGATGATGTATTTTTGTGCTGAGCAGGGCTGGGTATGTTCGGATCGTCTAAGGCTAGGCCTGCAGTCGGATACGTACACGTTTGTAAGTGAAGCGCACGGGTCGACGAGGTGGCTAGATCACTGTATTGCAACTATTTCAGCGGACAGTGCAATTACAGACGTGTACGTGAAAACCGACGTTATGTGGTCGGATCATTTCCCATTGTTCCTTGAATGTAATCTGCGTTTTGTAAGTCCCAAACTTGTTCAGGATAATTACACTCCTCTCAATAACATAGTGTGGGGTCAAAGGAAACCTGAGCAAATAAGCTTGTATAACGTAGAATGTAATAAAAAATTAAGATTAATTGATTTCCCCGCAGAACTTCGTGGATGTTGCGATAGTTTATGTTACTTTAATGGTCACCGAAATGTTATTGATTGTTTGTACCACGACATTGTTACTGCTTTAACAGAGTCAGCGTCTTTGAGTGCTGAGTGTAGACGGGTTAAAAAGAATAGAACAGTAGCAGGGTGGAATAAACATGTGAGTGAGGCCCACGAGGAGGCTCGAAGTAAATTTAAGCTGTGGATATTTTGTGGCAAACCTAAAGCAGGTCAACTTTTTGACGAAATGTCTGAAAGTAGGAGAAAGTTTAAAATGCGTCTTAAGTGGTGCCAGAGAAATGAGGAACAAATAAAATTAGAGATAATGACCGCTCAACATTCGAGACGTGACTTTAAAAGCTTTTGGAAGTCCACCAACAAGCAGAATAGTAAACCGAGCCTTCCCGTGAGCGTCGATGGCGTCAGTAAGCTGAAAGGCATAGCCGAGTTGTTTAAAAACAATTTTACTGTAAAGTCACCATTGGGGCCATCACAGTCGTCGGACGTTAACAGTGCCGAACTGTGTGGCCGGGAGGTGGGCACTAGATTCACAGCTAAAGAGGTGAAAGAAGCTATACAATCTATGTCTAGAGGCAAATCTCCCGGTCACGATGGTCTCAGTGTAGAGCATCTACAGAATGCTGGGCGACATTTGCCACGAGTCCTCGCGATATTCTATACCCTATGTGTGGGACACTCGTACATGCCAGCAGACATGATGAGGACTGTGGTGGTACCCATCGTGAAGAATAAAACTGGTGACATAAGTGACTCGAAGAACTACAGGCCCATCTCATTAGCGACAATAATGGCCAAGGTACTTGACAGTCTCCTTAACGCTAGAATGGAGCTATACTTGAAACTACATGATAATCAGTTCGGTTTCAGGTCCGGTTTATCGACAGAAAGTGCTATACTGGCTTTAAAGCAGACTGTCAAGTACTACACAAACAGACACACACACGTGTTACCTAGATTTGACGAAGGCATTTGACCTGGTTAGGTACGACATCTTGTGGCAAAAATTGAAGGACATTGATATGCCAGCTGACTTACGTGACCTCCTTAAGTTTTGGTATCTAAATCAGGAAAATCGGGTGAGATGGGCTGGAGTTTGGTCGGATCCGTACAGGTTGGAGTGTGGGGTGAGGCAGGGTGGATTGACCTCGCCGAAGCTACTCAACCTGTACGTCAACGCACTTGTAGAGGAGCTCAGCAGCACCCGTGTCGGCTGCCATATTGACGGTGTATGTGTCAACAATATTAGCTATGCAGACGACATGGTCCTGCTGAGCGCCTCTGCTTGTGGCCTGGAAAGACTACTTGGTATTTGTCAGAAGTATGCTACGAGTCACGGCCTTGTATATAATGTAGACAAAAGTCAGTGCATGGTTTTTAAGGTGAGAAACAAATGCCTACCTGATGTCCCACCCATCAAACTAAACGGCGTACCGCTAAAACTGGTGCGTGAATTTAAATACCTCGGACATCTAGTAACTTTTGAACTTAAAGACGATGCAGATATTGAGCGAGAACGCAGAGCATTGTCTATAAGGGCTAATATAATCGCCCGCAGGTTTTCTCACTGTTCCGCTGAGGTCAAGGTCACCCTGTTTAGAGCCTATTGCACAGCCTTCTATACCAGCAGCCTGTGGAGCGACTATACCCAGAAACAGTACAATGCTCTACGAATTCAATATAATAATGCGTTCAGAGTGCTGATGGGGTTACCCCGATACTGCAGCGCATCAGGGATGTTCGCGACAGCCCGGGTGGACTGTTTCTACGCCACCATGCGCAAGCGCTGCGCCTCCTTGGTGCGGCGGGTGAGGGGCAGCTCCAACAGCATTCTGACAATGATCGCGAGCAGGTTCGACTGCGTATTTATGAACCACTGTTGCATGATACAACATAATAAAAATGTTAAATACGATATCGATTATTAATTATAAAATACTACTTAATATGTTCTTTAAAGCTGACATGTCTGACTTTTATTTATTTTTATAATTTAATTAGAAATCTGTTTTTTAATTTAATTTGATTTAATTTATATACATACGTAATAATGAACTTGCCTGTTATTTCATTTAATTTAATTGTGTATGGACTCTATCTGAAATAAAAGAATTTTATTTTATTTATTTTTATTTATTTATAACGTGCCATCCCTCTCGCTCTCATGTTAAACTGTATTTCAGTGAGCGGGATGATGCCATACGAACTTCGAATTTCGAGTTTCGGAGTAGCGCCCTCTGATGTGGTTCGACGTAACTGGCAGAATGACACGAGTCATGTTTTTTTTTGTTTACCTTAAATTAAATTAAATTAATACCTAAAGAAATAGACTATAGTTAACTCAGTTCAGTATCAGAATGAGCGTCACCAACAAACCAAATATACGTATTGGGTTCATCTAGAAATCACGCGAGGTTTGTTGGGCCACATTTAGACCCCCCTTCTCTCTCTTGGTGATGTTCTATGCGAGTTCTGATCAAGGTAAGACCGCACTAGTCGTAACGTTACTATTCGGCAGACATGATGCGATAACGAATTTTATAAGTAGGTACATTAAATCGCTTTACTTGCTAGAAAACATTTAAAAAAACTGTTTATTACCAAAAACACAACTTATCTTAGACAATAACTTAAACTAACAGAAGGTTTTTGGTAATGGGTACCAGTCTCAGCGTATGCTGGGCTAGTGGCCCAGCGCTGGTTTTCAGATTGGTCCCTTTGACAGGGTTGGTCGTAACACTACTTACTTAATAAACAAAAATACAAAAAAAATTATTTATGTTTCTTTATTAAAAATTTGGCTGTCTAATTGACGGGCGAATATTGTACCTACATCCTAAATGCGCATGTAATGGTGGAACTTTGTCCTAATAGGTAATCTATAAGAAATAAAATAAATAAATATTCGACAGATATGTGTGACAGATTTATTGTAAGAGGTTAGCAAGCGTACCTATATAAAATACGTAGCGTTTATGTTCTTTTTTTTAGCAAGTTGTCTACTAAATAAAGTCAGTTAAGAAAATATGGCTTATTTATTCCAAGTTACAATGAAAGCTTGTAGGTACTTGACAAAAATAAACAACCTACCTACTAGATTCAAGAATGAGTAAAAAATAATAATTATGTTGTATGTGAAGTCTACATTATCCATACAATTATAAAGTTGTAAAAATTTAATGTCTGTACATTGACGATATTAAAAAAAAAAAGATTGTTATGGACTATTTGGAGGTCAGTAAAATGAAAAATATTTTTTTTGGATTTTATGTATGTTTGTATGTGTCGTTGTGGCTTCATCACGCAAAATCCGCTGAACGGATTTCAACTATTTTTGGTACACGGGTAGCTGGGTATCTCCGGATGGTTATTAGGATACTTATTACTCGACTATGCTAAAGAAAAAAAGAGGGGTTATGACTTTTTCTCCTCCGCGAACGAAGTTTGGGTGCCTTCTAGTTAATACATAAAATTATACAACTTACTTTTCTGGGTCGGTAGGTAGCCTAAAGAAGCTTTTTCCTTTGTGGCTTTTAGTGTTATTTCCACAGCCGTAGGCACAGCAATATAAACCTCCAGGCATGGTAGTAACTAGTAACGACTTTTCTATTTACCTAACAAGCGAAACTATTGACGAGCTGAGGCCCTTCCTCTCGGCAAACCGTGGCTGGTTCGTGCGGCATTGCTTTCCCACACACCGCGCGCCCCGCGCTCGCCCCCGCTCGTGTCAAGAAACGCAGCAGCGAGTTCTTTTACTGAGGGGCTACTCTGAATGACGCCATCCCTCTCGCTCTTATGATTTTGAGTGAGCGAGATGACGCGATACGAACTTCGAATATCAAATTTCAGAGTAGCCCCTCGGCACTCGTGTCAATCTTGTCGTTTCTTTTTACGTTAGCATGTAATTATATTATTTCCTTCTGCGTACCGTAAATTCTATTATAAACAATTTATAATTGTCATACCTGACTTATCTGATTTCTAAATTGCTGTAAAATAATTCACAATTACATTTGTTCACTATTTTATAAATCTTTGTTAAGTGTATACAAAGCAAATAAAACACACTTTGACATTTATTTTTTGTAAGTAACCATTGGAGTACATTTTATAGACCACTGTAAAGTTCCAATTTAGTAAAATGGACCTTAAAATTATATATATAAAGCATTGTTTACTTAAAAATATAGCTGAATAAAGCAACGACTCTGACGTTATTCGCAGCGCAACAACTTTTGACGTTACTCTTATCGGCGGTCGATTATTGAATTTACGAAATTACGCATTACAGTTTATAAGCAAACATGAGCGACTTGCTTGACGATGACCTGGAGTTCCGCGGCGGTACGCTACAGCTGTCCGCGGAGAATAATGCCGAGGAGCATGTGGTTACTAGCACGACTGCAGCAGCGAATAATATAAGTAAACCTTCGATATTGTCAGGTGCGGACTCTCTGCCCTCAAATTCCTCCACCTCTTCCATAGCCGGTAAGTAACTTAAATTGCTGTCTATATTTCCGCGTTAGTGGACCTTAGAATTAAACATGAAGTGATTGGCTGATTGGTTTTTAAAACCTTATATTAATTGTTGAATTCGTTTTCTTATTGGTCTTAAGCTTTTTGTTGTTTTTCTTATCTATATCATTCAGTGTGTTTTTAAAGTTAAAATAATCACAGTTGTTTTTATAGCATCTATGCATGTCTATATTACCAAGTTTGTTAATTTTCGATAATATTTACTAAATTTGACGCAATATTTATTGATAAAGAGCTCCAATATGTTTTACATTATATGTCTAATCAGCTTTACAAACATCAGATCTGGTTCAATCAGATTTGTTGTTTATAATTGGAAAAGCAATTTTGGGGTTAATTAATATGTGTGTGTACACATTCCTTATCAGTTTAAGTATATCTAAAACGGCATGATATAATAATGTAATACCATTTCAACATATGACAACTTAAATATAAAATGAAAATTTGGAAGATCTTTGTATGACTGACTTTCTCTTTGATTTTGAAGTAATAATAACCAACCAGAACTGTAACCAAAATGTTGTTTAAATAAGTTGCATAGCCATTCAAAAGGCACCTTTCTTTTGGGTTTATTGAACTGGTTAACATAATGAAAACTAACATAAAAAATCCTAAAATGTCCTTGGGTATGTCAAGGTTGACATAGCTTACCTTTTTTTTCAATGCAGTAATGACTTAAACTAAGCAAGTTAATGGGATTCAGGTTCTATAAACATCTTGCCACTGCTAAACAATGAAGAAGAAGTCATGACTATAAAAACTGACTAGAAAACTTACATGCTAGATGAGATTATCATAACAAGAATGTATGCCATGCAATCAAATTTCACTCTTCTATGCCCACTGGCTTGAAATAAAATGGGTGTGAAACTAGCGACGCGGTGAGCGAATTTACTCTCCATTGCGCGGCCAAGACACTCCCCACACAGCAGTGAGTTCGCGTCGCACGCAATGTATCACGAATTCGCTTGCTGCGCCGCCGGTGGCGTTATCGTAGCCGGGCATTGACAGTCACTATTAAAAATTTTACTAAATTAAATTTAGATATATTAATTCGCAGACACAAGGACCCAAGAGCAAGCGAATGCCTCGGCCGCCCCACCTCAAGAGCAGCAGACAGTGTACCCCCGCTACGATGTGCCATTTAATAGAGAGAACATACAGGATTTCTTCACATTTCGCAAGGGGGTTGTTGAGAATGCCATTCAAGAGTGCATGACGGTTCTGCTGTTCCCGGAGGACGGAGAGTATCTTGGATCGTGGTTGTTGACGGAGTAAGTAACTTAAACATGTACTAGAAGGTACCCGCAAGTTCTTCAGGGGAGGAGATAAAGATCATAACCTCTCTTTTTTTCTTCAGCAAAGTAGGGTAAAAAGTATCCTATAACCTTTTGTTGACACCCATATCTACCCGTGTATCAAAAATAGTTGAAATCCGTTTAACTGATTTGGCGTGATGAAGTCACAACGAGACATACAAACATACAAAAAGTCCAAAAAATCTATTTTTTTTTATTACTTTAAATGTACAGACTTTAGATGCGAGATAGGCAATGGTAATGCTTCATATTGAAATTCAACTCAGTGTAAATGTATTCTTTGCTACTGGAGTCAGGTTTTGGTATAGAAGGAATTAGTTTTCTTCAACAAATCTGTAAATAAAATTTCACTTCTATCAAAGTCGAATTTGACCTACATGGAATTTCCCCATACAAGGTAGGACGAAACGTGTGACGTCACACGTTCCTAGGCTTTAGTATGGAGCGTTTTTTTTGGGAAAGTCTATAAAATTTATTTAACATTCTTGTATGTTGGTGAGTTTTTATGACTGAAGTAGTTATTTTACCAATATTTCTAGTCTTGATAGGTTGTTCTATAACAGACCATAGAAAATGTTAGTGAAAATTTTCAAATCCCAATAGGATACATGCATGAATTTTTTATCGCTTTTCTTAACAAAATATGAAAATACCGTAAAAACGATTTCAAAAAGTGAAATTAAAATTAAAATCGGCCAAGAAATACGCATGATATAGGCATAGGCATTTTAAACTGCTAATTAGACGGCGATTTGACAGAGAGTTTGATGGCTTATATCTTAGTTATTTTTATAGTTATTCGAAAAATTATTTTTGTCTACATGAATGAGCTTTTAATAAAGCAAAAATAAAAAATCATGCATATTCCCTATTGTGTAGCAATGTTCATGACTCCTGAATCATCTTATTCAAACAAATTTTCCAGAATAACCTTATGGGACAATGAGAAGGAGAGGATAGTGCTGCTGACGTCACGGCTGGTCATGACAATTAAGTACGATTTCATTGCCATGAAGCAGCTAGACTTCAAGAAGACCTATCTGGACGACCTGGACACCATAGTCATCGGGGAGTTGGTGTACCCACCATCGTCACTGGTGCCGTGAGTATTTTGGATTATGAACAGTCAAGGGCACAGAAGTATATATACCAAATGAAAAATTGTATGCACTCCCGGCAATGCACTTGTGACTCCTCTGGTGTTGTAGGTATCTATGGGCGACGGCGGTCGCTTACCATCAGGCAATCCGTCTAATCGCTTGTCACCTAAAACAAAAACTTTATATGTTATGCCTAACTTCATGTATTTTAGAAAGATGGATTATTCCACTTGTATGGTTCATTCAATACAAAGATTCAACATAAAGAAATACTGACCTAACTGGTATTGAACAGTATCACTTACCATATCAAAGTGAGTGTTCTTTCTATGATATTTTCTATGAAAAGTCAAAGTTCTTGGTGGAATTTGGAGTGTGAAAACATTCTAGTTTTTTTACTTGGAACCAGGGCTCAGAAACCGGTATTCCCGTCATACAATATAACCGGACTTGTTCCGTTCTTTTCGTTCAATTATGAGATTTTCGTATATAATATTTCATAATGTTATAAATAAATAAGTATGAGTAGTATGAGTATTTTATCAAAATTGTAGATCAGGGGTCCGTTTCTCAAAAGCTTGTAACTATGGTATATTATGGTAGGTATTACAAGCGGAAGTCTCTTTCTAACAATATGAATTAATGAAATGAAATAATGATCTTTATTCTGTAAGTAGGCCGCAAGGGGACTTTTACAAGTCTGTTTCTACGGCGTTTCCCAAGAGGAGACCACTGAGGAGAAGAAAGGCGAAACAAACTCAACAGTCAGTCATTTTTTCGAAATAACTTATAATCTATTACAATATTTGTATTTAGACTATCCTAAATATATGTTTTGAGTATAATCTCAATGCGTAGTTCTTCAAAAAAACATATCAAACCTTATGAAAGTAAAAGAAAATATAGAATTTAAAAAAGCAAAATAATTATTTCTTATTTAAAACAACTTACATACGTTTCATATGCCACCTTATAAGAACCGTGTCCCGGTAAAAGTAAATTATTTGATTAAAAAGAGACTTCCGCTTGTTATCGGGGGGCACGGCACTGCCCCCGCCAAGTCGAACGCGAAGCAAACACTGCCGTACCATCCTTTACTAGAACCATTTCGCCGCATTTTCAGGCCCCTATTTGAGAACCTCTGGATAAGACCAGAACGCAGAAATTTTCGTCATCCAGTAAGCTATAATCACATACTTAAAATCCAAAATTTCAAGTCTGTAGGTCATTTAGTTCCGAAGTGAAGCGAAAGTAAAGTTTCCCATTTATGACACTCACTCACTCATGATCATCAAAATAGAACTAGTACTTCCCATAAACTCAGAGAGCTGAAATTTGGTGCAGAGTTAGGGTTTAATGGCCACATAAAGGGAAAACTATAAAACTAGGATAATCCAAGATCTGGAGTACCTGGTGACCCTGATTAGAAAACACAAGAGCCCAACCAAACTATTAGAGATCGACATACCGTCTTTACAAAAAATATTCTACTCGGTGGGCCGCTTCATTTGATGTCAAAAATCGAAGGTCTATGCCCACGTTTCTACAAAAAGAAGTGAAATCCCACCAAAAACATTCTGTAAAAAACTAGCCAAGTCTCGATGGCGTTGCTTGTTTATCTCTAAAAAGTAATGAAATCTAGACAAAGTCGTGCCAAGTCTAAAGTTCCTTACTGCGATTTCTTTATTATTATAGTTAATTTTGTGTGACTTGGCCGTTGAAGGGTACAACAAGGGTACAAAACCAGGTGCTCAATGACACCATTGCACCAATCTGTCGCCAGAACCGCTACCCATAGTAGTTATGTTGATAAGATAAATATGGCGTCAGAAGACGTATCAGCATGACACAATGAGATCAGATAATACGATGAATGAGATAACTTCGTATTTGGTCATTGGATTTCTATGAAAATCATATATTTGTACTAACGCGATTTTCTCAAATTTTAAAGTGAGGGTCTGCACTTAAATATTATATTTATAAATACAAATATCTGCAATAAAAATAAATAGTTTTAAAAACACTAGAAAAACACGCTTTTATAAATGCACGTAAAAACAAAAAGTATGATACGATTTTCCATCATAAAGTTCCAGCTCATAACTTCCGGCTCCATCATCAGATCAGTTCGACAGTACCATATTATTGTATTGTCATCAGTACTACATACAGCTCCCAATTTTCATGACGCTACGATCCTTGGAAGATGGTTAAATTAGTTACCTAAGATTCCATTACATAGTTATATACAGGTCGACCTAATAAAAGCGTGTTAAAAATGTAGACTCTGACTGGGTTTGAACTAGTACATTGGACAAGCGAGGCGCACACTGTACCAACTAAGCTACACGATTCAGACATCAAGTCTTCGAATATTGTCACTATTTGTTACGGATCTATGCATTCTTGGGTTTTACCCTTAGAGCATCCGGCGTCTGGCTCTTTCGGACCGAGGTGCCTATTTCAGTACCTCTAAAATGGTCTCTTAGACCAAAAGAGAAAAAGGAAACAAAAAAAAAACCCTTAGAACATTTAACCACTTGAGATGACGAATACATTCCCCTCTGCCAAAGTAGGTATGGGTGTTTTTTTTTTCTAGGCGATTTCTTTTAATGCGTTTGTCGAAATAGGAATATTTCCGTAGTGTGCTATACATGTTTACCTCCCGCTAAAAATGCATGAAAAATTTGTTCGGTAATGTCACGGCTTGTCAACTCCATTTGTTAAATGCTGTAAGTTTTTACCGGCTATTTACCGCCAGCGCCGTAGATGAGCATTTATGGAACTAATAACTCACCTCTAACAGAGTAAGCCATTGCAGTTGCCACATGTTAGCTACAGATGTCGCTATTGGGCGAATCTACGAGTGTTTTGACCGCTCGGTTCAATTTTCATTCTTGTCTCACAATTATCATCACAACAGAAAGACAAGTCGTGATAAAATTGATCAAAATAAACTCTGCGACTGTCTTTCGGTTTCATAAAAAGTTAATTTAGAATATCAACTATTTTACCGATATTTGCTGAGACGACAATGACGAAAAATAAAAGCCGTAAAAACGCTTTAGATTGGGCCCTAATTAATTTAAAATTTCTAGGATAATCACAATATTTTTAATGTCTCGATCTGTGCAATTTTTAAAGTGTATTTCGTATTTGATGTTTGTCTTGTCTGTTGAGGTATAAGGGATATACGTGCTTAATGTTATGTATGAACCTATTCTTCGTGTGCTCACAATAAATGACATTATTTTGTAAATCAATCAATATTAAACATTGATTGTTAAACTAGCTTATGCATCACCGATATAAGTCGTGTATAACGAAACTGGTCGACTCATAGTCGTTACGTACGGTCGGCCAAGAAATTGGTCTACCATTTTTCGACTCTATTCTGTGGGTATTAAGGTTCAAAAGTGGTAGACCAATTTCTTGGCCGACCGTACAATACAATAGGGATGACGACTAAATTTTAAATAATTAGTACGTCGTGTATTTTATCTTTTTTCAATCAATTTCAAAAAATAAATGCGATACATTGAGTCAAAATGTCGCGTGACGTCACTCCTACCTAAGTACAGTTTGTACCTCGTTCTGACGTCACTTCTTAACTTTAATGAGATTTATCTTACTATTTGTTTATTATTAGTTTTGAAAAAAAAAACGTGTCATAGTACCGGCTAAATCGAGGGTCGGTTTATACAATAAATTGTCAGTGTGTGTTTTTTGTTGGTAGGAGTTTTTTTTATTGTTTGCGTTTGTAGAAATAGAAAAAGATCCGTAATGAAATGGACATGCTTACCTCGCACGCCACAAAAAATGCATGAAAAAATTGTTCGGTAATGACACGGATTGTCACCACCAGTGACTAAATGCTTAAAATTTAAAAGGCTATAGAGTCGACTGGCTGGCCAATGCAATGTAATACTAAGAAGTCAATATACCTACGTTCAAATTGAAACCGCAGTTGTTTTTTTGACGTGATAAAGTCTTATAAATCGATGAACGCTGGCTGCACGCACGAAAAAGCACTCATTGTTACGTTCCGCCTGAGCCGAGCGTGCAAGCGAAAGCGCGGAACAAGCGATAGAGAGGCACGATCGGCCTAAGCGTTCGGCTTGTGCCGCAACTGAGACAGCGGTAACACACAACCTACACGTGAACTGTTTTGTCAACTGTTTTTATCAATGTTTTCTTATGACGTTATCACGTAAAATTATCGTCCGTAAACCGACTACACATACAAACATTTTTTTCTGGCCATTAATTTTTAGGAGCTTGGTCTTTGAATGATCATGCCGCTCATGCGTGCAATGGTAATTACATACAGGTGTCAAGGAACTAAAATCATACTGAAAACGGTATATTAATGGATAGTTTGATACATAAGCTTTAAACGGATTATACTGCGTATATTGCTTTGGGAGAGACGTTACCTCTTGCATTCAGACGCTGCGATAGTGCGTAAATCATCTGCCAAAATGTAAGACGGCCTTAAAATTATTTTATTGAAATGAGAGACGAGGCAACCCTAACTGAGTATTTAAATACGGCGGGTCGCCATCTAACAAACTTTTTAGGGACAGATTTTTCTAAATGTGTGTTTCTAGTGTAAGGCGTTGGATTTATTCTAAAGAAACATAATTTGCCTAATATTTTTATTTAAAACCGCTATAAATATTATTGTGTAAGATTTAGCCATATTTCAGTGACGAAAAATGTTATACTTAATTCAACTTAATTATTTGGAATTTTACGCTGTTTCTTACAGAAAAAAAAATACGTGATAGTCGCAATGTAATCTGGTGAGCTAGTCTCAGTGTAATAAATAAAAATAAAAAATAAAATAAAATATCTTTAATTCAGACCTCAGGATCCATATTTTGTTACTAACAATGGGGCTTATAAGCTACGTTAGTGAACTTAATACTAAAAATACTAGTTCATTAACTTATTATTATTAAAAATATTGTCAATATTGACAAATACTGGTAATGTATCAATATTTGAGTAGAGTCGGATACACCCTCCCTCACTTGGATTCGAGTATATCCTGTGGCTTCATTCCACCAGAACATCTACTTTGTCGGGTACCTGACGGCTATGGGTCTCCTTCGGAATCCCTAATGTCGTTGGTCCTAACGCATTTTTCTCAGAAATCGTAAATTCTTCAGGATTTATTAAAAGATCATCGTATAGATTAGGTTAGGTTTGTTTTATATCAATATTGAAAAGTTTACAGTTTCATAAAAAAATGCGTTAGGACAAACGATACATTAGAACAAACGATTCCGATATAGATCCGACGGCTATGACAGCTATCTTAAAAACATTTGAAAGTCCAAGAATTCACTACCAGTACAAAAGCCAAATTATAAAATATTGACATACCAAACATTTACTTCCTAACTTGTGTTAAGTATGAAAATAATGGCGTCACGTACCCGACATTCTGGTGGAATGAACCTGTGATACAACTTGTCGCGTTGTAGGTTAATGAGCCGACCAATTGAGCTAGACTAAATATTTTGTTACATTCACTAGTAGATGGATATAATCTGTGGTACAACTTGTCGCGTTGTAGGTTAATGAGCCGACCGATTGAGCTAGACTAAATATTTTGTTACATTTACTATTAGATGGATATAATCTGTGGTACAGGTTGTCGCGTTGTAGGTCAATGAGCCGACCGATTTTGAGCTAGACTAAATATTTTGTTACATTTACTATTAGATGGATATAATCTGTGGTACAAGTTGTCGCGTTGAAGGTTAATGAGCCGACCGATTGAGCTAGACTAAATATTTTATTACATTCACTAGTAGATGGATATAATCTGTGGTACAACTTGTCGCGTTGTAGCTCAATGAGCCGACCGATTGAGCTAGACTAAATATTTTGTTACATTCACTAGTGGATGGATATAATCTGTGGTACATCTTGTCGCGTTGTAGGTCAATGAGCCGACCGATTGAGCTAGACTAAATAATTTGTTACATTCACTAGTAGATGGATTTAATCTGTGGTACAACTTGTCGCGTTGTAGGTCAATGAGCCGACCGATTGAGCTAGACTAAATATTTTGTTACATTTACTAGTAGATGGATATCGTCTGTGGTACAACTTGTCGCGCTGTAGGTCAATGAGCCGACCGATTGAGCTAGACTAAATATTTTGTTACATTTACTTAATAGAAGATGGATATAATCTGTGGTACAACTTGTCGCAGTCGGCTAAACGGCATAGCGACGGGCGTGACGACGGTGGTGAAGGACTGCGTGATCGACCGGCTGTGCCGGCGGCCCAGCGGCGACGAAGACCACAAACTGTTCGATTACAAGTATTTTGAACCTAGGTACCTTGAGTTGCGGTAGACGCCCACTTTTACTTTTCTTTGCTGGCTTGTTTTTCATTGACATCGTTTGAATAACCGAGCGCTATACTCATTTTCTTGATCATCTCATTACGAGCAGTTGTTGGAATAGATTGAGTTAAAAGTCCAACGGAGTCTGTTCATGAACTGTTCATCAACAAAGTGACGTGACATGACGTATCCTAACTGTCTCGCTTTACAAGCCTGACGGACTGAATTTACGCCTCGTTTGACGTTCCGTAAACACACCCCTCCTGTCCCGCTCCCACGCCTCAGGGACAGACTCAGTTATACGTTAGGCCTATAATATATCTAAAGTATGCCATAGTACATCATAGAGTGGTTACAATAGTGTAAACCGGATTTCCGGTATTATTCTGGTAGTAGTAGTAATGTTAAATATTCGTGTTTTTACTCATATTACGCGATGTTTTATGTTAGTTTGTAGCAAATCCGAAAGTATGAAGCATTTTTGTGCTTACCCACTAAATTGCTTCTCAAAGGGACGTGCCAGCGTCAAAAATGGTGTGAGGATGGAGTGCTAAAAAGAGAAGGATTGAGGTAAAAGTACCTACTCAGTTAGGCAGGTGAAGTTTACCCGGTTGTAACCACTCTATGTTATGTTTTTTGGCGAATTTTAGGTCTATTAGCTGTACCTATTCCGATGACTGATCATGAGTTAGTTTTTATCTGCTACGGTGGGTGGATTCTTTATAGTTGCAGTATGGGGTTCTTCAAGAAGCTTGAGTTACGGTAGACGCTTAGATTTACTTTTCTTTGCTGGCTTATTTTTCATTGACATAGATTTAATAACCCATCTCAGTACTAATTTCCTTGATCACTCATCACTCATTAATTGGTTTTTATGTGCAAAGTTGGATACTTTAGAGTAATAAAGCGATTTCCCTCGAGGTTACAGTATGGGGCTCTTCAAGAGGGGAGTGAATAAGTTTTTAAAGGGTCGGCAACACACACGTAATGCTCCTGGCATGCGGGCTGCTTAGCATCAAGCAGGCTGTATGCTTGTTTTCCACTTTAGTAGTAAAAAATAGTTATCTGTACTATTATAAAGTTGTAAAAATGAAATGTCTGTACATTGAAGATATTTTCAAATAAAATATTGTTATGAACTATTTGGAGGTCATTAAAACGAAAAATATTTTTTTGGATTTTTGTATGTGTCGTTGTGGCTTCATCACGCAAAATCGGCTAAACGGATTTCCACAATTTTTGCTACACGGGTAGCTGGGTATTTCCAGATGGTTATAGGATACTTATTACCCGATTACGCTGAAGAAAAAAAAGAGGGTTGTGACTTTTCCCCCTCCGCGTACGAAGTTGCGGGCGCCATTTAGTAATTTATAAAACAAATGTAACTAGAAGCTATACAAATTTTTACCGTTTAGGAAAACTGTTAGATAGTTATTTTGCATTAAGACTCCTTGCTATCTTTGTGTAAAAAGCTATGTTTAGGCAGATGTCCGTTTTTTAGTTTGTTCCTTGTCAATGTTAGAATTACCTGTTACGTTTTATATAATAAATTACGTTTATTACACAGAATTCTTGCATTTCTATTGATATTTCTGCTGATAATGCATCAGGTTATGGGCTCAGGATATCGATAACGATGTAAAGAGCAAAACTCGGTATAAATAGTATAAAAGTGAAAAAGTGAGTTGTAACATTTGGTTGTCAAAAATGGACGGGTCGAAAATGAACGTCGAACGTTTTGACGGAAATAATTTCCGCCAGTGGAAATTCCAAATAAAATGTGCGCTGAAGGCAAAAGGTATCGATTTATCTATATCAAAACCTAGTTTGACACCTGAAAATGAGGCGGCTATCGCGACGTGGCTGCGGACCGATGGGACGGCGATGTTCATCATCACGTCGTCGATGGACTATCGACAAATTGCTCTCATTGAGAATTGCGATAGCGCTGCTAAGATCATAGAAAATCTGGACTCTATATATGAGCAAAAATCTGAGTTCAATAAGATGTTAGTCCATGAGAGATTTTATCAGTATAAAATGAACCCGTCTGACAGTATGGCACAGCATATTTCCAAAGTCGAGAGTTTGGCACAGCAGCTTAAAGACAGCGGAGAAAACATCAGTGACACTGCAGTTATAACTAAAATCATAAGTACTCTACCATCAAAGTACCGCTCAGTCCGTCAAGCCTGGTTTTCACTTGATTCACAACAGCAAACCATTCTGAACCTGACTGCTCGACTTATGGACGAAGAAGCCAGTCTGACGACAGAATAAAAGAATGAAGTCGCTCTCTTAGCTTCTCAAAAGAAGCATAAGCCAGGGAAGAGTGCTGGTAACAGTAACACGGACAGTAATCAGCACCGCTTTGTTTGCTACAATTGCAACAAACGCGGACACTTCGCAAGAGACTGCCGTGCGAAGAAACGCACTCAGGGCAAGCCAGTTGATAATACGTTGGCGTTTCACATAGAAGAAAGTGCGAATTTTGTTGACGAGTCGTATAATGACGTCTGGCTTTTGGACAGTGGTGCGTCCGTTCATATGACTTTTAGAAAAGATTTTTTCTCGGATTTGCAACTATTTACTGAAAATACCAATAAATCAGTAAAATTAGGTAATCAACAAGAACTAAAAGTGCGTGGGATAGGAAATGTATTGATTAAAAAATGCCTGAATGGACAGTGGGAAGAAAATATCATAAGAGAAGTGCTCTATGTGCCGGAATTGTGTAGAAACTTGTTCTCGGAAGGTGTCATTATGCGTTTAAACTATGTCATAGTAAAAAGAAATACCAGCGCGTTAATTTACAAGGACAATGATGTGGTGTTAAGTGCAAGGCAAAACGCGAGCAATCTCTACGTGAT
Source organism: Hedya salicella (assembly GCA_905404275.2). Classification (NCBI taxonomy): domain Eukaryota; kingdom Metazoa; phylum Arthropoda; class Insecta; order Lepidoptera; family Tortricidae; genus Hedya; species Hedya salicella. The sequence continues at coordinate 4,189,577 of FR990104.1, forward strand.
GAACTTTAAAACTGTTTTGAGTGCAAGCTGCAACAATGTGCAGCTCTCCCAAAATACTCTTCGTTTGTGGCACGAGAGACTTGGACATTTGAACGTGAAAGAGGTAAAAAAATTAATATAACATGGTCTCATTCAGTGTAAAGACAGTGGCGATGAAAAGTTTGTGTGTGAAGGATGCATGCATGGCAAGCAAAGTCGGCTGCCTTTCCATGCCTCTCGTCGAGCAGAGCAGTGCCCGGGAGGTCTCGTCTACAGTGACGTGTGTGGACCGATGAGTGAGTCTTCGATACAAGGTACCATGTATTTTGTTCTGCTTAAAGACGCTGCGTCGAATTTCTTATATGTATTTTTCATGCGTCACAAGAGCGAAGTGTTGGACCATTTTAAGACTTATAACGCTATTGTTCGCAATAAGTTCGGGCATAATGTTGGCATTCTTCACACTGATAACGGAACCGAGTACACAAATTTTCAGTACATTAGTTTCAGAGAATATTTACGTCAAAATGGTACAATACATGAGTGCTCGGCGCCTTACACTCCCCAGCAGAATGGAAGGTCAGAAAGAGAATTACGCACCATAGTAGAAAGTGCGCGGTCAATGATTTATGGGAGAGATCTTCCACTGAACTTGTGGGCAGAAGCGGTAGGGAGTGCAGTGTATGTACTTAATAGGTCGATGTCTACTCAAACCCCAGAGAAAACGCCCCACGAGATATGGACTGGTGAAAAACCCGATCTACGCCATCTAAGGGTTTTTGGCTTAATTGGCTACGTTCCTGATGCATGTAACTAAGCTGGACAGGAAAAGTAATAAGATGCTATTGGTCGGGTATGAAAATCAGAATTACAGAATGTACGATCCAAACACAAGTAAGATTAAAATATCACGAGATATAGTGTTTGACGAGTTTACCCCGAATACCGTCAACCAGGTTTTTGTTGAGATCGGAGATACATGGTACGACTGTGAACAGCCCTCGGTGACAAATGACACTAACCCGAATGTCGTAAACCAGAACCTCGTTGCGGTTGAAGGTATGCAGCATAACTCTGAGCAAGCCTCTATACCAGCGGTGACGGGCACTCAAGTCTCCAGCTCAGCCCAGGCAGAAGAAAGTAGTGATGATAGCTTGAGGAGTTGTGATGACGATGAAGCTTACGAACCCGGTGTGACGCTCGAACCCACAGAGTTGATATCGGATCGTATTTTAAGACCTAGACAGTATGTAAATTACGAGGTTAACTTAACCGAGTACATTGAGCCGTCCACATATGAGGAAGCCATGCGATGTCCAGAGTCTGCGAAATGGAAAGCAGCTGTACAAGAAGAGCTCAAGGCTCATGAAGAGAACCAGACCTGGATTATAACTGACAATAACACTAACAAGAAGCCTATAACCTCGAAATGGGTATTTAAAATAAAAAAGATCACGAATGGTGAGATTGAAAGGTATAAAACTCGTTTGTGTGCGCGCGGCTTTACACAGGTAAAAAATGTTGACTACACAGAGACATTTGCTCCGACAACGCGATACGACTCTATAAGAATCTTATTAAGTTTGGCTGCAAAGTTTAACTATGAAATTCTACAATTTGATGTTAAGACGGCTTTTCTTTATGGAGTGCTCGAAGAAGAAATTTATATGAAAATTCCGAAGGGGGTAGTGGCTAAAAGTGGTAGTGTGTGCAAACTCATTAAATCCTTGTACGGGCTCAAACAAGCCCCACGTTGTTGGAACACTAAGTTCACAATTTTTTTAAAGTCGTATGGTTTTGTTCAATCGGAATCTGACCACTGTGTTTTTAGTAGTCACTTCAATAATGAAAAGGTGCTGTTAATACTGTACGTAGACGATGGACTTATTTTTGCTTCTAGCAAAGAAACGTTAGGACTAGTTATAACAGCTCTGAAAACTAACTTCTACATAAAAGTCTTATATTTGAATTGCTATGTTGGTTTAGAAATTTGTAAAACTGATACGTCCATTCATATAACTCAAAAGGGTTATATAGAGCAGTTTATTAAGAAGTTTAATTTGTCTGATGCTCAGTCATGCTCTACACCGGTAGATTGTACAGTAACGTTGGCATGTCATGATAATAGTGAGCTGGTTAACTTCCCGTACAGAGAGGTGGAAGGTTCCTTACTGTACGTAGCCTCAGTATCTCGGCCAGATATTTCATTTGGAGTAAATTTACTTTGTCGTTATGTGAATAACCCCAGTCCTGAGCATGTCATGCTGCCAAACGAATTATAAAGTATTTAATTGCCACCAAACACCTGGGTATAGAATACAAAGGAAACTCCGAGTTGATTGGTTATTCTGATTCTGATTACGCCAGTGACGTTGAGTCTAGAAGATCAACTACTGGTTATATTTTCTTAACGAATAACGGCCCAATCACCTGGGCAAGTCGCAAGCAGCATACAGTTGCATTGTCGACCATGGAGGCTGAGTTCATGGCTGCCTGTGACGCTATTAAAGAGTTACTATGGTTGAAACAATTCCTTTCAGACTTGGGGGAGTCCCAAACTTGTATGAATTTATATGTAGATAACCAAGCGGCTATAAGATTGATATGCAATCCGGTATTACATCAAAGATCGAAGCATATCGATATAAAGTACAAGTTTATACGCGAGAAGGTAGAGCAAGGCATGGTTAACGTCCAGTATGTACCGAGTGCAAATCAATTAGCCGATTTCTTGACAAAACCTTTGCCGTTGCCAAGATTCAATCTTATTAGAAATCAAGTCATGTTTTAATTTTTTATTTAAAACATTTGTTAAGCTGCAGAGCACAAAGCTTTAATGTGGAGCATGTACTTACGTTGTTTTGTTTTAGGTAGACTATTTAATGCTTAGCTAATGCAAAATTAGGGGGAGTGTTAGATAGTTATTTTGCATTAAGACTCCTTGCTATCTTTGTGTAAAAAGCTATGTTTAGGCAGATGTCAGTTTTTTAGTTTGTTCCTTGTCAATGTTAGAATTACCAGTTCCGTTTTATATAATAAATTACGTTGATTACACAGAATTCTTGCATTTCTATTGATATTTCTGCTGATAATACATCAAAAACATACCAACAAAGGCTTCACCGTGCATTACTCGCTTTATTAAGCTAATCCTGTTTTGAATGGTCGAAACGTCATAATTTTCGCTATATCCGGGGCCCGTTTCACAAGAGCTTGTAACTTGTACAGTTAGCATCAAAAGTAGCCGACAATTTTACTACTGGCATATGTCAAACTGCATACTTAAATTATCAGTTACTTTTGATGATGACAGTATTACAAGTGGAAATATCATTTCTACAATGGGGAATGTTCTGAAGAACTTTTTGAGTTGGTGCCACCGTCACGTTTCTATCATCGCACCTCCCGCCTCAGAAACAAAGTACATCCTCACTATCTGGATGCCTGGCATCCCAAAAATAAACAGGCATCACGCTAATTTTTACCACGCACTTGCAAGTTGTGGAATAACCTTCCCCCTGAGGTATTTCCAGAGCGCTATAACATGGTATTCTTCAAGAAGCGAGTTAACAGGGCTCACAAAGGTTGGCAAAATATGGGCGATTCCTCCGGTGTTGCACATATCCATGGGTGACGATGACTACTTTCCATCAGGTGGCTAGTCTGCCCTTTTGCCACTCGTTACATAAAAAAAGCTACAAGCTTTTGTGCAACGGGTCCGTTTGCAGCTGATTTAGTATTCGATGTGTTCCAATTTTAGTTTAATTTTTTTTTGTTTATCATATTTACAATATATTAATACGCTTTTATGTATTTAAAACTAACCTATAACGAATATATAAAAGTAATCAAAAGCATATATAATAACAGCAAAAGTAGAGTTCAACTAGAAACAGCAGGCTCTTGGTTCCCTGTCAAGAGAGGGGTAAGACAGGGGGACCCACTATCACCTATATTATTTATAGCCACATTAAGAGTCCATAATAAACAAGCTTGACTGGAAAGAACGCGGCATACAAGTAAAAAATAGGTATCTAAGCCACCTACGTTTCGCCGACGATTTGGTGTTAATATCAGAGAAAGGAACAGAATTACAGTACATGGTAGAGTCATTAAATAACGCTAGCAAGCTTGCGGAACTTGAAATGAACCTCTCCAAAACTATGATAATGACCAACAGCAACAAGATACAAATACAAGTCGACGACGCACCTCTTCATTATACCGAACAATACATCCACCTCGGCAAACAAATTAGCTTCGACAAATCAAGCAACTACCAGGAGGACGCAGGCCACGGTTAACATGGAATAAATACTGGAGCCTTAAGGAAATATTTAAGAGTAACATGCCGATCAACCTGAAGACCAAGGTTATGAACTCCTGCCTTATACCATGCCTGACCTACGCCTGCCAGACCTGGAAGTTCAATAAAAATGTAAGAAATAAAATTACGACGTGTCAACGCGGGATGGAGCGCAGTATGCTAAATATAGAAACAATACAAAAAATACGACATACAAAAATACGAAATATTACAAAAGCAACAGACGCTCTGAAACAAGCTCTTGCACTAAAATGGAAGTGGGCTGGACACGTCGCCCGCCTGAAAGACCAGCGATGGACAAAAGTGTGACAGCGTAGAAAGGGCCGATAGGAAAAAGAAGGAAAGGAAGACCCCAAAACAGATGGGAAGACGAAATAAAAAGCACAGCGGGTCCAAATTGGATGAATTCAGCAAAATCCAGAGAAGACTGGCTCACTTTGGAGGAGGCCTTTACCTACAGAGGGGTTCTTGCAGAATAATTAACAATAACATTAGTAATAATAAAACTAGGAAGACATACTACCACTAAATCAAAAATAATTAATCCTTTACGTTACTAACTCACTACTTTGTAAACCTATAGATTCTGTAAGAAATACAGGCTTTTTTATTTTTATTTTATTTATTTATATTCGGGTGCGAAGAGGAACGAGAGGAGAAAAAACATCAGAGATATACGTACATTACATTATTATTAAAATAATTTACTCCGGCAATTCTCAAGAAGGACAATTGGCGGAGTCGCTGTCAGCGAAGACAGCGAGGAGGACTATATATTAAAATATCGAAATTCGCTTTGATATATTTGGTGTTTAGCTGCAGGCTATGTTAAATGTGTGTCAAGTATGTTATTTATTATTATTTTGTTTATAGCAGTTGTACGTAGGTATGCTACGGTATATAGGTAACGCTTTTTAACACTCAATTAATATATTATATTTTTAGTCGAGGTCATAAAAACATGTAATTTTTTGTACAGTTAATTCAAGTAATATCATTTTCACTAGAGTCGCTCTAACTGCTAAGCTATAGAGTGACACATAATTTTGAATCCTATCAGACATTGTTATGGCCCGGCAATTTTGTTCGTGACACTTCCATTGTCTGCGGGTGACGGGGGGAAAGACAGCGGGGGCGGGTATGAAGAGTGCGCGCGGCGGAGGATTTGTTAGACAGCTTCCGCGAAACGCAAAAACGATTTGACGCTTCACGTGAAACAACGAAAAACAGAGCAGTCTTATCATTACAGACCTGTCTCACATTTCTTCAAACACGATTGTTTTAATAAAATAAAGATTAAATTAAAATTTCGATTCCCGCATTATGGTATTTAAAATTTGCTTTCCGTAAAATAATATAATATTTAGTATTCCCGTATACAAATTTTGTTAGGGAATTATGCAACTAGAAATAAATACGCCGGAATAAAATTGCGAATTAGAATATAACCGATTATAAAAACAAGATGTTGACAAAATTTGCTATTAAAAAACCTGCAATCGAGGACAAAAGCGATTAAAAATTGACGCTACTGCCTAAAAGTCGGACCAAGTTATTTTACAAGTTGAAACAAAAACATCGCGGAAAAATGCGAATGCTGAAAGTCGCTGCGCGGGAAAACGATTCAGCGGAGGCTGTCTAACAAATCCGGCGGAGTACGATGGCCCTGCCACGCGCACGCGCATACCATGGGAGTGTCACGCTTGCTTGCAAGTTCATAATGACTATCATTTGACAACATTTCCGAGTAATATTAAATCGACACTCATTTTGTTAATCCATACTAATATTATAAATGCGAAGTGTGTCTGTCTGTCTGTCTGTCTGTTACCTCTTCACGCTTAAACCGCTGAACCTATTTGGATGAAATTTGGTATGGAGATAGTTTAAGTACCGGGGAAGGACATAGGCTACTTTTTATCCTGGAAAAATACCCTCATCCGCGATAAACGAATTTAAGGCGGACGAAGTCGCGGGCAAAAGCTAGTTTATTATAAAGGAACTCAAAACTATATTTTTCATTGCAACTAATTTTGAAGATTTTCTGGAAAATGTGTATGAATCGTTTCATTGTCTAAGTGATGTGACTAGGTGGATATGACACAGTCACAGCGTACAAGAAGAACAGCAGTACAATTTCTATACCAAATCCGCCTTACTAATGCTTCTGTATGATTTTCTACGCTATGACTGTCACATACGCTCTACTTGTCACCTACGATCTTTTAGAATGAGGAACTTTTCATTTGTTAATGAAATCGGGATATTTTGGAAAATTTTAAAATGTCACTATATTTTTTTTTCGTCCTCTTTTTAATTTCATCGAAAAGCCTGGTTAAAACATGAAACGTTGTCAAATAGAGTTAGATTGTGGTACAGTCAAGGGCACCAACACCACAAATATTTATACGGGTTTTATTATTATGACAGTAAGAATTATGTATATATATTTGGGAACTTCGTGTGGATATTTATCTTTGCCCTTAAGTACATTATATTGTAATGTACTGTATTATTAGTTACATTTATGATTTCGACTGTGCGCTTTTATCACCTGCTTATTTAATTTGGTTTGGTAGACATTTTGGATGTATTCGCTTTTTGCAGCTTTTATAAATTAAGTGTTCATGTATAAAGTTTTGGCAGTTATAATTTTATACTATTATAAAGTTATAAAAATATTATGTCTGTACATTGAAGATATTTTAAAAAAACAAAATGAAACTGGATATTTAAATGTCACTGAGTGATAATAAATAAATATTACAGGACAAATATACACAAATCGAACTACTCCCATGGTAAGCTCAATAAGGCTTGTGTTATAAGTACTAGACGACAATATATTAATATTATTGAATACATACATTTACTTACCATACATAGAAAACATACAAGACTCAGGCACAAACATTCGTGCTCATCATACAACAATACATGAAAACAATTTAATACTTGGATGTAGATGAAGTAGTGTATACAACTGTACGAAATTAGGCCTTAAAACACTCGTGTGACCCTGTTATGAAACGAGCCGAAGGCGAGAACGGAACCACACTCGTGTTTTAAAGCCTCTTATTATGTATCAGTTGCATAAACTATTATTGTTGCACTGCTATTGCTCAGTTATCCACTACGTATACCTTATACGCAGTATACTTTATTGTGTACCTTATCTCTTACATTAAAGGGAACGCAACCTGCGCGGGGTGAGGCTAATGTGGAACAAGGGAGAACCGCTACCGCTGAAGATGGCATGGAACCCGTTCAGCCAAGATGTGCCGTTCATAACCTTCGCGTCCCATCCTATTTACTGGCATAAAGGTACGGTAGCAAAGTAGTAAATTATAAGTTTCTGTCAAAACATGCATTTTTGTGCCCTTTTCTTTGAAAATCCTTTAACTACTCACCGCGACGATTCTAAAAAGCCCAAAGTCGGTAGGATAATTTGGGAGTTGGGGGGGGTCTGGACATCGGATGATGGTAGCATGACGAAGGAGGGGGGAGGGGGTCAATCCCAAGATGACATCACCTATTGCTTCAATGAGTAAAAATTCAGATTATGATGGTTGGATGGTTTCTGGGGGGGGGGGGGGGGGGGGCAAAAATTGACAAAAATAAATGACGTAATTTATGAACAGCCCCATTTCATTATGAATTATTTTTATTTCTATGAACGCAACGAATCTGAGTAAGATGAACCCAAAAATCAATATTGTGAAGAAAAAAACATGTTCGGTTTTTGATTTTTACCTTCCTATGACGACCATCCGGCTCCATTATCAGATCAGCTCGATGGTGTCTTATTATTGTATTGTCACCGAACTTACATACTTATGCCAAATTTTAGAGCAATCAGAAAACCGGGAAGTGGGTAAAATTTTTACTTGCAAGTTTTGCCACACACATACCTTACCTATACTTACTAACACTTCTACATTCAATAAAAACTTGTAAAAATACGCGTTCTTGAAAACCTCTTAGTGAACCAACACAGATAATAATTTCAGGCCGCCAGATGACTTTGGATTAAATATACGACATGATATATTTCACGTCAGTTCTGTACCTAAGGTGTGGTAATATTAAACTTTCTCACGCGGAATGAGTGACCCGTGAACACATAAAGAACTTATTCGTTTAGTTCTGTCCTCGAAAGTAAATAAGTAAAATCCATCATAATGGCATTTCGGCGCTCTTTGTCGCCAGGTGCCTGGAGCCACCTCTTGTGTAATTACGTTTTTCCTAATTTCACGTATCAGAGGACAACCAAAATAATTATTTTTGCACAAGAGATACTTTACGAAGCGACAAGTTATATTGGCTCTTTATCGAAGAAAATTTTTATTATACCAAAGGATCAAGCTTAAAAAAATAGGATTTATCTATCACACTGAAATCTATTAACCATTTCCAGACGATGAAATTGAGGAGCGATCGACGTACGACATGGAGATTTTTGCTCAGAAGCTGCAGAGAGCTGTAGAAGCCATGGCGTCTTCCTCATGCTGCATACACCACTCGCCCATAGTCATACAAAGCTACGTTGGCGTGACGTCAATGCTTCACAACAAGACTAGCATGGGTTTCTTCAAGGTTAGAGGGAAGTTTAGTTTCTAATTAACCTGTGAATAATGTTGGAAATCATATGGTAATGATGCTAAATTGTTCATATTCTTGTTACCACTGACTGTTAAAACGCCTATTATAAGCGTGTACACCATTCGCCCCTAGTCATACAAAGCTACGTCGGCGCGACGTCAATGCTATACAACAAGAATAGCATGGGCTCCTTCAAGGTTAGATGGAAGTTTAGTTTCTAATTACCCTGTAAATGATGTTGAAAATCGTATGGTAATGATGCTTAATTGTTCGTATTATTGTAACCACTGACTGTTAAAATGCCTATTATAAGCGTGTACACCATACGCCCATAGTCATACAAAGCTACGTCGGCGCGACGTCAATTCTATACAACAAGAATAGCATGGGCTCATTCAAGGTTAGATGGAAGTTTCTTTTCTAATTACTGTGCCCTGTGAATGATATTAAAAATGATATGGTTAAAATGCTCAGGTTTATATTATTGTGAGCCAAAAAGGCATTTATAAGTATATACACCGCTCGCCCAAGTCATACAAAGCAACTTCGGCATGACGTCACTGCTGCTCCACCAGACGAGCATGAGCTTCTTCAAGGTTAGAGGGAAGTTCAGTTTCTAATTACCGTGCTCTGTGAATGGTGTTGCAAATGATATGGTTAAGATGCCCTGGTTTATATTATAGTGAGTTAAAAAAGGCAATTATAAGTGTATACACCACTCACCCAAGTCATAAAGAGCAACGTTGGCGTGACGTCACTGCTGCACAACAAGACGAGCATGGGCTTCTTCAAGGTTAGAGGGAAGTTCAGTTTCTAATTACCGCGGCATGTGAATGTTGTTCATATTACTCTCGCCATTTAACACGTTCGCTGCCAAGCTTTTCGTAGAGCTACGCACTTTACACTACATACAGGGAAACGCATGGTGTCTACGCGTCTACGAGCAGAGCGCCCGCCAGACGGGTTCCTGGCAGTCAATGTGTTAAGCTAAAAAGCCAATGATGAGTGCTTTTAATAGTTTTAATAATTTTAATGTCATTGTGCATATTAACTTGTTGGTTTGTCTATCTGCTGCGTTGATGTTTATTCTTCTCTCTCATTTGCTCTAAGGTTAACTGGAAGAGATCCCTTAAACGGATAAGTTCGCCTTTGTACAGATGTGTTACTTTACTTTCTTTGTTCTATTGTTTTCATGTACAATAAAGTGTTTATAATACAATACAAGACAATGAATGTAACACCACTGACTTATATAGTCATACGGAGCTACGTTAACGTCATTGCTAGAAAATATTCTAATATGTTTCTTCAAGTTTTAAGGAAAGTTTAGTTTTTAAACTAAATCTGACTTTGCTGAAACAAGATTATATAATAAGCTTTTATTTATTTACACTCGTATTTTACAGATTAGAAGCAGTAAATAGGCATTGCATTTATCGCTTTTTTGTTATCGAATTTTGTCGTTTGCAAATTAATAATTTGAAATGTTCGTAACTTAAGAGTTTTTATTTTTTTATTGATGATAGACGGGCATTTGACCACAATCTCTCAGTTAACAATAAACACGACGGGATGATTGTAAATTATACCTTCCGAGGTTACTCACAATGACGATCAACTTTTAGTATGAGACCCATTTCAAAATCGTAAAAAATCGACTTTCCTTCTTTCTAAGTAACCTCGGAAAGCAATATTCTGTATCACGTCTTACAAGTTTCCTTGTATATTAAATCCATGAATACCTAAAACTTTTAGTGGTATGAATATAATATTCGTAGGGATTTCCTAACGACATTAATTTATTGATACATTGTACTTCTATACGTAAAATATGAATATGCATGTTGAATAGTAAACTATGATAGTTTTTTCCTTTATGGACAAATAAGACATTTACATTAACATAACAGTCTTTTCTGCTCAGTGATACTAATTGATGGAAATGATTTTGCGTGTAAAAATGCTGCGCAAAACAGTGTCGTAATTTTTTTATTAGTTCTCTTTCGAACAAATTTCAAAAAGTACTAAAATATAATAGTCTATACTAATATTATAAATGCGAAAGTGTGTCTGTCTGTCTGTCTGTCTGTCTGTTACCTCTTCACGCTTAAACCGCTGAACCGATTTGGATGAAATTTGGTATGGAGATAGTTTGACTCCCGGGGAAGGACATAGGCTACTTTTTATCCCGGAAAAATACCCGTATCCACGATAAACGAATTTTAGGCGGACGAAGTCGCGGGCAGAAGCTAGTTATCAATATATAACATCTATAATGATTTCTTGATCAGCATAGGTTCATTTCTATTTGACTCGATGAACTCACTGTCACTTTGAAATAGTATTGAAAACTGTTATCGATACATTTGATATTGGAAGGAAGTCTACAGTTGTTGTCGTTAATTGTCATTTTAGCCACAAAAACTTAAATGTAAGCCTACACATACGTACCAAATGATGGCTATCTCTAAAACATTTTATCCAATATTTAGAAACTTAAAGAGAATTACGAAACTTGAAATTGAATACATACAATCCGTGATAAAGCGGACAACTGTAAGATTGCTCCGCACTTAATGTAAAGTTTTACTAGGGACTCGGCTCATGACGTGTTACATAACAGAATTTGAGACATTATAGCCCGTGGTGTGTAAACAATGTGTTTCGTCCCCTGGCTACAAAATAGAACTTTCTGGCGAATGCAATTTACAGCTCGGGGTGATGTAAATATATTTTACAGACAATTTATGACATAAAATAACAGAGTTATATGCTAATGATTACCTCAGTTCCTCATAATCCATCCAGGATGTTCTGAGTTTATCACACACATACTAACAGTCAGACAGATGCGTCCGGGAACATTTTAATCGCATGCCTGCACGAAGCGAGTTTCATGTTGATATGGTTTGACGTGCATCGTGTGGTTGTACTTACGTCGTCATATTATTGATACCTACGGATGTCAGAAGAAAGCTGTTGATTTACTTATGGTCCCGTGTTTACACTGACCTGATACTTCCCATCAGGTGGATCGTCTGCCTGTTTGCCACTTATGGCTAAACACTTCTCTAATGTACTGTACCTGACAATTCGAAAGTGCTTGTATCTAGGCCTACTTGAATAAAGCATTATTTGATTGATAGATTTATAAGTACGTACGCGGAAATGAGGGGGTGTAGGGGGGGGGGGGGGGGGGCAAAGGGGGTAATTACACGCACTCGTGGAACCACCGGCCTCAGTCCCGAGGAAGTTGGCTACTTACCTTAAAAAGCATCGGCGTACATTCTTCTTGAGCATCGCAATGGTTTATTATAGTCAGTTAACCAAGTTAACACTTTCGCTGCCAAGCTTTTCGTAGTGTTACGCACTTTTCGCGCCTACAAGCAGAGCACCCGCTAGGTGGGTTCCTGGCAGTCAATGTGTTAAATGATGAAATAATTGTAGAAACTAACATTACCTACTTTGCTAGTTAAAATCTTAACACCATTAATTGAAATCTGACTTGGGGTAAACATTTTATTTCGAGAGACGGTAAAGTGTACATTATTTCATTATTGAATCATTAATTTTGGATGTATTAAATCTACTATGCTTTTAATTATATGATCGGTGTGCGGCTGGCTACTACGGTTGCTCTCTGATTAGATATATAAACTATTGGAATCATATAGATTAAGGGGAGGCAATAATACTTGAATTCATTAGAAGTAACGAACTTTTCACCCTAATGTCGCTTACGTAACGGTTATGGTACTATCGGACCAACTGAATCTCGACCCACCATAAGCTCATTTTGCCAAACCATCTAAATGCACGTAGGTCGAAATTCGCCTGAAGATAGATTTCCTTGGTAACGAACTTGTTATCATTTTATTAGACACTGACATTTACCGATAGACCTTACAAAATTGACAGTTTTAAACGAATTATCAGCAAAGTGGGTCATGATTCAGTTGGTTCCGTTGTACCTTAATAAATTATATACTCTAGAATACTTAGAAGAGAATAAATAGATAACGAAAGCCAAGTTATGAACAAAAATCAGTGACTCGTGGCAATTAATTAGCACTAGAGATGATTTCTCAAGTGTTTTTTCAGTTAAGATAAAAAATAACAAATTAATACAGCTCATACCAAAAAATGGCGTCAACATTATAAGAAATATTTAAAAAAAGTTACGAAAGCGACATTTTGGTGAAATGTAAAAAAGTACAGTAAAACCCAAGTATTAATAGTACTCGTCACTCAGCCATACACTTAACTGACTATTTGTAGACCTTATTGACAGTGACATTAAGCCTATAAATGGCCCCTTAAGTGTGTTGCTGTTTGTACCTTATAATATATTTGTGCCAGTCAACTTGGATGCGCAGCGGTGTGTGTGTCATCTCTTATGAGGATTCGTACTTTACAACGCGTACGCCACGCGCACGTCTACGTGCACGTCACGCACACGAATCCGTGTGGCTCGGCCTTAATACTCTGGGTTCACTGTAAATAAATAAAATTATAGTGGTAATAAAATAATCATTTCAATAATTAAGTCCACGGGTAGGCCATAATATTAGTACCTGAGTTAAAACTTGTTTGTTGTTACATCTTGAAGATATTTATTAGTGGACGTAGCTTTTGCATAAAATTGGTGATATGTTAGTATTGTATATTACGACCATGAATTCAGGTAACCCTTTTAGTTTGGTAATTGATTCGGTTAACCCGGATTTGTGACCGATTAGTTAGTTGGGTTAACCCTCACCGGGCATAAACTTTTTGGTCATAATCATCATTTGGTATAATGCGTTATTTCCTGAACACGTGAACTTTTCAGGATTGTTATAAAACAAACCTAACCTAATCTAATACATTTAACAGAATGATGCCTTAAAAACTCCTGAAAAATCAGAAAAAATGCATTATGCCAAATGATGATTATGGCAAAACAAAATGTCAGATGAAAGTAACCGGGTTAGTGGAAAGTGTTCGATTCGGGGGGTCTAAATATTTTATTTGCCCTTGTTGACCAATTTAAACCCTATCAACTTGATCTCTAAACGAACATGTCTCTAGAGATCAAATTATAATTTTACGCTCCTACCATAAAGTGACGTTTAAGACAACCATAATTTAAAAACGTTTGTGTACTATGGTCATCTGAACTATTATTAGGAAGCAAGAACCATTGAAACAAGATTACTGTCAATCGCCATACAAAAAGCGGTTCCCCAACATTTACAACGCCATCTATGTATAAGAGTTATTATTTACAATTATTCAACTTTGCAAGCGTGACGCAGTTTTTAAATATTTATTGTTAGCTGTTTTTGAACTAATTGTTACTGTACTATGTTTCTTTGTTCAATTGTAACATCAAATTAATATTTTATCACAGTTCGATTTTGTTGGAAAAAATCAACGACTGCTAAATTGCAAACAGAATTTGAGCCTGTCACCTATCTTATTTAACGTAGAAGTGCTCTGATCAACTGAGCTATCGCAACTTTACGTATGTGTCTTGAATTTTCGAATACAATCTAGTTTGCACTAGTAGCGCCCTCTGTAATTTCTTATTCCTAAATGATTAGCGCATAAGCCATACTCCAAGGCATGCGTATAACGCTTCGTCTCTGTCCCATTGCTTCTCCAGTTGGTCCATCACAATTTTCCGTGACTACGCTTGTCTCGCGACATAGCATCACCCGTCTTTCTCGCATTGTATTGCAAGAAAAGATACAGACAATCTTTATCGCGTGACAAAGAGTAGCGTATCACTTTTGTGCTAGAGGTGCAACAAGTATTACGACAACGAGAAGAGATGGCGCTGTTTCTCAATGAAGAAACGGAATCAATATAAAATAATAACATCGTTGAATGTTTAGTTTTAAGGGGATGCATCGAAAATTTAAGCTATTTTGTAGCGCATTTTTTATCAAATCTAGTATATAAATCAGGCTGCTTTTCAGGTATGTGTTTCTTGACTATATAACCTATTCAGTGATTAACGCGGAAACATGTTTAATGAAAATTTCCTCGATAGAAAGGTTATCCGAAAACGCGTCTTCGTTTCCCGTTTTTTGTCCTAGTATGTACAAACGACAGATTAATAAACGGCTAAATTATGTTAAAATGTCATTCTTCCCTTTATCTTTTAAGTGATTAACTTAAATGTTAACAAAATATAATAATATCTTCGATTTCATGGTACTTTTACATCTGGCGCTTACGCTAAAAAACCCCAAGCATGTAGTGTATTAGCTTTCTCTTTCTTTGATGCGCGCGAGCAATAAATGCGTCCCTTATTACAAATCACGCTTATTGGCTAGCTCCGCGTTTGGGGCGTGATTTACGAATGACGAAGTAGCCCCTTAAAGCGCTATCTAGTTTTTGCCTGGACCTTACTTTGGACGTGCCCCGGCCGCAATAAGATACGGCCGGGGCACGTCCGAAGTATGGACATTGACAGTACTCGTACTCTTGTTTTAATGGCCCCTGTTAGGAAATAAATACGGATAGTTAAATCCATGTGTGCTCTTAGTGATGTGCGCGGGTCTACAGTATATCCACTGCCATAAAATTTAAAGTCATAATGTAATATTTGTTCTAATTTTCGTTAGTCGTAATTGGCGTTTTTCCACGAAACTGTTAACTTTTCAGGATTGCTACAAAACAAATTTAACATAACCTGGGTTCTACGGGATGACCCTTTCAAAGATCCTTAAAATTTTACGGTTTTAGAATTATGACAAAACATTTTATGACTAACATTACTTTATGACTTTCAATGATTAAGGAAACAAAGGGGCCGGATGTGCGCCTACGAATATACTGAAGTCTTCACACATAGCATCGGAGTATTATATGAATTAAAACTTTTTGGTTGATTGGGCTCTATTCAGATGTACCACAACCACACGACAACGCTGCGACAATAAGTTGTGACGCTGTGGTTACGTGTGAATAGTTGCGCTGCAGCTTCTTGCAGTTGTTTTGATGTGGTCGGACCGACCACACGGTTGCGTTTGACGGTAAAATGTGGTCCGTGTGAACAGAACTATTTATTTTCATATAAACTATCGCCCGACTACGTGGTTGTTGTTGTCACGTAGTTGTCGTCTGAATAGACCCTTTGTGTTGAAACAGACGGACTGCATCGCAATTTCAACGTTCATGGGAACTACACGCTGCCTGACAGTTGGCACGCAGTTCCCATACAAAGTGCAGTGAAATCCTGTTTTTTTGAATGAGGGTTTTCTAAAATGAAAATATTACCAGTTAGCGCCACCGTGACGTAAGATAGAATTGCCAACATCCTGTGCTGTGATTGGTGGATTATGCTGGTGTTATTTCTGTTTTGGAAAACCCTCATGTCTGATGCTCATTTGGTTACTAGTGTTGACCATTTTTGAGGTTATGAAGCAATACAGTCTGACCGTTTAAATGTGTTCTCATAATATGTGCCCAGCTAAGTGAAGGATGTTCAAGCCCCATGTAAGCAATATTGCAATTTTCGCTCTCAAGAAAAATGTTATATGTACCATTCTTTTATAGGTAAGTCTTGTGTCAAGTTATGTGAGATAATCGTTGTGAGCGTTTGTTTATGTTGTGTTACGCTAGTCTTTATAGTTTGAAATAAATGTGTCAAGGTTCAAAATGTATTGTACATTATTTGATGAAATAGATGTGGTTTAATGTAAGCAGTATTCTATACTACTTACATTTAGGTCTAAACACTTTGACCTGATATTGACTGATAAGGTGTTCAAAAATTGTGTAAATCGTTTGCCGAATGTTCAATGAACTAAAACGTTAGTCAAATATTGTGTTGTTATACCATAAAAAGTGCTTTTATAAATTAAGATGGTCGGTTTCGTGATACAATTTACTTTAGTTTTGTTTAGATGTATTTTTATTTACATTTTTATTACTACTATTAAATATGGGCCTAGAGAATTGTTTATAATTATGTAATAATTTAGTAAGTGATAAAATCACGTTAATATAATAAAGTCACATTAAATGTTGCGTTAATATACAATTTAGATAGTTTATCAATTTACATTTGCTTTGTTGTTTGTAATTGACAAATATTGTGAGTAATCATAACAGTAGTTAATATTATTTTACCTAGACCTTTTATCTACACCCACATAGTAAATTCTCATTAATGTGTCTAAAAACCATAGGCAATAAAAATAGAAGCTTTTCAATACTAAATGTTCACATTATGTATAGGTACTGCATGTCATATGATGTATTTGTGAGATCACGTACAACACAGTACAGATCCGCGCGGCAGCCGAGGTCGGAGGCACCGGTAAAAAATGGTTCCTGGCGCAATTAAAGAGGTTTTAATATATGGATGTAGATGAACTAGTGTATTCAACTGTACATAATTAGGCCTTAAAACACGAGTATGATCTTATTATGAAAAACACAAACCTTGTTTTAAGGCCTTTCATTATGTGTTAGTTGCATAAACTAATATTAGCACACTGTCTGTTCATCATTACATTACACATTTGTTAGAAAGGAGCGGGTACATGAGACAAATACTGATATCTTTATTCACAGTGTTCGCCATCTTGGAGTCTTGGCATTACAATTACGTCTACTGTCTTTAACTATTACCAATTAAATTTAATGAATTGAACCGGTAGTTTTATTCAATATTCGAAATCAACATCATTCCATTTATCAGGGAGGGCGAAGTTGTCCCAAAAATTGTCTTGAAGTAGAGACAGCGCTGGATCGTACTCATCGAGACTTATTTCTCTAACGTACCTTATATTTTCAACCCATGAAAGATCGTTTTCAACGTTAGCATTATATATTCCATGGGACTTATTCTTGGGATCTTTTTTCAACTTTTTAACGGTTCTTGGAACGTTTTCTTTATCACTATTAATAGCGTCTTTCCGAGCATTATTTTTACAGTTGTGCGCACTTTTACCTTGTGACGATTTTGAATTTCTCTGTGTTGAAACTTTTTCATCTTTTCTGTCGGGTACTTTCTTTCTCCTTCCTCGTTTACTGTTCTTTTCTAGTGAAACAGGCTCAGGTTGTTTTACAGATTCGCAGTTTACATTAAAATCTGTTTTATTTGATTGGCTGTTTATTATCTTTTGAGATATATAATTGGTAGTTTGATAAGGTATAGCAACTACAGGTGTATTTTGAGATAAGTTGTTTTTTATTTTGTTAGTAACAGGTGTATGTTGAGCAAAGTATTTCTTTACCTTATTAATAACGTGAACTTCAACATCTGAATATGAATCCTTTTCAACAATTGACCCTTTTTCTTGAGCTACTTTATTCGAGTTCTGGTCGTCATAATTATCTAGAATACTCTGAGAACAATTATCATCAACAGGCATTTTGCAAGGATTTTCGTCTTGTATGGCCATGTTGGACATTTTAGAGTTTACATTTTCAATTGAAACATTTTGTTCTTTAGTATTAATATCAATATCATTAGTATCAGTGTCGCTTACATTTGTAATGTCGATTATCTCTATATCATTCGAGTTATTATTTGGGTCGAATAAGTTGTTTTGAGCTGGAGATGTCATAGTAATGTAACTTTGGTCGATTAATGTCATTTTCATATTAGTCTGTTCATGAGATGTATGTGTAAAATTACTTTGCTTTTTAGACGTTTCTTCGTCTTCAGAAATACAAACTGTATTAACAATTTTAACGTCACTATGCTCACTAAAATCGTAAGTTCTGTCTTCATCAGGTAAGGAGTAAACTGGAGAAGAGGACCCTGCAAACTCAATACTCATTTGAAGAGTGTTATCAAATTTGTCATCATGCTCCGTATTATTTTCGGTGAGAATGCTTCTCATACATCGAGTCAGTTTTTCGATTACCTAAAATAAGGGAACATTATGAAGTTGTAATAAAAATTAAAAAGATATTGGATATAAAAAGTATGTAATGTATGTCTGTATTTTTGCAGTAAAACCGCTGGACAGTAGGTCATCCACAAATGGTTATAAGATGCTTTTCACCTGACTACGTTGAAGGAAAACAGCTATGGCTTTTTGCGATACATGGTGATTACTAATTGTGTGTGTGGTGCGGTCCCTTGAAGATGTAAAAAAAAATCAAGCTTCTAAGTCAACCTATAGGGGACTTCCAGTTGTCCCAGTAACTTGAAATTTGATAACCACAAATCACGAAATAAATCTGAAAATATTATTTTTTATGTCTGTCTGTGTATGTCATTAACCAATATAAAATTACCGAACACCGCGTACATTTTGCTTAAGAATAGGGCTCTGCTAACAGAGGACTTCCATACAAATTTATTATATTTTTGAACGGAACCCTTGGTGCGCGAGTCCGTCTCGCACTTGGGCGGTTTTTTCTTGGTCTGAAGTATGTAGTAGACGACTTAGCTGAACCACTCGGCAAGTAGTACCTAGACTTGTTTAAGCGCGTATTACACTTTGCTGAATTTAGCATCCTAAATGGGGGAGGGGAGTTGAAGCGTCTCACTCTAACGTATTGCTGCTTCCCTGTCGTTTGCATCGTAGTTAGGATAAGTGTAATCAATCCTTTAGGAGTAATTTATTTATTTAATCGTATGGCATTTTTGACGGAGTCGCTCAACAACGTATTATAGACTTAGTATATCTAAATGAGGCGTAATAAATACCTGCAGGGCTCGGATATTCGTGGGTAGACATTTTAGTTTCAGTGTAGCTATCTCCTGCAGATAGATAGCAGCTTCCGAAGCGGTTATGAGCTTCCCGCAGTAAATGTGGTCATCCATTTTCAGGCTGATCTGCATCAGCCTTGTGGTCAAAGCATTCTGAATGAAACAAAACCCTAAGGTGAGTTCGACTAAGATCGGACACCGGGTAAGAACGTATGGCGTAAATTTACGCTTATGCGCTATTTTATCCTGCTGCTAAAATAACGCATCATGTCGACATATCGCCAGCATTAAAAACCACAATAAGCGTAAATTTAAGCCACACGTTCTTACCCGGTGTCCGATCTTAGTCGAACTCACCTGCACCTACTATAAACTTGCAAAATATAGTTACCTAGCCATTAGTGTTAACAAAATTACCCGCGCTCTTTCCTCCTCAATCGAATTATATGTATTTACTGATGTGCAAATTGCGGAAACTTTCTAAAATGCTTAAAAAAGGTCTTAAGTCTAGTGTTAACTTACATGTTTATAAGACCTTTTTTAAGCATTTTTTTATATTTAAAAGGACTTAAGTCTAGTGTTAACGTACCTGTTTAAAGGACCTTTTTTTAAGTATTTTGGAAAGTTTCCGCAATTTGCACATCAGTATATATATTAACTAGAAGGTGCCCCCAACTTCGTTCGCGGAAAAGACAATCATAATAGTTCGGAGGAGAAAGTCGGATAAAAGATATCCTATAACCATCTGTGGATACCCAGCTTCTCGTGTTCCAAAAACAGTTGAAATCGGTTTAGCCGTTTTGGCGCGATGAAGCCACAACAACACATAAAATCATACAACAAAAAAACACGATTCAATGACCTTCAAATAGTCCGTATGTTTTTTTTTAATATCTTCAAAGTACAGACATTCTATGTTTACAACTTTATAATAGTATAGATGTTCGTTCGCATTGTAGATTACCAGTAGGTAGGTCTGGGACTTGGTGGCTGGCTGGTGATGGATGGCAGATTTTAGTAATTTGAATGAGCAAAAGATGACGGAGCGTGACGTATGTCAGTTTGTATGTAACGACCAAAGATGGCGAATGGAATGGAATGGAATTGTGTTTCTGTAAGCATCCCGGCTATATTAATATGCTCAACATTTTAACATAACAATTAACAGACAATGTGCAGCGTAAACTACTCATGTAAGGAAGTGGAAGGATGATAATGATAAGAAAATATATCCGAAAATCTAAGCGGTGAAAGTTTCTATGAAAAAATGAAAAAGTTGCAAATACACACGCCGACGTCGCAGGGCGAATATCTATTGTGACAATAATAACAAGCAGATACCTCGTTGTGTTTGTTTTTCCTTAAATATTTTCCCCTCGGCATTGTATTGGAGAAATTGGTGTAATGATAAATGAAACGTCAAAACTTTTTTTTCTAAATGCTTTTTTCCGCCATTGGCGCAGTTTCTTAATTTTCCAAAACCAAGGCATTAGTGGCATACAGCCAACGATAAGTAGTGCAACCAATATTTCCTTGGCTAGGAATTATTGGTTGGCAGCTACATTAAATTTTAGGTAAAGCAAAGAGATGTAAAGTAGACCTCAACATATTTATTTATTATATTTATTACCTAAATCTCACTTAACAACCAGACAGTTTCCGAATACCACAAACATAAATCCGGTATTTCGCGATAAATCTGCTTTATCAAAAGCTTGACATCCCGTAATAATTTATATAATAGGAGATAATATATTAAACGCCGATTTTAAATCAGTTCAGTTCGTGGCACTCGTGCCAACGACTGTTTTTAGGGAATTTCGTAAATGGATTTTAGTATAATATTTTAACTATGTATTTGGTTACACAGGGATATATTCTTTTGTTTGCAATATGCATCTGCGACGCCGGCTATGGTATTGCATCTGAACCCCAATATGCGTAAGTACCGTAGGTTTTCATTTCACACAGTTTTTTAGGGTTCCGTACCAAAAAGGTAAAACAGGAACCCTTATGGTGCGACTCTGTCTGTCTGTCTGTCTGTCTGTCCGACTATTAGAGCGCCACATCTCACAAACTACTTATGCTACCTATTTGAAGTTTGGAATATTTATACATGGTTATAAATACAGTCAGCCCTCATTTATTGCAAAGAAATCATCCAAAATATATTTTTAATTTCTAAAAAAACGACCAATATGAGAAGGGGGGGGGGGGGGGGGTAAGAATTAAAAGTCTAGTTAGGTTAGGTTAGGTCAAATAGGGTATCATATGAATGGGCTTGATCTGTAGGTACATTTACGAACAATATTTTTTATTTTGCTTAAATTACGTTTTATTAAGGAAAAGGTGGAAAAAAATACCATTCCTTTACCTACAAAGTTTACCAAACGAAAAATCTGGAATCTTCTAGAATTATTTAATTTTATATAAATATTACACGAAAATTATAACCATACATACATATATCTATCTTACTTTTTTTTAATCACCAAAAATCATTTTTGAATAATTCGGTTCGGTTAAGTTTGCCCCTCATTTGTATGTGACGCCATAGATACCGCAGGCAAACTTAACTCAAGCGGCAAGTTAAGTCTGAATAAGTGAAAGTTTGCACGGAACCCTCGGTGCGCGAGTCAGACTCGTACTTGACCGGTTTTATTTGTATTACCTGACACTATTTTGTACTTGGTTATATTTTTTATTCAGTCAGTTTTATTTAAAAAAAATGTTAAAAAAACAAATGACAAAACTTTATAGGTTTATTTTGTCTATTATTAGTTAATACGTGGAATTTTTACATATTAAGGCTTGTATAGCAAATTACTGTGTCCAAATTCATTCAATTTGATTTGTGTTCATGTTCACTCTCAGTTTAATGTTTTTTAAGCATAACTGAAATTCGACGAAGTGAATTATTACGGCAAATAGTGATTCCCATTTTAGCGCTATTAGTATCGATTAAATTTTTGAGTATACATATTTGTTTTTCATGTGTCGCCACTGAATCTCAAATTCTGGATGCTTATTATTATAAACAATTAAGAGCTAACCGCCCCGGCTTCTCACGGGTATGCTTACAGCTCTCCTCTCACGCACTCACTTCTCGTATGGACATTTCATCAAACCCAAAATTTTAAGTTTTTTATGCAATTTGTAGTATGTTTTCTTATTTAAAAACCTTTTCCTCATAATTATAAACACAACAAAATAGATTTAACCCAATCCGTTCTGAAGTGATACGCGAACATACATTTCTTCAATAGATAGAAAGAATAGAATAGATTTTTATTTATTGAGGTTATCTTTTTAGGGTTCCGTACCAAAAAGGTAATAAAAGGAACTCTTATGGTGCGACTCTGTCTGTCTGTCCGACTATTAGAGCGCCGTATCTCAAAAACTACTTATGCTATTTATTTGAAATTTGGAATATTTATAAATATGGTCAGCCCACATGTATTGCAAAGAAAACATTTTAAAATATATTTTTATTTTCTAGAAAAACTAGGTCATATTGGGTAAAAAATGAAAGGGCTTGACTGCATTTCGGATTTTTTTTGTGATATATTTTGTTTTACTAAGGAAAATGTGAAAAAATACACCCCCTTTATCTCTAAAGTTTACCAATAGTAAATTTTGAAATTTTTACAATTTGTATAAATAAACATATCTATTAGGTACACGAAAATGATAAATACGTCTCTAACTAGCTGTTTTTATTTTATTTTTAAAAAAACTATTTGAACAACCCGGTTGCGTTAAGTATGCACCTCATTTATATGCAATGCAATAGATATCAGTATAATCAGTAGCAAATTTAAGTCAACCGGAACCGGGTAATAATGTTAGGGTAAGTGAAAGTTTGTACGGAACTCTCGGTGCGCAAGTCCGACTCGCACGTATTTTTAAAGTGTAGGAACAGATAGAAAACAAATTCCTCGTTACTTCAAAGTTTTAAATTACAGCCAATCCGACGTAGAGGCCCCAGCGTATGTCCCAGCGTACGCAAGAAACCAACAATTCAATAACGGTTATTCAAGAAGCGGCTACGGCGGCACCAAAACCGGCTATTACGGCACTAAAACCGGCTACGCGGGAACCAAAACCGGATACGCTGGCACCAAAACCGGCTATGCCGGCACCAAAACCGGTTATGCGGGCACCAAGACCGGTTATGCTGGTACAAAAACTGGTTATGGTGGCACAAAAACCGGATATAATTCGGGTTATTCGGAGTCTAGAACTTGGAATTCAGAGACAGGATCAGCGTAAGTTTTTTTTTATTGTTTTTCAAATAATTTGTACTTACCCTTGCTCTAGAAAGGAAATAAATCAAATTAAAAATTAAAATAGCTTAAAGTAAGTTTACCAAACTCGCTCGATGAGGATGATTTACATGTAATAACTTGACAAGTAGTTAACAGTTACTATTATGCTATATAATTTTAAGTAAACGTTTACTATACGTTAAGGCTGGTTCACAGTGCGCCTACCATCAGTTCGGCACGAGCGAGTATCGAGCGCTCGATGACGGTCTATCTCTTTCGCACTATTAGCGCGTGCGAGAGAAGTGCACTGACTCTCGATACGAGATACTCGCTAGCGCCGATCGTAAACTCAGCTCATGATGTAACACAGGTGTTGTCAAGTTGTTAACTTCTGTTTATGTGTTGTGTGTTTGAGTTATGAGTACACAAGCCATGGGACTAGACATAGGAGAAATAAAATCATAAACCTCTTTTTTTCTTCAGCGTCCCACAACCAATAGGGTACCTACATGCATAATTTTTTTTGTCGCATTTCTTAACTAAATATTAAAATACCGTAAAAACTATTTCAAAATGTGAAATTTAAGTTTAAATCGACCAAGAAATACGCAAGATATAGGAATTTTAAACTACTAATTAGATATAGAGAGGTCCGCTATGCACTGTTACGTCATCGTGCACTCCGGCCATATAAACTCCATATTAAATTCTGTTTTGCTAGAAAGAGATAAAATTAAATGTTTGATGGCTTATATCTTGGTAATTTTTATAGTTATTCGAAATTTTTTTTTGTCTACTGTTTGTTACATGAATGAGCTTTTAATAAAGCATAAATTAAAATTCTGGATGGATGGCCAGCTACCCGTATACTAAAAATAGTTGAAATCCGTTCAGCCGTTTTGACGTGATAAAGCCAAAACGACATAAGTTCAAACATTCAGAAACCTAAAAAAATATTTTTCGTTTCCGTGACCGTATTTGAAGGTACATATCACTTATTTTTAATATCTTCAATGTGCAGACATTTACAACTTTATAATAGTATAGATTTATTTCTCAAATGTCTGTTTGTTTCAGCCCTACGTACCAGGAAATTCAACATAATACCAACCAGGCGTATATAGGTTAGTGACAGCAGATACTATGTAATTATAGGGCGACCTTTTAGGGATTTGCCATACCACACTGGATGCGAAAGCATCATCAGACAAAGACCTATATTGAGTCGTTGCTAACTGTAAGACAGAGGTGGGAGTATAGGGATAAGGGGATTTGATGGGTAGAGGGCACAAGCCTTTGTTGCCACACCCAGCCCTCTCTTCGCGCAGCTCAGGCTACGTCTTAGTTTAACGGTAGGTCTACAGGGTGGAAAACAATTATGGGCCCTAGAGGGCAACTGCCTTAAGATAGCTCATTTTATTTAAAGGAAACATTAGTTTAATTTTTCTAACATAAATAACTGCATTCACAGATTTGGTGAAAAGCTTACCTATAAGTTAACCGGGAATCGAACTAACTAAAAGTGTTAAAACTAAAAATTAAATACTCACTGTTTAATTCTCCATAAAAAAGTCCATGAATCCATGAAACGTAACCGTAATTTAATGTTTTTTGCACTGTTAGCTTCCTTTTAGATTCTCGGTTCAGGGAAGTTATTCGCAAAATCTGTAATGCGGTTGTTCATTTCAGAAAAAATTAACTCATGTTATCTTAGTAAAATTAGCTACCCTAAGGATTTAAGGCAGTGCCCCTAGGATTCATAATTTTTCACCTGTATAATACTTATAGCGTTACTATTATAAGAAACAATACTCTTAAAATTATGCCCCACTAGAAGGCGTTATTATTTTGAGTGTCAGTTACGTCACGCGAAATTTTGACTCAATGTATCGCCTTTAATTTTGATTACGTAAAAAAGGAAAAATACGTGTCCCATATTTTTTATTAATTTATATGCGGGACTAATTATTGAAAGTTAGTGATCACCCCCATTCAAAAGGTATGTACATACGTATACACTTAGGTAGGTACTCACATTTTACACAAAACCAGGTTAGGTTAGATAGTTTCTCATAAGTATACAAAATGATCGTTACCTAACCGTTATCGTTTCATTCTGACAAAAATAACTTCTATAAATTCTATAGATAGAGTTATCAATTTTCCTATTTTGCGTTGGTCACAAAGTATCTTTCTGTTGTTGTTAATTTAAAAGTGAATAAAACTGCTCGTTATAATTCCAGTATGCAGTTTAAGTTATTTGTTCCCCTGATTTGCGTGGGGTGTTTAAGAGATAAACAGTTAGTAGCTGCTATACTTAGTATCTGCCCATTAATTTATTTCCAATAAATTAATAGATAATTTTGGATTATAATAATATTTTATCACAACGTCGCGATTAAATGTCAAAACCTCAGAGCCAACAAAGTTGTGGACGCTAGGTGGAGTTGAACTCGTGCACGGAGCCAATAAAAACTCCAACGATGAACTGACACCCTGGCATCCATCAACACAAATCATTCCTTATTCTATTTTATCCAAACTTAGTTTCGTCGTCTAACAGCCAGCACCTTACGCTCAGCCGGTACCAATCCTAACATACACACATGCGCTGGAAAAATATAACCCTCTTTCTGATAAAGTCGGACAAAAGTAGAATAGGGTCGATTGTTAATTCTAAAATTCCACGAATTAGGTCTTTTAAGTACTTATGAGTATTTCAGTCAATAATAACTGAATCCGCCTTTTATCAACGTGCGTGGGTGTTAGCGGAAACCAAAATCTCAGCTCGCAGTTCTGCTAAACGATAACTGAACTGTGCCAATGTCACATGCACTTTGTGCTGTGATACAACTGCAATCGGGTCACGGGCGATCGGAAATAGGATGGCGTTTAGGATGACTTCAAATACTAGGTAATAGGTATACACTTAGTTTAGTATGTAACAACTAAATATATAGGTGCTCGATTGTGGTGAACAAATGCCACATACAGGATCTAAAACATGATATCTCAAAAAAATGACATAAAAACGCGTACTACCGAGAAAAAATATAATGAACACCTATGGGAAACTTAAGAGTCCCCGGTAAGCTCGGCTCTCCATACAAACGTAGTTACGCTCTTATTTGAAAACGACTAGCTAATTTTCTCTAAAACTTTGTACTTAGAATAAGTTAAAGTATATGCAGGCCTGAAATTAGTTTATGTAGCTTAAGATCCCATAGTAAAAAAATACAGCGAATTTATGTTTTTCATAGAAAACTGGTTTTTGCTGTATTTCGTTTGTTTTATAAACTGGAGCGATATAAACTAATTACAGACCTACTAATTATATACCTCATGTCATTGTTTATGCAAAGTTTCATTACAATCCAACGCGTAGTTTTAAAATGAGAACGAAACTCCGTTTGTATGGGAAGGATAAAATTCGGCCGAGCTTGCAGGGGACTCTTAATGATACCAATTGCAGCCTGTTGCCATTATATGGCACCAGATATCGACGCCAAAAAGCGGAAACGTAGTAACCGCCAATGGATTCAGAACACGGTTACTACATTTGCTTTTTGCCGTCGATATAATAACTGCTCTGTGATTCCAGTTGTTCGAGTACAACGAAATTCATGTTTCTTGGACAATAATAATTTGCTACCGTTAATATTTTATAATTATTGAACACAGGTCCAAAATGCGAGCCCGGCTGCCAGAACAACGGCATCTGCATAGATACAAACACCTGCCACTGCCCAGCCAACTTCCGCGGCAGATTCTGCGAGTTCGAGAAGAAGCCCTGCCTCACGTACCCACCGCTGCCCATGAACTCCATGAGGAAGTGCAATGACGAGTACGTATGTCCGGAATAGGTTACCCCAAGACGGTCAAAAACGCGAATTTCATTAGGGCTCGTCCAGAAATCATGTGATTGTTTTTGGAGGGGGGGCGTCTGAGAAGACATCATGTCATGTGTAATTATTTTACACAGCAGTGTCTTCTCGATTACAGTCGAATGGCATTTTGGGAAATATTGTAGATGTCTCCTTTCTTTTTCTCCTTTGAATTTGTATTGAAATGAGATAAAAGTTTTATACACGGATTTCTTATTGAAAAATTGTAAGAACAAAAAAATATTGTGCAAATGGTGACCTTTGGGAGTCATGTGCGAAACCGAAGCCAACGCGTAGAGGCCCTTTCGACAATTGAATGAAATGATAAGGTGTACACCGAGCGGCTGCTGTTCCTGCCCGTATCATGCGACGGGCACAGAGACAGCATCCGTTAGATGCAAGAACTATTGGAGATTGATGGGATCTAAATATGGGTTATGGGATTGAAATGATGGACTAAATACTGGGCTATTGCTTGAGACAATCACGTTAACCAGGAAAAAGTGTCTCATGGCTAAACGCACTGGTAGACGGTGACTTGTCCCTCGCTAGATAGGCCCTCTTAAATAGCAACACCAATTTATTACTGTTTATTATAATGATTATTTGTTGAATTGTCTCCCAAAATTACCTTTACTCTGTGAACATTTCAACGGTTCCACTTATTATGGCGTTTCAAAGGTAGGATAGACGTTCAACGTAGGAAGGAATGTGTTACCATAATCAAATTTTCAGACTCTGCACAATAACATGCGCGGAAGGCCATAAGTTCATCGACGGCTCCACCGTCGCGAACATGCGTTGTCTGGACGGGCAGTGGCAGCCGACGAGGGCAGACTTCACCTCCATCCCAGACTGCGAGCCCGAATGCAACCCGCCGTGTCTGAACGGTGGCGTATGTCTGTCTGTCAACACCTGCCAGTGCCCCACGGAGTATAGAGGACCGCAGTGCCAGTACTGTAAGTATTTTCTTTAAATAAAACAAGTTAAACGGATTATATCGCGTATATTAACTAACGGAAACTGATCGGCTCTGCCAAACTGCAATTTTAATCAACAGGAAATATGGCGCTTTCTTTTTATTCTGCTGGTAGCAATAAAATCTTTGAGCTATGTAGGCGCAACCTCTATAAACGATGCCACATACTGTAGGTAAGCCCCGAAGAGATGCCCAAATAATCTTTTAAAACGTTTCAAAAAACTATTCCTTACGTCACCAATCCATGTATTTGTATAGATGTTAAATATTAATGCATTAGTTGCATTACGCTACGCCTCATTAAAACTTGTTTGATTCTGGCTAAAGGTCAGATAAATAACAGCGAAACGAAATTTTCTCGTACCAAAGACATCCATATATAAATTATTTTTATTTATCCAGCGACATCTGTCTGCGACTTCCGGAAACTGGCGTTCAACGGCAACTACAAATGCAAGGGCAATGACGAGGAGTTCTCCTGCCGGCTGAGCTGCCCGCCTGGAGCTATGCCTTCATCCTCATTCTCAGACCAGTACACGTGTCTGTATGCCACTGGCACGTTCACTCCCCAGCCGATACCGCACTGCGTGTTCAGTAAGTACCAGTTCTTGTTCGTCTCTTTAATGCAACGACGAGGAGTTCTCCTGCCGGCTGAACTACCCACCTGGAGCCATGCCTTCATCCTCATTCTCTGACCAGTACACGTGTCTGTATGCCACTGGCACGTTCACTCCCCAGCCGATACCGCACTGCGTGTTCAGTAAGTACCAGTTCTTGTTCGTCTCTTTAATGCAACGACGAGGAGTTCTCCTGCCGGCTGAACTACCCACCTGGAGCCATGCCTTCATCCTCATTCTCTGACCAGTACACGTGTCTGTATGCCACTGGCACGTTCACTCCCCAGCCGATACCGCACTGCGTGTTCAGTAAGTACCAGTTCTTGTTCGTCTCTTTAATGCAACGACGAGGAGTTCTCCTGCCGGCTGAACTACCCACCTGGAGCCATGCCTTCATCCTCATTCTCTGACCAGTACACGTGTCTGTATGCCACTGGCACGTTCACTCCCCAGCCGATACCGCATCGTACTTATCGATATACCGTCCTTATGATTGAACGGTTTTTTTATCTGTACAAAATATAATTGCGAGTTTCTATTTTCATTTTAGATAAACTAAGTAAGTAAATCACAGTGAATTACTTAGCTTTGAATCACAAATTGTAGTTATTAATTTATCTTTTCTGATTTCCTCCTGTTTCTAATCGGCCAGATAGACATTTATACCTAAATTGTATTTCCAGACGAAGTTGTCATTGTTACGCCCAGCAACTACCACTCTGGATACAGCAGTGTGAGTATATTTGTTTGAAATATCACTAACTACACAAAGACAAAGTCTCAAGTCGCCCATATGTTTACTGTACCACTTTTTCGTAACTATTTTTTTCCCTTTTGTGATATAGATACAAATTCAAAAATTCAAAGCGCAAAGAAACATACCTGGTACCTCTTGATTGTGAGTGCGAGAGCAATCTTATTTTCTTTGCGCTTTGACTTGTATCTATATCACAATAAATAATAATGTGGTGTATAACACAGAAACACAAAATTAGTGTTTCATATAAAATAGTAGATTGTTTGACAAGGGGCTATAATAAGCCATTATGACACGAAGTGATTATTTGGACGAGCTCACGAAGTGAGCGACTTGTATTTTC
The DNA here is from genome assembly GCA_905404275.2 of Hedya salicella. Taxonomy (NCBI): domain Eukaryota; kingdom Metazoa; phylum Arthropoda; class Insecta; order Lepidoptera; family Tortricidae; genus Hedya; species Hedya salicella. The sequence goes on from FR990104.1 coordinate 4,219,999, forward strand.
GACAAGAAATAAATGCATCTATCTATCTATCTACATGAACCAAAGTGGATTACGCCCCTCGATCCTAACACAGTTCCAATTTTTTTTTAATAATTTTATTATTGCAGAGTTACTACGAAACCTATTACCACAATGGAAGCGAAAGCCACAGCCAGACCATGGGCCAAGGTTCGAGCCATGGCTCGGGCCACGAGACCATCGAGTACGGCAAGCACTCGGGTGGAGTCAAGGGTAGCAACGTGCACATCGTGGTGCAGGACTTCACGCCGAAGGGAGGCACTTGTCTCACCTGGGCCGGCGTGCATTATAAGACATTTGATGGCAAGATCTATAGGTAAGCGTTAAGGTTAGACACGCTTACCCTCATCTGGTATAAACTTTTTTGTCATAATCATCATTTGGCATAACTCTAATCAAATCAAATCATCATTTATTCATAGAATATATGGTAAGATAGTAAGTACATAAGGTGGTATAATTATAAAAAAAATTGATCCTTAATTAGTCGGCCTTTATGGCATTTATGATTTGACAATATTCATTTTTTTTTCGGAAACTGTAGATTTTTTAACTGTGGACTGATTAAGGCATAATACTGTTAGATGCATTAGGTTAGGTTAGGTTTTTTTTATAAAAATCCTGAAAAGTTTACGTGTTCAGAAATAAATGCATAATGCCGAATGATGAATTATGCCAAATGAAAATTATATTAAGAAAGTTTATGCCAGATGAGGGTAAGCCGGTTAGACAAGGTTTCATAGTGGTCTAGAAGCCATTGTTAGTATTGTAAAAAGAAAGCTGTAAAATAGTAGGAGTTAGATGGCTCAAAATAGGTTTAATTATCTGCACCGTATCGTGACGAGATTATATCTTTGTCCTTATCGGATGTATCATTGTCGTATTACCCTTCTCTTTCTTTCTTTTTCGCAAATGCTTCGTTTGTCTTCGTGGCCGCGGTTTTCTCAGAAGAAGTCAAGTGTCACTACAGCGAAGAAGAATCACTACAGCGAGGGCGAAGAGTGGGCTATGGAGAACCGCTTTGCTACGTTAAATGTAATGAATGATAAAATAGATGAAGTATGTCAGATGATGGATGCGAGAAATAGAGAGATTAATGAATGTTGATGAAGCGGCAGTTGTATGCCAGGACCGTAGCAAGTGGAAGGAGATAGTATCTGCCTACCAAGTAATGGGAAAAAGGCGTGAATTTATGTATGTATGTATTTCTATGTTTGACATTGTAACATTTAATATCATTTTACTTTTTTTTACGGCGATCATGATGTAAATGGGTAAATCAGCTTTTTTCTGTACCTCGTTTCCACGTTAACGTCTCCTGAGTCACTATTTAAAACTACGATTTTGAACGATATAAAGGCAAAAATATTTCTTTTTCTAGCCAATATAGGTCCATATTTCAAGGACCGATCTCGTCTATATATAAATAGTCTAGATTATTAGCATTTTCCTAAGTAACTCTGTCACCATTGTCTCCTGAGTCACGGATCAGAATATCAAGAAGAAAAAAATGATCAATTTAAATTATTTTTTGCATTAGTCAAAGTTATAAACTTTGACTAATGCAAAATTATACTGTTATTTCTCGTGTAATAAATCAAATCAAATGTTTAGTGACATGCCTAAGATTATACGTGGATAACATTAAAACTATATATTTTTCAGCTTCGATTCCCCATGCCAGCACATCTTAGTCCAAGACGCTAAGGAACACGAGTTCACAGTCGCCGTCAAGCAGGGCAAGTGCGAGAGGAGGGACTACTGCCCGCTGGAACTGACCATCTACTTGGAGGAGAAACCCTACGTGTTATCTGCTGGAGGTATGTTCATACACACAATAATGGTTTCAGGAAAATCCTCGTTGGGGCTGCTCCGTTTTCGCAGCGCATCGGGTATGTTTGCAGAGGCTCGTGTTGATAGTTTAGCAATAATGCCGAAACGAGCTGCCTCCCTGATGCGTCCCGTGCGAGATAGTACCAACACACTCCTGAATAACGTTATTGACAAGATGGCATGTCCTATAATGAGGAAATGGAATGCCGTAATATGGACCCCAGAAATGCCATCGTTTTATTTTAAATTCTTTAATGTGTAATTTTTAAAGAGTCCCCCGCAAGTTCGGCCGAATTTCACCTTCCCATACAAACGGAGTAGCGTTTTCATTTTAAAACTACGTGTTGGATTGTAATGAAACTTTGCATATACAATGACATGAGGTATATCTAGGCCTGTAATTAGTTTATATGGCTCCAGTTTATAAAACAAACGAAATACGGCAAAAAAAGTTTTGTATGAAAAACTTAAATTCACTGTATTTTTGTACTATGATATTTGAAGCTATATAAACTAATTTTAGACCTGCATATACCTTAACTTATTCTAAATACAAAGTTTCAGAGCAAACTAGCTAGGTGTTTTAAAATGAGAGCGTAACTACGTTTGTATGGAGAACCGAGCTTGCTGGGGACTCTTAATTTGTTCTTTATTAACACAGAATTTAAATTAATTATTGTTATTATCACTGTAACTAACACTCTATGGGTTTCAGTCTGAAATAAATAAATAATTAATAATAATAATAATGCCGCCGTCCCGGAGAGTCACTCAGGCATATAATTTCCGGTTGTTCTCATCTTGCTAACGGCGAGTACTTGCACAGACATAACCAAGTAGCCAGGATTATTCACCAGCAACTTGCTCTTAAATACGGTCTTGTGGGGTCTGAGGTGCCGTACTATAAGTACGCACCGATGCCAGTTCTTGAAAATGGTCGTGCCACGCTTTATTGGGATCGATCTATCATCACGGACAGGACTATTGTAGCCAATAAGCCTGATATCGTGCTGGTAGATCGATCTAAGCGCCGGGCAATACTCATCGACATCACCATTCCACATGACGAGAACCTCGTGAAGGCTGAGAAGGACAAACTCAGCAAGTACCTCGACTTGGCTCACGAGGTGAGCGCTATGTGGGATGTTGATTCGACGATTATTGTCCCGATAGTGGTTTAGGCAAACGGTGTTATAGCGAAGAGTCTCAACGAACATCTTAAGAGACTCTCGCTAGATGGCTGGATCAAGGGTCAGATACAGAAGGCAGTAATCCTGGACACGGCCCGCATTGTCAGGAGGTTCCTCTCTGTGCAGCCCTAACCACCGGTAGCTTGGGCCCTGCCCCGCTGCCGGCGGCACCCTAGGTTAGGTTTTTTATAATGTGTTTATATTTTGTATTTGCTTTTTGTATTTTACTTTATATATATATATATATATTGTAAAAAACCTACCCTAAGATTTAAAATAAATAAGTGAATAATAATAAATCCGGGACGTACGAGCCCGTGACTCAAGGCGAGATACAAATAATAATAATGATTTCTATTGATAATATTCTTCGTACTATTGATAATATTCTTAAATGGGAATGAGGCATCAGGCCGTTACATTTTGACGACCGGTTTGCACGTTTGAACGTTTCCTGCGAAGGTCCAGGGTTCAAATCCCGGTAAGGGCAAATATTTGTGTGATGAACATAAATATTTGTTCCTGAGTCATGGATGTCTTCTATGTATACATATAAGCAAACATATCTATTAAATATATCGTCGTCTAGTACCCATAACACAAACCTTATGGGGCTTACCATCGCACTAGTTCGATTTGTATAAAATTGTCCTGTAATATTCATTTATATATATAAAAAAAAACTAAATTAAGAACTGAGTTATGCAAATAACTAATCAGAATTTTTAATATCTTTTCTGTTTTTAAAAGTACAACGTCAAAAATCCGTTTTAGACGCTAATTTTGCAACGCTGTTTATCACGTTAAATTAAAATCAGCTTATGTGTTTTTATTCCAGAAGAAGATGGTTCAGTGGTGTTTCGCAGTACGCGCCGCCTTATCCCCATCCCTGCGTCGCTGCCGGGTCTGCGCGTGTCCATGCCGGGTGACCACGTTGTGGTCAACTTGGACGCCGTCGGGGTTACCATAAAATGGGATACCAACGTAAGTTAATATGTAGCGTTCTCCTCGTCGCTTCCGTCAATAACGAACCTGACTTCACAACCTTGGGCCGTTTATGCGCTTGTAGCTTGTATTACAAGCGGAAGTCTCAATCCAACAATATTAATTAAAATATACAAGTTACAAGCTTTTGAGAAACGGGCCCCTTAACGTGCGTCAATCGTGTGCCCGAATGTGGCTTCCAAACCCAATTTCATGATAGGTATATAGCCAACATGAAATCTCTGTAGACATGTGTATGGCCACAATGGATTTCTATGAAAATCATGTTTTACCATCACGAGCTTCGTGATTATTAAAGTGAATTTCTTCGCTAAGATACTATATACTTATAAATAAAACGATCTAAATAATGAAAAAAATCCAAAATTCCGACTGAACTGTTAGGGCGAGAATTTAGTTCTATAAATCCATTGTCGTTTGGATGTTTGTATACTACCATATTAACACTCAAGTCTACAGCCTGCCTAGGTAAGAAGTCACCACAGCATAATGGACGCTTGCAACGCCAACAAAATCTCGCCCTTTAAGAACCTGTTACTCCCTTCTTTAAAAATTCCATAGCCTTCTGGGAACAATCCTATACTCGTCCTCAACCAAAGTGAAGGCCGCGATCTTAATAGTATTTCATTCACACTTGCGTGCTCTTAGCAGGTGTGAAAGAGATAGCATTACGTTCTCGGTCGTCTCTTTGGTTGAGGGCAAGTATAAGTCGGTCATGATTCGTGTTCCCGTATCAAATCAAGAGTAACCATGAAAGAAACTGGTCTGATTAAGACTCACTTCAATTGTTATTTCCCCATATCTACTGCCCTACTCTTTTAGTGGATAGGTTGTCACTGAACCTCAGAAACACCTTCTTAGTGACTTGTTCAACACATATTATACCCATATCATCATCACTATTAATAAACGGGCATCACGTTCATTTTTATCACGTACTCGCAAGTTGTCAACCTTCCCCCGAGGGGTTTCCAGAGCGCTATAACATGGATTTCTTCTAGAAGCGAGTTAACAGGGTACTCAAAGCTTGGCAATGTATGGGCCATTCCTCCAGTGTTGCACATATCCATGGGCGGCGATGACCAGTTTCCATCAGGTCGTCTGCCGGTTTGCCGGTCATGACATGAAAAAAAAATATCATCAGCCAAAAAACATCCACTGCTGGACATAGGCCTCCCGCAAAGATAACCAGCAAGATTGATCCAGCGCCGCCCGCATCCAGTGGACTCTAGTGACCTTCACTGCAATGGCGAGCTCAGTGTTTTTCGCCACGGTAGGCAGTTTTTCTTTGCCTATATGAAGCCATGGTTGTTGGAGGCTTCAGGGTAGTTAGTTCTCTGTGCCTGTATAGAGCTATGGTCGTTCAGGGTAGGCCTTTGTGCCTGTATGGACCTCACGCCGCTGCTTCACCGGATCATGAGTCCATCTTATGGGGAGCCTACCCATGCTGCGTCTGCGTGGTCACCACAGCGGCCGTCGGTTCTATGAGCAATTTGTCCTGCCCAGTGGCGTGCGGTTTATATAGGTACAATGGCACTGCCTATGCTAAACGACGCAGGTTCCATACAGGCACAGAAAAACTGCCTACCCTGAAGCCCTGAACGACTATGGCTTCATATAGGGGCAGAAAAACTGCCTACATTGCCCAAAAGCCCTGTGCACGCTACTTGTCCTGCCCATTGCCACTTAGGTTTCGCTATTTTTCGAGTTATGTCAGTTATTTATTTATTTTCTTTATCGGGGAAAAAAACAGATATAGACAGAACAGTAACACATGAAAAGAATTCTTAAATTAGGTATAGACTATATCCTAACACAGATCCCACCGAGATTTTGTGCAAGTGAGTAAGGTGGCATTGCCATAAACAACACTGGATCAATACATTATGGAACTATATAAACTGTATATGAAACCACGCTATATAGCTGAAGGTTATGTACTGATAAGCCGATGCAATTATTAATTTAGGACAATTAGCACATTATAGATTAAGAGCACAAGAGTACAATTCTTGAGAATGTATATAATAAGAAATAAATAGTTTAGAAGTAACATAAGTATACTACAAAATAAGGTTTACTTAAAAGAAGGTTTAGTTAATCTGGTATGTGTATTGTATGCCTGACTAATAATTCAATTTGAATCAGTTTTCATGTTATTGTTATTTCAGAACGTAGTGATAGTAGAAGGGACGGTGCTGCTATGGAACAACACCCAGGGTCTCTGCGGTCGGCTGAATGGAAACCCGGAGGACGACTTCACTACCAAGGAGGGCACTATAGCAAAGACCAAGTCTGTGCTAGCTGCGTCCTGGGAGCTCAAGAAGATCGGAGGTAGAATTTCTGTCTTTTAGTACTTCCAATGCAATGAGTTTTTTTTATAACTAGAAGGTGGAAAAAGTCATTACCCCTATTTTTTTTGTTCCGCGTAGTTGGGTAAAAAGTATCCTATAACCATCTGTGGATCCCAGCTATCCGTGTACCAAAAATAGTTGAAATCCGTTCAGCCGCTTTGGCGTGACGAAGCCGCAACGTCACATGCAAGGAAACAAGAAAACAAAACAATTTACTAACCTCCAAATGGTTCGATACAATTTTTTTTAAAATATGTTCTATGTACAGACATTACATTGTTTCCTTGATTTTTACAAATGGTCGTTTTCAACACGGTGAGACAAATAGGTACAATACGGAGAAGTGAATACCTACGGATCGAAGATCATTCAGAGCTGGGAGCACCTTAATTATTAATAATATAGATAGATAGATAAAATTTTATTCATCTATTTATTCATCCATAACAATAACAACAGAAAATAATTCACTTTTATAAACTACTAGCTTCTGCCCGCGACTTCGTCCGCCTTAAATTCGTTTATCACGGATAAGAGCATTTTTCCGGGATAAAAAGTAGGCTATGTCCTTCCCCGGGACTCAAACTATCTCCATACCCAATTTCATTCAAATCGGTTCAGCGGTTTAAGCGTGAAGAGGTAACAGACAGACAGACAGACACACTTTCGCATTTATAATATTAGTTTGGATATATATAATATCTCATGGATATTGTGATACACAGAGCCATACTTGTTTTCCAGATGTGTGTGACAGTTCTCCATCGGAGCCTAACGCCTGCGCAGTCAAGTCTGAACAGGATAGGATGAAGGCTCTGCAGTTCTGCTCCAACGTGTTTGTGAAAGAGAAGTTCAGGAAATGCTCCACCGTAAGTTGTTGATGTATTTGAAATAGACAACCATTTCTAGTTATTTAAACGCTTTACTTTGTAGATACTGAATAAACATTTGAGCTTAATGTAAACTAAGCCAAGTTATTATATTCGACGGTGGAAAGGAGAAATTTTAAAAGCAACATTTTAGAGTCAGTGAATTATACACTTTAATATGAGTTAAATGGGTACATTACTAAATGCCACCAAGCAGTCGCTTATCCCATTTCTCATCTCGTATATTTAAACTATTATCCAATATATTATATTCTGGATACTCGTGCAGTTGTTACTAAAAAAATCTCAATGAATTTCTAACACAGACAGATAACGGACAGCCAAGCCGGTGGTTCTTTAAGATTTTGTTTATAGGCTAGGCAAGTACAGAAAATGGATTTTATGAGATTGTTTTGAGGGTGAATGTTTCCATCGGACAGCCAGCGAAATATTAAACGTCCAATCCTTATTCATGCTGAAATAGGGATGATGTTTTTTTTTATTATTATTAATCCGTGATGAAGATTAATAAAAAAATTTGGAGACGTATTTAAAAAAAATGACAATTTATTGACTTAAAATGTGGAATGACGTCACCCCTGGGTAAAGTTTATTCTTAGTGATGGCTAAACATCGGCGGCTCGTGGCATTAAGGTAGCACTAGTGATGAGACACTAATGAATACCTATTAGGTTTCAACCTATACAGTTTTAACATATCTGTAAAGAAGTCGGATTGATCGTGATGTAAAAAACATCGATATCAATTGTCAATATGAGGTATGTCATTGTCAAACAAAAATCAAATTAAAGAGAACACCAACAAAAAAGCGCTGCAACCATTACAGAAGAATGCTTTTCGTACCCATCACGTCCGTCGAAAGTTGAAAGATCATTTTCGAACACCAAGTAGATTTTCACAGATAGAAGACGTAAAATAACTTCTAACAATTTAGAACAAATATGAATTAAATGAATATCACGAATGGCATTATTGAATTGTTGAAAATATTTTTTTCTAATTGGTGCCCTCGGCTCGACTTGTACCTTACTCGTGAAAACAAGGTTACATCACTAGTCTGTCAGAAACGTCAAATGCTACCTAAATGCCACGAGCCGCCTATGTCTAGTTATGACGTTTTGAGACCCCACACATTTTTGTATATGTTGAAAAAGCAAAATATGAGCGGATTTTTTTTTTTATCTAACTGTAGAATTTTTATTTTGGTACCCCGGCATCATGCGTGTTGCCACTAGATGTTATTAATTAACTTTTATTGTTGTTTTCTTGTTATAGGTAATGGATGTGACTCAACTGCTCGAAACATGCCAGTGGGACTACTGCGCTTGCACATCCAGCTTGAGTAAGTTGGCGCCCAACGTGGGACACTAACCTAGCAGTATGCCTTTTTAGGTATTTAAAAAAAACGAAAATATCACATGATTTCGTGTCATTTCGCCAAACAAGGTTATATTTTGTATCTGTTGTAATAAGCCACTGTTTGAATGACCCGACTCACATGGTTATATGTGGTTTTTTTTAAGTACCTAAAAGAACAGACAATAAATATTGAAATTACGTGTTATTTTTTTAAATCTATTTCTAATATCGACGATTATTATTGTTCAATAGCGTCGACTTTTATAGTACTGTCATCATTTGTTTCAATGAGGATCTTGTTTAATAAAAAAAAACACCAGCTCGCGCCTCTGTGGCTTCAGCACCTCTAACACAGTTATGACACGTGACTATCTGTCGGACGACAAATATAATCTTTCGCGTTCGTTCTAATACAGTGCGATAAAGACGGGCGATGCCATGTCGCAAGACAAGTAAAGTCGCGGCCAGAGCCAGGCAGTTGCAACTACTTGACAAAAAAAATCAAAATCCAACACAACGGCGCTAGAAGATGATTTTTTGGTATAAGAAAACTCTGAAGTTAACTAATTAAAAATATAATGTTGACCCAGGCCCGGAGGAGTGTGCGTGCAACACGGTGTCAGTGTATGCGAAGGAGTGCCAGCGACTTGGCGTTCCGGAGATGAAGGACTGGAGGGACGCTGACACTTGCCGTGAGTTGATATTTCCATATAGTAATTCCTATGATAACCTTTTATGTAATCAATTATTACGTTTTGTTAATAAAATCCACTAATCATATTTACAAAATAATTATTCGGTACAGTTGAAGCGAATGCAAAACCTTGGAAACACAATAATTAAACAAATTTAAAAATATATTGTAATTAAAACCATTCATCGGAGGTAGTATTTCAACAAACTTTCTTGCAGCAATGAAATGCATGGAAGGCAAGATCTACAAATCCTGCGGGCCCGACGTCCAGCCGAGCTGCCAGTTCCCCAACCCCTCGCCACCCGACAACACCACGTGCGTGGAAGGCTGCTTCTGCCCTGAAGGTCTGCTGCTAGAAGCTGGCAAATGTGTTCCGAAGCAGGAGTGTCCTTGTCGGCTGAGGAATAAGAGCTTCAAGCCGGGAAGTGTGGTGAAAAAAGATTGTAATACATGGTGAGTTCAAGGTTGTTCATAGCACGCGACAAGCTACCACTTCTTTTATCCTATATGGTGTAAAATCAGCATTACGAGTAAATAGTCGGTAGCATCCAAAGCGCTATATACAGGTTGTCCCAAGAAGTAGTGATATACTGAAGCTGGGACGTAGAGGACCTAGAGGGCTATCTAAATCACCCCCATGTATGTTCCGCGATTTTTCGTATTTTCGGAGTTATGACTTTTTTTTAATTCTTCACCTATCGCCGAGTACGATGAGATTTTTATTTATAGTGACGTGAATTATTGCGGTACATGCTTGATTTTTTTTGTGTGCTAAGCTGATAGATAGGCCAATTCAGTATGGTAACATTTACTGTCGTTAGATCTTTGAATGGAATAAAAAAAAATTATATGCCAAGAATGATAAAATTACCCAATATGTTCACAACTTGAAGGGGCTTTATAAAGATAAAATCACATAAAAAAAATACAAAGATCTAACGATAGTAAATGTTACCATACTGAATTGGCCTATCTATCAGCTTAGCACACAAAAAAAAATCAAGCATCTACCGCAATAATTCACGTCACCATAAATAAAAATCTCATCGTACTCGGCGATAGGTGAAGAATTAAAAAAAGTCATAACTCCGAAAATACGAAAAATCGCGTAACACACATGGGGGTGATTTAGATAGCCCCCTAGGTCCTCTATATCCCAGCTTCAGTATATCACTACTTCTTGGGACACCCTGTATATCGTTACATATCTTCGTGGCTAGAAGAATAAATATGTATTGCGATATATTTTGATACTGACTGTACAATTACCTTATTGTTAGGTCACTCTCATTCCTTATTAATCGTGTGGCATATATATAAACGGTAAAAATGGTCGACTTAAAAAATCTATACCAATCGATTTTGAACTCTGAATTCGCCCTTGAATGTCTACGCTAACAACGTTCGGAGATTTGAGGAATCCAGAAAGTATTAAACAAAAGTGTTGATTAACGCGATGATGCCAAAAAGGGTCTATACTTAAAGGCACAGTTGCGACACAGCAAAGGGAAAAAAGATTAAAAACAAATATTAGTAAATGCTCATGATTTAGTCCAATACATTTGGTTTTGGGACTTCCTAGGAAGTATGTTACATTTGTGTGATGAAGTTCCTCTTTACCATACATTAATTGTTACCACCATTTAGGTTCTGTAGAATGGTTGTATTGTGACATTTTCTTAACTGTTGACTGACTTTCTCAGCACGTGCCAAGCAGGCGAGTGGACGTGCACAGCGGTACCGTGCGGCGCGCGCTGCGGCGCCGTCGGTGACCCGCATTACACCACCTTTGACGGCCTCCGCTACGACTTCATGGGCCACTGCACCTACACGCTGCTACAAACCGACAACGTGACTGTTGAGGTTGAGAACGTTGCCTGCTCCGGCAGCATAAGCGAGGTATACCAAAAAAACTACCTTAGCATTAATTCTCATTTCTGAAACTGCCAATTCGTAAATTTTAAGTAATGGTGCAGAATTTTTCGGTACTGAAATATTACGGAGGCGTTAGCTGGACCAAATTTCATTACCACAAAAGCATATCGCCCTTGATTAGTTTCTACCCTCACACATAATTTAGCTCGTTGTCTGGGCCAAGCGGGTGAGTAAACTTGTACAGGTGACACGCACCACTCCACTAACTTTGAAGACCTCCGTTATGACTTCACACTGCTCCTACACGCTGCTATGGACCGATAACGTCAGTGTATAAGTTGAAAATAGGCAACATTTTAGCAGCATAAGCGAGATATCTTAACGAAACGTCGTAGCATCGGCGGCTGGAATGCTGTGAGGGCGTTAGCTAGACCGAATGATATCGCCTTAAACACATAGTGTCCTTAAATGCGCCGCTGCACTACCTTCACGCATCATTTAGCAAGTCGTCCCTGCCAAGGCGGTGAATTTATCCTAGAGAAATCGTAGTAAACCTAAATCTAGCTAGCTCCAGTTGAACCTGGCAAGTCATTCACATTATATCGCATTCGGTATTTTAAAGTTGATAATTTGTCCCCAGGAAATGAACCTAGCACCATTCAAGGGCGAAGGCAAACCTTCTTGCACCAAGGCTGTCAATCTCAAGTACAACGGAGTAGATCTGCACCTGAAGCAAGGAGGCTTCATACTGGTGAACGGCAAGGAAGTGGCTACTCTGCCCGTGCATGTGGGAGACGTGCTTATTAGGGCTGCCTCTTCGCTGTTCCTTATTGGTGAGTTACACTCATATTCAGGTTTATGATACGAATACAAGGATCTACGAGAATTCAAAACAAGCTCAAAGTCTAACTTTTATTCGCCTTTTAAGTTTAAAAGATCGATTAATATGATGTAAAAGCTTAAAAATCAAATGATAAAAGTATGGTGTTGCATTATTTAAAAGTGGGGTATATTCCAGTGCAACTGCCTAACGGATTGGATTTGTGGTGGGATGGCAACACCAGAGTTTTTGTTGACGTGCCTCCGACTTTCCACGACAAAACTAAGGTATGTCTACAAAAATAAACCAACTGTTTACTTCTTCCTTTTCTACGAAACTGTAAGAGCCAAAATTTTGCCCATCTTCATGAAAGATTAGATCCTACGTAAATGTAAAATTATTCAGAAGATAAAGCCATATTGTCTCAGGCCTTACTTTGAATATAAATTAATAGTTCAATTCACAATCACACAGCAATTTATATATGGATCATTAGTATTTTCTCTCCCTCGTTACTATAGTTACGATTCCCAAGTCACTCTTTAAATCTGCAATTGTACACGATATAAAGATAACAAAAATATGTTTTCCAGCTAATATAGGTCCCAACACAACAAAACGGGGCTTAATCGCATATAAATATGATTTATTTACCTTTCGTTGGTAATTCTTCGACGTTTCGGTCGACGTGTTACGCCCGTTGTCTCAAAAGATGGAGAGGCGGGTATCAACATCTTCTAGCCGCGCGAGTTTTTCGATTTACCCGCGCTTGGTGTTGATTGTTAGCTTGAACACTGAGGTCGTGACTATACATACACACTATACTCACGACATCTGGCGATTTATCGGATGATATTTGATGTTGTTTACATTTACTAATTACTGGATTCCACGAAAATGAAAGTTTGTAGCCGTCTTCCTGGTTGAAATTTCGGTGTTTATTGATTTTAATTGCTTCGCATACGGTTCTATTATAGTAATTACGTCCCGTAAAAAGGATCTTGGGCTTCTAATAAATGTTCGGCAATAGCGGATTTATTCAAATGGCGGTTCTTAACAGCCGCGACATGTTTCTTGACTATTATTAACAGTCTAGATTATTATCATTTTTCTAATAAGTCTGTCACTAGTGTCTCTTAATTTGTGGGGCAAAATAACACTAGATAAAGGTGATTCATCCGTATGATTCCAAAGTACTTCATAGCATATTGTTTTATCAGGGTCTCTGCGGCACTTTCAATCTCAACCAAAAGGATGACTTCCTGACACCAGAGGGTGACACCGAGCAGACAGCTCTGGCCTTCGCCAACAAGTGGAAGACGCGGGAGCTCTGTCAAGACATGGATACAAAAGAGCCAGAACACCCGTGCAAAGCTAATATCGAGAATAAGGAGGCCGCTGAGAACTATTGCAAGAAGCTGATGAGCAAGCTGTTTGAGCGTAAGTATAACTACTGTAAAGTGTAATAGGCACCGAGCAAACAGCCTGAACATATTACTTACGTCACAGCATCAACTAAGACTACCTGAGTGATGCGTGAGTGCATTCACCTGATAATCAGTGGAGAAATGTTTATCCCGTAAGATAGAAATAATTTATTCTTCAATTCGTTACAGTTATAATTACAAATATAAACTGCGACAGAATGATACGTCAAATCAGATACTACTGAAATTGCTGTTGCTCCTCAAGTGGCTCTTGTAATTGTAATGGCGATTATTTTATAAAAATGACCATGTTCTACGAGAGCTATAATGCATAACATATTATTGATGAAATAATTTGAAGTGTCGCTGACATAAAAGTTTTTTTTTTGCAAATTGAATGTTTTTTACTTTTTTTGGCCTTATAACCTTCGTTTCCGCGATTATTACTCATTGAAATAAAACACCCGTGACCATGGAAAGCTGGAAAGCTTCCGAAACCTCGGGAACTAAAATGAGATAATATACGCGATATAATCCGTTAAATTGTTTTACTTCAATTATATCCTTCGGTTGGCTACAAAAAACTATAAAGTTTGATTAGCTGAAATTCCACTATTTGTTACTAATGTAGAGCCACACCTTCCTTGAACATTGCAAGCCATAACTCAGTGAGGCTAGAATTACTTGGCTTATCCTGGCACAGCCTTTCGCCACATTAATGTTGCCCGTACTGTCAAATCATAACACATAACATACTATTCAAAGCAGTGTAAAGTAACCCTAGCACTGATTCGTGCACAGCCTGCCACTGGCACGTGTCGGTGGCGCCGTACTACGAGGAGTGCGTGTACGACATGTGCGCGTGCGCCGGCGACGCGGCGCGCTGCCTGTGCCCCATCCTCGGCGACTACGCCATGGCGTGCGCCAAGAGCGGCGTGCACATACAGTGGCGGTACAACGTCAAGGAGTGCGGTCAGTGCTTGTGTTTATATTGATATGACTTATCTATAAGTACATATTACCATTGACGTACCTATACAAGGTGACTTCTAAGACGTGGTACAAAATGTTACTTTCCGAGGCTACTCACAATGACGATCACCTTTTAGTATGGGACCAATATCTTAATCATACAAAAAAATTGGACCTCCCATACTAACTGACTACACTAAGCTTTAAGCTTATATAACAATAGTTATTTGTTATGCAAGGCTGCAAAGTTGTTATTTGGCTCGTTACGCTCAGAAATCTAAAATTCAAATATAGATTCCTGAGCGTAACGAGGCTTTCAAGGCACGAGAAGTCAAATAATTTTGCAGCCGCGCAACACAACTTTTCACCTCACTACAGCAAAGAAAATGTGAGATGTAAGAAAAACTTTAAAATTATAACAAACCGATTTTTTTAAAATTTAAAACTAGTCGTAATGAACCTACGAACCACACTCATAACATAACAAAACAAACAATTTATTTATTTATTTATAAAATGACTTTTCCACGCTAGCGGATAAAACGAACTTTTCCACTCAGAATTGTCGCTGTAAACGGTACTTTTCCGAGCTAGTGAGGTGGAAATAGTACATTACTTACCAAGGGCTGTAAAAGATAGAAAGCCCGAAATCGCGATAGAGCCCCATCCTCGGCGACTACGCCATGGCGTGCGCCAAGAGCGGCGTGCACATACAGTGGCGGTACAACGTCAAGGAGTGCGGTCAGTGCTTGTGTTTATATTGATATGACTTATCTATAAGTACATATTACCATTGACGTACCTATACAAGGTGACTTCTAAGACGTGGTACAAAATGTTACTTTCCGAGGCTACTCACAATGACGATCACCTTTTAGTATGGGACCAATATCTTAATCATACAAAAAAATTGGACCTCCCATACTAACTGACTACACTAAGCTTTAAGCTTATATAACAATAGTTATTTGTTATGCAAGGCTGCAAAGTTGTTATTTGGCTCGTTACGCTCAGAAATCTAAAATTCAAATATAGATTCCTGAGCGTAACGAGGCTTTCAAGGCACGAGAAGTCAAATAATTTTGCAGCCGCGCAACACAACTTTTCACCTCACTACAGCAAAGAAAATGTGAGATGTAAGAAAAACTTTAAAATTATAACAAACCGATTTTTTTAAAATTTAAAACTAGTCGTAATGAACCTACGAACCACACTCATAACATAACAAAACAAACAATTTATTTATTTATTTATAAAATGACTTTTCCACGCTAGCGGATAAAACGAACTTTTCCACTCAGAATTGTCGCTGTAAACGGTACTTTTCCGAGCTAGTGAGGTGGAAATAGTACATTACTTACCAAGGGCTGTAAAAGATAGAAAGCCCGAAATCGCGATAGAGGGGCTTTTTTTAGTGCCCGTGGTGAGTACACAATTTTACGTCTCCTGGCTATAATGCGTAGCGTGCGATAAAACTCACATTATGGCTAGGAGTGACGTAATAACTATTTATCCTGGTTCTATCCATTCACATCATTGACATTTCCTGTTCGCCACAGAGCTGCAATGTAACGGCGGGCAGGAATACACCGTGTGCGCCGACAGCTGCCAGCGTACGTGCTCGGACGTGGCGCTGTCGGCGCGCGCGCAGTGCCGGCCGAGCTGCGTCGAGGGCTGCGCCTGCGTCGAGGGACAGGTGCGACATGACACGCTTCCCCAGACACTCTATAATCTTGCCGGCTGTACACATCTATACTATTAAAAAAGTAAAAAAATTGTAAAAATGAAGTTTCTGTACATTGAAAATGTTTTCAAAGAAATTAAGTGATACGGGCTCTTTGAAGGGCAATATGAATCTATCTTTTCTTTGTGTTTGTATGTGTTGTTTCTTCACGCCAGGCCTCATCACGCCAAAACCATTGGCGGTTGACGTACCAATATTTAATTTTTACAACTTTATAATAGTATAGATAATAACTGTATTAAACAAACGTAAAAATAAAGGAAAAAAAGTTTTATCTTGTTCAGATATTACAACGCGAAAATTAAACGTTACCTTGTTTCTTTTTTTTTATCTTTATTTAAGGAACTTTGATCAAAGGAAATGAACATGCCAGCTCCAGGAGGCCTAAACATAACTCCTAACAGCTTCTTACAAAATTACTACTTATTATAAAAAAAAACAAAAGAAAAAAGTACTACTAAGGAAAAACAAAACGTTACCTGTTTATTCTTTACGATTTCACCCATGTAGCACACAAGCTGTATAAGACCATATACGGTCATTATACAGCCAGTTTAAGCGTTATAAGGGCTGTTTAAGCTCTTATACAGCTATGTGTGCTACTTGGACATGAAGGAAAAAAATATGAAAACGAATGTATACCTAAACGCAGTTTTTAACGGATAAAAGAAGAATATGCTTATTTCTCCTAACATTTGTAACATGAGTGACGTCACACGTGTTGCTCGATTTGTATGGGATGTATTAACACAAACCCGTTATCATAATCTCGATTGTAACGATTCTGGTACATAATTTTAAATGGCTAGCATTTATATATTTCTTAATCAAAATTATAAGAAACTCGATAGATTATAGCTTGATTATAGTATCATTGAAAAAAAAATGCTACTTCAAATTCTACAAAATTGTTTTTTTTTAGGTGCTGGACGGCAATAACGTATGTGTGCCGGTCGGATTGTGTCCCTGCTTCCACAAGGGCATGCAGTTTGATGCCGGGTACAAAGAGGTCCGAGCTGGACGTCGGGAAAGGGAACTTTGGTAAGAAAACTGCCTTTTTTATCTCAGATCGAAAGATGAATATACTTATTTCATTATTTATTTGTTTTTACAACGTTAGTAGTGCGGAGATCATACTCACGAACCTAGTGTAGGCTATACGTTAATACATGAGATAATATTGAACCGCTAGAATCATCTCCTTATTTCCCCAAAAGTATAATTTTGTAAAAGCTAACGGCGGCTACCGGCGTGGGCGCTCGTATACAGAATTAACTTCCTTCATGTCTATCGGATACGAGTGATTACCATACTTGGAATCAAAATATTGTTTAAAATCCTTCCCTGGATTCGATTTCTATGTTAATTCTTAATTTTAAAGCCATAAAATAAAAAACATATTCCCCGGATACCGAATGAACACCAAGTCAGATCTTTTTACAGGTTTTAAGGCACCTGTTTTAAAGAATTGTTTCTTGAATTCGCCATTTTCTCAATCTCTTTGATATTTTGAAAAAAAAACGTACTCTACCTTAAAATCAACACAAATCCTCTCATTTATGGACACTTCTATTTTCGCCCGCTTCGTCATGTCAGATATTGATGCTGGTGACTAGTAAGTCACCAGTAAGCTAGTAAGGTCAACAAAGTAGTAGCTACATTCATTTGACCTAGTAAGGTCAAATGAAAATTATGTTGGTGGTTGTCAATTACTTGAGTATAATGTGGCCATAGAGTGGAATCTCTGCAAGCGCATGCTTTACACGAGGACTATTTTTTTTCTTATTTATTTAAATTACGTAAACACACACATATTTGCAAGTACGCGTTACAGAAACCTGTTTGAGGCTTATACGTGACGCGAAGAACTGAAATACTATTACACTATGTAAAGTACAGTCAACACCATCAATATTTGTCATAACAAAGCGGGCAAAAATATCTGACACTTCCTAACGGGCCTTGAAATGTATGCGCGCTTTGTTGTGGCAGATGTTAATGCCGGTAAGAGTACATCCATACAATTTGTCGAGTATACCTAGTTACCGATGTCTAATAATAAGATTTGCTCAATATTCTTAATCACATTCATTGCCAGGTTTCCCTGTATACGAGTGATCAGCGGATTAAAGATGTCAATTGATACTCGTAGTATAATCGATAATTAAAGCAACATCTTAAACTGCTACTATTTCGCAGCACATGCGTGGGCGCACGGTGGGAGTGCGTGCCGGCGACGCCCCAGGACATCAAGAACTATCCGCCAGCTGAAGACCTGCGCAGCAACTGCAGCAGCGCCAACCACATGGAGTTCACCACCTGCGAGGTCGCTGAACCACTTACCTGCAAGGTAACTTAAGTATTATCATCGTCATCACTGTCTAAAAGACGTAAAGTACGCCACAAACCCCGTGACTATGACAGGTCTTATTACATCTTGTAGACTCGTGGACTTTTACCGATAGTCTTCTTGCAGAATTCTACACTTCATGTCAGCAACGTGTACCTGATGAGTAGCTAAAGTCCACACCAGTCCTCTTCCAGCTCTTGCCAGCCACTTTGTGAATATCATAGTCTGAGGACGCCTTACGCTTCGTTAACTACGCATTACAGACTTTATATGTATAAGATATTGTGAAACTTGAACCTAAAATTAGGGTATTAACAATTAAATTTATTACACTAGAAAGCCTGTCATCCATCAGCTCACAAAACTTCAAAGATGACACCACTGACACTCAAGCTTGCTTATTTTTTGCGCTGTTTCTGTTACTTTACCTCTGCGCATTTAATTGGGATTGGACCTTACAAAGAAATACCAAGAAATCAAACACCTACCACCTTCGCAGCTCTCTTCTTTTACGAATGTTACTTATAAAATCACAAATTAATATAAAAGTAATACTTATTACATACATTGGCTGTGATAACATACATTTTTCGTAGAACATGCACCTGCCATCGTCGACGACCACCAAAGAATGCCGCCCGGGCTGTCAATGTAAGAAGGGCTACGTCCTAGATGCCAGCAGCCACAAGTGTGTGCTGGCCACGGAGTGTCCCTGCCACCACGGTGGCCGCAGCTTCCCCGACGGCCACTCCATGCAGGAGGAGTGCAACAAGTGGTGAGTCGTGCAAGAAGGAAGCACATTATTTATCATTTAAAACTAGTGATAATTAACATATGAAACACTCTCATAACAAAGCAAACAAATGAACGTATAAAAAAATATAAATTTGAACTTCATATGACTTTGCCGCGCTAGCGGATAAAACGAACTTTTCCATGCAGATTTGGCGATGTAAACGGTACTTTTCTGAGCTAATGAAGTGAAAAAAAACTTTTCTATCTCCAACATGCTCGGAAATGTTACTCTTAAAGTAGTAAAAACAGCCCACGAAGTCCTTCGTTAAAACATTTTTTTACGAAAATTTAAAATTAAAACATTATTTTCCAATCGCAGCGGACGGGAAGAATTATTAGCTGACGGGAAGAAGTACTACACGATTGACCAAAGAATACACCGCATATCACGTCTCATACAAATGAGACCCTAATTTAATGTCGCCGGCTGTTTTATTATACAGGTTTCTTATCATAGAACATTCAGCAATATAGAAAAAGTTTTTGAAAATTCACCATACAGCCATGCCCACTAGCCACGTTGCCATAACTGGTATTACTTATTAAAAAAAAACAACAGTCACTTTTTTTACATTTCGTCCTTTCGGACAGGCTAAGACCATAGGCCATACTGCCACGTCTTCTATAGTGATTATTATTAAGTGTTAAATCCCAATAATAATGTCTTTAGTAATTTACTTTTCTACAACTTGCTCGGAAATGTTCCCATTAATGTAGTAAAAACACACCGCGAAGTCCATCGTTATATACGTTGATACGATAGTTAATTTTTTGAAAAAGTGGCATTACTTCCCGGACAGGCCCGGGAAGTGTACATTATTGTGCAGGTTTTTACTTTTAATTTCATCCAAGACTTTGAAAATTCACCATACAGCGAATAGTAACGTACAAAAACCGAGATTTAAAAAAACTTGAATTGTTTTCTGCGTTTAGTTACTGCATCGTTAATGCCAATAATAATAGAAAAAAATAACAATAATTATTGTTTTCTTCTGTTTCCGCGATTATTACTCATTGAAATAAAACAATTTAACGGATTATATCGCGGATTATGTCCTCCCGTGACCATGGAAAGCTGGAAAGCTTCCGAAACGTCGGGAACTAAAATGAGATAATATACGCGATATAATCCGTTAAATTGTTTTATTTCAATGAATAATTATTGTGTCCAAATCATAATACAGTTTATTTAGTCTTAATGATCTTCAGGAACTGATAAATATTTTGTAGCAAAGGTATGTATTTTTTAATGTTGTGCGTTTAGGAATTGCCGATTCAACAAAAAATAATAATGTCAATATTTATTTTAACTATTGGTATGGGTTTTCTATTTATTTATTTTCATTACTTTATTTCATTTGGAACCAAAAATACAATTCGGACACAAAACTTTTAACTTTAATATCCTTAAAAAAAATTAAGGCGGGAACGTGAATTTCATTTTGTCAAAGATTATCTGTTGTCTTATTTTTACGAAAATAAGTTACATAAACATGTGTCAAATTTCCTCGCATATTTGGAGAAAAGCAGTATACATGCCTCGGCAGGAATGTCATTTCGTGGATTCGTATCTATTGAAGGACTCGGCTACGCCTCGTCCTTCAAAACCGTACTCCTCCTTGAAATGACTTTTCCCGGCCTCTGCAGTAATATACTATTATAAGTAGTCAATTCCAGTGGTAATGCCTTCGGTTACAACAGCCACTTTAAGATAACATCTGCGTTTAATATTTGGACTTGAATATCCCGGTCCGGCTGCTGTCAAGATTTTTTATAATGGCGGCAAATTTAGAAACATAATTTTAATAATGATATATATTATAATGAACACGATGAGTGAATTAAAATTAAAATGAACACGATGAGTGAAAAAAAAGTTATATTGATATAAATACAGTGATGAATGATGGTAAAACATCGAGTTTTACGTAAAAAAAACAAAATTTTATGTGTATGGTGCTTATTATTTCCTCGCATTTTTGGAGACAAAGCACTATATACAAGCTTCAGCGGAAATGGTAGTTAACTTTTTCCGGCCTCTGTAGTAACCCTAATAATATTTAGAAAGTGAAAGTTTCGGCTTTGCACGGGTACAGTAAGGAAGAAAATGAGACCCTAACAACCGTTTACTATATAGATTTTGTAAATCTCTCTTGATTTTTGTCTAAATCACTCGCTCACTTCTAATACACGTATGGAGATTTTAAATCCCAAAATTTTCACTTTTGCATGAAAATTCTTTGTATATTTTCTTACATACATACAAACTTTGTCTTGAAAATTACAAATACCACAACAAAAAAAGAATTAGCCAAATAGGTGCAGCTGTTCTGAAGTGATGCGCGTACATACATTTCTTCAATCCATTTTTAGGGTTCCGTACGAAAAAGGTAAAAAGGAACCCTTATTGGCGACTATGTCTGCCTGTGCGACTATTAAAGTGCCAAAAACAGTAATCGTGTCAAAAAATCTCCAAAATATCAAAAAAATTAAAATGTCGTCCAATATAGTAAAATAATTGTGGCATATTGTCAAAGAACAGACCAATAAACTCACAACAGATCACAAAAATAATATTAAATTGTGTATAAATAATGAACTCACCGTAGAACCACCAAAAATTGCAAACCACTTCAATACATTTTTCTCGTCAGTGGGGGCCGTCGGTGACTCTACCATACCATCGCAGGGACGGCCTTCAATGTCTCGCTTAGAAAACTCACTATTCTTAAGCCCTGTTACTCCTCACGAAATCAGCAAAATAATCAAAGGAAAGAAGTTTCGGTCATGATGAACTACCACCTTTTCTGATCAGAGAATGTGCTGAAGAGTTAACATTCCCTCTAACACTTGTTATTAATCAGTCATTCTCTGAAGGTGTTTTTCCGGATTTACTAAAAATTTCGAATGTTAAACCGATACATAAAAAAGGAAAAAGGACCGATTGCAGCAATTACCGTCTAATTGCTCTCTTACCAACGATTTCAAATTTTTTTGAAACCGCAATGTCAAAGCGCTTATATTCTTTTTGCGAAAAATTTAACATATTCAGTGATTCCCAAAACGGTTTTAGACGAAATCGCTTAACGACTCTAGCTGTCTTTAAATATATGCAAGAAGTAATGAATATGTTAAACATGAAGAAGTATGCTATAGGAATATTGCTCGATATGAGTAAAGCCTACGATCGAGTCCTGTATGAAATTTGATTACAAAAGCTACGCTATATAGGAGTTAGAGGAATCGCTTACGATTGGTTTGCTTCATATCTTACAAATCGCGTGCAGTATGTTGAATTGGAATACCATAATAACATAACAGGCTATGTACAAACAATCCAATCACAAACAGTCAAGGTCACTCAATCGATACCCCAAGGTAGCGTTCTCGGATGCATTTTATTTCTTATTTATATAAACGACTTGCCCAAAACAATAGATTGCTCGTGCACCCTCTTTGCTGATAATATATCCTTGGTGATTCCATGCGAAACCGACCATAACTTAGAGAAACAATTGGATGAAACGATACTAAGTATAGTAACCTGGTCAAATGAACATAATCTTAAAATTAATTTTGACAAAACGAAGCTTATGGAGTTTAGACCTCATCAAAAACGAAGTATGAATATAAATTATACCTTCGAGAATACGAAACTGGAATGTGTGAATACCTTCTCACTTCTCGGAGTACACATTGATTGTACGATCAATTGGAAAGAGCATATTAATCAATTATCACTTAAGTTAAGCCGCTTCACCTACGCCATCTATGAGTTAAAGAAATGTACCGATATAAAGACGATATGTGCTTACTACGCTTACGCCCACGCTTGGCTCAAGTACGGTATTATACTGTGGGGAAACAGTACAGACGTGATACAAATATTCAGACTCCAAAAACGTTGCTTAAGAATACTAGTCAATATAGACGATATGGTAAGTTGTAAACCATATTTTATCGAACATAAAATCTTAACTCTTACGTCAATTTATATATTGGCAGTAGGAATCTTTGTAAAAGATAACTCAGAGCTCTTTCCACAATACTCGCATGCATCAAACCTTCGACCTTGGAAAAGACTGGCCTTACCTGACTCAAAGATGAAAATGATACACTCAAATGCTTTTGGAATGGCAATCAAAATATTTATTAAGATCCCAAAAGTAAGACCTAAATAATATTAATCAATTTAAAAATAAACTAAAAACATATTTATTACAAAAGGCTAACTACTCCATTCCCGAATTTCTTAATTAAAAATAAAGTTAAAGCGCGCTCATTATGTCTTTAAATTATTAAATCATTCAATTAAAAGTTATTTATTAGCTTAATTTAAATTATATATGTATTGATTCAATATTTCTAATTCTCAATGACAATTAATTTTAATGATAATCTAGGTCGCTATACTTTTTTATTTGCATTTTACATACTTATTTTATTATTTAAATTTTTGACATTCATTTTAGTTATAAGATATTGCTGTGCCCAACAGGGCTCATGTTTTGAACAATAATTAAATTTAAGATCTTTAATGTACAACATGAACTGCAACAAATAAATTGAATTGAATATCTCAAAAACTAATAATGCTATCTATTTGAAATGTGGAATATCTATAAACATGATCAGCCCACATGTATTGCAAAAGAAAAGCGTTTTCTAAAAAAACGAGGGGGACGGGGGCAAAAATACAAGGGGGACGGGGGCAAAAATACGATTGTAACGTTGTAATAATAACAGTCTTAAATTATTTTAATCATCTTAAAAAAAAGCAAAAAGTTACTTGGAGGCGCGGGGTATCGATCCCCGTACCTCTCGCATGCTAAGCGAGCGCTCTACCATCTGAGCTACGCCCCCGTTGAGATATCGCTTGAAAGAACTGACCACGATACGGACATTCACACTTTCACATACAAATGCTCCAGTTTAACAAAACACATGAACCATATTCATGCTGCACTGCGTCTGTTGAAAACGCAGAGCGGCAAACGGAGACATAATACCTTTTAGAACTGGTCCTATCGTATGCTCCTTGGAATACTTTATGCGTTGTGCCTTTCACTTTTTACTATTATAAATTATTACTCGAAGGTGCAAGCAACTTCGTTCGCGGAGGAGAAAAAGTTATTATCATATATCTGTATTACCTTCTAGTAGTTTATGAAGGTACAGGCTATTGATGTGTAAATTGCGGAAACTTTCTAACTGCTTAAAAAGGTCTTAAGTCTAGTGTTAACTTACCTGTTTAAAAGACCTTTTTTAAGCATTTTGGAAAGTTTCAGCAATTTGCACATCAGTACCTAGTACAGGCAACTCAAAGACCCGGAAAAAATGTATTTAGCTTATTTGTGAAGGTTATGCTTATTGCACAGATTTGTATATAACCTAGAAGGTACCCGCAACTTCGTTCGTGGAAAAGAAAAAAAGACATGACCGTCTTTTTTACTTCTGCGTAGTCGGGTGAAAAGTATCGTATAATCATCTGTGGGGTGCCTATAGCCCGTGTGACAAAAATATGTGAAATCCGTTTAGCCGTTTCGGCGAAATGAAGCCACAACGACACATACAAAAATGTACAAAAAGTCCAAAAATTTTATTTTATTTTCAATTCACTGACCTTCTAATAGTCCGTAGTTTTTTAAATGTCTTCCATGTACAGACAGTTCATTTTTACAACTTTATAATAGTATAAATCTTTTTGAACCATATGTCGAAATATGTATATAATTTTACTACGTATCAAGAAAAACATCGTTGCTATCTATATAACATATGTAATACTTATATTCCTGTTTACTTGCGGATTTATATGCCAGACTCTTATCAAAAAGTCGTAAAACACACATTAGATTAATTATCTTAAAATGTAGGTACCTACATTGTTTTCGAAATAAATTATAATTAATGTGGTGTTTAGACTGAAACTTACATTGAAGATATTAAAAAAAACCGAGGGTTCCGTATAAACTTTCACTTACCCTAACATTGTTATATTACCCGGTTCCGGTTGAGCTAAGTTTGCACCTGATATATAGTGCATTGCATACAAATGAGGTGCAAACTTAACGCAACCGGGTTGTTCAAATATGTCTTTTGAAAAAGACTATATTTTTTATGATTTTATTACAAATGTATAATTTTCAGATTTTTCGTATGTATTTGTAGTATGTCACAAACAATATTATTTGCTAAATTTCATAGTTCTATGTCAACGGGAGTAAGAGTAGAACGTTTTTTGCGGCATAAATGTCCGTATCTTTATTTTACGTTCATGTAGAAGTTTGATTTTTTCACAGCTTCAAGGGACCGTAAACCTGAGTATATGATGTTAATTTCAACTCGATACCTCCAAGCGTTCTTGAGATAAACGGTCTTGACAGACAGACAACAAAGTGATCTTATAAGGGTTCCGTTTTTCCGATTGAGGTACGGAGCCATAAAAACACATTGTAATGAACTATTCGGAGGGCACTGAATCAAATGATGATGATGATGATGATGATGATGATGATGATGATGATGATGATGATGATGATGATGATACCTACTCGTAAAAAAGTATTGTATACAATAGGTATATAATTAGCTTTTTAAGTCTCGTACCTTTACTTAGGCCACTCAGCAAGCTTCGTGGCCTAAACGCGGTACTCGACTGAAAAAGCATACATTTTATAACGATTGCATAAAATACTATATTTTTAATATTTGTACGTTTGACCTGACAATACCTCTACTAAATACGTATTTATGTAGTTGAATATACTCATTACGGGACAGTTTTATTAATAAGACAGGTGTTTTCATTGTTAAGAAATTCAAATATAGATCACGGAAATTGATTTGATGGCTTACTTACCTACCACCTGACTTACGGCATATATCATGTATCTCATTTTATAGATATTTTGGGACGCTCATTAGAGTAGTATAATTACTAGAAGTGCGCAAAGTAGTAAAAAATCATAACCCTCTTATTTTTTACTGCAGGGTAGTCGGGTAAAACGTATCTCATAACGATCTGTGAAAAACCAGGTATTCCTGTACCAAAATTGGGAACATGGTTTAGTAAACTACAAATAATGTATGTATGGTTTAGTAAACTACAAATAATAGATTTTTAAGACTTTATTTCGTGGGTTGTGCTATAAGAGCTACCTTCATACCAAATTTCAAGTTTCTAGGACACCTGGAAATACCGTATAGGTTTTCCATGGACGGCAATTTGTATGTAAACTCCTTTTTTAGGGTTCCGTACCCAAGGGGTAAAACGGGACCCTGTTACTCAGACTCCGCTGTCTGTCTCTCGGTCTGTCTGTCTGTCCGTCTGTCTCCAGACTGTATCTCATGAACCGTGATAGCTAGACAGTTGAAATTTTCCCAGATGGTGTATTTTTGTTGCCGCTATAACAACAAATACTAAAAACATTATAATTTTCTGTCTGTCTGTCTATGTCAGTAACCAATATAAAATGATCGAACACCGCGTACATTTTGCTTAGGAGTGGGGCTCTGCTAACACTGGATTTTCATAGATACGGCCGTTTGTAGCGTATGTTGCGTACGGAACCCTAGGTGCGCGAATCGGACTCGCACTTTGCCGGGTTTTTTTTATAGACTTCTTTGGATTGCGTTGACATTAGAAGCTTGATTATTTTACTGCTTCCATAAAATCACAATAATTTATTTCAGCAAATGTGTCAACGGCAACTGGTCTTGCACGGAACTTCAGTGTCCAGGCGTATGTACCGCCTGGGGCGACTCCCACGTGACGACGTTCGACGGACGAGAGTACGAGTTCGAGGGCGTGTGCACCTACCTGCTGGCCAAAGGCAGCGCTGACGCACACGACGGATTCGAAGTGCAGATACAGGTGGGCTCGAATGTTCTGGAATGTTCTAGACTGACTTGTAAATAAAGCAGATAAATTGGCTACCTTAAAGACGACGTTCGACAGACGAGAGTACGAGTTCGATGGCGTGTGCACCTACCTGCTGGCCAAAGGCAGTACCGACGCGCGCGACGGGTTCGAAGTGTAGTTACAGGTGGGTTCTAGACGCTTCTCGAATGTTCTGGAATGTTCTAGATTTACTTGTAAATAAAGCCGGTAAATTGACGACTTTAAAGCTGCCGTGATTATGTGTGCCGCCTGGGCGTCTCCCATTTGATGACGTTCGGCGGACGAGAGTACGAGTTCCAGGGAGTGTACACATATCTGCTGGCAAAAGCACTGCCAACGCGCACGATGGATTCGAAGTACAGTTGCAGGGTTCTAGACGCTTTTTGAATGTTCTGTAATGATCTAGATTTACTTGACCTACCGTCGGCTTTTTAATGTAATACGTGCAAAATGGGCAGCCGCCTGTTGTCAACACCGGAAGAGTCGCCCATAAGTTGCCAACCTTTGCGTGCCCTGTTTACTCGCTTAAAGAACTCCATATTATATATGTTGGCTTGCTGAGAACCGTACGTATATACCTGAGCCTGTGTGCCATCAGTGAAAAGAGTACTATTTCAAACAGCCTTCCTTACCTGGCTAACTTCTAGAATGCTCTAAACGCACAGTTTAGCACGCGAATCTATTGTGATACGTTAGTCGTGAGGTGATCTTGGATGGGAAAATATTAGCTAGGTGCATGCATACGGACCTGATAGCCTTCGAATGTTTAATAAGCTCTAACACTTCCAGTGCCATGTTTGGCAATTCTCGTGCAAACGATATGCACTAATGAGTTAAAAAAATAACAGTCAAGGAATCGAAGATAATATTGTACTGTCACCAGCGTCAATATCTGCCATTACAAAGCGGGCGAAAATATTTGACACGTCCTAACGGCCGTGGAAATAGAGTTGTGTCAGATCTTGTTGCGTGCTATGGTGTGGCAGATATTAATGTTGATGACTGTACCTTACTTATTTTATTTATTTATTTAAACTTTATTGCACCAAAGAAAAGTAAGTACAAATGGCGAACTTAATGCCGAAAGGCATTCTGTACCATCAGTCAACCATAGGGCCAAGCAGAGATGCAGTGGGGAAAAACATTCAGTACTGAGAGCGTTAGGATACACAAGCCAATAATGCATACACAATTACTTATACCTATACTATATATGATATACAATATATATGTATATTACATATAAATAATAAATACAAAATATATACCAGCTACTACATGGAAGGTGGACGCTCTATGTTTGTTATTTTGTATGTTTAGAATGCCCCATGCGGCACGACCGGCGCGACCTGCTCCAAGTCGGTGACCCTTAAGATCGGACACGAGCACAACGAGGAAATCGTCTCTCTTACCAAGGACGCGCCTTTACCCGACCTTTCTAAACTGGAGAGGTACGTTATTTTCTTTCCGATTGTCCACATACTATCCGTTACTAGATCAATCATTTTTTTTCTGGTACTGGTTACGTGTCCTGAGTAGAGAATATCAGGGCTTTTCATGTTTGTTTTCTTAGGAAAAATTGTCGCAGTAGTTTCCCCGTACTTTCTGTATCAGCCATTTTAGAAATTATTTAGACTCCAAGGTTGCCGAATTCAGTCCAGCATTTTTTTTAGTGTGGTGACATTTCGTGGAGCCGTAATCCTAATCTTTTAATTCTCTTAAAAATACGATTTTAAACGATATAAAGGGTCTATTACCATGGGACCCATCTCGTCAGTATGAATAGATTATTAGCACTTCTCTGAATAACTCTCTCACTATTGTTTCCTGGGTTACGAGTACCGTACAGAAAACCAACAAAAAAAAGTTGTTCCACCCTCCTGCTGAAGAAATAGTAAACAATATATTAAAATAAGCACGTACTGTGTTTTTTGCGGGGCAAACATGCTTTTTAATATGATTTCCTTATCCTTTGGCAAGTGAATTCTCCGGATAAAAGTATGGCTTGACAAGTTCTTTCGTGACACTCCCATGGTCTGCGGACGACGGGTTAAGGCGGTCAAGGGTTAAGAAGGGTCATCGTGCTCCGCCGCGTGCACACTTTCATACCCGCCCCCTCTGTCTTTCCCCCCGTCGCCCGCCGACCATAGGAGTGTCACGAAAGAACTTTTCAAGCTATAGTCAAGCTTATATTTTGTTATAATGCAAAAAATCACGACAACTCGATTGGTGGCTCAATTGCTTTGTGAAAGAAAGACAAATTTACAAACCACTTTCGCATGTAAGGCAATTAGTAAAGATATATATTGGTGACGCTGTGAATGCATTTTATATGGAGTGGCGGGAGCACACCCCAAAGTGTGAGAGTTCTTTCCACGGCAATAAGACAGTTTGAGGAATTTTATTAAAATTATCCATTGCTAATTTACGTGGTCAAATTAGAGTTTAATGTGTATCAACTCGCAAGATCTATATAGTATAGTATCATTAATTAAATAGTTTGAATCTTGGTTGAGCTCATAGATGTATAGAATGGGTGTAAAAATATGTATTAAGCTCTCTCTGATGCTTTTTCTTTTTCGTTCAGAATCAAGCTACGCATCGCCGGTATCTACGTGTTCCTGGACGTGCCTAGCCTGGGCATGAGCTTGCAGTGGGACCGCGGCATGCGAGTTTACGTTAAAGTGGACCCCATGTGGCGGAACAGGGTGAGTGCACACGACTTTACACGACACGACACGACAAGAGCGAATTAGGTGAAGATTGTGCAACGTCATCATTACAATACAATAACTCTTTACTGCATAGCTCACAAAACAGAGTACAGAAAGCAATACATTCAAGGAGAGGTAAACAACAGGCGATCTTATCGCTAAACAGCGATCTCTTTGGGTAGTGGGAGACGTTGAGAAAAAGAAACTATACGGATAAGTAGGTGGCGCAAAGCAGTTTGGGATTGAAGTATTGTACATATTTACCTTAAACAAACACAATAAGTAGTAAAAATAAACCAATACTACATTATATATATATAATAAGTTGAATAACTGGATTTATATTACTCAGCCATACAGTCTGTAGGCCATATCGTCATCATTATTATATCAGCTTGTATACGTCCACTGCTGAACAAAGGTCTCCCCCACAGATCTCTATAACTATCGGTCGTGCGACGTGCTATCTTTAAACTGCGCAGGTAATAATGAATGCTCTGAAAAGAGATTCAGGCTAGGAGAATAGAACTACTTTATAATGTAAATTATTAGGGAGAATTTTAGACAAATCGATCTAGTTTCAAACTAAGCAAAGCTTGTACTATGAGTACCAGTACTCAGCCCACAGAGGGAGGGTCATGACCACTAAAACCACTGCGGTGTTACCATCGCAGCCGTTTTGGGGGTGCCATGGGATCGCGAACATTTGACCATGACGCCCCTCGGTTACAAACCAGCCTAATCTAACGGGTTCTACAGGATGACTATTTGAAAGATCGCGAAAATTTAATGTTTTCAGAATTATAAAAAATGATTTAGTGTTAGTCATACACTAGAAGTTGCCCCGCATCTTTGTCAGCCGGGGAGAAAAAAATCATAACGCTATTTTTCTTCAACGTAACCGAGTAAAAAGCATTCTATTAACTATCTGTGGAGGTCCATCTACCAGTGTACCAAAAATAGTTAAAATCTGTTTAGCCGATTTGGCGAGATGAAGCCTCAACGACACATATACAAACATACAAAAAATCCATAAAAATCCAGATCCAGTGATCTCCAATAATCCGTTACAATTTTTTTTTTTCTAAAATATCTTCAATGTATAGACACTACATTTTTTAAATTTTATAGCAGTACTTATTTTATGACTAAAATTATTATGGGAAAGAAATGGATCCGTAATTACACCACTTTCATTTTGCAGGTGAAAGGTCTCTGCGGCAACTACAACTGGGACTCCCGCGACGACTTCCAGAAGCCCGAGGGTGGCATTGCCGAGTCCTCGGCGCTCATCTTCGCGGACTCCTGGAAGCTAAAGCCGACCTGCCCCAAGCCCACGGAAGTTCAGGTGCGTACTAATAACTGTATTTTAACTGGCAGAATAAGGTAAATGGATCCACCAACTTTTTTGTGTACCTCGTTGTCATGGTTAAGTCTTAGTTACTTAATGGGTTTTAGTCTCTTTGCTTTTCTGCGAAATAGTGTTTTGGTTAGATGTGAGAATGAATTGTACTCGCATGCGCATATTTTCATGCAGTTTCCACAGAAAAATACGCATGCAAATACAATAAAACACCACCAGACAGTATAATCCTCGACACGTGTTTCGCCTCTCTACGAGGCATCATCAGGAGATGCAGGAGATGTTGACGGTCCGGCGTTCCCCGGAGAGTTGAGATGTTCAAAATGGTTGGCCCTATTTATAACTTGAATATTATTTCTAGAAAGAAATGGAAGAACACGTAACAACGGTGATGTCGTAACATTAACTTTTCATAATATTTTCTTGTGTTTCCGCGATTATTACTCATTGAAATAAAACAATTTAACGGATTATATCGCGTATATTATCTCATTTTAGTTCCCGACGTTTCGGAAGCTTTCCAGCTTTCCAAGGTCACGGGTGGTTAACTTTTCATTAATGATCAACATCAATGATTGTTACGTGGCCAAAATGGCCGCCTTTTGTGCGCATGCGCGTATCTTTGCGTATCTATATTCGCGAGTCCGAGATTTACTTGAATCAAAACTTTGCTATCTGAGTTATCTGAGAATTAATTTCATCGCAGGACCACTGCCGCCAGCGGCCCGAACGCAAAGACTGGGCCACCAACTCCTGTGGAGTTCTGAAACGGCATCCCTTCACCCTCTGCCACAGCGAAGTGCCCCCCACGCCCTTCATCGAGCAGTGCGAGCGTGACGCCTGCGCCTGCGACTCGGGCGACGACTGCGGCTGCGTGTGCACGGCGCTGGCGGCCTACGCGCACCGCTGCGCCGACAGAGGGGTCGTGTTCAAATGGAGGACCAAGGACAGATGCCGTAAGTATCGCCTCCTGATACGAAGTGATGTGCAGTTCATCGAGCTAGGCGACCATAACGAAGGGTCGTCTTCAAGTGAAGGACCAAGAACAAATGCCATGAGTAAATCTGTAATGATGTGCTCTCACCGCCTTGATCGAGCTGTACCAGCGTTAATAAAGGTGTCGTTTTCACGTGGATGACCAAGCACATCTGTCCTGGCTGAATGCCGTGAGTATTGTATTCCTCTGAACTGCACCTGCAGTTTTCTTTAAGTGGAGAAGAGATGTGTTTATAACCCTGTCATCGATTCCCCTTTTTATCCTGACTTATCACACCCACATTGGCGACTATCGGGTGGTAAGATTGCTTCAAGTACAAGAAAAGTATTCCCGGCCAGCGGAACTGAATGGTTTTTCATCTCTGTGTACCTATGTGAAATGCCTGAACTGATGCGCGCAGAGGTTCACTCCGCTTCTAGTAAATTTTAAAAGCACGAGTTTTAAGACGACAGGGGTAAGGTTTCAGGGCAGATGTTTTTTTTTTATCAGAACGGTTAACTAATTTTTACAACTGTTCACAGCAATACAATGTGACGAAACTTGCGCCACCTACGACCCCTGCATGTCTCCGTGTCCAGAAGAAACTTGCGAGAACACCTACTATTACAAGGAGATACTGCCCATCTGCCAGCGAGAAAATTGCGTGGAAGGTAAGCTGATGGATACGTGACTTTATCCAATTTCATTGGTGCTTTAAAATTTTAAGTATAAAGAATGGATGAACGATACTACCGTTATCACGTTGGGCGGCTATTTTAGTGTTGCAATTTTTTCTTTTTTTAGACTTTGATACTTTATTGACTTCGTTATCTTTGCTAGAACAATAGACACCAATATCAATTTTCGAACGGTGAATGATCGAAAGTTTCTTTACCAACATTTTTTTCTCAGGTTGTAAACCAAAGCCTGAAGAGAAGCAGTGTCCAGAAGGCGAAATAGTCGCGAATACTTCCTCATCGGAATGTGTGCCTCGTGGAAAATGCAAGCCAGTCTGCATGACGTTGCCTTACGGCAAGCTGGTGTTGGAAGGTGAAGTGCTGGAACAAGACGCTTGCCACACCTGCCGGTGCTCCAAGAAGCAGAGGGTGTGCACTGGCCAACCTTGTCCAACTGAGGTGCGTAATGTAAGACTTTAGGAGTACAGGTATTGCAGGTGTACGTGTCGAGAACACCTTACTGGAGTTCTAATGCGGATGAGGCAAGCCCGTCTGCATGACGCTTCCTGATGACAAGCAGGTGCTGGAGGGCCAAGTGCTGGCACAAGACGTCTGTCACACCTGCCGATGCTCCAAGAAGCAGAGGGTGGGCTTTGGATAGCTCTGTAAAATCGAGGTGAGTAATGCTAGACTTTAGGAGTGCAGGTGTTGCAGGTGTATGTGTCGAGAACACCTTACTGGAGCGGGTCTCCTGCGGATGAGGTATAGTCTGCATGACGCTTCCTGACGGCAAGCAGATGTTGGAGGGACAAGTGCTGGAACAAGATGCCTCCCACACCTGCCAATGCTCCGAGAAGCAGAGAGTGTGTGCACCGGCCAACCTTGTCCAAGCGAGGTGAGTAATACAAGACTTTAGGAGTGCAGGTATTGCAGGTGTACGTGTCAAGAACACCTTACTAGAGTTCTCCTGCGGATGAGGCAAGCCAGTCTGCATGACGTTTCCTGACTGCAAGCAGGGATTGGAGGGCCAAGTGCTACAACAAGACGCCTGCCACAGCTGCCGATGGTGTGCACAGTCATGTCTGTCCTACAGAGGTGAGTCAAGCAAAATCCACTGAGCACAGCAGAGGTTGGTGGTGGCAGATGGCAAGCAGTTTTTGGAGGCCGTATTGCTGAAGCAAAAAAAAATGGAGATGGCAGCCACAGCTGCCAATGTTCTAAAAAGCAACGGGCTGGTATCGGCCTGCCCTGTCCTACCGAGGTGAGAAAGTCGACGTCGGTTTTTAGGTATTGCGGTCTGGAGAAATATTATAATCATTATCGTTTTGATAAGGCTCATTAAAGGGTGTTTCGCGCCATTTCTTCTCTAGGTGCAGATATCAATTTTCCGAATTGCGTTTAAACATAAATATAAGTACAACGGTTGGTAAATGGGCAACTGGCCAACTTTCTGAACTGATATTTTTATAAATACAAAGATCAAAATAATAACAAAATTCCAAGAAACCGACTGGATTTGAACCAGTGCGTTCTGCCTTGCCAAGGCGAATGCTCTGCCAACTGAGCTACAGGATCCATTGAGCTTATCTTCGATTTTTGTCACTATCTGTTACAAGATTTTTGCTTTGCATTTTGCATTTTTACCGGCTTTTCTGCCGTCAGCGCCATAGTGAAGCGGCAAGGCAGAATGCACTAGTCCAATCGGAGTCCGGAAATAAGGAATATGCATGCATTTTTATTATCGCTTTTCTTAACATTATATCAAAATACCTTAAAAACTTTATCAAACAGTGAAATTAAAATTAAAATCGGCCAAGAAATACGCATGATATAGGCATTTTTAACTACTAATTAGCCAGCGATTTGATAGGTCCGACATGTACTTTTACGTCATAGTACACTCCGGCCATATAAACTCCATATTAAATTCTGTTTTGCTCGAGAGAGATAGAATGAAATGTTTAATGGCTTATATCTTGGTTATTTTTATAGTTATTAGAAAAAATATTTTTTCCTACGGTTTGTTACATGAATGAGCTTATAATAATGCAAAAATAAAAAAATCATGCATATTCCCTATTTTAACATTATTTACATCTTTGTTTCTAGAAGAATATTTATCTTAGTGGAGAAAATCACCTTACAAATTACAAAGATCATATAAATCAAAAATTTATTTAGATTTCTGCGATCGTCAGAGCATCTGTTTACAGCTGGTTTAATATTCTCTTTTTTCCACAGCTACCCACAGTTGAGCCAATAGTGGAGACGACTCCCCACGACGAACCGCTGAAGTGCCTTACGGGCTGGACGCCGTGGATCAACCGCGGGCCACCAGAGACGGCAGCAGATGGACACTCGGTAGATAATGAGCCCTTACCCAAACCTAATGAACTGGTAAGTTCAACTTTGAACGGATGGGTGGACTTATGTGGGTGGGGTCTCCAAGTGAATGATGCATGATAGGCGGCGACGACAGGGCACGCTCAACACTGTTCAGCCGATAGCACTCCTCACGGCAATGCCGAGACCGCGGCAGATGAACACTCCGTCTACAATGAGCCATTACCCCAAAACCAATGAACTGGTACGTATTGGTTTATCCAACTGTAGAAGAGACAGTTGGGCCTATACTGTTTCCAATTGGATATATACCGCACGATGGGTGGCGGCGACAGGGCACGCTTACCACTGTACTGCCGATAATAGATAGTGTGCTCTGTGGTCCAATAGTGCAGACGTTGGACCGGTAATCCAAAGGTAGTGGGTTCGATTCCTAGTGTGACCACGTGTGAGCATATTTGAGATTTTTTCTGAGCTTTGTTCTCATAATAAAAAAATACTATAGATGTAACACTGTAGTATTTTTATTGGCTTGTTTACTGACTGATTTAAACTGTGTACCTACTAATAAAATATGGATTGCAATTTTCAATCTGAAATCAATATCATTCATTCATTCATCCTTATATCTATAGGCTCTATAGCACAATCTGGAAAGCTTTTTAAAGTATTGGTATATTATCTAAACTAACTCACGATAGCACAGGACAGAAAAGTGTTTCGGTGATTGGTTACTCTAAAAATCGGTACATTGCTGTAGTCTATTGGTTTGTGAAGGCAGTGGAAGTTTACTCATGTAGTTACATTTTTCATTTCATTATAATTTTTAGGCAAATTTTGCATTGGCTCACTATAATGACGTTCTCAGGTAAAAGTAGGGTCGTTGCCGATTGTCTCTTTCTAATCGGCCACTGATATAAAATAGGAAGATTTAGAAATGGTCCTTTTTAATAACCGACAAAGACCTTTCATCTACTAAAGTGACATATAATTGCGACAAAGAGTATTCGTTTGTCGTATACACGGTCTTTATTTATTGTTTTCTAGCAAATAGGCCAGCCAATGTGTCTGAAAAAGAACATGACCAAAATCGAGTGCCGCACGACAGTCAACCACCAAACCCCCAAGGATACCCGTCTGAACGTAGAGTGCAGCTTGGAGAAAGGTCTCGTCTGCAACGAGATCGGCAACGTGTGCCCTGACTTTGAGATACGCGTATTTTGCCAATGTGAAGAGGATGAAGAAGGTATAACATATGCCACTACATACAATTCGCGTTATATAAGTTTGCGCCTCCGAAGTTAGCCTTAATTCAACTCTAAATACTACTAGTGGTAGACTTTAGGGACGCAAACGTGTAGGTATGGATTGGACACGCGAATTGTCATCATCATCTCCCTGCCCTTATCCCACTTACGTAGGGTCGGCACAACATGTTTTCTTCTTCCATTCATCTCTATTATTCGTCACTTCAGCGCTTACTCCTTTCTTTCTCATGTCCTCCCTCACACAATCCATCCATCGCTTTTTTGGCCTACTGATCGCTCGTCATCCTTCGACATTCATCACTAATATTATTTTACCAATATGACGTCCATCCCTCCTCATTACATGCCTTCACGCTAACCTGTTCCTCATCTTGTCTGTCACGGGTGCTACTTCCAAACTTCCCCTTATATAGTCATTTGTAATCCGATCTTTCCTCGTCACTCCACACATCCATCTCAACATTCTCATCTCGGCTGCGTGTACTCTTCTTTCCTCCGTCGCTTTCATTGCCCAACATTCTGATCCATACATTACGACAGGTCTTTTGATCGTTGTATAGATGTTACAATTGTACAGGCATGAATTGAGCTCGATGTCGTCGCTTACGTATTCCATAGGAAATAATATGGTATTCAATCGTCGCCAAGTGAATTTCCTATGATTTGTTTGGACACGATCATTGCTGTGATATCCCGGTGAGGCACAAGACTATAGCTTAAATACCAAGTAGGCCAGTGAGAGTAATTGTATGGAGCTCCTCTGCATAGTTTGGATTGGTATCGCAGGAACCTTTTAGATGAAGCTTGAGCACAACCAGTCATTATGGAGATCCTTGAACCTTTTATTCAGCAGTAGAAATCTTTCGGCTGATATGATGACAATAACTTTGTCATTTCTCCAGGTCGCTCCCTCCCAGAGCCGCCATTCCAGTGCCTGGACTCGAACCACCCGAACCACGCCCACCCGACCGACTGCAGCAAGTTTTACGAGTGCACCCCCGACCTGCTCAACCCTAAGAAGCCCCACGCTGTGCTCAAGTCCTGTCCAGAAGGGCTCATGTATAGCAAGAAGCTAATGGTCTGCGATTGGCCCGCCAGTGTAACCGTGGATCGTCCGGAGTGCAAGGAAGGTAAGTCTGGATTAATCCTTATTGTCACTGTGACAAGTTATCGTACCCTCTGCCACACACTTAACTAACCTTTGGTAGACCTTATTGTCATTGTCATAAGGCCTACATATGTTCACTTAAATGTGTTGCTGTTTGTACAACGAGAAACTTATGGTCTGCGATTGGCACGCGAGTTTTAATGTTGATATCAAAATGAAAGAAAGGTAACCCTCTCAATTTTCTTCAAGTATCTCTCGATGCGAATACCATAACTTCATTATAATAAAACTTGTCGTGTGCTTGAGCTATTATCATCATGAAGTTATGGCGATCGCATCGAGAGATGCTTGCAGGAAATTTAGAGCGTTAGCTCAAGCACACAACAAGTTCTGTCCAGAGCTAATAAATAATCCCTACTTTTAACCCCCGACGAAAAAAAAAGTGTGTCTGTGGCATCGTAGTTCTTGAACGTAACGACCGATTTAGATTTTTTGTTTAAAGCTTGAGTTCATCAAGTGTGTTTTATCTATGGTGTAAGAAAATCAGTTTATCAATTGGAACATTATCAATATATTTCCATTTGTGCCGTGGTTTTTATCGGTTCACTGCATTTAACCAATGGACATATATACCATATGGATACATACCCCCCTGCCATGGTACCGGCGAAATCGCGGGTCAGTTTAAGCAATAAATTGTCAGTGTGTGGGTTTCTTTTTGTATGTAGGTATTTTTTATTGTGTGCGTTTGTAGAAATATGAATATTTTCGTAGTGTGCTGTACGTGTTTACCTCGCTCCCCACAAAAAATGCATGAATTATTTCTTTTGTAATGGCACGGTTTGTCATCTCCAGTGAGTAAATGCTCTAATGTTCACTGATTACTTGTATTGTTCCGGTCTAAACTCACTATTTTCTAATAAGTAGCGCACTTGATCATTATCAATTTCAAACCAGATACGACACCAGCACCGACCACAACGACTACGCCGACGAAACCGAGCACGCCGACCACACCAGTGGCACAGACAGTGTCAACTCCACCGACCACGCCGACAACACCAAGCCTATGCCCACCTGGTCAGGTCTTCAGGAAATGCGCGTTCCCCTGCGACAACTTATGCGATCATTTCAAGAAGACTGTCATAAAGAAGGGACTGTGTAAATATGGCGAGGTACGAAAATCAAAGTTATTTTGTATTCAAATGAATATTATAACACAGAGTTCGATTACAAAGGAAAAAACAATGCGACCTATTAAGTTGCAAGCAGGATTTGAACCTGCGACCCCTTCCTTAACGCAGAAGTGCTCTGACCAACTGAGATATCGGAACTTGACGTACGTGGCTTGAAATTTTCGAACACAATCATCTAGTTAGCACTAGCAGCCTCTGTATCTTTTTTATTTTAAATGCTAAGCGCATTAGCCGTACTCCAAGACATTCGTATCACGCTACGTCTCTATCTGATTCCTTTTCAAGCAAGCATTAGGACAGCGAAAGAGTTTGTTACTGATTGCGCTAAAATATATACTGAGATTACCTTAACAATAAAAGTTTATGAACGCTTTCAGAAACAAACTTCATATCGTTTAAAAAATTGTCATTAATGTTACCCTGTGGATCAAGTAACGCTCCCAGGCGACGGTACTTGTATAACATGTGAATCTATGGCAGACGAATCTCAAAAAATACCGTCAAAGCTTGAAATAGCGCAGCAATGAGAACAAATCGTTGGGGTGTAAAATGAAAACAATAAGTTTGAATTGTTTCATTAAAAAATAGCTGGCTTTATTTACCTCTTTCTTTCTAAAGAAATTAACCACAGCAAAACATTAATATGTTCCATGGGAAATATTGTAGAAATGCATAGAAGGCTGCATAGATGAGCCAGTGGCTAACATAAAGTGCGAGTTTGCATCGCGCTGGCGAGACGAGAAGACCTGCGTGCCCCTCAAGGACTGCACCTGCTACAATGAAGGTGAAATTGTTAAGGTATGTCTACACCAAGTGACTAATCACATGCAAGAAACTAATATTATCTTGTAATAAACCTGTTCCCGTCATGTTTAAACGTAATCCGCATCTTTACATACTTGGAATCTATCTTTATTCTGTAGGTGGGCTTGTTTATTTACTATTCTATCTGATCAGCAAAGCTTCACCTCTTATTTTTTACGTAGCATTGAGGTATGAACATTTTGATTTTGTTTTTCATCTTGGTCACGGCACCAATCGTAGCTGACTATGGAAAGTTTATCCTATCGAATTATCTGTAATTCACCATGTACATAGATAACATTAGCGAGCGTTATCTCTTAACACAGGTTTATCTAAATTAAAAAGAGGCATCATCCTACTAAAGCATTCTTACATTTAATGTAATAAAAATATATGTTCATTTATTTATGTTACCAGCCGGGTGGCGTGGTGAACGAGGAGTGTAACAAATGCCAATGCCTCGACAACGCACTACACTGTGACACCAGCGAGTGCGTATCTATGGGTTTGCATATTCCGGAGCCACTCCCTCCGGGCCCCACGCACCTGCCAATGATCTTCACTGAACCCACCACGCCGTCGACTACAACGACCATTGACCAAACTACGACAGTAGAACCTCTGATTGTGAAGACTACGGTATCGCCGCCGCCCCAATGTAGCCCTGAAAGGTAACAATCGTTTACTCGTTTATAAACTCAATATGTTCTCAAATTTTCTGTCTCAACGTAGGTACTCGCCAATTCTATTTAGCAAGCCCACCACACCCTCTTTTTCGTCAATCACAGTTGTCAGTCAGAAATAGACCCAGGGCATTATGAATGATCGATGTTTGACGTTTCACTGCAACAACAGTATAATACAATGAGCGGCCAAATTACATGGATATATTTTAACCATAATTTTGCTGTATTAGGGTCCTAATTCTAATCTATCCATACAATTTTGTTGCCCACAGTACAGACCGTGAGCGTTTAGGAGGGAATTTGGCTACTATCGGATAAAATTAGATATATTCGTGTAATAGACTGATGGAAGTAAATGATAATCTCGAAAGTGTAAGGATTAGTTAATACCCAGCGATTGGAATACCGACTTTCATAGCTTTTATTGTAAAGAAGGGGATTTCACAGCTCCGTATAGTACTCTGTTATAAAACAAATTGGTTTTCGATTTTCTGTGTTTGCATCGTAGGCACTTGACTTTGTCACTAAAACAGTCATAAGTAAACAACGTTTAAGATCAAAAAATATTATCTCTGTGTGGGTGTTACTTCATAACTGAAGATCGTTATATCGGCGGTCAATTTTTGATAATAATGACTTGCTTCTATCGGATTCTATTGCTCGCCATCCGCACCACGTGCCATAGCTTGATGTTCTTTTCCTTTTCGATTAGAAACAATTTTATAATGCAATAGATTAAGGCTTATTTTGCATTGACGGTTAACTTCGACTTAACTTTAGATTTATATGAAAATCATGATGTTAGTGATTTTTAAAGTAAATTTCTTGACTCACCGAAATCTAAGACTCCGACTGGATTTGAACCAGTGCCTTGTGCCTTGTGCCCCAGGGCACGAACTCTGCCAACTGAGCTACCGAGCCAGTCAGCTTATCCGCGAATTTTATCACTATTTGTTACAAGATCCTTGTATCTTGCATTTTACCCGATTTTTCTGACGTCAGCGCTATTGCCAGCACATTAAACCTTAATTAAAACTTAATTCTCACGTAAGCGAAATTTATAGTCGCCACATGTCAGCTATAGAAGTTACAAGATACCGGTTCAAATCCAGTTGAAGTCTTGGAATTTTTGCATTATTTAGATCTTTGTGTGTATGCAGAGTAGGACAGTACGACTACTATTACATCGCGTGCTTCCAGCTCCTCGGGTGTTGCAGGTGTCTCTGGGTGAAGGTGATCGCTTACCATCAGACGATCCGTCTGCTCATTTACCTCATATAATATTAAGAAAAAAAAACATATTGAAGTTTGATATTTATCACCTCAATGCGCGTTTAATGTAATAGCACTTCTCATTTGCCGATAACATTATTTAAGCCCAAGAAGATTTTTAACCGGATCTCTGTAAAACTACAGAAAGTGGTACCAATGTTGCTGGTTTTTTTTTGCTTATTTTTAAAATACTTATCCATATTGCACAGGTACAAGAATCTTTTATGGGGAGATGAGCCACTTCCTGCTACGTCTTTCACCGCCAGTTCCGTGGAAAACGAACACTTCGCACCACAATACGCCAAGCTCAATGGACAGCCTGCGGATGACTCCGGTATGTTAACTTTTGTCAACAATTAATTAAACTGCTAAAAAAAGTTCACAGTCATTCCTGCAGAAAAACATTATTATATGACGACACGTTTGGCTCAGTAGGTTGCACAACGGCCTACGAAACTGGTGGTCTCGGGTTCGAATCCCGGCCAGGGCAAATGTTTGCGTGATGAGCACGAATGTTTGTTCCCGGGTCTTGGATGTTTTCTATGTATTTGAGTTTTATAATTTATTTATGTCTAATGTGCCTATGTCGTCGCCTAGTAGGTACAAGCTTCGCTGAGTTTGGGGCTAGGTCGATTTGTGTTGAGATTGTCCCTAATATTTACGTATTATTTATTATTATTATTTATTAACTTGGAGGCTTAAGATAAATATTTCAACTTTACCACGTTAAAATGTTGTTTATTTTACTCCTTCGTGGCATTGTGAAAGCATATGAATTAGATAAGATGATATATGCGATGTAAAATTTTCTGTATCACAACTCGTTGCGTTTTATTTTGAAAGTCGAGGGCAATAGACACATAATGAGATTTTTTGTTGTAACCTGCGCCATATAACCCTCAGTAACATTTGTGTAATGTAGACGTGCAAAGGATCGCAAATATTGCAATCTATGCCTGTTTTTAACACGTTCACTGCCCCATACAAAACGATCTGACAATGTTACAAATCCAACTACTTATCTCATTTAGTATTGGGACGTGACCCCACAGTAAGAGCATGGACTCCTGAAAAAAAAGCTTCATGGCCCCACGTTGGGTGCGTACTGACAGAGAACGGGTTAAGCCGTCCGTGGTGAATATATAATAAAAACAAGCGCAATACATTAAGTTAATCGAACGTATTTTCAACAGCGGGTAGCTGGAGTGCCAAAGCGCAGGACACAGACCAGTACATCCAAGTAGAATTGCCCAGCCCGCAGCCGATATACGGTGTATTCGTCCAGGGCAGCCCGCTTTTCGACCAGTACGTCACCAGCTACGAGGTCATGTACGGAGACGACGGCCACGTATTCTCCTATGTGGAGGGACCGCAGGGAGACCGTCAGGTTAGTTGTGTAAGACTGCTTAAAAGTAACAAAAGAGTTTGGATCGAGTTAGGGAGTACTCATACGAAGTTGCCTTTCCGACGTTTTTGGTATGGTATACGGGTATGCGACCCCGGCTCCCCGACCTGCTACTGGCTCATACATAGTCTTCCGGGACAGTAGTATCCTTTAATCTTTCTCCTGTCTAAATTCGTACAATTCCTTTCTTTACCCTGTTATTCTTCCTCCTATTCTGCCAATCCAAGGTATGTCGTTTAGCGTTCCGAATCCGAAGACTGGTGACCCCAGAATAAGGCTAAACCCTTACCTGGTATGCGGGGCTCTGCTGGGTTCGAATATTTTATCCCTAGCAGCTCGTGGGAACGCAATGAGTTTCAATAATTTCAAAAACCATAATGGCGGCGATGTTGTTCGCAACCCATCACGTCTCGGTCCCAGCGAGAGCGAAG
Organism: Hedya salicella; assembly: GCA_905404275.2. Lineage (NCBI taxonomy): Eukaryota > Metazoa > Arthropoda > Insecta > Lepidoptera > Tortricidae > Hedya > Hedya salicella. The sequence continues at coordinate 4,263,471 of FR990104.1, forward strand.
AGTGGGCTATGGAGAGCCGCTTTGCTACGTTAAATGTAAGGGGAGGAATGAATGATAAAATAGATGAAGTATGTCAGATGATGGATGCGAGAAATAGAGAGATTAATGAATGTTGATGAAGCGGCAGTTGTATGCCAGGGCCGTAGCAAGTGGAAGGAGGTAGTCTCTGCCTACCTCGTAATAGAAAAAAGGCGTGATTTTATGTATGTATGTAAGAGTTTGGAGAGAAATAGTCTAGTGCCCAGTAGGGAATGCAATACCCGGTCAAATTTGAAAATCGCGTATTACCCGATTTTCATTCTTAAATTCGGGTACGGCCTCTAGTTTGAGCCATCTTTTTAACTGCACTAGCACCACTAATGTACCTTCTAACCCAAGATAATTTAATTAGCACTTCCATAATATCGACTTTAATTCTGCTACTGGGTTTCTAATCAGTTTGATGTCAACTGTATCATAGTTTTTTTTTCTTCTTTTGTATATATTTATATATGTATACTATATATAGTCGTAATATGTATGTTAATGTTTTTATTTATTTTTGTATTAGTTATATTATTATCTCTCCACCTACTCATTCCCAGCTATTCTGTGTCACTTATGGTTAAAAGGTTATCTGGAAGAGATCGCTCTTTAGCGATAAGACCGCCTATTGTCTACCGTATTTCATGTTAAGGCTAGATTATACTGATTCTGTTGTTGTCGTACAATAAAGAATAGGGAATATGCATGGATTTAAATTTTTGCTTTATTAAATTAAAAGCTCATTCATGTAACAAACAGTAGACAAAAATAATTTTTCGAATAGATATAAAAATAACCAAGATATAAGCAATCAAACATTTCATATTATCTCTTTCTTGCAAAACAGAATTTAATATGGAGTTTATGGAGTCGGACCATTTTATCTCTTCCAAGCAAATGAACTGTCAAATATATAAAAACTGAATATGGCAATGTTTTGTATCTGTCACAGACTGCAAGTTGTTTATGTGTCTTAAGAAACAATTTATCTTTACGTGGGTTGGTTTTAAAAAAATAAAGGTTTAACTATGGGAAAACCATATAAAAGTGTTCAGCGAGAACTGCTTTTCCGCATGATCATTAACTTCGATGCTGTAAAGCAACAGCAAGAAGCGATTATCGCTGAAAAGCGCCAATGTTTACATTGCATTGTCTTTAGCTGGTAAGATTAACCAATCTTAGTACTTTTGAATAACACCAATATGGTTTTTGTTAAAATAATGTTCAAGTGAAGCCATTTAGCTTTTAGCAGCCTCTTAAGTGAACTTAGAATATATTATGTGGTGTTAGTGACTTTTTTATTATTCCTAAGACTATTTAGTGCCCTATATTCAGTGTTGCCATATACCAAAGCACAGATAAAACAATTAAAATTGGTGGGGTAATGATATTATAGCCAGACTATATGGCCGGAGTGCACTGTGACATAACACTGCACATCGGACCTCTCTGTCTAATTACTAGTTTAAAATGCTTATATTATGCGTATTTCTTGGCCGATTTAAATTTAAATTTCACATTTTGAAATAGTTTTTACGGTTAATAAAAGCGTTAAAAAAAATTCATGCATGTTCCCTATTGTTGTATTGTATTGTATAATTTTCCAGGTGTTCCGTGGGCCAGTGGACCATATCGGCGCGGTAAAGCAGATGTTCTCGCCGCCCTTCGAGGCCAAGTTTGTGCGCATCAAACCCCTCACGTGGCACGACGCTATTGCCATGCGCGTCGAGCTCGTCGGGTGTGGGGAGGCCACCACTACCACAACCACTACCACACCTCAACCTACCACGGTAAGTGTAACTTCTTACTAACAATACCCCAGCCCTTTAAACGATAGCTGTGTGCCTACCATGAGCTGCGTTTACGATCGGCGCTAGCGAGTATCTCGTGTCGAGAGTCAGTGCACCTCTCTCGCACGCGCTAATAGTGCGAAAGAGATAGACCGTCATCGAGCGCTCGATACTCGCTCGTGCCGAACTCATGGTAGGCGCGCTGCTCAATGTTTTTCTAGCTCCAATGTAATAAGTCTCTGTAAAAAAAAAAAAAAATCATTTTTGTGACAAGCTTTTAATGCCGACTGTACTTTCCTTTGAATATTCATCAACTACTCATTGAGGCGATTCTAAAGAACCCAAATTCGATAGGATTGCATTATTGAATACTAGAGGGCGCCCGCAACTTCGTTCGCGGAGGAGAAAAAGTCATAACCCCTCCTTTTTTCTTTAGCGTAGACGGGTAATAAGTATTCTATAACCATTTGGAGATACCCAGCTACCCGTGTACTAAAAATAGTTGTAATCCGTTTAGCTGATTTAGCGTGATGAAGCCGCACCGACACATACAACATACAGAAAAAATAAAAAATAAAATTTTTTCGCTTTAGTGGCCTCCAAATAGTCCTTTACAATACTTTTTCTTAAATATCTTCAATGTACAGACATTTCATTATGACGACCGGTTTAGCTCAGTGGGAGTAACGTTGCCTGCGAAGCCCCGGTAAGGGCAAATATTTGTGTAATGAGCATAAATATTTGTTTCTGAGTCTTGGATGTTTTCTGTGTATATAAGGAATATATCTATTAAATATATCATCGTCTAGTACCCATAACACAAGCCTTATTGAGCTTACCATGGGACTAAGTATAGTGCGATGTGTGTAAAATTGTCCCGTAATATTTATTTATTATTTATTCATTTTTACAACTTTATAATAGTCTAGATATCGTTGCCTACTACTCATAACACAAGCCTTTCGCCCATATCATCAGTTTGTTAATTTAATAGCCTAGAACTATGTTCCTTGCCCATCGCCACTTCTGTTTGCTGTCACACAGAATAACAGCGAGAAAAAACTTGATCCACCCTTTATCCCACAGGTCGAGCCTCTGCAGTGCACGGAGCCGCTCGGCCTGGCAGCTGACCTGCCGGTGGACAGCATCGAAGTCAGCTCCAACTCCGAAGACAGAAGATACTTTGCGTTGACCGAGCAGAGGGGCTGGAGGCCGCTGTATAGCATGCCAGGAGAATGGATCATGGTGAGTGGTAACTGGATAAGCCAGCTTTGAAAGCAAGATACGTGGACGTGCTTCTTTTGAAATAATACTTTTCGTTCTAGCCCGTTTTTTCACCAGTAGAGTACTGCGCCATTCAAGTTACATGCACGGAATTAAAGAGCGTGATGTGGTACATTTTATTATATGGCTGCACTGGTTTTCCCAAAATTGGCATTTCTGAAAGTTTTTTTTATTGAAGGTTAGGTATATTCGAGGTTTTGATATTTCATATTACTGATTGAAAACATCTGGCTTATATCTTGATAACTCGGCTGGCAATATTTTTCATTGTCATTAAAACCATGGACGAATAAAACAGTAGGACTGCCACGGTGCACCGACCGCCAGAATTAAAACTAGATGGCGCTAAACTGAACATTAACGATGTTATAATTGAACAAAAAAACGTATTACAGTGACAATTAGTTCGTAAACAGCAACAATAAACTGTCATGCTACAATACTTAAGCACTGTCCGCTAACAAAGTAGAATGGTCGCCAATAGTTCTTATACATAGATGGCGTTGTAAATATCGGGGAACGGTCTTTTGTATTATTCTCTTGTCTTATTCTCTTCTTGTTTTATTCGTCCATGCTAAAACTAAGCCTCATCAAGCTAATATAGCTAACTAAAATGATATTACGACCTTTTACCATTCTCATCCCTATACAGTTCGATTTCTCGGCCCCTCGCAACATAACCGGCGTCAAGACCAAAGGCGGTGCCAACGGCTGGGTGACCGCCTACAACATCATGTACACTTCGGACCTGAGCACGTTCCACCCTGTTCTGGACAACACCGGAGCCCCCAAGCTCTTCCCCGCCAACTTCGACAAGGACAGCCTTGTCTTCAACGAGTTCCGACCGCCAGTACACGCTCGGTACTTGAAAGTGCTGCCCATGAAGTGGAAGGATGCTATTGAGATGAGGGTCGAGCCTATAGGCTGCTTTGAACCTTATCGTGAGTACCTTACTTATTACTAACCTAAGGAAATGAACAAGTGCAGCTGATAATTGTTATTTTTTTTCGTGTAAACTTTTATATAAATTTCTTTTTTTGGATTTTATGTATGTTTGTATGTGTCGTTGTGGCTTCATCACGCAAAATCGGCTGAACGGATTTCAACTATTTTTGGTACACGGGTAGCTGGGTATCTCCAGATGGTTATAGGATACTTTTTACCCGACTACGCTGAAGAAAAAATAAGTTTATTATGACTTTTTCTCCTCCGCGAACGAAGTTGCGGGCGCCTTTTAGTTACAAATAAATGCACTACAAATGAAAACAATACGATGTGAAAAAGTGAACTAGCAAAAGAGCGTTACTTCGTGGTACTTACGTCCTTTTGCTGAGAAGCGCAGTTTTTCGCCAATAACTGAAAAATGGTATGACCGTTCATGCTGAAATTAATTTTCGTTTAAATTAAAGTATTGAAGCTTTATCTGTGTATTTTTTTAAATATTATTTGGACATAAGGTTTAGAAAATAGAGGGGCCCAATTTGTGTGTTTGTATATGTCGGTGTGGCATCATCACGCCAAATCGGTTTAACGGATTTCAACTATTTTTGGTACATGGGTAGCTGGGTATCCACAGATGGTTATAGGATACTTTTTACCCGACTACGCTGAAAAAAAGAAGGCTCCTTCTTGTATTTATTATTTATTTCTATGGAGCTAAAATTTGGCAAACTTATGAAAGTTATAGGTGATATTATATTATGAGATTATCACTGTCAAGCTGGTCTGATGATGGAGCCGGAAGGTGGACATAGGGACTCTGTAAAAGAATAACGCAATCTTACCGAGTTTAGGCTCTTTAGTTTATCGTCTCAACGACGTTAACGGATGTTCAAAGAAAAGTACAGTCAGCAATAAAAAATATTTGATAGAAACTTTTTAGAGTATCATACCCACAGGCTGAGATATTTTAAAAAAGCCTACAACTCTCTGATCATTAAATTAGGCATATGTTTGAACAGCGGTAACAACACCCAAGCCCCTGCAGTGCACGGAGCCCCTCGGCCTGGCCGCCGCCCTCCCGGTGGAGAGCATCGAAGTCAGCTCCAACAACGAACACAGGAAATACTTCGCGCTCACCGAGCAGAGGGGCTGGAGGCCGAAGACCAGCGCCCCTGGGGAATGGATCATGGTGAGTGGGGCTTTGGAGTAACTTGGAGACCAAAGATTAACGCGCAAGTTGAATAGAGCTTAGTCAATGGGAAACTTGCATGAGGTGCAAAAACACCACATTCTTACAATACAATTTAAATCCACAATTTTACATTTTTCATATATATGTATATATTGCATTCTAAATTTTTTTTTTAAATCATCCAATTTATTAAAAATGCATTATAAGTCAATCCCTGTATATTTGTGAGGAATGCAATTAAGAGTATGTATTGTATTATTTTTCGTTTCACCAGTTTGACTTCACCGGCCCTCGCAACATAACCGGGGTGAAGACCAAAGGCGGCGTCACCGGCTGGGTGACCGCCTATACCATCATGTACACGTCCGACCTGACCACGTTCAACCCGGTCGTGGATCACGCCGGCGCCACCAAGGTCTTCACAGCCAACTCTGACAAAGATGGCGTCGTTGTCAACGAGTTCCAACCGCCAATACACGCGCGGTACTTGAAGGTGCTGCCGATGAAGTGGAAGGATAGCATTGAGATGAGAGTTGAGCCTATAGGGTGCTTTGAGCCGTATCGTGAGTATATTCTTGATCACAGTTGCTTATAGATTTAATATATACGTGTCGCGCTTGCATCACTTTGCCGTGGCTGATGACGTGGTGGAGTTCGTCCGCCAGAAGACTGGTTTCTCGCTGAGGGTGCACCAGCTGCAGTCCCGCCACTGTGTGCACTTCCGCTCGTTTGTGGTGCGCGTGCCGCGGCCGCTGCAGGCCACCATCGCAAGTGCACACTTCTGGTCGAAGGGTGTAGTGTTTCGGCAGTTCCGGGGCAATCTGCCGAATCCTACACCAGATCAGACGACGCAACGGAGCCACGGAGTTACGTCGCATAAATCAAACTAGTTTTAAGTTTTTTTGTGTAGTTCACAGTGCTTTGGTTTTTACTGTAGTGCTGTGTAACTTTTTTGAGTAATTTATAAATAACATAGCCTTACACGCGTCCTCGCCCGCGTTACCAAGGCTCCCCGTAGAAACTTCCATCCTCGTTTTCATCGCCTTATGAGATGATTTCCGAAATAATAACTATATTATGTCGCTCCCAGGATCTTAAACCATCTCTATACCAAATTTATTCTAAATCGGTTCAACGGCTTAAGCCTGACAAGGTAACTGACAGACAGCTACTTCCGCTTTTATAATAATACTAGCTTCTGCCCGCAAGTTCGTCCGCATTAAATTCGTTTATCGCGGATAAGGGTGTTTTTGCGGGATAAAAAGTAGCCTATGCCCTTCCCCGGGACTCAAACTATCTGTATATCAAATTTAATCCAAATCGGTTCAGCGGCTTAAGCGTGAAGAGGTAACAGACAGTCAGACTGACAGATAGACACACTTTCACATTTCTAATATTAGTATGGATATTACTAGTAGTAATATTGTAGTACGTGTTTTGTTGTTACATAACAATCATCATTTTCATAAAAGGCAGGCGTGTTAATTCATGGCAAAAACAGAGCCCGTTCACCTTGACTTGGCTCTTACTCAAGAAATAGGGTAAGAGATAACCACTTGTCCGTTTTCAAATGAAAATACAGTAACAGCACTGTTCAATGATAAGTTCTGCAATCTAAAAATTAGCCACTATGAAATAAGGTATATTTGATAGAAAGTGTAATTAATTATCATGAAATACACATGTTGACGGGTGACAAATATTATCTTAAATCTTAGCAGCGCCACCACACTAACAGCTTGTCACTAATAATTTTTTGCATTAACATAAAGTTTATCCACAACAGCGGCAACTACACCCAAGCCCACGGAGTCTCCCTTCATCCCCACCACCGAGGCCTGCGTGCTGTGTCCCGGCATACAGTCCACCACCTGCGACTGTCACAACAGCACCGCCAAGTACTTCGACGGCGACAGCTGTGTGTCGCGCGACCAGTGCCCGTGTGTAGAGGGCTTCATGACGTGAGTACAACATCTGGGGCTGTTGTGTCCGGCATACAGTCCTGCTGCCACCACAGCGCCGCCAAGTACTTCGACGGCGACAGCTGTGTGTCGCGCGACCAGTGCCCGTGTGTAGAGGGCTTCATGACGTGAGTACAACATCTGAGGCTGTGGTGTCCGGCATACAGTCCTGCTGCCACCACAGCGCCGCCAAGTACTTCGACGGCGACAGCTGCGTGTCGCGCGACCAGTGCCCGTGTGTAGAGGGCTTCATGACGTGAGTACAACATCTGAGGCTGTGGTGTCCGGCATACAGTCCTGCTGCCACCACAGCGCCGCCAAGTACTTCGACGGCGACAGCTGCGTGTCGCGCGACCAGTGCCCGTGTATAGAGGGCTTCATGACGTGAGTACAACATCTGAGGCTGTGGTGTCCGGCATACAGTCCTGCTGCCACCACAGCGCCGCCAAGTACTTCGACGGCGACAGCTGCGTGTCGCGCGACCAGTGCCCGTGTGTAGAGGGCTTCATGACGTGAGTACAACGTCTGAGGCTGTGGTGTCCGGCATACAGTCCTGCTGCCACCACAGCGCCGCCAAGTACTTCGACGGCGACAGCTGCGTGTCGCGCGACCAGTGCCCGTGTGTAGAGGGCTTCATGACGTGAGTACAACATCTGAGGCTGTGGTGTCCGGCATACAGTCCTGCTGCCACCACAGCGCCGCCAAGTACTTCGACGGCGACAGCTGCGTGTCGCGCGACCAGTGCCCGTGTGTAGAGGGCTTCATGACGTGAGTACAACATCTGAGGCTGTGGTGTCCGGCATACAGTCCTGCTGCCACCACAGCGCCGCCAAGTACTTCGACGGCGACAGCTGCGTGTCGCGCGACCAGTGCCCGTGTGTAGAGGGCTTCATGACGTGAGTACAACATCTGAGGCTGTGGTGTCCGGCATACAGTCCTGCTGCCACCACAGCGCCGCCAAGTACTTCGACGGCGACAGCTGCGTGTCGCGCGACCAGTGCCCGTGTGTAGAGGGCTTCATGACGTGAGTACAACATCTGAGGCTGTGGTGTCCGGCATACAGTCCTGCTGCCACCACAGCGCCGCCAAGTACTTCGACGGCGACAGCTGCGTGTCGCGCGACCAGTGCCCGTGTGTAGAGGGCTTCATGACGTGAGTACAACATCTGAGGCTGTGGTGTCCGGCATACAGTCCTGCTGCCACCACAGCGCCGCCAAGTACTTCGACGGCGACAGCTGCGTGTCGCGCGACCAGTGCCCGTGTGTAGAGGGCTTCATGACGTGAGTACAACATCTGAGGCTGTGGTGTCCGGCATACAGTCCTGCTGCCACCACAGCGCCGCCAAGTACTTCGACGGCGACAGCTGCGTGTCGCGCGACCAGTGCCCGTGTGTAGAGGGCTTCATGACGTGAGTACAACATCTGAGGCTGTGGTGTCCGGCATACAGTCCTGCTGCCACCACAGCGCCGCCAAGTACTTCGACGGCGACAGCTGCGTGTCGCGCGACCAGTGCCCGTGTGTAGAGGGCTTCATGACGTGAGTACAACATCTGAGGCTGTGGTGTCCGGCATACAGTCCTGCTGCCACCACAGCGCCGCCAAGTACTTCGACGGCGACAGCTGCGTGTCGCGCGACCAGTGCCCGTGTGTAGAGGGCTTCATGACGTGAGTACAACATCTGAGGCTGTGGTGTCCGGCATACAGTCCTGCTGCCACCACAGCGCCGCCAAGTACTTCGACGGCGACAGCTGCGTGTCGCGCGACCAGTGCCCGTGTGTAGAGGGCTTCATGACGTGAGTACAACATCTGAGGCTGTGGTGTCCGGCATACAGTCCTGCTGCCACCACAGCGCCGCCAAGTACTTCGACGGCGACAGCTGCGTGTCGCGCGACCAGTGCCCGTGTGTAGAGGGCTTCATGACGTGAGTACAACATCTGAGGCTGTGGTGTCCGGCATACAGTCCTGCTGCCACCACAGCGCCGCCAAGTACTTCGACGGCGACAGCTGCGTGTCGCGCGACCAGTGCCCGTGTGTAGAGGGCTTCATGACGTGAGTACAACATCTGAGGCTGTGGTGTCCGGCATACAGTCCTGCTGCCACCACAGCGCCGCCAAGTACTTCGACGGCGACAGCTGCGTGTCGCGCGACCAGTGCCCGTGTGTAGAGGGCTTCATGACGTGAGTACAACATCTGAGGCTGTGGTGTCCGGCATACAGTCCCGCTGCCACCACAGCGCCGCCAAGTACTTCGACGGCGACAGCTGCGTGTCGCGCGACCAGTGCCCGTGTGTAGAGGGCTTCATGACGTGAGTACAACATCTGAGGCTGTGGTGTCCGGCATACAGTCCTGCTGCCACCACAGCGCCGCCAAGTACTTCGACGGCGACAGCTGCGTGTCGCGCGACCAGTGCCCGTGTGTAGAGGGCTTCATGACGTGAGTACAACATCTGAGGCTGTGGTGTCCGGCATACAGTCCCGCTGCCACCACAGCGCCGCCAAGTACTTCGACGGCGACAGCTGCGTGTCGCGCGACCAGTGCCCGTGTGTAGAGGGCTTCATGACGTGAGTACAACATCTGAGGCTGTGGTGTCCGGCATACAGTCCCGCTGCCACCACAGCGCCGCCAAGTACTTCGACGGCGACAGCTGCGTGTCGCGCGACCAGTGCCCGTGTGTAGAGGGCTTCATGACGTGAGTACAACATCTGAGGCTGTGGTGTCCGGCATACAGTCCTGCTGCCACCACAGCGCCGCCAAGTACTTCGACGGCGACAGCTGCGTGTCGCGCGACCAGTGCCCGTGTGTAGAGGGCTTCATGACGTGAGTACAACATCTGAGGCTCTGGTGTCCGGCATACAGTCCTGCTGCCACCACAGCGCCGCCAAGTACTTCGACGGCGACAGCTGCGTGTCGCGCGACCAGTGCCCGTGTGTAGAGGGCTTCATGACGTGAGTACAACATCTGAGGCTGTGGTGTCCGGCATACAGTCCTGCTGCCACCACAGCGCCGCCAAGTACTTCGACGGCGACAGCTGCGTGTCGCGCGACCAGTGCCCGTGTGTAGAGGGCTTCATGACGTGAGTACAACATCTGAGGCCGTTGTGTCCGGCATACAGTCCTGCTGCCACCACAGCGCCGCCAAGTACTTCGACGGCGACAGCTGCGTGTCGCGCGACCAGTGCCCGTGTGTAGAGGGCTTCATGACGTGAGTACAACATCTGAGGCTGTGGTGTCCGGCATACAGTCCTGCTGCCACCACAGCGCCGCCAAGTACTTCGACGGCGACAGCTGCGTGTCGCGCGACCAGTGCCCGTGTGTAGAGGGCTTCATGACGTGAGTACAACATCTGAGGCCGTGGTGTCCGGCATACAGTCCTGCTGAAAGAAACCGGTCGTTATTTGTGCTACTTAATACTAATTGAAATAATAAATAAAGAAACATTACAGGACAAATTTACACCAATCGAATTAGGCCCATGGTAAGCTCAATAAGGCTTGTGTTATGGGTACTAGACGACGATATATTTAATAGATATATTTACTTATATACAAAGAAAACATCCAAGACTCAGGAACAAATATTTATGCTCACCACACAAATATTTGCCCCAACCGGGATTTGAACCCAGGACTTTCAGCTTCGCAGGCAAAGTTACTGCCGCTGAGCCAAACCGGTCGTCAAAATTTGATTTAGCTATACACATGTACAAATATGTATATCATGCATTGTCGTCAGGTACACCGTGGGTTCTTCTTTCCGCGGGCCGAACTGCGACGAGTGCGTGTGCAAACTCGGCGGCGTCACGGATTGCAAGCCTGTGAAGGAGTGCAAATGTGCTTCGGTAAGCTATTCAAATTCAAATTCAAAATATTTATTTCAGACCATGTTCATAGTGTTAGTTACAAGGAACTTATAAACTATGTTAGTAATACACTTATTCAAAAATATTAAAACATATTGTACACACAGCCTCTAGCTTCCATATGTATAGTATTCCAGTGCTTTCATAAAGCGCTAGCAGGATACTCGGCCACTAGTAGCAGGAGGCTGTTGGAACTCTCACTCACATGCCGCTTCAGGGAGGCAGTTCTCTTGCGTATTATAGCACCGAGTTATGATAACGACCTTAATGACTTGTGTCTGCGTCTAATTACCGTAACTCCATACAAAATGTATGTGCAATTATTAATGGGCGGACAGTGGATGCAATATGGCGACGAAACCATAAGATGGATAAGACTTTTATTACATTTCGAGTAACATTTATATATGCAGGGTTTGTAGTCATATCCATATTACGTATATCGCATGACATGATTTTGACATATATTGCATCCACGGTCCGCCCTTTGGCGACATTTTTGATACATAACCGCTTTCACAAATATTGAGAATGGCCGATAACAAGAAAGTCAGCAATGTGTATAGGTATCGGCATCGGAGTTGAGGTGAATGATTATAAACACAAAAAAGTAATGAGTGAATGAATGTGGGAATGAAAAAAAAAATTCAACTGTTTATTTCAATATAATTTTATATGAAGTTTACACAGCTTAGAGAAAATCTTTAATTGATTAAGAGTATATTACTAAGCGTATACTGTATTCATCCTTAAAAATATGCATTTAATGCCAATACCAGCAGTATTCTCACAAGGAAATAAATTTAATGTATGACATTGGCAACATGGCACAAAAAAATTGAATTCCTGTTACTTTATTTACGAGAAAATGGGAGTTTAAGACAAAAAAAGGTGTACTTTTAGGTTTAAATTTTGTTTACTATTTAGGACAAGTAAGGATGAACAAAGTATAATAGAGTAACTATAAAAATAAGCAATATATAAGCCATCAAACATTTAATACTATCTCTTTCTAGCAAAACAGAATTTAATATGAAGTTTATATGGCCGTAGTGTACTATGACGTAAAAGTACATGTCGGACCTCTCTGTCAAATCGCCGTCTAATTAGTAGTTTAGAATGCCTATATTATGCGTATTCCTTTACCGATTTTAATTTTATTTTCACTTTTGTTTTTTTTGTATTTTTTTACGATACTTTGATATTTTATTAAGAAAAGCGATAAAAAAAATCATACATTTACCCTATTGGTCAAATAGCCCAGTGGGCTAATACAAAGACCCCGGAGATAAACTGAATACAAGATATAAACATAAATTGATAACAATATATACTAGACTAAGTAAGATTCAAAAGTCATTTGTTCACGCTATTATAATAAATTACCAGAGCATATCGTAAATATGAACGATAATAGATTTAAGGTTCTGGTAAAGCAAACTTTGAAAAAGAAATCCTACTATACATTAGATGAATATTTATCTGACCAACACGTCTGGTCAGACGCGGTATCCAATTGCTTGACTGCAAATACTTAAAAATTATTTAAAATGTTTAGAACCCAAATATGTTATTGACCTTGAAGTATTCTGTACGAATCTATTTTGAATAAAATGATTTGACTTTGACCGACACCGGCACCACATCGGGTGTCTAATATGAAGGCGTTTAGCTTATTAGGTGGTAGAACTTATTGAATAACAGTGTCCCGTTATTACAGGACCTAGTACCAAAACTGACATCAAACTGCGCATGTCTCTGCGAGCCCTGCCCCCCTGGCACCAAGATCTGCCCTACCAGCAAGTTCTGTCTCAACGAGACCTCGTGGTGCGACGGCCTGCAAGACTGCCCCGACGACGAGAGAGACTGCGCGACCAGCGCCCCCACGGTGTTGACCACGGTTGAGCCTGCGGTGGTCACCACCTACGCGCCCACTGTCGCTGCCACGCTGCCGACCACTACTACGGTTAAACGTGAGTTGCTCTTTAATTTTTAGGGTTCCTTACCTCAAAAGGAAAAAAACGGAACCCATGAGGGATCACTCTGTTGTCCGTCTGTTTGTCAAGACCCTTTATCTCGGGAACGCGTGGAGGTACCAGGTCTACGGTCCCTTGAAGCTGTGAAAAAATCAAACTTGTAAGTTTTCGTAAAGAAGATAACTTTTTTTTATTAAAAATTAAATTAATAGATACAGCAATTTATATGGTATCTAAGAGCCACTATTGAAAACCCAGAGGGTTTATGTAGTAGTGGCGAGATCGCGCGGTTCGGTCCGCATAACGTTTCTTGACTTAGTTACAGTGCACCTACTTCATAAACCGTCTTCAAAAAAAGACAGAGTACGTCCGTTTATGTCGCAGAAAACATATATTTCGACACTTTTTTTTAAATTGATACTTCCAGTTGTTCTAGAAACTTAAAACTTGGTAAAAAGGAAGCTCTTATAGCACCATTAACAAAATAAATCCGAAAAACTATTTTTTTATGTCTGTCTGTCTATATCAGAATTCAATATAAAATGATCGAGCACCGCGTACATTTTGCTTAGGAGTAGGGCTCTGCTACCACTGGCTTTTCATAGGTACGGCCATTTGTAGAACTTCATCAATAACATTTTTATAACCTCAAATTCATGAAGTGTTCGGATCGTAGGTCATTCACTGGTGTACCCAGTCATTGACTGGGAGTTTCGACATGGCTCAGCATTTCCTTAATTTATTGCTTTTAACCAATATCTTCCCCGTTTCAAGTGTTCGTATAATGAACTACGGCTAATTCTGCTTACGTAAAAAATATTCTAGTAGCGTACGTTAACTTATTTCCCTGAAACAGTCATTGCATGTCCAGAATCGGTCAGTTACTGGTGCATCCACCCTATCCTTAACTTTTTATCGTCTTTACCCATTTTTACATACAACAACATCATTTTGTCACACGGTAGCTGACCGAGCCGAGATGTGAAATAATATATTTTTTAATATGACTTTGACTGCTGAAGGTACACATTTCCACACTCCTTCCGATTCCTCTCAGCTATTTTAGGTATCTGAAATAAGTGTGAATCTACCAGTATTTTTCGAAGCTTGGAATTTAGTTTGTGTATAGGTATGAAAGATATATTTAGGTGTTGTACATTGATATTGTAGTATACTTTGCATTTAATGTTTTATTGGATCCTTTTAGATTGTTTATAGGCTTTGGACAGTTTGTCAACCACAATGGTCGGTTTGCCTTTCGTATAAGTCCAAAGACAGTGAAATTTTGAAATAATATTATCAAAATGCGAATATTTTAAGAGTCCCCGGTAAGCTCCGTTCTCCAAACAAACGTAGCTACGCTCTCATTTTAAAACGACTAGCTAGTGGGCTCTGAAACTTTCTACTTAGTATAAGTTAAGGTATATGCAGGCCTATAATTTTTTCATATAAAACTTGTTTTTGCTGTATTTTGTTTGTTTTATAAACTGGAGTCATATAAACTAATTACAGGCCTAGATATACCTCATGTCATTGTATATGTACTGTGATGATGATGATGATTTATCATGTACTGTGATGAGATGGGAAGTGGTATGGGCCCACTGTTAAACTCATACTTAAAGGGACATAGTGTAAGTAGCAATTGTTTGCCTTATAGTAGCCTTGACAATATTTCAAACCAAATTCTAAAAGACAGTAATATTAATTCCAAGACAACACTGCTTATTCTTTTGGGAAACAGGGGTAAAGTGAACAAGAATGATTTAATTAAATTTTATGAAACTTTGAACACAATTATAGTTCAGGAAATTATTATGTTCACTTTTCCCTATTGTAAACAATTGACAAAATCTGAAAATGATACAAGATATATTTTAAGTACATCTTTATATAATCTTTGTACATATAGTAGTAAGTTTAGACCAGTAGACGCTAACAAATATGTTAGTAATCATTATTTTTTGACAAAAGGTAAGTTTTACCTTTCCAATTATTGCAAACGACAAATAGTTTTGTCACTAGCTTATTTAATTGACATTTCTACCAAGAATTTGGTACATAACTCTGCTTCTATTGAGCAGTCCGAAATTAATGTTGTTATGTGTAATAATTTAAACTAAGTGATGAGACAATGGAGAAATCCTTTTCTGGAAATGAAAAATATATCCACCTGGTTCATCAAAATATTCAGTGTATTAGAGGGAAAGATTTGCAGATTGAATTATTTTTAAATGCCTATAATATTGATATCTTATGTATAACTGAACACTGGCTAACTTGCAATGAGATAATGCCCCAATTCAATAATCACCAGGTGGGTAGTTCGTTCACCAGACTGAGTTCCATACATGGTGGGTCGTTAATTATATTAAATAGTCAATTGAAATTTAAGGAACGTAAGGACATTGTATCCTTGTCTGCTGAACGGACCATAGAATTAAGTGCAGTAGAATTAGAGCAATTTATTGTAGTTTGTGTGTATAGGCCGCCATTAAGTAATTTCGATGTTTTTCAAACTATTATGGAATATGTGCTTTTTAAGATATCGCGTACTCGTAAAAAGTTACTTATTTGCGGCGATTTCAATGTAAATCTTTTGGAAGATTCAACACTAAGTATTAGATTGTTGAATCTATTCAAATCTTTTCGTTTAAGCCACGTATTTATGGAACCTACTAGGGTGACCGATACCAGCGCCACCTGTATTGATAACATTTTCACTGATATTTCTCCTTCTAAACAAAGTATAATCAGTAAATTAGAATCAGATCATTTAGGCCAATTAATGGAATTTGAGATATTAAGGGAAAATATAATGTAAAACAAATTACTTTTGTACCGGTAACCACAGACCGTGTGGAAAGAATGAAGCAACATTTGTTTCAGGCGCTACCCGTTCTGTCTTCTGAAAAGTCCTAATCACATGTATGATTCATTCTTTACAACTTTTATGAAACATTATAATACAATATTTACTTCCAAATCGGTTGTGGCTGGCGGTGCACCAGTATTTAGCGAATGGGCTACTGCGGACTTACACAAACGTAGACAAGCACTGTATGCCATGTTTGAGGAACGGCGGTTTAATACGAGCGATGAATTTAAAGAACATGTAAAGCAATATTCGAAACAATTCAAAATTGATTGTCATATTGCCAAACGTAATTATTTATCCCAGAAAATCAAAAATAGTTCTAATATTATCAAAACCACCTGGAAAGTGATTAATGCGGAGACTGGTAGATCAAGGCACGCAATTTGTGATCTAGAATTAAAAATTGATGGCAAAATTATAGATTTTAGTTTATATGTAGCAACAGAATTTGAAAATTTCTTCACCGATATACCAGTATCCACAACCAAGTGTTTAAATTTATCACCTTCGTCTGCCGTTTTGTTGTTGAAAGAAAACGTCCCAGAATGTAGTAAGGACTTCTATTTTGAACATGTCAGTCCTTCAGATGTAGTAAAGGCATTTAAATCAATTAATGTCAAAAAAACCAATGACCTATGGGGGGTCTCAGTCCATGCTGTCAAATCCCTAATAGAAATAATAGCGCCTGACTTGGCAGATATATTCAATAACAGTGTTGACTGCGGTGAGTTTCCTGATCTGATGAAACATAGCAAAATAACTCCTTTATTTAAATCAGGTAGTACCTCTGACCTCACTAACTTTAGACCAATATCTGTACTACATACATTTAGTAAAATTTTTGAAAAGCTAATTCTATATCAATTGTTAAATCATTTTAATTTGAATAATTTGATGCATAGTAAGCAATTCGGTTTTACGCGGGGTCGCTCGACATCCAACGCCGGAGTTGAGCTCGTAAAACACATTTTCGATACCTGGGAGGAATCGCGAGATGCTTTAGGCATCTTCTGTGATTTATCTAAGGCCTTCGATTGCGTTAATCATGAGACACTGATCAGGAAGCTACACCACTACGGAGTAAAAGGATTAGCACTTATTTAAATGGTAGAATCTTATTTAAATGGTAGAATACAAAGGGTTGACGTGAATGGAAAGCGTTCACCGGGGTCATTAATCTCTATGGGTGTACCGCAGGGATCAATATTGGGACCTTTCCTGTTCCTTACCTATATAAACGACTTGCCACACCTCGTAAAGACCCACCATGAGATAGTTTTGTTTGCAGATGATACGTCTCTAATTTTCAAAGTCGTACGAAATCAACGATCCTACAATGACGTAAACAATGCTATCTGTGAAGTAGTAAATTGGTTTAATGTAAATAATTTATTGTTGAATGAGAAAAAGACTAAATGTGTTAAGTGTGTCACGAGTAACGTAAAACACGAGCAAGCAAGCGTTATGGTTAAAGGTGAGAAACTGGAACTAGTTAATAGTACAGTCTTTCTCGGTATAACATTAGATTCTAAGCTCCAATGGGGTCCCCATATTGCTAATCTCTCGAATAGACTGAGTTCTGCAGCTTTTGCGGTAAGTAAGATTCGTCAATTAACAGACGTGATAACGGCTCGATTAGTGTATTTCAGTTATTTCCACAGTATTATGTCGTATGGCGTCTTACTATGGGGCAGTGCTTCCGACATTAATACTATATTTGTTCTGCAGAAGCGGGCTGTTCGTGCGATATATAAAATGAACTATAGAGACTCGCTTAGAGATAAGTTTAAGGACATTTATATAATGACAGTGCATTGTCAATACATTTATGAGAATATTATGTATGTACATAAAAATATTACCGACTTTAAGAAGAACTGTGATATACATAATATTAATACTAGAAATAAACATAAGCTCGCAGTGCCTGCTACTAGGCTCCATAAAATAAGGAGATCATGCATGGGTAACTGTGTGAGATTTTATAATAAACTTCCTAGCAGCATAACTGAGTTGTCTATTGGTAAATTCAAAAATATTGAGAAACGAAAATTATTTTCTAAAGCTTATTATAGCACACAAAACTACATGAATGATGAAGCCGCGTGGGATTAATGTAAATTATAGCGTCATGTAGGTATATGAATAATTATTTTAACGAATACCTAAGGTATTATTATTATTTTAATCTTAATTGTTTTATATACTCTGACATTTAGAATTTTATTCTAGATACATTCTAGATTATTTATTGACAATCCTTTTGGGATTTATCTTATTGATTATTTTAATTTTTAAAATGATGATTTTATCAATAATATTACACTTAAGTTAAATGATCTGATTAGGTTTTTCTGGGTTTCCCTAATCCTTGCAGCAAATGTTGGATCATATTGTATTTCTCCCAGCAAACATTCACTCTCATGTAACTGACATTTCGAAAGTGCTTGTAACTAGGCCTACTTGAATAAAGAATATTTTGATTTGATTTGATATGCAAAGTTTCGTTACAATCCAACACGTAGTTTTAAAATGAGAACGAAACTCCGTTTGTATGGGAAGGTGAAATTCGGCCGAGCTTGCCGAGGACTCTTAAGGAGTTCTTATATTACCTTTCCTTGATTATAGCGATCGAGTGCCCAGCAGTGAAATGCCCGCCCGGTTACCTGGTCCGCCTGATCTCTGCTTCACGCTACTCCAGTGTCTCCACGTCTGACCTGCCTCCGCCACGCCCTCGTCAGGTCTACAGCCGCTACTATAAGGGAGGAAGGGGCTATGCCAAAGGAGGGTACTCGAAAGGAGGGTACTCTAAAGGCGGGTTCTCGAAGGGTGGATATGGTGGTGAGTGTGTTTAACGTTTTTTCTACATGTTCAACCTGATCTCGACCTCCCACTACACTAGTTCCTTCACATCTGACCTGCCTCCGCCGCACTTTCGTCAGTCTACGGCCGCCATTACAAGTGAGGAAGGTGCTATGCACTCTAAAGGCGGGTTCACAAAGGGTGGATGTTTCAATTCGGAGGTCAAAGTGGATCGCGCTTAAAAAAAATTTCAACATGATTGATATCATTTCAGTACACCAGTTCCACCGACCTTCGAGGCAGGGTTCACAACCGCTACGGAAGGTATGCCAATGAATCCAAGGGCGGATTCCCGAAGGGTGGATATGGTGCCAAGTTTTAATGGATAAGGGAAACCGACACGCAACAATACATGCTTTACTGTAGTTTCGTGGGCGTGAGTGACATTGGGAGTAAATCTTAAGACGTTTTTAATGCAATTGGGGTTTATTTACTAGAAAAAATTCTAGGTCGGATCTGCTGACCGATTTCTAATGCACCAAAGTTGCTTTCAAACATTTTACTCATTTTATTTTATTTCCTTAGGATCATCTTCTCAGCTCTCCCAAAGCTTCACGCTCGTCAAGGCAGCCTTACCCTCAACCAAACCCACAACCACAGAGGAGTGCCAGCAGTTCAAATGTGTGCCGAAACTGCCGCCTCTCCGCCCCGGCGTCACCCGCGCTCCACAAATATGTTCTACACCTGTGTGCCCACCGGGATACTCTCTGAGGCTGGAGGCAGTTCCTGTCGGAGTCAATGAGTGTCCACAGTAAGTCTTCTAATCACCATCTCTGCCATTCCTACTCCATTAAAGTCAGGATTTCAAATGTGTGCCAAAGCTGTCGCGCTCCTCAGATCTATTCTACACCTGAGTGTCTACCGGGGTACTTGCTGAGGCTCTAGTCAGTTCCTGTTAGACCTGTATCCACAGTAAGTCTTCTAATTACCATCTACTATGCCTATTCCACTAACGCATGTTAGAATGTGTGCCGAAGCTGCCACCTCTCCACCCCGGCGTCACCCGCGCTCCACAAATATGTTCTACACCTGTGTGCCCACCGGGATACTCTCTGAGGCTGGAGGCAGTTCCTGTCGGAGTCAATGAGTGTCCATAGTAAATCTTCTAATCACCATCTCTGCCATTCCTACTCCATTAAAGTCAGGATTTCAAATGTGTGCCAGAGCTGCATTTATTCTACATCTGTGTATCCACCAGGATACTCAAGGTTTAGATTGGCTGTCGTCATCAGCACTCTCTCTGGGTAGGGTTCCGCATGCACTCCAACTAGTGTTGGACATCTTCAATAGTGCCACAGACATCACAATAGGGTATTTGACAGTAGAAAAAAATGTAAAAATTATCTAAGATCCTGATAAAACAAGCAAAATAAAATACTACGTAAAAATTTTGAGTCCTATACCTTACGTGTAGTTTTATGATTCTTTAAAGTATGAAAATATTGATAGCTAATCATAAAAAAAATTGTAATTTTTCTTATAAAACCGTTTCGAGAAACGCAAGTTTTAACATAGCTGCAGAACAAAGGTTTTTTTCCCTATACAAGATTCAAGCGTGTGACGTCACATGCTTGTAGGCTTAAGTATGAAGCGTTTTTTGTGAAAGTCCAAAAATGTGCTTTTAACGTCGTTGTATCTCGCGGAGTTTTTATGATATTGGAGTAGTTTTTTCACCAATATCTCTATTATTAAGACGCCGTTTTATAACATACCATAAAAAAATTGACAAATATCCAATTATTTATTATTTTCATGAGGGCATAGGTGGTATAGCCACCAGCAATTAACAACAATTACTTTTCACGTCTTCAACTGGGCTTCTCATTCAAAATCCCTACGCAAATCATTTGATATTTCAATAAAAGAGCAGAATATTAGCTCATTATCACAACATAACAAAAACGGGACTTAATCGCGTATAAATATGATTTATTTAATTACCTTTCATTGGTCATTCTACTACGTTTCAGTCGGCGTTACGTCCTTGGTCTTGAAGGAACTGGAGAGGCAGGTATCAACATCTTCTACCCCCGCGAGTTTTCCGATCTACCAGTCCTTGGTGTTGATTATTAGGTTGAACACTAAAGGGCTTATTGCACTTGTCCTAATTAGGATGCTAACAACAGGAAGTAGCTATACGTTGAAGAGAGACGCTTTAACTTCCCTCCCCCATTTAGGTTGCTAAATTCAACAAAGTATAAAGAGCCCTTAAGGTCGTCACTAGACCGACACACTACACTCACGACGTCTGGCGATTTATCGGATGATATTTGATGTTGTTTGCCTTTACTAATTACTGGATTCTACGAATATGACAGTTTCAAACCGTCTTCCCGGTTGGAATTTTGCTGTGTTGTGATAATGGGTGAAGATCGTGTAAGTTTAAATCAATGTTAAATATTATCTCTTTTAATCTTTCCCATCAGATACGGCTGCGTGCCTCCCCCCGAGCGGCCCGTGTTCTGCAACGTGACCGGCCGCACGTTCAACACATTTGACGGCTCCGAGTACAAGTACGACATCTGCTACCACATGCTGGCCAGGGAGACCAAGTTCGGAGACTGGACCATCATCCGTAAGTCGTCTATAGGCCTGAGTCGTCGCCTACGGTACGAGATGCTCGGGAGTATGGCGCCTGGGGCTTTTTAAGTTTTTTTTAATAAAACTAAACTAAACTTTAGGGCTCTGTACCAAAAAGGGAAAAAAGAAACTCTTAAGGTGCGACTCTGTCTGTCTGTCCGACTATTACAGCGCTATACAGGAACTACATATTTGAGATTTATAATAATTACTAGCTGCTACCCGCGATTTATAGCTTACAAAGTTTCACCCCCTTTTTGTCCCTAAAAGGGATGAAATTTGACATAAATTATAGCCTATGTCCTGTTCTGATATATAAGGTACATAACTGGAAAGTTTCATAAAGATTCATCTAGTAGCTTTTGAGATTAAGTGGAACGTACATACATACTTTCACGTTTATAATATAGATAGGATAAATATAGCCCGCCCAAATGTCCGAAAAATAGACTCGCTCACTGGACTCTGTAGCTTAGTTGGCAAGAGCGTAGGCACAAGGCACCTGGTGGAAATTCAGTCGAAGTCTAGAAAAAAAAAATGTATATATAAGAATATAGTTCTTATCATTGTTCCTCAGTCCGCAAGAAATGCCGCGTGGACGGCTGCGCCAACGAGCTCCTGGTCAGCCAGGACGACCAGCTCATCCTGGTGAAGCCCACCCTGATGATAGAATACGACAACTTCGAGTACACCGTCGAGCAGACCAACAAGATCTGCTTCCAGAAAAACAGCTTCGACATCAGCAAGCTGGGCGACGGGCTGGCCATTAAAAGCAGAAAGTACAACTTTACGGTCCTGTATAACACGGATGGGGATGTGAAAGTCGGGGTGAGTAATGTGCTGTACCTAACTAAACTTTTTTAGAACCTACGGAGCTGGTCTGTAATTCTCGAGGAAAACTGAGTTAAACTACTACTATGTACTAACTAAGTACTGTGAATTCAAATCCAGGCCCAATCAAACATGGCGATGAAAGGCCATCGCATAATAGTCCCATCTAGAAAGAAGTCAAATCTTTTTCATCTTTCCTATTCGGAAAGTTTAATTTTCATGGGTTTGGATAGCCTGGTGGAAAATTTTTCATCCCTAGGGTGGAAAGTATTTTTTTTTTGGTACGATTAGCCAAGCTACTGCGTCGAAAATCTGAGTTCCATCAGATTATTACAACAAAAGCTTTTCATATATCTGAACTCTTATTACGATCTATAGGTTGATATTAAATTAAATCTGCGTGAAGATTTAGCTGTGTAATGAAATGAAATTTGACGACCGGTTTGGCTGAGTGGGAGTAACGTTGCCTGCAAAGCTGAGGTCCTGGGTTCAAATCCCGGTAAGGGCAAATATTTGTGTGATGAGCATAAATATTTGTTCCTGAGTCTTGGATGTTTTCTATGTATATAAGTAATATATCTATTAAATATATCGTCGTCTAGTACCCATAACACAAGCCTTATTGAGCTTACCATGGGGCTAGTTCGATTTGTGTAAAATTGTCCCGTAATATTTATTTATTTATTATTTATTTATTTAATGAAAAGTAGAGTATTTAACTCGGGTGAAATTACCCTTTTCACAAACGCCCCTTGGTTAACAATCTGCTATTTCATACTTGACTCTTGAAAGAAATGTTATGTTGTGGTGACCATTACTTTTCTTATGCGACTTATATTTTTAACAATCCTACGGAGCCGATTTTTGTGGAGAGTGAGTGGTGGAAACGGTGCACCAAATACAATTTATTAGGGCAATACGCTCAATGGAGTAGCAGGTGACAATATAAGTTTTGGACATCTCCTGATGATGCCTCGTAGAGAGGCGAAACACGTATTATACTGTCTGGTGGTGGTTTGTTGTATTTTGTATGCGGTGCATTCCACGAGAACGTCTACTTTGTCGGGTACGCGACAGCTACCTTAAAAACCCATTAAAAGTCCAAGAATTCACTTCCAATACAAAAGCAAAGTTATAAAATAGTGATATACCAAAAATTTACTTCCTAAGTTTCTTAAAAGTATTAAAAGAACAGCGTCACATAGGTACCCGACATTCTGGTGGAATACAACTTGCGTATTTTTGTGTGGAAACTGCATCAAAACATAATGTATTGTCACATCTAATCAAGACATAATTTCTCTCTAATCCATTAATCTAACAACAGCTGGGCCCAACCCTCTCCGATTTGAAGCATATCTCAGATAATTCTTCTGGTAACATGTATTACGTACCAATAGGGAATATGCATGATTTTATATTTTTGCTTTATAAAAAGCTCATTCATATAACAAACAGTAGACATTTTTTTTCGAATAACTATAAAAATTACCAAGATATAAGCCATCAAACATTTCATTCCATCTCTTTCTAGCTAAACGGAATTTAATATGCAGTTTATATGGCCAGAGCGGACTATGACGTAACAGTACATGTCGGACCTCTCTGTCAAATCGCCGTCTAATTAGCAGTAAAATGCCTATATCATGCGTATTTCTTGGCCGATTTTAATTTTAATTTCACTTTTTGAAATCGTTTTTACGGTATTTTCATATTTTCTTAAAAAAAGCGATAAAAAAAATTCATGCATGTACTGAATTATCACATAGATTTCTAAATCCCACCACTTGAACCACGTGGACGGTCTCTGCGGCTTCTACGACGGAGTCGCGGCCAACGACCGGCGCCTGCCCGACGGCAGACAGGCCTCCAGCGTGGAGCAGTTCGGGCGGAGCTGGGCCAGGCCGGGGCTGTCGCCGCGCGCCTGCCGCACCTCCGTCATCCCGCCCGACAAGCAGAAGCGGGCCTGGGACCTGTGTGACGTCATCACGTAAGTAAACGGGCCTTGCAGGGTCCTCTCTGATTAAAGCTACTTGGCAATTTTTGTATGAATATTAAAATTTATAATGGGCTTGATCATGATATCAAACAGTTGCCTTTAAAAATGTTTAAAAGAAACCTAAAAGCATGGCTTGTGGAAAAACTTTCTACTCCGTATATTTTGCCTCCTTTGAAAGGCCTTGATTATTGAGTATATATTTTTTTAGTTGTTAGCCAGATATGAATAGAATTTAACTCAAAATTACGAGCACGCCAGTGACTAATACCTTGCCTCAGTTACAATCCAAAAATCGAATTGGCTTTTGTAACTTTACTATGGGTTCCTATAATAGGGTTCCAATAACCAGCATTGCCTCCAACAGCAAAGAGCCCCTATCCAAGTGCGCCAAGGTGCTCAACCTGGACCTGTGGCGCAGTATCTGCCTGGAGAAGCTGTGCAAGTGCACGGAGCTGGTGGTGAACGGCACCAGGCGGACGGAGGCGGAGTGCCGCTGTCTGCTCGTTGAGAAGATGGTGGCCGAGTGTCTGGCCGCGGATAAAGATCTGGATGTCGCGGCATGGAGGATGACCCTGAACTGCCGTAAGTCTTATGTTCTCTGGAAACTTTTGACTACTATATTCATGAGAGAAGCTGCCAGGGTTGTCATTTGGAGTATCATGAATGTCCAGGATAAGATTTCAATGCGGAGTCTCAAATTTTACTCTTATTCCGTAGGGTGCACTACCAACAAAATAATCGGCAAATCAGACCGAGGGGCTTAAAGCAAGCACCTTTTGAGGTTTGAGGCGCTGATAGTCCCCCCATAGTTTACTTTAGTGATAGTTGGGCCTTTAATTTGGCGTTCCAGCCATCAGTCGTATGTCAGTCCATCTGAATTATTATTTACCCTGACATGCCGATGATTAGATAAAAAGAATAGTTACGAATAACTCTTCCGTTTCAGCTGCGGACTGCCCAGCTCCGCTCGTCCACTACGACTGCTACAGCAAGAGCTGCGAGCCAACATGCTCGACGAGCGGCGCTCGGCAAGCTTGCGCGGCGCAGCCCGGACAATGCTTCCCCGGCTGCTACTGCCCCGAGGGCAAGCTACGCAAGGGAGATGCCTGTGTGACGCCCCAGGAGTGCCTCGACTGTGAGTATAGTAGGGAGGAAGTCTCTGAAACAAATCGTCTGGCAGATGGTTGGCTCGCGTATATAGCGAATGTGCAGAGGGTTCCAACACTTCGCACCATCGGCACTACGCGAAGCTCACCCTACGGCAGTTCGCCCACAACGACTGCTGCAGTAAGAACTCTGTGCCCACATGCTCCAAGAGCGGCGCTCGGCAAACTGGCTCAGCGCAGCTTGGCCAGCTACTGCCCGGACGGTAAGCTGCGCAAGAGAGATGCCTGCGTGACACCCCAAGAGTGTCTGGTCTGTGAGTATAGTAGGGAGGTAGTAATTCACTGGGACAGATCGTCTTGCGGACCTTCGGTTTGCGTAGAGAGCGCGTTGGGCTTGGGCGCTCCGTGCCTTGGACACTACTTGAAGCTCGGCCTACGGCCGCTCGTCCACTGCGACTGCTGCAGTAAGAACTGCGAGCCAAGATGCTTGATGAGCGGCACTCGACAAACTTGCCGGGCGCTGTCTGAACAGTGTTTTTCCTGGCTGCTACTGAATGGAGAACAAGTTGCGAAAGTACATGTTTGATGCGCTAAGAGTACCTGGACTGTGTGTATAACTTAGTGAAGGAGGTATGGGTCTTCGACTTGAGCCCGCGTAGTAAAAGCGCCTGGTTTGGATGCTCCGTGCCTTTGGAAGTATACGGAAGCTCGGCTTACGGCGTCGTGATAATTGACGCTAGCGCACTATGAGCACTTAACCCCTCAACAATTTCGTATTTAAATTCTAACCGTATGAAATTCTAAAATATGATTTAAAATGTGGTCGAAATTCTCATTAGACACAGATGAAGGGTCAACGAGTCGATAGGTTAGCTCTCTGGGCTTTCGGCCTTTGAGCTCGCGTAGAGAGCGCACCAGGTTTGGACCTGCTCAGAGCTAAGCTCACGAGAGCTCGACGAGTATTCTACATATGTATTTGGCACTTCTAATATTTGATATAAACCTCAATAAGTTTGGATGAGTAACGCCTTAATTATTGACCTCTATCGATAGGTAACTGTCATGGCCAAGGAACGCCGGCGAAATACACCACATTTGAGGGCGACGATATGCCTTTCTTAGGAAACTGCACCTACCTTGCTTCCCGGGACAGGAACGAAACCGGACAACATAAGTACGAGGTAAGTTCGGACACATACTGACTGCGCTTCATCATCCACCAGACTATCAACTGCTAGACGTAAAAATATAGCTGTGACGGGTCTAACACGATTTGTGTACAAACCGCGAGAGTATAAACAATTGTAAAAATATAGGCCACTATACGAACAGGTGCCATCCTAAACTTCCTTCATCCAACCACTCTCAGCAAACCTCACATTGTCCCTACACCTAGCAGACGCCCTACACTCTCAAGTGGCCTTCATCTTTAAACAAATCTAGTTCATTGACCAGTCAATTCTACAGATGTGTCGCAAAGTGCGACTTCTGTTTATTGACTTTCCGATTTCCGACATAACGTTTTAAGTAATTTTACATTACTGAAGAGACTGAGAAAATAGGGATTGCCAGCCAAGTACACATAGGGATACAAGGCTAGCAATCCCTTTTCACGCCAGGGTACTTACAAATCTCAGACGCGCAATGAAATAAAATAAAAAAGTTTTTTTTTATTTTCCCTGCAAAACGTTTTTTTTTACTTATTTGTTCTTAATATTTTCTTCTGTGTCCGCGATTATTAGTCATTGAAATAAAACAATTTAACGGATTATATCGCGTATTTTATCTCATTTTAGTTCCCGACGTTTCGGAAGCTTTCCAGCTCTCCATGGTCACGGGTGGACTGAGAAAAGATGTATTTTCCTCTGTCAAAGTTACAATTTGTGCGAACTACCCATTTTTGAAAAAAACACAAATAAAGGTGTACATACATGCCAGATGGGCCTAAGCTGTAAAGACAGTTACACATGTGCCAGAAGGGCTTAATTATTTTATTTTAATAATTTACCAAGCAGCATTTCACAAATGAGGCGTACTGAGGAGAAAAGAAACGCTGCAAAGAAAAACTCCCAGGCTACCTCATTACTAACTATAATATTAAAAAAAAAACACAAACTATTAAACTACTCACCCGGGTGAAGGAGCACATAGCAGATGTCAAGCACCGTCGTTGTAATAGGTCTGCAGTCTGTGAACATGTCATTGACAAACCAAACCACTCAATTAAGTTTGATAAACCTTCTATCCTTGCCAAAGAAAAAATATATTTTCCCACAATGCTACGCGAGGCTATTGAGATTAAAAAGCATCCTAATTTCAATAGAGAAGATGGATTGTCACTACCACCAGCTTGGGATCCTGTAATACATCTCATCAAGGAACAAGCGAGACACAGGACTGCAAAACCTTAATTTCCGAACGGTGTAAAATATGTTATCTGTTTAAAAGTTGTTTAATAGTCTCTGTTTTTTAAATATTATAATTAGTAATGAGGTAGCCTGGGAGTTTTTCTTTGCAGCGTTTCTTTTCTCCTCAGTACGCCTCATTTGTGAAATGCTGCTTGGTAAATTATTAAAATAAAATAATTAAGCCCTACTGGCACATGTGTAACTATCTTTACAGCTTAGGCCCATCTGGCATGTATGTACACCTTTATTTGTGTTTTTTTTTCAAAAATGGGTAGTTTGCACAAATTGTTACTTTAACAGAGGAAAATACATCTTTTCTCAGTCCACCCGTGACCATGGAGAGCTGGAAAGCTTCCGAAACGTCGGGAACTAAAATGAGATAATATACGCGATATAATCCGTTAAATTGTTTTATTTATTCTTACTCATTTGTTCAATTTTGTATGACATTTTATTATGCACCTCTCCTCTCGCCGCACCCAAAACGTGAGACTTGAGGCCTATTTTAAGGAACAGAAATACTCCATTGCATGTTTGAGTTACGCTGCTTCTAGTACCTTCAAAGGACCTCCTCCTCGAAGATAAGCCAGTGTCATCGTAAACACGCTGACGCGCTGTCCTCGAGGACGAAGTACCTACATAATAAATATGATGCGTATGCAGATTTTTCTAACCGGCTCATTTGTATATCATGTAGTTATATAATTAACTTATATTAAGTGTTTGAAATCTGAGCGCTTCTCGCCATTAAACGTCACAGTTTGGCGAGTAATAATTACTTTGTAAAATGTTATTTTTATAAGTTAAATAAAAAAAAATAAAAAAAACGTCTGTTGCAAATGTTGCAATACTGTCAATGCTGTATGCTGGGTGGAAAACCTGCATTTGAGTTTCTTTTTTTTTTCTCTTTTGGACTGTAAGACAATTTTAAAGGATCTGTCGGCGAACGAGCAGAGTATTCATCTCGCACTCTCACTTCTGTCAGAAGCATAAAAATCTCTTAAGACCTCTGTTTTGCTTGCGCAAAATGAACCTTGAATTGTTATACAGGTGTACGCCACGAACGGCCCATGCGAAGGCAAGCCTAGCGCCACCTGCACCAAGGCTGTCCATGTCATCTACGAGAAGAACGTCATCCACGTCACAAGAGACCTCGTCACTAAGAAGGTAACGGTTTAATAAACTTACAGCTATCTTTGCACCTTAGGTATCTTATTAGTTAAACTTACTAAAATTACGGTTAATAAGATCCATGTGCATCGCGCAATAAAGCCTACTCAATTAAAGGGAACCAATTCAGCTTAAAATGTTGATTTCACAGAATAATAATCTAAATATATAAAAGAAGAAACTGACTGACTGACTGACTGACTGACATATCAACGCACAGCCCAAACCGCTACTTCTAGAGATTCCAAATTTGGCACATAGGTTCCTTATAAGATCAAGGGGTACACTAAGAAAGAATTTTTCAAAATTCAGCCCCTAAGGGGGTGAAATGGGGGTCTAAAGTTTGTATGGGGGAGCAAGATTATTAGCTTTCTAACAATAAATGGGTAAACACGTGTTTCGGGTTTTTTGAGAATGCAACCCCTAAAATGGGGAAATGTGGTGACAAAGTCTGAAAATCAACATTGGTATTGTTTCTATGGTTTATCGGGTCACTGATTAGGAAAACAACAACGATTTTAAAAACCAACGCGGCGGACGTAAAATACAGACGTTTAAATTGTAATACATAATAATTATGACTCATTATCATTTCATTATCTTTAAATTTATAAGAAGCAATACTAGCCGACCTCAAAAAATAGACATTTTAAAGAAATAATTACATAAAGCGAACCGAAATTCGGTGAACCTTATTACCTTCCGGTACCTGAGTATAAAGAGGCAATATCAACACAATGAAAAAAACAAATACTTAGGTCTACAAAAGGTGAGAACATTATGATATCTTGTATGAACGTGGCCGAGTTAGTACACGTATGTTGATTAACCACTAAAGTAATGTCTTAATCGACCTGCTAAAAAGAACATACTTACATTTAAGTATATTTGTTTTAGGTTCCAAGAAACTCTACTCTGAGGTGTTAGTGTTATACCTTGGATTTGAACTTGATTAGCTAGTTTTTATTTAATCGTATGGCACAAGGTATTTTTTTGAGACGAATACAGAATTTACAGGTTAAGGCTAAGATTAGTCAGCCACTTAATGGCAGCGTCGTTAAGGGAGATCAGATCTTTGAGAGGGCCATCTTTGTATCATTAGCTAGTACCAGTTGCTCACATCCCGACTGTTTTTATAGCTGGTGACGAGCATCGGCAACACGGTTGTATTTAAGTTCCCGGTGAAGAAGGACTGGGTGACCATCGGCGTGGTGAACAAGCAGGATTTGCTGGTACAGCTACCAGGCGCTTTTATGGAGGTAACTCGCCGATTCGATATCTGTCTTTTTCTTTTTTAATTTAAAGCTCGGAAACGCGATCGCGAACTAAACAGCATAGCTAATAGGGTACATGCATGTATTTTTTTATCGCTTTTATTAACTAAATATCAAAATACCGTAAAAATTATTTCAAAATGTGAAATTTAAATTGAAATCGGTCAAGAAATACGCAAGATATAGGCATTTTAAAGTACTAATTAGACAGAGAGGTCCGACATGCACTGTTACGTCGTAGTGCACTCCGGCCATATAAACTCGATATTAAATTCTGTTTTGCTAAAAAGAGATAGCATGAAATGTTTGATGGCTTATATCATGGTTATTTTTATAGTTTTTTGAAAAAAAAAATTCTACTGTTTGTTTCATGAATGAGCTTTTAATAAAGCAAAAATTAAAATTCATGCATATTCCCCATTTTATACTAAATATATCTGTCCTAAATACATTGACCAAAGCCAAGATATTCCGTTTAGCATAGACGGGTAAAAAGTAGCCATGATCCAAGCATGGTTATAGGATACTCCAGTTGTCCTTCTATCGAAAATGGTTAAAATCTGTCCGTTTTGGTGTAATGTGAGCTCAAAAATACATTAATTACATAAAAACGTACAAACAAATCGATTCAGTGACCATCAAATAGCCCGTTTTACTTATTTTTACGAAAATGTCTTCTGACATTTCATTATGACAACTTTGTAAATTACTAGAAAGCGAGGCAACTTTCACGAAGGAGAAAAAAACCACAAACCTTTTTTTCTTCAGCACAGTCGAGTAAAAAGTATCCTGCGTGTTTAGTTTTGTTAGCGTGTGTTATATTTATTTTAACAACGCTACCAAAGTTAGCGCGAGCCATCGACTCTTGTTTTGTTGCTTTACTTTTTATACACTGAGAATTGATAATTTTTTTGATTGAACATTACCTATTCCGCTGTAATAATTTTTTTACAGTTTTTATTGACATTTTCTTGTTTGACAGCTGACAGTCCAACAAGACAAGATGGAGTTCGGTATCCGAGTGCCCTCGCACGTGTACGCCAACGCCACCGAGGGTCTCTGCGGAGTGTGCGCCGGCTACCAGGAGGCTCTCGTCACCAGCAACGGGACCCTCACAGGGGACTTCGAGCTGGTAAGACCTCGAACTATATCCACTGCCATGAAATCTAGTCAGACCCAATGTAAGAAACAATGCACACAAATTCAAATTCAAAACTTTATTTAGCAAGTAGGCCGCATAGGCACTTTTACATGTTTGTTTTTACAATAAACAGAAAATCGTTCACAATCTAGATAATACTCTTACTAGTACTAAGGGGCACAATTTATACTACTTTCGGAGCGATTATTTCTGAAAAATTCTCTAATTAAAAAAAATTAAGCCTCATAATGTTTTGTGTTTAAAAGAACTGACAAAACATTGATGGACGCTGAAAAAAACAATTCAATTTCGGTTACATGTATGGAGACCCAAACAAAGTAGCGGCTTATACAAGGCACACCTATACTCAAAATTTCATCAATATATGTATATATTTTGTTTTTGAGTAAAATGCCTGTGACATACGGACGGACGGATATGACGAAACTATTAAGAGTTCCGTTTTCGCCATTTTGACTACGGAACCCTAATATTATCACATTGTTATCAGTCTGTCTGTCAGGACTCTTTTTCTCAGAAACGCGTGGATGTTGTTGTGAAGTTGAAATTAATATCAAATACTTATGTCTGCGGTCCCTTGAAGCTGCTTTTTTTGTCTGTCTGTGTGTGTCATTAACCAATATAAAATGACCCCGCACCGCGTACAGTTTGCTTAGGAGTAGGGCTCTGCTAACACTGGATTTTCATGTAAATGGCCGTTTTAGCATATATTTCGTACGGAACCCTCGGTGCGCGAGTCCAACTCGCTCTTGGCCGTTTTTTTATTATAAATAAATCGTGTTATGGAACTTATAGATAGTGAAGAAGTTCTGAACGCATCTAATAGCACAACTCTTCGGAAAAACCGTTTAAATTTTAAAAGCAAAGTAGAAAACCTTGCAAGTTTTGTGTGTTACTTGTAAAATTTGATTCGATTGAGTTACGAGATTTGCGACTTTAGCCGACGATTTCGAACAAAAGGCGGGCTTAATGTCATCATGGTTTTGGAAGGCTGCTTTGAATGAGACTATTCCCAAGTAACATAACACCACAAGCTGTATTAGAGCTTATACAGCTCTTATAACGCTCAAACTGGCTGTATAATAGCTGTATAAGCCCTTATACAGCTTGTGTGCTACTCGGGTTCCGATTTATCTTTTAGTGTCCTTAGTTTCCTTTCTTTTTTTCATCATCTGCAGTTAGTTGTTTGCTCATTAATAAAAGATGTTTACGATAGTTTTATTTAACCAGTTACTGTTTGTTACCATTAAACAACCCTTTTGTTTTGTTTTATGTATGGTATTTTAGTGCATGAGTAGGTATGTAACGTAACGTTTGTGCGTATTGTTTAACTTAATGTTAAATACTGCCATAGTGCTACACGTGAGATCCTGTAATTGGCTCGCTATTACTATTTAAGACAGTACTAACATATTTTAAGCTGTTGGATCTCCATGTAAATAAATAAATAAATAAGCAGGGGACTGTGTGTTCTGAATGTTTGCGGTACTGTGAGGCTGAAGATTTTATTTCTTCTGTAGTATGTTAAAATGTGTACCTAAATGTTATTTGTTCACAGTGAATTAGTAGTTACTGTAATGCTGTACATTTTTAATGAATGAATTTTGAATCAGTACGGCAAGAGCTGGCAAGCCACCCCGGCCTCGCTGGACGCGTTGGAGATTCCTCAACAAGAGCAGTGCGACCAGCCGCCGCCGCCCGAGCCGGAGTGCGTGCCGCCGCCGCTCGACCAGAACGTCTGCTACAACCTCTTCGATAAAGACAAGTTTGGACCTGTAAGTCTGATTATAAATATATTTTTTCATTGGCAAGGGATGGCTGAAAGACAAGTTTGGACCTGTAAGTCTGATTATAAATAGATTTTTTCATAGGCAAGGGATGGCTGTCCGAAAAATGATCAGATCCATTGTTAAAGTTTGCGGTAAACTCTTTAAGAAAAGCATCTTTGCATCCGTAAATAACTCTTATATAAAGTGTGTGTTTATTCTTGTAAGGCTGTACCTATAATTATGTTCGTTTAATTGGAAAAAAAACCCTGGTGCATTCCACAAGAACGTCTACTTTGTCGGGTACGTGCGGCTATGACAGCTACCTTAAAAACATATAAAACGTCCAAGAATTCACTACCAGTACAAAAGCCAAGTTATAAAATATTGACATACCAAAAATTTACTTCCTAACATTCTTAGAAGTATGGAAAGAATGGCGTCACGTACCCGACATTCTGGCCCCTATTTCATAAACGTGACAGGTGACAGTTGACAACGACATTCGGCATACATTACTTCTCCATCATGATGCCAGGCGTACACTTACTCGACGACCCAGCAATGTACGTCAAATTGTCGATGTCAATTGTCACCTGTCACGTTTATGAAATAGGGGCCTGGTGGAATGCACCCCCTGGTCATTCTGAAGATAGAATCAATAATCTCCTGCAAACACTTCTATAACAGAAATGAAAGCTATCTACTACTTTTTTTATAAGTTTCCAGTTGACACACTTAGCCCTGGCTAATAAAACCTTTTCTATGCAGTGCCATGCTTTGGTGGATCCTGAACCGTTCCTAGAAGCGTGCGAGGCAGACATCTGCGCCAATAGGACCGATCTCTGCGCCACACTGGAACAATATGCAAGCGCTTGTCGTCGGCAAGGCGTGTGTCTCGACTGGCGAAGCACGCTGTGCCCCAGCACTTGGTAAGTTAACATCTATAGTGCCATATGTTCCACCATTCTCTCTGCAGTGCCATGCTTCTTTGGATCTTCAGCCGTTCCTAGAATCGTGCGAGGCGGGTATTTACGCCATTACAACCGATCTCTGCGCCACACTGGAACAATACGCAAGCGCTTGTGGTCGACAAGGGGTGTGTCTCGACTATCCAAGTACACTGTGTCCCAGCACTTGGTAAGTTAACATTTATAGTGCCAAATGTTCCACCATTCTCTGTACAGTGCCATTCTTCGTTGGGTCCTCAACCGTTCCTAGAAGCGTGCGAGGTGGGTATTTACGCCATTACAACCGATCTCTGCGCCACACTGAAACAATACGCAAGCGCTTGTTATAGACAAGGGGTGTGTCTCGACTAGCGAAGCACGCTATATCCCAGCACTTGGTAAGTAACATCTATAGTGCCACAGTGCCATGCTTAGTTGGATCCTCAACCGTTCCTAGAAGCGTGCGAGGCAGACATCTGC
Organism: Hedya salicella; assembly: GCA_905404275.2. Taxonomy (NCBI): domain Eukaryota; kingdom Metazoa; phylum Arthropoda; class Insecta; order Lepidoptera; family Tortricidae; genus Hedya; species Hedya salicella. The sequence continues at coordinate 4,297,963 of FR990104.1, forward strand.
GCCAATAGGACCGATCTCTGCGCCACACTGGAACAATATGCAAGCGCTTGTCGTCGACAAGGCGTGTGTCTCGACTGGCGAAGGACACTGTGCCCCAGCCCTTGGTATGTAACCTCTACAGTGCTACGATTCTAGGTCCCCGTTCGTTTTATAGTACTGCGTTCCATGATAGAACTTATAAACATGGTCGTAGACAAAGCTCAAAGAGTTGCTAGAGCGAAAGTGATATTAGCGGGTCACAGTGTTCGTAGAACTCGGAAAGCTCGGGAAACTGATGGATAAGGGCGACGCACGACCATTCGTTGTGGAGATCCTAGGGGGAGGCCTTTATCCAGCAGTGGACGTCTACAGGTCGATATAAAGATGATGTTGAGGAACTACAGCTCTATTATATCACCATGTTTTATCCTCCTGGGTCTTGCGTAGAGAAAAACCAATCATAAATTGAACGCCTCTCCACTGAGTTTACCTTATATGATGCATGTTTCATAGAGGGGTTAGTGTAGGGGCGTTTAAGATTAGTTTTACTCTACTTGTACAAGAACAAATTCAAATCGAATTTAGAATGGTTCTAAACAAGGTTTGTAATTGAAGAATGAGGGTTTTCTTCAATGGAAATATCACCAGTTGACGCCAGCATGATGTAAGTTCTAACTGACAAGAAGTGTCAACACCCACCGATCACAGCACAAGATTTTGACACTTCTTGTCAATTAGACCTTACGTCACGGTGGTGATATTACCATTTTAGAAAACCCTCATTCAAAAACCTGTTTGATTGGAGCACATAGGAGGTTCATTTAGGCATTCTACAGTACCTGGTGTTGATGGATCCTCAGCCTAGCTCTTTGCTGTGTTCTTATTTTGCCAGTGAACCACCTTTCGTGTACCGGCCGTGTGTGGACTGCGAGCGCACCTGCGACAACCACGATGACCTTGAACAGGATCCCAAGAAGTGCGACAAGAAGCCGGTGGAGGGCTGCTTCTGTCCTGAAGGAAAGGTGAGAATGTGACCTTTGGAAGCGTGGGTAGGGTAGGCTGGTAGGGGTTATGTGAACCACCGAGTGTGAACTACTAGCGCCTGCAGCCAGAAACATTGTTCTCAAGGAAAGTTACGAGCTTTGCGTTCATAGAATAGATTGACATTTATTCTTAGTTGAAGTGCATGGGATAAAGGCAGTTTAACCAAACAGCAGTAATGCGGCGATAATGTCTGGATGTCGAATATTAATTTATCCATAACTAGAAGGCGCCCGCAACTTCGTTCACAGATGAAAAAAGTTATAACCCCTCTTTTTTATAGCATAGTCGGGTAAAAAATATCCTATAACCATCCGGAGATACTCAGCGTGTACCAAAAATAGTTGAAATCCGTGTAGCCGATTTAGCGTGATAAAGCCACAATGACACATACAAACATTTTATTTTTACATTTTTATAATAGTATCGATGTTATAAAAACCATCTTTGTTGCAAGAAAATACGACCTACCTTTATAATTTACTTCCAGATTTTTCTAGCAATCTGATCATAGAGCATTGTTAAAAAAGTATGTTCGGTTTATTTCATCAGGTCCGAGTAAACAACACTTGTATAGAGCCAACGAAATGCTTCCCCTGTGACGCCAATAAAGAACACTACGCGGGCGACGAGTGGCAAGTAAGTATCCGGCTCAACTGTCTGATATTGTAATTTACCATTCTGATTATAAGGTTACGATAAAAATACGTTTTTAACAGAAACAAACACAACTACAGATATAATTAAATTGGTTACAACCCATTCTGTGCATTTAATCAAGGCGGCAGCTGCTTCAATAATCTCCTTTATTAATTGGTATTGATAGATTTAGGCGGTACTTTGCGAAATTCCATATTAGATTAATGGATTAAACTTCCTTTACTTTAAGATTTAGATGTGACACTAAAATGAGGACACAAATTGTGTTCTTTATTGTTTCGCTGTGAGGGCGATAGAAGGACATTTATTGTGACTGCCTACCATTTTATGTCTCGCAATCTCGTTCGGTTCGTGGCACAGCAGAACTTGTTTGGTCCGTTTATTGCGGGCCACGACTGGGGGGTTATTGCCTAACGTAACTTTGACCATTGGTTTCCGAATCAACTGTCAAAGCCCATACGAAATCATGACACTTGATTCTGATTACGAGCCTCAAACGCATTACGCATCATCTATGTCTATCCACTAAGTAAAGTTTGACTTGCTTTAAATTTATCTTTGTATCAGTTCTTTAAATTATGGTTATTATAAAACTCATAGAAATAACCCATTTTTAACCCCCGATAAAAAAGAGGGTGTGGGGTGTTATTTATTTATTTATTTGTTAAACGAATCACAAATAATGTAACATAACAGAAAGAAAAACCAAATCGTTACATTGATTCAGAGGTACTTACAAACGAATTAACTTATAGCTACAAGGTGTCTATCTTGCTCTCTTTCTAGCACTCTCTTCCATTCGTTCATCAGCCTCGCTATCCCGTTCGCAAACAAATCACATGTGTTATAAGTTTAACGTGTCTGTGACTCTGTGTATCTGTCTGTGGCATCGTAGCGCCCATACGGATGGACCGATATGAGTACAGTTTTTTTGTGTCATAGATAATTATAAACCGAGTGTTCTTAGCTTTGTTTGATGAAAATGGGAGCACTCGTCTCCAAGATATTCAGCTTTTAGTGGAACAAGTCGGGAGTTTTCTATAGTTATTTTAATCATCACAGGAAGACGCGTGCAGCAAATGCACGTGCAGCAAGCTGCCGAACGAGAACGCGGCGCACGTGTCGTGCACGACGATGTCGTGCTCCGTGCCCGTGTGCTCGCAGGGCGACGACATGCTCGCCGCGCCGCGCCCGGCCGCCTGCTGCCCGGAGTACTTGTGCGGTGAGTATGTCGTGCACGACGATGTCGTGCTCCGTGCCCGTGTGCTCGCAGGGCGACGACATGCTCGCCGCGCCGCGCCCGGCCGCCTGCTGCCCGGAGTACTTGTGCGGTGAGTATGTCGTGCACGACGATGTCGTGCTCCGTGCCCGTGTGCTCGCAGGGCGACGACATGCTCGCCGCGCCGCGCCCGGCCGCCTGCTGCCCGGAGTACTTGTGCGGTGAGTATGTCGTGCACGACGATGTCGTGCTCCGTGCCCGTGTGCTCGCAGGGCGACGACATGCTCGCCGCGCCGCGCCCGGCCGCCTGCTGCCCGGAGTACTTGTGCGGTGAGTATGTCGTGCACGACGATGTCGTGCTCCGTGCCCGTGTGCTCGCAGGGCGACGACATGCTCGCCGCGCCGCGCCCGGCTGCCTGCTGCCCGGAGTACTTGTGCGGTGAGTATGTCGTGCACGACGATGGCGTGCTCCGTGCCCGTGTGCTCGCAGGGCGACGACATGCTCGCCGCGCCGCGCCCGGCTGCCTGCTGCCCGGAGTACCTGTGCGGTGAGTATGTCGTGCTCCGTGCCCGTGTGCTCGCAGGGCGACGACATGCTCGCCGCGCCGCGCCCGGCCGCCTGCTGCCCGGAGTACTTGTGCGGTGAGTATGTCGTGCACGACGATGTCGTGCTCCGTGCCCGTGTGCTCGCAGGGCGACGACATGCTCGCCGCGCCGCGCCCGGCTGCCTGCTGCCCGGAGTACCTGTGCGGTGAGTATGTCGTGCTCCGTGCCCGTGTGCTCGCAGGGCGACGACATGCTCGCCGCGCCGCGCCCGGCCGCCTGCTGCCCGGAGTACTTGTGCGGTGAGTATGTCGTGCACGACGATGTCGTGCTCCGTGCCCGTGTGCTCGCAGGGCGACGACATGCTCGCCGCGCCGCGCCCGGCCGCCTGCTGCCCGGAGTACTTGTGCGGTGAGTATGTCGTGCACGACGATGTCGTGCTCCGTGCCCGTGTGCTCGCAGGGCGACGACATGCTCGCCGCGCCGCGCCCGGCTGCCTGCTGCCCGGAGTACTTGTGCGGTGAGTATGTCGTGCACGACGATGTCGTGCTCCGTGCCCGTGTGCTCGCAGGGCGACGACATGCTCGCCGCGCCGCGCCCGGCTGCCTGCTGCCCGGAGTACCTGTGCGGTGAGTATGTCGTGCTCCGTGCCCGTGTGCTCGCAGGGCGACGACATGCTCGCCGCGCCGCGCCCGGCCGCCTGCTGCCCGGAGTACTTGTGCGGTGAGTATGTCGTGCACGACGATGTCGTGCTCCGTGCCCGTGTGCTCGCAGGGCGACGACATGCTCGCCGCGCCGCGCCCGGCTGCCTGCTGCCCGAAGTACCTGTGCGGTGAGTATGTCGTGCTCCGTGCCCGTGTGCTCGCAGGGCGACGACATGCTCGCCGCGCCGCGCCCGGCCGCCTGCTGCCCGGAGTACTTGTGCGGTGAGTATGTCGTGCACGACGATGTCGTGCTCCGTGCCCGTGTGCTCGCAGGGCGACGACATGCTCGCCGCGCCGCGCCCGGCCGCCTGCTGCCCGGAGTACTTGTGCGGTGAGTATGTCGTGCACGACGATGTCGTGCTCCGTGCCCGTGTGCTCGCAGGGCGACGACATGCTCGCCGCGCCGCGCCCGGCCGCCTGCTGCCCGGAGTACTTGTGCGGTGAGTATGTCGTGCACGACGATGTCGTGCTCCGTGCCCGTGTGCTCGCAGGGCGACGACATGCTCGCCGCGCCGCGCCCGGCCGCCTGCTGCCCGGAGTACTTGTGCGGTGAGTATGTCGTGCACGACGATGTCGTGCTCCGTGCCCGTGTGCTCGCAGGGCGACGACATGCTCGCCGCGCCGCGCCCGGCCGCCTGCTGCCCGGAGTACTTGTGCGGTGAGTATGTCGTGCACGACGATGTCGTGCTCCGTGCCCGTGTGCTCGCAGGGCGACGACATGCTCGCCGCGCCGCGCCCGGCTGCCTGCTGCCCGGAGTACTTGTGCGGTGAGTATGTCGTGCACGACGATGTCGTGCTCCGTGCCCGTGTGCTCGCAGGGCGACGACATGCTCGCCGCGCCGCGCCCGGCCGCCTGCTGCCCGGAGTACTTGTGCGGTGAGTGTGTCGTGCACGACGATGTCGTGCTCCGTGCCCGTGTGCTCGCAGGGCGACGACATGCTCGCCGCGCCGCGCCCGGCCGCCTGCTGCCCGGAGTACTTGTGCGGTGAGTATGTCGTGCACGACGATGTCGTGCTCCGTGCCCGTGTGCTCGCAGGGCGACGACATGCTCGCCGCGCCGCGCCCGGCCGCCTGCTGCCCGGAGTACTTGTGCGGTGAGTATGTGGGTAACTCACATAATTATAACATTAATATATATTATTCAATTGAATCAAGTATAGTAATATACTTTACCGTTACATAAGAATTACCCGAACGAATACTATAATATTAAATAATGATATGTACTTATATAAACGAATACAAAATAATTACAATTCAACGTTAGTTTGTCGTATCGTATGACGTCACTCGCGCCGGCCGTGCTATGGATACCCGGTCGGCCAAACGGGTTGTCTATCGTTGCTAAGCGCGCCCGCGCTGCATGAATGCGGGCAGTTGTGATTTTAACATAGACACGCTCACTGAATGTCGCTTGATGCTTATGCGTTTATTGCTATTCTCTGCCTATCTTTTGTGTATATCGCTGTGAATCCTCTGTTATATTCGCTTTGGACTATCTTCTTTGCTTCTGACTTTCTTTATTAATGTTCGTGAAGTGTTTGTGTAATATAAACAAGTGCAATCATCTGGACCTTTTCATTCGCACATACTAAGGACTAAAATACTGAAGGTAAATTATTATCTATACATAACAAGTGGTGACCCCGAAAAAGAACATCTAGAAAAATGTCTAATAGTGAAGAGAATATGAACAACAGCGGCGGTAATACGCAACAAAAGAACTCGGGATCTGTTTCCAATGCACCGAATTTGACATCATCCGAAATTTGTCGAGTCGGCGTTCGCATTCCACCGTTTTGGCCTGAGAAGCCAGGAGTTTGGTTCGCGCAAATTGAAGGCCAGTTTGCAATCTCACGTATTACTGATGACTCGACGAAATTTTATTATGTCATTGCGCAACTTGAAAATCAGTTCGCCGCTGAAGTTGAAGACATCATAGTCAACCCCCCCCCGACAGATAAGTACCAAAAGTTGAAGACTGAACTTATTAAGCGACTCTCGGTATCACGGCAAAACAATATGAAGCAGTTGTTAAGCCACGAAGAGCTAGGGGATCGTAAACCTTCGCAGTTTTTGCGTCACTTACAACATTTGGCGGGTCCAGCGATGCCAGAGGATTTTCTCAAGACAATGTGGATTAGTCGTTTGCCAGTTGCTATGCAACTGATACTCACCTCACAAGATGCTCAACCATTGGATGCACTTGCTGACCTGGCGGATAAAATATACGACATGCCTTTAGCACCTCAAGTGGCAGCGGCACAAGCAGGTAGCACAGCAGCCTTTTCCACTCCATCTACTTCATCCGACTCGCGCTTGGATAATGTTCTAGAAATGATGGCCAAACAAATGACAGAGCTCACGAGGCAGGTTTGTGCTTTATCCACGAGATTTGAAGAAAGGTCCCGATCCCGTTCTCGCGGCAGACGTAACCAGCGCAGCCCCAGCCGGTCAACTTCTACGCGATCACAGTCGAATTATCGCAGATTCCCAATTTGTTGGTATCATCATAAGTATGGAAGCCTAGCGAAACAATGCATCACACCTTGTGACTACGTTTCGGGAAACGGTCAGGGCAGTCGATAATGGCGACAGACGATTGCTGCATTACAACTGGTCGCCTCTTCGTCACAGATCGCAAGTCAAAGGCGCAATTTTTGGTAGATACCGGTAGTGACTTATGCGTTTTTCCACGATCTGCTCTTCGTGAACGTCGTATGAAGACCAACTATCAACTGTGTGCAGCCAATGGTACAGCCATAGAGACTTACGGTTACGTGCAGTTCAATCTAGATTTCGGTCTCCGCCGAGATTTTGCGTGGCGATTTTTAGTAGCTGATGTTACGAAAGCAATAATAGGTGTTGATTTTCTTTCTTTTTATAACTTGGTAGTAGATGTCCGTCATCAACGGCTAGTTGATCAAACTACTAATATTTCGGCCGTAGCGTGTATTGCTGCAACAGATATTGTAATTTCAAGTGTTAAAATCATGACTGGTGACAGCAAGTTTCATGCAATACTTTCTGAGTTTCCAGAAATAACACGGCCGTCGGGTATACCACACGTCACACAACACAAAACCGTACACCATATTAGAACAACACCAGGTCCTCCAGTTTCCTCCGCTCCACGTAGACTAGCTCCAGAGAAACTCAAAATCGCGAAATCGGAATTCGACGCAATGCTGGCAAATGGCACAGCTCGTTTATCTGATAGTCCCTGGTCATCGCCACTGCACCTGGTCCCAAAAAAAGACAACAGTTGGCGCCCTTGCGGTGATTACAGACAGCTCAACGCTAGAACGATACCAGATAAGTATCCCATTAGGCACATACACGATTTTGCTCATAGCCTCTCCGGCTGTAAAATATTTTCAACTATAGACCTAGTCAAACCTTACAACTCTGTACCAGTTTTCGAACCTGACATCCCAAAGACGGCTATTACAACGCCTTTCGGTCTTTTCGAGTTTCCCTACATGAATTTTGGCTTACGAAACGCAGGGCAGACTTTTCAGAGGTTCGTGGACGAAATGACTCGAGGCCTAGAATTTTGCTACCCGTACTTGGACGATTTTTTAATATTTTCTAAGAACGAGGAGGAGCATATAAACCACCTTCGACAAATTTTCAGCAGGATGAGGGATTACGGCGTACTGGTGAATACCTCGAAATGCAATTTTGGTGTTTCCGAAGTAAAGTTTCTAGGGTACCATATCTCACAACAAGGAACTAAGCCTTTAGAAGATAAAGTACAGGCGATTAGACAGTTCCCAGCACCCCAAACCGTCAAGCAGTTGCGGAGGTTTTTGGGAATGATCAATTTTTATCGTCGATTCCTACCCAACGCCGCTCAAATCCAGGCCCCCTTAAACGCTTTATTGGCGGGTTCGGTTAAAGCATCACAATCTGTTCAGTTAACCAATGACACATTGAAAGCCTTTGAAAATTGCAAACACAGCCTTTGCAACGCTGCATTACTGGCACATCCAGATTCACAAGCTAAGCTAGGTGTGGTTACTGATGCGTCAGATGTTGCCGTTGGAGCGGTCTTACAACAATTTAAAAACGGAATTTGGCAGCCCCTAGCAATTTTTTTCCCGTAAACTATGCCCATCCCAAAAGAACTATTCGCCGTACGATCGCGAACTTCTCGCTATCTACGAAAGCATACGATATTTTCGGCACATGTTAGAAGCTACACATTTCACTGTCTATACGGATCATAAACCACTGACTCACGCGTTCAGGGAACGCAAAAGTAATTGCTCACCCCGTCAATATAGACATCTAGATTTTATAGCACAGTTTACCACGGATATTCAGCATATCTCTGGGAAGGACAACGTGGTCGCGGATACGCTTTCTCGAATAGAAGAACTACATGCACCAGTGGATTTAGAGCTGTTAGCCAAAAACCAAGAAAACGACCAAGAACTGCAACATTTTCTTAAATCGAAATCTTCGCTTCGGCTTGAGAAAATGAACATTCCTGGAAGTCGTATACAACTTTACTGCGACGTCAGTACACCGACTTCCAGGCCATTTGTACCAAAGTCATTACGCCGTCAAGTGTTTACTAGCCTGCACTCATTGAGCCACCCAGGTGCGAACAGCAGTGCTAAACTCGTCGCACAACGGTTCGTATGGCCCCAGATGAGGAAAGATTGCCGCGAGTGGTCCCAAGCCTGTGAATCTTGTCAACGCTCTAAGGTAAATCGGCATGTGTCGTCACCTTTAGGGACCCTCGATTTACCCACGGCGCGTTTCAAATACGTCCATGTGGATCTCATCGGACCATTGCCCTCATCACATGGATATCGGTATTGTTTGACAGCTATCGACCGCTTCACGCGCTGGCCTGAAGTCATCCCCATCACCGATATAACCGCAGAAACAGTCGCGAAAGCTTTCCTGTCAAATTGGGTGTCACGGTTTGGTTGCCCTACCGACATTGTTACCGACCGTGGCAAGCAATTCGAATCCTCCATCTTCCAATATTTATCAAAATCGATCGGTTTCAAACATCGGAGAACCACTGCTTACCATCCTCAGTGTAACGGTCTTATAGAACGGTTCCATCGTCAGCTAAAAGCCGCTATCATATGCCATGCCGATAGCAGTTGGAGCGAAAGTTTGCCATTGGTTTTACTTGGCGTAAGAAGCGCTTTCAAAGAAGACCTTCAATTTTCTACGGCGGAGCTTCTTTATGGTGAACCCCTCCGACTCCCCGGTGAGTTTTTCGGTCACAAAATAGAAAATGAGACTACCGATAGTACAGAATTTACAGCACGAATGAGGTCCTTTGCAGCCAAATTAAAACCTGTTGTCACATCACATCATGGCGTACCGAAACCATTTATCTTTAAAGATTTGTCAACCTGTAGCCACGTATTTCTTCGGGAAGACGCGTTACGAGGTGCACTAAAACCAGCGTATACGGGACCACACGAAGTCCTTCTCAGGGGTGATAAAGTGTTTAGAATACGCATGAAAGGGAGGGAAACCACGGTATCAGTAGACCGAATTAAACCAGCCTATATACTTTCTGACAAACATGACACACCATCCGAAAATACTTCCACTCCCACTGTCAGCCAATCGCAACTTCCAAAAAAAAAAAAAACCCGCTCAGGTCGTCACGTTCGGTTCCCGGACTATTATCGCCCGTAGGCACGGTCTCTGGGGGGGAGTAATGTGGGTAACTCACATAATTATAACATTAATATATATTATTCAATTGAATCAAGTATAGTAATATACTTTACCGTTACATAAGAATTACCCGAACGAATACTATAATATTAAATAATGATATGTACTTATATAAACGAATACAAAATAATTACAATTCAACGTTAGTTTGTCGTATCGTATGACGTCACTCGCGCCGGCCGTGCTATGGATACCCGGTCGGCCAAACGGGTTGTCTATCGTTGCTAAGCGCGCCCGCGCTGCATGAATGCGGGCAGTTGTGATTTTAACATAGACACGCTCACTGAATGTCGCTTGATGCTTATGCGTTTATTGCTATTCTCTGCCTATCTTTTGTGTATATCGCTGTGAATCCTCTGTTATATTCGCTTTGGACTATCTTCTTTGCTTCTGACTTTCTTTATTAATGTTCGTGAAGTGTTTGTGTAATATAAACAAGTGCAATCATCTGGACCTTTTCATTCGCACATACCCAAGGACTAAAATACTGAAGGTAAATTATTATCTATACATAACAACCCACAAGTATGTCGTGCACGACGATGTCGTGCTCCGTGCCCGTGTGCTCGCAGGGCGACGACATGCTCGCCGCGCCGCGCCCGGCCGCCTGCTGCCCGGAGTACTTGTGCGGTGAGTATGTCGTGCACGACGATGTCGTGCTCCGTGTGCGTGTGCTCGCAGGGCGACGACATGCTCGCCGCGCCGCGCCCGGCCGCCTGCTGCCCGGAGTACTTGTGCGGTGAGTATGTCGTGCACGACGATGTCGTGCTCCGTGCCCGTGTGCTCGCAGGGCGACGACATGCTCGCCGCGCCGCGCCCGGCCGCCTGCTGCCCGGAGTACTTGTGCGGTGAGTATGTCGTGCACGACGATGTCGTGCTCCGTGCCCGTGTGCTCGCAGGGCGACGACATGCTCGCCGCGCCGCGCCCGGCCGCCTGCTGCCCGGAGTACTTGTGCGGTGAGTATGTCGTGCACGACGATGTCGTGCTCCGTGCCCGTGTGCTCGCAGGGCGACGACATGCTCGCCGCGCCGCGCCCGGCCGCCTGCTGCCCGGAGTACTTGTGCGGTGAGTATGTCGTGCACGACGATGTCGTGCTCCGTGCCCGTGTGCTCGCAGGGCGACGACATGCTCGCCGCGCCGCGCCCGGCCGCCTGCTGCCCGGAGTACTTGTGCGGTGAGTATGTCGTGCACGACGATGTCGTGCTCCGTGCCCGTGTGCTCGCAGCGCGACGACATGCTCGCCGCGCTGCGCCCGGCCGCCTGCTGCCCGGAGTACTTGTGCGGTGAGTGTAACCACCCCTAACACACTACCACAGTATAATGAAGAGTACAAAGTACAGTATGAACACTCCCTGAAAGTGCCGCCCACCCGCGCTCGGTTACCTCGCAGTTACCGGCTGAGGTAACTGAACTGTGAGCGGGAAGAGCGCGGGTGGGCGGAACTCGCGGGCGGCGGGCGGCGGGGAGTGTCCACAGTGTGACACTACAGAACTCCTGATGTCCAAAAAAGCCGCGCGTTTCGAGCGAGAGCGACCGAGCTTTGCAGCGCTTCAAAAAATAACGTTCGTAGATTACGCCTACTGATGTGCATATTGCGGAAACTTTCCAAAATGCCTAAAAAAGGTCTTTTCGACAGGTAAGTTAACACTAGACTTAAGACCTTTTATATACTAAAAAATGCTTCAAAAAGGTCTTATAAACATGTAAGTTAAACCAAAAATAATTGATACTCGTCCAGCCATTTAAGTGTCAAGTCGAAAATTACCGCAGTGTGTTAAGACGAAGGTTTTTAAACAGTGTGTGTAGGCAGTGATGGCATACGGTACTGAGACGTGGTCACTCACAATGGGCCTCATTAGGAGGCTCAAACTCCATACATGTAACCGAAACTGAAAAAAAAAAAATTCAGCAAATATCAATGTGTGGCACATATTTCGACAGTTGTTCTAAAATGACTGAGCTTTCCCAAAAAAAATTTGATTTAGTAAACAGTTTCCGAAATATTCGCTCCGAAAGTAGTAAAAATTGTGTCCTCCCCCCCTCTATTTTCTAAACGGTATGTTCAAAAAATTTGAATAAATTTACAAATATAAAGCTTAATAAATACTTTCAACGAAAATTGTTTTCGACATGATCGGACATACCGTTTTTAAGTTATTGCCAAAAAACTGCGCTTCTCAGCAAAAGGACGTAAGTGCCGGGGAGATACGCTCTTTTGTTAGTGTTTCTTTTTCCATATCGTATTTTTTTCATCTGTAGTGCATTTTTTTGTATGAACGGCTGCGGAACCCCTGCATGGGCGAGTCCGACTCGCACTTGGCCGCTTCTTTAATTTCCATTCCGCATAAATTTGTTGCACACGTATCATGACAGTCTGCCACTATGCGTATTAAAAAATAAAACTTTGATTTTTTTTTAAATAAAACAATTTATTTATTTATTTATTTATTTATTGCAGTCATGTACATTTCACAACACCTTCTTATTTAACGGATTATATCGCGTGTATTATCTCATTTATTCTTATTTCTCATCTTCTAGTTTGATTTTTTGTTGTTTACTTCATTGTGTGTTTGAAAAAAGCACTATACATACCTCGGCGGGAAATATGGGGTTGCCCGCCTCGGACCCATCCGTCCGTCTATATGTCTTCGGCCGGCAACCCCTTTCGTCCTGGCCTCTGTAGTAATGTGCTATTATTCATAAACTGACCAGCTATTACAATGGTGTGGCTGCTGTTTGTCAGTAATAATGTGTTGGTAATCTTTATTTGACACCTGTTCCATGTCATAAACTGGCGATGACTGACATAAACAGATACTACTATTGTGTCACAGTACCAAAGCCGCAAGACAACCCGGTGTGCGAGGAGCCGAAGAAGATGGAATGCGGTTACGGACAAGTGCTGAAACAGAAGACTACGCCCAACGGATGCAAGGAGTTTGCTTGTGGTATGTTTAATTCTTTTTTATATGTTATCATGGGATTCATGGGCAAGCGAGTAGACGGATCGACTGATGGTACGTGATCAGATCAGAGGATCAGATTACGTGAGATATTTCTTAACGCACAAGGAAGACTTGTCCAAAAAGATAAGGAGATCCGACTCTAATTGAAATGGGAACAGGATTACGCTAGGATGATGGTGCATTGTTGGAAACGATTGGTGCTAAAAACTGGCCGCAAAACTTGCCACCAGTTTGAATCATTTTTCTAAAATGTACAGTCTAGATTGGAGTTTTTATTTTTCGTAGATCCGGCACCAAGCTACTGTGTGACTCTGTCTGTCTGCCTATCCGACTGTTAAAGTGCCATATCTCAGGAATTACTTATGTATGTAAAAATGTGTTTCAATATTACGTATGTAGGTAATATTGAAAATCAAAAATAAGTTAAAAGATTTTTATATTCTAGGTCAAGTGGAGTATCATACGATATAGCTTGATTTGTACATTCTTAAACATTTTTTTACGTTGAATTAATTTTGATTTACAAAGGAAAAAAACGCTATAGATATCAGGTGTAAACTTAACTTAACCGGAACCGGTTAATAACGTTAGGGTAAAACAATTTAACGGATTATATCGCGTATATTATCTCATTTTAGTTCCCGACGTTTCGGAAGCTTTCCAGCTTTCCATGGTCACGGGAGGACTCCTCCTCATGAAAATGAGATAATATACGCGATATAATCCGTTAAATTGTTTTATTTCAATGAGTAATAATCGCGGAAACAGAAGAAAATATAACGTTAGGGTAATTGAAAGTTTGTATGGAACCCTCGGTGCGCAAATAATCTCGCACTTGGACGGTTTTTTTAATGGGTATGACTTACTCGTAGGCTGGATTTAACCTTCTGGAATAAGACATGTTCGAAGATTAAGTGCCTAATGCTAAAAAAAATTGACTTTGATTATTGAAAAAACCCTTATTCCATTTTAATCCAGAATGCAAGCCGGCAAGCGAATGCGAGCACATCCCGACCGACAGCGAAGGGGAGATCATGCCGGGCATGCAGCGGACCATAGACACGAAAGGGTGCTGCCCGAAGGCCGAGCTCGTGTGTCGGCCGGACACGTGCCCCGCGCCCGACACGTGCCCGCCGCTGCACACGCTACGCACCGTCAATGTGTCTGGCTTGTGCTGTCCAGAATACAAGTGTGGTGAGTGACAACCGATAAGTAGAAATGTTGGTGGAACATTATAGACACAAAGTGTTGCCCGCGTAAGTAGTGTGTCGCCCTCACACGTGCCCGCGGCTTCATATCCTACACACAGTGGCGAATCGTTTTTTCTTTGTTCCATTCTCAAATTCCTTCATTCTTTGTCTGGTCAGGGCATGACATTCACACAGTATATGCTTCATTGTCTCTGCCTCGTGACAAACATTCTACAATCCGTGTTGTCAGAAAGTCCCATCTTAGCCAAGAGTCCTTTGACCCCGAAGTGACCTGGGAACACCCTTGTAATTCTGAGCTGTCTTTTTCTGTATTTCCAGTTTCTGGATCCAGCTTCATTCTTATTTTTCTATGGATATGCCTCAGACCTGCTACCTTCTTCCACTCCTGTTTGTTTTCGTTTTTAGCAAGGTCCTTAATGGCCGTTAGTATGGTTCACTGTGAGAGTTCCACACATACATCATTGTAAACCTGCCGTTTTTCCATCCATCGTAATTTATAATTATACACAAGTATTTTCCAAGTTTAACTAAACCATAATCGAGAAGGTAAATACAATTATATTTATATTTAATCTAATTATTGCAGAACTGCCCGCTGACAAATGTCTGGTGACGCTGGAATGGGAAGCGGCGCCTAAGGGCGGCGAGAAAGCGCGCTCTACTCCGCAGACCATGCTGAAGGATGTAAGTATTGTTTCTGTGTGATAAGTTGATTGAAATATGTAGAAGCATTTTATACAAGAGATGTGCCTAAACATAAAAAAAACGAAAATGACGCCCATGAAGAAGTCGACTACTTACAGCTGCCAAAATGTCAAAATTCTAGTGTTGAGTTTTCTATGTGATAAGTAGCAAAGGTCAGACGAGCAGACAAGTCCTGATGGGAGCTTGTCATCGCTCGTGAAAATGTGTAACATCAGCGGAGTCTTCTACATTCTGCCAAAAGTGCCCACTATACTCGCTTCTTGAAGGACCTCATTGGTACAGCGCTTCGGGAACGACTATTGTTTTAGACTTAATAATCATAAGTTATTGTACTCCTCTTCTGTTCTGTATTCTCCTCATGCTTGAGAAATTTGATGTTTTATGCGATTCCAACTTCATTAATCAAATTTAATCACTTGTTTATAATTTTAATACTTGCCGGGAATCGAACCCGGGATCGCCAGATTCGTGCAACCAACTGTGCTAAACATGTAGTTGCTACAGTCATGAAATGTTGTAGCTGGAGTCGGCGTGGCTGGACGGCCCGTGCCGCTCGTGCTCGTGTGCTCCCTCGGGGGCGGGGGGGGCGCCGGCGCCGCGCTGCGCCGTGGCGGAGTGCCCCGCGCTGCGCCCCGACGACCAGTTCGTGCTGGAGCCGCAGCCCGTGCCCTTCGCCTGCTGCCCCGTGCTCGCGCAGGTGGCCTGCCGCGACGGCGACGCTCTCTATGAGGTGAGTCCTACTGTCTACCGGCCGGTGTCGGCCCGTGGCGGAGTGCCCCGCGCTGCGCCCCGACGACCAGTTCGTGCTGGAGCCGCAGCCCGTGCCCTTCGCCTGCTGCCCCGTGCTCGCGCAGGTGGCCTGCCGCGACGGCGACGCTCTCTATGAGGTGAGTCCTACTGTCTACCGGCCGGTGTCGGCCCGTGGCGGAGTGCCCCGCGCTGCGCCCCGACGACCAGTTCGTGCTGGAGCCGCAGCCCGTGCCCTTCGCCTGCTGCCCCGTGCTCGCGCAGGTGGCCTGCCGCGACGGCGACGCTCTCTATGAGGTGAGTCCTACTGTCTACCGGCCGGTGTCGGCCCGTGGCGGAGTGCCCCGCGCTGCGCCCCGACGACCAGTTCGTGCTGGAGCCGCAGCCCGTGCCCTTCGCCTGCTGCCCCGTGCTCGCGCAGGTGGCCTGCCGCGACGGCGACGCTCTCTATGAGGTGAGTCCTACTGTCTACCGGCCGGTGTCGGCCCGTGGCGGAGTGCCCCGCGCTGCGCCCCGACGACCAGTTCGTGCTGGAGCCGCAGCCCGTGCCCTTCGCCTGCTGCCCCGTGCTCGCGCAGGTGGCCTGCCGCGACGGCGACGCTCTCTATGAGGTGAGTCCTACTGTCTACCGGCCGGTGTCGGCCCGTGGCGGAGTGCCCCGCGCTGCGCCCCGACGACCAGTTCGTGCTGGAGCCGCAGCCCGTGCCCTTCGCCTGCTGCCCCGTGCTCGCGCAGGTGGCCTGCCGCGACGGCGACGCTCTCTATGAGGTGAGTCCTACTGTCTACCGGCCGGTGTCGGCCCGTGGCGGAGTGCCCCGCGCTGCGCCCCGACGACCAGTTCGTGCTGGAGCCGCAGCCCGTGCCCTTCGCCTGCTGCCCCGTGCTCGCGCAGGTGGCCTGCCGCGACGGCGACGCTCTCTATGAGGTGAGTCCTACTGTCTACCGGCCGGTGTCGGCCCGTGGCGGAGTGCCCCGCGCTGCGCCCCGACGACCAGTTCGTGCTGGAGCCGCAGCCCGTGCCCTTCGCCTGCTGCCCCGTGCTCGCGCAGGTGGCCTGCCGCGACGGCGACGCTCGCTATGAGGTGAGTCCTACTGTCTACCGGCCGGTGTCGGCCCGTGGCGGAGTGCCCCGCGCTGCGCCCCGACGACCAGTTCGTGCTGGAGCCGCAGCCCGTGCCCTTCGCCTGCTGCCCCGTGCTCGCGCAGGTGGCCTGCCGCGACGGCGACGCTCTCTATGAGGTGAGTCCTACTGTCTACCGGCCGGTGTCGGCCCGTGGCGGAGTGCCCCGCGCTGCGCCCCGACGACCAGTTCGTGCTGGAGCCGCAGCCCGTGCCCTTCGCCTGCTGCCCCGTGCTCGCGCAGGTGGCCTGCCGCGACGGCGACGCTCTCTATGAGGTGAGTCCTACTGTCTACCGGCCGGTGTCGGCCCGTGGCGGAGTGCCCCGCGCTGCGCCCCGACGACCAGTTAGTGCTGGAGCCGCAGCCCGTGCCCTTCGCCTGCTGCCCCGTGCTCGCGCAGGTGGCCTGCCGCGACGGCGACGCTCTCTATGAGGTGAGTCCTACTGTCTACCGGCCGGTGTCGGCCCGTGGCGGAGTGCCCCGCGCTGCGCCCCGACGACCAGTTAGTGCTGGAGCCGCAGCCCGTGCCCTTCGCCTGCTGCCCCGTGCTCGCGCAGGTGGCCTGCCGCGACGGCGACGCTCTCTATGAGGTGAGTCCTACTGTCTACCGGCCGGTGTCGGCCCGTGGCGGAGTGCCCCGCGCTGCGCCCCGACGACCAGTTCGTGCTGGAGCCGCAGCCCGTGCCCTTCGCCTGCTGCCCCGTGCTCGCGCAGGTGGCCTGCCGCGACGGCGACGCTCTCTATGAGGTGAGTCCTACTGTCTACCGGCCGGTGTCGGCCCGTGGCGGAGTGCCCCGCGCTGCGCCCCGACGACCAGTTCGTGCTGGAGCCGCAGCCCGTGCCCTTCGCCTGCTGCCCCGTGCTCGCGCAGGTGGCCTGCCGCGACGGCGACGCTCTCTATGAGGTGAGTCCTACTGTCTACCGGCCGGTGTCGGCCCGTGGCGGAGTGCCCCGCGCTGCGCCCCGACGACCAGTTAGTGCTGGAGCCGCAGCCCGTGCCCTTCGCCTGCTGCCCCGTGCTCGCGCAGGTGGCCTGCCGCGACGGCGACGCTCTCTATGAGGTGAGTCCTACTGTCTACCGGCCGGTGTCGGCCCGTGGCGGAGTGCCCCGCGCTGCGCCCCGACGACCAGTTCGTGCTGGAGCCGCAGCCCGTGCCCTTCGCCTGCTGCCCCGTGCTCGCGCAGGTGGCCTGCCGCGACGGCGACGCTCTCTATGAGGTGAGTCCTACTGTCTACCGGCCGGTGTCGGCCCGTGGCGGAGTGCCCCGCGCTGCGCCCCGACGACCAGTTCGTGCTGGAGCCGCAGCCCGTGCCCTTCGCCTGCTGCCCCGTGCTCGCGCAGGTGGCCTGCCGCGACGGCGACGCTCTCTATGAGGTGAGTCCTACTGTCTACCGGCCGGTGTCGGCCCGTGGCGGAGTGCCCCGCGCTGCGCCCCGACGACCAGTTCGTGCTGGAGCCGCAGCCCGTGCCCTTCGCCTGCTGCCCCGTGCTCGCGCAGGTGGCCTGCCGCGACGGCGACGCTCTCTTACGGTAGAATAAATCGGTATATTATAGAATAGAGCACTTGTGATATTCCAATGCCCGTCACTGACCCATTAGTTGGCACCTTCAACCTTAATTCGTAGCAATAGGAGTGACAAACAAGATGTCAAATTATTGGAATTTAAATGTTAAGTCCCCGTGGACGTTAACTTTTAATAGGGTCGCCAATTACGGTTGCATAAGCGACGAATGAATAATGCGTATGTCGATAAGTTTATCATGTAATCTAGTGGATACTAAGCTAATTTCAATAGCTGTCTTCGCAGTAAGCTCGGCCGAATTTCACCTTCCCATACAAACGGAGTTTCGTCCTTATTTTAAAAGTACGTGTTGGATTGTAAGGAAAATTTGTATATACAACGACATGAGGTATGTCTAGGCCTGAAACTAGTTTACATGCCTGCAGTTTATAAAACAGACGAAATACAGCAAAAACAAGTTTTATATGAAAAACTTAAATTTGCTGTATTCTTTTTACTATGGTATCTGAAGCTACAAAAACTAATTACAGGCCTGCATATATCTAAACTTATTCTAAGTACAAAGTTTCAGAGCAAACTAGCTAATCGTTTGAAAATGAGAGCGTAACTACGTTTTTATGGAGACCCGATCTTACTGGGGACTCTTAATTTGATCTAATATAACACGTTGTCACGTTTCCAGCCGGGCAAGAACTGGACGTCTCCCCACGACGTGTGTGAGTCGTACCAGTGCGTTGAGGTGGAGCCTGGCAAACTGGACAAGCTCACCACCGTGCAGACCTGCCCCAGCGACTGTGAACCGGTGAGACAAAGCGACATAGAGTTAATCGTCAATAACTACAACCAGATTATTAAATTACTGGCCACAACTTTTGTCAACGGTCCCCACGCCATTTCTAAAAATACTCCGGCGGTATTTTTTACAATATGTTGCAACTATTCAAAATATTTTATTTTCTTTAGTACATTTTTTTTAGTACATATCCTGTATATCATACTTTTGCTATTTGGCCAGTTACCGGAGAGAGGCCGTGTCATGTCATTATTTTAGCTCGAACGGCAGCATGTTTTATGAAACCGACGTCGGTATGCTCGGCGGTAGGATCCCACAACATCCTAGGCGCCTAGCGTGTGGGGGGTGTCGCGCTCGGGCGCCTAGATCAGCTACAGTGTACCTAGTTTTGATACTATATTTTGTTAGGTCAGTCAGTAGGTACATATGTTGGTCAACCTTTGCGGAAAGTTGCCAGTAATAGACACTCGCTAACTGAAACTCAAATATAATACTCTGAATTACAACAAACGCTATCTATGATTTGGTTACCTGATTATTTTCATGAAACATACTCGCATCTGAGAACCACCGCAAGAAAACCAATATGGAAGTAGAATAAAAAACTGCATTTTGTCCGCGCGCTTTATGGAATTCAGAATACATACTGTTCTGAGAGCAAAAATAAACAGTGTGAAACTCTTTAATTCGTACTTATGCTATGCTCGTATGCTGCTCAAACTTAAACAGCGTGAACCTGGATTCCTTGAAATTGTGATTCGTCGATTTTTCGGTAATTTTCATATGAATAACTATCATTTCCCCAGGGTTGGAAGTACTTCCCAGCTGAGCCTTCAAGCAACCAGTGCTGCGGCAAGTGCAAGCCGGTGGCCTGCATCTGCACCGGCGTGGAGCACCCCATTGGGGAGACCTGGACCTCGCCAGACGCCTGCACCAACTACACCTGCGTTCTTGCTGACGGCAATGTGAGTTGGAGGCATGCCCTCGTATGTCATGTCCCGTGATTGACCGAAGAATTTCGAGATGAACCGAAGACCTGGACATGCCCCGACATCTGCACCAACTACACCTGCGTGTTCTCTCATGCTATCTTGATTTAGGGACATGCTTTTGTATGTCTTGTCCCAGGGTTGGGAGTGTTTCTAAGGAAACCGGAGAGGAGCATTCTTTCGGCGAGGCCTGGACATCCCCGACACCTGCAACAACTACACCTGCATGTTCGCTGGTGGCAACTTGATTTAGGGACATGCTTTTGTATGTCATTACGCGCTTTGGGAGTATGTCCTGGCTGTGCTGTAAAGTATCCAGCGGATTAGCTGTCCGAAGTATGTTTTATAGGTGGATAAGTAGGTAGAGTAAAACCAGTCTCAAAATGAACGCCTCGCCACTGAGTTGACCCTACACTTAGATGAATGTTACTTTGGTCGGTTATCGGATCGGCATTCAGTTTAAGATTGCATTTATTTTATTATGTTTGTGAAGTTTTACAAAATATTAAATGTCATTCAGTCAATAATATAACAAGAAACTACTCTTCTAGCATATTTTCCGTCTTACAGCTGCAAGTCCAAACGTCAAACGAGACCTGCCCAGAAGTGTCGGTGGCCCTGCAGAAGCAGTTCGTGCTCAAGGAAGACAAGCCTGCTGGCAAGTGCTGCAAGACGCACGAGCTTGTCGCTTGCAGGGTCGGCAATGAAATTTATCAGGTACTCTTATACTTCAAACATTTCCAGTGTTTATGTATTAGTTCATAAAAACAATGTCCAGAGAGGTCATTGACCACAAAGGTTCCAGCAGAATATCAGTACTTCGCTCGAAAGGGTATCACTGAAATGCGAACTTTTTCGTTTTGCTGTAGTATCTACACGCCGGTTTTTTTTTATTGATTGCTTTTTGATAATGTTATACAGTTACATAGTTTTAATGTTACTATCTATAAAATGAATGGGGAATGGACGAAAATTTTCAAAAAACTTGAAACTGTGTTTATAGGTAGGAAGAAGCCTCTTTATTGTTAGAAAAAAATTACAGATTTTTCTGTGGCTTAGAAAAAAATAAAAAGATGAAACGGTGTTGGTGGACCTATATACCTGCCTTATACGGTACGGCAAAGGCAGCATTGATATTTTCGATTAAAATGGCTGTAAATGTACTGTTATTCTTGCTGTACCGTATAAGGCAGGCATATAGGGCCACCAACATCGTTTCATCTTTTTATTTTTTTCTAAGCCACAGAAAAATCTGTATTTTTTTCTGACAATAAGGAGGCTTATACCTATAAACAAAATTTCAAGATTTTTGAAAATGTTCATCCATTCCCCATTGACTGTCGAGTTTGTTTCGACTTCTTTTCGAGAGTTGTAAAAGTGCCCTTACGGCCTACTTCCAGAATAAAGATCATTATTTAATTATCTTTTTTACTGTTTTGTGTGTGTGTGTGTGTATACCAAACGAATAAATGTCTAATCTATGTGAGTACGGCATAATGACTCAAAAAAAAACTTGGAGTTAGTTTTAGACAGTGGTGTGGGTTCATTTCTTGATTGTTGAGATGTATATTCACTTTTAAGCGAATTTCATCAAAATTAAAAATAATTCAAACTTTTCCTTGCTTAAAATTTGACATTTATGTTATTCCCATTATGAATATGAACATGTACTATGTACTTTACCTAACATTGAAATTGAGCGGGCGTATACCTTACATATAACATTCTGCCCGACGACTTTAAAAAGTCTTAACATACTCCGAATTTTGATCGCGTTATTTTTCATTTAACGCGTACATTCAACGCACTAAGAAGACGGTTCTTAGAGACTTACTGATAACGTTTATCACGTTTACAGGAAGGACAAACGTGGCAGTCGCCGGATCCGTGCAAGAACTTCACGTGCGCGCGCGACGGCACCGGGCGGCTGGCACACTCGCCGAGCCTCGAGACTTGCTCCACCACGTGCAAGCGCGGCTGGGCGTACGTGCCGCCGTCGGCGGGAGTGTGCTGCGGGCATTGTCGGCAGGAACAGTGCGTGGTGGAGGACGAGTTGAAAGACGCAGGTAGATAAAAAACCGACCAAGAGCATGTCAGACCATGCTCAATTTAGGGTTCCACAGCCATTTATACAAAAACTAACAAAAGGGCGTATCTCCCCAGCACTTACGTCCTTTTAGTGAGAAGCGCAGTTTTTTAGCAATAACTTAAAAACGGTATGCCCGATCATCTTGAAAACAATTTTTGTTGGAAGTATTAATTAAGCTTTATATGGGTAATTTTTTTATATTTTTTGAACATACCGTTGCCGTTTAGAAAATAGAGGGGGGACACAATTATGGCTACTTTCGGGGCGGATATATCCGAAAATATTCACTAAATCAATATTTTTTTTGATTTAGGCTCAGTGTTTGTACAAGATTTTTCTCCTTTTGGCTACGGAACCTTAAAAACCGGCCAAGTGCGAGTCAGACTCGCGCACCGACTGTTCCGTACAAAATATACGCTACAAACGGCCTTATCTATGAAAATCCAATGTTATCAGATCCTTACTCCTGAGCAAAATGTACGCGGTGTTCGGTCATTTTATATTGGTTATTGATATAGACAGATAGACATAAAATGTACTGTTTTTAGTATTTGTTGTTATAGCGGCAACAGAAATATACCATCTGTGAAAATTTCAATTGTAGCTAGCTATTACGGTCCATGAGATACAGCCTGGTGACAGACGGACAGACAGAGACGGACAGCGAAGTCTTAGTAATAGGGTCCCGTTTTACCCTTTCGGTACGGAACCCTAAAAACGATGGCAAACGTGCACCACTAATATTAAAGAGCGTATCTTCATAGCACTCACGTCCTTTTGTTGAGAAGCGCAATATTTCGCCAATAACTCAAGAACGCTAGACTCGATTATGTTGAAAGTGTTTATTAAGCGTTTCATTTGACGTTTTTTCATGTATTTTGGACATAAGGTTTAAAAGATAAAGTGCGAGGGACACAATTTAGGTATGCTACTTTCGCAGCGGTTATGTCCGAAAATATTCACCAAAAAATAGGTTACAAATCTTAAAATATTTTTAAAAGAACTGTCGAAATGTGTGCTACATTTCATTTCATTTCATTTATTGAATTATAAAAGATTTGTAACATACGTATACCCCACGGCGTTACTTTGATTTATACTTAAAACTAAAGAATCAGCTTCTGTTACATGTATGGAGTGCCTCCCCTAGAAATATTAGGTATTTTTTGTTATTTAACAACCAATCTAAGTAGCTACTTATACAAGACACATGTTACTTAGGTACTCTAAACTTCATCAATATATATGTTATAGTTTTTGGTTAAAATGCCTGTGACATACGCATGACGAAACTATAAGGATTCCGTTTAAGGACACCTAAAAATAAATATCAGAACCAAACTTTGACTTGATCATAGTTTATTTATCGTGCATATTAATTCAAGGTTCAAGCTGGACATCAGCGGACAACTGCACGACGTACACCTGCGACCGCAGCGGCGAGGACCTGCTGCTGACGTCATCGCGTGCGCCTTGCCCCGACGTGACGTCATGCGCGCCCGAGGACCTCGTCAACGAGACCTGCTGCACAGTGTGCAAGGAAAAGCCCGCCGCCCTCAGTGAGTGACCAATGTTCCCGTCATACTGCTGCTGACGTCATCGCCCTGCCCCGACGTGACGTCATGCGCGCCCGAGGACCTCGTCAACGAGACCTGCTGCACAGTGTGCAAGGAGAAGCCCGCCGCCCTCAGTGAGTGACCCAATGTTGCATTCCAATAGTCAAAAGATCGAGATGTTCAACCGGTAATCCAAAACTTCTAGGTTGGGGCTTTATCACACTGCACGACATTATCGTCACGTAAGCGCAACGAGCTCGCGGCGTTCAATCAGTATATTGAAGAGTCGCATTGAGCACGCTGCGATCGCGTCGCATGCAAATTACTCGCAAATCGCTAGTGTGATAAGGTCATTAGAATCCCAGGCATATTTACCTACCTACTTAATCATACATACATACCTACCTACTCTTCCGTCAATATTTATAAACTCGACCTACTGTTTTTTTACTAGCCAATATGTGTCTCACTGCTGGATCAAGGCCCTCCCACAGTTTCGCTACTCTTCCCAGTAATTTATCTATTTGTCTTGCAGGCACGTGCTACCCGGAGTCAATACCAGCTGCGGATACGATCAACCTCATCCGCGTGACCCTGCGTCCGCACGGCGC
Source organism: Hedya salicella (assembly GCA_905404275.2). Classification (NCBI taxonomy): domain Eukaryota; kingdom Metazoa; phylum Arthropoda; class Insecta; order Lepidoptera; family Tortricidae; genus Hedya; species Hedya salicella. Next base: position 4,322,142 of record FR990104.1, read on the forward strand.
ATGCGTCAACACGGAGCCCATCGCCGACTTCCGCGAGTGCCGCGGCGCCTGCGACTCCGGCACCGTCTACAACAACCGTGAGTACACACTGACACTGGTGTAGTTGCTCATTCTAAAACAGCGCAGGTGACAACTAACTGGTCACAGAGTAGAAAATCGTACAGTAGCTTATGTTTCTACTAAGGCGGGGCTTACTATAGAAAATGTATCTATTAAGTACTGTTTTTTTATTTTATTTGGTTGTATTCTTCTTTCACATGTTCTCAAATATCTTTAAAAGTAGGCTAGCCGTATATAAAAAATATGTTTTTAGGTTCCATGTCCTTGATAATGAAGTAACGAAATAGGTTTCCATTTAAGAGCGTTTATACCCGCTTAGCTGGCAACTTCGCTTATTTTGTCATCTTACTTCATTATTTTGTGGTATTTGGATGAAACTTAAAGATATGTTCAATACATACCCTACATTTTTAGCATTTATATTGTGTTTAATTCATGTACTCATCGCTTTTGCCTGAATTTTCTTACAAAACTAGATATAGACTTAAATTCATTTTTAGAGCTTTGGTTGTGGCAATATCATGAAATTTTGCACTGTGCCAGCTTTCTACCGAAAACGTAATGAATGAATTGAAATCATGTTCAAGTTACATTCACATTTCTCAAAATAATCAAGAAAAACCAAAAAATATGCGACGTTGCTAGTTAAGCAGGTATAAACTCTCTTAATGGTACCATATATTATGACTTATTTGGTTTCTGTTTTGGGCCATGCATTTTTGTCTGTTAAATAGTCCTGTCCAATAATATATCCTTACCATTAGAGTCCTTTCAACGAAGATTGAAATGTTAACTATAATGAAAATCTGGCTTCTGCCCGCGACTTCAGACTTCAGTAGCTTATGTCCTTCCCTTGGACTCAAACTATCGCCATACCAAATTTCGTCCAGGTTCAGCGGTTTAAGCGTGAAGAGATAAGGCCGAGCCCCACCGGGTGCGTGTGCGTGGCGTGCGCGTTGTAAAGTACGAATCCTCATAAGAGATGATACACCGCTGTGTACGCACACGCATGCGGTGCGGCTGGGCCTGTAACATACAGACAGACGCACTTTCGCAAATTTAATGTGTTCGCGGAGGAGAAAAAGACGATACCCCCTCTTTTTTTCGCCGGGTAGAAATTATCCTATAACCATCTTTTTTTATATACTACTAAGGTGGCAAACAAGCATACGGCCTGGCCTTATGTTAAGAAGTCACCGCAGCCTATGAACGCTTGCAAAGCCAGGGGCATTGTAACACGAGATTTTCGTGTATAATATAATAATATTAAAATAGTTATTTCACAGTACTCCGAGTTATGTATAACACCATCTAGCGACCGTTGTGCGTATTAATGAGTCCAACATGCAAGCATATCGAGCGAGCTATTGGATTACGCACATCACCTAGCAAAGTAGTACCACATTTTACCGTCAACTTAGGGTGGCGTATGAGTGACTTCGTTCCTTTTTGATTTGCATCTGGAGAGAAACGCACGCGCCAGTTCGATTTCAATCCGAAAATGGCGGATTATTGCGCTTTACTTCTCTTTACCGATGGATACTAGTTCCCAAATAATTTAAATAACAACACAGGCAGTAAAATGTGGTGAAACATCGTTAAGCATCGGCAATACGTGCGTGTTGCCGAACTTTTAAGAACCTATTCACTCCCGTTTCGAAAAACCCCATACTGTAACCTCCAGGGAAAAGTTCTTGTGGATACCCAGCTACCCATGTACCAAAAATAGTTAAAATTTGATTTAGCGTGATGAAGCCACAACTACGCATACAAACAAACAAAAATATAAACAAAGCGTGTCTGTGACTTCCAAATAGTCCGTTACAATTTTTTTTTACATCTTCAATATGCAAAGATTTCATTTTTATAACTTTATAATAGTATAGATTATCGATATTTAATTGACAGAGACCGGTAGCCACGACTCGAAGTGCGAGTGCTGCCAGGCCACCAAGTACGCGAAGGTGACGGCGCAGCTGCAGTGCGAGGACGGCAGCCGCCGCGCGCACGTCGTCGCGTCGCCGCTGCGGTGCGGCTGCCGCGCGTGCGGCGCCGGCGCGCCCCCGCACCCCACCGACACCAGTAAGGACATCGAAATATTATAGCAACCCACCACAATAGTACCTACATCACTGCGGAGGCTGCGAAGTAGGGGATTGCCGGCCGAGTAGTTATAGATGGCCGAGTGTTCATGAGGCCGTCTAGAGATACGAGGCCGACAATCCCTGTTCGCGCCGAGGCTTTCTCAAACATGCAATGAAATAAAAAACGATATTTTTATCCAGTAAAAATTTTGTTCCCACTATATAGTACATAACTCCAGACGCCGGGAAAGAAGGGCTTGCCGGGTGAGTAGGTATAGATGATAGGACGGATAGGCGGATTGTGATACGAAGCCGGCAAGCCCTTTTCACGGCCAGTCCTGTATAGTGCTTTTCTCAAACATATGCAATGAAATAAAAAATACACCACTCAAAAAACTACACTAGTTTTTTTTTTTAATTTTCTCCAATCCCTCCATATATTTTTATCGGAAGTCGTCCGTATTTCGCGTGTGTAGTGTACGAATAGACCCTATTATGGCCATTATACACAATCTGATAATAAGAATCTTAATTTGTATTATAAATAAAATAAATGCAGAGGATTTTAAATGTTGTCTATGGTCTCTGGTAACTTTTAAGTACCTATATAGATTATATTTTAAATTTATTCATCAACACAATGAATCATGCAGATTTGTATTCTTAATATTAATCCGTGTGTGTGGCTTCAACGCGGATATTTTTGGTCCGTTAACCATTCATCCACTAGAAAAAAATATAATTCAGCTGTTTAACCTGTTCGTGAACATAGTCAAAATGTTCAAATTTAAATTTAAATTTTTGTATGTAATTCCTTTACAGTCCTCTCGAGTTTTTCCGCCCAAAACGCGATACTTTGAAGCCTGTTATAACGCACGTTATGACATTTCATTACATGTTTGAGAAAAACAATTTATGAAAAAACATTCTCTTCTTTCCCGGCGTCTGCAGTAATGTACTATTATATTTAAATGAGTATAATCCCGGAAACAGAAGATAAAGATTAGGAGAGAAATATTATAAAGAGTATACTGTTCGTAAAGCTTATCTTACTCTGAATTTAATTAATTTGTCTGTTTCCTTTGGGAGTTTAAGGATAAACTTTTTTATTAATGATAGGTACATCATTTTGAAAATTGTTATCAGAACGAAACTGCAGTTATACCAAATAAAATACCGATCGATGGTGGGTAATAGAACCAATGGCAATCGCTTCTTATTAATTTTGACCATTAAGAGTCCCCAGCAAGCTCGGCCGAATTTCACCTTCCCATACAAACGGAGTTTTGTTGTCATTTTGAAACTACGTATTGGATTGTAATGAAACTGCTAATCGAATGGCATGAGGTATATCTAGGCTTGTTATTAGTTTATATGGGTCTAATTTATAAAACTAACGAAATACAGCAAAAACAAGTTTTGTATGAAAAACTTAAATTCGGTGTATTTTTTTAATATTGTATCTGAAGCTACATAAACTAATTACAGGCCTGCATATACCTTAACTTATTCTAAGTGCAAAGTTTTAGAGCAAACTAGCTAGTCGTTTTAAAATGAGAGCGTAACTACGTTTGTACGGAGAACCGAGGTTACCGGGGACTTAAATAATGTGCCTATATCAAACATTCACATGGATATTTATCCAGGTTACTCCGGAGTGAAGAGACCACAAAAGAGAGAGGAATATGACTACGATATTCCGGAGATATACGCTCGGATGGCGCCCGACCGCAGATAGACCCCGAGAACTCTCCGAGACAGACGATAGCTCGAGAATTCTCGGAAATAAAAGGAGCATGAGAAGAAACAAGAGATTCAACAACAATTTGTATTTAGTAGCCAAATGATCACATTTAATTTTTTTAATTAAACATAATATTAAATTACAACTTTTTTTTCATTTAATATGCATACAGTTATCCATTTCTTTCAGTTACCGTTTAAATAATTTAATTATTTATTCGGTCGAAGTAAGAATTGTATGAGGCTAGAGGCAGGACTAGAGGGTTATGAATTGCGGACTGCATCTGTTTAAATCCTTACTGGACTCAGTGATAAAATAAGTATCTTTATAAAAACAAAATCATTTTGGCAAATGTTTAATTATGCATACATTGATATCCATTCCTGTCCTGTAAAATGGACATAATCCTCGTTTATAATCGTCTTCATTACGACACTTAAGTCAACGATTGAGAGACCAGTTTTATAAACGTATTCGTTATGATTCTTCGCTCTGTACATCTGTCTCGTTCTGTTCCCCATTCTCTTCTCTCAATTTATCTTCTTCTTCTTTCTGTTTCTGCTTTCTTAGCGTCTCCGATAGATATTTACACCTTTGCATGCATTCCTCCTGAAATTAGAGAGAAATAATTAAGAACGTATGACCCTTTAAATTTCGCAAATTGAAAAAAAAAACACAATTTAAATAGTTTTAAAAATTCTGGTTAAATAAAAAATACAAAAAGATGAAAAAGTCATAACTCTTCGTTTTATCTTCAGCGTAGTCGGTTAAAAAGTATCCTATAACCATCTGGAGATACCCAGCTAGCCGTGTACCAAAAATAGTTGAAATCCGATTAGCCGATTTAACGTGATGAAGCCACAACGGCACATACAAACATGCAAAAAATAAAAAAAATCGTTTTAGTGACCTCCAAATAGTCCGCTACAATCATTTCTTTGAAAATATCTTCAATGTAGACATTTCATTTTTACAACTATAATAGTATAGCTAATAAACAAAACATACTATGTATATGCAAAGTTATAAAATAAATAGCCATCAATAGTGTCAGCCGTAAAGTTGAGAGAGTGATTTAAGTAGCAGGGTTTTAATGTTAACCGCTAACAAATAATTACATAGATATTTGTCAGCTGACTTGCAAAAACTGTAAAATACTATCAAAATGTGATACGGACGGAAAGAAGAAGGTAGTCTCAGTAAATTATCGTCATCACAGTTGTCTAAACAGACGATGCAATAATATAGAGCCATTGACAAAAAACATTAAGACCGCGGAACGATCTACTGCCCGACTAAGTTACATAACACTTGACCAATTTATGTGCAGTCAAGCCCAACATTGATTTGGGCACACTTTCATTTTTATTTGTAAACTATTTCACACCATTTTCAATTGTACCGACTTGCAAAACTTCCGAACATTAACTTTTATACAACCATAAATAGGTATAATACAAGTAGGTTGATTTAACCCAAAATTATACTTTTAATTTTCACGTTAATGTCATAAACGATATTACTTTTCCCCAAGCACAGTTACAAGATACTTCGTATCGGTGTACGTCTACGATGAATCAAATACGACCTTCATGTATGCGTTATCAATTTTAACTGCGTCACGTATAAATTCCATAGTTACAAAAATTTAGTTAATTTGAACAGCTGTGACTAAATTGGTATAACTACCGCTGACAATGTAATCGATTTAAGAATACCTACGGCATCACGATTTTGTTCATTATCATTATCACACTTTTATATTTAGTAGACTAACTTAAAAACAATGTAACTGCAATATAATGTTCAAAAGTAATATAAACTTTATGAGCCAACACTTACAATCGAGTTTACAGCCTAGACTTACGAGAGTAATATTCTGCGCAAATAAATTTCTACATGAATAAAATGCAGATTTGCACAGATGTACAATTATTAGCCCATTTGTATGAAGATGTAGTAGTATCAATGTTGCCTGACGTCATCGTGTAATCGATGTAATATACTTTATAATAACCGACATATTACTATCGTCAAATTGTTCGTAAAACTGATTGAAAGAAGTATTGACATTATCATGCACTGATTACAAAAACATTATTTATTTATAAAAATAGGTAGGATTAGTGGTTCTTGTAATCTATAACATGGTTATCTATAGAGTATGCATAATATAAGTGACAATTCTCCGTGAAAAGTGCCTGTCTTATTATTTGTTCTAGCAGGTCAGTTCGTACGCGCACAATTCCATATAATAGTCGCATATAAATAGACATGGTTAGTGGAGTAACATTAACCTTACCGATAAATCAACGCGAAAGCCAATAGAACAGAGCCACAGAGCAACTTGATTTCTTGCATAGCAACACAGGCTGTAAAGCGATATACTTTATGTGCTTGAGAATGCACAGACCTTGAACAAAACGCACAAGTGTGTGTTTTGGTTTGACCTATAACGGAGCAACCAATCCACGTGATTGTCTGCTTGAAGATGGACTAATGGCTGGAGATGTATGTAAGAAGTGTGAAAGTATATGCAAACTTTGTAAGCCCTATCACGTCCGAGTGAGATTAAAACCTAAAATGCACAACCAAATGATGGAAGCCAGTAGCAGTTTCATGAGTCTTAAGGGACGATACCTCATTGACCTACTGTTACAGAAATAAGGATGATGACTGTACTCAAATAATAGTAACATTTTGACGCAAAACGGTACATTTTATGATGCAAATCCTAAAAAAAAATTAAGTTCGAAACCTTACGTGTAGCTTGTTTTATGAGCCTTTAAAGTTATGTGGGAAAGTCAATTTTTAAAGTATGAAAATATTAAAAAATTATAATACTATTGAAAAACCCATGAAGTGTATGGTAACTTTTATTATGAAGTTTTAATACAGCTGCGCTGCAGAACAAAGTTGTTAATTTCCCCATACAAGGTGTGACGTCATACCTTCCTAGGGTTTAGTATGGAGCGTTTTTGGGAAAACGAAAGAAATTTTAACGTTGTTGTATCTCATGGAGTTTTTATGACATTGAAGTAGTTTTTTCACCAATTTTTATATTATTGAAAGGTCGTTCTATAACATAGCACACAAAAAAGTTGTCATCATCCCTATTGGCGTGTACTAATTGTCAGAGTTACTACGATGTTCGAAATTCGATGCTCGTATAGCGCCGTCTTACTCCAATACAGTTTAAAACTAAAGCGGCAGGGACGGCACGATGCGAACGTCAAACGTCAGAGGAACTCAGATGAGGAGTACTAACTTTGGTCTTGCCGGGCACGGCGGCGGCGATCTTCTGCCAGCGGTCGCCGGCGCCGGCCTTGGGATGCTTGGCCAGCGCCGCTTCCAGCGCCTTTTGCTGCTGCTGCGACCAGTTGCCGCTGCTCACCTCCTCAGCCTTGCGCGTTTTCGTCTACGAGTGACAAGGAACATAAATTACTGGCTAGAGTCTAAACACATGGTCTCCCCATAAGAGGTGACCATCAAAGTTAGTTTATACACTGAAATCGGAATAGGTATTGCCCTGTCTACCTAAACCTTGTAGAAGATGTCCTTGACCTTGGCGGCCATGTGTGGAAATATCTCCCAGCGCTCCAAAAAGCCCCCCAGTGTTCTTCAGAGTCTGATCAACTCCGTAATATCTATGTAAGCATGCTCCATCGTAAGGTTCATCGTCACTTACCAACAGGTAAGATTAAAATCAACTTTTTAGCGATCCTACATTAAATAATCTATGTTTCACACAAGCACCCTAACCTTGTCAGAATCAGATAAAAGTGAGGTAGAAAAAGCATATTCATCACTGGAAGTATCGCTCTTAACCTGGCAGAAACAAAGAGACGCAGCATACCTACTGATAGAAGCGGTCATTACAAATCTAAGATCCTCGTCTATTCATGATGCATCTAACACGGGACGGTATCTAGTAGTTGGCCTCCGTTGGCATTGCTTCCACACGGCGGCTATGCAAATGCTAACGGCATCTCACTCTTAACCTATCAGAAACAAAGAGACGAAGCATACCTACTCATAGAGGCGTCATTATAAGTCTAAGATCCTCGTCTATTCACAATGCATCTAACACGGGACGGTATTTAGTAGTCGGCCTCCGTTGACATTGCTTCCACACGGTGGCTATGCTTTTGCTAAAGGACCAAAAGCTTACCTTCTTGGGCACCTCGACGGGCACGGGTTCGGGCTCCTGCCCGGGGATCTTGTAGCAGTTGTCCTTGAGCTTGGCGGCCATGTGCGTGACCTCGGGCACGGAGCGCATCATGGCCTCCGCGATGCGCTCCCAGCGCTCCGCGGTCCCGCCTGGGTGCTTCTTGACTAGACGGATCAGTTCTGCTAGGTCGTCGTCGGTCCAGAGCCCGCCGGTTATCACGGGTGCCTGGCGGAACACCAAATATTTAAACAAAATTCAAAGATCGGCATTAGCTATACTACAAGTAGGTCTAAATCGACAGCTCTTTATCACTTCAGAAATTATGACATCTTAGAAAAGAAACTGCAAGAAACTGCTCAGTAACCTTTTATGTAAAAGCATATGTTAGTAAGTGTGGGTCAAATCTTACAAGTCAAATTTGACCCACTTCCCGGTTTCCAATTGAGCTAAAATTTGGCATACTAATGTAACATAGGTGTCAGTACAATATTATGGCACCATCGAGCTGACGTGATGATCGAGCAGGAAGGTGGTCATAGGAACTCTGTAATAGAATAACGCCATCCTACCGAGGGCTCTATAGAATCGTCTCGATGAATGGGTAACGGATGTTTAAAGAAAAGTACAGCAATGAAAGCTTTTCACAAAAATGCTATGTTTTATTTACGAACATTTAATATGGGGAGCACTGTGATTGGTAGACTCAGACTACTGTCAATGAGATGTATATACACCGGGACAACCGTTAGCAACGGCAGGGGTCGGCAACCATTTGAGTGGGAATAGTAAAAAATCACAGTTCACGAAATTTCAAAGTTTTTAAAGTGCCACATATATTTTACTTGCCAACGATAAATAGTACTTTTTGATAAAAAAAAATAATCTATAGAGCCACAGCTTCACTTCCAAATAGCCGCATGTGGCTCGCGAGTCACAGGTTGCCGACCCGTGTCCTAAGGGAATGACTGGAAGAACAGGAAAGACATAGGAACCTCTGTAGGAAGGATACGGGAAAAAGTAACAAGGAACTGATGCAACACTAACCGGCTTGGCTGTGACCTCGGGCTGCGTGTCATTGTCGTGAGCTACGGGGTCCAGAAGGCACTCTCGTTCTTGAGGCACGAAGGCGCGCCGTTTCCGCGCGCCCTTAGCTTTGGCTTCCTCCATAGCCGCTGCTTCGCGCTCCGCACGAACAGCCTCCTCTGCCTCCCTGTTCAATGATATCCAACTTGAAGTTCCAACTCTTGCTATCGTGTACTTACAAGATTTCGCGCCCTTCCTAATCCTTTCGCACACTACACTCACTTAAACTCACACAAACACATTCACACTGCATGAAAATAGTTTCATTACTAGTTTAACATGTATTTATTTTTGTTAGATACATTCCTTGAAATTATTGTTAGATTAAATGTTTCTTTCGTATTTCTCCTGTATGACTTGTTTTCCACGATACATGATAGCCTAGTGTGGAAGTCACTACGCATTGAGTTTATACTTAACACATGTATATAAGATAGGCTAAGTACAAATATTGTAATAGATGAGTTATTCCGAAAAAAATACTTGACTGTTGAGTTTGTTTCAGCATTCTTCTCAACAGTGGTCTCCTCTTGGGAAACGCCATATCAGACTTGTAAAAGTGCCCTTGCGGCCTACTTATGGAATAAAGATCGTTATTTCACTGTTTAACATTGTAATTTTTTTGTATATTTCTTTGCTAAATACATTATTCTTATTCTAAGTCTTCAAAGTGTAAGGGTTTACTAAAAGCAAAGCTGGAAGCAACCCCCACAAAAACGCAAAGCAATCTGTAGTCAGTATTCTAGCTGGGATGGAGGTAGCTCGCAACTTTCACGTGATTCTTCTTTGTATCAATATTGCAAGCAAGATGATCTTTTGGTTGGTCAAGTACCAGTTGTTAAATCTGAGTATGACGTGATGAATGTTGATAAGTCACCAGTAAAGTCTGACCAAAATTAAACCGTAAGACTCATGTCCTAAATTCCAATTTCTTTAAATGTACATTTCGACTTATCACGTTCCTCATGTCATGCACGGCAATATTAAGATTCTGCCATTATTTATTTACTTTTCTTTTGACTATAAGAGATAAGTGCTGGAGTAAACTATGCAACAGTATTTAATATTATGGCTGCTTACCCAATTTTTCTATAAAATGCCTATGCCGATTCAGTAATACAAAACAATTACGTTAAGTTTATAGCCGGCTTTCCACTGTAAATCGGCCCTTACATTACTCTGGTTTCTTTGGAAGTACCTGTTATAATAAGCATTATTTGTGTTTTTTAATCCCCGACAAAAAAAGGGGGTGTTATAAGTTTAACGTGTCTGTGACTCTGTGTATCTGTCTGTGGCATCGTAGCGCCCATACGTATGGACCGAATTGAGTGCGTTTTTGTGTCATAGATAATTTTATCCCGAGTGTTCTTAGCTTTGTTTGATGAAAATCGGAGCACTCGTCTCCAAGATATTCAGCTTTAAGCTGAACAAGTCGGAGGTTTTTATTTAATTTTTTTTTTTATGATTTTTTACTTGATGATTTTTAAGCTTTTTTAAAATAATGTTCGTTGTTTTGATTTGCGTTACCACGAATGAGTAATTAAATACAGGATTATAGTACTGTGATCACCAAGAATAAACGAATACTGGTCGTAATAAAAAAAAAAAAACTGGTTGTGTAGTAGCGACACGTACAGATTTTATTCCGGTTATACATTAGCCTACTATTGGTCTGAATATCAAAATTTTCTAAGTGGTACTTCCTGTCAAAAATCCTAGACTCAGTATCAACAAGACCCCAGCGTCCCCAGCTAATTTATCGCTAGTCTTACCTCTTCTTTTGCCTCTTGGCCTCCTCTTCCCGCTCCTTCATCTGTCTCCTCAGTTCCATGATCCCCTTCGGAATGCCGACTATACTCCACCAGATCAGCCGCGGTATTTGGAAGGGCAGCGTGTCCTTGATGCTGGGCTTTGGCAACTGATCCAGGATCTCGGCCAGGCCGGTGTCGAAACCCGACTTTTTTGAGTGCTTTTTGCCTCGGCTGTTTAGTATTTGCTCCTGGGGGAAAAAAGTTCAAATAAAAAAATAGATATTTCAGGGATCAGTGCCCCATAGATAAATATCTGAACCTAACATACGTCATATTATTATAACACATATTACATTAAAGATAATTTCAAAAGAAATAATTTAAACGCACTATTTGGAGGTCACTAAATCGAAAAATATTTGTTTGTATGTGTCGTTGTGGCATCATCACGCCAAATTGGCTGAACGGATTTCAACTATTTTTGGTACACGGGTAGCTGGGTATCCACAGATGGTTATAGGATACTTGATAGCCGACCATGCAGAAGAAAAAGGGAGGGATTACGAATTTTTCTCCTCCACGTTCGAAGTTGCGGACACTATACTGACCGCAGTGAACCGTTTCTCGGCGTAGGCGGCCCAACCGACGGCATACTGTCCGAAGGTGATGATCACAAACAAGATGACTGCGCCCTCGGCCAGCCCCATCTTGCGCACGTGCCGGTAATAGTACACGGCGGAGCGCCAGTTCGGAAGACCGTTCTTGAGGACTTCATTGTACCTGTGAAGAAATGCTAATTTAATTTTTTTATCATTAAGAGTTGCCACTACTCAAGAGAAGGCACGAGAAAGAAAGTAAACCCATTCCGAAGATGGGAGTACAATATGGTTAAGTGTCCCCCGCAAGCTCGGCCGAATTTCACCTTCCCATACAAACGGAATTTCGTTCTCATTTTAAAACTACGTGTTGAATATAACTAAACTTTGCATATACAATGCCATGAGGTATATCTTAGTGCTCCCGGTATCCGTGTTACACGTGGAAACGTGTACACGTGTCCTTAACACCGGCGGTACTAACAACCCGATCTACCCGGACCCGCTTCTTCTTAAAGTAAAGAAAACCCGTTGGATTGCCACTAAACGTCGACGGCGGATCGGACCCGCATGTAATTGAGATCCGTGTACACGGGTACACGAGTCTTAATTACACGGGTCTTAATTACACGTTCCGTTCCGGCCAGAAAACCGTTTCCGTGTAACATTGAAACGGGTGGGTCATACTCGTTCTAGAATTTAGCCGTCTTTCCTGTGGACAACGCAATAGTTAAGGGCTTGAGTACATATAACTGATATTTTTATCGCTTAGATCTAGAGTATTAATCAATTTGTACATCGCCTATAGGGCACTAAGAAAAATTAGTATTTAAAGCCCTTAACTTTCGGGTGTCCACAGGAAAGACGCATAACGCTAACTCATACTAAAAATATTTATGACCCACGTACACGGAAACGGGTATACGAAACCCGGACACGACCGAAAGCGCTATATAAACTCATTACAGGCCTGCATATCGCCTACAGTCGGTGTACAACTCCAGTGAAAATAACTCTTTTTAGAGCATACTGCAATTCACTGTACTCGAGTGCCCTGTGGGCCAGCTGTTCGCAGCGCACGCTCGGCTCCCTTCGAGTCCTGTACAACAACGCTTTGAGGGCGCTGTCGTGGCTGCCACGGTTCTGCAGCGCGTCAACCATGTTTGCCGAAGCACGAGTTGACAGATTTAGTGCTGTTTTACGTAAAAAGATGGCGTCATTGTTAACTAGAATACGTGGCAGCACTTCTGATGACAATAGCCGTAAGAAGTGAGTGCACTATAATGCAACACTTAGTTAATAATACCATGTCCTTAGTTAAATATGTATACTAACATAGTTATAAGCAATTCGTTTATCGCGGGTAAGGGTATTTTTCCGGGATAAAATGTGGCCTATGTCCTTCCCCGGGACTCAAAATATCTCCATATTAAATTTCATCCAAGTCGGTTCAGCGGTTTAAGCGTGAAGAGGTAACAGACAGACAGACAGACACACTTTCGCATCTATAATATGATAGTATAGTATAGATAATGCTTCTTAAAGATAGGCTGGTGTAAGTACATATATATATCATGGTTATTGTGGTTATTTTGTCCATATTAATTTAATTTTATGTATTTATCTTTATACATATATGCCATTCACACAGGCATGCACATAAATGAGTAGGTACACAGCGTAAATACACAGCACGCTGTCTCACACATGTCCTGTTCTGGATCCACGGAAGATCAGCGTCATGGCACTCATGAGTGCTCTGACATCTGCTGAGTAGACTCCATTTTTGTAAACACAAATATGATTGATTATGGCTCCTAGGTTTAGCTTTAAGTCTAGGTTAAGTCTATACATGTCACTTTTCCAATGTACTGCAATTTTTGTTGTTGTTTACAAAATAAATGTATCTTCTTCTTCTTCTTCTTCTTCTTCAAATACTAACAAACTGTGGATCCTAAGTACAAGTACAAATTTTCAGAGCAAACTCGCTAGTCGTTTTAAAATGAGACCGTAACTACGTTTGTATGGAGAACCGAGCTTACCGGGGACTCTTAATGGTTACGGTTGATAGGGAGAATTGGATGGCATAGAATGTTTGCAATGTTTGCACATAAACATTGTTACATGCGTGCATTATCTTTCAGTCGACAAAGCATGTGGCGGATATTTATTTTGTTCTGAGGCTTATTTTAATTTGAATAAACGCGTAACAGATTTTTTCCAACCCATTGTTAAGGACATATTACACGAATAAATTAAAGTTGCTATTTCCAAATTGACTAAATTTTCTTGCATGTATTTCCGTTTCAGAAAATATGGTAAGGAATACTCCAAACTAGTTGTCAGAATCTGAGAGCCCTTTCTTGGCAGATTGTTGAGAGTCTTTTGGTGATTTTCAGTTCTTTCAAAATGACAATTAATATAATAATGAATGACACTTACTTCTCTCTTTTTCCCGGATCCTTTAGAATGTTGTGCACGGACACCAGGTTCCGGAACTGCACATCTGCGTCCGGAGCGTCATTCTTGTCCGGGTGCAGCTTCAATGTGAGCTTCTTAAACGCTGACTTGATTTCTGCTGGCAATGCTTCCTATAAATTACAAAATTCTTATAGACAGTGATAGGTGCTCAAGTTACAACCATGGTGCCTGCAAGGAATTTCAAAGATTTTAACTACAAATTCCTTAGGTCACAGGAGCAAAAAATTTTATATGATTATTAAAATAAATTTATTGTGATTACAAAAGTGTGTGTGTATGTGGCCAAGTTTCGATAACCATTGATGGACATCAAAGTGCACAGCTACAACTCACTAAAGTCATCCTGTTTTGGAAAAAATATAGTTACCATGGCATAATTTTCATAGCGAAGAAAAAGTTATTTAATTTTCATGTACAAAAATAGATGAAACTTGTTTTTTTGCTGAATTTGGCTTTTGTTCCCATCACATTTTTTACTCTTAATGACCTCAGGAATGCATGGTTAAAATCTTTTGGATTGGGTGTACCCTATATAACAGGAGGTTATAGATATAATGCAATTAGATATACTGATAATTGCATGAACTATAATGGAGACACTATTTGTCTGTTTTCATTTCTATTATATGCCCTGATCCATGAATGTAAGTACAATATTCATAACAGTTCAAGAACAGTTTCCTGCAGATTTACTACAAAAATATGACACTCCCTGGCATTATTGTAATAAATGGAAATGGTTCATGGGAGTGAATAATTAACAAGTGATTTAAGTTTCTCAAACTGATTCATTTCTCAAATATTTAATTTCTCAATCTTAGTTGTTTTCGGAAGCTATACAATTTTCAGACTTTCTATGTAACAAACCTACCCTAATTTATTGGGTTCTACATAATCGTTAACCCTTATTTTATTATGTATATAGTTTTTAACAATCTTTTTTCATTTTTTTATTTAATCGTAATTTTTAAGACTTATTTAATGGCACTGAGGCTAGAATTGTGTATTTTTACAATTAGCAAAATAAAGGGTACATAATACAGGTTTTTTTCTGGTTTCAGAGAGAAGCATGAGTTGGTAAATTAAATAGTTGGGAAAAATAGCTTGGTGAAAAGAAAGGACCCCCGGAACATGGTTCTACCATGTGTGAAATGTAAGTGTCCAGTGTCTGGTCCCTGCGCATTACTAGTATACACAGTGGCATAGTCCATATGGGCACAAAAGCAGCTCCTACCCTGAACAAGCATGGCTCCATATAGGTACAGCCTACCCATGTAATCAAAAATTTTAGATTGCCTTCCTGTGCCAAAAACACTGTGCATGCTTCTGAGTACACATGTAGCCATCATCATTATCGGTGCATTATATATTTTTTCAATGACATCATTAAATGATCTAATCCAATAGGATTATTTTAGGTTTGTTGTTATATTATTATACCTTATAGAAGACAATCTGTCTCACAGTAAACAAAACATGACTTACAGATCATTATAATTCACAGGTGAGCCAACTTAAGATTCAAGGATGACATTATTTTGTTTGTAAAGTCTTCCCATAAGCTTAAAAAATGTTAACAGATCTTGATACACAAAGCAGAGTTGGGTTAAAATATGAATGAGTCAAAAGCTAACACAGTGATTAACAGAGAGAAATAAATAATTGTGGTAAACATTCTTAATGATTATGTGGATGAATATACATATTTAGGCCAAATAAGTAAGGTAAACAATATGTCAAGCAAAGAGATTGAGACACATATATAGGGCAGATTTGGAAGAAATACAGGGCACATGGAGAAATAATGAAGTATTAATTAACATCACAGTTAAAAAAAAAACAAACATATGGATGCCAGATTTAGACTTTTACTACAAACCAAACTTCATACATGTCAGGGAAGCATGGAACAAAGCATGATCAGTAGGAGAAATATAGATAAAATCAACCATAACCTAATTAGGAAAGCCACAAGGACCCAAGATGTATTATTAAGAAGACTTACATTGGAAATGGACTGGCCATGTAATTAGAGAAGTGGAGGAAATCAATCACATTATGATACCCAAAGAAAGCATGAGATAGAAAGAAAAACCGTTCAGAAGATGGGAGGATGATATGGCTTAAGGCAGCTGGTAAACCCTGGAATGGAATGGCAAGAAATTGATGAGATTGGAAATTGTTGGAGCAGGCCTTTACCAACACAGGAGATCAACTGGATTAAATTTATTGCATTGAAATAGATTATGTAGGTACCTGAAAAAGGGCTATAAATAAATAAGCAACCTACAGGTTCCTATTTTAAAATTCGGCGTTTATATCCATTGATTATATACGGGTAATCTAGACAGTAATAAGTGTTAAATCGTGACCGGAACACGTTTGAAATGGCAATATGATTGCGGATCAAATGTTGATAAACATTTAACGTATCCAAGTGAGTGCCTTATTTGGTTGCAGTGTAATTGTAACACAAATAAAGTAGTTTTCGTTTCAACCGACAATTGTACCTGTGTAACTCCGAGCAATTCATAGAAATTCTGGTTAACTTCTTCGACCACGTCGAATACTTCGAAATCGTCATCGTCCCAGGCTGCGGCGCACAGAGCCAGCGACAACAGAAGGAACGCACACAGCCGCATTGCACACGAATAAAATTAAATTGCACTTGATTTATAAAATTTGCATTATGCTAAAAGAAAGTTTTCTAAAATTTTGACATTTCACCAGCTCAGCTGGCTGCCGATCTTTTCAACTGACTTGACTAATGACTGTAATGAGATGACTGGAGTACTGTGCTGCCAACAAAAAAAAATGGTTTTAATTTATGAATAATAATATTTAGAAACAGTGTTTTTGTGAAAAATAAAACTAGGTAACGTGGAATTAGAAGAATATGCTAAATAAAAATAAAACTACATTAAATTTAACACAGCTAAATGAAACTGAAATGTTTTTATTTTTTTATTTCGCTCTAGTAACACATTACTAACAAGAAGTTTGCTTGTCAAACGTCAAAAGAAGAAAAAATACTGTAGTGCTTATTATTGTGTGTAAATTTTGTGCCCGTAAGTATCTTTTTAGTAACTATCTTAAATAATTACTGTACAATAGATTTTGGTGAAGCCTTTTTAGAGATTTGCAGATAATGTGGGGTGAGTAGATACACGGGGTATATAGGGACATTAGGGACGACGCTTGACTGGGGTGTATAGAGATTTTCCATACAAATAGTTAATTATGAAAGTACTACACTGATATGATTAAATGTATGTTTATTACTCATCGTCAAAAGGTGAAATATAAATAATGCACTGGTGTAAAGAACTACAAATATCATACAGAGTTGTTTTTGTCGATATAAGTACCGTCAAGGTCAAAGATAAATAAACATCACAATATCTCATAAATATATATCCAAGCCTTATTACTTACTATAAGAGTACCTAGAGTTGGTGTGTACATACTTAATATATTTTTAAAACTTTTGGCGGGTATATATTAAATTTATCTTTGGCCTTGACTACATACATCGTAATCTCGCTTCATTTTGGAGCGTTCAGATTTGAAAACCTTGCAGCTAGGGCAAGATTTGTATGCAACTAAGTGTTACAATTGAAATAATTCTTAGTGCAAGACGATTTTAATTTACTGGTGTGTAATTTTACATTAAGTATACAAAAAAACCGACCAAGAGCATGTTGGACCATGCTCAGTGTAGGGTTCCGCAGCCGTTCATAAAATGCACTACAGATGACAAAAACACGATGAAAAAGTGTTTCAGGAAAAGCGTATCTCCGCAGCAGCGCTTTTGCTGTGAAACTCAGTTTTTTGGCAATAACTCGAAAATGGTATATCCGATCATGTTGAAAACAATTTTCGTTGAAAGTATTTATTAAGTTTTATGTTTGTAATTTTTTTCATATTCTTAAACATACCGTTTAGAAAAAAGACATCACACAATGACACAAGGGACACAATGTATGCTACTTTCGGAGCGATTATTTCCGAGAATATTCACACAATGATATTTTTATAAGACCACAAAGTATTTTTAAAAAATCTGTTGAAATATACATCATGTACTGACTGTGACATACGGACGGATGGACGGACATGACAAAACTAGAAGGGTTCAGTTTTTTGCCATTTTAGCTACAGAACCCTAAAAATATCGTAAGCAAAGGAAAATTGAAATTAATATTAGTTTTAAACCCTTATAGAGCAACTAAAATCAATTCGAGTTTATTATTTAACTCGTGCCCGCAACTTCGTTCGTGGAGGAGAATTATGCTCAACGTAGTTGGGTAACAAGTTCCTGGGGCAAGCAAGGGCAACTGGGTTTTATAATAAATAAGAATATATGTGATTTTGTAGGAAAGAAAAATGATTAGGTAAATAACCCCGGTTTTAGCAAGAATTTTCTTTTCTTGGCCATAATCCTTTGGATAATTAAGAGATTCAGGCGTTACTTTACTTTGCAGGATTCCATGTTAGATTAATGGATTATAGTTCCTTTGCTTTTGGAGTAGAAGATATTGACGGTCCGGCAGCCACCCGAGAAAGTGTTTTCTCGGGCAGAGGCCGGACCGTCGACATCTTCTACGTCTCCTGATGATGCCTCGTAGAGAGACGAAACACGTATCGAGGATTATACTGTCTGGTGGTAGTTTGTTAAATTTGCATGAGTATTTTTTTTCTGGAATCTTCATGAAAATACATGCGCATATGTGAGCATGTGAGCAGCTTGTTGTCACATCTAAGTGTAGGTGTATACCTACTCGTAAAATGAATATCAAAGAAATGCAAGTTTTTAAATCTGAAAAATGGTAATGGGATTTTTAACTTGTTAGCATTACAATATTTTTATTTATAATCAGGAAATAGTGTAATCTCACAAAATATTCACACGAAAAGCCACTAAATCAACAAAACGTACGACTTTGTTGATGTGTCCTAAATTGACAGAAAGAATTCGTAATAAATAGGTAGGGAAAAATATTAACAATAATTATTTATTTATTTTCAGATATAGTATCCATAGAATTATAAGTTAGGTACAAGGTTTACCTTAAAACTATGTTAGTAAAAATTCGATTAAATGTAACCTACTTAACATTAAACATGGTTACTCAGTTCTCCATATGTTATTATTATTTTTGCGATTCATTTTCTGTTATAGAGTTGATATTAGTTTATGAATATGCAGAAAAAAATAAGTAGGTTTAATTGTTTTAAGGGTTTTTATTTTTTTAATTTAATTACTTAATCGAATCATATTTTGTTGGTTTATGTATGTTTGTAATACTAGAATTACGATGTACCCTTTACACTGGAAAACTCAGCTATTATCAATTATTTCTATTTCACCATAATAGCGGCCGTAAAATGACTGTAGTTGAATATTTACTACAAAAGGAAATTTCTTTTAACAAAAACCGGTTTCGCAGTAGAAATTATTTTTAATCTCGTAACATTGGTTGTGCATGGGAACGAGCAAAATTACCGCTAAGTTTTTCTGTATTACAGATCCCACTCATATTAAATGAAATAATGGTACGTAAATATAAACCGAAGCCTGGAAGGAGGCGATATACGAAATATGACCCTGAAACGATAAAAAGAGCATTGCGGCAACATGCGAATAGTAATGATTCACTTAGTTCAATTGCTAATGAGTATCGAATTAGCAAATCAGTTTTGCACCGACGCATACATAAAACACATAATCTTAATATAGGCGGACAAACAACTTTTTCGTCGGAGAGAGAAGAACATATTATAAAATACATCAATGCTTGCACTCCATGGCAATATAATTTAAATAGTTGGGATTTAAGACTGCTTATAAAATTTTACCTTGACAGACGTCCTGTTATTACAAAGAGGAAACTTGATAACAATCTTCCAGGACAAGAACTTGTAACAAACTTTTCGAAAAGACACGAGGACACGATATCTCAAAGAACTATTCAAAATTTGAATTGCGACGGCGCGGTCTCAGTTGAAGCGGTTTTGAGCTATTTTCATGAGTTGAAAATGGCAATTACGGACGTAGATCCAAATAATATTGTTTGCTATAACAAGACTCTCATAAAAGACGACATTGACAAAAGTAAAAAACAGAATGAAGAAACTAAATCAAACGAAATATTTGTAATGACGGCCGTATCGATATCAGGAGAGATGTTGAATCCCTATATTATGTATAAAGATCAGCGCTGTTATGAAAGAACAAGAAGATCTATGTCTATGGCCAAGCAACATCGATCGAGGTTAAATGGAAATATTTTTGATAAATGGTTTAATTCGGTCATCCTTCCCTTTTTTGAAGGTAAACCAGGGAAAAAATGTTTACTAGGTAGTTACTTCTCATCGCGCATTTCTATGGAGTTATTAAAAACATGTAATGAACAGAACATTCACTTCGTATTTTTGCCAGACAATTCTAGTAATTTGACGCAACCTCTTGATGCTCTGTCACAGCTGATCCATGCAGAATGGAAGAATATCAAAGAAGGGAATCAAACTACGGAAGAATATTTTCGTAACATGGTACAAACTCTCGCTAGTAATGCAGCTGGACAAAGCCTTGTGGATTTCAAAAGAACTGGAATATACCCAATTAATCCAGTTGAGGTATTAAAACAATTGCCTGATTATAATGAAACTACTATTGAAGATGTGGATGAAGAATTTGAAAAGCTTGAAATGATAAGAAATGATAACATGGATGTAGTACAAGTAAAGGAAGAAGTGGAATGGGTTGAAGAATACATTGACGATAATTTTGATGAAGAAGTGGCAAGCATTGAAAATATAAATAATCTAAATGAATATAAAACATCATTGAAATTAAAGGGTATAGGAAAAAAGTCTACAAATTGCGAAAAAACTAAGAACCAGAATAATTTAATGATATTAGACTTGAAATTGTCCCCAACCGATTTTCAAGAAGATATATGTGAAGACACAACATTAGATTATTTTCTAGAAAATAGTTCAGAAATCAATGAAGAAACAGTAGAATCTCCCAAACAGGGTAACTTAACGAGAAAAACCACAAGATTATCTTCGGATCCAAACAAAAATGAAATATATTATGTTCCGGTGAGTTATTCTTGTTGCGGTGACTTTAACTTAGTGTAGTTTGATGTAAAGCAAATGAGATGATTTCTTTAATAACTTTTCCTTACATTTGTAACTTGTGATACAATTTACGTAAATCAGACTTATCTAGCCTCACTTATTTTATATCTTGCTCTGCTAATTGTTACAGGCACTTCAAGAAAAAAATACAGAAAGACGTTCTAATGACGGAAACAAGCCAAATGATCTGGAGAGTGGGATTCTTGTTGTAATTGGGAAGGAAAAGGATAAAACGAAGGTAAGCAATTGTGCTAATGACAATAATCTCAATACATTTCGTCAAAAATGCAACATTGTGCAAGTCTCTCAACATAACACACAAATATAATATGTATGGCACTATATTCTAGTACATATAGTTTTTAAATCTAACTTTACGAAGCATGTTGGCAACACAACAGAACGGGGCTTAGTTGCGTATAAATTATTTATTTAATTACCTTTCGTTGGTAATTCTTCGACGAAAGGTGATTAAATAAATTATATTTATACACGATTAAACCCCGTTTTGTTGTATTGTGGTAATGAGTGAAAATCGTGTAAGGTTAAATTAGTATCATTTGCAAGAATTCTGAAATAGACAATTCAATTATTTTCACTTTAATCTTAAACTTTTTATAATATTATCTACTGTTTTCGCGATATTTATCACGATCACTCATTTAAAATAATTAAATGGATTATATTGGAAGCTTTCGAAAGCTTCCTAAACGTCGGGCAATTCAAATGGTACAAAATACGTGATATAATGCGTTTAAATTGTTTAACTAGAACTTTTTACTTTTTTATCAGGACATTAACAGCGTGAACGAAATAGATCCGCTGTCACACTGTCAAAATTTCAACAATTTGCATACTATAACATCCACAAGCGAGTGTACGGCTGGAGGGGCGAATAGATCTAATCACTGTGGAAATGGTAATACGTATTTATTTATACAAGTAAAATATTCTACTATGTCATTTAATAAACTGTACGTTGCTAATGTTAGGACAGTTGGTTTTTTTTGGACTATAAGTAACATTCAATCTTTAGTACCTAGTCTATTATCCAAGCTTACGTTTTGCCTTAAAAACCCTTATGCCATAATACTTTGTGCATTAAAATTTGAATTGTACAAACCATTACTTTTCGGATTCATTAGTGCCAAGATGTCTAAACGTTTAACTTCACAGTAAAACACAGTCATACCTGCCATCGCTAATATCTTGGAAAAACTAAATCTATAACATTAATTTATACAGGTCCTTGCAACACGCATACTCGAGTGCTTGAGTCGATTTTATCGTCAATGACTCGACAGGAGAAATGGCAAGAACGCGCGGCGCGTGCGATGGAGGCGCAGGCGCAAGCGTTGGCGAACATTGCGCGTCTATTGGAGGGGCGGGGGGAAAGAAACAACCTGCCTGAATGAAATCATTTTTGTTGGTCGAGTGTGTGTTAGACAAACAACTGAGATCATTGCATTCTAGACTTGAATGGCTAAAAATTTGTATATAATCTTCATGTTAGACTGACCGTTCGATGGCACACGATAGTTACATATTTCAATATGATGTGTTTCTTCAGTTTTAGAATAGGTTTAAGCAAAAATACAAATAAGTATAAATATCTCATCTATGGTCTGGGATGTTTTATTGCAGAGATTTGCAGAGATAGGGTGAATTGCAAAAGACTGGTTACTTAATATTGAACATCATTATATACACGGTGTCCTCGAGGAATGGGAATGTTTTTAACAATGCATGGTCTTTAGGAGCAAAAAATGCTAAATGAACCCCAGGCAAATCCGGCTTAGTTTTAAAGATATTATAAATTTTAATGTAAACAATTTATTGTGATTACTAAAGTACATTAGCTCTATTGATCGCGACGTTGCCACATACGTGGCCAAGTTTCGCGTTGTTATTGAGAGAAATCAAAGTGATTGTTACTACTAAATAAAATTATCTTTTTACCCGACTGCGCGACGCAAAGGAGGGTAATATGTTTATCAGTCTATGTATGTATGTATGTTTGTTCCTATCTGGCACTCTAGAGACCAAACGCGTGGACCGATTTTGATGATTCTTACATCAATCGATTTGTCTTAACTGTCCAAATGTCACTGAAGACATGAAAATAATGAAAACTCAAAATGGCGATGATGAGACGCCATATTGTGAAAAATAAAAAAAATTAAATCGACGTACTATATCGAGTGGAGTATCATTGAATAGGGATTTGAAAATCATTATTAAGTGTTTTTATCATTTTGAATTACCAGTTAGGAACTATAACGATTTGAAGTTGGTTAGCAGGCCGTTCTTACTAATATTTCATTGAATTGTAATAAATCTGTGCAAGTTTCTCAATAACCCCGACGATAACGATTGCGTACAGACTTTTATAATTTTAACTAAAAAGTGTAAAATAAAAAATAATAATTAAAAAAAAAACAAAAAACCCGACTGTGTAACAAAACTAAAAAGAAAAAAACAAGTCCAGTACCCTAGAAATATGTTAAGTTATAATGGAAATGTTTCATGATTCATCGATACTCACACAAAACAAATAATAAATTCTAATATGGAACATAGCGATTTTAAACAGTCGGGAGCCATTGTTGGGAAGATTTGCGTTGATCTAGATTTCTTATGGGTCCCGACTGTTTAAAATTGCTATGTTCCATATTAGAATTTATTATTTGTTTTATGTGAGTATCGATCATGAATCATGAAACATTTCCATTATAACTAAACAAATTTCTAGGGTACTGGACTTGTTTTTTTCTTTTTTGTTTTTTTACGCAGTCGGGTTATTTGTTTTTTTTTTGAAAAATAATCGTTATCATTTTAATAAAGGAGATAACTTTCATACAGACGATTATGACTTTCGATTTTATGACAGTCAATATGGAACCCTTTTTAGGGTTCCGTAGCCAAAATCGCAAAAACGTAACCCTTATAGTTTCATTATGTCCGCCCGTTTGTCCGTTCGTTCATCCGTCTGTGTGTCCGTCCGTATGCCACAGGCATTTTAATCAGTAGCTGCATGATGTATATTGATATATTTTTTTATATAGAGCAGGACTACATGGTCAGCACTGCAGAAGGTACACTGCTGTCAGCAGCATTTCTATAATCTGGCACTATTGTCCTTGTCTAAAGTCACCTCGTGTCCCAAGTTCCCTCATTCGACTAGTACAGTCACCAGCATTCAGTATCTGTCCTAACAAAGCAGGCGAAAATATCTGACACGTCCTGACAGCCCATAGAGTCGTGTCAGATATTTATGCGCAATTTGTTGTGGCAGCACCTCTTGGACAACTGCGATACGCGAATCTTTGGGGCTATTCATAAATTACGTCATTTGAAATGGGGGGGCGTCTGGACATCGGATGATGGTAGCATGAAGAAGGAGGGGGGGGGGGGAGTCATTCCCAAGTTGACATCATCATTCGCATCTTTAAAAAGTGCATTAATGAGTAAAAAAAAGAATGAAATTCGTGTTTCTATAAAATAAACTGTTATTAAAAACGCATTTTTTGGACGTGACATCTTTTTATTTGGTAGGGAGGGAGGGGGTGGTTGGGGGTCGTTCGAATAGTAGCGGAGACTTGTGCTAGATAGGCTCATATTAATGCTGGTGACTGTACTATCTACAACTACAAGAGCTAACTCCTAAATATTATTTTGAAACAGTAGATAGGGCTTTCTTTAGTACTTGACTTAGGAGTGGTCTTGCTAGGTCTCAACCACAAACGGGAATGGAATTCGCGGCCTCTTGGAGCAGGGTGGGGACGCTTTGACAAGGCACATTACGGCGAAGGTGAGCTGTACCGTACCTATAGGTTGAACCGGATCCACACTTGATTTAAGGCGAGACAATGTAAGAATCGGAAATGGGTAGTAGAAATCCATCCCTCATGATTAAGACGCAAAATACACATACATATATTGCAGAGCAGAGGCGTGGCGTCAGGAAAATTACAAGGGAAGCTGAAGCGTATTCACTTACTCATATTTAAAGAAAAGGGTGGTTATAAGACTTTCATTGAGCAACTCAGTGGGAATCGGCTTATATGGATGCCACGCCACTGAAACAAACTAACAAAAAATAAAAATATTTTAATGGCTCAGACTCACGCTTTCACGCTCTCCTTTAAAGGAACTTTATCTCTCCCTTCCATAGTTCGTCCATTGTTTAACTGGCCCTTTCACCTTTGTAGCTGAAATTAAATATAATTTAAATATATGAAAGACAAAAAAGAAAAAAGAAAATCGTGACATATCTTATTTTTGTAAATAAACGTCGGCAGCGGAAATGCCGCGCAATTGAATGTTGAATATTTTTATAGTGTGACTCATTGATGTGATATCAATGTTTTTTGATCTATTAGTTGCGGATTTAAGTGTGTTAAGAAGGGTTTTTGGGAGTCCTAAAAAGGACTTATATTGGCCTTGAAAATGACATTTGGTAAATAGAATGTCGATGGTTTCCCTAAATATCTTCTTGTGTATATGTATGTATGATGTTGATGTATGCATGTAAACACTTTATTGTACATAGTAACCAGTTACAAACGCAACCAACTTAAAAGATATAAGTACAAAGGCGCACTTATCCCTATTAGGGATCTCTTCCAGTTAACCTTTGAGCAAGTGAGTGAAGATATAAAGAAGATAGACAAGTTTGTCTACACTTTATATAAAATACTAAACTAAACATATGTAGGTATATGAATATCAAATATAAATATATACATGCATATCTACATAAGATATAGGTAACTAGATAAAATTAACTGATTCTACTAGTAGCCCAATATAGCCCCTCAAACTGAGCGAACCAAATTGATTGGACTATTTTTATTTACACAATATCTATCTATCCATACTTCCATATTAATCCATCCATCCATACTAATATTATAAATGCGAAAGTATGTCTGTCTGTCTGTCTGTCTGTTACCTCTTCACGCTTAAACCGCTGAACCGATTTGGATGAAATTTGGTATGGAGATAGTTTGAGTCCCGGGGAAGGACATAGGCTACTTTATATCCCGGAGAATACCCTTATCCGCGATAAACGAATTTAAGGCGGACGAAGTCGCGGGCAGAAGCTAATATTATAAATGTGAAAGTGTGTCTGTCTGTCTGTCTGTCTGTCTGTTACCTCTTCACGCTTAAACCGCTGAACCGATTGGAATGAAATTTGGTATGGAGATAATTTGATTCCAGGGGAAGAACATAGGCTACTTTTTATCCCGGAAAAATACCCTTACCCGCGATAAACGAATTTAAGGCGGACGAAGTCGCGGGCAGAAGCTAGTACTATATAAAGTTGTCGAAATGAAATGCTTGTATGTGCCGTTGTGGCTTCATCACGCTAAATCGGCTAAACGGATTTCAACTATTTTTGGTACACAGGTAGCTGGGTATCTCCAGATGATAGTAGGATTCTTTTTACCCAACTACGCTAAAGAAAAAAAGAGGCGTAATGATTATTTATCCTCTGCGAACGAAGCTGTGGGCGCCTTCTAGTTTTTAATGAACAAGTTTTCCATCACACAAAGTTAGATAAGTCACGTCACCTCAGGTCTTAAATGGTTTATCACATGATTACAAGTCCCGCACACAAGCAATTCCCACGGAACCCCGACGCTTAACTTATTAGGGTTCCGCAGATTAGCCGCCAGCGAATTAGGTTAACGGCTTGCCTGAACCCTAGTAAAACATAATATAGGTTATCCTTAGAATTCTTGAGCCAATGTGCGAAAGAATGTACCTACTATTTTTAGGGTTCCGTACCCAAACGGTAAAACGGGACCCTATTACTAAGACTCCGCTGTCCGTCTGTCTGTCTGTCTGTCCGACAGTTGACATTTTCACAAATTTATTTTATTTATTTATTATTAGACACACCAACAAAACACAGGCTTATGAAATGCAATAAAAACCGGCCAAGTGCGAGTCGGACTCGCGCACCGAGGGTTCCGTACAATTTTTTACTTACCCTAACTTTATTACCCGGTAGCGGTTGAGTTAAGTTTGCACCTAATATCTATAGCATTGCATACAAATCAAGTGCAAACTTAACGCAACCGGATTGCTAAAATAGATTTTTTGCTAGTTAGAGACATGGCTAGGCTATAACTTTCGTGTAATATTTATGTTTATGATAGAGAGGTATGGAAGAAAAAAACATGCTGCGCCGACCCCAAGTAAATGGGATAGGGACAAGCGAATGGTGATAAGACAAATTGTGAAAATTTCAAAATTTTTAATTGGTAATTTCGGAGATAAGGGGGGGGGGGGGAATGATGTTTTTTACATTTTCCTTAATAAAACAAAAACTAAACTAAATAAAAAAATTTAATAAATTGTTCAAAAATATGCAGGTTAAGCCCTTTTATATGATACCCCATTTTAAAAAATCTCCTGCCTCAATTACAGGCGTGCAACAGCATTCATATAATGGTTGGTTCTATATTATGTTTTACTAGGTTTGTAAAAATTATGTATTTCTGTTGCCGCTATAACAACGAATACTAAAAACCGTATAATTTTATGTCTGTCTTTCTATGTGAGTAACCATAACCAATATAAAATGATCGAACACCCCTACATTTTGCTTAGGAGTAGGGCTCCGTTAACAGTGGATTTTCATAGATACGGCCGTTTGTAGCGTACGGAACCTTCGGCGCGCGAGTCCGACTCGGACTTGGCTGGTTTTTTAGAAAAAAATGACTGACTTTAATAAAACAATTTAAACTGATTCTATGGCGTATATTATCTCAATTGAGTTCTCGATGTTTCGGAAGCTTTTCAGCTTTTGTGTTCACTGGTCGAATGAGAAAATATATATTTTCCAATGTCAAAGTTATAATTTCAATGACTGACTGTTGAGTTTGTTTCGGCTTTCTTCTCAACAGTGGTCTCCACGTGGACACATGTAAAAGTGCCCTTGCGGCCTTGGTACTTAGGGAATAAAGATCATTATTTCATTATTATTATAATACTTACAATCCTTTCATTTCATCAACAAATTTTTCATAGTATGCCTTATTTAGACAACGTTTACCCCTGAAACTATACAATTTTCATGATCTTCCGAAAGATCATCATGTAGAAGCCGTTAGATTAGGTTAGGTTTGTTTAAGGCCGTCTTTATAGATGCGGGTGCTCTTGGCCAATCGGGAATAGGGGGCCATCGAGCACTCAAAAATGGAGGGCCCTGAGGCACAAAAAAATGAAATCGGAGACCTATTTGCCTGCAATAACAACGTCGTTTAAGATCTTTCGAGGCCGCCTGAGGTTGAGGGCCCTGGGCACGAGCCCAGAATGCCCAGTGGGAAAGAGAAACCATTAAACGTTTCAGAGAAAAATGTTTTCGATGAAATGGTATGTCGTCGAAATTAAGAATCCGATGAAACGCTTTTCGCTTCTTCTAATTTTCTTGTAATTTTCCTGACTCCAAGCCTCTGCTGGGTAGATGGTTATAGGATACTTTTTATCCGACTGCGCTGAAGAAAAAAATAGAGGTAATGACTTTTACTCCTCCGCGAATCAAGTTGCGGGAACCGTCTGGCACAAATTGCAATATTAAATACGTTCGGATAACAATTTTAATTACTCAAAGTAGTTTAAAGACGAATATACTTTAATTATTTGCTGCGTTAATAAGACACTGGTATGCCCTCATTCTGTATTCACTGTGCGTAAGAGAGAGATGCAAGATAGCACTATCGCCGTCATTTGTCTCGTCGCCTAGTGAATAAAGGATAGGGTAAGCCGAATTAACTGCCACGAAATTAGGTCAGTTATTAGATTTAGTAGTAGTGGTGCTACGTCGTAGACATCTACGCGTTAGCTACGGCGTAGCAGACTACGTATATACATTAGGGCAGCGAAGACGGTGCGGCGCCGGGGGTGGGAAAAGTTTTAGTACTTTTAACCGACTTAAAAAAGGAGAAGATTCGTTGGAATCTTTTTTTTTCATGAATTTTCACCGGTTAATCGGAGACTATTGGACTGATTTCAAAAATTCTTTATTTTTTTAACACTTTCGCAACCGACATTTTTGTAGCGCTACGCTCGTAGCCAATAACATGGAGAAAACCGTATGTAGCGAAAACTTCTACGAGCAGAGCAAAGAGTATATGATGACTACGTTTTAAGAGACGGAACTTCATACTAATTTGTTTCTGAACGATTTGTATTACCATCGGAAGCTCCACCAATATAGGAAAGCTCCACCAATATAGGAAAAATCGGATGTTGCCATGTCATTACAATTTTAAAAGTAGTGTAGTCAAAAACCGATTATGCGCAGAGTAGGGTTTACCATATCCGATAATTACCAGTTACACAAATTCATTGCTTTTGTCATTAATTATTAAGTTATTAGTTAATGAGAAAAGCATTTAAATTTGTTTATATCTAGCTCATACAGGCACACTGCAGCTACATTTTTAAACTTCGCGGTTGATTTCATTCTCATCTTTCATTTGCCAGACCGTAATAACAATGTGTGATAAGTGCATAATCTACCGAGAGGCTTAATGCTAAGTATACCTACTAACAATAGGTACCGTTTATTCCATAAGAGCACACGGGGCCCCCTGGTCTATGGAAAGTTCTCGTTAGCAACCTTTTTAGGACCACTATTTCAAAACACCACGAGTCTCTATCTCAAAACAAAACGAGTCTCTGTCTCTACAATATCTCACGCACACAGTTAATTGAGTGGAGGAGCAAATTTCAAAATCTTCAGAATATTTATCAAAATGAGTGAAAACCACCATTAGGATAACAGACGTCAGCATTCGACACGAGTGACATCCCGTCAGTGTTGCCATTACCTTATTCACGTATTATGTTGTTGGTGAAGTAACTCGATCGCCATACATCTTATATTTGTATGAGAGTTTCCGACCACTGGAGACAAGTTAATTTTGCATTCAGAAAATACGAATTTATGGTGAAGTGGAACTGATGAAGAAGACCACAAAACGCCACCGGGACTCCGGGTACGGGTGGAGATAAGATATCTCGACTAAGTAAGTTAGTTAAGCAACTTTATAGTCACAAACTTAAATGTTCCTGATGAGAATGGTACCATCGAGCTGATTTGATGGCGGAGTCGAAATGTGGGTACCTGATCTCCATAATAAAATAATGTATCCTAGCCGTATTTGGGCTCGTTGGAATCGTCACGATATACTATTACGTCACAATAAAAAAAAAGTGTGAAATAAATAAATTATTAAGAATAAACAAAACCGATTCCACAAAACTAAAAATTATAGTTTCTTCAATTTAAATCTTCTCCTTCTTTCTCTTCTTTCTCTTTCTTCTATCTTCTTCTTTTATCTCTTCTTCTTCTGCCATCTCTTTACACTATTGCTATTTTTGAGTCAGTGCCAAACATGTAACAACTTACTAAAATCGTCAATTTTGAATATTTTGCAGTTTCTTTATATGGCACCGACGACTAAATAGCATTAATTGTACGAGTATCTATTGGTTGTATTATACAGTTATTTTTTAACTTTTTTGGAGCCGGTTTATTTTTTTGTTATTTGAGAGGATTAGTCCATCCATATTTTTACACTTGACTTCATCACTTCACTCATTGCCGGTTTTCTACTACGAGTGTACTGCTTCTCATTTAGCTTACTATTTTATAAAGTTGTAAAAATGATACTCAAATATGAATCGTTTTGAAATTACAGTCACATTTAAATCTAGTTTACTTTTGTGACCTTACGTAAGAACAATCTAGATCCCTTTCCACCCGCTTGTAACAAAAAATAAGACTTGTTTAGACCCTCTCCTCCCCTAAATCTTCTTTTATCTATATGTATAAAAAAAGAAGTCCTGACTGACTGGCTCATCAACGCACAGCCTAAACTACTAACGCTAGAAAATTGTTTTTTTCACAGTCGGTTACATTTATAACGTAGGCTAGCCATAAGACGCATTTTTTGAAATTCATCCCCTAAGTGGGTAAAACAAGAGATGAATGTTTGTATGGGAAACGTAAAATCATTGAACTTAGAAACTTGAAAGTTCGCAAAAAGATTGTGTGTTTAAAATTAAGAAACTTATATTCTTGATTTTTCGAAACTCATCCTCTAAGGGGGTAAAACAAGGGATGGAACTTTGTATGTGAAACGTAAAATCATTGGACTTAGAAACTTAAAAGTTCGCAAAAATATTGTTTGTTTAAAATTAAAAAACTTATATTCTTTATTTTTCGAAATTCATCTTCTATTCAAAACAAGGGATGGAACTTTGTATGTGAAACGTAAAATCATTGGACTTAGAAACTTAAAATTTCGTGAAAAGATTGTGTGTTTAAAATCAAGAAATTTATATTCTTGATTTTTCGAAATTCATCCCCTAAGGAGGAAAAACAAGGGATGGAACTTTGTATGTCCAACGTAAAATCTTTTGAATTAGGAACTTGAAACTGCAAAGAGATTGTGGGTTTTGTATTAAATAATGAATTATTAATTATGGAGAGAGAAGAAGGGTGGGAGGGAGAGAAGGATAGAGGGAGAGAAAGAGAGAGAGAGAGGGACGGAGGGTGGGAGACAAAAAATAGGTGTCGTAGTAAAATTATGACGTCGGTTTCCTTGAGACGTTACGACGTAAAATTATCGTTCGTAAACCGACTTTACAGACAACCATTTTTTGCTACGCCTTAAATTACTATCCTTTTGAAACGAGGTACCTTCTAGGACATATCATTTTGGCCAGTGTCGGGAAGTTCGCCGGTCTCTTCTTTTCATAGTCTTGCAGGCGCTAAAATTAAAAGTGCTAGTATTGCCTTCTTATGGAATAATGTTCAATATCCCCATTTTCTCAATCTAAATCCGTTGGTCGCTGAATATCTTCTGAGTATTTTTTTACAAACATGAACAGCATCGGACAACTGACAGAAAAAAGTTTTCCTCGTTCATATCTCTGTTTTTACCTAAAATTTACGCGGGCGAAGTCGCGGGCGGCCGCTGGTACTATTATAAAGTTGTTAAAAAGGAAATGTCTGTATTATTTTGAAGTCACTGAAGCGAAAAAAATGTATATTTTGTTTTGGATTTTATGTATTTTATATGTGTCGTTGGGTTTCATCACGCCAAATCGGCTAAATGGATAATAACTATTTTTGGTACAAGGGTACCAGTGCCGTGGCGTGGCGACTATATAAGCCGATTTCTACCAGGTTGCCCAAGGAAAGGCTTAACCACTTTTTTACTTAAATATGAGTAAATGAATACGCTTCGGCTTCCCTTGTAATTTTCCTTACGCCACTGACTGGTATCCACAGATGGTTATAGGATACTTTTTACCCGACTATGCTGAAGAAAACACGAGTGATTACGTCTTTTTCTCCTCCGCGAACGAAGTTTCGGGCACTTTCAATAAAGTTTCTAAATATTCCTGACTGGATAGTTCGTCTGCAGCGTTGCTTAATAAATAATATTGTGCTGGCATGTCGTTGCGCCAAATTGAATCTGGGCTGTGCCAAGGCTAGCTCTGGACTCTTACATAGTCCGGTCAATGAGGTCACTCAGCCCGTATTTTTTCAATCTCCCCCATGCCTGATTTGTTCTAATTCTCATTAGACATAAGACATTCATTTGCTTGAAATATAGTTACACAAAGATCTTAAGATAAAATTATGAGGACAGCATATCTCGCTAATACAATCGGCATGCACATTTTATTATTATTTCATTTTTTATTTTCGTTCTTACAAAATGATAACGATTTTAAGTAATCAAAGAAATTTAATAAAAACATAGCTGAGTCACAAAGGACGAAAGGACAGACGGACGGACATGACGAAACTATAAGGGTTCCGTTTTTACGGTTTCGGTCACGCCATGCTTTTTTGAATTTTTTGTATGCGTCGTTGTGGCGTCATCGCGCCAAATCGGCTAAGCAGACTTCATCTATTTTTGGTACACAGGTAGCTGGATATCCACAGATGGTTATAGGATACTTTTTACCCGACTACGCTGAAGAAAAAACGAGGGGTTACGACTATTTGTCCACCACGAACGAAGTGGCGGGCATCTTCTAGTCTAGTACCTACTTAATAAAAGAACAGCCAGAAAGGATATCCACAATGAACGGGCGTCCTACCCTCACCCAGGTTTCCCGCGTTAATGATCATATCGTTAGTCCACCTTCTTAGGGCAAACAAGCAGACAGGCCTGATGGTAAGCGATCACGGTCATCCACAGACACCTGCAACACCAGAGCAGTCACAAGTGCGTTGCCGGCTTTTCAGGTTGGAGTACGCTCTTTTCTTGAAAGTTTTAAGTACGCATCGGAAAATGAACATTAAACAAAAGTAAATAAAAATAGAAAATAAAAAAAGGAAACCATAAAAAAAACACTCCTTCCAGAAGGCCCCGCCTGCGGTATAGTGATTCGCTCTTCCAATCGTGAGGGCGATCCTTTGGCAGAGGTAAAGCGCCAGCTCTCGGGTCCTCTAAGGCACCGATTAGCCGATTAGACAAGGCATTCATAAAGGATTTCATGTCAGCTGACCAGGGGCCCAATGTTTCCACTGCAAGCGCCACAAACTCGTACTTGTTAAGGGGCTTACGCTATGAATGATCTCTGATCCGTAGCTCTTTGCTTTTCCGTGCTGTATATATCTCATAGTGTTGACAGCGACCGATTTTACTAATATACTGTTTTATTTTATTGCCACGAGTCACCGAAACTCAGAGAAAGGCCTCAAACTTTGTTATTTTTACCACGAAAAGCCAGTCTTTGCAATTTTTCTTAAAAAATACACGTTTTTCTTAAAGAAAAGTTGCTTAGTGTGTTAAGTGTTTTCATAATTTACAATTAGGCATAGGTTTTGAGTCTATTAAAGGTTTATTGAGAGGCCGCGCAATCTTTATTTTTATAAACCTCTGTGTAAAAATTAAATACATAAAAGTATATTGAAATTTCTGAATGCGAAAAAGTGTTAAACAGACACTGAACTCATACATACCACGTTTGGAAAGTTATTTTCGTTATTCCAGGAGGGAGTACATACAGAACAAAATCTATGAAAAATCGTTCCTTTTACGCTTGGAGCCCGTAACGTTTAAAACAGCTTCGGAATATACCAACTCGTACTTCTCCTGTGTTTCGCCCCTCATACAATATGGCATCGTAACTAACTTACCTACCAGACTTACAACGAAAAAGCACATATGAATGCACGGCGCAACTTTTTTTCCTCCTTCCATTACTATAAATTGCAACATTGCGGAGGAAAAACGCTTACGGCCACTTCGATTCCCTCACCACGTCCTACCTTATAAACCACGTGAATTTACTACCCGCGCGCCCTATAAAAACAACGTTTGATAACGCTACCAATAACTTATCTACGTATTACACCCGAACACCTTTAAACAACGAAACTGAACATTACTACACAGAAAAAAGGATTTCAAAGGCGGGATATGAAAGCACCGATATCTTTGTAGCCGCGCGCGTCACCAGCCAAATTAGAAAGAACCTTAGTTATTTTGCGGAAGATCGACCGTTTCGCGAAAAGCGACGCGAGTGAGGGGTGTCGCGGGGGTCTTACGAAAGTGGGCAACAATCGTACGGGCCAGTAAGACCCGGACTTGTGCGGGGAGAGGTGGGCGCGATGCTCTAACTTCGTGAGCGGTGCAACTGCACCAGCGGTCTATCTCACCCCATGTCCCCTTGCCTGAAACCCGTTTTGATATTAGCCATGATTTTCACCGCGACTGCCTTCACGATACTCGGATTTTTTATTTTCAGCCCCATACAAGTGAGTGTTGTGATTGGTGTTTTTAGATTTAGTGTACAGTGGTGTTATGCTATTTATAACGAGATCCTTTATTTCCGATTTGTAAACGTACCTTTTTCATTGTGTAAATATGGGCAGGTAATCATAGTAAGTACTATCGACGGTATTTTAAATGAATTTATTCGAGTCTGTGAAGTTGTGCCTCTATATAAGGAAAATTTACACCTACAAAAAAAAACGTACAAGAATGTTCTTTTCAAAACAATATATTTGAGTGAATTACAGCTTATTATACAAGTTAAAACATCAAATAAATTAAACCAAACATTACGCCTGACGTACCAAATTCAAGTTATTAAATTGTATTTTAAAATGAAATTACAAAGAATAGAAAGAGAGTATTTGTCTGTCTATGACTATCCGCATTTCTGAATTTATAATGCTCTATCAACATGTCTTTGCCATCTATGAGTGAATTACAGCTTATTATACAAGTTAAACATCAAATAAATTAAAATAAACATTACGCCTGACGTACCAAATTCTAGTTATTAAATTATATTTTAAAATGAAATTACAAAGAATAGAAAGAGAGTATCTGTCTGTCTATGACTATCCGCATTTCTGAATTTATAATGCTCCATCAACATGTCTTTGCTATTTTCCATTTTTTTCAACATACAAACACGCCATAAAACTTGTGTTTTTAGAACACAATTAAAAAATCAGCACTGCATGATGCTATCTATACAAGTATTTCTGTGAATTTAATCAAGTCATAAAATATACAATAAATATGTTTTCGGTTATGACAGAGCGGGCATCGTTGTTTGACAGTTGTATCGATTGGCCACCGCGCCTGCGCCGTGCTGGCTCTTACGGAACAATGTTTCCCGCGCAAACTTACAATCGTTTGTACCAAAATAACAGCTATCTTCTAATATTAAATTGAGGTGATTTCATGAAATAATCGGGTAATTTTCGTCGGTCCCTAGTCTAGTATGTTGAATTATTAGAAATGTAGCAGCATAGACGGTCTTGAGATACTACTATTAGTTATGTTTTATTGACTATTTTCATGTAAACGATACTTTAAACGTTATTCATTATTTTAAATTTTCCATTATAATTTATGACAAGGAACAGACTATCATTATTAAGAACAATAATTTATTTGAAAAATACTAAAATATTGCAATATTTTTATCAATTATTTTATGTAAATGTTTTTTGCAAATGTTTTGTGTTTATTTTGTAACATCTTTGAAGGAAATTAATTCCAATATTTTTTTATAAATTATATAATGCATATAGTAGTTGAAGAGCTAATGTTGAAAGTAGAAAATCGACTAGGGACTACCAATTGCTTTAATAGCCAACAATTTTTGGAATAATTGTGTGTCTTATGACCTTGTAGTACTTATTAGCAAATACGGAATAAGATTCAGAATTCATCATCATCATCATTTCAGCCATAAAAGTCCAATGGTGGACACAGGCCTCTTCAATAGATTTCCACATGGGCCGGATAGAGGCGATCCGCTTCAGGTCGTACATCATAACAATATAACATCAGGTGGTCTTACTCGAGAACCTTTCTGCCCCAACGGCCATCGGTCGTCCGAACTGTGTACCCTGCCCATTGCCACTTCAGTTTGCTTACCCTGCTTGCTAGTCGGTCACCTTAGTTCGTCTACGTACGTCTAATTTCTGATTCGATCTCGTTCAAGATTTAGAATTACAGAATCGGCAAATATACCTTGACAGTTTACTAAATTAGTCACGATGATATAGAGCTACCCGAATTTCATGGAATCACCCATTGATAGACAACGGACAACCGATAGAAGGTAGGAACATGAAATTTGAAACACAGTCAAATTGTAATTTCAGGAAAATCTACAGAATTTCGACAGAAAAGTGTCCACAAAAGTGATTCGTAACAAACATTCGAATAAATTGTACCTAGAAGAGCACTAAATAAGGATTTTTTATCTCATTTGCACGGAAAAGTTTATATTTTTTATATTTTATCCGCTGGATCTCATTTTTAGGGTTCCGTAGACAAAATGGCAAAAACGCAACCCTTATAGTTTCGTCATGTCCCTCCGTCCGTATGTTACAGACATTTTACTCAGAAACTATAAGACCTATACTGATGAACTTTGGGGTATAAATGTCTTGTGTAAGCCGCTACTTAGTTTGATAGTTCAATAAAAAATATATATATTCCTAGGGGGCACTCCATACATGTAACCGAAACTGAAAATAATGTTTTTCAGTAAATATCAATGTGTGGCACATCATTCGACAGATCTTCTAAAAACACCTAGATGTTATTCAGATTTTATTTTGATATAGTGAATATTTTCGGAAATATTCGCTCCAAAAGTAGCAAAAATTGTGTCCCCCCCCTCTATTTTCTAAACAGCATGTTCAAAAAATATGAAAAAAATTACAAATATAAAACTTAATAAATACTTTCAACGAAAATTATTGTCAACATGATCGGACATACCGTCTTTAAGCTATTGCCAAAAAACCGCGCTTCTCAGCAACAGGACGTAAGCGCCCGGGAGATACGCTCTTTTGTTAGTGTATGTTTTTTCATATCGTATTTTTTTCATCTGTAGTGCATTTTTTTGTATAAATGGCTGCGGAACCCTATATTGACCATGGTCCGACATGCTCTTGGCCGGTTTTTAGATTCCTACGCTTACTTGGTTTTCATTCAAGCACCAAATAAAAACTTTGCAGCCTAGCGGAACCCATTAATTATTCTGAAATTCGACGTTAAAATATAACATTGTTCACTTATTAACGAAATCCTACATAACGTGAATAAGATTATTATGCTATTATAACCCAGTGGAACGAAAAGTGACCATATTTTTGCTAATCAGGATAGTAACCGTATTCGGGGTGTCTAATATATATATTTTTTAATATACAATAACTACCTAGGTTCTCAATGAGCATAAATATAATAACCACCTTTAAAAATCGAGCTACAAGTTATTGAATACTGGATTAAAATCGGTTCAAGTTCAGGAGGTTTCGAGTTTATAGCGTACAGACAGGCAGATCATTGAGAGGTCCATGGGGTAAATAATTATCTTCCAAAACACTGACACAAAGATACTATCAAATAGTTTACTCTGTTAGGGTGATTTTTTTATTATTTCCATAAATTAACTACCACTGACTGATGCTGCTAAAGATTCTCAATCAAGGTCCAATATCGGTCTTAGCGATGTCATCGATCCTCAGTAGGTGAATGGGCGATGACCTGTAACCTAAGCCTGTTAGCCGATCTGTGCTGTCTGCGACGGCATCTAGGTCTAACCAAATTTCCTGCAAAACCCGCAAATATAAATAACTCGGTGCCCGCAAACTTCGTCCGCGTAGGAGAAAAAAACCATAACCCTCTTTTTTCGACGTAGTCGGGTAAAAAGTATCCTATAATCATCTGGAGATACCTAGCTTCCCGTGTACCAAAAACAGTTGAAAGCTATTTAGCGGATTTGGCGTGATGAAGCCGCAACGACACATGCAATCACAAAAAAAATACGAAACATATTATTTTCACCACTCGTTCGGAAAAGCTTCATTTACAGCGCCAAAATTGCGTGGAAAAGTGTGGTTTGTTCGCTAGAGCGTGGACAAGTCATTTGAACTTCAAATTTATACATGTGTTATGTTTATTTATTCGTTTTGCTATGAGTATGTTTCGTGGGTTCATTATCACTAGTTTTAAATGAAATTACTATCTGTTATAATATAATTTCATAGTTTTTCTTACTTTTTTTGAGGTGAAAAGTTTTGTGTTACACACGGCTGCAACATTATTTGGCTTCTCGTGCCTTGAAAGCCTCGTTACGCTCAGGAATCTATATTTGAACATCAATTTTAGATTCCTTCGCTTACTCGCCTTTCAATTCAAGCACTTGGGCCAAATAACAACTTTGTAGCCTTGAATAGCAAATAAGTCAAATAACTATTGTTAAACAAGGGTGCAAAGTTGTATTTTACCCGCGAGTGTGGAATTGAAACAAGAGCAAGCGTAAGGATTCTATAGTTGACTAAAATGTAATCCTGAGCGTAGCGATTGTTTCAACACACGAGAAGTATAAAATACAACTTTGCACCCGTGTATGTGTAACACAAAACTTTTCCCCTCACTATAGTGAGGAAAGTACAACATGCAAAAAAACAGCTCATAAAAAATAAGTCTTTATTTGTACACATAATAATCATCATCAGTTAATTAGAACCATCGTCAATAGAAAAGTTTTTGTAAAATTTTTATTGACAATGTTGACATTTCTGACGATGCGTTTTGTAATTGCATCGACTCAACTTATGCATTCAGAATTATATTCTTCATTATTATAAAAACAAATGTTTGTTATGGAATTTTAAGGTTTATGACTTAAAATCATTCAATGAAATGAAATACTAATTTTTATTAAATTCTTGAAGCATTTATTTCATGATAATTAATATCGAACGAACCATTATTATAAGCGTTTTACGTTTTGTTATCTGTCAAAAGCTACTTAAACACGCTCCAAGGTCAAATTACTGTCTCCACTAGTGGATTAAATGCGTTTTCACCCACTTGGCTTAAAGGATAAAAGACGGCTTTCCGAGCTAGTGAGGGGAAAATGACTTTTTCACGCTAGCGGATAAAACGAACTTTTCCACGGGGACTTGGCGCTGTAAACGGAACTTTTCCTAGCTATTGAGGTGAAAAGGTTTATGGAACGACCTACTAAGCTCTTTAGCCGCCCTGTGCTGAGCTGTCTGGAACGGTATCTAGGTCTAACCTAATTAGCTGACTAAAAGAGCGGCTATTGATAATTTTCGCAAATCGGGCTTCTTTCAATCCAACAATCTAGTAAAATGTTGACACTTACAACCGACATGTTGGTACGCTAGCCAATAACATGGGGACAACTGTATGTAGCGAAAACTTGCTACTATACTGAACGCAAAAAGTACTTGCGACCTAGATCATACTGCTATCACTTTCACACCTGTGAAACAGATAGCACACATGAACTTGAAATAACATCCTATTTTACAGTCACCTACAAGTTTGAACGATATAGTATTAGATCTCGGCCACGAGATCGTTTGGCGTTGAGTATAGCAGGGCGCGCGGTCGTGAATGTGTTAACTGCAATCCTCGCTAACAGTGGCGTAGCTACTGAAGGGCTAGACGGTAACGTACACTGAGGCTCCCAATATCTCGGGGATCTTGGTCCCTGACTAACAAAACTTCGAACTGACATGGGCAGGGGCGTATTTTGAAATCTAGCGCCCTGGGCCAATAGGGTTGGGCTTCGCCGCCCCAGAAGTTAAGAGAAAAACCGGCCAAGTGCGAGTTGGACTGACGTACCAAGGGTTGCTACGCCGCCCCTGGTTGTTTGCTGCCCTGGGCCATGGCCCCCTTGGCCCTAGCTAGAGTAAATATGCCCCTAGACATGGGGCCCCAATCTATTTTTTGCTCCGGGGTTCTTGGTTACTACACCATATAGCTCGCTAAATGAGAGATTAATAAACAACGAACTTATCTGTATATTAAACTAGATTCTGCCCGCGACTTCGTCCGCCTTAAATTCGTTTATCGCGGGTAAGGGTATTTTTCCAGGATGAAAAGTAGCCTATGTCCTTCCTCGGGACTCAAACTATCTCCTTACCAAATTTCATCTCAACCAGTTCTGCGGTTTAAGCGTGAAGAGGTAACAGACAGACAGACAGACACACTTTCGCATTTATAATATTAGTATGGATTTAACATACAGTGACAGAGCTAACATTGTTAAGATGGTAAGATATAGCCCTTTTTCTATCCACGCCTCAATAATGGTCTGATATGTTTTAGGTTTCCGTAGCCAAAATGGCAAAAACGGAATTATAACTATACGTACTTGACGAAAATCGTACAAGCGAATTATATCGGGAGCTTTATAATCAGATTTAGCTTGTTTACAAATAGAAAAGGTTAATAAAGTGACCTACAACCTAAACCTGTTAGTCAATGACCAGAGCTGTCTGGGGCGTTATTTAGGTCTAACCTAATTTGCTAAAAGAGGCTATCAGCAAATCCGGCTTCTTTCAATTCAACCAATAAATGGAATAACTGGTAATCTTCGCTAAAGTCATTGATTGGATAAAAACTGTTCGGTATATATGCTGTCTATTCTTAACCGACTTCAAAAAAAGAAGAAGGTTCGCAATTCGTCGGAATCTTTTTTTTATGTATGTTACTCCGATTACTAGAAGACTATTTGACACTTTTTCTTAGATAGGAAGTAACTCCAAGTTTGTCCTATATAATTTTGGTGAAGATTTGATGATGGGATCCATGAGGAATCGAAGAAACTCCTCAAATATTATAGGCATCTATACAGCAATTTCAGTATTTTAAGGGCCATACCATATAGACAATTTTATATATTGTATAGATTGAGTCGACAAAAGTTTACTTGTAAATAAATTCACGAAACTCTATTTTACAGTATTTTTTTATTTTCAGTTTTTTTTACCGGAGTCGCTTTTATATTTTTGTTAAAAATTAATTAATATTACTATAGTTATTCTCTATATCTTCAGTTGACAGAGCGCGAGCGAAGGTCTCCGTTTCAGTTTGGGCAAAAATGCTTTCATATGTCCGTCTGTTCTTCTCTACGTGGGCAAGTTCTCAAGAATTCATTATCATTTGTACCACCTCATTCGATGCAACACTATAGATACCAGGTGCGAACTTAAATTAACCGGTCAGTTAGGTCAAGAGAAAGTTTGTACGGAACCCTCGGTGCGCGAGGCCAACTCGCACTTGGCCGGTTTTTTTTAATATCTTCATTGCACAGACATTTAATGTTTACAACTTTAATACTGTAGATATTATTTCCGGTAACTGTGCTTACCTACACTTCCCAATTTCACTGGTTCATTCAGAATTTCTGTCGCAATCAACCCCAACAAAAACCTGTCTCTTCCTCCTTTCAAATAAGGTGTTTGTTGGCGTAACCAGCCGGGACCTTAACCGGGATGCACTATGCACATGCCCGTATCGATTTGCTATTTATAGACGGTTCGTCGGCCGAGCCTAGGTAATACCCCGTTCAGTACAGTCAGCGGCAGAAGTCACTATACACTCCAGGTGCTCAAAGAGAGGTCAACTTTGAAATTGTCAAAAAGTTGTTCACTTTTATGGTAGAATACTTGTGCGCTCAACGTGTCACAAATATCTAAACCAGGGATAGCCCTTCTAATCCGGCCAGCGGGATAAAGCGGGAAAGCCCACGTTTTGTAATTTTAGTCACAAATGAGACCGCAAGAGTTCGAAATAAAACAAAGCATTATATTTTTAATTTTCTACATTCATTTTTTACAAACTGACGGTAATTGGTCATAATCGTAGCCACTCATGAACATAATCAACACCAAGTGCGTTCCTTATGCGTTATCTAGGTTCCCCCTGAAGACTAAGACTACTTAACTAATGTTTTACCCTATGACCAGCCATGAAACCAAAGTCTCGGCCCGCATGAATTTATTGTAAGTGCAGTGTGGCCCTTGTGTCAAAAAGTTTGAAGACCCCTGATCAGACGATATTCATTAATTTTTACACTCACATCAAGTCATTGATACCTTAGCTGTCAAAAAACCACTGGTATCTAAGCGGTCCACATATCAATTAGATTTGAACAACATGGAAAAATAGGCGTTTAAACACATGCTAATATCTGGTGAGGGTTGTGACATTATGACATATGTCATTATGACAAAATAGGTGTGTAAGTATTAATGAAAAATTGAACTGTTGAGATATTTTCAACGTAGTGAAAGCTCACATGAAAATGCTGACTTAAGCAGTCAATAACTTTGTGACGCTTTGACTCAGTTGGCTGCACAACAGCCTGTGAAGCTGGCGGTCTCGGAATCTAAGTCTGATTTTCGTACGGTAGTGTACTAAATACTCAATTATTTATTGCAATATCACAAAAGTAGGTACAGATGTCAACTTAAAGCTACAGATCATTGTGAACCCTGTTGGGCACTGCAATGTACGTCGGGTGTTTAATAAATGATGTCCAAAAAACGATTTGATAGAAAAATAAGATTTATCTGTAAATTCTGAGTTCACAGAACGTATAAGCTGAGCATGGTCCGACATGCTCTTGGCCGGTTATTAATATTTACACACACATATCAAAGTAAAAATATGTACA
The DNA here is from genome assembly GCA_905404275.2 of Hedya salicella. Classification (NCBI taxonomy): domain Eukaryota; kingdom Metazoa; phylum Arthropoda; class Insecta; order Lepidoptera; family Tortricidae; genus Hedya; species Hedya salicella. The sequence goes on from FR990104.1 coordinate 4,365,287, forward strand.
GTCTATTGTGAAATAAATGCAAGTTCCAGGATTTAAAAAAAGATTTGAAAACAATCACATTCGCTTGTCTTTATCTCATTTACTTGGTGTCGGCGCAGCATGTGCATAACTAAAAAACAATATGACATAAAAATTAACCATTCATAGAATTCTAAGTCCACATAACGCGTAATATCGGAAATAAAATGAACACCTAATTGCACACCTCTGAGAAACTTTATCCCCAATTATTGAATCAACAGACGCGAAACCAGATATTTGTCCGTAAACAGTAAACACGTCGAGGCGCCACTCGAGCTGTGCTTATCCAAGCTATATCAACTTATCATTCGTGTTGGCATGTCTATGACGTCATAGTAAATAGATGCGTTGGATATAGGTACAGTATTATATGATGCGTCTGTGAGGGCTAGATCTCCCTAATGCAGTAACTCAACAATCGGAATCGCACTTGACTGTACTCATACAAAAAAAAAATGTTGATGCGAGGACGAATGGTAGTTTCTATGATAGAAATCCAAAAAAAGTTGAGGTCGATACCTTACGTGTAGCTTGTCTTATGAGCCTCTAAAGTTGGCCGGTAAAGTCCATTATTAAAGTATGAAAATATTAATAACAACAAAAACTATTTAATAATACCATTGAATAACTCATGACATGTACTTTTCTGTACTTCGTTGCCATATATGGCTTTATCTCCTGAGTTACTCCTCAAAACTACGTTTTACAAACGAAATAGGTAAAGGCAAAGTAATATTATTTCTAGGCGATACGGGTTGATTTCAAGAGCCCATTTCGTCAGTATGTTAATAGTTCATATAAACAATGCTAGTAATGTATACTAGCATTTTTTTAAATAACTTGGTCACTGTGATCTTCCGAGTTACGAGGTAAAAACAAGGAAAGTTTTATCCATCTAAATTATAACAATATGACACTTTCGCAATTTCGTGCGCGGAGCAGGAAAAAGTCAAAACACTCCGATCCCTGGCGTAACTCCCGCCTGGAGAGAGATTTTCCACTGCCCTCCCTTCCACAAACTGATGTTATCTTGATCCATCGCGCAAAAATATAAAAGAATTGCTTCTTTTTATATGAACCGCAAGTTTATTGGGATTCTGTGTTTTTAATGCGGGAAAATTAACACCACATTACTATCTATTGCGATATAGATACAAATCAAAGCGCAAAGAAAAATACGATTGCTCTCGCACGTGGTCACACCAGGACTCGAACCCGGTACTTCCTGATTACGCGTCAGGTGTGTTTCCCTTTCACTAGCGAGCACTGTCGCAATCGTATTTTTCTTTGCGCTTTGATTTGTATCTATATCGCAATATAAAAGAATGTTAATAAACAGCCTTCCCGGCTAGCTTCACTTTCTTAATGTCATAAATTTATCTATACTTTACGCGATATAATCTATACCATTATAAAGTTGTAAAAATGAAATGTCTGTACATTGAAGATAATAAACAAAAACTATTGTAAGGGACTATGTATTTGGAGGTCCCTGAGGCGAAAAATTTTTATATTTATTTTTGTATGGCTTAACGGACTTCAACTGATTTTGGTACACAGGTAGCTGGGTATCCACAGATGGTTACAGGATACTTTTTATCCTATACAGATGGATTTGATTTGATTTCTCCGTCGCGCAAAAATATAAAAGAATGTTAATAAACAGCCTTCCCGCGGCTAGCTTTTCTCTCTTATTGTCATAAAGTTATCCTAATTAAAATTTAATTAGATTAAAAAAATCTTTAAAAACTTAAGATTAGAGCCTAAGCCGAAATTTGTAGACGTTTAGTAAAATAAAAAGATATCTATACTATTATAAAGTTGTAAAAATGAAATGTCTGTACATTAAAGATATCTTCAAATAAAATATTGATGCAGCCCATTTGGAGGTCACTGAATCGATTTTTTTATTTTTTGTAAGTTTGTATGTCTCGTTGTCGCTTCATCACGCCAAATCGACTAAGCGGATTTCAACTGTTTTCGGCACACGGATAGCTGGGAATCCACAGAGATGGTTAAAAGATACTTTTTACCCGACTACGCTGAACAAAAAACGAGGGGTTACGACTCTTTCTCCCCCGCGAATGAAGTTGCGGGCATCTTCTTGTAGGTAATGTCATAAAGTTACCCGTATTAAAATTTGATTAGATTCAAAAAAATCTTTAAAGTTAAGATAAGAGTTTGTATCGTAGACGTTTAGTGAAATAAACAGACAGATATTTTTTTATATCTCAGTCATTTCCCGTTTGAACACAAGGCCGTTGTACACGTAACTGGGAAAAATAATCGTTTTGCTTAGAAACGCGCATCTATTGAAACTGTTTGCTGCTCGGCTGTCGGCCTTTGACGCTCGAATGAGGCTGCTAGCTTTGATGAAAACGGGAGCTAAGTGGGAATCGGGCTGAGGTTCCGCATATTTTTTTTTACTTCCGACGAAAAAAGATTAATTTTATAAATTTGACGTGTAGCTGCGTTTGCATGTGACATTGTTGCTCTTAAACGGATGAAGCAATTCTAATTTATGTTAATTTGAGGTAGAGACATTTGGGGCCGCGGGGATCGAGCGCGACAGCCCTCGACTATTTCAAATATGTTTTATTTCAAGCCCAAGCATATTTCAAATATGTTTTATTTTAAGCCACGTACGTAAAAAAAAGGTATAAGTAATTCTAATTAGTCCGTGAGTTACATTGTCAAAAAATATTGGAAACATATTTTTTCTATTGTCATTCAAACAAAAAGATAAAAATAAACCACGTCAAAGTTTGGGAATGGGGGCGCATGATATCACGCCGTGCGAAAAACGGTCGCGCAGCGTGACGTCACAGGGGACTTTAGCGGGCTATATCTTCATCATTTTTTGCTTAATTGAAAAAAAAAAAGATACGCGTCCAATATTTTCTGATAATCTAACTGACGGCTAATTATACATTTTTAGGACACAAGCCTATTGTGATAGCTCAGTTTATCAGAGCACTTCTGCATTAAAGAAGAAATCGCAATCACTGGTTCAATTCCTGCTTGCAATTTAGTAGGTCGCATTGATTTTTTGCTCAACAATCGAACTCTGTGTTATAATATTAATATTTCAAATAGGTTATATGCGAAGCATCGGGTGACCAGAGGGCTGGCGCTTTCTTAGCCCAGAGGATCCAGAATCATAAATAATAATTCAGGCAGTTTGCTGCTCGACCGTCGGCCATTGATGAATGAGATTGCAAGCTTTGATGAAAATGGGAGTTAAGTGTGAGTGGGGCACAGGTTTCGTAGAAAAATGATTTTTAACCCCTAACGAAAATAGAGGAATGTAACAAATTTCACATGTATATCGTGTATAATTTCACATGTGTAGCTGCGTGTTTGTCTGTGATATATTTGCTGTTTTAGGTGATAAATTAGGAGAGGAGCTAATAAATAAAGGTCGAACCGTGAATACAATTATGAAATCTATAAAATTTGGTTACATTTATACACAGAGATAATTACTTAAACCTAGGGTGCGCAGAGATTGAATTCAGGGAATCGGATTACTATTACTACTGTTTACAATATTAGTGTCAAAATTATCAACATTTTTAAAGATGTGACGGGGTTTTCCATGGTTACTTTTGTATAACACTTTATACTCTCGTGGTGTGTACACATTTTTATGCTCATATGCCCAATTTTACCATAAAATTGTTTTATACAGAAAGATGTATGTTTGATGCTCGGTTGTCAGCCGGCGCTGGAATGAGGTTGCTTTGATGAAAACGAAAGCTAAGTGGGAATGGGGCCACGGTGCAGAGGTACTATACGCAATTATTTTATGCTCTGGCTTGAGAACGTGAACGATTAAAATTTATAAGTTCGTGATAAATGAGATCAGAAATTTTTAGAATAATAGGACTAAAACGAAGTCGTCAAAGACAATTTATATGCGAACCTTTTTGGTTGTTAGTTATAAGACTGTTGGTACTTATCTCCCGATATTCATGACAGACAGGTCCACACATACCATCTGTGGGCATAGAGAGTTTTGTATTAAAGTATTATATTTTATCTATATATTAAGTATATCGTCGCCTAGTATCCTTAATACAAGGTTTGCTTGGTTTGGGCAAGGTGGATTTGTGTGAGATTGTCCCTGATTATTTATTTATTTATTACAAATTTGTAAAAAAGAAATGTCTGTATATTGAAGATATATCCAAAAAAATATTGTAACGGACTATTAAGAGGTCACTGAATCGATTTTTTTTGTATGTTTTGATTTCAACTATTTTTGGTACACGGGTACCTGGGTATTCACTGACTACGCCGGCGACTAGTAAACAATAAATTATTGTATCGGTTCCATAATTTAACTGAGGAACCCGGGACAGTAGTATCAAACGAAACGTTTTTATTCCAATAAAGTATTAATTAAATCCCTTTGATCGCGTATTGGGATGTTTCATCAAGTTTATCCAGTGGAAATGGGTTAGCTCACTAATTCTTTTAGATTGAACTGACCTTTTTGAAACCCTTTTTATAAAAGTTATGTAGATTTTCCAACTGCTAATTGAATTTGTATGTCTGACGATGATACAAAGTGACTAAATACCTTCTTCAGTACCAATCCTTAAGAATTAGAAGGTAGCTTTGTATTGGTTTTTCGGTTTATCCTTCTTTATGCTTAGAGCAACAACTATTATAGAAAGATATTTAACTTCTATCGTGTTTTTTTCGCATACACAGGTATATTTCGCATACATACATAGAATAGGCAACGGACCAATGGGCTCATTTTTGCTTAAACTTGTCTGACGGATTTAATAAGCTTGCCCCTTAGAAAAAACTAAATTGTAGTGTTCCAAAAACATTTGGTTTGACATGGGCGTAGGTACCGCCGTATCAGCCGCATCAATGTTACGCGGGCTCCTGGGCTAGAGAGGGCCCTGCCTTAGGGGCCCGAAAATCTTTACACTTAATTTGGGCCCCTCTAAGGCCCGCTACGCCGGGTGCTATCTATTTCGCATATTATTTTATGTCTGTAACTGATTTCGCCGAACAAGTCTCGCATAATTTGATTTCGCCGAATGTTCATCTCGCTGTATCATTATTTGTCCGAATCTAAATACGCAGCAAATTTCACCTCTAACAAAAAAAAACTGCTGCCAGTAAAGTAGGTTAGGTTAGGTAAGAACTGCAATCCCGGACAGAAAATGACTGCTGCCAGCAAAGTAGGTTTACGGCATTACAAAGTTATGCTTAAAAACCATTCGGCGAAAATAGATTCGGCGAAAACAGGATTTGGCGTAATGAAATTATGCTTATAGATCATTATGCCTATTGTGATTATGCGATATAGAATTATGACAACAAAAAATGCGTAAATAAGGAGAACCCGCTACGCTACTGGGTTTTGACGACGTATGGTTAACGTACCGATTCAAATTTGTATCGCGAGTAGACCTAAGATATTTATTTAATCAAGCCAGCAGTGGACTGAAATCATAAGTTATGGGACTGATGATGAGGTGACTTATAAGCGCCAGTTTTGAACCTTAATCGTTCCGTTAAATTTCTCGATATAACTCGCCTTTCATTATTACCTTACAGCGGTCAGCGGCCGAGACGGCGTGCCCCGACGGGCGCTTCTGCCCGCCACACTGGCTGTGTTGTGAAGCGGGGTGCTGTGCACCTGCGACGGCGCCTCCTCGCCGGGACCAGGATACACTCAAGGAGCCCTACCGGTATCCGTGGTATGCGCAATGGTGAGTAACTAGTTGCATGGACTATTCTGTGACATTGTGGCGACGCTGTGTTGTCGCAACAGCATTCTTATATACAGTCAACAATACGAGAACGCGGTCGACCAGTCGCTATTGAGTCGCACATGGACTAACATCGCGCTTTGATATTTCCTGCCCGGTCTCCTTCATTCTGTAATTTGTTAACCTTCTGAGTAGAAAAAAATAAACCATAACCAACCATAGATTCTGAGTCCACAAAACGCGTACTATCGAGAAACAATATAATATGATCTTAATGTTCCTGTTAATGTTCCCAATTATAAGTATCGATTATATGGCAGCTAGTGTAGAGAGAGAACAATTCCTCGGAGAAGAGTAAATATTACCTTTTATTACTTTCGAAGTTAAGTAACTTCCCTTATTGGCTAATACACAACACTGCTATGTATTGGTAAGATCTGTAGGTAAAATTAGCATTTTAAATGCCTCATCGCTTCTAAATAATCTGTTAAAGGTAACTTATAAATAGCACCGTTCGATAAAAGTAAACAGGTTCATTGAGCAAGGGACCGTCAAATTTTCAGAATTATTAAGTATACAGGATGTTTGGTAACAGGATGCAAAGCTGAAAGTAGGTGATAGTTTAGGCCATTTAGAACATTTTAAGCCAGACATGTCTTAGACAAATGTTATTCGTTTTTTTTCGACAATAGTAGGAGTTTTCTCAGAAAAATCTTAAAACTTAAATTTAAAAAACGAACTATATAACATTTGTCTAAGACATGTATGAATGGCCTAAACTATCATCGACTTTCAGCATTGCATCCTGTTACCAAACATTTCTGAAGATTTGACGGTCCCTTGCTAAATAAAGAACCAGATTAGCGATTTAAGGCACACGATCTGACGTCTGTACATTGAAGATATTTTCAAAAAATTGATTGGAATGAACTATTTAGAGGTCACTAAAATGAAAAATATTTTTTTTTTATGTTTGTGTGTGTCATTGTGGCTTCATCACGCCAAATCGGCTAAACAGATTTCAACAATTTGTGGTACTTGGGTAGCTGGGTATCTCCAGATGGCTATAGGATACGTTCTACCCGACTACGCTGAAGAAAAAACGAGGGTTTATGACTTTTTCTCCTCCGCGAACGAAGTGGCGAACCGCCTTCTAGTTACAACATAAATCTCACCAAATCCTCAGACCAAAAAAAAAGATAGACATGACATTACGAACAATCTTGTGAAGCCGTTTAGGCATGGTTTTGACAAATCAGAAAACTTCACACACATGATTTGTTTGTATTTGTATCGCGTGAAGTTGGCTTTGGCGTGTTTCGTAATGTCATGTTTATCTTTTTTTCTTGGTCTGATACCAAATCATGCTTCGTTTTCCAGGCCAGTGCTCTTCCTGCTAGGCACGCTAGGCGGCATCCTGATCTGCTGTGTGTGGTGCCTGGTGTTCAAGCGTAGCTCGCACCGGGTGTACATGTGTTCCCTGTCATGTTGCGTGCGCCGGCCGGCGTCCGACCACGACTCCGCGGGTTCCGTGTACCCGCCGCCGCGGTACAGTCGCTGCGGCTCCTTCCACCAAGCACCTCCGCCATATTCAGAGGTACATTCCTACTCCTATTTTCATCGTTAAACTAAGCGTCCACAAACCGGCATCGCACGCATCGGACGCATCGCACGATACATATTGGTATGCCTTGTATAGAAACTCATACAACAGCGTCCACAGCTAACGGTACGGATCAGTGGACGCTGTTGTATGAGTTTCTATACAAGGCAAACCAAAATTCGATACGTGCGATGCGTCCGATGCGTGCGATGCCGGCCCGTGGACGCTTAGCTTTAAATCCATTGTTAGTTATTCCAAATATTCTAACCCCTTGTGTCCTCAATTTCACCAAATGAGCATTTTTGTCTAATTACCGTGGGATTTTGAAATACCAATATTACAAAAAAAAATTAATACTGATAATTTGGTAAAAAAATTAATAAGCACATATTTCCTTACGGGGTACCTATATTCATATAACTACAACAGTAATTACAGTTTGAAAATTTCGCCGGGGCACGGGAATTTATCTGTCCATGTTAATTAGTTTTTGGTGGCACGGGAATTTTAACATACCACGGAAATAGTTTCTTGTAGAATAATGTGCATTAAAACTATTATTTACTGTTTAATCAAACAATAATTATAAACTTCATTCACATTGAAGTTGTATCGAAATTATTTGCCCTAATTAACTGATCATAGTGATCAACCAACGACACTAAATAAATGTCTATTAACGTTTCAATCTCAATCAAAAATCTAGTAGATATTATAAATAAATGCGATTATCTATGTAACGACAAAATACCCATATAAATTTGTATACATGGTGTTTTGAAACCGGTACCGGTATTAAGAAAAACGTGATTATTTTATTAGTAACTTGGGCGAGTATCTTGCCAAATCATGACACTCATAAATAGTTTGCGATACTTACAGGGTGTGTCTGAGCTTTGGGCAAGCCTTCAACTTCTCACTATAATATATTTAAATGAAAACTTACAATCTTAGGCATTACTGTATAATGATGTTAAGCAGTATTGTGTAGCATTACCGTGGCTGTTAAATTTCTTCATAGGCAGTTGTTTTCTAGATCTAAAAGATGATATTTGTGGGTTGAGAATGAGTGGGTTACGTGTCAAATGTCTCCGATGACCTGGTATTCATTGCATGGTCGGGTAATAGTTACAGATTTTTTGAAAGGAAAGGAATGTACATAAATGGTTAGTAAGACTGATGATGGTTTGGAAAGGAGGATGATATGACAAGCTGCAAAATTATGGTTGGTTAAGAAAGATTGTGGCGGGTACTAAGAAAAATTGATTTAATTCTTTCCGGAAAATAACGTAAGTAATTAAAGTTGCAAAATTGGAGCTATGTTGAGTAACCATTTTTTTTCGAAAATCGTCAAGGATATGAGGTTTAAGTTGATTAATATAGTATAGCTCAAAACGATGAACAACTTTAACACAGTTCATTCGCCACCTTTATTTTGGGAAGGTCATTTAAGCCTTTTGCAATTCACATAATGCACAAAGAATTTAAACTTATTTTAGCCTATGATTGAAATGGAAGAATAGAAAATAACCATCGTTATTGAACTTCTTCTTATCCAATGGGAAAAAGCTCGCTGAGCTTAAAGCTAAGCATTAAAGAGTTATTTGTGACAGTATTATGGCATACTCATTTGACATAACACGTATAGACATCCTGTATGTATATATAGTCTAGTTTGTTATAATAAGTGCCTAAGTTTTATTGTATTACAAGCTTCTGTCTGTGACTTTGTCCGCCTTAAATTCGTTAATCGCAGATAAGGGTATTTTTCCGGGTTAAAAAGTAGCATAACAAATTTCATCCATATCGTTTAAGCGGTTTAAGCGTGTAGAGGTGACAGACAGGCACACTTTCGCATTTATAATTTTAACTATTGATATGGATTTTACATATTTTGCCTGTTTCTTTGCAATAAGCGCATGAAGTAAGTACAAGACTTGAACAAGTGTATATACTCTTATATGCCTAATATTACATAAATATTGCCGTGTAACTTACAACTACCGCAATAGAAGCGCTTGATTGACAAAATAAGTGAAACTGACCAATTCCCGTGTCCCAAAATCAGCTGTTTTGGATAATTAGTCCATGGGAATCAGGGCACGGGAATCAGAAATCGGAATAAAAAATCGTCAAAAATTGAAGTAGCATTTTAAGAAAATGGTACGCTATCGTATTTATTAAGATACCAAAGGGCTTTATGAAGCGTGCACTTGTTAACGAATAGCTATGTCAGAAATATATTTTATAGGGGTCATCGAAATTGCAATTTCCGCAGAAAATTTGCCCTTGCTCCTTACAGATAACCGTGGCTAGAAAACTAGTGAACTGTAAAAACATTTTTTCCTAGGAGATAACTAGTTATCTCCGAGGATTTTATATTCTTCGCAGATAACTTTTTTTTAACAGTTTTCTGTGAGGAAAATCCAATCCCTGTAGATAACTGGTTACCTCCAAGGATTTTATATTCTTCGCTGATAACTATTATTTTTTTAAGGTTTCTGAGAGGAAATTGTATTCCTCGGAGATAACTAGCTATCTCCAAGGAATTTAAAATCTTCGCAGATGACTATTTCTTTTTATAGTTTTCTTTGAGGAAAATTTATGCCTCGGAGATAACTAGCTATCTCCAAGGAATTTAAGATCTTCGCAAATAACTGTCTTTTCTAACAGTTCTCTGCGAGTAATTGTCACAAAGAAAAACAAAGTTTAAAAAATATTTCCTCACAGATAACTATTAGAAAAGACAGTTATTTGCGAAGATTTTAAATTCCTTGGAGATAGCTAGTTATCTCCGAGGAATACAATTTCCTAAAGGAAAACTTAAAAAAATTATATTTATCTGCGAAGAATATAAAATCCTTGGAGGTAACCAGTTATCTACAAGGATTGGATTTTCCTCACAGAAAACTGTTAAAAAAAAGGTATCTGCGAAGAATATAAAATCCTCGGAGATAACTAGTTATCTCTTAGGAAAAAAAATCTTCACAGTTCACTAGTTATCTAGCCACGGTTATCTGTAAGGAGTAAGGTAAAAATTGTCGCCCACCCGGCGGCCGACACATTTGCGTGATTTACTCGAATCCATTATCGTTTGATGCACAACCGTATGTTTCGCCGGATAGCCGACAACTGACTGCATAGGTGAGGCAGATGGCTGTCGGGGCCCTTTGAATTTTGACGAAAAGATTTTACCCTCGCGCTCGGACAGATTTTGAACATCGATCATAAGTTATTCACCACCACGAAGTGAATAGCGTATTTGTCAGTGATAGCAAATATCATCTAGTTTAAGTTTTTGATGCGAAATCAGTGATACGTACAGTTTTTGGTTGGAATTTTCAATCAACTCAAAAGTCGATTCCGGACAGGGCGCGGAGTCTTAATTTGAGCCTTTAAGTATTTTTAAATGTATTTTAAAAACAAATTAGTCTTTCAATTCGTTTTGACCTCGACGGGGAAACATGTATTCTTTGTGAAAAAAAAAATACTGGAACGTATTATCTGATGCTACCCTACGATTTTCACCTCGGACACAAAAAAATGCGAGCTCAGAAATTGACCACAACCACCATGACCATGGAAAGCTGACAAGCTTCCGAAACGTCGGGAACTAAAATGAGATAATATACGCGATATAATCCGTTAAATTGTTTAATTTCAGTTAGTAATAATCGCGGAAACAGAAGAAAATATTATTCTAACACAAGTTTTGCGCGGGGAGCAATGGCAAGAACAGTAACCCTGTGCCAAATAGGCTTGAGTCCTAAAAAAATATAATTTAGGCAGCACAGCAACCCTCGGTGCGCGAGTCGCACTTGGCCGGCTTTTTCCCTTAACTTCTGGGGCGGCGATACTTATTGACCCACGCGCCAAATTTCAAAACACGCCCCTGATTGAGAGATACATTCCTATTCCCTTTTATGTTTGTTGCTCATTCCAAACATTCGAACATAAGTTCCCTGTACTTTGTGTGGCAATGGCAAGAACAGCTAATTTAATGGCATCGATGTAGGTGGAATGATGTTAATTTAGGTGGCTATGGTGGTTGTATTCGTTAAAGAAGCAGAAGCCATCATTTTTAAGTAAAAAACCCAACCATCCGCTCTAAGCACTTGGAATTACTAGCAGTAGTAAGAACAGCACCTTATCAATATTTAGTAGCATCGTTATATAGTGTACTATGCATAGAAGTGTGTTAATTAAGGCAGCTACGGTTATGCATGGAGGCAGACAAATATGCTATATGTGGCTGGTCCGGTCCGGTGGGACCAAGCGTAACTCGTCGTCAGTAATAAGTAATCTAGATGCTGTGCGCAAGGGTAAGAAACAACCTCTTATCCTGGTTTAGTAACATCAATAGGGATGTAGTGGTACATCCCATTAAATTATGTAATGCTGCTACGTTACTAGAGATACATTACAAAATACTACTAAACAAATACTTTTATTCGACAGGTGACAAGCAAACCTGACCTGTTCCCGCTGGTCATCACGTGCGAAGAAGGAGACGGCAAATCCGGTGGCAACTACCTGATGGTCCATTACTTTAGAAACTACGTCATCCGGGCGCCAGGTGAGATCTTAATATTCAGTCCAGATCGAATCATACTTAAGCTCTGTGGTCTTTAACCTGTATCTCTCATTGGAGTAATATAAGTAACTAGCTTCTGCCCGCGACTTCGTTCGCCTTAAACTCGTTTATCGCGGATAAGGGTATTTGTCCGAGATAAAAAGTAGCCTATGTCCTTCCCCGAGACTCTAGCTATCTCCATACCAAATTTCATACAAATCGGTTTAGCGGTTTAAGCGTGAAGAGATAACAGACAGACAGACAGACACACTTACGCATTTATAATATTAGTATGGATTGAATATAAACATTTTTACCCCAGCGGCCATCTATTCAACGAGCAATGTGTCCTTTCGTAGTCAAGTATTTACCTGTTTTAGTGACCATAGCAACGTTGACTACTTTCCTGCACCTTATCGATGAGTACGTTATGTAGCCTGTTATCGTAAATATACGTAGGTAGTGGGTTGTCATAAAGATTTGATAGGGAGGCCTTTGTCCAGGAGTGTGGACATCTTTCAGATAACATGATCATGATGGCCTCGGTTTGAAAATTTAGTAGGTACTTTTAGTGTCTATATATTAGAAACAAAACCGGCCAAGTGCGAGTCGGACTCGCGCACCGAGGGTTCCGTACAGAATATACGCTACAAATGGCCGTGTCTATGAAAATCCTGTTACCAGAGCCCTACTCCTAAGCAAAAGGTACGCGGTGCTCAATCATTTTATATTGGTTACTGGCACAGACATAAAAAAAATGTAGTTTTTCAGATTTATTTTGTTGATTCCGCTTTAAGAGCTTCCTTCATACCAAATTTCAAGTTTCTAGAACAACTGGAAGTACCCTATCAATTTCAAAAAGTGTCGAAATATACGTTTTTTCCACGCGTTCCCGAGGTAAAGGGTCTTGACAGACAGACAGACAGACGGACAGACGGACGATCAACAAAGTGATCCTATAAGGATTCCGTTTTTCCTTTGGAGGTACGGAACCCTAAAAACACATAAAATTTTGCATTAGCTTATTATGTTGTATGACTTTTAAATGAGTTATCAGTTAATCACATTAGTGAACAATTACTTACAAATCGACTTACAGCTCATAATCAAATTACTCCCAGCCTCAAGCCACTTTATTCCAAGTCTTGCTGTTGTGTGGTGGTTTGAAATGCTGACTTCTGTGAAGGATGTATTTAAGCAGCATCAGGGAGGGCTGCGCCTGGCCAAACTAAACGTGAGGACTGTTAGGACAACTTTATCATCATTTTGACCCAGAGAAGTCCACTGCTGCATAGCAGCCGGTCGGTTTTTATTGTCCAGTGGCTTCTGGCGACCTTAATCAGGACGTCAGTTCATCTCGCGCCCCGTTAGCCTACCTTTACCTATTACAACATTATGTCTAGTGGAAGTAAGCTAATTTGATTTAATGTTAACTTATAGTCACTTATCTTTATGTCTATAAGAATAAATATTTGGAACTTTGGATGCTTCAGACTATTTGATGTTGCCACGCCACGCCACGTCTCATATTTTGAGGTATATAAAAAAATAATTATATTTAAACGCTATTTAGTCCCGTTTTGTTGTAATAATGTGTGAAAATCTCGTCTGAAGAGGGAGACTATCCTACATCATCTAACATAAAAGTTATCTTGGACCGCGCAGAAACAAGGCTCCATACAAAGTTGCCTATTCTTTTTGATTATGTATTATTATGTATAACCATGCCAAACTGTTTGAAAGCTATGTAGTACAAAGGGTCTCAGACAGTGACCGGGGAATGTCTCAGAGCTAAACCGCTGACAGTCAGACGGGCGGACATAGTGAACCTAACTGGTTTTTCGTTGTCTACGCAACGATATTAAACAGCGTGGCGTCTGTTGCTAGGGTTTGCATTCCGGAATTTCGAAATACCGGAATTACGGACGTTTTATCCTTTATTACAATTTGGGAATTGGGACTTTCAATATTGGAAATTCTGGAATTTAAACTAACGTAGTTATTGGACATTTGGAGTCAATATTTATATTTAAAAAATCTAAAATACCACGTAAGAGAACAGTTAAGCAGTAATTATCTTAACTCAGGCGCCGCTTGGTTTTCAGGCAGTAAGAGCTCATGACCATATCGAGCTGTAGTGATAGAAGGAGACTGTGGTGTGATGTGAACACTAACTGTATTAATTATGAGATGCATTTCAGAGTGTCCTTATTGTAATAAATTCCTAAAATTAGAGTACATCTATAAATGGTCCTCGCGGTAATGAGAAGTATGTTTACAAAATATACCTCCAACTCCCGGAAAATACATATTTGTCTTAGGAAATCCTCAGAAACATTTTTAAAACACTCTGACATTTCTAGAATTTAATTTCATATTCTTATTTTTTTGTCATATTTATGACATTTGTTAGTCGTGTTCATTAGTTCGTGCTTTTGAGTCGTTTAAAAGAAATATTAAATATGTCGAATAATTAAAAATCTATTTCTCGCTTTACTTAGGAATTCATTGAATCATCAAAAGAAAATTTGAATACGCACATCAATTCCAGAACCAGTTCCGGGATTGGGACCCAGCCTCGTAAGCAACTCCGGAATTGAATAGCTCTCCAATATTGCAAACCATCTGTTCCGTATTTGTCACTCTGAATTTTACGGACTATTTGATGGTGGCTGCACTAAAACCAAATGTCTTAGAAATTTAGCTTTATTTTCTTTTCGTTACGTTGAGTAATAAACACGCGGCAACTGGCTTCCTTTAGCACTATTTAAGTTTTAATTTATTTATAAGTATCGTGACCGCGGCCCGTTAGCCAGAGCGTCTGGTATTAAAGCCGGCTAATTCGGCCGTTTATTCTTTTCACAGGCTCTATATCAGCGACGAGTACTGCGGAATCTCTCAACTCCAGTTTCATATGCAACGCAGCAAATGAAGTGAGTAAAAATACCTATGCTCTTTTCACTTTAATAAACGTATCATTGATCGATCAATAACTTTGTGTTACCGTTACCACAGAATGTGTCTCTGTAAATCTTAACCATGTACATAAGTCCTTATGTACTTAGATAAGATACTGAAAATAGTGCTTCAGAACGAGGCAGAATTTTTTGAAGTGGTTGTAAAACCAAGGCCGTTTACAAAACCACACGTAAACAAAGGAGGTAAAATGTAGATTAGTACATTCGGTAATTATTCTTGCTGTGAGGTTAAAATATCAGGTCTGAACTACTATCATTAATTTGTACTTAGTTTATGTATCTATATAATTATGCGAGGACGCGGATGTCATATACAGGGTGGAAAGGCACGACGATCCTTTCCGCAAAGGGGCGTTAGTTTAAGTGATGGAGAATCGATTCGTAATGTTTAGATTTTTGTTACGAACAATTAGTAAAAATATTAAAATTAACTAATGTTCTTCTTAGTGACAACCCTACTATTACTACGTACTATCGACCTACGTGTAAGTGTACACACACAATTGTAATATTGATTGGGAAATATTATGGGTAGAAATGTTGTTTTGATAAAGGTCACGATCACGACCCTTGTGTTATTGTTAAATGTTACTGAACCTAATGAGGGTTGTCACTTGCAGTATTTTGCATTAAAAGTTAACTGCCTATAACTTCAAAACGCTTACGAATATGAGCATAGTTTCTTTAGTGGAAATGCATTACTAAATCTAAACAATCCCCCTTCTGCGTAAAGGATCGTCATGCCGTTCCACCCTGTACACCTTTACCTATATCTTTTTAGGGTTCTGTAGACAAATCGAAAAAAACGGAACCCTCATAGTTCGTCATGTCCGTCTGTCTGTCCGACTGTCCGTCTGTCCGTCCGTCTCTCCGTTCGTCCATCCGTCCGCCCGGAACGGCCGGATGGACGGTCCGTAATTTTTAGATTATATCAGGGGGCACGGCAGTGCCCCCGCCAAGTCAAGCGCGAAGCAAACACTGCCGTACCATCCTTTACTGGAACCATTTCGCCGCATTTTCAGGCCCCTATTCGAGAACCTCTGGATAAGACCAGAACGCAGAAATTTTCGTCATCCAGTAAGCTATAATCACATACTTAAAAACCAAAATTTTGAAGTCTGTAGGTCATTTAGTTCCGAAGTTAAGCGAAAGCAAAGTTTCGCATTTATGACACTCACTTACTCACTCATGATCATCAGAATAGAACTAGTACTTCCCTCAGAGAGCTGAAATTTGGTACAGAGTTAGGGTTTAATAGCCACATAAAGGGAACACTATCAAACTAGGATAATCGAAGATCTGGAGTACCTGGTGACCCTGATTAGAAAACACAAGAGCCCAACCAAACTATTAGACATCGACATACCGCCTTTACAAAAAATATTCAACTCGGTGGGCCGCTTCATTTGATGTCAAAAATCGAAGGTCTATGCCCACGTTTCTACAAAAAGAAGTGAAATCCCACCAAAAACATTCTGTAAAAAACTAGCCAAGTCTCGATGGAGCTGCTTGTTTATCTCTAAAAAGTAATGAAATCTAGACAAAGTCGTGCCAAGTCTAAGGTGCTTTACTGCGATTTTTTTTATTATTATAGTTAAGTCACACAACATTAACTATAATAATTAAAAAATCGCAGTACTAGATTTCATTACTTTTTAGAGATAAACAAGCAGCTCCATCGAGAACTGGCTAGTTTTTTACAGAATGTTTTTGGTGGGATTAATATTTTCCGAAATAATCCCTCCGAAAGTAGCATAAATTGTGACCCCCTCCGCTATTTTCTAAACCTTATGTCCAAAAATATGAAAAAAATTACAAAGATAAAAACTTAATAAGTACTTTCAACAAAAAACTGCGCTTCTCAGCGAAAGGATGTAAATGCCGTAGAGATACGCTCTTTTGCTCGTGCTTTTTTTCATATGGTATTTTCTTCATCTGTAGCATCCGCATTTTTTTGTATGAACGGGAACCCTAAACTGAGCATTGTCTGACATGCTCTTGTACGGTTTTTATTACATCTCTAGATTTAACCGCGGTAGCGTGACGTCAATACAAGCGTCAATAATGTTGTAAAAGGTCTCCTTATAATCTCCACAGGCAAATTCGATCATCCCGCCTCCGTATTCCGCGGACTTCGAGTCGTGGACGCCAGGCTGCGGGCTGCTACGTTCGCTGTCCTCATTGACCGAGCGAGAACCCCGCGCCCCACCTCGCTCTCGCACCGCCCCTGAACCCGCCCCCCGAGAACCCACCGCCTTCAGAGAAAACCTGGTCACTTCACCAGTACAACCTATGGTATGACAGCACCTTATGCTATTTTAGCGGCATCATATAGTAAATAAGCTAAGTCCTAATTATGAACTTCGGGTCGGAGTGCCAAGAAGCGGGCTGCTGTGCTCGCTGTCCTATTTGACAGAGCGAGAACTCCGCGCCCCATCCCGCATGCTTCTCCCCGTGACGAGAGCCCATCTCCTTCAGGGAAACCTGGTGTCCTCACGAATACAACCTATGGAAATACAGTGCCTTATGTTATTTTAGGGGCATCGGTAGGAATATGCAGTGAAACTTTCTAAGTCCTCATTGTGAACTTCGGTCAGTCGAGGCGCCAAGAAGCGCAAAATGCAAAATCACTAATTTTGCCAGTTTTTGTTGGCGAGCTCCATGTTGGTATTATAACTCTTCCGAACCTTTTTATTGCTGCGTTATAATTCCAAAATATTTTATCTTTACAGCAGGACCCCTCATTCGACCTAGAGCTTGAGCTCATAGACTGCGAGCTTTACTGCGACGGCGCCTGCAAACCCAGGCTCGGCGCTTCGCCGCCCGCGCACCGCTCCCCGTCCAGGGACGAAAACTACGAGCACGAGGCCTACGGCCTCCGTCACCTCTTCACTTGCCCCTCCACCGAGCTGGCCGCCGCCTGCGAATCTCCTCCGCAGCCCACCAGCCCCACACAGTCCAGAGAGTCCACCTTACGGAGACCGAGCGACGAAAGACGCCACCGGAGAATAGATAGTTTGAAAAAGACTCCTAAGGCGAGGAAGACGAGCTTATACATGCCTTTGTCAGTGGCTTACCCTGTGAGGACGAGAGTGTCGCCCGGCACACGGGTGTCGTCCAGGTCGGCGCCGGCAACGCCGTGCGGGGCGTTGGTGCCCAACCTACTGCATTTTACGCAGAGAGTGTCGGCCACGAGGCACGGGTCGCGGTCGTCGAGATGTGATGAAGAAAACGACCCGTTGCTGGCCGCGGAGGGCTCGCGCGCCGACCACAAGTTTTAATTTGACACGCTACGCTGCTTGACACTTTTAATTTTTATCCCCGTCCGGTTAGCTCGGTGATTGGACGTTCAGATGTGGCGCGACATAAAGTCAGTTTCACAAACACTCATTCTAAGCTCTTATGTTCCAATTCTAGAATTGGTACAGCTGACCTCGAACGCTTGTCAGGCGGTACAGCATTACACGTTAATCTCATACTTTAACTGAACGTGAATGAAAAGAAATATGTGTCATGCGACAAGAGTAGTATAGCGCAAATGTACCGAAACCTTCTGATTTACCAAAAAGACTAAAGATGAGCGTTTGTGTAACTCAGCTGCTAGTTTTTAATCGTGTTGATAAAGCAGTGTCTCTTCTACGGTTTGAGATTAGGTACATTTATAAGAAAGGAGCTTTATCTACACAATAGTAGTAGTTTCCTGAGTAAAAGAAACATTATTCTAATTAGTCCGTGAGTCAGTTATCAAAAAATATTGGACACGTATTTTTTTCTTTTGTCAATGAAACAAAAAAAGATAAAGCGCGTCAAAGTTTGGGATTGGGGGCGTGACGTCACGGGGAACTTTAACGGGCTATATATCTAGATATTTTTTTGTTTAATTGACAAAAGAAAAAATACGTGTCCAATATTTACAGATAACCTAACTAACGGACTAATTATATTTTTTTCCGACACAAGCCTAACCCTAATTAACATTAATCCTCCTTACCTATTATCAAAGCGTGGAAAGGACAACTCCTTTATTAAGGGCCTACTTCGTCATTTGTAAATCACGCCCCAAACACGGTGCCAGCCAATAAGCGTGATTTGAAATAAGGGACGCATTTATTGCTCGCGCGCATCAAAGAAAGAGAAAGCTAATACACTACATGCTTGGGGTCTTTTGGCGTAAGCGCCGGATGTAAAAGTACCATGAAATCGAAGATATTATTATTATGTTTTCTTAACATTTAAGTTAACCACTTAAAAGATAAAGGGAAGAATGGCATTTTAATATAATTTAGCCGTTTATTGATGTGTCGTTTGTACAAAGTAGACAAAAAACGGGAAATGAAGATGCGTTTTCGGATAACTTTTCTATCGAGGAAATTTTCATTAAACATGTTTCCGCGTTAATCACTGAATAGGTTATATAGTCAAGAAACACATATCTGAAAACCAGTCTGTTTTATATACTAGATTTGACAAAAAATGCGCTACAAAATAGCTTAAATTTTCGATGCATCCCCTTAACACGCTAGTGCCGTCCGAGGACACCGTCATTGTTGGTTTTCGCGATTCATGAGACATAAAGGAAGTCAAGAAATAGATAATTCTCACGTCCTTTATCGGATGTAACCATTTCTTTTTTTATTTAAGTGAAGTTGAAAAATAGTTGGTATATGTGAATGAAACAGGATGATATATCGATAATCTGTTTTCAACCCACAATAAGACCTACATTTTTGTAGGGGATCATCATTTTAGATGAAAACCAATCAAATTGTAGAAAGGTAAATAGTTTTTGAGTCTATCAAAGCCGGAGCTCAAAAAGTACGAAAATCTACGATGGTGGGCATGGTCCTTGACATCTGTAAGTAATGTTATTTTTCAGAGCCTTTACACTATGTTCTTCAGTGTGCCTACCATGAGTTCAGCACGAGCGAGTATCGAGACCTCGATGACGGTCTATCTCGTGCGAGAGAGGTGCACTGACTCTCGATACGAGATACTCGCTAGCGCCGATCGTAAACTAAGCGCATGCTAGGCCCAATACGTGCCTAAAACATTGAGCTATTATTAGTACGTATAGAGAAGACGCCGCTCAATCACTTAGTGTTCCGTTCAACTGCAGTCGGCCGGCCCCAGTTCACTCAGTGTCGCGCCTATGACGGTGACATCGCATTTATGACTCACTAGCCGCCCTAAAACGGAAAATCACTTACCTAAGTGTTATGAGTAAATTTAATCGGTTAATGATGTATCCCCACTTAGAAAACGATTTTGCATCGTGCCATCACTCTGGCTCTCCCGTTATTCAAGATTCAAATGAAAGGGATCACACTATCTTGATTTTCGGTTTCGAACTTGGTGAATGGACCCTATCTCTGTAGCGAGTTAAAGGGGTGCATCGATGCACCCCTTTATCGAAACTTCAAGCTATTTTAGTGAGATTTTTGTGAAATCTAATATA
Source organism: Hedya salicella (assembly GCA_905404275.2). NCBI lineage: Eukaryota > Metazoa > Arthropoda > Insecta > Lepidoptera > Tortricidae > Hedya > Hedya salicella. The sequence goes on from FR990104.1 coordinate 4,385,655, forward strand.
CGTAGCAGGCTGGTTTTTAGATATGTGTTTTTTGACTATATAATCTATTCAGCGACTAACGCGGAAACATGTTTGTTTAAAATTTCCTCGATAGAAAAGAAATCCGAAAACGCGTCTTCATTTTTCGTTTTTTGTCTAGTTTGTACAAACAACGGATTAATAAACGGCTAAATTATGTAATATTGTCATTCTTCCCTTTATCTTTTACGGACGTACTTAAATGTTAACAAACCATAATAATACCTTCGATTTCATGGTACTTTTACATCTGGCGCTTACGCCAAAAAAAACCCAAGCATGTAGTGTATTAGCTTTCTCTTTCTTTGATGCGCGCGAGCAATAAATGCGTCCCTTATTACTCACGGCTCAGCGTTTGGGGCGTGATTTTTCCTTGACGATGCCCTTAAGTTTCCAGCACGTATACGCGGCGTTTTCGCGAATTGTGACGTAGCATTATGCGGTGTGTAAAGGCTCTCACCGAGGTTTTATGTACGTGCGGCCTATCGGACCCCCGACTGTATACAGCGGTCTCCGTGTGACGAAGTCCCACATTCTCAATGTTGTGAATGTCAATTTTATGCTCATTATTACCGTAGAGCGTTTTACGCAACTGTGTAGTTAGTTTAAATGTTATTCGAGGGTTATGATATTATTATTGCATTTAAATTTAAGGAAAAGAGCTTGATGGACCATTGTTCACATGCCTTCTAAATAAGAACCTAATAATGCGACTTTTTCGTTTTATTTATACATTTTCCTTTTTCCTTTCCTTTCTGACAGCTGCATTATAGCTGCTCTAATGAGCTGTGAATGAATGAATGAATGAAATAATTTATTTCAGGAACTTGTCCCATATAATGTTAGTAAACTATAAAACTGCGCATTTGCTTTGATGCAGAAGCGAATCGATTGCAAGAAATAAATTCACCAAGATTAGCTTCGCTTAGTGATAGATTGTGTCCTTGTAAACTCTTGCCTTGCACAACTGTGACAAGTATGCTATTAGAATCCCAAAAATTCGTATCCGGTCCGGGACAAATTGGGAATATGCATGATTTTTTTTACCCGACTGCGCGACGCAAAGGAGGGTAATGTTTTTATCAATCTATGTATGTATGTATGTATGTATGTATGTGTGTATGTATGTATGTATGTATATTTGTTCCTATCTGGCACTCTAGAGGCCAAACGCGTGGACCGATTTTGATAATTCTTACATCAATCGATTCGTCTTACCTGTCCGAATGTCACTGAAGACATGAAAATGATAAAAACTCTAAATGGCGATGATGAGACGCCATATTGTGAAAAATAAAAAAATTAAAATCGACGTACTATATCGAGTGGGGTATCATTGAATAGGGATTTGAAAATCATTATTAAGTTTTTTTTCATCATTTAGAATTTTGAATTACCAGTTAGGAACTATAACGATTTAAAGTTGGTTAGCAAGCAGTTCTCACTAATATTTTTTTAATTGTAATAAATCTGTGCAAGTTTCTCAATAACCCCGACGATAAATATTGCGATATTTACAGACTTTTATAATTTTAACTAAAAAGTATAAAATAAAAAATAATAATTTAAAAAAAACAAAATACCCGACTGCGTAAAAAAACTAAAAAGAAAAAAACAAGTCCAGTACCCTAGAAATTTGTTAAGTTATAATGGAAATGTTTCATGATTCATGATCGAAACTCACATAAAACAAATAATAAATTCTAATATGGAACATAGCGATTTTAAACAGTCGGGACCCATTGTTGGGAAGATTTGCTTCGATCTAGATTTCTTATGGGTCCTGGACTTGTTCTTTTCTTTTTAGTTTTTTTACGCAGTCGGGTATTTTGTTTTTTTTAATTATTATTTTTTTGCTTCATTCAAAGCTCATTCAATATGTAACAAATAATAGACAAAAATATTTTTTCGAATAGCTATAAACATAACCAAGGTAAGCCATCAAACATTTCATTCTATCTCTTACTTGCAAAGCAGAATTTAATATGGAGTTTATATGGCCGGAGTGCACTGTGACGTAACAGTGCACATCGGACCTCTCTGTTTAATTACTAGTTTAAAATGCTATATTATGCGTACCTATTTCTTGGCCGATTTTAATTTTAATTTCTCATTTTGAAATAGTTTTTACGGTATTTTGATATTTAGTTAAAAAAAGACATAAAAAAATTCATGTATGTACCCTATAATAAAACTTAGTATTGTTTTATATTAATTATACATTTATTTAGAAGCAATGTTGTATACAAAAGATCTTACAGGCACTACGTTAGATTTACACCGATCTTGGACGCGGTGGTAAGGGCACCTAATTTCCTAAGTAACTAAGAGCAAATTTCAATCTCTCTGTTCGCAGCTAGAAGTGGCGTGGCGTCCATATAAGCCGATTCCCACCGGGTTGCTCAAGCAAAGGCACCACCACTTTAAATATGAGTAAATAAATACGCTTCGGCTTTCCTTGTAATTTTCCTGACACCACGCCTCTGGCAGCTAGTTATTTCTTTATAGACTGTTCAGAGTCACGACGGGACGAGGTGATGTAAGAAGTTTGAACCAATACACGCATAGGTCAGCTTTAGCAAATTCATCGCAAATTTCTTCCTGAAAAGAAGGTACACACTCAAATAGTTCGTTTCGCATGATGCTTCCGCGCCGTCTGACTCATGTGGCTGTCATACGTGTTAAAAGTCGTCTCTGATGATACTGCATTGAGCCCATTAATTTCATCGCCTTCAATTTGTGTCTCTGGTTTTGAGGATTCGTGGGCTTGGCAAATCTTCACGGCTTCTTCCAGCGTCAAATCCTCTGTTCCGAGAAGAACGTCGCGTAGGGAATCATCCCAAACACCGCAAACTATCCTATCTTTTATCAAACCATCTTCCAAATGCTCAAATTGACACTTTTCAGCCCATAGCCGTAAAATGGTTACATAATCGTCTATGTTTTCGCCTTTTTCTTGGTTTCTGGTAAAGAAGTTATAGCGTGATATCGTAGAGTTTCTTTGGTTTCGTTTACTAAGAAAATATTCGTTGAACTTTTTAACAACTTTCTCAAAATCTCTACTATCCTCTTCCTTATCAAATACGAATGAGGAAAATATATCGTAGCCCTTAGGTCCAATTAAATCAAGTAATAAACTGGATTTCACGTTAGACCCTCCTCTGATCGCTCCGGATGCTTTTAGGAAGATTGTAAACTGCGAGTACCATTCTCGCCACGTCTCCGCATGGCCGGCTGGGCCTCCTTCTAAAATCAGTTGAGATGGTGGTCGAACGTCAAACAAACTGCCGAAGCTATACATCTTTATTTAAGAAACAGAGTCTTAACACATTTCCACAATAACGATAAAGCTACCAAACTGATTGACGTCGAAGTCAAACCAATCTTAGTCACTAAACAATGGATGGAAGGTCGGTCAAGGTTAAGAGTACCTAACAGATAAGTTCGCGTCAAGTACTGTATCCAGGCAACCAGTCAAAGATCACTGCAAGTGTCAAAACAATGTTACTCTATCAACGTCATGGTTCATATGAGTATATAGCCTACTCCATCCACTAATAAACATGAATACAGACCTGTCCATCAAATGAAACCTTTCATTTGATTTGTGATGAGTCAAATTTTAAAGTAGGACAACTGAAAATACCCTATAGGTTTCCCATGGACGGCAATTTGTATGTAAATATATTTTTTAATGACTGTATCTTTGGATTGCGTTAACATAGAACCTTGATTTTTTTATAGCTTCAAGGGACCTCTCAGACATTTGCTAATAATTTTAACTTGATACCTCCACGCGTTTCTGAGAAAAAGGTGACAGGCAGACGGACAAGAAAGTTCCTATAAGGTACGGAACCCTAAAAAATATTTATTCAGTAACTCAAACAATCTTATTAATTATCAAAATGGTTCCTCTTTCAAGAATCTGTTTTAAGAGACTGGATATCATTCCGTTCCAAAATCGCTGCGTGTATAAGTAAGAATGTAAATAATGTAATTAGTTATGGAAGTTCGTATATTGTAGCGATTCCTACAGTTAAATCCAAAATATAAACATTTATTAATGTCCGGAACGAATCACTAGCTCAAGTGATAGAAGCCAAAGATAATTTCGACGGAATAGGGTACATGCATGATTTTTTTTAGCGCTTTTCTTAACAAAATACCAAAATACCGTAAAAACGATTTCTAAAAGAGAAATTAAATTTAAAATCGGCCAAGAATTACGTTTGATATAAGCATTTTAAACTGCTAATTAGACGGCGATTTGACAGAGAGGTCCGACATGTACTGTTACGTCATAGTACACCCCGGCCATATAAACTCCATATTAAATTTCGTTTTGCTAGAAAGAGATAGAATTAAATATTTGATGGCTTATATCTTGGTTCTTTTTACAGTTATTCAAATAAAATATTTTTGTCTACTGTTTGTTACATGAATGAACTTTTATTAAGCAAAAATAAAAAATCATGCATATTCCCTATTAACACACATTATTAATAGGTGATTGTGGGAGCAGCGATTGAAATAAAATAAAAAAGGCTTCTGCCAAATCCGAATTTTTATGACAAGCTTGCCGACTATAGGTACTTTTCTTGGAACACCCGTTAACTACTCTTCGATACAATTCTAAAGAGTCCAAACTCGGTAGGATTACGTTATTTTATTAGGTATTTCCTATATCCACCTTCCCGCTCCATCATTGGATCAGCTCGATGGTATCATAATATTATATTGTCACCTACATATATTATACTAGCGGCCGCCCGCAACTTCATCCGCCGTAGATTCATTTATCGCGGATAAAAGGTATTTTTCCGGGATAAAAAATAGCTTATGTCTCTCCCCAAAACTCGATATTTTAATAATTTAAATGTTAAGCATATTACCAAGATTTCAAGTTCCTAGCGTAAAAATATATTTACTGTCCATACAAATTTTCATCCCCTTTTTCGTCCCTAAAAAGGATGAAATTTGACCTACATTATGGCCTACTTATGTCCTATTCTGATAAAGGTTCATAACTGGGAAGTTTCATAAAAATTCGTCAAGTAGTTTTTGAGATTAAGTGGAACGTACATACATACTTTCACGTTTATAATATACCAAGGATAAGGATTGTCAACTTACATAAATATGTAAAATTTTAGCTCAATCGGAAACGGGGAGTAGGTCAAATTTAACTTACATAATTTGACCTGAACAAACATACATACTACCTACTTACCTACATTGTAAGTTAAATAATAGCCTGTAAAAAACCCTAAGTTAAAATTCTTACGGTTTTGTTTTTCATTTCAATCGCAGATTTAATTTTTTATCACTCGCGCCAATGTTTAGTGCCAGTATTAGAAAGTAATATGATTTACTTAACAAATATTTCACTCTATCCACGAAACAATAAAATTAACAATAGTAGATTGTTTGACAAGGGGCTAAAATAAGCTATTATGACACGAAGTGATTATTTCGAGCTCACGAAGTAAGCGAGGACAAATATGTCAGAGTGCCATAATGGCTTTTACTGACTGCGAGAAAATAAAAAAGACTTAACATTAATTCCTTTTCCTACTGTACATCAATGATTTGCCGAATGTACTATCACACTAATGTATCTTATTCGCTGATGACACTACCATTATAATTGAAGGAAAAAATACAGATACTGATTATAACGCTGTTATTAATTCTACTCTGGTACAGGCTGTGAACTGGCTAAGAGAAAATAATCTTAAGGTAAATTTGTCTAAAACGAACTACATACAATTCCGAAGTGTTAAGGGCCATACTGATGATTTAAACATAAAACTTTGAAGGAGAAATTATTAAAGAAGTACCGCATACATGTTTTTTGGGCATAAATATTGATATGTGTTGCACTTGGAAGGAACATATCCATGCTCTTTGTGCTAAGATAAATAGATTTATATTTGCACTAAGAAAAGTTAGCCGAGTAATATCCACAGAGGCAGGTATAACTGCATACAGTGGGTATATTGCTTCTTCTCTTTGTTACGGTATTGTAATGTGGCCCAATTCTACAGAGAAAGACAAGCTATTTTTAATTCAGAAATGCTGTATAAGGGCAATTTTTGGATTGCGACGAACTGACTCATGCCGGCCATATTTTAAAAAAAAATATCTTAACCTTGACATGTCTTTATATATAAGAAACTTGTGTGTTTGTGCAAAAGCATAAAGCTATGTTCAAACTAAGGCAGGCCACAGTTCCTCGTGAAATTAGGTCTCAATATATGCATAAACTGTATAAACCACTTGGTAAGTTAAAAATCATAGACAAAAATTCACATATGATGTGTATAGAGATTTATAACAAATTACCCGACATGTTCAAGAATATTTGTTTTAATCAATTTAAAGAATCCATTAAGCAATGGCTAGTGGGCAAATGTTATTACTCTCTAAATGAATAATTTTCGGACTATTAGTGTATTGTTTGACATGTTAATTAAATATAAATTGAAATAATATTTTGTAGATATCTCGTAGTGTATTATTTTGTAATGTAAATGTTGTGTATCTGGTTGACATATTATTTATTAATTAAAATTCTAATCATGTAATGTGTGTATACCTGAATAGGTAAGATTTGGCTGATCCAACGCTTGCATCAGTAACTGCAAAATGTTGTAAAAGATGTTAACCTAAATCTGTCACACAATAAATATTCATTTCAATCATTTCATTTCATTTCATTTCATTTCAAAATACTCAAAATTGTATATTTCATGAAAACTAAAAGTAGGTACACTGAGCAATTATATCAGAAAGTTTGGCCAATCTGACCAGGTTGGTGTGTTTGTTTTTAATTATTCGTAAGGAGTATGTAGCTGCTGGCCGGAAGTTTTTTTTTTCAGTGTCATAGAAAATTTGTATGGGATTATATGGATTTCTTTTAAACCCTAGGGGCTAAATGTACTATTTTAATCTCGCTTCGCGGAGCTATGACGTACTTTTCGAGCAGAAGTGAAAAAAAAACACAATTTAACTACCTAAGTTATTCCCGGATTTTTAATTCAATTGCAAAATCGAACGTTTACATCCGCTCATTCGCTATGACTGTGACTACTATTTTGATTAAAGTTCAGTAAATCTTGCCTAATTTCACTGGTTAGGTACATACAATACGTTAACATTGATTGTAATAATAAGTTATAAAAGCATTAATAAGATTTCGATTACCTATTGATGTTTTTCCAAACCAATGTAAATAACTAAATCAAATTCAACAAATAAATAATCAATACGGGAACTATCAGATTTTAGAATTGAATTATAAAAGAATATTTGTGAAATAAAACCATAACTATATCTTTTACATTTATTTAGTATGTAATAATAACTTGCAAGCATATTTATCTATCAATTGTTATTTTTGCATAGAACTCTTATTGAATTTTTTTCTTAGACCCTTGAATTTATTACACGCGGAAATCTCTTTTCAACAATAGGTATTAACATAAATAAAAATAAAAAAAACAGTCGAACATATAACCTCCACCTTTTTAGGAAGTCGGTTAAAAAGAGCTTTTGCGAAACGGGCCTCAGGCTTCATAATCATGTTAAAAGTAAATTTTCGTGACATTCGTCTAATTGGCAAGAAGTGGATTTTGAATCCACCAATCACACCACAGCACAGGATGTTTGACACTTCTTGTCAAAAAGACAATTAGCAAATTTACTTTTAACATGCTTATCAAGCCTGGTGATATTTCCATTTTAGAAAACCTTCTCTCACTGCAAGATCTTGAAGGACTCGTCGAGGAGGTAACTACGTTATTTTTCCATGGATTTAATGCTAAATACAAAACGAGCATCCGTAACAACCTTCGTCAAAATTACATACAACTATTTATAAGCGACAAGCTGCGTCCAAATGATACATTATAGCAATCCGCAACACGCTTTGTCTATAACAAATAATAATCAAACTACGGCCTTACCAGCACCTGGGGCAAATGTTCCACAAATGCTAGCAGCATTGTCCCGCTGTATCGCTAGCAATATTTGCTGAACCAGGTACGAGCCAGACCTGGGGTCGCAATCTCTTTCTCTCAAACGTTGTCCAATTCTTTTAATGAATAACTTGGCCTCAGAACACCATGGTTCACTCGTCTCTACAGCTACCGGAACAAAGTCGAGTTGAGTATTTCGCATGTTTATGCTCACCTGCTATTTCATCCGCAGTTCCCGCTTTGCTAATAGTGTGCCCAAGGTGAGAGGGAGCGAATATGCTGACACACGTCGCATCTCAAATAAGGCTACGACCTTTTGCTCATGGAACCAGTGTCAACCCGTCCGGTCTTCTACCATCAGTCCTAAACAGGCTCCAGTATACAAGGCTTATTGACGGAATTTAATTGGATTTAATTGTAATTAAGTATCCATTTGGGCGCGGAAACGAAGTTCCTTGTTTTCACTTTTCTCAAATGACTTTAAAATGTTACTGATACTATCATCTCTGGATTTCGTCGTGTGTGTTACATTATAAACATGTTTAGCCAATATATAGACGGGAACTGATTCATTCTCTGAAAGCATTCCATTCAAAAGTCCTTTAGCAAAGGTCTGAACACTTTTGTCGTAATTACCACCGAAGTGGTATCTTACAAACTGTATTTCTAGTTCCTTTGCGTAAAAATCTATTATCGAAGGGAAATATTTTTGAGTCAACTCTTCTATTTCCTTTACCATAAATTTACCGAAAATATTTCCCAGCATATCTACACTTATTAATTTTGTAGATTCGTCGGCAAATAATTCCGGATTTTCATTAAGACAGGATCTTATAGACTTAAGATAGACCATCATTACATGGACTGTCGTGTATTTCTCAAACCATTTTTCTATTGGCAGAAAACTTTGCATCCATCTTATTACCTCGTCAAAGACAAAAGAACACGACGCGTATTTAGTATCAAAAAATGCTTTCTTGTATGATAATGAAGATATAAAAGAATCCAAAAATTCGTATTCAACCATTCTGAGTAATGGTTCGTTACCAAATTTCTTCCACATATTTTCAATACGTTTAAGAAATGGTATTCCGATCTTTCGAAATCTTTCTTCGTACATTTCTTTGGAAGTACTTAGTAACAAGTACTTAGCTATCATGTCAATGTATAAATACGAGCAGCTTCTATCGCAGTAATCCCTTATTAAGGTCTTTTCAGTAAAAAGTAATGGGTTGTTCAAAAAATCCTCAAGTTCTTGAAGAATAAATTCTTCATCCAATTCGTGCAGTATAGCGTTCATATCAAAAAGGATTGATAATGCTGTTTTTTCGGAAGACTTCTTAGTTACTCTGTAGACACTAACACAATAATCCGGCTTTATAGCTGCAGGTATAAATTGCATTTTAGTGATTGAATAGCGACACCGCTGTTGATCAAATACTGCAATATGAGGTTTCACTAAATGCCAAATACGAGGGTCTGATTTATTGCCCTCGTGACGGAAATACTTCAACGCCGCTTTAAGAGCTGCACCAGGCCTTTTAGAAGCAAACACTTCGTATACCTCATGCTCTTTGTTCACTCGTTTCGCCAGTAGCAGAGCCAAACGCAAAGTACGGTTCCAGGATAAAGTTTCTGGAATATACCTTTCCACATCCTTCTGTCGACATCCCACTACGCGGTTGGCCACAGCTTTGGCTCCCGATGAGTGCCAGCCGAAGGAATCAACGTCGAAATGTGGTCTGGCAACATGCGCGTTAGATCTTAGCGCAGATGCTAGTTGTCGCTGTGGGGTTTTGCGAGTCGCGGCATCAAACGTTTTCAAAAGTGATGGAAAAGTGGAGCCAGCAAGTAGAGCCAGGGGACGGGCTAATGTTTTATCAGGCTTAGTGGTGACTTGCAGCTCTAACACAGTGCGGTATTGTTCCCCCAACCCATTCTTCTCTGAAAAGTAAAGCGCCAACTTCCGCAAGAATTGCTCATGTTTCAAACTTTTCTTAGCAATAAGTTCTTCGAAGCTCTCTGTCTTTTGAAGAATGGAGATATCATGCCGCAGTGCGTTGACATATGAAGCATCCGTTTGAATAAGTACAAAATTTTCTTTTATTAGCATTTTCCTTGCTACTCCAGCTTTGTAAAGACGACTCAGCAGCCGTTTCGCGGTCTCAAAATCACTTTTTGCAAGTGCTACAATTTCTTCAATAACACCAGGAAACTCATCAAAGGGAATATGGTATGCAGAGAGCGTGTCCAGTAAGAGGTGTAATAGTTTCGAGACTTCATTCTTATGTGACTGGGCTTCGGTTAAGAGCCACGTAGGCAAACAAGTACGAATGCAATTGCGTTCATCAAAAGAAAGTGAATACTCAACGAGAGGTGAGAATTTATCCAAAAATGTTGTTCGAACTGCGCTACTTGGTTTTAAACCTGTGAGCAAATCACGTATGATCACGGCATGTAAGCCTTCGTCGCAAGCAACTTCTGCACCACTTTCATCTTGGGTTCTAGAGTGTCTTCCCACAAGATTTAAAAGTCGTAAGTTTGGATCCTTCAGTTTGCTCGATGTAGGTACTTTAGGTAAAGTAATATCACATTGCAAATCTTTGCTGCAAAGTGTTTCAGGGGGACTTCCATTTAAACCAAGTCCATGCCCCCATTTCAAAAACTTATCCCATTGTTCGGGCGCCAAGCGCCAGACAAACGCTCGCTTCACCAAGCTTCTGACAACGGCTGCACGTATATGGATCGGCTCGTTCTTGTGTTGCGATAGGAGATCGAAGAGAGAAGCCAAGGCTTCCGCTCGGCCGCCAGTCTTACTTACAAGAACAAGCAGAATAGTTTGACGAACCCGCGGGGATCTCTCCGCCCTCAATCGCTTACGGAGCTCAACCAGCGTCTGTTGGAAGCTGGTGAAACGGTACTGTTCGAACATCTGGTCTAACAGCGAGGGAAATTTTCCGCCACGGCCTGAACATAGCCTACAGCTCATAGGCTGCGGCGGTTCGAGTACTCGGTCCTCAAATAAGCCCGTCTGTGCTGTTAATTCAGGACGAGTTGGTATTGAATACGGCCAATCCTTTACTAAGGGTCCATATGCTTTGTCAACAAACACAAATTTCCTGAATGCTGTTCTTTGTTCCACACTTAGTCGCTTGATCAAGGGCTCAACGCGTTTGTATGAGAACCATGACGAGAGAAACTCCGCCTTTGCTAACTTTATTACAAGACCTTTGATTTCCTCTGAATCAAGGCACATTGCCAATGTCTTCATATTAAGAAACCATGCAGTGTATAGTTCTGGTTTTTCCATAAATCTGCCTTTATGATTCTTTATTATATACTTTGTTACTTCAGAACTGAATGACGTAAACTTCTCAATAACGAAAAAGTTTTCTATTACGTAGAAGAACACATTGGCGTCCGCTTTTAAAATAAACTTGACATTTGCGATAAACTTTAATTCGTTGTCTAAATAATATTTCAGAAGAGTTTGATTGTGCTTCAAATTTTCGAAATAAATCGTAGTAACTTGTGGGACTTTTTCGCTGAGGAGTTTCAAATGTTTTGGCGTGATTTTGTCCAAGATATCAGTAATTTCTTTTAATATAAATTCGTTGGAACAATGCCATAGAAATTTGGCGGCGAAATCAAAGTCCCTGTCTTTATAAAACTGGTAAAATTCATTACATCTTTCTGGATCTTTTAAATGCATCTGGATCCAGTGCCTCATTTTGTTTACAGCTTTCAATGTCATCTGTGTGAAAAGTTCTTCTTCCAAGTAAATGGAGTTGATTATGTTCGAATGTTCTGGATCCAAAAGCCACAAACTCTTCAATGCTCTTCTGACATACAACATGTCATCATCTTTGAGGGTGTGAATTATGTAGTCTACATTCTTTTGTTTTGATGCGAGGTCGATTTCGAAGATGCGGTCTATGACGGAGTCGTTACGAGGGTCCTGGCTGGAAGGGCAGGGTGTGTGGTTGTGATAAGCACCGCGAACTGCGGCGTTGAGACTCCGATGCCGGTCGCCCAGATTTCCGGATAAACGGATTGTGATTGACGGCGTCATCTGAAAATGAACGAATCTGGCATTAGAGTAAATTCCTGACAACTATTAATAACATTTAATTAAAAAGACACCCGCGACAATCATTACGAAAATGGACGTCCTTCAACACTATAAAATAAAATAAAACGGTCAAGTGCGAAATCGTCCCGCGCGCCGAGAGTTCCGTACAAATTTTCACTTATAGCTAGTAGAAGATACGAATATAAAACGACGTTCACCCATCCGTTTACGCGATGAAATGTTTTTTCTATCTTACTTAATACGTTAAAAACCCCATCCATTTACGCGATCTGCTTATTAACTTATTAAAAATGATATAAAATACATTTCATCGCGTAAATGGACGCGTAAAGGTCGTTTTAGATTCGGATCTTAGACTGTTAACCTAAACTTATTGGCCGATTAGGTTTGCACCTAGTATCTACATAGAAGTGCAAACTTTACGCAACCAGTTTGTCCAAAAATTGGGATGCTAACTGTTCTCAAATAAAAATGAATTTTTGATCTGAAATTACAGTTTCTATGATAGAATATCTTATATCCTAGATAAAAAATTTGAGTTCAACACTTTGCGTGTAGCTTGTTTTATGAGCCTTTAAAGTTGGGTGGGAAAGTTCATTTTTAAAGTATGAAAATATTAATAACTAATACCATTGAATAACCCGAGAAATGTATGGTAACTTTTGTTATGAAACCGTTTCGATAAACGCAAGTTTTAAAATAACTGCCGAACAAAGTTGGTAATTTCCCCATAGGTACAAGGTAGGAACGTGTGACGTCAGACGTTCCTAGGCTTTGGTATGAAGCATTTTTTGGGAAAGTCCAATAAAGATTGATTGAGGTACCATTTAATAACCCATGAAATGTATGGTAACTTTTGTTATGAAACCGTTTCGATAAACGCAAGTTTTAACATAGCTGCCGAACAAAGTTGTTAATTTCCCCATAGGTACAAGGTAGTAACGTGTGACGTCAAACGTTCCTAGGCTTTGGTATGAAGCATTTTTTGGGAAAGTCCAATAAAGATTGATTGAGGTACCATTTAATAACCCATGAAATGTATGGTAACTTTTGTTATGAAACCGTTTCGATAAACGCAAGTTTTAACATAGTGCCGAACAAAGTTGTTAATTTCCCTATAGGTACAAGGTAGGAACGTGTGACGTCAGACGTTCCTAGGCTTTGGTATGAAGCATTTTTTGGGAAAGTCCAATAAAGATTGATTGAGGTACCATTTAATAACCCATGTAATGTATGGTAATTTTTGTTATGAAACCGTTTCGATAAACGCAAGTTTTAACATAGTGCCGAACAAAGTTGTTAATTTCCCCATAGGTACAAGGTAGGAACGTGTGACGTCAGACGTTCCTAGGCTTTGGTATGAAGCATTTTTTGGGAAAGTCCAAAAATGAGATTTTAACATTGTTGTATCTCGGTGACTGTTTATGAGATAGTAGGTAATAGTTTTTTCACCGATATCTATTATTGAGAGGTCGTTCTATAATGTAGGTACCACAAAAAAGTGATGTCAAAAATTGTCAACATCTCAATAAAACTCGATACATATCTCCTGTAATACCTATTCGTATTAATTTACATAATTCAAGAAAATTTAAAAAAAATCGTTTATTAAACTGCGGAGATAAGGGTGGAACGGTATTGTATTCCGTCCAGGCCCCTTTCCCACTGGGCACTCTGGGCACGTGTCCAGGGCCCCGTGTCCCGTGTCGGTGGCCCGAACGATCTTAAACGGCGTTTTTTAATTTTTTACAGTCCAACGAGGTTTCTAATTTTATTATGGAGCCCCCCCCCCCATTTTTCAGTGCTCGATGGCTCCCTATTCCTGTGTGCCCAAGGGCCACCGCGTGTATAAAGACGGCCTTGATTCCGCCCATATTTTCCCTCGTAAATGGAAATTTAATCACAGTTACAAATAACTGTGTAGTCTACATAAGTACTTAGATAATTGGGTTTTATTTAAGCCAGATGAGCACATAATTTGATACCTACCTACTTATAGAGGTTCACAGCAAAAGAGAAACGAGCATTGCAAAAAATCAAACCATTTATGTGCACTTCACTTTCGTTATACAGAGAACTATTTTAATGTCACGAAGACATCCGAAATGAACCGGAGTAATACAAGATGATGTCATCGATGCATTTGACCTTGCAACTTGCAAACAGCAATTTGTTATTGTTATCTGACAACCGGCCGGCGATATAGGATATAGGACCAAACGTACCTACTTAGGTACCTAATTATAAAAAAAATAAGTACCTACTTATGGAAAACTAACTCATAGTTTGTGGGAATAAGTGTAGAAAAACCAATAATGGTAATTATTGGTTTTTCTACTTATGACTAAATCAGCTTCCTATACCTCTAAGGAAAAAGGATTTAAATTTTTACGTTTGTATGTCTACACTACAAAGGCAGCACAGGCTGAATTCTAAGCCGTGAAACCAAATATTTTTAATGAATAAATACAATTTCATTATTATTAAAATGTTTTGATACCTATTCGACTTAGATTTTACCCTTTATTATAAAAATAAAGCATTTACAAACTTACTTTGCATTCTTCGAGTAATTTAATACCCCGTCTTTATTTTATTACCTTTTATCAAGTCTAGTACATACAAGCAGATTACAAGTAAAATCTTCACAATGGAAATAATGGAATGGCTACAAGGCTACAACAACTACAACCGATCTGTTACTTCCAGACTAGACAAATAACAAACACGAAATTTTGTAAACACATAATATCTTATGCAACAATGATAACTGGATTCACACATTAAATAATAACAATATCTGATTATATCTTATCCTATTAATATAACTGAATAATATGTATAAATAAAGCTGAATATGTAATAATATAATTCTTCAAACTTTTAGATCATGTTTCATTCCGACCGTTCCTTACGGTTGTCATGTCATAAATGTCAATGCCAAAGTGACAGTATACGAAAAGACGCTAGATGAGAGGTTATAATCTGTTTAATTTGCCTGTATTTATATCTAGAAAATATTAAACGATTCTTTACTCAGTAACACCCATATTAAAATGAGCATGCCGACAGATTTCGGACCGGACTCAGGCGGACGCATAAAGGTAACTCTTTAAATCCTTACTCTACACAGCTTTCTCGACTCGAACTCACGTAAACAAACATAATTTTCAGGGTCTTGTAATCGTCAAACCAATAGTCTACGGTAATATAGCGCGGTATTTCGGAAAGAAGCGAGAGGAGGACGGTCACACGCACCAATGGACAGTGTACGTGAAGCCTTATGCCAATGAAGATATGTCGAATTACATAAAGAAGGTGAATTTTAAGCTACACGAGAGCTACACGAACCCGAACAGGATAGTGACGAAGCCGCCTTACGAGCTCACCGAGACGGGCTGGGGCGAGTTCGAGATTGTCATCAAGTTACACTTTCATGATCCAAATGAAAGACCGGTAAATATGTTACCATTTTTATAATTTACACTGCTGGTTATAGGGATGATGATTACATTTTAATTGTTTGTCCGTCATGTAATAATTATGGTTCCAGATGTGTTGAAAACAAATAGTGGACAAGTTTTTAATTTTTATTTATTAGCACAAATTTACTGAAGATTATATTTCTAGGCAATTCTAGAGCTACCAAAAAAATAAGGGTCAATTAATCAAATCAATCAATCAACATATGCTTTTATTCAAGTAGGCCCAGGTACAAGCACCTTTGAAGGGTCAGTTAGAAAGAAAGAAAACTTACATTGAGAGAAATGTTTGCTGGAAGACATACACTATGATCCAACATTTGTTGCAAGGATTAGGGAAAACCCAGAAAAACCTAAAAATAAAACCTACTTCAATGTCAATCTACTTTTTCATATGTTTAGTTTAAACCAGCATTCAGGAGCACTTCAAGCACTTTGTAATTTTCACTTAAACCTGTCAATCTATATATAGAAGACACATTTGGCTCAGTGGGTTGTGCAACGGCCTACGAAGCTGGCGGTCCCGGGTTCGAATCCCGGCCAGGGCAAGTGTTTGTGTGATGAGCACAAATGTTTGTTCCTGGGTCTTCGATGTTTTCTATGTATTTAAGTATTATCATTTATCTATATATTATGTATATTGTCGCCTAGTACCCATAGTACAAGCTTTGCTTAGTTTGGGACTAGGTGGATTTGTGTAAGATTGTCCGCGTGTTATTTATTATTACCGCACCAAGCACACCTAAACCTAAGGTTATCATGTACTGTGATGAGATGGGAAGTGGTATGGGCCCACTGTTAAACTCATACTTAAAGGGACATAGTGTAAGTAGCAATTGTTTGCCTTATAGTAGCCTTGACAATATTTCAAACCAAATTCTAAAAGACAGTAATATTAATTCCAAGACAACACTGCTTATTCTTTTGGGAAACAGGGGTAAAGTGAACAAGAATGATTTAATTAAATTTTATGAAACTTTGAACACAATTATAGTTCAGGAAATTATTATGTTCACTTTTCCCTATTGTAAACAATTGTCAAAATCTGAAAATGATACAAGATATATTTTAAATACATCTTTATATAATCTTTGTACATATAGTAGTAAGTTTAGAATAGTAGACGCTAACAAATATGTTAGTAATCATTATTTTTTGACAAAAGGTAAGTTTTACCTTTCCAATTATTGCAAACGACAAATAGTTTTGTCACTAGCCTATTTAATTGACATTTCTACCAAGAATTTGGTACATAACTCTGCTTCTATTGAGCAGTCCGACATTAATGTTGTTATGTGTAATAATTTAAACTAAGTGATGAGACAATGGAGAAATCCTTTTCTGGCAATGAAAAGTATATCCACCTGGTTCATCAAAATATTCAGTGTATTAGAGGGAAAGATTTGCAGATTGAATTATTTTTAAATGCCTATAATATTGATATCTTATGTATAACTGAACACTGGCTAACTTGCAATGAGATAATGCCCCAATTCAATAATCACCAGGTGGGTAGTTCGTTCACCAGACTTAGTTCCATACATGGTGGGTCGTTAATTATATTAAATAGTCAATTGAAATTTAAGGAACGTAAGGACATTGTATCCTTGTCTGTTGAACGGACCATAGAATTAAGTGCAGTAGAACTAGAGCAATTTATTGTAGTTTGTGTGTATAGGCCGCCATTAAGTAATTTCGATGTTTTTCAAACTATTATGGAATATGTGCTTTTTAAGATATCGCGTACTCGTAAAAAATTACTTATTTGCGGCGATTTCAATGTAAATCTTTTGGAAGATTCAACACTAAGTATTAGAATGTTGAATCTATTTAAATCTTTTCGTTTAAGCCACGTATTTATGGAACCTACTAGGGTGACCGATACCAGCGCCACCTGTATTGATAACATTTTCACTGATATTTCTCCTTCTAAACAAAGTATAATCAGTAAATTAGAATCAGATCATTTAGGCCAATTAATGGAATTTGAGATAGTAAGGGAAAATATAGTGAAAAAACAAATTACTTTTGTACCGGTAACCACAGACCGTGTGGAAAGAATGAAGCAACATTTGTTTCAGGCGCTACCCGTTCTGTCTTCTGAAATGAGTCCTAATCACATGTATGATTCATTCTTTACAACTTTTATGAAACATTATAATACAATATTTACTTCCAAATCGGTTGTGGCTGGCGGTGCACCAGTATTTAGCGAATGGGCTACTGCGGACTTACACAAACGTAGACAAGCACTGTATGCCATGTATGAGGAACGGCGGTTTAATACGAGTGATGAATTTAAAGAACATGTAAAGCAATATTCAAAACAATTCAAAATTGATTGTCATATTGCCAAACGTAATTATTTATCCCAGAAAATCAAAAATAGTTCTAATATTATCAAAACCACCTGGAAAGTGATTACTGTGGAGACTGGTCGATCAAGGCACGCAATTAGTGATCTACAATTAAAAATTGATGGCAAAATTATAGATTCTAGTTTAGATGTAGCAACAGAATTTGAAAATTTCTTCACCGATATACCAGTATCCACAACAAAGTGTTTAAATTCATCACCTTCGTCTGCCGTTTTGTTGTTAAAAGAAAACGTACCAGAATGTAGTAAGGACTTCTATTTTGAACATGTCAGTCCTTCAGATGTAGTAAAGGCATTTAAATCAATTAATGTCAAAAAAACCAATGACCTATGGGGGGTCTCAGTCCATGCTGTCAAATCCCTAATAGAAGTAATAGCGCCTGACTTGGCAGATATATTCAATAACAGTGTTGACTGCGGTGAGTTTCCTGATCTGATGAAACATAGCAAAATAACTCCTTTATTTAAATCAGGTAGTACCTCTGACCCCACTAACTTTAGACCAATATCTGTACTACCTACATTTAGTAAAATTTTTGAAAAGCTAATTCTATATCAATTGTTAAAACATTTTAATTTGAATAATTTGATGCATAGTAAGCAATTCGGTTTTACGCGGGGTCGCTCGACATCCAACGCCGGAGTTGAGCTCGTAAAACACATTGTCGATGCCTGGGAGGAATCGCGAGATGCTTTAGGCATCTTCTGTGATTTATCTAAGGCCTTCGATTGCGTTAATCATGAGACACTGATCAGGAAGCTACACCACTACGGAGTTAAAGGATTAGCACTAAATTTATTACAGTCTTATTTAAATGGTAGAATACAAAGGGTTGACGTGAATGGAAAGCGTTCACCGGGGTCATTAGTCTCTATGGGTGTGCCGCAGGGATCAATATTGGGACCTTTCCTGTTCCTTATCTATATAAACGACTTGCCACACCTCGTACAGACCCACCATGAGATAGTTTTGTTTGCAGATGATACGTCTCTAATTTTCAAAGTCGTACGTAAACAATGCTATCTGTGAAGTAGTAAATTGGTTTAATATAAATAATTTATTGTTGAATGAGAAAAAGACTAAATGTGTTAAGTTTGTCACGAGTAACGTAAAACACGAGCAAGCAAGCGTTATGGTTAAAGGTGAGGAACTGGAACTAGTTAATAGTACAGTCTTTCTCGGTATAACATTAGATTCTAAGCTCCAATGGGGTCCCCTTATTGCTAATCTCTCGAATAGACTGAGTTCTGCAGCTATTGCAGTAAGTAAGATTCGTCAATTAACAGACGTGATAACGGCTCGATTAGTATATTTCAGTTATTTCCACAGTATTATGTCGTATGGCATCTTACTATGGGGCAGTGCTTCCGATATTAATACTATATTTGTTCTGCAGAAGCGGGCTGTTCGTGCGATATATAAAATGAACTATAGAGAGTCGCTTAGAGATAAGTTTAAGGACATTAATATAATGACAGTGCATTGTCAATACATTTATGAGAATATTATGTATGTACATAAAAATATTACCGACTTTAAGAAGAACTGTGATATACATAATATTAATACTAGAAATAAGCATAAGCTCGCAGTGCCTGCTACTAGGCTCCATAAAATAAGGAGATCATTCATGGGTAACTGTGTGAGATTTTATAATAAACTTCCTAGCAGCATAACTGACAACTCAGTTATGCTGCTAGGTTGGTAAATTGGTAAATTCAAAAATATTGTGAAACGAAAATTATTTTCTAAAGCTTATTATAGCACACAAGACTACTCGTACATGAATGATGAAGCCGCGTGGGATTAATGTAAATTATAGCGTCATGTAGGTATATGAATAATTATTTTAACGAATACCTAAGGTATTATTATTATTTTAATCTTAATTGTTTTATATACTCTGACATTTAGAATTTTATTCTAGACACATTCTAGATTATTTATTTTTTATTGACAATCCTTTTGGGATTTATCTTATTGATTATTTTAATTTTAAAAATGATGATTTTATCAATAATTTTACACTTAAGTTAAATGATCTGATTAGGTTTTTCTGGGTTTCCCTAATCCTTGCAGCAAATGTTGGATCATATTGTATTTCTCCCAGCAAACATTCACTCATGTAACTGACATTTCGAAAGTGCTTGTAACTAGGCCTACTTGAATAAAGAATATTTTGATTTGATTTGATTTGATATTATTATTTATTATTATTATTATCTATTGTCCAGTTTAAAAAAGATTGTCTTGACTGGACAAGCATAAAGCAAACCGGACTGTGAGGTCGAAAACCGGTACATCTGGAACCCAACATGAAACTCATGTAGATTCATATAAAATACTTGAAGGTGAACTTCATTTGTGGCGGAGGAAAAGTCATAAACCCTTTTTTTTGTAGTATAGTTGGGTAAAAAATATTCTATAACCTGGAGATACCCAGCTACCCATGTACCAAAAATAGATGAAATCAGTTTAGCCGATTTGGCGTGATGAAGCCACAACAGCACATACAAACATACTGAAAATCCAAAAATCTATATTTCGATTC
This sequence comes from Hedya salicella, assembly GCA_905404275.2. Taxonomy (NCBI): domain Eukaryota; kingdom Metazoa; phylum Arthropoda; class Insecta; order Lepidoptera; family Tortricidae; genus Hedya; species Hedya salicella. Next base: position 4,406,156 of record FR990104.1, read on the forward strand.
AGTGACCTCCAAATAGTCTGTTTCAGTAATTTTTTTTTACATAAATTTAATGTACAGACAACTTTTTACAACTTTATAATAGTTAAGATTAGAGTTATATTTTTTCTACTTCTATGTAATCAAAAAATAATGGAGATATATTGAGTCAAAATGTTGCAATTAGGTACATTTTATTCTTAGTTATAACATCAAGCCCCCATTTCTTAACTTGAATGCGATTTATCTGAGTATCTTTTTTATTAAATTGAAAAAAGAAAAAAGTAAAAAAGATGTCTCCAATATAATTTTATTATCTAACTGACGTACTGAATAATTTTCGTACCCCGGCATCATACCTATTTTATTTACATATTAACATACTTAGATTTTCCCATGGCTTAACACAAATGTGGCCTCCTATTCTGTTATTTCTTTAGATCCCCATCCCAGAAGACCCATTCCCTATTCTAGAAGAAAATGTCTGTCAATCTCCACCCTTTATTCTATCTTTATGCTAATAATAATAAATAAATCAACATAGTCCCTAACTAAGCAAAGCTTACAAATATGTGACTTTTTTTGGGAAAAGGTCCCACTTTATCGATATGGAGTTATGAGTAGTCCTAATACTACAGATCATACGCTATCTTTTAGTGAAAGATATATGTATATGTCTCTAGGTGCTATAGTTATTTTTTTTAATTATTCAAATTTGCAAAAGTGAAAAAGCGAAAATTGAGAAAACGTTGGTTAAAGTTTGGGACGGCAAAAAACACACTTGTACTTTGAAGTATGGAGTGGTTAGTATCAAATGAATTGGCATACTTTAAGGATTTCAAATTAGTCAAAATCATGTATGTAACCTTAGTAGTTTGTATGTTACGGAGGCTTGAACATAAAAAGAGAACGAAAATATGTCAATCCTGACTATGAGTTTATTTTCTATATTTATAACATGACACGCAGATTTATTATTAAAGTAGTATTTATAAATGTAAAAAAGACAGAAATAATTCTATGGATCCCTTTAGTTACCTAGTTATTATGTCAAAAGTTAATAAAAAATAAATTGAAAAGTACAGCATAAATAAAAATAAAAAGTAGAAGATTGTTTGACAAGGGGCTAAAATAAGCCATTATGACACAAAGTGATTATGTAGATGAGCTCACGAAGTGAGCGAGGACAAATATATATGTATTGCTGTATATTTAATAATAAAATTATAGCCTGACAAAATATGCACCTTACCAATCGTGACGCCGTCATGACTGAAATACCACTTTTATTACCAAATATGGCTAAAAGAGGCCTATGGTCCGTTTTAAGAATAAAATGTTGCTGCCGACCGTAAATATACTGGTGACATCGTTTTACACCGAAGATAATAGCCGTGGCTTCTTTATGCAGCTGACTATAATGACGCTCAGCAGCCGAAAGCGTCCTAGAACCAAACGCCAGGGGACGTTCCACTTCGTCTGACCCTATTTGTGATAATACTGCCCCTAATCCTGCCGGTCCAGCGTCGACGGTCAGTACAAGTTGCGCGTTAGGGTTGAAATGCGCAAGTACTCGCTCCGACGCCAGCTCGCATTTTGCTTGCTCGAAGGCCGTTTGCTGCCGCTCGGTCCATTCCCACCGTGCACCCGCGCGCAATAATTCATTAGGTACAAAATTTCGGTAGTAATTAATCATTCCTAGGAATCGTTTTAATTCAGTTACATTAGTTGGACGAGGCGCTTTTTCGATTGCTTCTACTTTGCTTGCGCATTTATGCAACCCGTTTTTATCGATAGTGTGTCCTAAGTAGGTAACATTATCTTGGAACAAGGCACATTTCTTGCTTCCCAGCCTAAGACCTACCTCGTGAAATCGCTGAAAACCTGTTTCAGCCGTTCTAAGTGAACTTTTTTATTCGGTCCTGCCACGCAAACATCGTGCAAAAAAACTGCTTCTCCTTCAATTCCTGCTAATAAATTTTCTATTGTCCTTTGATAAATAGCGGGCGCACTAGCCAAGCCAAAAACTAAACGAGTATACATTAATAACCCCTTAGGTGTATTTATTGTAGTCAGTTTTTGCGCTGACTTCGATAAACATAACTGATTGTAAGCCTGACTACAATCCAGTTTGGAAAACTGCTCCCCGCCACTTAATTTCGCGAAAACCTCTTCAATACGGGGTAGGGGATATTTATCAACTACTAGATGATTATTTCATGTTACCGAATAGTCGGCGCAAATTCTCACCCCACCATCTGGTTTCCTCACTGGAACGATAGGTGTTGCGTAATCGGAATGGGTCACTGGTACTTATATACCTACTTCTACTAGCCTCTAGCTCCCTCTCCACCTGCTCTTTGATAGCAAAAGGAATCGGACGTGCTTTGCAAAATTTAGGTTGGACGCCTTCTTTTAATTGTAAATTAATTTCTAACCCCTTATAACATCTTTAAACAAGTCTTTATAACAGCTTAGTAATTTTAATACATCGCTATCCTTTGAACTAATTACTTCTAGCTTATTAATCATACCACACGTATTATTCGTAGTAAAAGCAACACCAAACGTGGTCATAAAATTACGCCCTAAAAGAGGTACCCCTCCATTTGTAACCACATAAAAGATTATCGGTTTGGTTAACTTATTAAATGTAATTGGTACTGAAAAGTAACCTACGGGCGTGATTTTATGGCCATTATAAAAACAAATTTTTAAATCACACTTCCGTAAAGGAATTTTACAAAAATATTGTTCATACATTTTTTCCGCCATGACACACGAATCCGAGCCCGAGTCGAGCTTCATCTTGAATTCACAACCGTTAATTTCAATGGTCACTAAAATGGGTTGGTTATTTACGCACCTCATATTAAATAGCTTGCATTCCTCGCCGTCGTGTTCACTCTCTTCTTGCTGCTCCGGACATATATCCAAACTATTCACATTGAAGCTGCAAACCTTACGAAGATGACCTCGGTTTTTGCACTTGTTACAACGATAATTCTTTTTTTTTTTTTTTTCGTACGGCGACCCGCACACATCCATATACGTACGTACATATACAGCAATCCCTCCTCTCTTAGTTTCCAATTCTGTTGACAATATTAACAGCGATTAAAAACATTCAAAGTTATATCTTATAGCTAATATTCTTATTTCTAGGCCTTAACCGTAAGGCATGGGAACTGGGCAGCGAATTTGGGTCTGGGATATTACTATTATCCTCATTATTGGCTAATTGCATTTGAGACCCGGGTTGCTCGGTTTCCATGACGGGTTCGGCACTCATCCCATCCTCGTCGCCAATTGGTATATATAGGGTCGGTGCGTGATAGGTCAATCCAAAGGAAACACATGCATCTCGTACGGTAGCTCGTTTAATACTGCTTATCTGTGTACGGCGACCCGCACACATTCATACACGTACGTACATATACAGCACAAACAATCTACTATTAGTCACGTGTTAAGCACTCTGCTTTTCACTTCTACTGCGAGAAAATAAAAAATACATAATAACTAGGTGACTAAAGGGATCCATACCATTATTTTTGTCTTTTTTTGCATGAGAATACATTTATAAATACAACTTTAATGATGAATCTGCGGGTCGTGTTATAAATATAGAAAATAAACCCATATTCAGGATTGATATATTTTCGTTCTGTTTTTATGTTCAAGCCTCCGTAACATTCAAACTACTAAGGTTACATACATGATTTTGACTAATTTGAAATCCTTAAAGTATGCCAATTCATTCAATTGATACTAACCACTCCATAACTTCAAAGTACAAGTGTATTTTTTGCGGTCCCAAACTTTAACCAACGTTTTCTCAATTGTCGCTTTTTCTCCTTTGCAAGTTTTAAGAATTAAAAAAAAGTAACTATAGCACTTAGAGACATAATTTTTTCACCGAAAGATAGCTTATGCTTTGTTATATTACAAACTACTCATAACTCCATATCGACAAAGTAGAAATGTTTCCCTATAACAGGCACAAATATGATATCGAAGATTTTTTTCGGTATTCGACAAAGTGGGATGCTTGGCACTAAACTTTGAGGCCTTAAAAAGGTGCTTAAATTGGTAATTTATGGTCGACATCAAAATCATAGGTTTATTACAGTATGTTCTAGTAGTTTTCATTGAAAGTCGATTTTCGGTAGGTTTTGCCATATTTCACTAAACTGCCCGTAACTCTGAATCTAGAATCGACAAAGTGGGACGTTGTACTAAACTCCCTCACATATTGATAAATTATAATACTTAAATACATAGAATACATCCAAGACCCAGGAACAAACATTCATGCTCATCACACAAACATTTGCCCTGGCCGGGATTTGAACCGGGTACCGCCAGCTTCGTAGGCCAGTGTGTGTACCCACTGAGCCAAACATATTGTCAAATACTTTCAATGCCCCAGTATAAAAGAAGACAAACCAATAAGCACAATTTTGCATTTATAATATTAGTTACGAGTAAGGCAGCCCTTTGTAAATCAGCAGAAAGACCGAAAAATCACTTACTTACTTAAAAAAACCGAAAAATCTGTCTGAATAACGGGCTTATATATTATAATTAAGGCAGCCAGTATATGGTCAATCCAGATTGCGATTCAACCAATGTAATGTTGCAGCTAGCCGCACCAATAATAGTTGATTTATCGTAATCTGTAACCTGGGTTGGATCTGGATTGACCGTGTAATGAATAAAGATTATTAAAGATGGCGTATTTATCACTTTTCATGTTCCTTGTCAACATTTTACATGTTTCATGTAAAGTTTTACATTACAACACATTTAAGGATTATGATATTATTTATTTACTCTTAAGTAACTGTTGGTTATTATTTGACTAATCCACAAGTTAATATTAGGAAATAGACTTCACCAAATTATTTAATTTACTAAGTTCTATATCCATTTTACAAATAATATATAAATATAATAAAAGCGCAAAACTTTTGTATTTTTAGGTGACACTATACCACATCCTCAAGCTTTTCCAGTCTCCAGTGTCCGAGGGTGCTCCTCCCACAGTAGGCCGGGCGCTTGTTAGTGAATCTTACGAAGAGATAGTCTTCCAAGAACCGACGCAGCTGATGCAGCACCTTCTAACAACTGTTAAACCTAGTACGAACGGACCGTGGACCCATGACACAAATTGTAAGTCGTATAAATATTTTATGTTATAGCTCTGTAGTGAGGTAATACTTTCTCATGGACAGAGAGATTACACATCACATATCCCTAAAATAAAATTATCTGTGGTCAACCTAGAAATCCCATCTTGTCACGGTTTATAATCCTAAATCCACAGGGGCCCATTCTCGTGTTTAAATGTATTCCAATATGTAGCAATTGCATAAAGTAATTTTAGAGTGCTTACTGTTTTTTTTGTTTTTAAATATTTTATTTACAGGTGATATATCCTTACTAAATATATAGTAATGTAATATTTTCTTCTGTTTCCGCGATTAGTCCTCCCGTGACCATGGAAAGCTGGAAAGCTTCCGAAACGTCGGGAACTAAAATGAGATAATATACGCGATATATTGTTTTATCCGTTAATTTGTTTTATTTCAATATAGTAATGTTTTAGTTTAACCTCAAAGTAAACTTATTTGTCTCAGATATTTTGTTGTTAATAAAGCAACCAGATTTTTTATAATTATGGACTTAAACATGTGCGCCACGTCGGTGCGCCGCCGCCGCCGCCGCCGTGGTTGCCACGCCGCCGCCACCGCGGCGTGAAATCGGCGTAGCCGTCAGTACTTTCTATAGTACTCATGTTCTTATATTTATAACTTTGCGATTTTACCGTATACTTGGATTTAAGACTGATACATTATTTAATGGATGTGTTGATTTTTAAGTCGATTTTACATTAAGAAAAATTAATAATTTTAGAAGACGATGTTTATATAAAAATGTTGATTTTACTGTTTTGTAATAATGAAAAACATTTTGATTAAACCATATCTATAAGTACTTCGATTTTAACTAAACTATACTATTGAAATAAAACAATTTAACGGATTATATCGCGTATATTATCTCATTTTAGTTCCCGACGTTTCGGAAGCTTTCCAGCTTTCCATGGTCACGGGAGGACCATGACCTCCCGCTGGAAAGCTTCCGAAACGTCGGGAACTAAAATGAGATAATATACGCGATATAATCCGTTAAATTGTTTTATTTCAATGAGTAATAATCGCGGAAACAGAAGAAAATATTATAAACTATACTATGTTCTCATTTTCAAGTTGAATTTGATTTTAAGAAAATAATTATCTTATAAATCGGTGTCCATATAAAAATTGTTGATTTTTAACGTAAATTGTTATTATTTTAGAAAAAAACATACATGATTCATTTTGATTTAATGTTTCATGAGTAATTTAATATTTATAAAGTTGTAATTTAAATTTATACTATTTAATTATATGAGAAAGAAGGTATTGCATTTTTTTTGCCACAACTGTTGATTATATACTCCATGATTATTTTATCTTTCATGATACCACATCAGTCATGAAACTGATCACAAATTCAATCAAAATACGAATCAATATGCTTGTTCATTTACCTGACCTTGACGCCCATTTCACGCCGAAAACACGCCGCCGTCGCCGATTTTTTGACAGACGCCGCCGCCGCTCAATCTTAGATCGGTGCACATGTCTATTATGGACGTTAATTATCTTTAATTGGTTATGAGAAGCAGACAAATAAAAAACAAGTGCTAACATTATAAGTTTATATAATTCCAGTTGAAGAAAAGAAAGAGAAGACTTTAGAGAAGATAATAGCAGCACAAGCCAAAGTGCGGAGTGAGATAGCGGAGCTGAAGGAGAAGTTGCAGCTGGCGAAGGAGACCGGAGCCAAGTTCAAGGAGGAGATTGCCAAGCTGCAGAACAGCTCTAGTAACTTACTCTCCGTTATATAGACTAGCGGGTCTATGATCGTAGCGTTTATCACATGGTCATCCATTGAAATTACGCTCGACGAGTACATAAATACAAGGTGCTCGCGAGGAAGCCGAAAGATTTTAACAACGCATTTCTTAGGTCGTTAGGAGCAAGAAATGTTATATAATTATCTGTTTTAATCATTAATCTAAAATATATTTATATTTTTATAAACCTAGCCGTCCATTATGTGAATGCTGTTGCACGCCTGTAATTGAGACACAGGCTGGACGTGATACCTATTTTTTTTGTAACTTTTACTGTATTAAATAAGCCTGTGTTTTGTTGGTGTGTCTAATAATAAATAAATAAATAAATAAAATATGAACTTTAGTCAAAACTGGTTTAGTTTTGAAGATATTATAAATTTTCATGTAAACTATTTGTTGTCATTACTAAAGTGCATTATAGGTGAAAAACTTAAGTAAGTCACCTGTTGTATGTAGTAGTGTATAAAATTGATATGGAACTTATGTCATTTTTCTAATATGGAACGTCAAATTGCCTATACGGATACGCTACTACTACATAGAACAGGTGATTTACTTAAGTTTTTCACCTATTAGCTCTTTTGATTGCGACGTTGCTACCTATGTTGCAAAGTTCGCGTCGCTATTGACGGATATTAAAGTGACAGATACCAGTCGCTAGTCTTTTTTAGGGTTCCGTACCCAAAGGGGGCAAAAGACCCTATTACTAAGACTCCGCTGTCCGTCTGTCACCAGGCTGTATCTTATGAGCGGTGATAGCTAGACAGTTAAAGTTTTCACAGATGATGTAGTATTTCTGTTGCCGCTATAACAACAAACAATAAAAACAGTATAATTTTATGTCTGTCTGTCTATGTCAGTAACGAGTATAAAATGATCGCGCGAATGAACACCGCGTACATCTTGCTTAGGAGTAGGGCTCTGCTAACTGTATTTTCATAGGTACGGCCGTTTGTAGAGTATATTTTTTACGGAACCCTAGGTGCGCGAGTCCGACTCGCACTTAGCCGGTTTTTTATAAATAATCGTTACAATTTCATTAAAAGGGATAATTTGTATAGAGAAGCCAAAGATAATAAAGTCTGTACAAAAATCGACAAAACTACTTATATGTTTTTTTTGCAGAATTTGACTTAGGTTTATATAACTTTTATTATTCCTAATGACCACAGAAATGCGTGATTAAAATCTTTCGGATTACTCGCGGTCATCTTGTATATGAGCATTCATTCCCAAGCCGTCAAATATAAATGGAAAACATGAAAGGGTACTTTAACCCTGTACAGATTTAACAATCAAAAATATATAAACATTTCACATGTAAGCACCTGAAAACTAATAATAACAAATAGCCTGTTGCATTATTTTCTTATATCTTTAATACACTTAATTTTTTCAACTGTATAATAGTATAGATAATTCCTATTAATGGGAAATAATTAGATTACATTAGCTGCTACTTACGTTGTAGAAACCGAGTACTAATTGTCTGCTTGTCTGGGATGTAAGGATTTACGCAACAAATTGCATGTAAATAGATAATAAAAAATATAATAAAATTAAGTATTCAATTTTAAGACTGCATAATGTAAGAAAACATGAAATAAACTTTTTTACACAAGTATTTGTTTTTAAAAATGTGTAGATGTTGCTCCTGCTTTAGTTTCCTATGGGAGCCCGGCTCGGCGACCGCTCCGGGTGGCAGGCAGCTCCGACTGAACTGACAACGACGATATATCAATAGGGTACATGCATGATTTTTTTTAAAGCTATTCTTAACAAAATATTAAAATGCAGTAAAAACGTTACACGATCTTCACTCATTATCATAGCAGAATCTTACGTGAAGCAACTGAAATCAAGAAAAACCGAAATTTCAACCCGGAAGATGGTTTCAAACTTTCATCTTCGTGGAGTCCAGTAATTAGTAAATGTAAACAACATCAAAAAACATCCGATAAATCGCCTGACGTCGTGAGTGTACAGTGTCGGTCTAGTGACGACCGTCATAGTGTTAAACCTAATATCAAGCGCGGGTAGATCGAAAAACTCGCGCGGCTAGAAGACGTTGATTTCGCCGCTCCAGTTTTCTTCGAGACCATGGACAAAATTACCAAAGAAAGGTAATTAAATAAATCATATTTATACGCGATTAAGCCCCGTTATGTTGTGTTGTGGTAACCGTAAAAACAATTTCAAAAACTGAAATTAAAATCGGCCAAATACGCATAATATAGGCAATTTAAACTACTAATTAAACAGCAATTTGACATACAGGTCGACATGTACGTTGCGTTGGAGTAAGCGGAAATATGGGAAAGACTGAAATTTTACCGAAAATACTCTTAAAGGCGTTGAAATGAAGTTCACCTTTCGAACTTCTCCATACTTCCGTTATTCCCCAACGGCCCCTACTGTTACGTCACAGGCCATATAAACTCCATATTGAAATCTGTTTTGCTAGAAAGAGATAGAATGAAATATTTGATGGCTACCTTGTTATATTTTAATAGTTATTCGAAAAATTATGTTTTTCTACTGTTACATGAATTAGCTTTTAATGAAGCAAAAATTAAAATTCATGCATATTCACTATTGTTGATAGTTGGCTGTTCACACTGCCGGTGAAAAACCGAAAAAAACCCAACAGTCAGTCATTTTTAGGGTTCCGTACCAAAACGGGAAAAAAGGAACCCTTATGGTGCGACTCTGTCTGTCTGTCTGTCCGACTATTAGAGCGCCATATCTCGAAAACTACTTATGATATCTATTCGAAATTTGGAATATTTATAAACATGGTCAGCCCACTTGTACTGCGAAGGAAACATCTAAATATATAAAAGGCAAAGTCCTGACTGACTGACTCACTTAAATCAACGCCCAGCCCAAACTGTTGGACCTAGAGACCTAAATTTATGACAATAGACACTAAGAAAGGGTTTTTCAAAATTCAGCCCCTAAGGGGTTGAAATGGGGGTCCAAAGTTTGTATGGGGAAACAAGTTTAGTTAGACTATTATTCGAAACTTTACAGGAGTATTTCTAGCAATAAATCAGTAAACACGTGTTTCAGGTTTTTTGAGAATTCAACTTCTTAGGGGATGAAATGAGGGTCCAAAGTTTGTATGGGGAAATCAGATCAGTTTCGACTATTTAATTTTAAACTTCACATGAGTATTTCTAACAACAAATGAGTAAATACGTGTTTCAGGGTTTTCGAAAATTCAACCCCTAAAAGGATGAAATGAGGGTCCAAATATTGTATGGGGAAATCAGATCAGTTTCGACTATTTAATTCTAAACTTCACACGAGTATTTTTAACAATAAATGAGTAAATACGTGTTTCAAGGTTTTTGAAAATTCATCCCCTAAAAGGGGAAATTTGGTTACAGTCTAAAAGTCGACATGGGTATTGTTTCCGGTCGCTGATTACTAAAACAACAACGATTTTCAAATCCGACGTGGCGGACGTGAAATACTATCGCCCTTGTCGGGGTGCGATGGGGTTGAAATGTCAAAATATCAATATGGGTGTCGTTTTTATGGTTATTTGGGACGTTAATTTCGAAAATGGCATCGATTTTAAAATCAAATTTAGTGGACGTGAAATATCATCTCCCTATTGGTGTGCGATGGGGTTGAAATGTCAAAATATCAATATGGGTGTCGTTTTTATGGTTATTTGGGACGTTAATTTCGAAAATGGCATCGATTTTAAAATCAAATTTAGTGGACGTGAAATATCATCTCCCTATTGGTGTGCGATGGGGTTGAAATGTCAAAATATCAATATGGGTGTCGTTTTTATGGTTATTTGGGACGTTAAATTCGAAAATGGCATCGATTTTAAAATCAAATTTAGTGGACGTGAAATATCATCTCCCTATTGGTGTGCGATGGGGTTGAAATGTCAAAATATCAATATGGGTGTCGTTTTTATGGTTATTTGGGACGTTAATTTCGAAAATGGCATCGATTTTAAAATCAAATTTAGTGGACGTGAAATATCATCTCCCTATTGGTGTGCGATGGGGTTGAAATGTCAAAATATCAATATGGGTGTCGTTTTTATGGTTATTTGGGACGTTAATTTCGAAAATGGCATCGATTTTAAAATCAAATTTAGTGGACGTGAAATATCATCTCCCTATTGGTGTGCGATGGGGTTGAAATGTCAAAATATCAATATGGGTGTCGTTTTTATGGTGTTTAGGGACGTTAATTACGAAAATGGCATCGATTTTGAAATCCAATTTAGTGGACGTGAAAGATCATCTCCGTGTTGGTGTGCGATGGGGTTAAAATGTCAAAATATCAATACTGGTGTCGTTTTTTTGGTTTTTGTTACGTTAATTATGAAAAGGCATCGATTTTGAAATCTGTTAGGGTGTGAGGGGGTTGAAATGCCTAAATATTAATATGGATGTCGTTTTTTATGGTGTTTTGGCACGTTACATAAGAAAATAGCTTTGATTTTGAAATCCAACGTAGCGGACGTGAAATATCATGTCCCTGTTGGTGTGCGATGGGGATGAAATGTGAAAATATATATTTTTGGGACGTTAATTACAATACATTAAAGGAGAGGTAAACAAAAGGCGGTCTTATCACTAAACAGTGATCTCTTCCAGACAACCTTTGGGTAGTTAAACCACTGAAGTTTCTAAGAAAAAAAATTGAGTTAGGGAATATTTTGTGTCCTCCCCCTCCCTCTATTTTCTAAACCGTAAGTCGTAAAAAAATTACAAACATGAAAGTTAATAAAAAATACTTTCAACGAAAATTGTGTGCAATGCGATCGGATATACGGTTTTTGAGGTATTGCCGAAAAACTGCGCTTCTCAACAAAAGGACGTAAGCCGCATGAAGGTACGCTCTTTTGCTGATCTGTTAGTGCTTATTTTTGTAGTAACGGCTGCGGAACCGTACACTAAGCATGGTCCGACATGCTCTTAGCTCTTTTTTAAATTCAAAATAACCCCGAATTGACGCGAGCGAAACCGCGGGCAAGTTTCTATTCAAGAGTAAAAATCTGCATTAATCATAATCACTTAGTAGTAGTAAGTCATTAAGGGCGTAACAATTCAACAATTATTGCAATTATTTCTTTAAAAAAAAAGGGAACTGCCTTCACCAAAACGTCTTATACCGAGACTTCCAGAAAGTAAAAAATACTTTTTCGAGAACCGCATCTAAATCTGTTCAGCCAAACGCGAGATAATCGCGGACAAACATACATTCCTACATAAGGGTCAAACTGAGAACCTCCTTTTTTGTAGACGGTTTAAAATTACCTTTAGTACGCGGGCGAAGCCGCGGGCAAAAGCTAGTTATAACATATATTCTTATTTTCCAAATAATCGACCAATATGAGGGGGGGGAAACATTAAAAGTCTAGTCACTAGGTCAAGTAGGGTATCCATATGAAAGGGCTTTATGTGTACATTTTCGGTCAATTTTTTTATTGCGCTTAAATTTCGTTTTATTAAGGAAAATGGGGAAAAAAATACCATTCCCCTTTATACATATCCCCAGAGGCAAACTTAACTCAAGCGGCAAGTTAAGTTGGAATAAGTGAAAGTTTGTACGGAACCCTCGGTGCGCGAGTCGGACTCGCACTTGACCGGTTTTATTTCTACATAACTCTTATCTATTACAACATTTGTGCTTAGCCCATCCTAAATATAATTATGCTTTTAAGAGTTTTAAGTATACCTAAACTCAATGCGTAGTTCTCCAAGAAAACATATCAACACTTATAATAGTATTTTATGCAACTGTTGTATAAGAAGGGTCTTAAAACGCGAGTGGCGTGGGTTGCGCAAGTAAAGACGCCACGAGCGTTTTCAGACCAGTTATACACCGTAGCATACAATACTTTTTCCACGACTTCTTTTAAATAAAACAAAATTATGCTATGTAGGTACAGTTTGTTTATTTATGGAAACAATACTTTTTTTATCTGGTTAAGTACAATATTTAATTAGCTTTTATTGTCTTTTCTTTTTTAAATATAAACTTGGAAGGTAAAAAGTTAACATTTTTGGTGGGAACTCAAATATGACATCGCTTGTCTATGGTTTGTTATTTTTTTACACTTGTTTGCACGGGCCAGTAATACCAACTTAATAAAAATATCTATAATAAATAAAATTTGTTAATTACGAATTAATTGATGATGACTGTTTTACATACAATAGTAAATAATGCTGTAATTACTTAATAAATAATTAGGACTGAAGCCTTACGTAAAAAAAAAAGTTAATTATTATCATGGTAAACAGTGCTTTTATGAAAAATGTATGAACTATAAAAGCACACTAAACAGTGCTTTTATGGACCATAGACCATAGAGTTTTCGCCGATTTACTATCGGTGTTATTGTAGATGACTTAGCGACTACGTAGACGTGTAGATGACTTGATGACAGAAGAACTCCTGTACTTTAGTACAGGAGTAGAAAAAAGTAAAAATATAATAGAAGATAAAAAAGGAAAAATAGGTTTTTAAAACAACTTACGTACGTTTGGGGCTTTTCATAAATTACATCATCTATTTTTTACCCCCCCCCCCCCCTACCGAATAAAATGATGTCATTTCCAAAAAGTGCGTTTTATCAACAGTTTATAGAAACACGAATTTCATTCCCGTTTTTACCCAGCAACTTTATAGTTGCGAAAGATGATGTCATCTTGGGACAGACCCCCCCCCCTCCCTTCGTCATGCTACCATCATCCGATGTCTACACCCCCCCCCCCCCCCCAAATTTCAAATGACGTTATTTACTACCTCATAAGAACCGTGTCCCGGTAAAAGTATAAATTATTTGGTTTCTGTTGGGCCATGTACTTTTTCTGTTAAATAGTCTTTTATGTCGAATGTCCATGTAGCGCCCACCCCAGTATTGGTTGGTAACTCGGTCCTCGAAGTTGTCGACGAATACGTCTAGTCTATCTAGGACAAACAATCCAGTTAGGCAGGTCCAACTTTGAGAAAGAGATCAATCGACGGATCCAACTCGGATGGGCAGCGTTTGGGAAACTGAGAAGTGTCTTCTCGTCCAGCATACCTCAGTGTTTGAAGACGAAAGTCTTCAACCAGTGCGTATTACCGGTAATGACCTACAGAGCCGAGACGTGGTCTCTGACTATGGGCCTCTTAAGGAAGCTCAGAGTCACTCAGCGAGCTATGGAAAGGGCTATGCTCGGGATTTCTCTACGGGATCGACTCAGGAATTAGGAGATCCGTAGACGAACCAAGGTCACCGACATAGCAAACAGGGAAAGCAAACTGAAGTGGCAATGGGCAGGGCACATACTTCGAAGAACCGATGGCCGTTGGGGCAGAAAGGTTCTCGATTGGAGACCGCGTATCAGCAAGCGCAGCGTGGCAAGGCCACCCGCAAGGTGGTCCGACGACCTGATTAGGATTGCGGGGGCTCGCTGGATGCGGGTCGCCTCTATCCGGCCCATGTGGAAATCTATTGAGGAGACCTGTGTCCAGCAGTGGACGTCCAATGGGTGAAATGATGATGATAATGATGATGCCTTTGCCATTAGTGACTTATTTAAGTACTTTTTGAGAGCGGAAGGTTTTGAAGCATCATCTGATAATTTTATAAAAAAAAATACATTGGTCACTTTACGAACACGGAAGCGGAAATTTCTAATGTTATGTATTGTAATGCCGCTATATCGAGCTGTTTGTGGTGTTCACGAGTCTCACCTCGTTTGAGTTGATTTGACAAACAGCCCACCCACGTAATTGCGATTTTGTCCACCGCGGTCGATCGATGGCGATGGCGACCCCCCTTAGTTTACACGAAGAAGTTGGTAGTTGGGGTAGTTGGGGTTGGCTCTATCCATCGTCAATAGTTATTTTTCGGTGACTTCATTTTTTGCATGGCAACCATTGATTGACGTTCTTTCGATAATCTTCTATACTATTATACAATTCTAGATTTCTAATGAAAAACAGTTTTGTATGGATGCGCGATGCAGGATCGTCTTTTGTTTTTTATGGCCGCGCGGCGCCTTGCCAGTCTGGCGCCATCTGTTAGCTAGAATTTCTTTGTCCACTCATCACGCCAAAACGGCTGGACGGATTTTAACCAATTTTGGTACGGGAATAGCTGGACATTCAAAGATGGTTTTTTTTACCTCTTTCCCAACTACGGTAAAAAAAGTTTTACGCGGACGAGGTCGCGGGCACCTACTCAGGAATAAAACTACTTTTGACGACCGGTTTAGCTCAGCGGGAGTGACCTTGCTTGCGAAGCTGACGGTCCTGGGTTCAAATCCCGGTAAGGGCAAATATTTGTATGATGAGCATGACTATTTGTTTCTGAGACTTGGATGTTTTCTATGCATATTAACTATACTATTATAAAGTTGTAAAAATGAAATGCCTGTACATTGAAGCAATTAAAAAAAATACGGACTATTTGAAGGTCACTGAAACGATTTTTTTTTTGGATTTTTTGTATGTTCGGATGTGTCGTTCTGGCTTTATCAAGCCAAATCGGCCATTGAGCTTACTACATTCAGACTACTACGTATAGAGAAGTCGGCGCGAACAAAATCTGTGCGACAAGCGCAGCAGTGCGGGGCGCGCGCGGGCGGGAGGGGGGCGGCTAGTGAGTCATAGATGCGATGTCACCGTCATAGGCGCGACACTGAGTGAACTGGGGCCGGCCGACTGCAGTTAAACGGAACACTAAGTGATTGGGCGGCGTCTTATCTATACGTAGTATTAATAGCTCAATGAAATCGGCTTAACAGATTTCAACTATTTTTCGGACACGGGTAGCAAAGCATCCACAGTTGGTTATAGGATACTTTTTAATCGATTTTGCTGAAGAAAAAAAGAGAGGTTATGACTTATGAATTTTTCTCCTCCGTGAACAAAGTTGCGGACACCTTCTAGCATCCTTATTCCTCACTATATCATAAACGTGAAAGTATGTCTGTACGTTCCACTTAATCTCAAAACTACTGGACGATTTTTTATGAAACTCTCCATTTATGTACCTAATATATCAGAATAGGACATAGGCTAAAATGTATGTCAAATTTCTTTCCTTTTAGGGACGAAAATGGGGATGAAAATTTGTATGGACAGTAAATATTTTTTACGCTAGGAACTTGAAATCTTGGTAATATGCTTCACATTTAAATTAGTAAAATATTATAAATGCGAAAGTGTGTCCGTCTATCTGTCTGTTACCTCTTCATGCTTAAACTGCTCAACTGATATAGATGAAATTTGGTAGAGATATTCGAGTTTTGGGGAAAGACATAAGCTACTTTTATCCCGGAAAAATACCTTTTATCCGCGATAAACGAATCTAAGGCGGACGAAGTCGCGGGTGGCCGCTAGTATTACTATATTGATACAATGATCTAATTAGAAAGAAAAATTAATTGCGATCCACTGCAATCTAAGTTGAAATAATAGTTTAATAGATGAGGAAGCTGTTCCGGTATAACAGAGACGCAGGTTCGATTCCGGCTCAGACTGCAGTGGGTCGCAATTATTTTTTCTTTCTACTTATATATTTGTATCAATATAGTAATAAAAAGTAGATTGTGTGATATTTTCATATTAAAAAATATAAACAATATACATTTATATCCATACGTATGTACGACTAATTACACTTTCCTCGGCAACTAGCAATGACCCCATAATTACCTTAAAGAGACTATTCAAACTTTCACTCTAATCCCTGTATCTAAGGTTCACATTAGCATCCAATTTATCGTTAATCGCAGCATAACTTCGTCGAGTTTTGGATCGATGATGGCAGCGTGACAGCTGTCTAAAAATACAGACACCACACATGGTTGCCACATTCGTCCATGGTCAATGTTCGATCAACAATACTGAATAAATTAGCTGAAAAGGAAATGTTTTTCTTTAATAATCGCTGAAATTAATTTCCGGTAGTGTAGGTTATCTATACTATTATCAAGTTGTAGAAATGAAATGTCTGTATATTTAAGGTATATTAAAAAAAAATTGTAACGGACTACTAGAAGGCGCCCTCAACTTGGTTCGCGGAAGAGAAAAAGTCATAACCCCTCTTTTTTCTTTAGCATAGTCGGGTAAGAAGTAACCTATAACCATCTGGAGATACCCAGCTACCCGCGTAACATTAGACGTTAAGCGATAGCTCGGGTGGCGGTTTTTTCGACACATCAAAGGGTAACGAACAGCGCAGTTCTGCTAATGTGGTCACAGGTTTTATTGTCCACTAGCTTCTGCCCGCGACTTCCTCCGCCTTAATTTCGTTTATCGCGGATAAGCGTATTGTTCCGGGATAAAAAGTAGCCTCAAACCCGGGACTCAAACTATCTCCATAACAAATTTCATCAAAATCGGTTCAACGGTTTAAGCGTGAAGAGGTAACAGACAGACACACTTTCGCATTTATAATATGAGTATGGATTTGGCAAAAAGGTATTAATTTTAGCGCCACCTGTTAGTTTAACAAGGTACTCGATACTCGTGGGCTCGTAACACATGTTTGAGAGAAGTTTGCACCTCCTTCCTAAGTAGCGCGATAAGATTCAGGTGCAAATTTAACTCAATCAAATGTAGTGGCTAACCCCCCTTTTAAGGGTTGACATTTTATAGCCTATAACCTGGCCGGGGCTTTTTTCAACCGATTAGTGAAGTTTCCATCAAAATCTGTTCAGCCGTTTTCACGTGATGTGCGTACAAATAAACAGACAAACAGATAAACAAATAAACAAACAGACAAAAATTCTAAAAACTGTTGGAACGTGTTCTGTTATCGATTTTAAGTATCCCCGGCCAATTTTTTTTTCGAATATCTTCAATGTACAGACTTTCTACCCTCTTCAGCTTTATTATATGTATAGATATATAGACGTATAGATAGATATTATATGTATAGATAGATGTAGATTAATTAACGTGTAGTTTTCCACATTTACACTAACGCCGGTGGAGCATTAGCATTATATCGCTGAAATTGATTTCCGGTAGCAGTGTCCTTGCGTGTAAAATAGTCGAAAAGTGAAGGACCTTAACATATTTATACAGTCCGTGACAAAATAGGTACCTAGTCCGATGAGCGATTATTGTACGCGTCTACGCGCCAATGACGAGCGTCGACGAAAACAGATAAAATCAACGAACGTGAAGGGTAGCTTATAAACCTGAGTTATACGAGATTTTCGATGTACTTAAGTATAGTATTTCGTGTCAGTAAGGATACTTTTTAGGGTTCCGTAGCCAAAATGAAATAAACGGAACCTTTATAGTTTCTTCATGTCCGTCCGTCCGTCCGTTCGTATGTCACAGGCATTTTACTCAAAAACTACAAGATGTACATTGATGAAATTTGGAGTATCGATGTCGCGTGTAAGCCGCTACTTAGTTTAATGGTTAAATAATAAAATAAAAATATCTAGGGGGCACTGACAGTGCATCTGTGCACTGTCAGTGCCCGAAAATCATGTAATCGAAACTGAAAAAAGATTTTTTCAGCAAATATCAATGTGTGGCTCATGTTAAGGTGCTTCCACACTTGTATCATTTGCTCGTATCCGATTACCGTGCCGTGGCATGACTGCGTATCGCGCTGCATCATTTTGAGGTTTCTAATTTTTTTTTTTGTTTTAGTGGATATTTTCGGAAATAATCGCTCTAAAAGTAGCATAAATTGTTCCCCCCCCCCTATTTTCTTGACGGTATGTTTGGCCGGTTTTACTAAATACGCTTACATTGTTTCTCCTTGCACCTTTTAGTGTTTTATACGATTGTAGAAGCTGTCCCGGTGTGAAGTAAAGTTGCAGTTTCTTTGTAGTCCAGTCACGACAACCCGCGCCTAGCGACGCGATGAGAGAATTCTCTCTTCATTGAGCGGTTGACACGCTGACCACACGGCAGTTAGTTGGCGAACACGCAATGTATAAAGAATTCGCCGGTCGCGCGTTTTCGTGGTTGGGCCCTTAGATGTTGAAATAACCGGCCAAGAGCATGTCAGGCCATGCTCAGTGTAGCGCACCGCAGCCGTACAAACAAAAAGATGCGCTACAAATGAATAAATGTGATATGGAAAAGTACACTAGCAAAAGAGCGTATCTCCACGGCACTTACGTCATTTTGCTGAGAAGTGCAGTTTTGGCAATCACTCAAAAACGGTATATCCGATCATGTTGAAGAAAATTTTCGTTGAAAGCATTAATTAAGCATCATCTTTGTTTCTTCATGCGAAGATAATATAAATAATGCATTACAATTAATTATTGACTGGCTTAACCACAACAACTTGCACATAAATTTAAGCAAAACTAAGATAATGAATTTCCACCAAAGAATGAACCACATGCCTTATTTTAAAGTGACATATAATAATCAAAATATTGAAAAAACAGATAATACCAAAATCGTAGGATTAAGTCTAGATAATAAGTTAACATGGAAAGACCAAATTGACATTATTTGTAAGAAATTAAATAGCTTTTCATATGCCTTGTATAACCTTGGTAAAATAGTAAATCGATCAATACACATATATAAAATAGTATATCGAACAATACTTACCGCCTACCACGCCTATGCTACTTCTACGCTTCGATACGGCATTATATTCTGGGGCAATTCCAAGCAACGACCGAGATTTAGTATTTAAGGCCCAAAAGAAATGCCTAAGGTCTGTTTGTGGGTTACGACCGGCAGAAACGTGCAAGACACTTTTTATTGAATTAAAAATATTAACCATGCCTTGTTTATATATTTTTGAAATAGTAATCTATATAAAGTACAACATTCATCAGTTTGCTGTGTTTAAAAGTATCCGCCAGAGAAATAGAATCAATAATATCCGATTAAAAACAGCGTTACTTGCTAAGGGTGTATTCGGCATGGCGACAAAATTGTACAACAAGCTACCTGTATTTATAAGAGAATCTGAGATGCCACAATTTAAAAGTTTATTATTTAATTTTTTAGCAGATAACGCGTTTTATTCATTAAGGGAATACTTAGATTTTAATTAACGAATATTTTATTATTTATATGTTGTGCGACTAGTATAAGTAATTCACGCTGCATGCTAGGTACTCAATGAATATTTGTATGCCACGAAATGGCTAAACATAGTGAAACTATAAACTATTTTCCCAGGATGCTACGCGAGGCTATTGAGATTAAAAAGCATCCTAATTTCAATAGAGAACATGGATTGTCACTACCACCAGCTTGGGATCCTGTAATACATCTCATCAAGGAACAAGCGAGGCACAGGACTGCAAAACCTTAATTTCCGAACGGTGTAAAATATCTTATCTGTTTAAAAGTAGTTTAATAGTCTCTGTTTTTTAAATATTATAATTAGTAATGAGGTAGCCTGGGAGTTTTTCTTTGCAGCGTTTCTTTTCTCCTCAGTACGCCTCATTTGTGAAATGCTGCTTGGTAAATTATTAGAATAAAATAATTAAGCCCTTCCGGCACATGTGTAACTGTCTTTACAGCTTAGGCCCATCTGGCATGTATGTACACCTTTATTTGTGTTTTTTCAAAAAATGGGTAGTTTGCACAAATTGTAACTTTGACAGAGGAAAATACATCTTTTCTCAGTCCTCCCGTGACCATGGAAAGCTGGAAAGCTTCCGAAACGTCGGGAACTAAAATGAGATAATATACGCGATATAATCCGTTGAATTGTTTTATTTCAATAGTGAAACTATTTTGTACCTCACCTCTGTATCATACTTTGTTATGTTACCTATGTTTTACAAATAAATATTTTCTTACTTACTTCATGTATGGAGTGCTCCCCTAGAAATATTAAACAATCTTGACGTGTCTTTTTATTGAAAAACGCTTTAAAATAATACAAACTATTATGAATATACATTTTTGAGTAAAATGCCTGTGACATATGGAAGGACGGACGGAGGGATGGCGAAACTATAAGGGTTCCGTTTTTGCCATTTTGGCTAACCCTAAAAATAGTAGAGATTTATTTTTAACAATTTAGAAAAAAGTTATTTATTATAACTTTTTAGTGCATTTTTTCATGTTACTTTTATTTTTATAATTTCAAAAACCTATAAACGATAAACTGCTAGTTATTTATAACGAGTATTCACCCGTATACTTCCCAATAGGTATACTTACATATTGACTTGTAGACTTATTGTAAGATTTCTCGTGCTTAGACTTTTTGTAAATAATTTATCATAGACACGGTGACCTTTCGACACGTACAAGAAATGCTTTACGCGACCAAGATATCTGTATGTAGGTCGAACAAGCAGGATTTCGGACGTGCGATAGACATCGCGTGCATGCCTGCACAAATGTACAACACATATAACGCATTAACTGCCTGTACATTGCATACGAACTTAATACCTTCTTCATTGGAATGAAGGTAAGTCTTGTTAAAAAAAGGCGTAAAATAGTAGGAAAATTTAGGTACTTATGTCTTTGCCAAGGCATTTAGGCATGTTTGCGTTTGGAAGTTCATTTCACCTATTTGTTAACATTTGAACTGAGTCGAGTCTGATCGAATTTGAAGCAGTTTGCTGTTGGAAATGTTAAATTACAGTAATTAAATATTTACGAGTACTTAATTTTGATCAACTTCGTATATTATAAAACAGGTTTCTATTTTGAATATACTCATATTTATTTATTTCATCGTATGGCACAAGGTTTTATTTAAGACGGATACACAATTTACAACAGTGTAGTGTATCCGATTTCCATAAAGCTGCGAGGCTCTGGTATAGTGATTGAGCAGTGCAGCGGCCAGAATTGATTACTCTTTAGCACCACCCAGGGGATACGTGCAGGGGATCTACGGTAGCTTCCTGCGGACGCGAGTAAACGTTATCCCCCAACGCGAGTAATCGTTATTGGCGTCAGAAATCGAGACGATTATTAATATAAGGGGTTATATTAATAATCGTCTCGATTCAATCAATTGTGGGCAAAGGTGTTAGCACCTTTGCCCATAATTGATTGGGACAGTGCCGAACACTGGGTCATTTTAACCTTAGAGTATTTTTTCTTGGGACTTTTGTAGATATTTGTATGTATGTTTGTTTGTAGTTACATCACCTCTAAACACGTCAGAATCCTGCAGGCTATACTACCTCCACGGCAGGTGCCGCCACGACCAACGTCCGTCAGAGTCACATATAGCGTAAAAATAGAGTGTATATCTTCATGGATAAATGGATTAATTACGCCGGTAATATTAAAAAAATGACTTTTTCCCCTTCGCGGACAAAGTAGCAGGTGTAACTAACTCTACGAAATGCTAAAAGAACCCTAACAGAAAACCTCCATTAAACTATCCATGGTCACGGGACCAAATGTAGCGAACTCTACGAAGATCCTTAGTCACGGACCCAAATGTAACTTCTAATTTGCCCTATTAATCCTGTGTGCGGAATCAACTGTAATGCCTACTGAGATTCCTAATACCACACTCCACTACCTCGAATACACCTAACAAAATACACCTACATGAACATGGTTTAAATCTTATTACTACACCAACCATCTTGTACTGCTTTTTACTTTAATAATGTGCATCTGAATTTGAATTACGCTATTATAATAATATTGGCCATAAATGTGATCGGAAAACCCGTTGTGATTCGTCTAGTTTAGTAGGACTCTACGTTGCATAGTAACCTGAAGTTCTTTTATGGAAGAACCATTATGATCGCTCAGTATATTTTTAATTGAAATAAACCTATCTTTTACTGATGTTAATAAATACTACTCTTATATCCTGACTTATCTTTATCCTACTTTCCTGTCCTAAAACATACTCTAATTGCATACTTTGTTCGTCAAATTATAATATACCTGACAGTTACAATTATTTATATGATTTTGAGATCTAACTACTCTATCCTATTATTATTTATGCAATTTTTGTATAACTAGCCTTTTTATCCATTGATTAGAGAATTCATTCAGTAGAATAGTAAAGAGCTCCCTCAATCAATGAGAAAGTCAACAAACAATAAGGATTATTAACCCCAAAAAGATCTGGTTAAAAAGTAACACTTTTAAGATTTATAAGGAGATGATGGAAGAATTTAATTAGCAAAATTACTCTTTATTCTGAAATATCAAACTATTGTGGAAACTAGAACACTAACATATATGATTCATTATGAAATATCAAGAGATAATTAGAAGTAGTCAGCTCGAATACAATTTTGGAGATCGGTACAGATTCAAAATATCAACTGCGTGCTGGCTCGATACTCTTACTTCGTTGAACTTAAGCTCTAGTTATGCTAGGATAACTTCTATGAGTATCTTCTATGCCATTATAGATAGATTTTAGTGTCAAATGATTGTTAGAGGGAGTTGTAAACTAAATTTTAATATATGAAAAATGGTTGACTAACTATGTCACTTCATGAGATAATATTGATCCACTAGAATCATCTCCTTATTTTCCCAAACAGTATAACTTTGTTATAGTTAATAGCAGCTACCGGACTAAGAGTGTTCGTGTACAGAATAGGCTTCCTTCATGCTTATCGGATACAAGAGATTTCCATACTTGGAATCAAAATATTGTTTAAAATCCTTTCCTGGATTCGATTTCTATGTTACTTCTTAATTTTACAAGCCATAAAAAAAGTCATATTCCCCGGATACCGAATGAACACCAAGTCAGGTCTTTTTACAGGTTTTATGGCACCTGTTTTCAAGAATTGTTTCTTGAATTTGCCATTTTCTCAATTTCTTTGATATTTTGAAAGAAAACGTTCTCTACGTTAAAATCAACACAAATCCTCTCATTTATGGATTAAGTGAACTCTTCTATTCTTTTATATACCCAGAAAACTTATTATTTCATATCTGAAATCATACGCCATACATAGACAATAAATGTTGTTATTTCCTTAAATAGATAACTGAATTACATGTTCATTGCTATGTTCTATAAACATATAACTATATTTTTACTGGTCTGTAGACATACACACTTCTTACGGGTATGCTAATATTGATTTCCTTCGATTATCAATATAAATCCTTCTTGTATAAAGGATAGAGTGAACGATTTGAGTTCTGATAAATACTTCAATAAACTATATATTCTTAGTTGCAATTATTATGTTTCTCATATAATTGATGTTAAAAAATGTTCTTATTATTTCACTGTACTCTTCGACAAGGAGACCTTTCGTAGTTACTTTAATTAACCATGATTATTGATCACACCAGACACTGTTCAAAGATCCCATCTAGTTCTCTTCTAGAAGATAGATCTTAGGCCATTCTTAGCAAAATGTTAGGGATGTTCAATAATACATTTATAACTTGAGATTTCGTCCATTCCTTTAGACTAACCTCATCTCTATTGCAAAACAGGTTCCATTACCAAATTGCACAATAAAACATTAATCAATGTAACACAACTTCGTATTTCTAATCACGACATTCCTCTCTTATTTATGGATTAAGTGAACACTTTTATTCCTTAACAAACCCTGAAAACTACTTATCCTTTCGTATTTGAAAATCATACGCCATTCTTAGACGATAAATAATTGTCATTCCTTCTCATGAACACATGTGCACTGATTACTTGTTATTTTCCTCCGTACGCTTCGACGAGGAATCTCCAAAACCTTTTGTACATTATTTCCTTATGAATGTTAATCAAACAAGATGTTATACAGGATTCGTCAAGACTCTTTGTTTGACGATTCGTATCCCGGCCATTCTTAGCGAAACATCGTCTGATCCACAATATCAATGGAATGAGTATTTGCCCTTTCTTAGACAAATAATCACACTACTTTTAAAAACAGATTCCTTCATCGAATCGCACATTATCTCAAAAATACATTAATTTACAAAAAAGCATGTAATCATGACTTTCTTTGTTGAAAAATGAAAACTCCCAAAATCTACTAATTCTGTGAGTGATGTCTTTGAACAGCGTATTTTTCTACCAAATTTCTTATTTTCCAATCTTATATTATTCGACTAAAAAAATATAAGATTCTGTCTATCAGGTACATTTATATTTATATAAGTCTAAATATTTTGATAATAATATGAATTTAATCTCCTACTTTTAATTTTGATTTTGATATGATAAAACTACCAAAGATTTTGGTTTGGCATCATTAAATCAAAGAATACCTTTTAACGGAGGCTACAGATATCTATAATATTATAATAAAGAAAACTCAATGGTTTTGAGTTGAACGCTATGAATATTTCAATTAGATAAATGGTATTGGATGGATTTATAGTTGAATAAAGTATTATGCTTATTAAATGAAGTTTGGCCGAATACTCGGAGGTTAAATAGTTAAAGTAAAACCCTAATTCCCAAATAAGTAATGTGTGTGCCTATCTCTACCCCAAAAATAGCCTATTCTGCTGTGAACAATACTAGAGGAAATTCCTCACATTTACATTTAATCGTGTAAAGTGGTGTATGGGACCCTAATTAAGCTTCTAAATGCGTTCGATGAGTAAGTCGATATTTGTGTCTAATACTCGTGTAATTGTCTCCCCCTGACGCGGATAATGAAACTCCAAGGTGCGTTCAAGTAAGACATTGGCCCTATCCGTGTAGTATTATGGTTATATATACATAAATTTAACGGGAGACCAAGATTCAAAAACCATAGCTGGTATCCAAGGGTGTGGAAATCCCACATGTCCTTCGTAAGGTCCCCTCTTCCTCCGACCAGATCAATGAATCCTGTAGGCAAATCACTGCACTTATAAATGGCTAGTGTCCAGACTGCCTAATCTGGATAAATTACTGCGAGTCTAAAATGTCCTCGTTTATCACTGTTACAGATAAGAACATTTTATTTGATAACCATGTACCAAAACATCATTCTGGCATAAAATTTGCTTTCTAGCTTAAAACACAAAAATCCCCAACAAAATCCCCAACAAAATAATTAAACATAAATCCGACAGAAATTCCCCTTATAATTGTTTACTACCTCAAAATGCCAGAGACTATGTTACTCGTTCGACGATCAAATAAAAAGTGATTCCCAACTCCTCAAATGTTCCCTATTTATACTAAAAATGTCTCCACGAATTACTCTTCTTTCTCAAATGTCACATCTGCTTCATATTATACTTTCACACTTGTTCCTCAACTGAACTAGCTCCTCAAGGGAACGCAAGAATAGGTATGTAGGCACTTATAATTTAACGATTTGTTTACGTTTGTAGTTTAGGTAGTATACCTATAATAATTAGGTATTTTTATCTAGTAACTATAGTTTGATGTTCAAATATGTTTTATGAGATTAATAAGGGGTGGAAAAATATGATTATATGAAAAAAAAATAATGTCGTGCACATTTGATCGTTACAATTCGCCCCAATGCAAAAGTTTGAAGTGGATTGACATCGTCAACATAGCGTAGAACTTTGCATTCCCAATAAATGAAAGAAAAGATTTTTTTTTTTATTATTAAATATTTTTACATTCCCAATAATTTTAAGATTTCCTAAATTCGTCAATATTCGAATCCTGTATGTGTGTGTTTTTAAACCAGAACTCAGAAAGTCACCCGTGTATAAAATCAGGAATCAGACCATAAAATATCATCATTGAGTCATGACTACCGTTTTTCAAGACTTACTAAGTTGTAAGAAGTGCTTAGTTGTGAATTAAACAAATCCTAATGATTCGACTTTTGCCTAGACACCTCATTCATTGACTACATTGTACAGTCGGCGAATGCAAGCTCACGTTGTTCGAACTTTTCGACGAATTGACAAAACTCTCCCCAAACAACATAGCAAAATCCTTTGGCATAAATACTAAGCGTTCACTCCTCAATAACTAATTCCGACTCCAAATCCTTCTCCATCTCACTTGAAACTTTCGTCATCTGGTGCATGTCTCACATCAAGAATAGATTGGCCAATTTCAGATCTACAAACATACAACTGTGTGTGTAATGAAGAATAATTGACACAATGTAACATATCGAATTTAAGACCTTATATTATACCTGTTCTTAATAGTTATTGACATGAACTATATCATATATCATGCATATCAATAATTGTAGAGTTAGATTGTTGTTTCCTTACATTCTGCCAATGCTTCTTTTTTTGTATGACTATAGACTTACTTGTAAGATTTTATATTAAAACGATCATATTAACTTTGCTCATACGCAAATAAATTTAGGATGTAATATCTTAATTACTTTATAATGTATTAATTATTTGGTCTTCCTTCTTGGACAAATCAATACATAAATCTTATCTTAATTAAATCATGATATTTGGCCTAAACCATTCTTTAACATGGGTGTGTATACTTTTTTGTCGTTAGTCTTGAATACCTGTAGAGTATTATTTCTCACAAACTACCCTATGACATGGGTCAAAATCGAAACATCGATTTACTAATCCTAACTTCTAAGAATGTAAGAAATAATTGAAACCTTTAAAGATTACGCCCAATGTATCTTCAAAGATTAATAAACCCCCCATTGGCGGATCCGAATACCTTCGAACTTAGTTTGACTACATTCAGACAATGCCCAACTCAAAGAACCCTAATTTACTCTTTTACTCAAATCATCTCATACGTCCCTTTCTTACTATTCACACAATCATACATCCCTTATAATAATTTCATTCCTGTTTCATACATGTTCCATGCTTCAGCATTCATTATTTCGCAACGGCCCTGTAAGATGGTCACTATCCAATTTGCAATCAATATCCTTATTATTTCGTCATTATAAAAAATATATATTTTTTATATTTTACCCCAACTTCCCCTTTTTATAGTTTTATAAAATAAAGAAAATCAATCCACCTCACACAAATCGCATCTTAGACCACCTTATATATTTCAAATTATCACTTATTTATTTGACACCCTATATAAATTACACTATCAAAAAGTTCGAATTATCAATGTTAACTTTTAATTTTAATCAACACTTATTCAAGTTAATCTTATTAAGTTTAGTTTCCTCATTTTTATTATAAATCGATTCAAATAATTTAACTACAACCACACCAACACGTGACATTTAACTAAAAGAAACAACGCAAACTTTTAATATTTAAACAAATCATAACTACTATCGTCACCTTTTTCCGTTTTTGTAAAGCAAAATCTGAAATCTTCTATGGTCCTTTGACTTATAAATAGTATAACTATTGCCCACCAGATGTCTCATCATAAGTTAAGTACCATAATCGACATAAGTAGTCTCCCAGAACGTAGATGTCGCATTACAAAAAAACTAATTTAGAGACTAAAGCTTTTACATTAACTTATGTTTAAAATTATGATTTGGTTTTTATGATATTACGTAATGTTTTTTTTTTTATTATTTATTCTATTTTATTTAAATTTATTTACAAACTGACAATAACTTGCTACCTGTCTAAATTATATGTGAATAGAGTGAAAGTGAAAAAAAATATTCCATATAGAAATTTGAAATTATAATGAATGGCAAAATATCAAAGAAATTGTACATTAATCAAAACAATTATTATAATTATGAATCTACAATAATAGAAGGTAAATATTTTCTATGTTTTTATGCTCTGCATGCATTTTATACAATGTACGTGAAATCTGCAAATTATGACTTATGTTTTCTTTCCAGATCAACGCAAATCGCTAACCTCCATGCTACAAGGACTACATTACATATATTCTAAGAACAAAATGAGGCATATAACTGAAAATGGATGCAATTGAATCATAGCACTACTTTGAAATCACCTGAACCCACAAATCACTGAAGCGCTAAATCTACTCCAATACTACTAGTTGTACACAACACATAATTTATAAATCAGGTAAGTTTCAATTTTCTATATCTTCTTACAATAACCATGCAAAGCATACACACTAAACTACTCATCAGCATAACCTTGCTATCACTACATTAAAAGTTACTTTTTTTTATTATGATATTTCTCAAACTACTGTGTCATTACTTATGGCATCATAAATATTATTCTATTCATACAACTACATTCTAAAAGCAAACAAATTTCAAAACCTTTTTAATGGTGGCGCAGCCCTTGTTGCTGCAGTTGTATACACAGGCATACATACAGTTCTCCATTATTATGTTATCACTGATACAACTTATACTAATATACTGCAAGATCTTCCAATCTTATATGATGATGATGTTATTACATTCTACAATGTTTTAAATATTTTATTTTTCAGATTGGCAATATTACCACCAAACCGTTGCGCACAAACTCACTTACTGCCCATTGAAAACTGACCCATCTATCACTGAATTACTTAAGTAAGAATAAGCAAATGATTGAAGAAGAATCTATTATGAATAATCTTATAATAATAAATGTCCTAACATACATAGAATGTCTTTAAACTAAGCTTAACTGGAAGAAATCCCTAAAGATGATAAGTTCGCCTTTGTACATATTTATTACTTTGCAGTCTTTGCTTTATTGTTTTTATGGACAAGAAAGTGTTTTTACATACATACTTACAGAATGTCTCTATGCCTCGGACTGGTCCGACTCGCTCAAGTGAAAATAAAAAAAACTATTTTTGAGTCTATGACTCTTATACTGTATTATCTGTTATAAAATATACTACTTAAAACTATGTGTTAATATATCTGTATAAAAATTACATTCTCTTGGGTTACTATTTCTTAACTAACGTCCTGTTGTTATAATGCAATATTGATTAAGATTCTATTCGAATTCATTCTTTGTCTTCTTTGTAATTCTTCACTGAATACTTGTACCTTAATCATTGACCCGAGCACACTTATGAAATAATTTTGCTCAAGACATAATGTCCGCGCCCCAAGTGTTTAAGTCTTTAAAAACTATTAAATTCTGACACATAATCTGTTCTCATCACTAGCCAATACATTCTTCCAATCCTCTATGCAAAATAATTCTATACAACAAGCACTCAAACTACAAATTCCTATGTTTTCAGCATGTACAACAAACATAGATGTATGGCTTTGTCAATTTACACTTATTGTAACTGGTTTCCTATATCGCATGTGATACTAGTTTTTAATATTGTATAACCTTTAAAGAACTATACTACTTAGGTTATTTAATCATAACTAAAATTATTCTGTCTATCCGAAGCGCCTCGCTAAGGTAAAAAATATTTTTATATACTAGAATCATTGTCGCGTAATGTATCTGCTACTGAAAAATATATTATTAAATGCTATTTGTCATAACTTAATGTCATAATTCTACCATATATTAATGATTATAATCTTTGTGTTTTATAAAAAATAATTGAATTGAACGCCCCCCGATATATGGAATTAGTAATACACTCTGTTATTTCTTTATTAAATAAAATATCCTGGTCTTATAATACTATATTGATTAAAATCCTTTTTAACAAGCCATTATTTATCCTGTAATGCTTGTATGTTTATTCGGGCAAATTTCTCAAGACCCACTGTCCAGTCTCGACTAAACCAAAATTCAGCATACCCATGTGACTTAAGATACTATACAATGTCATGATACCATTGAGCTGATCTGATGATGTAATTAGAAGATGGTTAAAGGAACCCTGTAACAAAACAATGCAATCCCACCGACCTTGGGCTCTATAGAACTGTCTCAATGTGCACTAACAGATCTTAAATGAAAAGCACAACCAGTAATAAGAGCTTGTCACAAATACTATCTCTGACAGAAACCTAAATTCATTCTTTGAAATGTACACAATATCTGTACACGTGTCTACGAACTGCGCAGTGACATTTTGTTGTTATGATGATGATGTTGATGACTGCGCCCCCCCAGTCTTTGAGTTCTTAAATACCATTTTAATTTCTTCTACAAGTTCTGTTATATCCAAACACTGATCTTAATTATCACGACTGATTATTATTCTAACCTTTATGCTAACCAATGTTCTGTGAACACAACCTAAGAATTATCGTACCCTATAAATTCGTTAATATTCTGATTTTTAATCGTATACCTATTATAACTAGTATTTTGTATCATTCGTTATCATTATTTCTAAAAATAAAGCACATATCGACCGATCAAACAAATCTTGAGTTCTCCCAAAACAAATGTCAACTTCCTAGGTTGCGTTCCATAACTCCTTAACTCTCTTCAAACGTCAAACATGAATGACTAATTAGCTTGTTGAAAAATTATAACCTAAATAAATATATCGTTTCTATTCCGAAATAATGTTACATGTATGTCTAAATATATTTCTCTTTTATTTGTTGTAAAATCAATAACAACTTTTTATATTATTTTATTTTTAAGACTCGTCTATACGTATCGCTGACTATCAAAATCCATAAAATCGGTAAGTACCACATTGTTTAATAATTA
The DNA here is from genome assembly GCA_905404275.2 of Hedya salicella. Lineage (NCBI taxonomy): Eukaryota > Metazoa > Arthropoda > Insecta > Lepidoptera > Tortricidae > Hedya > Hedya salicella. Next base: position 4,437,483 of record FR990104.1, read on the forward strand.
CTAATCGTTAATTATTAAAATTTATTAAATTATATTATGAAAGTATGACGGACTCATTATCTATTGTCTACTTTAGTATATTAAATTTTAAAATTTACTATATAATGTGGCAACTAAAACTATAGCTTAAACAGTATTTACTCTATTCATGAACTATATCTATATATAAATATATATTTTTTTTTTGACAATACCTGTCATGTCATGTCGATCAGAACAAGACAGAATATTGATTTAGGATAAAAATCATTAAATGAACTAATTGTATTCTTTTGTTTCAGGTAATTATTACTGTCTGGACGAAACGAACCACTGAAAGTGCAGTACTACAGTAAAAATGTGATAGTAATTGAAAAAATTGTGCAGATATGCCGAAAACATAACACATGCTTAGTGTTTTTTAAAAATACTTTTGCGACACAATGGATCCCCATCTCCATTTTCACAAGCAACAAATGTAACCCAAAGAGGGCTTCGCAACGTAATTCACAGTCCAAATGCACATAAGAAAACGAAAACTGAGCATATGAAACACTGTCACAAGAAACCTTTCTAACAAGAAACAAGAGATTAAACTAATATAAGAACCAAATAAAATTAAGAAATTCACCTTACAGTACAAGATATTGATGATCATTAAACCTGAGTTTAATAACACCTAATGATAAACCAAGACAAGATAAGAAATTCTGGTAATGGCATGCCAAATATAACTATCAGCTATATTTAGCAGAATCCACGGTCACGGCTCCAAATGTAACTAACTTTACGAAATGCTAAAAGAACCCTAACAGAAAACCTCCATTAAACTATCCATGGTCACGGGACCAAATGTAGCGAACTCTACGAAGATCCTTAGTCACGGACCCAAATGTAACTTCTAATTTGCCCTATTAATCCTGTGTGCGGAATCAACTGTAATGCCTACTGAGATTCCTAATACCACACTCCACTACCTCGAATACACCTAACAAAATACACCTACATGAACATGGTTTAAATCTTATTACTACACCAACCATCTTGTACTGCTTTTTACTTTAATAATGTGCATCTGAATTTGAATTACGCTATTATAATAATATTGGCCATAAATGTGATCGGAAAACCCGTTGTGATTCGTCTAGTTTAGTAGGACTCTACGTTGCATAGTAACCTGAAGTTCTTTTATGGAAGAACCATTATGATCGCTCAGTATATTTTTAATTGAAATAAACCTATCTTTTACTGATGTTAATAAATACTACTCTTATATCCTGACTTATCTTTATCCTACTTTCCTGTCCTAAAACATACTCTAATTGCATACTTTGTTCGTCAAATTATAATATACCTGACAGTTACAATTATTTATATGATTTTGAGATCTAACTACTCTATCCTATTATTATTTATGCAATTTTTGTATAACTAGCCTTTTTATCCATTGATTAGAGAATTCATTCAGTAGAATAGTAAAGAGCTCCCTCAATCAATGAGAAAGTCAACAAACAATAAGGATTATTAACCCCAAAAAGATCTGGTTAAAAAGTAACACTTTTAAGATTTATAAGGAGATGATGGAAGAATTTAATTAGCAAAATTACTCTTTATTCTGAAATATCAAACTATTGTGGAAACTAGAACACTAACATATATGATTCATTATGAAATATCAAGAGATAATTAGAAGTAGTCAGCTCGAATACAATTTTGGAGATCGGTACAGATTCAAAATATCAACTGCGTGCTGGCTCGATACTCTTACTTCGTTGAACTTAAGCTCTAGTTATGCTAGGATAACTTCTATGAGTATCTTCTATGCCATTATAGATAGATTTTAGTGTCAAATGATTGTTAGAGGGAGTTGTAAACTAAATTTTAATATATGAAAAATGGTTGACTAACTATGTCACTTCATGAGATAATATTGATCCACTAGAATCATCTCCTTATTTTCCCAAACAGTATAACTTTGTTATAGTTAATAGCAGCTACCGGACTAAGAGTGTTCGTGTACAGAATAGGCTTCCTTCATGCTTATCGGATACAAGAGATTTCCATACTTGGAATCAAAATATTGTTTAAAATCCTTTCCTGGATTCGATTTCTATGTTACTTCTTAATTTTACAAGCCATAAAAAAAGTCATATTCCCCGGATACCGAATGAACACCAAGTCAGGTCTTTTTACAGGTTTTATGGCACCTGTTTTCAAGAATTGTTTCTTGAATTTGCCATTTTCTCAATTTCTTTGATATTTTGAAAGAAAACGTTCTCTACGTTAAAATCAACACAAATCCTCTCATTTATGGATTAAGTGAACTCTTCTATTCTTTTATATACCCAGAAAACTTATTATTTCATATCTGAAATCATACGCCATACATAGACAATAAATGTTGTTATTTCCTTAAATAGATAACTGAATTACATGTTCATTGCTATGTTCTATAAACATATAACTATATTTTTACTGGTCTGTAGACATACACACTTCTTACGGGTATGCTAATATTGATTTCCTTCGATTATCAATATAAATCCTTCTTGTATAAAGGATAGAGTGAACGATTTGAGTTCTGATAAATACTTCAATAAACTATATATTCTTAGTTGCAATTATTATGTTTCTCATATAATTGATGTTAAAAAATGTTCTTATTATTTCACTGTACTCTTCGACAAGGAGACCTTTCGTAGTTACTTTAATTAACCATGATTATTGATCACACCAGACACTGTTCAAAGATCCCATCTAGTTCTCTTCTAGAAGATAGATCTTAGGCCATTCTTAGCAAAATGTTAGGGATGTTCAATAATACATTTATAACTTGAGATTTCGTCCATTCCTTTAGACTAACCTCATCTCTATTGCAAAACAGGTTCCATTACCAAATTGCACAATAAAACATTAATCAATGTAACACAACTTCGTATTTCTAATCACGACATTCCTCTCTTATTTATGGATTAAGTGAACACTTTTATTCCTTAACAAACCCTGAAAACTACTTATCCTTTCGTATTTGAAAATCATACGCCATTCTTAGACGATAAATAATTGTCATTCCTTCTCATGAACACATGTGCACTGATTACTTGTTATTTTCCTCCGTACGCTTCGACGAGGAATCTCCAAAACCTTTTGTACATTATTTCCTTATGAATGTTAATCAAACAAGATGTTATACAGGATTCGTCAAGACTCTTTGTTTGACGATTCGTATCCCGGCCATTCTTAGCGAAACATCGTCTGATCCACAATATCAATGGAATGAGTATTTGCCCTTTCTTAGACAAATAATCACACTACTTTTAAAAACAGATTCCTTCATCGAATCGCACATTATCTCAAAAATACATTAATTTACAAAAAAGCATGTAATCATGACTTTCTTTGTTGAAAAATGAAAACTCCCAAAATCTACTAATTCTGTGAGTGATGTCTTTGAACAGCGTATTTTTCTACCAAATTTCTTATTTTCCAATCTTATATTATTCGACTAAAAAAATATAAGATTCTGTCTATCAGGTACATTTATATTTATATAAGTCTAAATATTTTGATAATAATATGAATTTAATCTCCTACTTTTAATTTTGATTTTGATATGATAAAACTACCAAAGATTTTGGTTTGGCATCATTAAATCAAAGAATACCTTTTAACGGAGGCTACAGATATCTATAATATTATAATAAAGAAAACTCAATGGTTTTGAGTTGAACGCTATGAATATTTCAATTAGATAAATGGTATTGGATGGATTTATAGTTGAATAAAGTATTATGCTTATTAAATGAAGTTTGGCCGAATACTCGGAGGTTAAATAGTTAAAGTAAAACCCTAATTCCCAAATAAGTAATGTGTGTGCCTATCTCTACCCCAAAAATAGCCTATTCTGCTGTGAACAATACTAGAGGAAATTCCTCACATTTACATTTAATCGTGTAAAGTGGTGTATGGGACCCTAATTAAGCTTCTAAATGCGTTCGATGAGTAAGTCGATATTTGTGTCTAATACTCGTGTAATTGTCTCCCCCTGACGCGGATAATGAAACTCCAAGGTGCGTTCAAGTAAGACATTGGCCCTATCCGTGTAGTATTATGGTTATATATACATAAATTTAACGGGAGACCAAGATTCAAAAACCATAGCTGGTATCCAAGGGTGTGGAAATCCCACATGTCCTTCGTAAGGTCCCCTCTTCCTCCGACCAGATCAATGAATCCTGTAGGCAAATCACTGCACTTATAAATGGCTAGTGTCCAGACTGCCTAATCTGGATAAATTACTGCGAGTCTAAAATGTCCTCGTTTATCACTGTTACAGATAAGAACATTTTATTTGATAACCATGTACCAAAACATCATTCTGGCATAAAATTTGCTTTCTAGCTTAAAACACAAAAATCCCCAACAAAATCCCCAACAAAATAATTAAACATAAATCCGACAGAAATTCCCCTTATAATTGTTTACTACCTCAAAATGCCAGAGACTATGTTACTCGTTCGACGATCAAATAAAAAGTGATTCCCAACTCCTCAAATGTTCCCTATTTATACTAAAAATGTCTCCACGAATTACTCTTCTTTCTCAAATGTCACATCTGCTTCATATTATACTTTCACACTTGTTCCTCAACTGAACTAGCTCCTCAAGGGAACGCAAGAATAGGTATGTAGGCACTTATAATTTAACGATTTGTTTACGTTTGTAGTTTAGGTAGTATACCTATAATAATTAGGTATTTTTATCTAGTAACTATAGTTTGATGTTCAAATATGTTTTATGAGATTAATAAGGGGTGGAAAAATATGATTATATGAAAAAAAAATAATGTCGTGCACATTTGATCGTTACACAGGCAAATAATAGCAATACACGATTATACTTAATCGGTGATCAGGAATAGGAAAATTTTAATATCAAGCTAAAATTAAACTTAATAGACGAGGTTTCCCGCAATTACCTCACTGTTTAATTAATTAAAAGTTAAAACATAATCAAAACTAAGAACCACAGGATACATGGTTATCCTACAATTGAAGTAACATACTATATGTCAAGTGCCATCGCTTTGGCGGGAAATTTGATATGTCTTAAATTTTGCATATGACACTGACAAGATTGACAAATTATTATCCATAAATTATCATTGCCATTAATTTCCTGAAAAGGTTGTAGGCTCACAGATACAGGTTAGTAGGGTAATAAGGAATTTAGGATAGAATTGATTTCAAATTAATGATTTCATCAAGACAAACGTTCCTGATCACCGATTAAGAATCACCATGTATAATATAATTTGTATTATACTACGAATACTAAAATGCATATGCCCTTGTCGTAGCAAAACATGCACGTAGATGATGTAGATATCAATTCGTAGCGATCTACGAATATTGTTCTACGCCGTAGCAACTTTGACACTGTAGCCCGCAGCGTTGCATTTTGATGTGGCGTGTAATCAACCGGGCCAACGCAACTCTTCCATACTTCGCTTGTACGCATCGCATAGCATCACCTGTTTTTCTCACACTGTATTGGATGGAAAGAGTCAGGCGATCATTGTCACGCGACAAGGTCAAAACAGTTGTGCTAGAGAGACAGTGATCACGCTGCGCAGCAAAATACCGGTGGCCGCAGTCCTGAAGAACTTGGTATACGAACGAACGATCGCTCTTCGAGCGCCGCAATGGTTGCAAATATTGTTCGCTCTGTCGCTAGCGTGTGTTCACTCTTTCGCTTGACTGTCGTTAAGATCAAAAGAGAGAATCTGTACTATTCTTAAAATTTATTTTGTGCCGGAGTACGGCATATTGCGTTACCTAGCTGTTAGATTAATCGATTATAGTTCCGTTGCTTTTCCGCGAAAAAGCGTCTTGGTTAGATGTCACAATAAATTGTGCTCACATGCGCATATTTTCATGCAGTTTCCACAAAAACTACATGAAAATATGCGCATGTGAGCACAATTTACTATCACCAACCAAAACACTTTTTCGTTGAAAAGCAAAGGTACTATAATCCATTAATCTAGTATGGAATTTCGCAAAGTAACGCCTGAATTTATCAATTATTTACCTAGGTAAATTTGCTGTAGGATTGTAATTCAGAAAATCTATACCTAGGTGGGCCTATAGTGCCAATATAACAAGGCATGAGCCTATTACTCATCAGCCAGGTGACATCAATGTGAAGTCAACGCGAACTCTATTTAACCGACTCCCAAAAAAGAAGGAGGTTCTCAATTTGTCGGAATCTTTTTTTAAAGAGAGATTCAAAAGTTTTTTTTGCGTTCTTGAAAATTAAATAAGTAGGTACAAGACTTAAAATTATGTCAAGAATTTGGAAGGAACTAAAAAAAATCTTTAACACTTTCACTGGCAAGCTTTTTGTAGCGCTACGCACTTTCCTGTACAAGGGTCAAAAGTTACCTGACCCGGAAACCAAAGTAATTTTAATAGGTCACAGTACCCGTCAATACGAACAACTTTTCGTATGGGGAGATATTTCGGAAACTACAATTTGATCACTACCGCCTGTTATAATTAAAAATAAAATATCTGTACTTTGAAGATATTTTCACAATAATGATTGTATTGGACTATATGGAGGTCACTGAATTGAAGAAAAAAATATATTTTTTTATGTTCTTATGTGTCGTTGAGCCTTCATCACGCTCAACTAGTAGTAGCTGGGTATCTCCAAATGGTTATAGGATACTTTTTACCCGACTAAGCTGAAGAAAAAAAGAGGCGATATGACTTTTTCTCCACCGCGAACGAAGTTGAACGGATTTAAACTTTTTTTGGTACAGAAGGTGCCCTCTGTACCAAAAATAGTTTAAATCCGTTTAGCCGATTTGGCGTGATGAAGTCACAACGACACATAGGATTTTGCAAAAAATAAAAAAAATAAAAAAATCCATTCAATGAACTCCAAATACTCCGTTACATTCATTGTTTTGAAAATATCTTCAATGTATTACAGACATTTCATTTTTACAACTTCATAATAGTATAGATGATTTCAATGCCAATTTTCCCACTAGCGATAGAAATCATTAAGAATCGCCGAGCCCAGTGGCTCTAAGGTCAAGGCGATGTTTTTCAATTACTCTCGTTATTTTCGCATTTATTATTCACTGCGCGGCCGTTGCTTGTCAAAGCGTGGGTATAGTCGGTGTCATAAAATCTAAGTTGTAGTACCTATATATATATTTCGGCACTTCCCAGGTGAATTTTTCGCTTCGACCCCTAATCTTTGAAACAAAGGCCATTGTCTCTATTATCGCATAGCCGCTAGCTACCGAGTTAGCACATGCCACTACAACATTCATATTGAAAAACAAACGGTATCGGTACCGTATCCGTATCTAGAATATCAGTGACATTCAATTTGAACCTTAATACTATGACGATACCGTTTGTTTTTACCGTTTACTTTCAACTGCAAATAATACAAAAGTCTGCTTGTGATGCATGTTAGTCAAGCAAATTGACCTGTTTCCGAAGCCGATTGTACTTACTTACCTTCGTCAACATCAAAAAAGAAAGGATGCGTACGAGACGAAATATACGAAATAGGGATGTTGACTGTACTTGAATAAAAATATTTTTTGATGGGAAATGATCGTTTTTATAATTGGATAAATCATTTTTTTTCAATTCAGTAATAACAATGCGTAGCACGTATTGCGACAGATCTTTAAAAACATTTTGAGATCTTTTAAAAAATGTTTGATCTAGTAAATATTTACCGATATAATCGCTATAATAAATTGTGCCCCCCCCCCCCCCTCCCCGCCTCTATTTTCTAAACACTATGTCCAAAAAATGGGAAAAAGATTCAAAAGATAAATACGGTAAAGGTATTCGACCATGTTGAAAAGAAATACAGAATCATCATGTCCTGCCTCAGAGAGGCGTACAATATTTATATCTTAATTTTAAATATTAAATTACAATTGGCCACAATATGTCAAATAGAATAATGCCAAATGTATGTCACCGTGTAATATGATATGATAAATAATGGTAACAAGATATTCAAATTGAAATATTAATTTTTGAGTTGAATTTATTAAAAGTAGCTCTATACGGTCACTCATTATAAATAATTAGTCAGAACTTAGGAATTCAGATGTACTGTATACACATTTGTTGATAAGACAGTTAAGGAGTTTTCTCCTAAATTCTAAAGATGGTAGTTTCTTTAAGTCGACTGGCAATTTGTTGTTTATTTTTGTGCTCATACATAAGACACTTTTTGTGAAAAACGCTGATTTTGATTTTGGGCATACTACATCATAACCAAATTTGGATTGTAGCCTTGACCTTGGATTTCTACTTGTAAACATATTTATGTTATCTTTCACAAAGAGGCTAATTTGGGATATATATATAGCGCAGGAAAAGTGAGTATCCTGTTTTTTACAAAAAATGGGCGACATGACTCTGTTTGCTTCAGACCATAGCTCGGAGGCATCTCTTTTGCAGTCTGAAGATTTTAGAGAGATTACCCCACAGTATTACACCGTAGCAATTTTCGTTGAAGAAAAATTGTTTTCACCATGGTCGAATACCTATACCTTTTTTGAGTTATTGCCGAAAAACTGCGCTTTTGAGCAAAAATACGTAAGTGCTGTGAAAATACGCTCTTTTCATATCGTATTTTTTTGTATGAACGGCTGCGGAACCCTTGACTGAGCATGGTCCGACATGCTCTTGGCCGGTTCTTTTTCAATGCCCTGATAAGTCTGATAACACGGTTTATATTTTCGAGAATAGCACATAAAATGAATCATTTGCAATGTTTCATTGTGATTAGGTACCTTATATTGTAAAAAACAAGTATATCGGAATTTTATGCGGCCGTTTGCCTTCTTGTAAAAGGTATTATTGGAAATGACTTAGCAATTCAGGTTGTTAACAAACTTGCTAGAGTCTACATCGTTGTTGGGAGTTCTTGGAATCATGACCTCTGCGCGAAAAATTACTTTTGCCATTTTATAATTATGTATAAAAGTTGTATATAAGACTAGTAAAGCTTTTCCTAAATATATCGTCCCATCTATACTTCCCATCTATAGTCTAAAATCACTATACTATTGTCCATATTAAATCGAACTTTACCCGCCTAGGCAGGTGCGATATGTTATTATTATTAATCCAGATTAATTACTCACTATAATTTCATAATCCTTATGTATTAATCCTTAATAATGAACGTTTATATATTGTTTCCTTTTTGGACCATAGTTGGGAAGTTTCTACGGTATTTTATTATATTATAACTTGAGTTAATATTATTTGTATGGTATGGTTGCTTTAAATTTTCAAATGAAAACACAAACCTTTACAAGACACACACTTTAATAAAACTTTAAACACCAAACTTGAGCAATATGAATATTTATTTCGTATACATTTGAATATTTAACAAAATAAACAACACTTTTTCACTTAAACGTTTCTGCGTGGAAAAATCACATAGAAAACACGTAAAATAATAACACTCTTATGTACTAAAACCAACTGTTCTCCTTTTTCATTTTATCCCTATATCGTCCTTTCATCTCGAGATTTTGGAAAATTTCCGACAACTTGTTTAGTTTTTGAACCGGACTTTGGGGCAATCGCTCTAATCTACAGACAGACTTATCCTCTCCGGGGCACATGTTGTATGTTTGTCTTTCTCTCAGACAAAGCAGTTTTCCCGTCTCTGGTAAAGATGTCAGTTTCGCGACCTGCATCGCTGCGTTTTTGAACCTCGTTTTCGGCGACACCTGTTCACTTTGGCTCTCTGGTTCCAACCTATACGTATCCGGACTCCGCTCAGACTCCGCTTTCGGATTTGACTCTAAATAAACCGGCTCTAAAACATCATATGTATTTTCACGCAACAAATGTGGTTTATCTTCCTGCTTCATGAATCCGTGGATGCGGAGCGGTGTCAGAGGATTGAGTAGCAACTTATCCGGGTCCTTCTTCTTCAGATCGAAGACGATGACTTTTGTTTTTGTACGTTCTTTTTGTCCGATGTCTGGGAGCGGTCGGAACGGGGATAGCGTGGGTTGGAGGTCGTTTTCCAGCATTCTTGTTTGGGCTGTTCTGTTGGGTCTCGTGCGGAGTTTTCGGGGCGCGTAGATGGTGGTGAGTGCGCGGGTTTTGTGAGGGTCGAGAGGAGCGAGCGGGGTGGGCAGCATGGGGCGAGTGGCGGGCCGTACGGCCGCGCGCCGACGGGGTTTGGCCTTGGACAGCGTACTGCCCTGCGCCGTCCAACCGCTACGAGTGACAGCTACAAACAAGGAGTTATTGGAAATTTTCGTGGATTGACATTGACGGGCACTTTCTTTTTATTAACGGCGCAGTATTTTATTAGATGCCAGTGTATTAGTAAAATTATTAATATAACGTAGCGTTTATATTATCTTTGATTATCAATTCAAAATTTGACACGTGTATGTATTGCAATCTATAAATTATATATAATTCGAACTCCAGCTAGGTATGTTTGATACAAGTTCATCCTCCTTATGCTTTTATAAAGTTTGTTTATTGATCTGTCCTGCTCTAACGGAGCAACGATCTGCTGATTTTGATTATCTCTATTTCAATTTTTTTGCATTTTTGCACAAGATCTCGTCATTAGATTAGATATAGAGATAGCATTTTTCTAAGTAACTCAGTGTCTATTGTCTCCTGAGTCTCGGGACTGAATAACAACATGAAAAGGTAAATTGTCATTGTGTGGCAATGATATAATATAAAAAGAGGTAAATAGGTTACATACACGATAATCAACGTGTAAAAATTGCCAAGCATATGCACACATAAATCTGACAATATTGCAATAACACACTAATCGTAAATGCTTTTAGACGCTTTTATTGAGTAATTAGTGCAAAAACGCATTATGCATGACGGCATTTTTGTTTGTTTGACGCATAATCCAATATATAAGTAACAAAGTATTCTGTGCGCAAGACTGAGTTAAGGTTTGCCAATTGGCGTTGTTTGGTGTGCCATTTTCGGAGTCCGTATAGCCTATCTACCTCTTTTTATGTTATATCATTGGTGTGTGGGTGTTTTATTGCTTGTCGGTGATTTCTTTTAACTGTGTGCGTTTATAGAAATAGGGATATTTCCGTAGTGTGCTGTAGGTGTTTACCTCGCCACCCACTAAAATGCATGAAAATTTTTTTCGGTATTTTCTTTAGTTGTTTTACAAACGAAACTGCAATCCAAAAAAGGTGACTACAGAAACTGATTCGTAATTTAATAGTGGCAAAGTTTCGATCTCTTCATCCATGTAAACATATACGCTGCTGACTGATTATACAGGTAAAAAATCGTGATTTCATTTTTTCTTAAATATTTATTTAAATATTCTTTTCTTAAATCGAGGCTGGAGGTAGGTCCTTCGAAGCCGTTCTACCCGAATGCTACGAAACCACACTAAGGCCACTGAAAATATATATTTCATTTATTTTAAACCAAAATAAACTTATAATATAACTATACGTAACAACTTTTTGGTGAATGAAAACCGCGCGCGGTTTATCTGCCACAAAGTGATCTCTCACTTAGAAAAAGTAGATTGTTTGACAAGGGTATAAAATAAGCCATTATGACACGAAGTGATTATTTGGACGAGCTCACGAAGTGAGCGAGGACAAATATCTGAGTGTCATAATGGCTTTTAGCCACGTGTCAAACACTCTGCTTTTCACTTCGACTGCGAGAAAATAAAAAAGACTTAACACTAAAATTGTATATTTCATGAAAAATATTAAAGTACAGTTTGACCAATTCTTTATAGTTAAATTGACAACTTATATATTTTTTTAAACTAATAATGACCATAGACAATTTTTACTTTTTAATGTGAAGCGCTGCAATACGATCAGAAATTTTGGCCAGTCTGATGAGGTTGATTTGTTTGTTTTTAATTATTCGTAAGTAGTATGTAGCTGGCCGCAAGTTTCTTTTTTTCAGTTTAATAGAAATTTGTATGGGATTATATGGCTTTCTTTTAAACCCTAGAGGCTATTTTGGTCTCGCTTCGCGAAGCTAATATGACCTACTTTTTGAGCAGGAGAAGTGAAAATAAGCTTTTTATTGAAATTCATTATAGTTCTGCGTGGAGTTGTAGGTATAATATTTCATTATAGTTCTGTGGTATGTTCTATAAGCCATAGAGTATAGAGTGATATTCCAATCTAAAAAGTATGCATTTTTAGTATGTTTCGAGGAGTTCTTATTCACAGATTTCTTATACATACCTAGTATACGAGTAGAAAAATACGTTTAATACCTAGTTTCTGCCTTAGTTCTACTTAAGCTGTACCTAAGTTATTACAGACTCTGCTATAGCGATATATATAACATTCTGCGAGTACCGAAGGGTAATTTATATTTTAAGAGACAATTTAGATAAAATAGCTCGCAGTTTGTTACATACATAATCTATGTGAGGCGCCCAGTTGAATCTGTTATCTATGATTACACCAAGGTAAGTATGCTTGTACAAGTTGCAGGTGTTCGCACTCACACATACGAGATATGTTGCTGCGTAAGCAGCGGTGGTTAATGAGCAACGATTGTTAGTTTATTGTTATTTTTCTACATTCTGAGTATATCCATGACTTTAGTTTTGTCGTAGTTAATATGATCCTGCTATGTCCCTGTCATGATACCCGACTTGGCCGGTCAGGGCATAGTACACATTACTTACATACATTGACTGTTAGGTACTCATACAAGTAGTACATAAAAAATACACAATGAAAACGAGTAACCCGACATAGAAACTTTAAGTATCGAATGTCGAGCCCAATTGGAGCATGTAACGTGTTATACAGTCCGATAAAGCGTTATTTTTGAGATATTAATTATTTATATTAAATCATAAATCTTAAAATCTCTTGATTATCACGCCTTAATGATGTGATGTAGGCACTTATTGAATACTTTTATACATCGAATTATCTGCATCTGCATGCTTTTTGGTCAGTTGGAAATAAGTTTGGTATACAATCACATATTTGTTTCTTTATCTCAATAAAGGTAATTCATGCCGAATACGAGTAGTTCTCGTATCTAATAGCCAAAAAAAGTGTTTTTAACTGAACGTTAAACCAATGTAGGTACTCCAATGAGACACCTAACTAGACGTCAGCGTGCTTATGCTGACGACGCCGGTCAGCCTGTCGCAGCTTACCGGGTCTCCTTGCCTTCTAAGGCAATTGTAGTACGGGTTCCTGATAAGGAAAAGTTCTCCCGCACTGATGTGGATAAAGAGGGATTTACACTGGTGGAAAGGATGAGCAAGGCGCGCAGGGCACCTCGCAAAACTCTTTTGTGGCATTGCCGAGCCGGTTGGTTCTGGTCTTCGGGTTGCTACACCGAGTAAGGCGCTCTACGTGTCGCGCTTGCATCACTCCGCCGTGGCTGATGACGTGGTGGAGTTCGTCCGCCAGAAGACTGGTTTCTCGCTAAGGGTGCACCAGCTGCAGTTCCGCCACTACGTGCACTTCAGCTCGTTTGAGGTGCGCGTGCCGCGGCCGCTACAGGACACCATCGCAAGTGCAGAATTCTGGCCGAAGGGTGTAGTGTTTAGGCAGTTCCGGGGCAATTTGCCGAATTCTACACCAGATCAGACGACGCAACGGAACCACGGAGTTACGTCGCCTAAATCAAACTAGTTTTAAGTTTTTCTATTTGATTTCTTTTTTTGTAGTTCACAGTGGCTTGGTTTTTACTGTAATGCTGTGTAACTTTTTTAATAATAAATAATGGTTAAGCCTTTACATTTAGATGCATCATTAACGATATTGATAATAATCAAATGTCAATTAAATTTACATGACAGTAAAGTAATAATTTGAAGTGAATTCAATTGGCACTTGTTTCGCTTCAGTATCATTATAATACCTAATGCATCTAAAAGTTAAAGTCTGGCGGGTTGCTTGTTCTCACCGTGTATAGTACATAGGTTCATAAAGCGCATGTACCGTAATTACAGATAAATAGTGGTATAAATCTACCATTAATGGCCGATGTCCATAACACTGTCACGACAAAGTATACGCGATACACATTTGTACAAAACGGCGTAACCATCAACACACTTCTGTCGCTTACGACCTTTAAGTTTGAGGGCGTTCAGCGGGCACCTTGTTACCCAAAAGGGTGTAATGACCAATACACTATTGTCGCTTATTACGTTTAGGTGGTGGTGGGAGTGGGCAGATAGGCAATCATCATAGTCCAGTATCGATCCGCCGACCTTCACGGCGGGTCAAATATGGACAAAAGTGTTGAACCTAGTATTGATTGGGAGTTTAAACTGTTGTCTACGAGGTTCCTTCGCCTTCGGCTGATGTATTGGTTATATAGTATATTTTAAGCTGTTTCGAACGACGCTTATAACAACTTATCTTAGAAACTCTAAACAATAAAAATAGATATTTTTTTTTAAAACCCCCCTACTTGTTCTACTAAAAGCTGAATATCTTGGAGAAGAGTGCTCCGATTTTCATCAAACAAAGCTAAAAACACTCGGGATTAAATCACTCAAATCGGTTTATCCGTATGGGCGCTGCGATGCCAGAGACAGATACACAGAGTCACGCACTCAAATCGGTCCATCCGTATGGGCGCTACGATTCCACAGACAGATACACAGATACCAAAATACACAGAGTCACAGAGTCACGAAATTGTGGTATAAATACAAATCAAAGCGCAAAGAAAAATACGATTGCCCTCGCACGTGGTCACACCGGGACTCGAACCCGGTACTTCTTGATTACGCGTCAGGCGTGTTACCGTTTCACCGGTGAGCACTATGAAGTACGCATCGAATTTATCCGTCCACTTTGACCCCTGTACCTATTTTTCTTTGCGCTTTGATTACGAGTAGTATCTATAAATAACACAATAGATAATAATGTTGTGTTAATTTTCCCGCATTAAAAACACAAAAACACAATGAATTTGTGATTCATAGTATGAAAAATTATGATATCTCAATAGATTTTTTAAGTTATGGCGAAGAATACTCTAACGATCAAGTCACATTTGGAACAAAAGAAAAATGATAGCAAAATCGGTTTTAATAATAAACAGCTAAGAACGATGCCACAGACAGATATACACAAATACACAGGTACCCCAAGGAAGGATCTATATCGGAATCCCTCACGTCGTTAGTCCAAACGCATTTTTTTATGAACCTGTAAAATTTTCAGGATTGTTATAAAACAAACCTAGCCTATACGATGATCTTTAAAAAAAATCTTGAAATATTTACGGAAAACAAAATGCGTTAGGACAAACGATACAGTGGGACAAAGAGATTAGGGATTCCGAAGGAGACCCCCCAAGGAAAATGAAAGGTAATGGACGCAGTAGACCTATTCTTCCCATCATACATCACGTATAACCCGTCTATCTTTTATTTTTTTATGGGAAATTTTTAACACAAATCGAACTAGTCCCGTGGGAAGCTCAATAAGGCTTGCATTATGAGTACTAGACGACAATGATTTAATAGATATACATAGAAACACCCAAGACTCAGAAACAAATAATGATGCTCATTACACAAATATTTTCCCATACCGGGATTTGAACCCAGGACCTTCAGCTCCCGCTGAGCTAAACCGATCGTCATCTATATGTACAGTTAAGGCTGTTAGGACGTGTCGAATATTTTCGCCTGCTTTGTTATGGCAGATATTAATGCTGGTGACTGTACCTATTAGATTTTGGCTCTGTCCAATGCTTAGGATTGGTTTCTATTTGATTACTAGTAGGCGTCCGCAACTTCGTCAGCGGAGGAAAAAAAATAACCCTCCTTTTTTCTTCAGCGTAATCGAATAATAAGTGTCCTATAATTATCTGGGGATGCCCAGCTACCCGTGTACCAAAAATAGTTGAAATATGTTTGGGCGTTTTGACGAGATGAAGCTACATCGACATATACATACAAACATACAAAAAAGAATTGAATTAGTGACCTTCAAATACTCCATATCACTTATTTTTTAGATTTTCCATATTATAGTAGTAGATTATCTATATGTATATGTTTAATGTACATAGACATTTCATTTTACACCTTAATCTATCTATCTTCTATATTCTATCTATCTATCTATACATATAATAAAGCTAAAGAAGGTCGAAAGTCTGTACATGGAAGATATTCGAAAAAAAAATTGACCGGGGATACTTAAAATCGATAACACGTTCCAACAGTCTTTTAGATTTTTTGTCTGTTTGTCTGTTTATCTGTTTGTCTGTTTATTTGTACGCGCATCACGTGAAAACGGCTGAACTGATTTTGATGCAAACTTTATTAATCGGTCGAAAAAATCCCAGGCCAGGTTATAGGCTATAAAAATCAACCCTTAAAAGGGGGAGTAGCCAATACACTTGATTGAAGTAAGTTTGCTCCTGAATCTTATGGCGCTACGTGGCGCTACTTAGGAAGAAGGTGCGAACTTTTCTCAAATATGTGCTACACGAGCCTACGACTACTATTGAGTACCTTGCTAAACTAACAGGTGGCGCTAAAATGAATACCTTGGCATTTTGCCAAATTAACTCTTAGTTTAGAAGAGGGGGTACGGATATCAACAAATTGAATTGAATATAATTAATTTAATAATACAACATAATACGGAGATAAGTGGCTCAGTAGTATTAACAAGGAGGAGTCTCACATGTGCAAGAATTTGCCCAGGTACTGCTTCAGGTTGGAGAAGGACTTCTGGAGGAAACCAACGGCCTGATTCGTTTACCAGAGACGTTATGTAAGATCGTTCTGTCCGTTGAAGACCACATTCGGAGCGTATACGGAGACCTGAGCCACTGACGTGACGTGAGAACTCTTCGGTTTGTGAGAGAGCCGTTAATGCGCGGATTTTGGCGGAAATGGAACGTGAACAGGCAGTATATAATTCCATTAACACTGTCTTGGATGAATGCTTCGTCACAACGTACTTGATGGAGTTCCGATCATGCTTCTTCGGAATTTGTCACCTCCAAAGTTATGCAACGGAACCAGACTAAAAGTAGTGCAGCTGCAGCGAAACCTCATCGAGGTGCAAATCAAAGAGAAGCCGTGTTTATCCCCTGCACCCCCCCTCATTCCGAGCAACTTCCCGCTCCGCTTGAAGCGCCTACAGTTCCCCGTGAGCGTCTGCTTCGCCATGACCATGAACAAGTCGCAGGAGCAGACGCTGCGCGCCGCCGGCGTGTACCTGCGCACGGGTTGCTTCTCGCACGGGTAGGTCTACGTGGCGTGCTCGCGCGTCACC
Organism: Hedya salicella; assembly: GCA_905404275.2. Taxonomy (NCBI): domain Eukaryota; kingdom Metazoa; phylum Arthropoda; class Insecta; order Lepidoptera; family Tortricidae; genus Hedya; species Hedya salicella. The sequence continues at coordinate 4,454,806 of FR990104.1, forward strand.
AAGCTGCACGGAGCTGTTCGTGCTGATGCCCACCGGGAAGACTCACAATGTGGTGTACAAAAAAATATTGTAAAATGTCAATGTTATAGAGTATACAAACGGTTAATTGTAAGTAATTTGAAGAAACTGAATTATGGCGTTATTTCTCAGTTTTTAGTTTTTTTGGAGTCGGTTTTATTTTTTTGTTTAAAAGTTTTGGAGTGTAGAAGTTTGGGAGTGTAGTTTTATTTAGTGGTAGTTGTTCAACATTTTATCTGGACTTTACTGCAAGTTTCGGCTCCAGGGGAGAGGGGTGAATTAGCCGCTTACTGACACAGACAGAATTCCACACGGGTGGAGCCGCGGGCACAGCTAGTCTGTATAATAATTACACAGAGACAAGTAATGGCTTTATTATCCCTTCAAAGCCGCAACTAATCGATTTAATTCTGGGAACCACAGCAGCCGATCTCAATCAAAAACTACCAATTCAATATCTATTGCAAACATATCAAGGGTCATATTCTGATAACATACCTGACATTATTCATTATATTCGTTGCGTAGTCATTTGTAGGAAGAATCAAGTTGGATCGATCACGTTGAAAAACTTAACCTTACTGCCCAAGGAACGACTGCGTAGTTTTTGTGTTTGAGAGTACAAACAGCAACACACTTTAGTGACCATCTGTAGACTTTATATCAATGTTAATAAGGGTCATTTGTAATGGTCAAAGTGTGTGGCTCATGGTACACACGGTCAGCGTGAAAAAAGTTGCGTATAAGTCAATAGCTACGCAATAATGGTGTTTAATTATGTGGTAATAGTAGATTGCGTCACTTCACAAGGGAGAGATTCATGTTTTTACGGCGAGGTCGTATTTAGAATTTTGATCGTAACGAGGGATTCTGAAACTATATTTGCATTGCAGCAATGTCAGTTTGAAACACATACTGCTTTATATCACCTAAGATAAAATATAAACCAAAAAAATTCAAAAGGCTATTTATTTACCTAAGTACAGGCCACTTAGGTATCGCTTTTATTATGTATAGGGGGAAACGAGCAGACAGATCGCCTTATGGTAAGCGATCACCGTCCCGTCGCCCATTAGACACCTACAACACGCTCCTCTCCCCGACTTCAAACATTAATTGTTTATACCGTATACTTGTATAGCATAGGTTGAGTAGAAAAACGGTTACTTATAAGTAAGTGAATTGAAAAATCGTGATTTGTTATGCAAGGGGGCTATTCATAAATTACGTCATTTCAAATTAGGGGGGGTCTGGACATCGGATGATGGTAGCATGAAGAAGGAGGGGGGGGGGGTCATTCCCAAGATGACATCATCATTCGCATCTTTAAAAAGTGCATCTATTAATACTAAAAACGCATTTTTTGGAAATGGCATCATTTTATTTGGAAGCAGGGGGGGGGGGGGGGTCGTTGGAATGTGGGGGTCGTCGGCCGCACGTGGACAAGTGGGTCAAGTGCAGGGCGAGGGCGTTATTATATCATAATAATGGTGTAGAGTATAAGGACGCAGGGGCCCGTTTCACAAAAGCTTGTAATGTGATATAGATACAAGTCAAAGCGCAAAGAAAAACACGATTGCTCTCGCACGTGATCACAACAGGAATCGAACCTGGTACCTCTCGATTACGCGTCGAGTGTGTTCTCCTTTTCACTAGCGAGCACTGGCACACACTCACTGGCACAATGCCCGCTAGTGAAAAGGAGAACACACTCGACGCGTGTTTTTCTTTGTGCTTTTCCTTGTATTTGTATGACAATAGATAATGTGATAACATTTTCTTTTGTTTCCGCGATTATTGCTCATTGAAATAAAACAATTTAACGGATTATATCGCGTATATTATCTCATTTTAGTTCCCGACGTTTCAGAAGCTTTTCAGCTTTCCATTGTCACGGGTGGGTCCACCCGTCCGACGTTTCGGAAGCTGAAAAGCTTCAAAAACCTCGGGAACTAAAATGAGATATAATATACGCGATATAATCCGTTATATTGTTTTATTTTAATGAGATAATGTGATGTTAATTTTCCCACTTAAAATTACAGAAGCACAAGTGTTTCACATTTAAAAAAGCTTGTAACTTGTATTACAAATGGAAGTCTCTTTTAAAAACCAATCCTAAGGACTGTCCAGAATCAAATCATATTTGTGTGATGAACACAATTATTTTATGTGTTCCTGAGTCTTGGACGTTTTCTATATGTATATTATTTGTGTCCCCAAACCATAGGACTCCTTAAATGACATATTGCTCCTAGGAACGCTTATTACGACAAAATGAATAATTCACATCGTGCGACTTCAAACATGAACCCTAGGATGTTCATCATCCTTCGGAGATAATTTTAGCTACGCTGTGGAGCCCGAACTTATCCCTCTTCAAAGCAACGACTATGCTCGGTATTTATTTCACCATCACAACCAAACAAGTTGATCCGACATGGAACCGAAGTTATATACTTAACTCAAAGTAAGCAAGCTGAATTATCAGTGGACCATCATACCAATTGGCTGTAGAAAAAGCTTATGAGGGAGACATGGTAGAGTGGAGGCTGATTTTCCGAAAACGAAACATATTTGAGGCTACATGAGAGAAGCTGAGGATGGTGTTTAGTGTTAGACTTTTTTGTTGTTTTCCTTGTCTTTTTTGGTCTGTAAGACCATTTTAGAGGTTCCGTAATAGGTGGTACTGGGGTCATAGAGACCTATGCATGTCTAACAAGCTCAGCAGGGGAGGGTTATTTTTTATGGACAGTGTTTCACCTTGGTCTCATCTGGAAAGTGAATATAACTATTCAGCCTAACCTTAAAAACAGGCAAGGTAGTAGGCCAATGGAAAAACAGACACCGTAATGGATCACATTTCAGACATTGACAGATCCTATTTGTGAGTGAGTTTAGTAAAACGTCCCACTTTGTCGATTCTAGTTTCGGAGTTACGGGCAGTTTAGTGAAATATGGCAAAACCTACCGAAAATCGACTTTCAATGAAAACTGATAGAACATACTGTAATAAACCTATGATTTTAAAGTCGACCCATAAATCTCCAATTTAAGCACCTTTTTAAGGCCTCAAAGTTTAGTGCCAAGCATCCCACTTTGTCGAATACCGAAAAAAATTGTCGATATCATATTTATGCCTGTTATAGGGAAAAAATTCTACTTTGTCGATATGGAGTTATGAGTAGTTTGTAATATAACAAAGCATAAGCTATCTTTCGGTGAAAAAATTATGTGTCTAAATGCTATAGTCATTTTTTTTAATTCTTCAAACTTGCAAAGGTGAAAAAGCGACAATTGAGAAAACGTTGGTTAAAGTTTGGGACCGCAAAAAACACACTTGTACTTTGAAGTTATCGAGTGGTAAGTATCAAATGAATTGACATACTTTAAGGATTCCAAATTAGTCAAAATCATGTATGTAACTTTAGTAGTTTGAATGTTACGGAGTCTTGAACATAAAAACAGAACGAAAATATGTCAATCCTGAATATGGGTTTATTTTCTAGGTATATTTATAACACGACCCGCAGATTCACCATTAAAGTTGTATTTATAAATGTATCCTCATGCTAAAAAAGACAGAAATAATTCTATGGATCCCTTTAGTTAGTTATTATGTCAAAAAGTTAATAAAAATGAATTGAAAAGTACAGCATAAAAAATACGAATAAAACATAGTAGATTGCTTGACAAGGGGCTAAAATAAGCCATTATGACACGAAGTGATTATTTGGACGAGCTCACGAAGTGAGCGAGAACAAATATATCTGAGTGTCATTTAATGGCTTTTAGCCACGTGTTAAACACTCAGCTTTTCACTACGACTGCGAGAAAATAAAAAAGACTTAACATGAAAATTGTATATTTCATGAAAAACTAAAAGTACGGTTTGAGCAATTCTATCAGAAAGTTTGGCCAATCTGATCAGGTTGGTTTGTTTGATTTTAATTATTCGTAAGGAGTATGTAGCTGGCCGCAAGTTTTTTTTTCAGTGTCATTGAAATTTATATGGGATTATATGGCTTTCTTTTAAACCCTAGGAGCTAAATGTATTATTTTAGCCGCCATGAGGGAACTGTTGGCTGAATGTGAGATATACGCCTGCCAACACAACATGGCGTACAACCCTGACAAGTCAGAATATATGCTCATGGAGGCGGTCAACCATCCGCCACATATAGGTACCTTTACCTCCGTTACTGCTGAATGGCAAACAGTTGCGGCGAGTACACGAGGTCAAGTACCTGGGCCACATTCTACTGTCTACCATGAAAGACGACAAAGATATAGGGAGGCAAAGAAGATCTACCGCGGCACGAGCCAATATGCTCGCCAGAAGGTTCGCTAAATGCAGCGAAGGTGTCAAAAGACAGCTTTTCCTAAGCTACTGCACCAGCGTCTACACAGTAGAACTGTGGTCACACTACACCTGTGCCGCGATGAGGGATATGCGAGTGCAGTATAATGACGCGTAGCGCGCCATGTTCGCCGAGGGCCGAGCGCCGGGTTGGCCCGCACTGCTGCGCACAAGGACAGCGAACGCCAGGAAGGCCATCTACACCTCCTCGAACACCCTGCTCACGGCAGTGAGAGAGTGGAATGCCAGCCCACTTCACCAGCGTTGGAGGGGTTACCACAAACCGGTAGCCGCGGGGACGGGGTGAGCCGAGGTATTCGGTTTTATTTGTTGTTATCTCTGTGTTAATTTTTAGTTTGCTTAGTATATAAGATCAGTATTATTATTTATTTATTTATTTATAACTATGGACCAGTTCTGGATTAAATTATTTTCATTTCATTTCATTTAATTTCATTTCACTTAGTCTCGCTTCACGAAGTTAATATGACGTACTTTTTGAGCAGGAGAAAAGAAAAATACGAAATATGAATAGTAGGGTTGGGTAACCATCGATAATGGACTTTTTTATCGATGATTCTGTTAAATAACAAAAAGTATTATTTAAAAAAATATAAGTAACCGATAGTTATAAAATAACATTTATATAAATACTAACTCGAAAAACATTACACCAATGTTTTAAAAGCTAATTTTTTAGCGTATGTCCATACGAACGAAACCAAACCGTCAAAGTGGGACACTAAACTTGAGTCGGAAATAAATTCCGTTCAAATTCCGTAAAAAAATATCAAACAAACGACAGTAGTATCAATGACTATTAGATGAACAATTACAAACCTTTATCTCATACATAAAATGAGATAAATATACCAAACACATACTTTTCACTGAACAAACACTAAAGTTTAGTAAATCGACAAAGTAGGACGCTACCTATAGAAAATCACTAAACTTTATAGTGCATAAAAAAGTACTTAGAATTTGATATCAATACCTTTTATTCTTGATAAGTGTTTTTTTTTAAGTAATCCTATGTTATATATTAAAATACACTTGTCATTTGTATTTTTTTATGCTGTACTTTTCAATTTAGTTTTTATTAACTTTTTGAAATAATAACTAAAGGGATCCATAGAATTATTTCTGTCTTTTTTATGATGGATGAGAATACATTTATAAATACAACTTTAATGATAAATCTGCGTGTCATGTTATAAATATAGAAAATAAACCCATATTCAGGATTGACATATTTTCGTTCTCTTTTTATGTTCAAGCCTCCGTAACATACAAACTACTAAGGTTAAGAGTCGCTTTTTCACTTTTGCAAATAAGAAGAATTTTTTAAAAATAACTATAGCACCTAGAGACATCTTTCACCAAAAGATAGCGTATGATCTGTAGTATTAGGAACTACTCATAACTCCATATCGACAAAGCGGGACCTTTTCCCAAAAACAGTCACATTTAATCTCTTAAATCGCGCGGTGAGGCATGCGACAAAGTCAACCGCACGGTAGTGGAACCGTCACAGCGTATAATGGGAGATCATCACCATCATCATCATCATTTCAGCCATAAGACGTCCACTGCTGGCCACAGGCCTCCTCAATTGATTTCCACCTGGGCCGGATACAGGCAACCCGTATCCAGCGAGTCCCCGCAACCCTAACCAGGTCGTTCGACCATCTTGCGGGCGGCCTTTACACGCTGCGCTTGCCAGTACGCGGTCTCCACTCGAGAACCTTTCTGCCCGAAAGGCCGTCGGGTCTTCATAGTCTTCGAACTATGCCCATTGCCACTTCAGTTTGCTTACCCTGTTATGTCGGTGACCTGGGTTCGTCTGCGAATCTCCTCATTTCTGATTCGATCTCATAGAGAGATCGCGAGCATAGCCTTTTCCATAGCTCGCTGAGTGACTCTGCGCTTCCTTAAGAGGCCCATAGTTAGAGACCACGTCTCGGTTCCGTAGGTCATCGCTACACGCACGCACCGGTTGAAATACTTGTGTGATGAGCATAAATATTTGTTCCTGAGTCTTGGATGTTTTCTATGTATATAAGTAATATATCTATTAAATATATCGTCGTCTAGTACCCATAACACAAGCCTTATTGAGCTTACCATGGGACTAGTTCGATTTGTGTAAAAAATTGTCCCGTAATATTTATTTATTTATTTATTTAAGACCTTCGTCTTCAAGCACTGAGGTATCCAGGAATGAGAGATATAGCACTTGTACGCGGTGAGGAATGACCATGAGGTAAATTTGACCACACAGTGGTGGAACCCTCACGGCGTCTACAGAAATATGATGAACTTTTAACAGCTTGTACGCTTAGCATGGTAGCTATTTAGCAGTCCAAGTTACAAAAATGTTTTGAGGAACTCTGTAGTCACTTATTACAGAATCCCGAAGTCCCTTTATTCTATAGAAAACATAGAAAATGGCATAAATTAACTCAGTCATCCATTACTGTGAATCACGGCCATTGAATTATGCTTAAGTGTCCTTTTCCCTTTGACCTATTGTGCTTCAAAGTCGACGGCGTGATTCACTCAATGAGTCGAAGTAACATCGAGCGGGAAAACTGGAAAAGCCTCAAGTCGCACACTTTATTTAATCCATTCCCATTTGATACAGTAATGCAAATGTCTCTCATCCTTTCTTCGCGAGATCCTTTCTCAAAATTGTCCAAGTACAAAACGTCCCTTAGAGTATCCGCTCTGCTTTGAGCGGGAGCGGGGAGTCCGCTTCGGGTGCCGTTTCCTGTATATTCTTAGAGTAGCGCTGCTGCGTCTGGCGGAATGATATCTGGACGAACCCTCAACGCAGCGGAGTTCTTCACGCTAAATATCTCCATCTCCAAAACTTTTGTTATGGTGGGTTCCTTTTTTTGTCTAAAATCGTTTTCTTGATGTGTAGACATCAAGAATGGTTTCCAATAAATATCTTATATTAAGTTTTTCCTGAAGTGAAAATAAAAAAATCGGCCAAAAGCATGTCGGACCATGCTTAGTGTAGGGTTCCGCAGCCGTATTCCTTGAAACTCTTGAAAGTATTTATTAAGCGATACCTTATAATTTTTTTTTGACATAAGTACAGTTTAAAAGATACAGTGGGGGATACAGTTTATGCTTTTTTCGGAGCGATTATTTCCGAAAAAATATTCACTTAATCAGAAATTGTTCTTTAAACCATAAAAAATATTTAAAAGAACTGTCAACATATTGATGTTTGCTAAAAAAAAAGAATCAGTAAACTTTCTATTTTTGTTATTTACGAGTAACTACTAAACTAAGTAGCGGCCTATTCAAGACATCTATACTCCAAACATATGTCTTGTAGTTTTTGAGCAAAATGCCTATGACGGACATGACGAAACTATAACGGCTGAAACACACCGGATACGTGCGCAGCACGTGCACGTGCGTGTGTGCGTGGCGTGCGCGTTGTATTATATGAAATGTCATAGTAGATGGCACACCGCTTGCGTGGCGTGCACGTGCGCAGCGGTGTGTCATCTCTTATGGGTATTCGTACTTTACAACGCGCACGCCACGCGCACGTCTACGTGCTCCACACGCACACGCATCAGGTGTGGCTTGGCCTTAAGAGTTACGTTTTTGCCATTTTGGGCCCTAAAAATCTACGAGAATAAAACATTTTTTCGATAAAATGGTTTATGAACGATGGATACTTCACTTATTATTGTATTTCTAGGTTAAAACCTCACTTCTAGCCTCATTTTAGTTCACGGGCGCCTTGACCTTCGCGTTGTGAACCGCTGACCTTCGCCGGATTGGCGTGTTTCCGAGATACCCCGGTCGTTAGCCGGTGACGTACATATTTTGGGAGTTGACGTGAATTTGAAAATTATAGCTAACTATAATAGAAGGCTATAGTATCCAGGCGCGGTGCACACTGCGGTTACGCCGCGCGGCACAAAGTATAGGGGCTACTCTGAAATTGGAAGTTCGTATGGCGCCATCTCGCTCACTCAAATATAGTTTAACATGAGAGCGAGAGAGCACGTTACGAACTTCGTATTTCGAGATTTGGAGTAACCTCTTAAGTCAGAGGTCGGCAACCTTTTGAGTCGGAAGAAACAAAAAATTACAATTCACAAAATTTCAAAGTTTTTGAAGAGCCGTAATAAAAATTATTGCCAACAATAGTACTTTTTGATAAAAAAAAACTAATCTATAGAGCCGTAGCTTCACCATTCTTATCTCCACTCCTCCTCCACTTCACACCCAAAGAGTCGTAAGTGGCTCGCGAGCCCCTGCCTTAGGTATATATTGTGAGGTTGATGCGAATTCGAAAATTATATATTTATATCCAACTAAAGTCGGAGATCGAATTCGAGATCAAAAATGTAAACAAACAACTGTCCACGTCAAAGTAACGTGCCAGGGGTAAAACATATTTTTTTATTTTGTATTGACAACATGTTTGTTTAAATGCAACAATAACAAACTACGAGAAGCATATTCGTTCCACAAATCAGCACGTATTTTTGCACTACAAAAAGCGGTGTAGAAAATGTTTTAATTTGTATTTCTTAAGTATAGGCTAGTCATGAAAAATTTAAGTTTTTGACCTTGTGAGGTCACAACGTTAGCCGGCATCTTGAATTGAAGTGGCCAAATTTGGTTCCTTTTTACTGCTTCAACATTTGACTTTATGACAAAAATGTCTATGAGAAGTATAAAGACAATATTTGAAATTTTCTCCCCCTTGCAACTTTGTATCCCTATTTTTTAGCCTATACTTAAGCGATACAAATTAAAACATTTTCTACACCACCTTTTGTATGGCAAAACCTCTTTTTTCTCCCCATTAATTGGAGTTCAAATAACGAATTACGAATGTCGTGTGATGGACTGAGGGAGAAACTAAAATGACCCCTAGCTATGACATTAATCAATTTAAGCCTTATGGTCTAAAGTATGTCTTTTCTGGATGTTGTCACAGAATATTTGAAAATGAAATTACAAATAAACTGGTTATAATTTTTATTTTTATAACTATACGAAATGTTCACAACTTCTGATCATTACCAGTGGTATAATTAAATCTGCGTATATTTTATTTGAAGTACACAAATATGTATTAGAAAAAAAGAATATTTAATGTTTAACTTACAAAAATATTTTTAATTACTCGTACGGTTCTATTTAACTCAAAATATGATAGTTTTTATGAGTATTCCAATGATTTTATTAACCACCCGCTTACGTATTTTTTTTTATGGTGGAAACCCATTTGTGTACAATTTTGATCTCGAATTCGATCTCCGACTTAACTACTGGGTCAAATGGCCAGTCAAATGGGGTATCATATGAAAGGGCTTAAACTGCACATTGTCAAAAATTTTTTTAATTTTTTATTGTGATTAGTTTTTGTTTTATTATGGAAAATGTAAACCCCCCCCCCCCCCCCCCCCCTCTCTTATCTCCGAAGTTTACCAATAGAAATTTTCACAATTTGTATTAATATACATAAATATTACACGAAAATTATAGCCATGCTAGAGACATGACTAGCTATTTTTTTTTATTAGCTAAAAACCTATTTGACCAACCCGGTTGCGTTAAGTTTGCACCTGATTTGTATGCAATGCTAAGGATATCAGGTGCAAACTTAACTCTACCGGTACCGGGTAATAAAGTTAGGGTAAGTAAAAATTTGTACGGAACCCTCGGTGTGCGAGTCCGACTCCCACTTGACCGTTTTTTATTTAATTTCATTTGCGCTGCATTTTTTGTATTAGCGGCTACACCGACCTACACCGAGCATGGTCCGACAAGCTCTTGGCCGAGTTTTTTACAATATCACAGATGAAATGCAATCCCATTAATGAGATAGTTACTGATTTATCGAAAAATTTACTATTAACATGTGCCCAAAACAATTAAAAAAGATTTATTAACACTTTAAAGTGAATGAAGTCCACTAAGAGCTATCGAGTCCCATTCACCACGGCGCGTGCCAAACCACGCTCGAATCGTGACGTCAGTTACACGTTTTAAAACAAAAATACACTCACTACCGCAAACTTAAACGTGCACATGGCGAAACCCTACACTAAACCTATGGCGTACTAATTACGCGCTTTTATACGACAGTGGCGACCTCGCGAACCGTAAATGCAAGTTTGTATTGCCAATCTCGCCTTCCTCGTATAAAAAGACGTAACTTAACTATAAGAACACGAACTTACGTCATTTCGAAATTAAGCAGTAGTGACGTAATCGTAATATTTCAATGTCACGCGAGATTGGATAGCAAAGGTAAAGTGGTCGACATGTGATAACCACTCGTGTATGTCTTGACGTGAATTTTTTTAAATGTGTCGGATTTGTTAAGGTATTCGGAAAATTCAGTAGTGCGGTGCGCTCGTCTCGGAGAAGTTTCAAGGCCAAACTGTACGTATCTATTAACATATATATGTGCTTAGCAATTCGAATCATATGTTTTGTCGTGCGTTGCTAATTTTGCAATCAAAGGCTATTGAGCACAAAACTGCTAGAAGTTACTTTTATACATATTTATAAACGATTGTTTATAATGGATTTAAACTTTAGTATGGGTAATTAAAGTAAATATTTTTCTTAGATATCGGTAATAATAATAGTGTCGTGATTAGAGTAATATTGAATGCGGAAATATGGCTATAAGTAGGTATTACCTAATTGGTATTTAAATTGAATGTTTGACAAGGGGCTAAAATAATAAGCCATTATGACACGAAGTGATTATTTGGACGTGCTCACGAAGTGAGCGAGGACAAATATGGCTGAGTGTCATAATGGCTTTTAGCCGCGTGTTAAACACTCTGCTTTTCACTTCGACTGCGAGAAAATAAAAAAAGACTTAACATTAAAATTGTATATTTCATGAAAAACTAAAAGTACAGTTTGAGCAATTCTATCAGAAAGTTTGGCCAATCTGATCAGGTTGGTATTGTATTGTATTGTACACTTTATTGTACATAAAAACAATAAAACAAAGAAATTAAAGTAACACATTTGTACAAAGGCGAACTTATCCCTTTAAGGGATCTCTTCCAGTTAACCTTAGAGCAAATGAAAGAGAAGAGTAAACATCAACGCAGATAGACAAACCAACAAGTTAATATGCACAATGACATTAAAACTGTTAAAAGCTAAAGTAGCATACACATACACATAAACCCTTAATAATAAATAGTAATATAATAGCATGTATACCATCTAGATAAATAAATATACGTGTCTAAAAATATATTTATATATACATAATAAATATACACAAACGGATTAATATTAAATGACGAGGTCAGGGGTCTAAAAGCCATAACTTTTTTAAGTTTTCTTTAAATGATGCCACGGTTTGTCACTGCTTAACGGACACCGGCAACGCGTTCCATAATTGAACCGAGTAGACTGTGAACGACCTCCTATATGTGCGTGACTTATTGGGCGGAAAGGCGAGAGAAAGATTGGCACTTGAGCGCAGCCGGTGGCCACTGCCAGCCGCCATACTCGTATAGGTAAATCTTTCAGAGAGATAGGAGGGGGACGCGGGATTGAATAATACATTGTACAGCAATGACAGCACATGCACGTCCCTACGACGACGAATCGGAAGCCACTCTAGCTGAGAACGGTACTGAGAGACATGATCAAACTTTCTCAGGCCAAAAATGTATCTTATGCAAATATTTTGCAGACGCTCAAGCTTATCAAGTAGCTCTTCCTTGAGGTCCAAAAAAGCAATGTCACCATAATCGAGAAGAGGAAGTAAAAGAGAGCTGGCGAGAGAAATCTTAGTATGCAGTGGAAGGAAATTCTGCAGACGCCTTAAAGAATGCAGTGACGCAAACAGTTTCCTGCTCACCTCGGATAAGTGCGGTGACCAAGAAAGAGTCTGGTCCATGGTAATGCCTAGATTTTTTTCCGTTGTGGAGAGCGGGATTGTTGTTCCATCAAAACTAACATCTGGCATCACCGTTTCAGCCACTTTGGAAACAAAGTGAGGACTTCCAATAACAATTGCCTGCGAATTCTTTGCATTAATTTTTAAACCAAAATTAGTAGCCCACCCACGAATGGATTCCAGGTCTCTATTGATTTTACTAACCAGTGATGGGAGATCATTCATGCTGGCCGCAGCATAGATTTGAAGATCATCTGCGTAAAGATGATAGCTGGACTTTAATGTTTTAGTAATGCCATCAATAAAAATAGAGAACAGAAGTGGCGAGAGTACACCCCCCTGTGGGACACCAGCGGAGAGGTTGCACCACTCTGAAATGTTGTTTTCAACTCTAACACGTTGACGCCTTCCAAAGAGGTACGCCCTGAACCACGATAAAGCAGTAGGGGAAAAATTAAGCGAGCGTAGGATTCCTAAAAGGATATCAAAATTCAAGGCACTGCTAAAATCTAATAGTACAAGAAGGGTTAGCTGTTTATTTTCAATTTTAAAGCGAATGTCATCGGTGACTTTAACCAAAGCAGTGACGGTGCTATGCCCGGGACGGAAACCAGATTGAGATGGATTGAACATATTGTGCCTGTTGAGATGCGATAAGAGGCGACGATTGACAAAATGTTCAATAATTTTGGACAACACGGGGAGAATGGAAATTGGACGATATTGAGACAGATCAATTGGGTTCGAGGTTTTGGGAAGTTGTATAATTTGAGCATATTTCCATATGGAAGGAAACGTTCCCGAGGTAAAAGAGAAATTAATAATGTCCGAGATTATGGGAACGATATAGTCCGCCACGAGTATGAGCATGTCCAAGCTAAGGTTATCTTCACCGACAGCCTTTGTCTTAATAGTTTTGAGAATGGCAAGAACCTCTTGCGGAGAAATGCTTCCAAGCTCAAATGTAGATGAGTCAGGTTGGTTTGTTTGTTTTTAATTATTCGTAAGGAGTATGTAGCTGGACGCAAGTTTTTTTTTCAGTGTCATAGAAATTTGTATGGGATTAAATGGCTTTCTTTTAAACCCTAGGGGCTAAATGTACTATTTTAGTCTTGCTTCGCGAAGCTAATATGACGTACTTTTTGAGCAAGAGAAGTGAAAATTAGATTTTTATGCAATACAGTTATAAGAGTTACCTACTTTGATACGTCTTAAAGTATCCACTATTATCTGTATCAAGTTCTTGTGAATAAATACTTTAATACCTATTAATATCTTCTGTTATTTTCGTGTTACGTTGGACTTTTGTACCTATTTGAGGAAAGATTTCTTAGTCATTTTACTGGCAAATGTGAGCTCTTTTATGATCATTACCATGTTTATTGTACCTACAGTTGTCATTGTTTACGTTATGCGTTTAATCATTTGATAATGAATGACAATTCAAACATGATAAGAGTTACAAACTCTAGCATTTTTATTTAGTGTTATTATTAAGGTGTAATTTTCTTGGTTTTATGTGTTTCGATCGTAGATGGGACGTTAATTAAATAGTCTGTCTGTCTGTACCATATAAAGCGCTATACACGATGCCCGCGACGAATGGTAAACCTTTTAACCACACGCATTCCTGAGGCCTTAAGGAGTAAAACTAATTATATATGAAATATGAACCAACTACAATTCAGCTAAAAAAAGCGGCCAAGTGCGAGTCGGACTCGCCCATGAAGGGTTCCGCAGCCGTATATACAAAAAAATGCACTACAGACGAAAAAAATGATATGAAAAAAACACTAACAAAAGAGCATATCTGTGTATCTTTATCTGTATCAGTTTTTTGGCAATAACTTAAAAACGGTATGTGAGATCATGTTGAAAACAATTTTCGGTGGAAGTATTTATTAAGTTTTATATTTGTAAATTTTTTCACATTTAGAGGGGACACCATTTTTGCTACTTTTGGAGCGAATATTTCGGAAAATGTTGACTAAATCAAAAATAAATTCTGGAAACCTCAACGTGTTTTTAGAAGATCTGTCGAAATGTGTGCCACACATTGATATTTGCAGAAAAATTTTTTTTCGCTTTTGGTTACATGTATGGAGTGCCCCCCCCCCCCCCCTAGAAATAAATATATCTTTTATTTAACTATCAAACTAAGTAGCGGCTTACACACGACACCTATGCTCTAAATTTCATCAATGTACATCTCATAGTTTTTGAGTAAAATGCCTGTGACATACGGACGGACAGACAGACAGACAGACATGACGAATCTAAAATATATGAAAATGATTCCTTTCAATAAAATGCCACCAAAAACATTCTGTTAAAAAACTAGCCAAGTCTCGATGGAGCTGCTTGTTTATCTCTAAAAAGTAATGAAATCTAGACGAAGTCGTGCCAAGTCTAATAAGGTTAAGACTTGGCCGTTGAAGGGTACACAAGGGTACAAAACCAGGTGCTCCATGACACCGTCCGACGTCCGACCGTCAACGATTGGTGCAATGGTGTCATGGAGTCTACATTTCATTACTTTTTAGAGATAAACAAGCAGCTCCATCGAGACTTGGCTAGTTTTTTACAGAATGTTTTTGGTGGGATTTTATTGAAAGGAATCATTTTGCAAATGCTAAATATTACACGAAAATTATAGCCATTTCTCTAACTAGCTATTTTTTTTTTATTTGCAAAAAACCTTTTTGAACAACCCGGTTGCGTTAAGTTTGCACCTGACTTGTATGCAATGCTATAGATATCAGGTGCAAAGTTAACTCACACGGTACCGGGTAATAAAGTTAGGGTAAGTAAAAATTTGTACGGATCCCTCGGTGCGCGAGTCCGACTCGCACTTGGCCGGTTTTTTATCTGTAGTGCATTTTTTCGTACTGCTGCGAAACTCTACGCTGAGCATGGTCCGCATGCTCTTGGCCTGTTTCTAGTGTTTTTTTGGAGTCGTTTATATTTTATTTTCTAAAAAGTTTGTATACCATTAGAAAATTAAGTTTTTGCAGTGCAGTTTATAATATTGCCCACCCTCTACACAAAAAAGACTACCCACGGACACCTGCAGCTTTTAATCGGTTCATTGATTGCTTGCAACTACTATCCCTATTGTTCCAGGCTGTGACACCGCCGGAGCATGGATTTCGTGATCGGCGGGCTGGCCGGCGCGGGCGCCACGGTTTTCACCAACCCTATCGACGTCGTCAAGACGCGGCTGCAGCTGCAGGGCGAGCTACAGTCTAAGACCCAGCAGGTGATGCATCTAATAGGGTATTTGACAGTAGAAAATGTAAAAATTATAAAAGATTCAGATAAAACAAGCAAAATAAGAAACTATGTTAAAATTTAGAGTTCGATTACCTTACGTGTAGCTTGTTTTATGAGTCTTTAAAGTTGGGTGGGAAAGTCCATTTTTAAAGTATGAAAATATTAATAATTAATAATACCATTCAATAACCCATAAAATGTTATGTAATTTTTGTCATAAAACCGTTTTGATAAACGCAAGTTTTAACATAGCTGCAGAACAAAGTTCTTATTTTCCCTATACAAAATACAAGAGTGTGACGTCACATGTTTGTAGGCTTTAGTATGAAGCCGAGGAAATTTGAGGTAAACATGTACAGCACACTACTGAAATATTCATATTTCTACAAATGCGCACGAAGGAAATCACCTACAACTACAAATAAAAAAACACCCACACACTGACAATTTACCATATAAACTAACCGGAGATTTCGCGATTATTTTGGCAGAGGAGAATGTATTCTTATGGCATCTGCAGTGATTAAATGCTCTAAGACTTTAGTACCATTTTTATCGCCATTATCACCAACATTCTTTTCCCATTCTCACGCCAGACTCTCTTGGACTACTTACCTACAGATAATGGATCTCATTAACATCTCTTTTCGAATATTTATCGACATCTTCTTTTCCATCGTCATTATCAACATTCTCTTCTTTTTCCTATTCTCACACCACATTCTCTTAGTCAGTCTAAGAACCAGTAGCTGATGCATTATCATCATCACAATGACCACCACTAACAGCACCCTCAGCAACTTCGTGGTCATCGTCACCTGTACCTTCGTTGAGTGTATCATCATCGACACCTGCATCACATAGTGCAGCTGTAGGGCCAGCTGCACTACAAGATCCAGGTGGTGATGCATCTCATCATCATCTCTTTTTGAATATTTATCGACATCTGCTTTTCCATCGTCATTATCACCATTCTCTTCTTTTTACTATTCTCACACCATATATCACCATATCCACCACTAGCAGCATCCCCATCACCTTCGTTGTCATCACAAACTGCAACTTTGGCTGCTGTATCATCGCCGTTACCTACCGACTTCGACTACGACTACGAACTTCGAGGTCAGAGGGCTGGCGGGCGCGGACGCGTCAGTCTTCACCAACCCCATGGACGTCCTCTAGATGCGACTGCAGCTGCAGGGCTAGCTGCAGTCCAAGACTCCGCAAGTGATGCAACTCATCATCATGTCCTGTGTCATATTAATTGTCATCTTCTTTTTTGTCTTCACTCTTAATTTCCTTTTTGTTCCGATTTTCGTAATACTTTCTCTAAGACTGCAGGTGATGCATCGCATCTCTTCTTTAATAACGTTTTATTTTATCTTTTTCAACACCACTATAACCATCTTCTTCGTTTTTTCGATTCTTACGCCACATTTTTATAGACAGTCTGAGAGCCAGCAGTTAATGCATCTTATCATCATCATTTTCATTTGCTTTAGTATCTGTTTAGTCATCTTTGCCATCATAGTTTTTACCATCCTCTTTATTCTTTTCTCGCACCATATTCTCTAAGGCTACATACAGGTATTTAATCTCATCATCATCATCTGAACAACCTTCAACGTTATCGTCTTTTTCATAGTCATTATCCCTATCCTCTTCTTTTTCTCATTTGCGAAACACATTATCTTAGACTGCAGGTGGTGCATCTCATCATCATCTCCGTGAACACATTGACCTTAAGTGGAGCTTATGCACTTAGTGCTTTTAAAACAGAAAAATTCAGACGACGCTGTGCAATGCTAGATTGCAAAGTTGTTTACGTAACGATATGATAGCTTAAAGGAAGAGCATGGTTGCGGAAAACGGAGGTTCGATTCTCGCTTATATAATAGTGTTACATTGAATTTTGCCTTTGTGATTGAGCTTTTATCAATATCTTTACTATGAATGTGTGTACATTGAAAAAAATGATTGTAACGGACTATTTGGAAAATGGAGGTCACTGAAACAATTTTTTTTTATTTTTTGTATGTTTAAATGAGTCTTAGTGGCTTCATTACGGAAAATCAGCTGAGCGGTTTTCAACTTATTTCGGTACACGGGTAGCTGGGTATCTACAGATGCTTACAGGATACTTTTTAATGGAATGGAAATTGCTTTTTCTCCTCCGCGAACGAAGGCCCAAGCTGAAAAAGAGACCTTTGTTAACGCTTGGTCGAAAAAACTGGCCAAGTGCGAGTCACTCTCGCAACGAGGGTTCCATACTAAATATACGCTACAAATGGCCGTAGATATGAAAATCCAGTGTTAGAAGAGCCCAACTCCTAAGCAAAATGTATGCGGTGTTCGATCATTTTATATTGGTTACGGACATAGACAGACATACAATTATACTGTTTACTAAAACCGTATAATTTGTTGTTATACCGGCAACAGAAATACATCATCTGTGAAAATTTCAACTGTCTAGCTATCACGATTCATGAGATACAGCCGGGTGACAGACGGACAGACGGACGAACAGCAGAGTCTTAGTAATAGGGTTCCATTTTACCCTTTGAGTAAGGAACCCTAAAATGACAGTGAACGTGTTAAATACTTTACAAAATTGCTCTCTGCATGTATTTTTACAATCACCAATGTCTTGCGTGACCGAAATGACATTATGACATCAATAATATCGCAAATATGTCACTTGGTCACGCTACATCGCCACGAGCTTCGTTTCAGTGTCCATTATTGCAATAAAAGTATCTGGGGGCACGGCAGTGCCCCCGCCAAGTCGGGCAAAACAAAGGCACGCCGTACCATACTTTTCTCGAAGCCATTCACGACATTTTCGACCCCCTGTAATTTATTTGCTGATGAAGCTAGAAGCCTGAATTTTCAGTGACCAAGAGGGCATAATACACCTTAGGTATATTCCAAATTACAGTCAATTATAACTTATAGTTAAAGATTTATTGCAAGTCAAAGTTCCTTAATTTTGTCACTCACTCACCGATCATAGATATTCTAAGGTACTTCCAGCAGATTTGCTAGGTTCAAATTTTGAACCGTAGTAGTGTTTAGTCTGTAAAGCACCAGAAAATTTAAACAGTCTAGTATTCCAGATATAACAGCTGTATAAATACATTTGTAATTCTATAGAAATGTATGCGATTACAAAGTTACATTTAGTAGAATTTTTCGTTACTTAAAAGCGGAATAAAGGAGTGGAAAGAAGGGGGAATCTGAGGGAAAGGAGTGGAGAAGGAAGGGGGTAAGAAAGGGGAGAAAGAGGAGGGTAAGGCGGGGGGATAGCATATTGAGGGAAACGGGGCGGTGGAAGAATGGGGAAGCAGAAGGGCGGGAGGAATGAAAGGGGAACGTAGGGGGAGAGAAAGAGGAAGGAGAAAATACAAATTAAATTTAATAACGATCAAGTTTATGACCTTGGTCCAGTCAAAACTAAATTTGAAATTATCAATAGAGCTTATGTCCATCGCGAACAGTTCCCCATATGTATAGCTTATGCTATTACCATACATAAAAGCCAGGGTCTAAGTCTAAATAGTGCACTGATTGATATCGGTTCTGCAGTTTTTACATGCTGGCAAGCGTACGTGGCTCTCTCGAGAAATTTTGGGCGGTTTACATCAAGTTAATGTCGATTTCGGGAGTATTAAAGCGCAGGAATCCGCAATTTCAGAATACAATAGACTTAGAAGCATTTACCGTCCAGACTTGTCCGAAATTGTCACATCAAAGCCTCGGAGAAAAGCCCACAAAGACAGAGAAAATTGGTAGCTGACATACAAGAAGAAGTACCCGAAAAGAAAAAAAGAAAGACTGCCTACAAAAAGCGATGAGATCCCATCAAAAACATAACATTTAAAAAGATTGCCAAGTCTCGCAACCTTTTCTACCACAAAAAGTTGTGAGATATAATAACCAAGTCGGTTAATTTATTCAGTAGTACCTATCCAGGGAAGGATCTATCCGACACCTTTGTCATTCATAGATGTTCACCGAACTAACAACATGTTATTGTGTCGGTTAATTTCTTCAGTAGTACCTATCCATGTGAGCATCTATCCAATACCTTTGTCATTCATAAATGTTCATCGAATTAGTTAACTAGCAACGTGTTATTGTGACCGTTATAGTGACCGTATCAATATTACACATATTCAGCTTTTTAATAAATAAAATGACTTGGCCATCGCACGGGAACATAATTAAATCTCCTTTCGGGCAAGAGGGCTAATAAAATTCGGTAGGTTTTGCTGCATGTTGTAATTTATTGCCGTGTGCGATTAGCCAAGAAAAATCACAGATGATGTATTTCTGACTTCAATGCGATATATCTCAGTATTTTTTTGTTAATTTGAAAAAGCAAAAAATACGAGTCCATTATTGTTTTATTATCTAATTGACGGACTTATAATTTTGATTTTCGAACCCTGTCATCATGCCTAAAATTAAATTTATACTTTCGGTGGATCAATATGGCCCCTTGTCAGACTTTGAACGCGGCGTTTTCTTGAAGGGCAGGTGGTCCGCTACAGGGGCATGGTGCACGCGGTGTACGTCATCGGCCGCACCGACGGCGTCATGTCGCTGCAGAAGGGGCTCGCGCCGGCGCTGATACTGGGCTTCACCATGAATTCTGTCAGGTACTGCTTCCTCTAGACTACAGTTTGTTGAAGGACGGGTGGTCCGCTACAGGGGCATGGTGCACGCGGCGTCATTGGCCTTACCGACGGCATCATGTCACTGCAAGCAGCTCGCGCCAGCCCTGATACTAGGTTTCACCATGAATTCAGTCAAGTCCTCCTTGCAGACCACGTGACCAAAACAAGGTCATTATTCAGGCGTTTCCACCACCTCACCTTCATGGACACATTTAATTTGTCGAACTATCTATAGATTATTGCAGCATTTTGAGAGTAATTGAGACATTTGATAGAGTTCCCGGACTTGTAAGAAATAATTTGAAATCCCATCAAATTCTTCAGGCGTTTTGACAAAAATGTATCCACAAAAGTTGCATTGTACACTTGCTCAAATTTTTGGGTCAGGTCAACTTTCATAAAAGTGACAGTGATCTTTCATATATCTCATATGAATCTTAGTCGAACCGAAGATTTAAGTTGCTAAGCTGCTTATTTCTGCTAAGACAAGCAATGAGAAGACCACTGGATAATGAGCGACTCGTAGCTTTAGCTCTCGCGATTCGATTAGATTTCACTCGCATATGCAAAAAAAAACTCTGAGAAAAATTAGGGTTTTTTTGAACTTATCTCTTTTCACAGATTAGGAATATACCACATAGCGGAAGTCCGCGGATTGACGAGCAACAGCACTGGCGAAGTCTCCATCCACAAGTCCATGTTCTGGTCCAGCGTGGGTGGCATCGTCAGCGGGGTGGTGGCCAACCCGGTGTCAGTGCTCAAGACACGGATACACGCTTCGTCACACCCTAGCATTGCAGTGGGAAGGCAGCATAGGTATAAAGGTGAGTCAATGGTGTGGTCTAGATTTCATTGTCATTGGTGCTGTCGAATATTCCATTCCTATCCTTGTGATTGGACGAGCCACAGAATTGGGGAGGTTTCTACCTATTAGTCCATGTTACGGTTACGGTACAGCGTGGACAGAGTGGTGGCTGACCCGGGCCGATGCTGAAACTGTTGAAGACAAGGAAGTAGGCCTCCGCACACCTGAGCGTCGCGGTGAAACAGCAGTATAGGTATAAAGGTAAGTCAAGGGTGGTCCGCTAGTCTAGACTACCGTCATCATTTATAGTCCTTTAAAAAATCTACATTTTAAGTTCTTCACCTTTAAACAATCTGATGTCTTCCGAGTGCTTGTCATGCGTAACCCAAGTTTCACTTATCTTAGGGACACTGAGAACATAACTATGAAGGCGTGGGGAAGAGTATATCCTGAGGTTCCAAAAAATCATACCTTAGGTACCTCCAAATTTTGCTCATCTTTATTTCTTTAACCTTTAAGTGTATCCCTATGCTGAAGTATTCGTTCAAGTCGTCCCGCCTTGTCCTCCAGGATCGGCGTCATTGAGTCGCACATCATGCGACACCCACTTTGATGGCTATGCTGGCCCATCTTTGCAAGTACAAACGACCATCGTTGCCTGGCTGTTTTATTGCCTTCGTCGGCTATGCTTGTCTTGGAGCGCAAAACCTGCGCTCCTCGTGAGAAACTCATCTTAACGCTTCTAATAGTTCAAATTATATATTTCAGGCATGTTCGACGGTATGTCGAAGATCTATTCATCCGAAGGCTTCAAGGGTTACTTCGCGGGAGTAAATGCCGCCTGCACCAGACTGGGGGTCGGCAGTGCCGCTCAGCTCACAACCTTCTCTGCGTGAGTGTAGTTTTGAGTAACAAATGTTGTTCCCTTGAAAGTGTTCTTTAGGATCATAACTAAGGAATCACAAGATAAGCAATCTAAACAAAAATCTATCTAAGAGCAATTAACCACTAGATATGGCAAGCAGTGTCATTACCGAACAAATGTCTCATGCATTTTTAGAGAGGGAGGCGAAGTAAACACGTCCGCACAGAATATATAAGGGCAGATTGCTTAAATGCTAAAAGATTGGTATTTTTTGTTCTCCAACAAAATTCGGAGATTAAGAAATGCGTCTTACTTTTAGACTCAGAGCTTTCTGTTATGTTTTAAAACTGTATTTAAAAGAAGACAAATATCTTTGGAAACACCTGACCAAAGTTCTAGAATTTTAAATAAAATATACGAAAATCTCTAAATTGAACGAAAAAACCGGTTATTTTATATGAAGAGAATACCGGTTACCGAGCCCTGTTTTGAGTAAATGCAAAATCATGTCTGAGGGTGGTCTGATAAATACATATTGTGTTTAATCTGATTTTATTGGCATTACTAAAGTTTTTTCTAGCAAAGCTTAGATCATTCAACCACTGCAGATGCCATACGAATACATTCCCCTCTGCTAAAATAATCACGAAATCTCCGGTTACTTTATACGGTAAATTGACAGTGTGTGGGTGTTTATTTTGTTTGTAGATGATTTCTTTTTATTGTGTGCGTTTGTAGAAATAAGATATTTCCGTAGTGTGCTGTACGTATTTACTTCAGCCGCCGCTAAAAATGCATGAAGAAATGGCTCGGTAATGAATGACACGGTTTGTCATCTTCATTAGTTAAATGCTTTAAGTAGCAAAGGTTTTTTTTATTCATTCTAACTGGTGTGGTATACAATCTCATGCCTTAATATTTAACAATACTACATCAATAACAACAAAACCCTTTTAAATTTGTAATCTTATCGTGGCGTAAAACCTTTTAATTAGTCCAAGGCCCCAAAACTATGTTCCAGAAAGAGAACCATACTAATATTATAAATGCGAAAGAAGCAAGTGGTTTATAAATTACTAGCTTCTGCCCGCGACTTCGTTCGCCTTAAATTCGTTAATCGCGGATAAGGGTAGCCTATGTCCTTCCTCGGGACTCAAACTAACTCCATACCCAAATTCATCCAAATCGGTTCAGCGGTTTAATCGTGAAGAGGTAACAGACAGACAGACAGACAGACAAACAGACAGACACACTTTCGCATTTATAATATTAGTATGAATAGGTGTTCAGATTCCGATTTCATTTAGACCATAGTTTGATGATTTTGGACTATAGGAGGGTTTTACCTTTTGATGAACCGATTTTTTTTCTCCAGAGCGAAAGAATGGCTGGCGTCGCACGGCATTTGCGATCGCTCACCCTTCTGGCTCTCGTTCATAGCCAGCGCGATAAGCGGTACAGTCGTCGCTCTGGCCATGTGCCCACTCGACGTCACCACCGTGCGTCTCTATAACCAGGGTAAACAGCCCGACCACGGCATCCCGCGATCAGGGACGTGACAAGCGAATTCTGACTTCATTGCGCGGTCCAGACGCTCACCGCATATCAGTCAATTGACAACATTTATTTTTTAACCAGACCTTTTCCTGAATGAAGTAGAGGATGAAAATAATCGATAGATTCAGACGGTACTTTGCGGAATTTAATACTAGATTAATGGATTAGTAGTTCCTTTGCTATTTTGCGAAATAGTGTCTTGGTTAGATGTGACCATAAATTCTGCTCACGTGCGCATATTTTTAAGCAGTTTAAAAAAAAATACGCATGCAAAGACAACAAACCACCACCAGACAGTTTTATCCTGGACACGGTATTTCGCCTCTTTTTAAAAGGCATTATCAGGAGTTGCAGGAGAACAACTCACTTCTCGGGTGGACGCTCCTGCATCTCCTGATGATGCCTCGTAGAGAGGCGAAATACGTTGTCGAGGATATAGGTACTAACTGGTGGTGGTTTGTTGAATTTGCATGCGTATTTTGTGCTGCATGAAAATTATGTGCATGTGAGCACAATTTATTGTCTCACATCGCCACGACACTCTTTGTCGGAAAAGCAAAGCAACCATTAATCAAAAATTAAAATAGCCAACTAAAAAAAACCCGAACTTCAAAAGTTCCTCATTTTAAAAGAGCGCAGTTTAGAAAATCATACTGCAGTACTATTAATAAGACGGGTTAAGTAAACTACAGAAATTGCATTATTGTTCTTGAGCGCTGTGAAAGTCGCATATCTAGTGACGTAATTAAGATATGTTTCTTTTACGAATGTCTTTCAAAACTAGTTGATATAAAACAAAAAATATATTAGTTTTTGGGTATCTCGATAATGAATTTACTTTATTTAAAAAATGGGTTTTAATTTAATACTACTTGGAAATTTAAAATGTTGTCAATTGGCATGATACGCGATTTTATTAGAAGGTCGCTTGTCGCACCGCTGGTCACGCTTTGTCGTGTCGCTATAATACGATAAAAGCCTATTTATCGTGTGTTTGTGTGCAGAGCTAAGCAGCAGCTGGAAGCGATGGGAATCGGCAAAGATCCTGTGACGCGCTCGTTTCTGGCGAGTCTTGTGAGCAGTTTATTCGTTGTGATATTCGAAACTCCGTTCGATGTCGTGAACACAAGGATGTATAATCAGGGTATGGCCGCTTCTGTATGGCTTGCGACGCTTTGGAGCTTTGTCTATGACTCATCTTTCCTGCTGCTTACTTATGTTTATTTATTTATTTTGCAACACCGCCACGATACTGCCGGTAGCGCACCTCCGCCACGAAACCGCAAAACGCCATACAGCGCGCGCGAAACTAAAGCGGAACTTCCTTGGGTTTGACGTTTCGCGGCGGTGTGCTACCGGCATTAAGATGAGATGAAAGTAAGGAAACCAAACTTAGCCCCTTTTTAGCCGACTACGGCAAAGCCAAGAGGAAGGGGTATAATTTTAGCAGTCTATGTATTTCTAGATGTACTCACCAAGTTAAGAAAAATGCAAGAAAATTCTATGAAACTGTAAGCAGAAACTATTTTAACGTACCTAAATTCATATTTATATATTATCTATCCTTTGGGTTTAACCAAGCTGTCACCCGTCCCGCTATTTTTTTATAATTAAAAAAAAATTTCGTTGTCCTGTGTTGTCTGTGTAGTCCCTAACATAAATACTATTTGTTGTTTTAGGATTCCCCTCTGATCCTCCCTCCCACACAATCG
Source organism: Hedya salicella (assembly GCA_905404275.2). Lineage (NCBI taxonomy): Eukaryota > Metazoa > Arthropoda > Insecta > Lepidoptera > Tortricidae > Hedya > Hedya salicella. The sequence goes on from FR990104.1 coordinate 4,480,005, forward strand.
TAATTCACCCACCAATGTGTCTGACGTCTAGCATGTCATTGGCTAATCGTCCCCGGCACAAGGCGTGTGCGCCATAATACAAAAAAAAAAGAAAAATATTGCGATCAGGAAACCCACCAAATTTTGTGGGCTAAAGCCAAAGTGCATGGTTCTCGCTGCGACTGCGCGAGCAACAGACCTGGATACTACGACGCAAGTCTTGAATCTACGGTTTTTGCAAAACTTATAGAAAATTAGCACCCGTAAGGTAAACGCCCCAATGCTTGACAGCTTAATTCCAATTACTGACACCATGGTTGCACCTCAATAATGGTACAAATTAAGGTTGGATGATAACTATAGCTTGACCAAAACCGCTGTACCGCGCCTTAGGGGGGGTAGATCTAAAGTTCGTCAGACGAAGTTGGAATGACGAATCAGCAAAAATTGTGCCCCCCCCCCCCCTCTATTTTCTAAACGGTATGTTCAAAAAATATGAAAAATTTACAAATATAAAACTTAATAAATACTTCTAACGAAAATTGTTTTTAACATGATCGGACATACCGTTTTTAAGTTATTGCCAAAAAACTGCGCTTCTCAGCAAAAGGACTTAAGTGCCGGGGTTATACTCTCTTTTGTTAGGGTTTTTTTTTCATATCGTTTTTTTTTTCATCTGTAGTGCATTTTTTTGTATAGACGGCTGCGGAACCCTTCATGGGCGAGTCCGACTCGCACTTAGCCGCTTTTTGTTTTGCTTTGGAATACATTCCTTACTGCAACGATCTTAGACAACAAGTATGATTACCTAACGATAGATTGGAGCTTAATTCCACCATGCTCTGTTAGTTATTAATAGCCAATTAACGGCTCATTACCCCTTTCAAATGTATGACATTGATATGAAAATTCAACCATTAATATGTAAGTAACAGAGCATGGAGAAATTTGGCTTTGAAAATACACAATGGCCTAATTTTTATAGTGACTGGTCTAGTGTCTGGTGGACTGGATTTACGGGAGCTAAATTGTTTATCTATGTATATTTTCGCTAGCACTATTATTTTTTGCTTGATCTACTTTTAATTAAGCGTTAAGCTAAGCACCTGGGTAGACTTTACTTAAATAGGTAAGACCTCGAAACATGAAACTATCAGCCCCGGATCTGCAACTTAACAGAACCGCGTGGGGGAACCATCTAGAAATTATCTAAACATTTATGAATTTGACTCCCTCTAAAATACCGTACGGGGCAGGTAGGTACCTCGTTGCTTTTATCCAGAGCGATTTGATGGTGACTGGTATAATGGTTCTAGCTAATGAGAGCATCGCTCGTGAGCTCTCAGGTTGCTGATGTCACCAATTAAATGAATAAAATATAAATAAATAAATATCAGGGACAATCTTACACAAATCGACCTAGTCCCAAGCTAAGCAATGCTTGTACTATGGGTACCAGGCGACGATATACATAATATATACAGATACATTGTATTACTTAAATACATGGAAAACATCCAAGACCCAGGAACAAATATTCATGCTCATCACACAAACACTTGCCCTGGCCGGGAATCGAACCCGGGACCGCCAACTTCGTGGGCCGTTGTACAACCCACTGAGCCAAACGTGTCGTCATAATATTGCTACGAATGTGCGACCACACTCGCTATAAGTCAGTATCCCACCAACAAAATTATAGTAAAAACCGCTGGTGGTCGAGTCTTTAGCTCTTTACGCTTCAAGTTGAGCTCAAATCTTCTGCTCTGCCCAAAGACTTCCACTCTTACTGTCACTCTCTGCCTTCTTCGGCCGATCTTATCCCAAACATCTCCCAGTGTGATGGGTCAATGTTATATCCCCGCATATGGCGCTACAGTTTATTTTTACACCGCAGGAATTCGCAACCCAAGCCGGGTTTCTTGTTCTGAGGAAATATGCGCTTCGACAGTCGAGAGATCCCATCGCAGCTGCCGAATTAGATAGGTTTCAATGTCGCCGACGCGGAGATGATCAAAATTTTACGCAGGCATTTGATGTGAAACCTACCCCAAGTGCGAATGTGCTTACGGCAAAGGTACCAAGTTTCGGAGGCATACAAATAATGTCACCACATTCTTAATAAACCTTTCACACCCCCAGGAACCGCGGCTACCGGAGGCCTACTCTACACGGGTGTGTTCGACGCCCTCTGCAAGATTTACAAGACCGAGGGCCTCCACGGCCTCTACAAAGGCCTCGGGCCCCTCTACATCAGGATAACGCCGCACACGACGCTTTCACTAGTCATATGGGATATGCTAAATTTATATATGAGCGAAAAAAATAGCTGATAAAGTCTTGTTGTTTTCCTTACCCTATCCGCTCGATCTAAAGAATCCAAAAATATTCACAAATTCGTAATACGTAAACGTCCTCGCTCTGTTGTCATATTAAAAAAACTTTGATAGTAATCCCAAGGATTCCAAGCAAAGGCTGAAGACATACATATTCAATGTACTATATGCTGAAAACTATAATTCAGACTCGCATCCGAATACTAGAAATCTTCATAGGCGCGACATGTAGGTACAAGCTAAATAATGGTTTAAATAGAAGAAATGCATTCCAAATTTAATCCGTACGAGAACTTCTGGCCAACTGGCCAACGTTTAAGTTGTAATCAGACGGTGTTTCAACTAAACGGTGAATGTAACATCCAAATGTAAGAATGAAATGCTTTATCCAGCTCTAAGAATCGCTACAAAGAGATCAGTGATCGATATGGATCGATGTGTTGGGTGACCAGAGGGCTGGCGGCTATTTTGGATTTGGACAGCCATCGAAAGAGGAAGCGCTTCCAGCCTTCTAGATACGATATCCGGCGAAGGCGACCTGGAGAGCATCTTAAATTTTTAGGTCATTTATAATTTAGTTTTAAATTCTTTCTCTTCGTCGTTTAGGTTAACACTTATGATTAATTGTAAATAATAAGTGGTCCCCTGGATAATTGTACCATAATATTTTATGTTTATTTAATATGTGTACCTGTACCAACGTGTCGCGCACATCCACCAAGATTAAGAGTAAAACATACTTTTTTTATACTTATTAATAAAAATCAATAAAAGTATACCACCAATTAATTTTATTCACTTTTGTAGCCATACAATAATTTAACCACTCAATTTTCCGAATGCTTGCGAGAGTGTCCTTATTAACTTCATATTTACTATAAGTAGGTAATTACTGTAATTATTGTGTGAGAAAGGACATGCCAAAGGAGTAAGCGCTGAAATGACGAACAATAGAGATGAATGGAAGAAGAAAACATGTTGTGCCGACCCTACGTAAGAAGGATAAGGGCAGGGAGATGATGAGGTAATTACTGTAATTCACGGTTCTGAAATTCAATAACCTAAAATCATCATGCATTAACACTAACTATTGACGCGGGCATTGGGCGGTGAGAAATGTATCTCCCAGTCGACATCCAAAGAACTTTCATCAGATTCTTCACCATCTTCAGAACAGCTATAACCAGACAGATGACTCTCACTTTTAATCTCAGGAATTTCATCTAAAATCCCAACAGCCTCCTTGTAGCTGCGAAGACACGTGTCCTGACAGTTCTCAGGATGAAAAGGGTCGTTGAATTCCTTTACCATGTTCCTGATGAAATGTCTAGCCTTTCTTTGCCGTCTTTTGGTCTTTTCGTCATGGTTAGCTGATGCAATTTTATAAATGAGTGGGTCATATGGGGCACAATTCTGCTCTTTGTCGTCAGCCGCCTGCATTTTGACGGTATACTCTCTTTCCTTCTTACTTATGACAAGTGTAGGCTTGTCACCGCATTTCTTTTTGGATTTTTTCACTGGAACGTTGTCTACAATGGCTGCCGATCTCAGTTTAGCGCGGTTCAATTTTCTAAGGATACACTTTGAGACTGCACCCGGCTTCCAACCTTGTGCGACCTGAAATTATACAGTGTAGATATAATACTATTATAATAAGCGCCTAGTCGTAATGAGGGTTTTCTACAATGAAAATATCACCAGCTGGCGCCACCATGACGTAAGGTCTAACTGACAAAAAGTGTCAACATCCACCAATCACAGCACAAGATTTTAACACTTCTTGTCAATTAGACCTTCCGTCACGGTGGCGTCACTGGTGAAACTACCATTTTAGAAAACCCTCATTGAACAAAAAATAAAGCAAATAAAAATAAAATCTTACTCTGAGGATGTCGTCCGGCGATAATTTACATAGTTATTAACTTCCGAAGTTGCGAAACGTCGGAGAATACGCGATAAGTGCCTATACTTATCCGTTTTATAATTGTTTTATTTAAAAGTAACGTTTTATTCTCTTTCGAACAAGAAAAGAAACGGTAATGTTTCTTGACAATATCTAAAAAAGATAAAACTTTGTTCCCATTTTTAGGCTCAGTTTGAAATTTAACAGTTTCAGCTCGAAAAAGCTTGCGGATGTACGAGTGGCTGTTGCTTTCCTCTGGTCGCATTTTTTAATCGATTCTCGTGAAATATTGTGAGCAGATTCTTTAGGTGGATTCAGTTTTCTTTTTAATGGCGGGGGTTGAAAGTCATATATAAATAAAAAACAATCTACCCCGTATAGTGAAATTGTTTAAAATACGTACATAGTGTACGAAAGTAAGCACTTGCGTATGTTTATATTTCTCTTGAAATAAGGTTGTTTTAATTCGGTTGTTATATATACCTATACCTTTACTTTAGTAAAAATTATGTAACGTTTGAAAATATTTATATGATTTGTGCCCCATACATCAATTACGAACTGCCTACTTACCTATGTTTAGGCTTTTATAACTGAAAATTATCAAGACCAACAATTTTTTCAACGTTTAAAATTAACAATTAGGACATAACCTCACGATGAAGATAAAATGCAAACAGATAATTAAAACTATTTACTTCTTAATCTTACAGTTACAAAACTTTACAAATTTCACTTATCACGTACCCAAATAATTTAAAAAACAGACTCAAAGTTTAGGTCAACGCACACTTCTAATCTATCGCTTAATTTTAATAACCTGTACTAATATCTTCCATTTTTACTATTTTGACATGACGCCTTCGCGGGCGATTTTTGTAATTCACATCTGAATGGAAACACGGCTCGTGGAACGCACTCATACTTCTGCCCTGTTGCTCTAAATCATGAATTCTTGTTATTGATGAAAGAGTTTTATATTTTTTCATCCTGAAGTAGTGTGTGCCGTCTCTATCTATGCTCACGCCCTTGCCGGAGGGAGTGCGGTGACGACACTTGAATCTCTCAGCGTCTAGTGCTGCAGGACTGCCCCTTGGCGTTCTAGGCCTCCGAGAGCCCGTCGTCTTGGGCACTTTCGACTCCTGCGGCAACATTACGTTCACACCTTTAGCTATTAAATCTTTTAGGACTCGATTAAGCAACTTTTTATCAGAACCATGCCCGACAATACCCATCTTACACAGCTCTACTGGAGTGGCGTCGCCAAAGCAACTGAAAGTGGGCTCCGAATCGCCCTTTTTAGTTACGCCTCTTTGTCCATCTGTAGGTTTCTTAGATGAATTTAATGGTGTATATTTTTGCTTGCTTCCGGATTGCCACGTTTTAGCTGTCTGCTTATAAAACTTCCACTTGTTATTACAGTCTACATACCCGTCAACACCAACAACAAGCCATTGGCCGTTGGTTGCTTGGAATTTTCCGGTGGGTGTATCGACTTGTTCTCCGCTGGGACCAGTAAATGTTAAAGGAGCCCATCGTTCATCTGGTGCTATGTACCCGTCGACGTTAATTTCCAACCACTTATGATCGGGGCTCCAGAAACCTCCCAAATCACTACACTGTTGCTTCCCATCAGGTCCTTTAAAGAATCTTGGTACTGGATTGCCAAATCTATCGACGATTTTTACTCTGTAGTCCAAGTAAGAGTACTGGGTCTCTTTATCACCTGTTTTCACTTTTAGGTCTGGGAATTTTGGGTCGAAGTAGGCGTTTGGAGGTGTGAACTCCAGTATCCATTCATCAGAGTCAGTGTCGGACGCCAGCGAGTCCTCGCCGTCGGAACATGAACATGATCGATCTACATTTATTTGGTCGGGCCCAGGTAGTGCCGGGAAGCAAGAGCATTCGGGGTCCTCAGTATCGGGCAATATCCCCAGGGCCTGCTGGTACGTCTTCAAGCATATGTCCTGGCACATGTCTCTGAACGCACTCTGAATGAAGTCCCGCTGCTCCCTCTCAAGCCGCCTCATAGCGCGTTCCTTCTTCTTCTTTCGTTCGCGATTTTCTTCTTCTGTTCTTCCAATAGTGTAAGTTAATACGGGTTTGTCCTCATAAGGCTGCTGATTGAAAGCTCTTTGCTTAGCATACGTTTTCATAGTCTCCATCGTTACAGTATATTCACCATCTTGTTTATGAACCACCAAGAGCGGTCGCTTCAGCGGACGTTTCTTGACAACCGTAGTTTTTCGACGCTTGCTTATAACTGCACCGGGGTGTCTGGCCATTTTAAGCATTCTGGCCACCACCTTATTGATTGCGCCTGGTTTCCACGCAGGTCGAAACTACAGAAAAAATTAAATAAAACATTTGCAACGGTCACTTTACAGAATAAAAAAATATTGAAAATGAAACCTATTTTATTACTTATTAAAAATCATTCAACGTACCATAAGCCCAGGTACATTGTCAGCAGTCCAAAGCCAGCCCATATACTTAGGCACATTGGATATAGTGCCAGTACATGGCAACACACAATGACTGTGCCCAATCTGGGGAGCTAAAAAGAAGAACGGCATATTTATACATGTCTAAGCTAAATAGCGACGTGAAAGTGTAAACGATTAGAAAAAAAAAACAACATATTGTACGTACGTATACCTTTGTAGCCATAGTTAAATTTGAATCGATCATCATTCCTAGTTTTCTTCTCAGGCTCAGGGCTCTTGACATGTTTTTTGGTTTCCTTTTTAGATTCGCTTCCGGAAGTGCTCCCAGTCTTGACTTTAATCTTGTGATATATTGGGCAAGGATCGGGCATAAGGTAACGCGGTGTACCATCCAAGTCTTCTGCAAGCTTTTCGTATCCTTTGCAAATATGACAGTATGTCGTTTTCTTTTCGAAACCAAACGAACATTCACATGCACAGTAACAAGGATCGACTGTATCTATGATCTCTATCTTTCTTTGCACAGTATCAGTCACGCAGCAAGTTCGTGTAAGGTTTGTTAAATCTAATAAAACTCTGTCGTCTGGAGCTTCTAAAAGCGGTCTTTCCTTTTTGTATTCACAATCTACGCTTTGACACTTAACTGTAACAGTTATATTAGAATTTAAGGAGCTTGAATCCTTTACAGTACTCGGTTTAGATGTTAAGGCTGGACTCTGAGGACTCGTCAGTGGAGGCGATGGGGTTTTAACTTTAGTCTCATCAACGGTAAAATATCCCACAGTGTAAACTTTATTTCCAAATGGCCCATTTCTATCACCGAAAATATAATCAAATGGACGGATTCGTTTAACAGCTGTACATGATTTAGAGTGTATTAAAAGAACTTTTTCTGTTTTAGCAAGATCTGTATCACTTCGCGTAAAGTGTAATATGCTTCTATTGTCTTTGTTCTCATTATCATTTTTATGATGTGTGCGATCGGGTGATGTCTGATGTCTGTCTTGTACAACTTCAGTAATATTTGTACTTCGTTTAGTACCACTTTTATTAGTAATACTTTTCCTTTTCTTTTTACCACCACTATAAATAGTTTTTATTACGCCAGGACCTGCTGTCACAATGGTAGCTGTTGATTGATTATTATATCCTGGGTCAAATTTGTCCGTCAAAATAAAGGTGTGTGGATGTTTTCTAGATAAAACTTCATAGTGGTTCCAACAAACATTTTCTATAAGGCGTAACTTAATGGCTAAACGTAACACCGCCATTCGCCTTGAGGTTACCTCATCGAAGACATTGTGGACAACACTGACATGCGGTGGGGTAGGATTAGTTTCCTGGTACAGGGACATCAAGTATTCTATAAGAGCAGGATGCCAAGGAATCAAGGTGGAACCTACCCTTTCTTCTGGATTAGACGTTCGACATAAGCATATTTCCATTGGAAATTGCATCATGTGCAACATTAAGACATCTATGTTACCTACATATAATATCGACTGACCCTCTTGAGTTTTTTGTTTCGCATCCGTTGAATTTATCGAATCTTTTGTGTTTTTAGCCTTATTTTTATTCTTAGAGGATTTAATTAGCTGTCTTCTCTTTTTAATCGTTTCTGGACTATTTAATACAATCGAGAAAATATCTGCAAATTCACTTTTTATAACAAACTGCTTGCATTGCACCAAACTCTTCAATTCTTCTACGATTATATCGAAGGAGAAAGTTAAGTCCGAAGGTTCCATCTTACATATAGTTTAGCTAAGCTCTTGTAAATTTTATCCCTAAATAATTGAGAATGTGAAGTGTGCGCTTACAAAATTGGAATTATGCTTACATAATCTTAACAATTAAATTATAATTTTTAAATATTACGGATGGCTACTTGAAATTTTACAAATTAAGATGACATAGTCAAAAATGTGACAGTTTATTTATTTGTCATATATTTTTAATTTCAACGTATTTTGATCTAGCTGGTTACTTTTCATAACCAATCTCTTTAGTATATTTGTCTAATTTATGCATTATTTTATATTGAATATAAAATGCTTAACACAGGATTGAATAATAAGAAGATAAGTAACAATTAGAATGCTTTAAGCCCTCGTAGGTGAACCTCGGGAAGTATGCCCCTGCACTTAGAATATCAAACTGAAATCTGCGGGCCTATGATGGTTGCGTTTGTCACGCGATAAATAAGCGACATAGCTGCCGTCACCTTCTGACACGTGTGTGAGTGCGAGAGTGACAGGCGCGTTATCATATCATTTATCGCGTGATAAATGCGACCATCATAGGCCCGCTGGAAATTTGCCATCGACGCTATACCTAATACCTACTCCCCATTTCTTATTTTGCTTAATGCACACACCCAGAACTGGCGTTCAGCATGGACTAGCTTCAGAAATTTATTATTAAGAATAGTTATTAGATATAAGAATAAGATTCAACGATAACTTGATGATTTTCCGTCATTACAATGCTCACCAAAGGCCAATAAATGGGAGAAGTACCTACTTACCTACAAAATAAAAATGTCAGATGAAAGAAAGATTGATTATATTTATTATTTCTGTTCACAGATGTATAACTGAACTACAAATCAGATTAACTATAAGTCGAATTCATCGAATTACTGTTTTCCGGGAACGAACAAATTGTATGCAATTTGTTTCTGTCGGGACATTCAAAACCGCTTGCATACGGTGAAAGCTGTCTCCTAGGCGTATTGCATGCCCTGTTCGTTTTTATTGGCTTTTTACAGTTCGACGAAAAAATAGGGCTGTTATTAAGCATTTCGATATCGGCGTACACAGATAGACCCTTCATAATCTCCTGGTATCGGGCAATCTTCCTCGCTTCAGCGGTCCTGGCGTGGTGCGGCACCGGAGGCTGCTTGCTTAAATTCCTCCTAAATCGGCCGTTACCCAGCTTGTTGAAATTCGCCGACATACTCATCACAACTTGATTCTTAATTCTGTCAGATTCTTTTACAGATGATGTTCTCTTTACGGCTTTTTTACCTGGAGCCTTTAAAATGGAAACTTCTGGTGAGTGCTTTGCAACTTTCGTTTTTTCTGTTGGTATTTTTGTAGCTTTAGCAGACGTCGGTGCCGCTGGTGTAGGTTGTGTTCCCCCTTTAGCTTTATAACCTCCCGTCATTGTAGACTTTGATTTTTCTTGTTTTGGTCTAAATTTGTACCACGCCCATTTCCCATCTTTGTCAACGTAACCATCGACTCCCAGCCGTAAACACCTTCCTTCTTTATCAGTGAAAGTTCCTTCTTCAGACGAATATACCAATCCATCGGGCCCGATAAATTGTAGAGGGATCCATCGGCCGTCAGGTCCGATGTAACCGTCTTTATTAATTTCCAACCAAACTTTGTTAGGGCCCCAAAAACCTCCTAGGTCACTGCATTCTTGTTTGCCGTCAGGACCTTTGAAATATCGCGCGACTTGATTGCCTTTCTTGTCTAGTACTTTCACTTTGTAGTCCAAATAGGTATACTGGCTATTGTTTTCTGCCATTATGGGGGCAACTTTAGCTTTTGGGTCAAACTTTGCCGCCGGAGGAGTAAATTCTATGACCCAGTCATCACCGTCAGTATCGCTGCTAGATATCGAACCTTCTTCTGAACACGAACAAGAGTCGATAGGCGGGCTAAAGGCATCAGTGGGCTCCGTATAGCATGGACAATTGGGATCGTTCGGATTTGGAAGAGGCAGTAAGCCGATCGCTTGGTTGTATGCTTTAACACATATTTCTTGGCATTTATCTCTAAAGGTGGATTGCAATAGTCTACTTTTTCTTCTTGTTTCCCTTCGCTCCCGTCGCTCGCGTTGCTTTAGAATTTTGCGTTTCTCTTCCTCTGTTTTTCCTATAATGTAAGTAAGGGGCGGCTTTTCTTCAAACGGATATTGATGCAATAACCGTTCTCTTGAATATTTCTTGAACACTTCCATTTCTACACTATACTCTCCATCTTTTTTCGTGACTATTAACAATGGTTTAGCTTCAATCTTCTTTTTCTTTTGCAGCAAAGCTCGCTTCTTCTTAGCAATGATATCTATGCCTTCTCTTACTGCTCTATATCTTCGCACTAAGGGTTTTAAGGCGGCTCCGGGTTTCCAGTTTGGACGAGGCTAGAATATAACAAGCAACCCAATGGATGAAGACCCCCTACTTAATTGTAATTTTTACGAATATAATTTTTACACGACATGGCTAAAGAAAATGATATGATAAGGGAATCAAAATAAGTAGATTTATAAAGAATTACCTTCATTCCGGGGATATCTTCTGCCGTCCAATTCCAGCCCATATTCGCAGGAACTGGAGGGTAGGGGTACTTTGAGGGTTTCGGTTTTTCTTCTCCCTCTGAAACAAATTTATTAAAGTTCTTAAGCTGCCACCTTTTATGTAACGGATTAGATTCTAATTACTGGTAAATTTTACGCGCTATATCCCACGCTTTTGTTTTTACTCACCTTTTTTTACAATGTTAGCAACACCTTTCCATGCCTTCTTTTTCTCCTTTCCTGTCTTGGGCTTTACTTTTTCGCCATCCCCCTCCTCTGCAATGGAAGATTCTTTTCTAATTCCAGATTGTGTCCGTCTCTGACCCTTCATACTTTTTAAACTAATGGTGTCAGCTTGTACTTGTTCATCGTCTGGCCATGGATTTTCTGTTTCGATATACTTCTTATCGTAAAGTTTATGGTAGATCGGACATGGCAGTGGTTTTATATATTCTGGCTGGTTCTCCATATCAGTGCCTAGACATTCGTAACCGCCGCAAACGGCGCAATAAGTTGTATTCTTTGTGAAATTAAAATCACATTCACAGTCACAGTAGCACGGATCATTCTCATTTCTTTTCTTACTAGCAAGTCCATCAACAATGAAGTCTTTGACTGTTTCAGCTACATCGCAAGTCGTCGAGCAACATGGATTATGTATGTCATCTAAATTTATTTCAATATGGCTGTCCGCTGGACTTGGGGGAAATTCCCCTTTTATAGGGCACGGGTGGTCTGGGCACGGCTTATCTTCGGTTTTAGCTGAGGGGCACACGTCTTTGGTGCAGAGAGTTACTTCTGTTGAAGCTTTCATAGTAGGGCAGTCTTTCCCGCAATAATTGAATTTCGATTCGGTGGCATCCAAAGATACTGGTGTTGATTTTCCAGAATTTTTTCCCGAAGTAGTTCCCGAAGGAGTGGACTGATCGTACTCTACTGTGAAATAATACACGTCGTAAACTAAGGGTTGTGAAGGACCCGCGAATGGGCATCCCTTTCCACCACAACTGTCCTCAGGGTCATCATCAGCTTCCTCGCAGTCCTTGCTGCATATGGTTTGACAAGAATCTCTTTCAGCTAGTGCTGCCTGCATTTTCTGTATACACGTACATTGAGTGGAGAGACCTTCCCCTGTGCTGCCCTGCGTGAATACTCCTTCATGCCTAAGGAATTCCTGAATTTTTTCAGCTAAAGTGCAAAGCTTGCTACCACAAGGGCCAATAATATCATCGATGTTAATTTCAACATTGTCTTCTTCGATCAACGACTCAATGTACCCTCTGATATGCCTTGCTATTTTGCAGTCGGGTTTTCCACAAGGACCTCGTATATTTGCTATATCGAATATAGCTCCGGGACCTTTTTCTCCTTTCTTGCCAGGTTCGGCACAGATAGCACACGGTCCTTCTTGGACTTCTCTTTTATACATCTGTGCCAGCGCGCTCTCAGGCCACTGCGATTGTTTGCAGTAACAAAGCCTATCAATGTCTGTGGCCCTAACCCTCGGCCTTATAGTAGAACGAGGTGTGAGCATCCTCATATTATCATTACAGGATGCCACTATCTTTCTCACATAATCAATTATAAAGTCTATATTGGGTATCGTGTTTGGCGCCTGGTATTTCGAATTTGGAGGCCTATCAGCGTTGTTCATGCAGCAATAGTCACCATCACTAAACTCAGCAAGGTTTGCTCCAGGAGCATTTTTATAGTCTGCGTACATAATCGATTTAGGATGATCCTTTATGAAACTGTTTTCAACTTTGTTGCAATTCTCTTCAAAGACTTCATCGGTCGTCTTCATAGTGCAAATATACGACGTTGTTTTGGAATTGATGCCAGTATATAGATACTTCTTCACCGCAGGATCCTCGGATAGAGTCCTAAATGATGTGGTAACTTTGTCTCCCAAATAAGACAGTTTAACCTGAAGACCAATTTTCGCCATAAGTTGTCCGGTACCCGTTTCTTCAAAAACATTGAATTCGTCATTGAGTGTAACCGATGGTGGTATTTGGCACTTAATAATTTGCTCCAAATATGATGGGAAAATTGGATCCCAAGGTATAATACTCGTCCCAATATAGACTAAATTATCCTCTTTGCTCCACAGAGTTACTTGGAGGGGGTACTTAGCCATGAGTTTTATCAAGAACTCGGCACTGCTCGTGAATAGCACGGATTGCCCAGACTGTATTACTGGTTCCGGCGGCGGTGGTGGAGGTAACGCCCCCTTTTTTGGTTTCTTGGGTTTAGGTGGTTTCTTTTTTCCTTTACCGGGCGGCTCTGGCGGTAACGGTGGAGGATCCGGTATTACTATATGCATTTGTTTTGGATCTTTCAGCTCCAGAGAAAAGATGTCAGCGAAATCACTGCGAATTACTAATAATCTACTCTCTACCAAACTCTTGACATGTTCTACAACAACTTCGAATATGAACATTGCATCTGCGACAGCCATTTTGCTTTATTTTCTTTATAAACGATTTTGTAAATTTACATATTTTATATTTGATTTAACTTTAAATTTAGTTTACATAATTGTAATCAACTTAAGACATGACAAGTAATCAATAACAGTAATGTCAATTTTATTAAAATCTAGTATGAATTTTCAACCAGACAACCATAAAGTTAGTTTCATCTCATACACAATATTTTAGGTCGGCACGGCTATATTTTGTTAATGGGCTAGAAATATGTGTAGGGAATTCTTCAATTCAGTTCAGTTAAGTTTTGAAATTTATTGGCTTCTGTCCATTAGAGGAATTTGGCGTAACGCTGATACACGCAATTTAAAATATTAAAATAATGAGTTGATCAACACCGATTCATGTCGCATGTCCAATATGGACGACAAAAGTAAACCACAATGTCATCATAATTTCATGACTTCCGAACGCACCGTCGTCAGCTGATCGGTGTCACTTTGACGTACGCGTGACGTTTCTTGAGTTTTTATTACGAAACAAACACGATATAAAATGAGTTTTCTATGGAATTCTCCAGCGCAGGCCGCGCGGTGTGCGAGCTTCCAAGTTCGCTAAGGATAACCCAATATGATAACCGAATAGAACGTGTGAATAACTGAGGAAACACAGGTAAGACCTTCACAAAGTTATTAGCCATTATTTTGACGCATTCCTGGGATATTTTCGCATCGAGAGTGAATTCGCGCATTTTCTGTTATTATGTCATAGCGTAGTCCCGAGATCAAAGATCATGCATTTAGGAAAAATACGCCGATTTTCTATTTTTATGACTGAAAGATGCTGAGTGATTTGTTATTTTAAAACTTTGCATTCAGCTTTTCTGTGAAATAGAAATTGGTGACAATTATTCTCTTTCGGTAATTAGTATTTTAGTTTTATGACTAAAATAAAAACACCGCTTTCAAACACTGCTATGCTCTAATACAATCTTTTCCTTATTTTGTATTATTCATTTGTTTACCAAATCACTATTGGTTATTGGGCTGGAATATCAGCTCTTAAATACTTAAATATACCAATGTCAAATAAATATTTGATAGCCGTGTTTAAAAAGTCACTGCATACATTTATTCAACTATTAATACCACAAAATCCGACACATTTTTAGTGTTCTAACCTTGAAATATATGTGCCTTGAAACCCATGACCATATTCTAGCAATATGGACTTCGTTGTGGGTGGTATTGCGGGTGTGGGTGCGGCCATCTTCAGTAACCCGTTTGATGTTGTGAAGACCCGCATGCAGTTGCAAGGGGAGCTCCGTGCCAAGAGTCAGCATGCGGTTTACTATAAGAATATACCGCATGCCATTTACACTATAGTGAAACATGACGGGGTGACTGCATTGCAGAAGGGACTTGTGCCAGCTTTGTGGTTCCAGTTAGTTGTTAATGGTGTACGGTAAGTGAGTTTGTTTCGGTTTGATTTAGTGTGTTAATAAGTTTAACTGCTATTTACTATTCTATGGTGGGTGTTTGTTAAATTCTAATGAAAATGCTTAGAAAATATTATGTGTATTTAAATAACAACTACCTATTTGAATGTAATTTATTTAATATGAGCTATGCCCACTCTATACCTGTGCTTAATATAAACTATAACATATTTATGTAATGTTAAATATATTTTCCGATCACGTAGCTGTATACAAATTGCTGTTTTTTTACTTACTTCAAATTACTAAAGTTTACTTATTTCAGGTTAGGTATATACCAACACGCTGACAACCAAGGTTATTTACGCGATGAAAAAAACAACACAAAGTTTGCAAACAGTCTTGTTATGGGTGCATTTGCTGGGATGGTTGGAGCGTTCTTCGGAAGCCCGCTGCAGCTTGTTAAAACTCAGCTAATGTCATATTCCTCTGAGAAGATAGCGGTTGGTACTCAGCATGCCCACACGGGTATGACATACGCTATGACGAAGATTTACAAGAAGAACGGTTTAGGCGGTTTATGGAGAGGTGCCCATGGGATGATGATAAGAAATTCCATAGGGTCCGCAACGCAGATTGCCTCATATGCTATGTGAGTACATCTTTAGAAATGTTCCCGTACACATTATAATGTTGTGTGGCACATTATACTGGTGTTGGCTGACTCATAGCCTCTAGTAAGAGTGTTTGGAAGGCGAACGCGTCCGCTTAGGCTGTATTATCCATAAGGCGATGTAGGCAACTGGCTGGAGGTCTAACTCATCCTAGGGGCCTGATCCACCTAGAGACCTCTACCTACCTAAGAGTAAAAAGGGGCGCCGGGACTAGCATTGCCTAGAAACCGCTGTATTGCTTAATCCGGCTCTGCTTCCGAACGTTACTCGTCATATCGTACCCCCCGCGCCTCTCTCACCGCGAGCGACGACTCAATTAAACTGTTCTGGTTCTTTTTTATTATTTGTTACTTTACATCAAGAGGATGCCCGTAACTTCGTTCGCGGAGGAAGACAAAGTCACGACCGTCTGTTTTGGTTCCGCGTAGTAGGGTAAAAAGTATCCTGTAACCACCTGTAGATGGCCAGCTACCATACCAAAAATGGTTGAAATCGGTTAGCCATTTTGGTGTAATTAAGCCACAAAGACTCATGAGTCTCATACAAAAATCCAAAAACGCGTTTTTCAAGTCAGTGACCTCCAACCAAATAGGTTGCTTTTCTTATTATTTCTTTTTAATAGGGAATATGCATGAGTTTTTATTTTTGCTTTATTAAAAGCTCAATCATGTAACAAACAGTAGACAAAAATATTTTTTCGTATAGCTATAAAAATAACCAAGATATAAGCCATCAAACATTTCATTCTATCTCTTTCTTGCAAAACAGAATTTAATATGGAGTTTATATGGCCGGAGTGCACTGTGACGTAACAGTGCATATATTAAAATGCCTATATTATGCGTATTTCTTGGCCGGTTATAATTTTAATTTCACAATTTGAAATAGTTTTTACGGTATTTTGATTATAGTTAAGAAAAGCGATAAAATAATTTCATGCATGTATGCATGCACCCCATTCACTGACATTTAGTTTTGACAACCTACTAGAAGGTGCCCATAACTTTGTCACCGAAGGAGAAAAAAATTATAACTTTCTTTTTTCTTGAGCATAGTCTGTAGCTGAGCTTAGTACGGAAGTGTGAATAGTATTTACAACATGATATTAATTATAATATATTAGTTCGAAGACTAGTTAATACGCCTTCATACAAAAGATAGCAGAGATAATATAAGACAATGCGTGACTACTCTATGTACCTATCTTATCTTGCTCGCGAGTCAAAACCAAATTGTACATACTTACATCATACTTGAACATACTTATCAAGACACTACACGTGTGGTGTTGTATCACATTCGATTTTAAACTTTATGTTTAGGATTTTACAGTCTCCTTAGGAAAATTAGGTATTTCGGCCATTTATACAGTTGTATATACAAGGTGACCCTGGCTTCTCAACAGAGAATGAGATCTGTGTAAAACTTTTCAGGAAAAAATAGGCCCTATTTAATTTAGGATAAAAAAGAAAATTCGCAATTTAAAAAAAAAATTAATTACCAATGATTGGCAGTAAATAGAAATATAGCGTATCCGTTATTTACAATGACAAGATGAGTAAAGTCATATAAGTTACTGTCAAAAATTTCATTTTTGTGGCAAGATTTTATAACCGACTGTACTTTTCTTTAAACATCCGTTAACGATCGAGACGTTTATAAAGAGCCCAAACTCGGTAGAATTGCGTTATTTTATTACAGAGTTCCAATGTCCACCTTCCGGCTCCATCATCAGATCTGCTCGATGGTGTCATAATATGGTATTCACCTTGCTTACATAATTATGCCAAATTTTAGCTCAATCGGAAACCTGTTAGTGAGGCTTTAACATGTAAGATTTGTCCCACACAAACATACATACACACTAACACGGCATGTTAAATAGAAGCTTGTTAACACACTCACATGCGATTAATTAAATAGCTCACTTTTCGGTAAATAAGGACCAATTTTAATAATTATTTGGACAATAATTACAAATGATCATATCTTTACTTTTAGAAAAATGACTGACACACTGTCTAAACTTCGCTTGTTTGTAATAGAAACGCTTTTGTATTAGTGTTAAAGTCGAATATCCAATGGAATAAAAGCATATGTCAGTGGTAAACTCAAAGTAATCGTACTGTACAGACATTTCATTTTTACAACTTTATAATAATATACATGTACGTATAAGTGTGTATGTTGTCGCCTGGTACCAGTGGCGTAGAGAGCTGTAGACGGTATCGAAATTTGTCGAGGGGCCCAAAAGAAGTGTAAAGATTTTCGGGTCTCCTAAGGCTCGGGGCTCTGAACCCGGAGGCCCCATATCATTGATACGAATGATACAGCGTTAGCTACGCCCTTGCTTGTTACCCATAGTTACTGATGTGCGAATTGCGGAAGTCTAGTGTTAACTTAAATGTTTATAAGACCTTTCTTAAGCATTTTTTTGTATATAAAAGGTCTTAAGTATAGTGTTAACTTACCTGTTTAAAAGACCTTTTTTAAGCATTTTGGAAAGTTTCTGAAATTTGCTTGCACATCAGTACCCATAGTACAAGCTTTGCTTAGTTTGGGACTAGGTCGATTTATGTAACACTGTTCCTGATATTTATTAATGTATCCTGTCCTGTGCTCTAGTATAATATATTTTCTTTGCGTTTCAGGTGTAAAGAATGGATGGACGACAACGATATGTTCCAACAATCCAAGTATTTGTCGGCATTCGTAGCGAGTAATATAGGAGCCATCGTGAAGACCATCGCCCTTACTCCAATGGACGTCATCATGACCAGATTGTACAACCAAGGTAAGCTAGTTGGGTATTTCCCCGGTTTAGCTCAGCGGGAGTAACGTTGCCTGCGAAGCTGAAGGGCCTGGGTTCAAATCCCGGTAAGAGCAAATATTTGTGTGATAGCATAAATTAAGATCTGATTAGGTTTTTCTGGGTTTCCCTAATCCTTGCAGCAAATGTTGGATCATATTGTATTTCTCCCAGCAAACATTCACTCTCATGTAACTGACATTTCGAAAGTGCTTGTAACTAGGCCTACTTGAATAAAGAATATTTTGATTTGATTTGATTTGATTTAAGTCTTGGATGTTTTTTATGTACATAAGTCTTATTGCGCATACCATGGGACTACTTTGATTGGTGTAAAAATTGTCCTGTAATATTTATTTACGCTTACAGTTAAATGTTATTCTAATTCTAAACATACGCAGAAAATATCCATGAATATTTATTTTTAAGCTCTTGGCCATTTTAAAATGATCAAAAAATAACGAGGCAATTTGACCATTATGGTTTATGACGTCATAAACTTTTTTAGGGTTCCGTACCCAAACGGTAAAACGGGACTCTATTACTAAGACTCCGCTGGCCATCCGTCTGTCTGTACGTTTGTCACCAGGCTGTATCTCATGAACCGTGATAGCTAGACAGTTGAAATTTTCACAGATGATGTATTTCTGTTGCCGCTATAACAATTAATACTAAAGACAGTATAATTTTATGTCAGTCTGTCTATGTCAGTTATTAATATAAAATGATCGAACACCGCGTACATTTTGCTAAGGAGTAGGGCTCTGCTAACACTGGATTTTCATAAAAACTTCATACTTTCTGAGCGATTTGATATTTTTTAAAGGAACCTTTTTTTACATAAGAAAACGTACAACATACAAAATAATATATCGCCGGAAAAAAGCGGAAGCTTTTCCGCTTTTTGCCGTCATATTATTTGCCAAACTGCGACGTTTGATAGCTAGATGCGCTCAAATGACTGATTTGATATCTCTGTCGCCAATCCTATTGTAGCTTAAAATGATTCAAGCAAGCAAACGTTTTAGAGCATTCTTTTTACAGTGAAATGATTCGCGAAATTTGACGGTCTATCTGCCCGTTAGTGAATCTGTTACTATTAAAATTTTCGATTTCTACGGGCAGACACTTGAAATTTACACAGAAGGAATATTGCTGTGGCCGTTGTAACAAAAAATATGCTAAAATTAAGGGTATATAACCATACAAGTGATGTATTTCTCACGGTATATTTTTTTTGGTTACGATGGTACGGAACTCTTCTTACGCGAATCGAACACGTACTTGGCCGATTCTTTTTCTAAAACCTGCATTTAACATTACACATTTTCTTTTCTAGCCGTAGACTTGAACGGCCAGGGTCTTCTCTACGCCGGAATCGTGGACTGCGCCAAGAAGATTACCAAGACCGAAGGACTCCTAGCCTTCTACAAAGGCATGGGCCCCTCGTATCTCCGGCAAGCCCCGCACACAGTCCTGCTTCTGGTCTTCTGGGACATGCTTAAAGACCTTCAGAAGAGCTTCGAGAAGGCGTGATGAATCAAACTGGATCTTGTAAGACGTAGCTTAATTTTATTAGGACCAAGCGACTGGCCTCCTCAAAACGCTTGCGCTCCTGGTACCACCGACGGAACAGTTTTAGTAGTACGGGCCTGGATAAGGTGTTTTTTATTGTAAGAAAACCTATTAGAAGAGTCTTCTTGGACATGCTTAAAGACCTCCCGGAGGAGCTTCGAGAAGGCATGATGAACCAAACTGGATCTTGTAAAAGACGTAGCTTAATTTGATTAGGACCGAGCGACTCGCCTCCTCAAAATGCTTGCGCTCCTGGTACCACCACAGAACCGTTTCAGTAATATGGGCTTGCCAGTCGACAGGGTTGAAATGGAAGCCTACAATTGTAAATTTTTCATACAACATCAATCTAAGTGTTGAGTAAATTTGTCACAACATACATTTTATAATAATTGGTTATTGGTGAGAAGCTCCTAAAAGCGTATGGGGCCCAGGTACCGTCGCAAGTTTGCAACTGCCGGCCAAGATAAAACGTTTCTTATTGCTAACGCCAGTAGCGTAGAATTGTATGGAACTTACTTTGGTTAGTGTATGTTTAGAACTAAATGCCGGTTTGCCTTTATTACAAGCAATAGCGATATGTAAATAGCGCTTAATATAGTCTAACTCCGCTAGTCATTTCGAGACATTGTAAAATTGGTAGTATTATCAGAGTAGGCATGATGGTGAGTGCCTTAGGTGTGGCTGATTTAACAGAAATTATCCATTAGGGTTAATGTCGACAATATTAACCACGATTAATCGTTTAAATTGGAATTTTCATCATCAATAGCGCAAAACCGGCTCCGAAAATGTTACTAACTTTTCGATGTCTGGTCATTTTGGACTTCAAGATTCTGACTTAGTCTTATGAGATTATCAAGTCCAATTAGATCAGTTACAGTCATTTGTCGGCAGATCATGAATTTCTAAAAGAGATTTGATGAAATGACGTAAACATTAGGAAAAAGTTAAGTTCAATTTGTTACTTAGATATAAGACAAAGTGCAATTTGATTCGTCTCTAGTCATGTATCCTGTAGTGCGCTCAATATATGCTGCATATATGGAGGGCTATTAATTCATAGAAGTAGTTTTCATGGTCACTAAACTAGATTTTAACTATCTTTAAGATACTTATTTCAACTGTAAGCCTACCGTCTAATGGGGAATTAGACGGTAGGCTTACAAACTAATAACCCATTGAAAATTAAACACTAGAAACGTCAAAATAGAAATTCTGTATGAAATCAGGCATAACGGCTGGCCGTTAAAACGTCCCATACACAACGAGCGTGTCGCGTGACGTCACACGACACAGACAAGTGTATGGAGAATACAAGACACAAGTCTGGAAGGTGTATAACTTTAAGATTAGGTTCAATTTGTTTTGTTAATTTCGGATTATTACGGTGACCGGAGAAACAAAACTCGCATTTTGAGTCCTATGAAATAAAAATAAATAAATAAATATAATAGGTAAATTTTACACAAATCCCACAAACAAAGCCGTACTAACTTAATTTAATAGTTTTTTTAATAAACTTGTTACAATATCGTGTTGTTGTAGCAATATCGTGATTAAATATAAAATATGCGTTTATTACTTGTGAACTAATTGCCCCATGTGACTTACGCGTTTTAAATCTATTCATAAGAACTTTATGCTGCGATAAGAGTTTTGTACGATAGTTAATAGGTTACCATTTAACGTATATTGTTGACATTTAAAAATCATATATTTTCTTCAGCTCTAATCACACGGATGCATTTTTTTTGTAAGTTTTTGGACGTTCCAGCTGAAACGAAAATGTTTTAGTCTTTTAACCGCCAATCAGCGAAGTACTACAACGTGACCCAGACGTCACAGCAACAAAATAAAAAAAAAACCTTTAAAAATTAACTAGTTTTAGCTTAACCTGTACCGCGCCTTAGGCATGCGAGCGGCGATACGGGGGGGGCAGACGACGGCGGAATGACGAATTAGCGACTGCTCTGCCCCCCCGTCTTGCCGCACGCATACCTAAGGCGCGGTACAACGGTGTTGGTCAATCTATAATCGGCATTCCGACGCTGGCGTCAGTGGCACGAATTTTCGATAACGTGATTTTCCGACTATCGGTCAAACGTGAAGTTTTTTTTTTAGTTTATTCTCTTACTGTTGATTCTGAAAAACTTCATTGCATTTATATGGGATCTGCAAGATACGTGGCGGCCAACTGCATACCAGGCAGCTTTAGTCGGCAGCCAGTTCTCATACAAATTGCCTGTTTAAAAAGGCTTGCAGTCGCGTCCGGGTTTCGTGTACCCGTCACCGGGTCCACGTTATCGTGTCACACGGCAACGGTGTTCTGGCCCGTTCGGCACGTAGCTACGTGTACCCGTGTCTAAGTTGTCAACATGCCCATTGAGGCTGAAGAGAGCACTTAATTTATGTCAATGGTAAACGCATATCTAATTGCTCAAATAATGTATTAGAAATACCATGCTCTGTTCTGAATTCTTAATGGACCAGATGGGCCAGCAAAACCATTTTTTATCTCTTTCTAAATGAAGCTGTGAGAAAAAGATGGCAGATGTCGCGGGATGCGCCAAGTCGCGGCCAGTAACAAGTCGTGTTAACTGTCTAAGTAAACTTAGGGCAAAATTAAGTAAGTCGATATTAAATAACTTTAGATTCGAATATAATAGAAAAATAGCCAAATTTACTCATTTTCTCTATAGTAAATATTACTATTAGGTTAAGTAATACTACTTCTAATCCATTGAAACGGAGCGGAGCGGAGCTTTGCGGAATGGATCAATAAGGGTGCGTCGCTGTTGAAAACAACACGAGCAAATTTGAATCTGTGGAACGTGATTGGTTAATTCCACACAGCTCCTCTTCAATAGATTGGCAGCCTAAATGAACGTCAACTGATGGACGTACGGGCAGTCAATTTTTTATTTTTAAGAATTCGTCCTCTTGTAAACTTGTTCAGTATCATGGGCTAAGCTAGCACATAAGAGGTTTTCAGTTGCTTCTTGTACATCTTGCATGTCGTAACTACTTTGAAAAAATTCGTAACTTAATTTACTTAAACGAAAAACGTCGTAGTTCTATGACACTAGTATGCCCTTACTACCTTTTTCTTCAAGTAGGTTTCAGAGAAAAGCTTTTTTCAAAGTTATACATATGTTATATGGTTAATTGCAGTTACCGTTAAGTAGAAATCTAAGTATAAGCCTAGGCTAGAGTGCCGACGGTTCCTTAAATACATGTGTGGTAAACCATAGGTATTTTAAAATATGGATCGTTAATTTTTATTATTTGGATATTTATGAATTTTGTTAGTGTTAAAATAACAACAATGTTTAGTTTTCTTCTCTTTCTCGTTTCTGAGATAGACAGACAAGCAAACTAACTTGTCAAGCTATAAGTATATAGGCTAAGTTTCGTTTGTACTATTTAAGTATAGTGAGGGAATGAAAAGGCTTCTCTTTTCAACTCTATGTGTTAACACTTTCGCAACCGATAATTTCGTAGCGCTACTCTCGTAGCCATAACATTGTAAAAACTGTATGTAGCGAAAACTAGCTACGAGCAGAGCACCCACCTAGCGGGCTCGCGGTCGTGAATGTGTTAATTAAGAATTTCCTTTTCATTCCACGTCTCTACCTATATATCTTTTAAAGGCATACCTGATTATGTATTACTAACATTACATAATAATATCCAACGAATATATAACAGTGACCACAGTATTATCGAAACCAAATACCTTGAATAAGCATTTTAAAATATCATGTTAAACTTAGGTGAAATAGAGGCCAAACAATTTTTCACTATATTTCAAATGAAATAAGGTTTAAAATGTTAAGCTCAGCTATACCTCAGTTCAGTTATCATAAAACGCTTCAACTGATAATGTACAATACGCAAAATGTCAATTATACGCATAATGTGCGAACAGTCAAAATGTACATCATGACAAATGTACATTACGCAGATTAAACAAACAAACAAATGTACATATGATAATTTATGATGATGAATATGTGCTTTCAGCGTAAGTATTTTTTGCATACTGTACATTTCGCGTACTGTAAGTTTGTCGTGAAGTAGATTTTGCGAATGTACATTTTGACTAGTTGCACCTACATTGTGCGTGCAGTTAGCACTTTGCGTATTAGGGTTTAGTTAGCATTATTAGCCGAAGTGCCATAAAAATATATTTAATTGATTCAGCTATCTACTCTATCTACCGATCTCCCAAGTACAGTCGGATCTGAAACTTCAACAGTTTCAAATTAATTTCCTAAAAATGTCTATACCAAAAAGGGTTTGAAAACTAAGCATTTTGCAGATCTCACTCTGTTACTGCGCCAGTTGATATTGTTCCTTGGGTCATTTGAAATTTTGTTGCAGAAAATCACCCATACAAAATAGATAATATTGACGAATTTCGTTTAAAAATCTTTTTTGTAATGACTCTGAACTTGTGATTAGCTGTATATCTCAGGGGCTACTCCGAAATTCGAAAAACGAACTTCGTATTGCGCCATCCCGCTCACTCAAATACAGCATAACATGAGGGCGAGAGGGACACAACGTTATGAACTTCGTTTTTTGAGTTTCGGAGCAAGCCCCCTGTATTTGACATTATAATCATGTAAATATTTATCTTCATAGTTAAATACTATACTGCCTTTGAGAGGTTATGATATTTGGGTTGAGATACTTTTTCTTGATGTTACTTTGTCCCGTAACTCAAGAGCAGAGCCCGGAAAATCCATAGCAAAACAAAAGACTGTCGCAATCAACCTAGTGTTAGAAACATTTTTTTATCGATATCGATAGTTGTGTAATATGAGAAAAAAACGGCCCACCAAATGAAAAAAAAATTAATGCAAAATTTCACATAGGTTTGCATAATTACACAGATACAGATGCAATTTATTCCTCGAAATCCACGTCAGTACACACAGCAGCACATGACGTCTTATTGGCACAGAATAAGTAATAGTACAAGTACAGAAATTTCACTTCCTCGTAAAAACGCTGTTCAGGCATGAAAAAACGTTCCTACTATATGCCTCTCTGACTATCGTATAACTTGTATTCATTCGCACGCGGCACGTGTAGTGCTAGGGTTGTCACG
Source organism: Hedya salicella (assembly GCA_905404275.2). Lineage (NCBI taxonomy): Eukaryota > Metazoa > Arthropoda > Insecta > Lepidoptera > Tortricidae > Hedya > Hedya salicella. The sequence goes on from FR990104.1 coordinate 4,505,022, forward strand.
CCAGGAATACATCAATGAGGACAAAAAATATTGTAGCTTACCAGATGGCGTTTGTGTAAAATGAGCCGACATTAAGTACAGTCAGCATCAAATTAGCTGACTATTTTACTACTGGCATATGTCGAATTGACGCTGACTGTACAAGTTACTTTACAAATGTCAATTAAATCGACAACTCAGCCGTTTCGTCAGTTTCGTAGTTATCGCATATAACGTCGTGATAAAAAAGACATATTTAATTTACATTTATTTAATTAACAAATTCTTATGTCATCCTTAAAAGGAAATAAAGATAACAGGATAGGAAAGGATAGGATGTTGTTAGAGCTTACTATGGGTTCCACAAAAAGGGCAAAACAAATATCTGTATTTACAATTGTGTGACTTTAATGTAATAATGAACCTATTTATTTATTATTATATATATATATGATGCGATAAATTCACCTCCGCATACTTACCTACTTTAAATCAGTCTTATAGGCATTGGTAAGAATCTGTTTGGAAACAGTTTGGTATAAATACCTACCTAATAACCGCGGTAGTTTAAAACAATGTAAGTAAAGGTAAAGTGTTTTATCTTTTGTACATACACAGTACCTACCGTGTACTTCTGTAGATGCTTAAATCTTAGTAATTAACGGTTTAAGTCATGAAAAGCACTATTTAATAATAAACACGAACCTACTTCCTAAGTAATTAAAAAAATTAACTTACTGTTCACAATTTGACAAAAAAAGAGTACTTTCCGTCCTTATAATATGTATTCAAACATCCATTTACAAAACAATTCACGTAACCTTTTTTTCAAAGTGCATTTCACGGCGTTTTTATGATCAATTATTAAGATAAGTATATGTATCAATACGACACGCTCCGCCACTGATCGATCCAGACGGCAGATCGCAGCGTACGCGTGCTTTCTCGCTCGACGCCAGCCCCAGACTGATCGCCTTAACCCGGTCTAGCCGGTGAGTAGGTAAATGTCTCGGTTCGCCCCGCCGACTGCAAGCCCTCTGCTATTGGGTTTGTTATAGTGATAGGAGTAAATATTATGATTGCGACATTCTTTTTTTTGCTATGGATTTTCCGGGTTCTGCTCAGGAGACAGTAGAGACAGGGTTACTTAGAAAAATGCTAATAATCTAGGCTATTATTTTATTGACGAGATGGGCCTTTGGAAAATGGACCTATATTGGCTAGAATATAATATTTTTGTTGCCGTATAGAATAGGCATGATGACGGAGTATGAAATAGTTATTTGTGCAACAAGAGAGCAAAGTTGTTTTTTGTTTCGAGTGCTGATTTTGAGTCCCGAGCAAGCGAAGGATTCTATGATTTCAAAGTTAGAATCCTTGTCGTAGTGAGGGACTCAACAGCACGAGATGCAAAAAAAATTGCTATCGTGTAGCACATATAACTTTTCACCTCAGCAGTGAGAACACATATTACAAATAAAAATGTATTGGTTAAATACCAATTTTATATAATTTATTATACTTATTTTTATTAAAATCCAATAATAAATTAAACATATAAACAATAACATAAAAGAAACATAATTTCTTTATTACAATTATCTTTTAATTTTAGGGTATTATGCGTTTCCGAACGTGTTTTCTTTGAGGTCGAATTCCTAAATCGAATTTCGAAGGGGTTTGTTTTTTTCACTCGCTTTTTTATATGCATGTGAAAGAGACAAAGCACAGTAAAATTCGAATGTTTCAAATTTATGACTGAACAATGTCAATTCGTGGCAATGAAGATTGAAAAAATAAAAAGCTACTTTGACCCACGCTCGAATCAAAATCGCGTAAAAATATTAGGAGACGTAGTTTTTGCTTTTCAAAATAATAAAAAATACTCAGATAAGTCGTTGTAAAGTTTAGGAGTGGGGGTTCGTGACGTCACTTCTAAGTACAATTTGTACCTAGGAGTGATGTCACGCGATATTTTGACTCATTGTATCCCCTTTATTTTTTGATAACGTAACAAAAGAAAAAATGTGACGAATATGTTTTATTTATCTGCATGACGAACTTAAATATTATTAAAATTGTGTCATCATCCCTATTGACTATGGAGTTTTTGTATAGAATTGTTTTTTATCATTTAAAATTCCAGGTTTAAAGAGTGATTCAGAAGACGTAACAATGGCAACGGCGTACAAAAAAAATAGATCGACCCGTTTAATATCCAATAGCAAAATCAGCCCGGTTTGTGAATAACTTGTATTATGCAGCATTTAACTGTATTGTATCGTAGATATTTCCCTTTCCATTGTTAAGTATATACGGGGTATAATAAAAACTCAATATCAATCTTAAGACCAATGAATAGCATCCAAAAAAAAAAAAAAAAACGATTTTTTTTAGAAGGAATTAAGTATGTTCGTTTTTTTTTACCAATATTAGAGGGGAAAAGTTTGTTTGGAAGATTATGGTGAATTCTGGAGGAATATTGTGGATAGTTAAAATAATACTAATTTAAGTGACAAATAGTATACAAAATAATCTATTTTTTGGCTATTCACTGGCTTAAGGCGTTTTTAAAGTTTTCGTTACACTTTGTGTCATAATGATCTGACTCTGTAGCGTGACATATATGGCCGTTTCCTGTCACTCCAATGCATGAGAGACGGGTGATGGTGCTATATGCTACCCCAATGTAAGGTAAAACCATTCGTGTAGTACCTGTCAATTTTACATTTCATATTTTTACGATTTTGTAATTTGTAAAAAAATACAAATTTGTGGGTAGTTGCTGGCTGGCTAGCTGGAACAAATGGTTGTTCTAGGGAACTGGGAAGACCTTTCTTTATATTTGTGTCCTATTTTTATTAGAATATATGCTTAATTGTTGGAAATACCATTTCCATTTTTTTACTAACAAAGAATACACAAGCAAGAAAGTTTCGGCCCCAGCTTTCAACAAACAAATGTGATGTGCCAAAACTTAAACGTTCCCTGCCCGGGTGCCCCTAATAGTGAGTCACACAATTGCTTGTCAGGAAGTCCATGCCTCCATTTTGGAGTCATTTCACCACGTACTGTTCGCTTTCGTACTGGATGCGCAATTGGGCTTATGACATTGTCAGATCGTTTGGTACGTGCAGTGAACGTGTTAAGAAGCTTATATAAGTACAATGGAAACATTGGCCTTGTTGAAATTAAATTTCCGATGACGATTTAATTATTTCTAGTCCTTACGAATGCTAAAAAGCTATATAAGGTGAATTTTATCTATTTCTAACTAATTTATTACCAAAAATGGATAGGAACTTCTTGTATTATTACACTATTTCGGCAACAGTAGTTGTTTTATGTCGTTGTAAACATGTTTAAGTAAAAGAAGCATAGGACAATAAATAAAATTGATATTAACATTTCCTATTTTGCTTGTATTAATGTTTTTGTAGTCTGAATGCTCTGTCGAAATGATAGGTAAAAATATCATTGTGGTATGTATACTTTTCATACGGTCAACGTTACAAAAATCTGGATATTTGGATACCTTGTCGCTTTAATATAATTAATAATCCATCCTGCGAGTTTATTGAATGAATTGATACGACAAGGGTCTAAGTGAGCATGCACATATTTAAAACTTTAATTGTACCACTGTTAGGAACAGGCGTCCCCTCACTATGATATGAAGCTAAGTCCCAATCTGGGACAAATTAAGACAAAATTAGATAGAACTCAAAGCTCAATATACATTTTATATACGAATTAATCCATAGGTACATAACAGTGGTAGTTATTTTTCAATTTTATGAGCCAGATAAATTGATTGAAATATGTTAAAGTTTTTCATTAATCAAGAAATGTGTAGATAGCTATATTAAGTAGATTTTAAACAGTTTAAACAACGGCTTGACGATAAAATCGGTAGGGTTGAACCAAAACTACAAAAATGTCAATCGCACACAACATTTTTATACTAATTTTAATTTTAACACTTATCATTTTATGATGCTAAATGTTTGTGCAATTTAGTATCCTTTTTTAGGTTGTCATCTGACTATATACATAATTTATTTATTATAGTTTTGGAAGCCCAAGGGCAACCTAAGTAAATTATACCTTACTGACGGGATTAGGATATTATTAGATGTTATGTTCATAAGTAGCTATTCGTTTGAGAGTGCAATAAATTTTGGATATAATTGTAGATCTTAACATAATAGAGTAAGAAGAAAAAATTGCGTTGGCCAAAGGTTAGTCTAATTAGCATGTTCTCTGTCCAGTGGCCAATATATGGGTCACAGTAAACTGGCTTCATCAGTCAGTGGCTCATATATGGGTCAAGGCAAAAAAAAATAAGAAGGGGTAGGAAAAAAGGCAGGCTAATGTTTAATTTATGAACTACAAATTTATTTGCTGTAAAAAAAATATGCCTCTATTATTGTTTATTATATGATTTTATTATTATCTATAACAATAATAGTAGGTGACCAGAATATTTAACAAAAGCACTCACGTTCAATCAACACTGCGACGCAGTCATTAGGCAATCATATAAGTCAAACTTTAATCTAGAATGTAATTTGTCTATCCGTTTTTCACTGATGAGGTTATGGCAGTACTTATATTGAAATGAGCGTACGTCGGAAGCGTTACGAATATGTTACCTACGTACTTTTTCATTTCGTATATATGACCCATATTGCTCATTTCATTTCATTTTTATATGCACGATCACGTATCAATCAACACTGCGAAGTTACTTTGGAGCTCATGAAATACAAACCAAGCCTGTATTTTTTGCTTTCCTAAAATAAAAGCGTCAAGCATATCTTTGTTTGTATGTACATTTCTAAGTATTTTTATAATTTTACATTATATGCAAATGTTACAAAAATAAGTACGTAATATGTATTTTGAAATTAAAATACATTAGTATTTATGATTGATGTAAAACATGTGCAATAGGACCGGAACTTTCGTGTGTATGATAAATGTTAATATAATTTATTTGTGAATCTATATAAAAATCTCATTTAAATTATGTTCCAAAGTTTAGCAGCTTAGCTGTTTATTATTAGTGCCTTTTAATATATATTGTTGAAATAATTTATTTAATAAACTACTGCTGATATTATTTCGTGTTTTACTCAACAGCTCACTGTCGTTCGTGTAACATTTTTGATGATTCACAATCCCAATAAAAATGTCCTTCCTGTTCCTACTTCCTTCATCTTTCTCAATGTCATATATTTTTCTACGCTCTTCTTATTTTGCTGTGGTCCATATATGGTACACGGACTTGTTAGCTAGTTGGAGCTAATTTATTGTGCTCCATATAAGTGATGCACTGGACTATGAACGTAGTAATCCTGTGCTGTGGACACAACTCAAATCGGTTAATAGAATTACGTGTATGAAATTCTTGTGCTGTGATTGGTGGATGGATATTATTGTCACATCCGCACAAGAAACATTATGTTTCTTTTCTATTCAGTACAGTGCAAGAGAGAGACGGCGTCACGTAGCCTAACCGTATGCAGTTATTGCTAGCCCGGCACGGCATAAGTGCTAGCTGGTTATGTAGTGTTGTGTAGACATATCGCTGGCCCAATATTACAAGTGATGAACATTGTCAAAGTGCCATAGTCTAATTTTAATTACCTTGAAAATGTAACATGGAACCCTGTAATATTAGGCCCGCGATATGTATCGATCTACATAATTACAAAATTTAACATTCAATTCCTTGAGCAAGTGTATTTATTAAGTACCTAAATAATTACCATGGATACACAGTTCAAACATTCGTCATTCCCCGAATATATTTTTCACTTCACTAGCTCGAAAAAGCTCCCTTATAGGGCCGAATCTGCGTAGAAAATTTAATTTTATCCGCTATCGTGGAAAAAATAATTTGAATTTCGAATTTATATATTTCTTAAATGTTTATTTGTTTGTTTTGTTATGTGTTTCATAGGTTCATCATTACTAGTTTTAAATGAAAATTAATTTTCACATCTCCTGCTCAAAAAGTACGTCATATTAGCTTCGCGAAGCGAGACTAAAATAGTACATTTAGCCTCTAGGGTTTAAAAGAAAGCCATATAAACTCATACAAAATTCAATGACACTGAAAAAAAAACTTGCGGCCAGCTACATACACCTTACGAATAATTAAAAACAAACAAACCAACCTGATCAGATTGGCCAAACTTTCTGATAGAATTGCTCAAACTGTCCTTTTAGTTTTTCATGAAATATACAATTTTAATGTTAAGTCTTTTTTATTTTCTCGCAGTCGAAGTGAAAAGCAGAGTGTTTAACACGTGGCTAAAAGCCATTATGACACTCAGATATATTTGTCCTCGCTCACTTCGTAAGCTCGTCCAAATAATCACTTCGTGTCATAATGGCTTATTTTAGCCCCTTGTCAAGCAATTTACTACTATTGAAATAAAAAAAATTAACGGATTATATCGCGTATATTATCTCATTTTAGTTCGCGACGTTTCAGAAGCTTTCCAGCTTTCCATGGTCACGGGTGGTGGGTCCAACCACAACTAAAATGAGATAATATACGCGATATAATCCGTTAAATTGTTTTATTTCAATAAGTAATAATCGCGGAAACAGAAGAAAATATTATAATCTACTACTATACCAACTATGCATTTAAGAGCGCTCTTTTCTTCGAAGTCGTGCACGCTTGGCAGAGTGGTCGGAGTGATTCAGTTATACTCTGCCGCTGCACGCGTGGTCGACGCCATGTTACTCTATGTTTGTCGGAGTGAAAATTGTCATTGATACTAAAGTTGTCACAGACTTGATCAGGTCTGTCCACCGTGTTGGAGAGCGTCCACGAGATCTTTTACCTTCGACTTTTCCTTATACTACCTAGCGTTCCATGATCCATGATCCCATCCTCGTCGCCACTGTTATATCGGGAGCAGGGACAAGTGAAACAAACGACTGCTTGGATACGCACTGACGTTTATTCGCCATGACACCTTATTTTAACAGTTAGTGGGCGCAGCCACTACATACATATAGTTCGGCTTCGAGCCCTAAAGTTTGTTCTTCAATATGAATGTTGTAGTGGCACGTGCTAAATCGGTAGCTAGCGGCTATGCGATAATAGCGACAATGGCCTTTGTTTGAAACATTAGGGCTCGACGCGAAAAACTCACCTGGGAATAGCCGAACTATAACAGAGTCCTCGTTACGGGTGATCGGTCAGGAGAACTTGACGATATTAAGAATGCTATTCACATCGTATTTCTTTTTTATCTCGCCAGCCATGTCGCTTGCCCGCGACGCCACAGACATGCTGATGGGCGGAACCTCCGCCATGTTTGCGACCATATTCACGAACCCCATCGAAGTGGTCAAGACGCGGCTGCAACTGCAAGGCGAGCTTAAGGCCAAAGGGCATGTTGTCCACTACCGGAGCGTGCCGCACGGGCTGTTCGTGGTCGCGAAGAATGAAGGGTTCGGAGCCCTGCAGCGGGGGCTGCCGGCTATGCTTGGGTTCCAGTTCTGCCTTAATACCTTCAGGTGAATAAAGTTGATGGGAAAACTCCGTCGCTCGTTGCTAATATACCGCATTCCCGAAATACCAGATTTTGCAAAATATCGGGTTATCAATATACCACACTCTTAGCTTACCACATTCCCGTTACACCAGGTTGACCAGGTTATAAAATTGAAAGGTATTCATGGAACTAAATCGTTTTAAGAATGTGCTATACTGAAAATTCGGTATATTGGTAATGTGATAAATCAAGAAAGTGGTATTTTGCAAAATCTGTTTTTTCCGGAATGAGGTGTATTAGCAAAGAGCGAACTTCGTTTCGGGTTAAAATCTGGGTGCTTTAACTAGCACCTAGGTTCTAAGAGTAGGTAATATGTATGTATAAGTTTCCTCTTTATCGAATGGAAGTTTCCTTTCTCCTTCTCCTTCCTTAAATTGCCTGCAGGTGTCATTGGTATCAGGTCCTACCAAAGGTGTGGGATGTCATTAAATAGGTCTTTCAAAAATATTGCGGGTTTATAAAAAAAAACAAGTTCATAACGTTTGTGAAATATTAAGCTGTAGAGTGCTATTTTATTGTTAGACTAAAGTTTCCCTAGCCCCTGTCAGCCAAATAGTTGTTTATAGATATGTGAAAAAATCCATTGTAGCAGTATAAATAACGAAATTAAAATGAAAATACGAGTAATTGTCTACTAACTCATAAAGCGTACTTGGAGAAGTAAAAATTTCGTAAAAATTCCTTTGAAAATTACTTAAATAACGTTATTTGCTGTATATAACAGGTAGTAGACAAGTTTATGAACCTTGTAAAAATAAAAATATACAAAAATAAAATTATAAATAACATCTTTAATAAGAATAGTTTCAAATTCATAATAATGTTTAAGGACGAGCCACATCGCATGCGCGTGCGTGACGTGCACGTAGATGTGCGCGTAAGAGATAATACACCGGTTGCGTAACGTGTGCGTACGCACGCCACGCTCACGCATCCGGTGTGAATCGGCCTTTACGCTCGAATAACGCAGGCGGCATTCGGCAGTAGGTAACGGGCCATACGGAATTTCAAATTTCAATTTATGAAAGGGCAAAAAGCCCTTTTCTTAATTTTCATTACTATGATTGGTAACTACGTAACATACATTGCGCGTGATTTTATGAGGTACATACGTACTCATACACGTGGTTTTTGTAGTACAAACTGGGTTTTGAAATACTTTCCTGGGAACGAGTGGTACTACATTTTATTTTATTTTTCATCATCAGCTCGGTGATTGTTTCAGATTGGGCGTGTTCCGGATAAGCGAGAGGCGTGGCTTGACTACGGACGCCACAGGGCGGACGTCGGTGCTAAAGGGCGCGGCGGCGGCCGGCGTGGGCGGTGCACTAGGATCCATCGCTGGGACGCCGTTTTTCCTCGTCAAGACCCGGTTACAGGCTCAGGTATAAAAGCAATTCAGGGGGACTTATAATGGTCGCGTTATCGCGAGATAATCACAAATCACTCGTCGTTTTGAAACGAGTGTCACTTTCTTAAAGTATATGAGTTGGACAAGTGCTTTTTCGTGCGATAAACATAATTATTTATTAGCAGTAATATCAGTAGTTTTGCACTACCGGTGCAAAACTAGCTGACATAAAGGACAACTTATAACCAAGGAAAATAATAACATTGTCCGCAGATTAATGTTAAATTTAATTTCTTTATTGGAATCTCGCATTTCCAATACTTGGGCTTAGCTTTTTTATGTCCGCTTGGCAACTTTTGTTAAAGTTTTACACATGTGCCGATTACTGTTTATTAGAATTAATAATCACAACATAACTCGAATTTCTCGTTATTCCAACACAATAGACGAGGTTAAATCGCGTATAAATATGATTTATTTTATTACCTTTCGTTGGTAATTCCTCGACGTTTCGGACGTCGCGGTACGTCCATAGTCTCGAAGGAACTGGAAGCGCGTGTCAACATCTTGCCGCGCGAGTGTTTCGATCTACCCGCGCTAGCTCTTAATTATTCATGGAACACTAAGGAAGACCGAAACACTACACTCACGACCTCTGGCGAGTTATCGAATGACGGTTCATAATGTTAACATTTACTAATAACTGGATTCCACGAAGATGAAAATTTGGAGCCCTATTCTCTAATGAAATTTCGGTGTTTCTTAATTTCAATTGATTCACAAACGATTCTACTATACTAGTTTCTGTTTGATCCTATGGTTGACTGGCAGAGAATGACTTAAGGCCCTAAGTTAGTCATTTGTACCTTATTGTATTGGGCAATAAAGTTTAAATAAAGATAAACGCGGCAATCATACGCGCTAGAGTATGTAACTGATACAAAAAACTCCTAGATGCCATTATTAGAGGATACTATAGCTCGGAAGCTCAGATAGCATTGGCTTTCATGACTCTGTTTAGTTTGTTATTTAAGAGCCGAAACACATAACCGCGTTGCGGCGTCGCGCCGCTAAAATTGGCAGTAGCGTCAGCGCCGATTTTAGTGGCGCGGTGCCGCACGGCGGCACATATTTTAGCAACAACTAACCGCGTTGCGATACCGCAACGCTAAAATCGACAGTGGCGCCAGCGCCGATATTAGCGGCGCGGCGCCGCTTGTTGCCACTTGTTGACAATGATGCAGTTTGTTTCTATCACTCTTGCAAACAACAAGCGTCAACCCGGAAGCAATTTTAAAATGTCTGACGTTGACATTGATTTATTTATATCTTTGGTTCAGGAACGCCCTTGTTTGTGGGATTCTAGTGATGAAACTTATAAAGACAAATTTATAAAACAAGACGCTTGGAAAAGCATTTGTGAAATAATTTATGAAAATTATAACGAAAAAGACGCTGCCGAAAAATCTAAATTGGGTAAGTAGTGTAGTCTTTTCTTTTGAAATAATCAATTAAAGAAAAGGGCTGTTATTTGCAAATAATAGCGTCGCCATTTTCAGTCCCTTTCTTTAAAAATCCGAGTTATAAATAAAAATATTTAATGGTACACAGAGAATTAATCATTCGTTTAACAATCACAGAACATAGGACTAGTACTTTGTTTATTAAAAAATATGGTGCTCTAATCCTAAAAGGTAAACAAATACTATAAATAAAATCCTAAATTGCTATTTAAATTGTTTATTAGCAGTTTACAATAGACTGAATGAAATAAAGTATTAGGAAGAGGAAGGAGAATAGGAAGGTTCATATTTTTTTTAATTGCCAACTAAGGGTACCCACATCACTAGAAAAGTAATTACAATATGTATTTCTTATTAAATGTGGGCTCATACTATTTTCATTAGTTGTCGGCGAATGCAACATTTGAAGATCAGAATCATTAACGATAATGTCATCAGTCGCTTGTACTCCATCTCGATTCAAAACAAAGTTGTGTAGTACACAACATGCCTTAATAATGTCTGTAGCAAATTCATATTGCACATTCATAGCTCGGTGTAATATGCGCCATTTATTGGCTAGGATGCCGAAAGCGCACTCCACATATCTTCGGGCACGACTCAACCGATAATTGAATATTCTTTGTTGTACCGACAAATGCTTCCCTGAGTAAGGGCGCATGACGTTATTCGAGATTGCGAATGCTTCATCTGCCACAAAAACAAATGGAGTTGCATTTTGATTACCTGGTAAGGGCTTTGGTGCTGGAATAGGTAATTTATGTGTCATAATCAATTCATAAAGTTTCGAGTTCTGGAAAACGGTGGAGTCACATTCCTTTCCATATGCTCCTATATCGACAAAAATGAATCTATATCTAGAATCAACAAGAGCTAATAAAACTATTGAATTATAACCCTTATAATTGTAAAATAGTGATCCACTGTGCGCAGGACACCAAATACGGACATGTTTACCATCGAGAGCTCCTATGCAGTTAGGAAAATTCGCTTTCTTGTCAAACTCAACAGCGACATCTTCTAGAAGCTGTTTTGTTATAGGAGGTATATTTTGACTTGATAGATGTTTCCATATGGCGCGACAAACAGTCCTCACAATTTTCGATATTGTACTTGCTCCTCGATAGTAATTTTTATGCATAATTTTGAAGTCACTGCCGGTTGCTAGAAATCTGAAATGAAATAATAATTAGTAGGCATGTAATAAAATAATAAAAATGTAGGTATACTAATACAAGGTGCTATTAATTTATCTACGCAAACTGCTACAGGTGATTAGTATTGCTAAAGTTGAATTACTTTTCCAAAGACACATGTACTAAAAAAATAATTTACATTTTGCTTGTTCAAGGCAAAGTCAATCAGATTTTACTTACCTAAATCAGGAACAAGCAGTTTGTTTTTTTTTTAAAGTTATTCAGTTTCAACAACATTTTCACCTGTAAAAGTTTGCGTACCTACATCATTTTTAAAGCTCCTTATTTATTTGGTAAACTATTATTTGTGTATTAATCTTCATTACTATTTTTCATTTGTAATGCTTTCTGTTTCAGGTAATGAACTAGTTAAGAAGTGGAAGGCCTTAAAGGATAATTTTAGTAAATATCAAAAAAAAAAAAAAAATGCTAATCCGTCTGGAGCTGGAGCTGCAAAATTTAAAGAATATCACTTGAATAAACAATTACAGTTTTTGAAAAAGGTTTCACAAAATGCAACTGATTCCAGTATAAACGTAGTGGAAGGAGATAGTGACACCCAAAATGAAACAACAGCATTGCCTCGTTACCAAAGTCAATCACGAAAACGAAAGGCAAATGAGAGGGATGACTTTGAAGAAAATATTCTTGAAATATTAAAAACACCGGAGAATAGACATTTGCATTTTTTCAAAGGGATTTTACCATCTCTTCAAACATTGAATGAACATCAAACATTGATATTCCAAAGTCGGGTGCTTCAAATACTAACGGACATTCTTCGGCCTTCAATTCAGCAATATACACCTCACGGCTATTCTCAAGGTTATCAGCATCAGGGCTATAATCAAGGATATTTAACTCAGAGAGATGATAATACTTTTCAGAGTGGCTACCACACTTCTACTCCTGGAGGTTCGAATCCTGCAACGAGGACTGCCACATCCTCACAGATACATTCCGAGCAATCAAACCAACAACGTCCAATAAATTCACCATTTACCCTGGACGAAACGTCAGGTACACAATCCTATGGTACACAAGACGATGAGTTTGATTTTTCTTAAATTAATCATTGTATTTTTGAAAGACCTATTAAGTATTCTAAGTATAAGTAGTTAAGTAAGTATCATGCAAAATCCTTAATTTGATTCCTAGTACCATAAATATCAATAAAAAAAAATAAAAAACGTATTTGTTTTACTTTACCTTACTGTCAAGCCCAGCATTTCCAAAGCAGTAACAGGTTTCCTTCCTTTAATATTTTTTTTCTGTATATATTCTGATAACCCGCTTAATAGCTCTTTAAATGATGATACACTCATTCTAAAGTAGGCGAAAAACTTTTTTCGTCTATCTTTAATGCTTTGTATTTTCGAAAAAAGTACTCGCCATCGGGATTTATAGCCTTATTAAATGGATGTATCCAGTATCTTCGTTGTCGTTTATTTAAAACAGCGTAATGTCTTCTTAATAACAAATAAGCAATAACTTTCTTACGACGCTCCATGGCAGAGAGACACGTCTATCCACAATCAAAACCCACGAGGAACTGGTTACTAAAACGCTCTTTTTCGCGACGCCACAACGCAAATTTGCCGACTTTAGCGTTGCGGTGCCGCAACGCGGTGAATTATGCGCCGCCGTGCGGCACCGCGCCACTAAAATCGGCGCTGACGCTACTGCCAATTTTAGCGGCGCGACGCCGCAACGCGGTTATGTGTTTCGGCTCTAAGGGAGTTATACATTACCTACATGTTTCCGAACGTATTAGCGTTGACTTGACAGCGCCTCTGGCGGCGCTAAGGAACACTTACATACCATTCTACAAATAACCTAACGTTACAATCCAGATATAATCAAGAATAGGACGACATACCACATACCAACTGACAGACTCAAATCAAAATAGTGTCATAGATAGACTAGGTCCACTATCGCGGCTCGGGGCGCCTGTGCGCGGCAGCCCCCACACACTATACTGAACGCAAAGCGAACTGACGATCGAGATCATACTGCTATCTCTTTCACACCTGTTAACCCCTCGAATGTTATGTCAAAATTTATGCCAATTAAATTGAAGTTCAATGAAATTTTTACATATGGTTTAAATGCCAAAGTTTTCTACGCACATGTATTGTGCGCAAGACACTTGACCACGGAAGTGTGAACGAGATAGTATTAATGATTTCGGTTCAGGTTGCGGGCCAGTTCGTTTTGAGTTGAGTATAAGTGCCGAGGACGCCGTGGCGCCCTACCGCATAGCATATCGACAACGGTAACAGCAGACATTCCGCCGTCCAAATCAAAAACTTACGCTACGAATAACCTAACTTTCTACTATTGCTTATAAAATATCAAATTGTTAGTACAGTCAGACGAGACAAACACGAAGGCTTGTGTCCTAAAAAAATATAATAACTCCTCAGTTAGATTATCAGAAAATATTGGACACGTATATTTTCTTTTGTCAATTTATCAAATGGCGAACATCGCAAGTAAATACGCCACGAGCGTTTTTAAACCACCGTTAGATACACCGTTGCATACAATACTTTTTCTACGACTACCTACTTTTAAATAAAACAAAATTAGGGTATGTATGTACAGTTTGTTTATTTATGGAAACAAAAGATACTTTATCTGTTTAAGTACAATATTTAATTAGAAAAAAGAAAGAAAAAATAAATAAATTATTTATTTAACGTTTATTATCTTTTCAATAGTAACTTGGAACTTAAAAGTTACAATTTTTGGTGGGAACTCAAATATGACGTTTGTCTATGGTTTGTTATTTTTTTAATTTGTTTGCACTGGATAGTAATGACACTGACAACTGTCTAGTTTAATAAAAATATCTACAACTAGCTTCTCTCCGCGACTTCGTCCGCCTTAAATTCGGTTATCGCGAATAAGGGTATTTATCCGGGATAAAAAGTAGCCTATGTCCTTCCCCGGGACTCAAACTATCTCCATACCAAATTTCATCCAAATCGGTTTAGCGGTTTAACCGTGAAGAGGTAACAGACAGACAGACAGACAGACAGACACACTTTCGCATTTATAATATTAGTATGTATGAATAAAATTTGATAGTTAAAACAGAATTGATGATGGCTTTGTTACATACAATAGTAAATAACTTAATAATAATACAATGTTATGGCTTTTTGTATTTTACTTTTTATATATTGTAAAAAACCTACCCTAAGATTGAAAATAAATAAGTATACAATGTTTAACTTGTAAATTTGAGTTTATTTTCTGTAATATTGTTTTTTAAGAAGTTGTTACTGATGTTATTACTTACTTAATAATTAGAACTGAAGCCTTACGTCAAAAATAAGTTAATGTTATTATCTTGGTAAACAGTGCTTTTATGAAAAATGTATGAACTATAAAAGCACGCTAAACAATGCTTTTATAGACCACAGAGCATAGAGTTTTTGCCAACTTATTATCGGTCTCATTGTATATGACTTAGCGACTATGTAAATGACGGATAAAAAAAGTACAGGAGTAGAAAAAAAATATAAAGATATAGCCCGTTAAAGTTCCCCGTGACGTCACGCCGTGCGACCGTTTTACGCACGGCGTGACTTCATGCGCCCTCACTCCCAAACTGTGGCGCTCTTTATCTTTTTATTTTTTCATTTGATTGACAAAAGAAAAAATACGTATCCAATTTTTTTTGATAATCTAACTGACAGACAAGCATAATATTTTTTTTACCCAGAAACTACCCTATTGTGTACGACTACAACAATCTTTATTTTGCATCAACAACAGTCATATTTGTTTTATTTCAGGCTGCAAAAGCGATATCAGTGGGTCACCAGCACAAGCATACCGGGACTTTCGAAGCCCTCGCTGATATTTACGCTAAGGAAGGCTTTAAAGGTATTGAATGACGTTAATAATGAAATGAAATAATGTTTTTTATTCTGTAAGTAGGCCACAAGGGCACTTTTACAAGCCTGACTCTACGGCGTTTCCCAAGAGGAGACCACTGAAGAGAAGAAAGCCGAAACAAACTCAACAGTCAGTCATTTTTTCGAAATAACTCTTATATCTATTACAATATTCGTGCTTAGCCTAACCTAAATATATGTTTTGAGTATAAACTCAATGCGTAGTTCTTCAAGGAAACATATCAAAACTTATAAAAGTAAAAAAAAAATCTAGAATATAAAAAAGCAAAATAGTGATTTTTATTTAAAACAACTTACATACGTTTGATATGCCACCTTATAAGAACCGTGTCCCGGTAGAAAGTAAATAATTTGGTTTCTGTTTTGGGCCATGCATTTTTGTCTGTTAAATAGTCCTCTACCCTATAATAAGCCTTTGCCATTAGGGACTCTTTTAAGTACTTTTTGAGAGCTGGAAACGATAATTTCAAAGCATCATCTGGTAGCTTATTATAAAAATGTATACATTGGCCTACGAATGATTTGGCTACTTTACGAACGCGGAACTTTCTAATAGCGATTTTCTTTTTATTTCTAGTATTAAAATTGTGGATATCTGAATTCCTAGTAAAAGACTCAAGGTTCTTAATAACATAAATAATATTCTCATAAATATATTGGGACGCTACGGTTAATATGTTGATGTCTTTAAAAAGTTCTCTTAAGGAGTCACGGGAGTTCAAGTTATATATAGAACGAATCGCTCTTTTTTGTAACACAAATATAGTCTGTATGTCAGCTGCTTTGCCCCAAACCCGAATACCGTATGACATGATACTATGAAAATAACTATGATATACTAAGCGAGCAGTATCAACATTGCTCAATTGTCTAATTTTTCTAATAGCGTAAGCTGCTGAACTTAATTTACCTGCAAGTACTGCTAAATGGGGACTCTATTGCAAGTTCTTGTCCAGTGTTATACCTAAGAATAATGCCCTATCCACCATTTCTAAACATTCACCATTGAGCGATATAGCAGAATCCACTGCTCTAACATTCGGTAAAGCAAATCTAACACATTTCGTTTTCTTAGCATTCAATACCAGATTATTAATATTAAACCATTCAAGTACTTTAACTAGTACACTATTAATTTCGGAATAGTCTGTTGCTTTCCGGTCAACTTTGAAAATTAATGATGTATCATCAGCAAATAGTACTATATCAGAAAGATTTTCTACTATAGATGGTAAGTCATTTATATAAACTAAAAATAGAAATGGCCCTAAGATAGAGCCCTGTGGCACTCCTAGCTTAACTGCAGCTCCACTGGATTGGGTTCCATTTACAACAACTGTTTGTGTTCTATTGCTGAGATATGAAGACATAAGGCTTAAGGCATTTATAGACAGGCCATAATGTTCTAATTTCAAAATGAGTGTTCCATGATCAACGCAATCAAATGCCTTAGAAAGGTCACAAAAAACTTCAATTGCATCACAAGATTTCTCCCAGATGTTGTAAATATATTTAATGAGTACAGATGCTGCATCAGCCGTGGAACGTCCCCTTGTGAAACCGAACTGTTTACTACTAAGTAGTTTATTTCTATTGAAGTGTCCCAGCAGATCCATCAACATTAACTTTTCGAAAACTTTACTTAATACAGGTAGTATAGATAAATAGGGATGATGACTAAATTTTAATAATTAGCCCGTCATGTAGATTAATAAAAAATATTGGAGACGTATTTTTTCTTTTTCAAAACATAAAGGCGATACATTGAGTCAAAATGTCGCGTGGCGTCACTTTTAGGTACAAATTGTACCTAGGAGTGACGTCACGAAACCCCTCTCCTAAAATTTAATGCGATTTATGTGAGTATCTTTTTAAAATTATTGAAAAAACAAAAAATACGTGGTGAAAAATTATTTGGCTTCTCGTCTCGTGCCAATTGTTATTTGTAATGCAAGGTTGCAAAGTTGTTATTTGGCGCGAGTGCTTTCAAGGCACGTGAAGCTAAATAATTTTGCAGACATGCGAAACTCACAACTCTTCACCTCACTAGATCGAGGAAAATGTGAGATGTAAGAAAATGTATGAAATTATAACAAACCGATTATTTTTCATTTATCACACCCATAACAAAACAAACATAAAAAAAATCGAACTTCATATGACTTTTCTCCAACTTGCTCGAAAATGTTCCCATTAATGTAGTAAAAACACACCGCGAAGTCCATCGTTATATACGTTGACACGATAATCAATAAATAAAGTGGCTTTACTTCCCGAACATGCCTGGGAAGTATACATTATTGTGCAGGTTTTTACTATTAATTTCATCCAAGACTGAAAATTCACCATAAAGCCAATTGACCAATAGTAATGTACAAAAACCGAGATTTAAAAAAGCCTGAAATTGTTTTCTGCGTTTAGTTAATGCCAATAATAATAGGAAAGCGAAACAATAATTATTGTGTCCAAATCATAATACAGTTTATTTAGTCTTAATGATCTTCTGGGACTGATAAATATTTTGTAGCGAAGGCATGTTTTTTTAAATATTGTGCATTTTGGAATTTCCGATTCAACTAAAAGTATTAATGCATATATTTATATTAACTATTCCTATACGTTTTCTTTTTATTTATTTTCATTAGTATATTTTATGTGGAACCAAATATACAATTCGGACCCAAAACTTTGAACTTTAATATCCTTAAAAAAAATTAAGGCGGGAACGTGAATTTCATTTTGTCAATGATTGTCTGCCGTGTTATTTTTACGAAAATAAGTTATATAATCATGTGTCAAGCGAATTTTTCAACGCAGACTTGCGAAAATATCTATTGATTTGTCTAGGATTATTCCGCGGCGTTCAACCCCAAATACCTCGCGGCGCGGTCGGCAGCGCTTCCCAAATGGTGTCCTTCGCATACGCCAAAGAGTGGCTAGTGTCGCACAACCTCATAGTAGACTCCCCCATACTGCTGTCGTTCGCCGGCGCCAACCTGGGTGGGCTTGTAATGACCGCCTGCCTCAACCCGTTCGATGTCGTCGCCACCCGCCTCTCCAACCAGCGTAAGTGACCCTGAACAACTATCTGATCTTCGAAGCGTCTACGGCACTATACGAAATAGTTCATACTGATTTACACGGTGTAGAATAAAAAATAAAACCGCCCTAGTAGGAGTCTGACTCGCGTACCGAGGGTTCAGTTCACATTTTCACTTATTCCGACTTAACTGGCCGGTTGAATTAAGTTTACCTCTCATCTGTATGGCGTCACATTCAAATGAGAGGCAAACTTAACCAAACCGGGTGATTCAAAAATGATTGGTGACGTTTAAAAAAAAATTAACACGGACAGATATATGGTTATAATATTCTTGTAACATTGATATTATAAGTACAGAAAATTTCAGTTTTTTCGCTTGCTAAATTTCGGAGATAAAGGAGGGGAAGGGTATTTTTTCAATTTTCCTCAATAAAACAAAATTTAAAGATATATAATTTTTAGATCTATAAAATTGTGCAGAACAAGCCCTTCCATTATGATACCCTACTCGTACTTGACCTAGCTAGACTTAAAATTTTGCCCCCCCGCCCCCCATGACCATGTTTATAACTGTTCCTAATTTCACATCGATAGCATAAGTAGTTTTTACGGACTCTGTACTGGTCTGTTAAAGCGCCATATCTCAGGAACAATTTATGCTATCTATTTGAAAGTCATTTGAATGACGATACTTTGTAAAAAATTGGCTCATCCCACTTTTGTAAAATGTAGGTCGCGACATAAGTTTACTCAACGTAGATATATATGTATGTATGTATACAGAATATCCCTAAAACTAACGCCAAAATGAAGAGGGGTGATAGAAAACCTCATAAGCTACCGTATTAAGTAAGTTTGACCTTCATAAAAAGTTCTTGGTTTTAGAGATATTGGCACTTTTAAAAAACTCGTGACTTTATGATTTTTACTTTAATTCGTTTTTATTTTTACCGACAAAGCATCATGAAATGTAATATATTTCAATTACATTCGATAGGATATGTTTTTGGTAACATGCTGCAGAAAAACAGATTTACAAAATACTTAAATTTGCAGTGGTGGCAATCGACATACTGACGCAGGGTATCAAAAGTCACGAGTTTTTTAAAAGTGCCAAGATCTAGAAAACCATAAACTTTTTATTAAGGTCAGATTTACTTAATATGGTAACTTATGAGCCGTTCTATCATCGCTCTTCATTTTGGCGTTGGTATTAGGGACACCCTGGAGAATACATATTGTATGAAAAATTTACCATGTCGACTTTAATTTCAACCCTTAGCACTGTTGTGCCCGCTCAGCGCCTCTTTTTGTGCGATATATGGTCATAAGGACACTGTTTAACTATAAGTATTTAAATGGTAAAGAATACCCTTCTATTTTCCAGCGGTGGACGCTAACAACCGAGGCAAGTTATACTCTGGAATGGGGGACTGCTTCTACAAAATGGTGCGTTCAGAAGGAGTCAGCTCCCTATACAAGGGTATTGGAGCTAACTATCTGAGGCTGGGCCCTCATACCGTACTTCTATTGGTGTGCTGGGACCAGCTGAAGATATTGGAAGATTACTTAAGAAAGTGATGTTAACGCCATCTGTTGAGACGTACTTGAAGTTCTATAGAAGTGGGTTTTTGTCGGAGTAAAAATGTATCGAAGCGACCTTTTGGGGCTGAGTCCTCTCTCTGTACTGCTTTTGGTGTGCTGGGACCAGCTGAAGTTAGTAAAGGATTACTTAAGAGAGTGATGCTAACGCCATCTGTTGAGACGTTTTGGCCACGGTAAAATGTATCAAACCGATCTTTTGAGGCTGGGTCCTCCCTCTGTATTGCTACTGGTTTGCTGGGACCAGCTGAAGATATTGGAGGATTACTAAAGAAAGCGACGCTAACGTCATCTGTTGAGACGAACTTGAAGTTCCATAGAAGTGAGAGTTTTTATCGCTATAAAAAGATATCAAAGCGAACGGTCAAAATCGTCAAAAATAGATGACGTAATTTATGAACAGCCGCTAAGGCTATCTGTTGATACATACTCGCACTCCCAATTAAGTAGGAATTAACGTTGCAATTCTAAAGAACTTCACCTACAACTCTATAAAAAAATGGAAAGAACTTTTGCATTCGTTTTAATTAAACACTAAATACAGGGTCGACGAAGTGAGATATATTTATAGTGTAAGTAATAAATAAGTATAAAAACATTCCCAACTATTTTATAGATTTTGTGTTCGTTGGTTATTAAATTCATTGGAAGAGAAAATATTTAATTTTTATAACTTTATTTATCTAGAAAATATACTATGATACTGAGGTTCAAGGCGTTTCATTTTACAATTTATAGGTAATGCCACTGTAAAACTATCCAAAAATCATAACAAAAACACGGGTGGACGGATTTCAAAGATTTTGACACAGGAATGGACGTCCAAGGAGAGTATAGCATACATGTATCCTATACTCTAATAGGTCTATTAGGCCTAATAGGTCTCTAGTAGCCTAATTGGCTCTAATAGTTAGACCTATTTGAGCCAATTAGGCTACTAGAGAGGCCTATACTTTAATAGATCTATTAAAGTTGCTAGGTGCCCCTAGTAGCTACTAAAATTATCCAAGCAAAATTTTACGATATTTCAGAGATAAAAAAAGAACAAAGTATAATTTTGTAAATACATATTTAATTGCACAAGATTGTCATCATAAAGCATCGTCAGTATCTTAAAGAAAACTACAGCTGAAGTCATAACCATGTATACATATTAACTTCCAATAATTTATATTTCATAATTGTATGCATTACTATGTCCTCAACTGCACATTATTTCAAACATATTGTCGAATTTGGCATTTTTATTACATAAGCTCTTAGACGGACACAAAAAGGGAAAAATTAGCAAGTCCCGCAAAATGTTCCACCTCTCCCGCATAGGTTACTTTTAGCCCTTTGAGCGCCAAAGACGGTAAATCACGTCAAAGAAAAATGTTGCCACGACGTCATTTGCCGCTATACGGTATCATACAATTGGTTTATTGGTTGGCATGTGTGGAGTACGGTTTCCCGTCAACACGCTGGGCGCTCAAAGGGTTAATACGTTCACTGTCCCCGTACAAAACGATCTGATAATATCTTAAGTCCAAATGCGCATCCAGTATGGAAAAGAGACTCCACAGTGGAGGCATGACACTCCTGACAGGCTATTGCACCCAGACAGCGGCTGTGTTATGATAGGTCCTATATTAAATGGCACTGATATGACCGCATTTTTCTCCCTTTATTTTTTCTAAGATAATCTTAAATATTTAAAGACTGTCTACATTTATAGGAAATTATTATTTCAGGGTGTTTGTCTAAATATACGCTGCAACGCTTAATTATAAAGATTGCTCCTACAGATCTTAGCGACGGATTTCAATTGGCAAGAGAATATTGGTGTTTCAATATTTTATACTATTTTACTTAAACTATGTAGGCAGTAAGCTAATCAGTTATAAGCTTATAAGACCACATTATATCGTACGATCATAAGTACATGATCATATTTAACAGTCTGCTGACAAAAATAATCAGCAAGCTATCAAGCCTGATGGGCTCGAATGTTTGTGACTGTTTTTAATTTATTTAGGTATTATATAAGTATGTATATCGTCCCCTAATTACAAGGTTTGCTTAGTTTGAGACTAGGTCGATTTGTGTAAGATTGTTCCTGATATTTATTATTTTATATTTAAAACATACGACAGCACTCGAGTCTGATCATTTTTAACATCGTACTGGAGTAAGGCAAGTTTTCATATGACAAATAGTTTTTTTTTATCTTTATTAAGAGCTTTATCGCATGGCGATTATGTCACTCTATTAAGCCATTGGTGACAATTCTACTCCTCATCAATTAGTGAGACTCAGTGTCACTAGCTTAAACAGCGCCCTGGCATAGTCCGACAATAGTTAATATTTATTATTTCACGGTAATAATAACCTATTTTTTAACGCATTCGTGTAAATACCCTTCAAATACTACCATGTTCCAAATGATTCTAGCTTCAATGAGCATTTCTAGAAACCGTCTACCCACTGTCAAAATCGAGCACAAGATTGCGCCAATGAGGGTTTACTAAAATCACCAGTCGGCGGCACCGTGACGTAAGGTCTAATTGACAAGAAGTGTCCAAAATCCACCAATCACAGCACCGGATGCTGACACTTCTTGTCAATTAGACCTTATGTCACGGTGTCGCCAACTGGTGATCTTTCCATTCCAGAAAACCCACATTAGTGACGAAATTATTTTTAAAAATATTTACAAGGCCCCGCCAATACTAACACCTCACACCATGGGCCCGTTTTATAAAAGCTTGTAAACTGTATTACAAACGGAGATCTCCTTCAACAATATGAATTAAAAAAAGATTTCCACTTGTAATACAAGTTACTGGGGCCAGTTATAGTGACCAAACGCAAAATTTGCTTGAAGTCGTAAAAAGACTGAATAACTTGTTTAACTTTAGGTCATTATCATTCTAACGATTCGACCTATCTGTTCCCTGGTCATATTTATGTAAAAAGGAAGCACCATACATTTTTACCGTTTAGCCGTTTTGGCCTGATGAAGCCACAACGCACCCCAAAACTACACCACCGCCAAATAAGAGATTGTGCTCCTTACCTTCTACACCCCATAGTATAGAAATTACCCAGCACACTGTCTATATATATATATATTACAGATTATCTTATTCCCAAAATATAACGCTACCACGCTAATTTGATTGCCAATATGAAAT
Organism: Hedya salicella; assembly: GCA_905404275.2. Taxonomy (NCBI): domain Eukaryota; kingdom Metazoa; phylum Arthropoda; class Insecta; order Lepidoptera; family Tortricidae; genus Hedya; species Hedya salicella. The sequence continues at coordinate 4,528,407 of FR990104.1, forward strand.
CAGCGTGCGCAGACGCTGTGCTAATGAGGCGCTTTATGCAGCGTGCTGAGATTTTAACAGACTTGAAAAAGAGGGTATCAATTGATGTTTGCATGCATGCGTGTATGCTTGTGCGTTTTTATTCCACCATAACTTCTGGACGCTTTATTTAAAGTATGCTCAGTGATATTTGTTTAATCACGTGAATCGATTACAATTGTTGTTTTAAAAATTACAGCAACTATCCCAATAACATATGAGACAACCGATCTTGAAACTTACAAACTATTTCAATGTCTTCGTAGTGAGGTGATTAAAATCAAAACAAAATTGAGCAAATGAGAGCAAATGAACACAAAATCAATAGAATAGGTGGGTAAATCAACTTTTAGACCTATATTTTTGAGATCTCTGGCGTTACCGAAAATGTCTCTGGAATTACCAAGAAATCGGGATTCTAATATGATATTTTCTTGCATATTAGGTTTAATAGACGGGACATTTAACGTTTTAACGTACTTTGAAGATTCTAAGTTTTTAAGGTTCCGTACTAAAGGTAAAACGGGACCCTATTACTAAGACTCCGCTGTCCGTCCGACTGTCTGCAGTAGGCAGTATCTCATGAACCGTGATAGTTACACAGTTGAAATGTTCACAGATAGCCGCTATAACAACAAATACTAAAAACGGAATAATTTTGTCTGTCTGCCTTTGTCAGTAACCAATATAAAATGACCGAACACCGCGTACATTTTTCTTAGGAGTAGGGTTCTGCTAACAGGCCGTTTGTAGCGTATACTTTGTAAGGAACCCTCGGTGCGCGAGCCCGACTCGCTCTTGACCAGTTTTTTATATGTCATTACAACCTTCGCCCTACGAATAAGAGACGAGATAGGCAAGTTATTCAAATTATATTTGAAAATATTGTCGAACATTACTCGTCTCACCTGTCACTGCAAAATAAATGAGAATCGCCGATTAATTGATAGCTCTATACGATACCATATTAGTTTCTTGGAGCTGCATAGCACCGAAAGTACACCATAAATTTAAACAAAGAGAAACCATTACTGAAACGCGTTATTTTACAACGATGTTTAAAAATTGTGGACAGATTTGTGTGTGTCTAAAAGTTGATTCATCCAGTTATAGGTGAAAAACTTAAGTAAGTCAACTGTTGTATTTAGTAGTGCACAGAATTGATATGGAACTTATGTCATTTTTCTAATACGGAACGTCAAATTGCCTATACGGATAAGCTACTACTACATACAACAGGTGACTTACTTAAGTTTTTCACTTATACCCACCCTTAAATCTTAAAATATTTTGTTCTAACCAATGCTATATGTAAGGTACCAGAGGCGTGACGTCAGGAAAATTACAAGCGAAGCCGAAGCGTGTTTATTCATTCATATTTAAAGAAAAAGGTGATTATAAGCCTTTCCTTGGGCAACCTGGTGAGAATCGGCTTAATGGACGCCACGCCACTGTAAGGGACAGTCGTTATCAAATAGTCTGTAACATCAAAAGCGCCAAATATATTGTCACACATAGATGTGCAAATTGCGGAACCTTTCCAAAATGCTTAAAAAAGGTCTTTTATACAGGTAAGTTAAAACTAGACTTAAGATCTTTTACATACAAAAAAATGCTTAATAAGGTTTTATAAGCATGTAAGTTAACACTAGACTTAAGACCTTTTTAAGCAGATCTATATCGGAATCCCTAACGTCATTTGTCCTAATGTATCGTTTGTCCTAATGTATAATTTGCCATAACGCATTTTTTTCAGAATCCGTAAACTTTTCAGGATTTGTTATAAAACAAACCTAACCTAATCTATACGACGATCTTTTAAAAAATCCTGAAAAATGTACGGTTTCTGAAAAAAATGCGTTAAGGTGCTTCCACACTTGTATCATTTGCTCGTATCCGATCACCGTGCCGTGGCATGACTGCGTATCGCGCTGCTTGGACGCTCACTGTTCGGCGCGCCGATCATGCCGCACTCTTCCGATATAAGTGTGTAATACGCGTAGAAAAAGGATTTCGAGCGATCGGATCGGCGCAACGTCCAAACGCGTGATCGTGACACGCGATCATGCCACGCGACGATGATCTGATACGGGCAAATGATACAAATGTGGACGCACCTTTATGGCAAATGATACATTTGGCAAACGATACATTAGGACGAACGACATTAGGGATTCCGAAGGAGACCCTTTTTAAGCATTTTGGAAAGTATCCGCAATTTGCACATCAGTAGTCACACGTGATTGTGCCTATGGTAATAAAGATGTATTACTGTATATTGACGTTTTGGATGTTACAGACTGTACTGTCGCTGTGTTTGAACTGTACATACAGATCTTAAGTACCAAAAATTAATACTAAACAAAATAGCCAAACCATAACCTTATATAATACTAGAAGATGCCCGCAACTTCGTCCGCGGAGGAGAAAAAAAACATAAGCCTCTTTTTCTTTAGGGTAGGCGAGTAAAGTATTCTTTAACCATCTGTGGATACCCAGCTACCCGTGTACCGAAAATAGTTGAATTCCGTTTAGCCGTTTTGGCGCGATGAAGCCACAGCGACACATACAAACACAGAAAATTAAAAAGAAAAACGATTCTATGACCTTCAAATTTTTTTTATCTTTTTTAATTTATTTATAATATTCGCACATATTTAACAATATATTTACAGTACGCCAAAATGTAAAACAGTTTGTTGGCGTCGCGTTCTGACAATACAATTCTTGTGCAACGTGATGCTTACTATTTCTAACTACATACATAACTAAAGATAGATACAAACAATGTACAAATGAGGACTCAGTCACCATCCCGTGTTATTTTATTACCTACTTCCATTTTATTTTATTTTTCTATTTTTTTTTATAGACCTTGAAATTTTTTTTAATATGTTCTATGTACAGACAATTCATTTTTACAACTTTATAATAGTATAAATTAACTAAAGTATGTCTTCCAGCAGTTAAATTATAAAGAAATGCCTACTTCTAAAACCCAATTCAAAAAACATAAAGACTAGTTTAAATCAGATAGGTACAGGCAGATGGTAAATAATGATCAACGAACCTAAGAGAGACAATCGGCTCGGTGTCTCTGTCGCACGGAGCACTCACTGTGCAATGCTCTCTTTTTGGTTCGAGGTGCATTCAATATTTAGTCCTTATAAGCATTTAATTGAGCATCAATTCAATAAACACAATATTCGAGAATATACAACGTGTCCTTGGCTATTTTTTTGTGGTAAATTAGAATTTAAACAACCAGAGAACCAGATCAAAACCTACTTTACCCAATACTATACTTATTAGCTCCACATTTCTCGGCACCACCTTAATAATGTAGTAACATAAAAAAAAATACAAATAGAGATTAAAATTTAAGATCCAGTGTGATGTTGATGTCATATTAATTTTCCGATGCGAAGACTATTAGACTTCGTCGCACAAAGGTGCATTATACTTAATGTCACATATCTGGTACAAGTTACTACTGTACCATTATGACACTACTTCTAATTCGCTTAAAGCGGAATTGACCATCATCATTAAATTTAATGAACGTTTGTGTTACTCAGCAAATGTCAATAGTTTAAAAATAAAGATACAATGCGATGGCAAATGATTTCAATATGAAGATTCAAAGACTAGTGGACTAAAGTTTTATTGTGTGACTAAAATCAAACCAACACAGATTTGTGCCCTAAATGACAAGTTTTTCCAGGATACTATACCAGGGGTGGGCAACCTGCGGCTCTTTGCATGAGAAGCTGCACGAATTAGTTATGATTTTTTTTAATAAAAAGTACTATTTATTGTTAAAAAAATGGTGGCTCTGTAAAAACTTTGAATTGTTGTAAATGGGGAATAGATGAAAATTTTCAAACATCTCGAAACTTTGTTTATAGGTTGGAATAAGCTTCCTTATTGTCAGAAAAAAATCTGTGGCTTAGAAAAAAATAAAACGTATTGGTGGGCCTATATGCCCGCCTTATACGGTACGGCAAGAGCAGCATTGATATTTTCGATTAAAATGGCTGTAAATGTACTGTTATTCTTGCCGTACCGTATAAGGCGGGCATATAGGCCCACTAACACCTCTTTATTTTTGCTAAGCCACAGAAAAATCTGTTTTTTTTTCTGACTATAAGGAAGCTTATTCCTACGTATAAACAAAATTTTTCCAGATTTTTGAAAATTATCATCCATTCCCCATTGTAATTTTTGACTCTTTCACCTCAAAGGTCGACCCCTGTACTATACCATAGACCTAAAAGGCGTGCCTGTCTGGTTTGTGTAAAATTGTCCTGAACTGTAAAGTGCGCTCTGTTAGAGTGAGAATTTAATTTATTTAATTTAATCAATAAATATTACAGGACAATTTTACACAAACCGAATTTAGTTCCAGAAACGCTCACCATGGCGCTGACAAAAAATGCAAAGATCTTGTAACAAATAGTGTCAAAATTCAAAGACAAGCTGTATGGACTCTGTAGCTCAGTTGGCAGGGCATGCGCCTTAGCAAGGCACAAGGCACTCGTTCAAATCCAGTCGGAGTTTTGGATATTTTTTAATATGTATTTAGATAATATTTTCTTCTGTTTCCGCGATTATTACTCATTGAAATAAAACAATTTAACGGATTATATAGCGTATTATTATCTCATTTTAGTTCCCGACGTTTCGGAAGCTTTCCAGCTTTCCATGGTAATGTATCGAAATTGTGAAAAGAAGATTGGGTGAACAACAGATGGCAATAGAATATGCTGAGTTATTACAACACTGCCTTACATCTGGCTATATGCTATGGAATGGTGAATTCTACGGGCAAGTTGATGGTGTGGCAATGGGGTCTCCGGTGTCTCCTGTCGTCGCCGATATTTTCATGGAAGACTTCGAGGAGAGAGCGCTTTCATTGGCACCTGTCAAGCCGAGGATCTTTAAAAGATACGTAGATGATACCTTTACTATTTTACCTAGATCTAGTGTTTCAGCTTTCTTAGACCATCTGAACTTCATGCATAGTAAAATTAAATTCACTATGGAGTTGGAAAATCAAAATTCACTTGCATTCTTAGATGTGCTAGTAATTAGAGGTCCTAAAAATGACATAGGTCATACTGTATATAGGAAACCTACGCATACAGATAGGTATTTGAATGGCAAATCTCACAACCATCCCTGTCAACTTGCTACAGTGGGTAAATCTTTGTTTCAGAGAGCCAGGGGTATCTGCGACAATCAACATCTGACTGCTGAATTACAGAATGTCAAACGTGCGCTTCGAGCCAACGAGCGCCAGATACCACGTTCCAAGCAAAATCCCAGTATGAAGAAACCAACAGTCGAGCGTAAACCTGCCGTATTACCATATGTGAAAGGGGTCACAGACAAGATCGGAAACATCTTGAAGCGTGCTTCTATAAAAACATATTTCAAGCCGTTGAAGAAGGTGTCTCAATACCTTAGACCCGTGAAGAGTAGCACCCCTTTGCAGAGTGCAGGCATTTATAAGCTGGACTGCGAGTGTGGTCTTTCATACATTGGTCAAACGAAACGCAGTGTATCAACCCGGGTGAAGGAGCACATAGCAGATGTCAAGCACCGTCGGTGTAATAGGTCTGCAGTCTGTGAACATGTCATTGACAAACCAAACCACTCAATTAAGTTTGATAAACCTTCTATCCTTGCCAAAGAAAAAAGATATTTTCCCAGGATGCTACGCGAGGCTATTGAGATTAAAAAGCATCCTAATTTCAATAGAGAAGATGGATTGTCACTACCACCAGCTTGGGATCCTGTAATACATCTCATCAAGGAACAAGCGAGACACAGGACTGCAAAACCTTAATTTCCGAACGGTGTAAAATATCTTATCTGTTTAAAAGTAGTTTAATAGTCTCTGTTTTTAAATATTATAATTAGTAATGAGGTAGCCTGGGAGTTTTTCTTTGCAGCGTTTCTTTTCTCCTCAGTACGCCTCATTTGTGAAATGCTGCTTGGTAAATTATTCGAATAAAATAATTAAGCCCTTCTGGCACATGTGTAACTGTCTTTACAGCTTAGGCCCATCTGGCATGTATGTACACCTTTATTTGTGTTTTTTCAAATATGGGTAGTTTGCATAAATTGTAACTTTGACAGAGGAAAATACATCTTTTCTCAGTCCTCCCGTGACCATGGAAAGCTGGAAAGCTTCCGAAACGTCGGGAACTAAAATGAGATAATATACGCGATATAATCCGTTAAATTGTTTTATTTCAATGTATTTAGATCTTTGTATTATCTTTGAATATAGTATCTTTGTGGAGAAATTCACTTAAAAAATCACGAAGGTCATGATGGCAAAATATCATCTTCAAATAAATCAAATTGAATTTGTTCGTCAATAATCTTTGTAAGTTCTGTATTGTTTGTAATACCAGAGGCGAAAAACCACTTTCGCAGTACAACAGAGTCCTGGCGACACCGGTATGCAACGAGATTGGTACTTTTCCAATCTGGTATCGCAATATTAATGAACCGACGTAACAATTACAGTGGTAAATTAACACTAGGGCACTAAACAGCCGTTTTACGCACCGAAAGTTTTGAGCATTCCTCGCAGTCACGTTAGATTATCGACTAGTGTGCTGACGTCACGATGACGTCACACCCCGTCGAGACGGAGCGGTCTCGACTGGAAGCCTCGGCTGCACAGCTGGGAGATCTGCAGGGGGGTCTTGCCGCGGGTCTCTGGGAAGTAGAATCTAAAAACAACAGAACAATAAGTAAGTTTGTTTCAAAAGTGCTAACGCATTTAGATTAAAAAGTATCCTATAACCATCTGTGGATGACCAGCTATCCGTGTACCAAAAATAGTTTGAAATCCGTTTAGCCGTACCAGAGAATTAGGACGGTGAAGGAGGCGAACATAAGGAGTGTGTGTGCCTACTTTAGCAACTGCTAACGGATGCGTGGTCACTAGCCACGCCCCTCGATTTATCTCAGTCCTACCGTCACTAATTGTGCCTGCGTAAAAAAACTGCAAGAAGTCTATAAATGGTCTCACTTTTGGAAGACTAAGAGGGCGGCGGCGAAGATGAGGACGGAATTGTGTCCAGCTAGTTCTCAACAATCTTTTATAACTATTCCGTGCCGTTTTATAAGCAGAGCTCGCCCACGTCATCTCAAAAACAAATACGGTAACAGAACAAGATGCAGTAGAGTCGTCATATGCGTATGATTATTATTATCTAAAGAGGATATTATTGTTTTTGACATGTGACATATTTTAATTGCATTTAAAGCTTTGACGTAGTGACGTTACTTGACAAACAAAATTAGTAGAAATTGTAAGGTTAAATTAAAAACGGTCGAGAAGCATATCAAGAACTATTCGGAGCTGTCTTACGATGAAGATGAAATAATATGTACATAAATATAATTTCTAAATATATAAAGAATACTTTACATAGTGAAACTCTATTATATCTTCTTCTATTTTCGAGTAGTAATTGTTTTGCGATGACCTCTCCGAGCTCCGTTTATTAGTGTTGCGTGACGAGCATCTTTGTTCCGCGCTCAGTAGTCATCCCCTCGCGCCTAAAATAAAGCAGCAACAAATGTGTAGTGTTACTTCTGGAAGACGAAGAGGGCGGCGGTGACGGCGGCGAAGATCAGGAAGGAGTAGGCACCGATGGCGTCGCGCAGCGCCGGGAAGGTCACGCCCACCACGAAGTTGCCGCCCCAGTTGCCCAGTGAGCCCCACGCCATGCCGGCAGGCCGGGGACCCACTTCGAACATCTCTGCAACAGAAGATCCAATGCGTTTATCCTTACTTCCTCACTATATTATAAACGTGAAAGTATCTATGCCACTTAATCTCAACTAATGGATGAATTTTTATGAAACTTTCCGATGGGGAACATGCATGAAATTTTTTTGTCGCTTTTCTTAACTAAATATGTGAAATTTAAATTGCAATCGAGCAAGAAATACGCAAGATGTAGGCATTTTAAACTACTAATTAGACAGAGCGGTCCGATATGCACTGTTACGTCATCGTGCACTCTGGCCATATAAACTCCACATTAAAATGTGTTTGCTAGAAAGAGATAGAATGAAATGTTTAATGGCTTATATCTTGGTTATTTTTATAGTTATTCGAAAAAACCATTTTGTTTACTGTTTATTACATGAATGAGCTTTCAATAAAGCTAATATTGATTATATATCAGAATAGGACATAGGCTATAATGTACGTCAAATTTTATCCCTTTTAGTGATGAAAACTTGTATGGACAGTAAATATTTTTTTACGCTAGGAACTTGAAATCTTGGTAATATGCTTCACATTTAAATTAGTAAAATATCGAGTTGTGGGGTAAGACATAGCTACTTTTTATCCAGGAAATACCTTTTATCTGCGAAAAACGAATCTAAGGCGGACGAAATCGCGGGCGGCCGCTAGTATTTCATAATTAGAAGGTAACGGAACTTCGTTCGCGGGGGAGGAAAAAGTCACAACACTCTTTTTTACAACAGCGTAGTCGGATTTAAAGAAAATCATTTACGTATACTATATATCTTAGGGAATATGCATGAATTTTAATTTTTGCTGTATTAAAAGCTCATTCATGTAACAAACAGTACACAAAAATATTTTTTCGAATAGATATAAAAATAACCAAGATATAAGCAATCAAACATCTTATTCTATCTCTTTCTTGCAAAACAAAATTTAATATGGAGTTTATATGGCCGGAGTGCACTGTGACGTAACAGTGCACATCGGACCTGTCTGTCTAATTACTAGTTTAAAATGCCTATATTATGAGTATTTCTTGGCTGATTTTAATTTTAATTTCACATTTCGAATTAGTTTTTACGGTATTTTGATATTTAGTTAAGAAAAGCGATAATAAAAAATCATGCATGTACCCTAATCCTATTGTTTGAAGTAAAATAATGTCTCCATTTAGCAAATATATCTTATTTATAATAAACTAGAAAGACAACTTCGCCAGTAAGGTACTAAAAGTCTTCTATAACCATCCGTGGACAAACCCGTGTACCAAAAATTGTTGAAATCTGTTTAGCCTATTTGGCGTGATGGAGCCACAACGTCACATACAAACATACAAAAAAATATGTTTCGATTTAGTACCTCCAAATAGTCCGTTTTTTTTAATATCTTCAATGTACAGACATTTCATTTTGACAACTTTATAATAGCAATAGTATATAGATATAGATGTATGTTTTGTGACTTATGATATGTATACGTATATAAGCTTATACCTGAAGCTATGAAGTAAGGAATGGGCCCAAGTCCGAACCCGTAGCTTAGCACGTAAGCGAACACCGCCGCCATGCACACGTACGACATTCCAGAGATTGCGTCCTGAAACAAATAGTGGTTAGGATTTTCAGATTTTACAATTGGCATCCATGTTGAACTTTCAAACGGCATTTTTTTTATTAAAAAGCAATCATGAATGGTGTTTTGGCAACTTAGGTTGCCAAAATGTCAACATTTTCGCAAAAAAGAAACCCAAGGTTATTGTTTTTTTTTTTCGGTCTTAGTTTTAGGGGATGCAGATTTCTAAGACTGGCAACCATTTTAGATTTCAAGATAAAGACACTTATTTTTCTAAAAACCGGCATGGCTGAAATTTTATGGGTGGAAGTATTTTTTACAAAATCTGCATCATTTCGCAGGATGGCGAAACTTTAAAAAGAACCGTCATTTTGGATTCCAACGTGGCAAAGGTAACACTTTTTGAAAAGTCTTCATCTATAAGTGGTATCCTATTTGGATTAAATGGTGGCAAGGATATCCTTTTTGAAAATTTGTCATGGTTGCCGTTTTCAAGATCATTTGAGGCGTAGACGCTACCAGTATGCCGTTCAGGCATTGCCCTCAGGGCAATAGAGCTCTTGAAAATACGGAATTATCAGTGCTTTTATGATTTGAAATCAGTTTTTTCCTCACAATCGAAAGTATACGTAAAAAGCGAGGCAGGCAATTACCGTGGCGATGGACTTGAAGAATGGTATCCTATTTGGATTCAAGATGGCGAAGATATCTTTTTTGTAAAATTGTCATGGGTATCGTTTTCAAGACCTTTTGAGGCGTAGATGCTACCGGTACCCACCAGGAAGCGTATGGAGACAGCCAACGCGGTGAGGCAGGCCACGGCCGCGGCTAAGGATCCCAGCAACAATGGCCGCCGCCCGCACAGCGGGAGTAACTTAATCATCAGCAGCGCCGTGCACACGTTGATGGCCCCGCAGCCGATGGTCGCGTACTGCGCACCCTTTGGGGTGAGACCGGTGCTTCGGAAGATTATGTCTGAGTAGTAGAATACCTGGGGACAAAATGATACATTAAGATTTCTTTCAACATTTTCGGTTGGTCCACTTGAATTTCTGCCTTTGACTTTTGGAGACACTTTACGCCTCCAAAACATTATGTGTTTCCAACTCCTCATTCAAAGTTTTGAGTACGTAGACTCTACAATCTCTATTCAACTTAGTATAAGCTTTTTTATATTATATTGTTATTTATTATTATTCTTGTTTCCTTTTTTGTGGCCTTGACCCTTTACGAGATGTAAATGTAGGTTTAGGTTAAGTTATAATCTAATGGACCCGGGGACATTATATACATCTCCCTGTAAAGTACGTCCAGGTATTTGTCTGTTGCATTGATATTGCTATGCACTAAAATGTCATTATCTAAATTGTGAATGTTTTTATGTTTAGAGTAGAATCAGACATGTAAATGTGCCCTTGAGGCCTACTTGCTGAATAAAGTTTTGAATTTGAATTTAATATTTCTTAAATCTACCAAATACAGCTGGCGTCTTTGCGCCTGCAAAAGGCACTATGTGCGCTACGTAAGACTTGCAAATCAGTACAATAGTTCAATATGCTTGTATATTGTTTAGAAAGTGTCAAATTCATGTGCTCTTATTATAACCGAATTTCGAAAACTATTTTCAAACAAACCTGAGCTGTTGCTAGTGGCATAAGCTGGTGATTTTCAATTTCAGACAGCCCTCTTTGGTCCAGACTTCATGCATGTAACGGAAAAACAAAACCATGCGCAGGTACAGTATATGAAATATATTTAAGTACCTAATCACATATTTCAGTGGCTCATTTTCTGCCGACTTTTATTACTTAGATTGTAACATGGGTCGATTTCATAGTGTTACTACGAATTTTTTTCTACACTTGTTTTTATTTGGTCGTACAGTAGTGAAGTTAAGTCTGGTTAAATTCGAAAAGGTTTTCGGCAAAAAAGAACGTAAGTCTCTCCCTACTGCACTAGTTCTGCACCAGCCCGGAACACGTCAGCAATAACACCAGCCCAGCCTCGGCTTCAGCACTAGCAGCATACAGTCCTGTCCAAGTCTCTCCCTACTGCACTAGTACTGCAATAGACGAGTACACTCACAGCGTTGATCCCGCTGGTCTGCTGGCCGGCCTGCATGGAGCACGTCAGCAACAGTGCCAGCCTCAGCTTGGGCTCCTGCAGTACTCGTAGCATGCTCCAGCTCTGGTCTCCGCTAGTGGCTGCCTCCTCGGACGCTCGAACCTCGTCTCGCAGGAGATCCAGGTCATACGTGAGGATGCTGGGCGATACGCCGCGGAGCCGACTTAACTCTGAAAAAACGCATATACTATACGATACCATAAGTGTTGTTAAAAGCACTGGAAAGTGTAAAAGTCTTAAAGCATTACTTCTTAGAATATGAATCTCAAAATGACGATTAGAAAGACCACTTATTTAAATTAATAACCTGTAACAAACGACTTCAAACAAGCTTATCACGACCATTACGCGCTATCGAACATGTTACGTGCCTAGCTAACATTATAAATAAATGTGATTATTCAGTAATTTCTATCTTTTTTGAAGACGGTTAATTAAGTAGTTGCACTGTAACAAAGTAAACGTTATGCGGACCGAACCGCGCGATCTACCACTACTACATAAACCCTCCGGGTTTTCAATAGTGGCTTTTATAATATAACCACAAATAGCTGTAACTATTAATTTTATTTTGAATAAAAAAAAAGGGAATTTTCATACTGAAATTCTGATATTAATTACCCACCTATGGTCTTACCGGAAGATCAGCGCTGGCTTTCGAGCCAGCATTATGCTGAGGTGGGACCATTTCGGGGCATACTTAGTTATAGTAAATTATTTTCGTATTGCTATAAATAAATATGCCCTCGAATAAATGTATTTTATTTCTTTCTTTCTAATTCTAGAAATAATACAATTACAGTTTTAATAAGGGGGTTATAGAATGGAAGGTATGATAACTTCGCGGTTGCGAAAAGTCATAACCCTCCTTTTAACCATTCTCGATGTCCACCTATCCTTGGCCTAAAATGGTTGAAATCCGCCAGGCGTTTTGACGTGAGGAAGGCACATTTATACTATTACAAAGTTGTGAAAATGAAATGTTTGTACACTCAAGATATTTAAAAAAAAAAAGTGATACGGACTATTTGAAGGTTACTTAATCGAAAAATATTTTTTGGGTTTTTTGTTTAAGTTTATATGTCTTTCCGGCTTAAAAGCGGCTGAATAGATTTCCACAATTTTCGGTAAAAGCGTAGCGGGTTATCCACAGATGGTTATATGATACTTTCTATCCGACTACGCTGAAGAAAGAAAGGTTATGATTTTAATCCCCTCCGCTGACTGAAATTGCGGGCAACTTCAAGAAAAAATTAAATTAAAGTTTAAATTAATTACCTTTTAAGGCAATTTCTTCTTCTTTCTTAACAACATATAAAAATTTTGGACTTTCTGGCAGTATAAATATGAGCGGTAAACATATAATGACTAGCACAGCGTAGGCGGCGAGTAGATAGGGCCAGTCGTCAGCTCCACCTGAAAAAAATTGGCTGTCAGTAAAGTCGGTTTACGGACGATAATTTTACGAGATAACGTGGAAGAGAGATACATACGTCACAAGCCGAACGCTTAGGCCGATCGTGCCTCTCTATCGCTTGTTCCGCGCTCTCACTTGCACCACGCTCGGCTCAGGCGGTGACGTTAAATAAAAACCGGCCAAGAGCATGTTGGACCATGCTCAATGTAGTGTTCCGCAGCCGTTTATACAAAAAAATGCACTAGAGATGAAAAAAATGCACTAACAAAAGAGCGTATCTCCCCGGCAGTTACGTCTTTTTGCTGAGAAGCGCAGATTTTTGGCAAGTACTTAGAAACGGTATGTCCGATCACGTTGAAACAATTTTCGTTGGAAGTACATTAAGCTTTATATTTGTAATTTTTTTATATTTTTTGAACATACCGTTTAGAAAATAGAGGGGGGGGGGGGACAATTTTTGCTACTTTCGGAGCGAATATATCGTCATCATCCGAAAATATTCGCTGAATCAAATTTTTTTTGAGAAACCTTTGTGTTTTTAGAAGAACTGTCGAATGATGTGCCACACATTGATATAAGCTGTTTTTTTTTTTTCATTTTCGGTCACATGTATGGAGTGCCCGCCCTAGAAATAAATGTAATTTTTATTTAACTATCAAACTAAGTAGCGGCTTACACAAGACACCTGTGTTCCAAATTTCATCAATATACATCTTATAGTTTCGGAGTAAAATGCCTGTGACATGCGGACGGACAGACGGACGGACGGACGGACATGACAAAACTATAAGAGTTCCGTTTTTGCTACGGAACCCTAAAAAGCTTGTAATAAATAAGTAGAGTACTGTGAAGGTGTTAATTCTTCACGATGAGTAGACAGTCAGGCCGTTTGTAAAAGTAGTATATATTCAAATTTAATTAAGAACGACGGCTGTCTCGTACCATCTTTATGTCATTAGGACCTTACTCTGTAAACAACGCTTGAATAGACAAGTTCTAAAAAAACTACAATCTGCCATTTTTTTCCAACATCTGAGCCCATCCCCCACAGTACCATGGCAAGCTTAATAAGGCTTTAGTTATGTGTACAAGACAAATATATATACATATTTTTTACTCCTAATGGCCTCAGGAATCCGTGGTTAAAATCTTTCCCATTCCTCGCGGGCACCGTGTATATACATGGGAAACTTCCAAGACTCAGGAACAAATATTTATGTTCGTCACACAAATATTTGCCCTCACAGGTACTTGAAACCAGGACTGTTCGGTTCGCAGGCAATTATCAATAGTAGGTAGTACCCAGTATGACGTCAAGTCCCATGACCTGTCCCACGAGCACGCCCACGTTGACCCCCGTGGGGCACACCACCCCCATCGGGCCCGTCAGCGCCGCAGGCGCCAGCTCGGCTAAGTACATCGGCACTATGCTTGTGGTCAACCCTGAAATTAAAAATAAAAACAATATACAACAGCGCTTTTCAATTTTTTTATCGGACCGAACCACTTTTTGTAGGAAAGTATTTTGAAACCCAAATGTTTTTATTTTAATAAATGTACAAATAAGTATAGTACTGTGAAGGTGTTAATTCTTCACGATGAGTAGACAGTCAGGCGGTATGTAAAAATAGTATATATATATATATATAATCTTAGTACATATATATATATATATTAGTTCTCAGTTGCTAACATATTATTGAGAGGCTTGCTCAGACGAATACGACAGGAGAAATCCATACTAATATTATAAATGCGAAAGTGTGTCTGTCTGTCTGTCTGTCTATTACCTCTTCACGCTTAAACCGCTGAACCGATTTGAATAAAATTTGGTATAGAGATAGTTTGAGTCCCGGGGAAGGACATAGGCTAATTTTTATCCCGGAAAAATGCTCTTATCCGCGATAAACGAATTCAAGGCGGACGAAGTCGCGGGCAGAAGCTAGTGTTTATATATTTGTGGTTGTCAAATCTGTACAGATGTTTAAGTACTCTTCCATGTACGGTCAGGGAATTTAAAGGTATGTCACTTTTGAACCTTAATACCATTACACATAGTCGAAAAGTGACAAACCTTTAAATTCCCTGACCGTATTCACGTGAGTTCCGAAGAAGGAGATGACATTTCCTGTTCGTTGTTCTATGCACTTTGTTTATCGTCCGATTCTATTATCGTTCCGATCTTCTAGTTGGTAGAATTTCTAGCTGCTGTGATAGATTTGTTGCTATCATTCCTATGAAATTGTTTTCTTTATGAAATGAAAATACAACACCACTTAGACTTACCGGCAGACAGACCGACAATGAGCCGGCCCAATATGAGCAGCTCCACCGAGTTCGCGGCCTGACATACGAGGAATATGACCGCGCCCACCACCGATATCACGCTGGTCAGAAGTGTCGCTTTTCTCCTGAAATTAAAGACAATATTCAAGCATACAAGACAATATTCAAGCGCAGCATAGGAAGGCCACCCACAAGGTGGTCGGACGACGGCGGGTCGCCTCTATCTGGCCCCTGTGGAAATCTATTGAGGAGGCCTGTGAACAACAGTGAACGTCCTATGGCTGAAATGATGATGATTCAAGAATACAAATCAAATCATAGTAATAACTGAAGAGGCTTTTACTCTGAGTCAGCAGCAGACAATTCCCCCCTCCTTATTTCCGAAGTTTACCAAACGGATTTTTTTAACTTTTCTCGAATTATAGAAATTAATAACCATTTATATTTATTGTTTTAATCTGCAAAAATCAGTTTTGCAAAAAATCTAGTTTGTATGAAACCTGAGGGTTTCATACAAACTAGCGTGCGTGCGCGAGTCAGATTCGCACTTGGCCGGTTGAAACTGTTGGAATGGCACAGACCTGCCGAGCTTGTCAGCCAGGGCAGCGCCCAGTACAGAGCCTGCGCAGCCCCCGACGATGAGACTTGGCACCACCGCGGACCAAAGCACACTCATCCAGCTGTTACCACTTTTTAGGGTTCCGTAGCCAAAATGGCAAAAACGGTACCCTTATAGTTTCGTCATGTCCGTCCGTCCGTATGACACAGGTTTTTTTTTTTCAGGACATATCTATTTGTGTCACATATTTTGACAGTTCTTCTGAAAAGACTGAGGTTCCAACATTTTTTTTTTCGATTTAGTGAATATTTTCGGAAATAATCGCTCCGAAAGTAGCATAAATTGTGCCACCCCCCCCCCCCCCCCCCCTAATAAATAATAAATAAATTTCTAAACGGTATGTCCAAACAATATGAAAAAATACAAAGATAAAGACTAATAAATACTATCAACAAAAATTGTTTTCAATATGATCGAATATACCGTTTTTTAGTTCTTGCCAAAAAACTGCGCTTTTCAGCAAAAGGACGTAAGTTCCGTGGAGATACGCTCTTTTGGTAGAGCACTTTTTCATATCGTAGTTTTTCATCTGTAGTGCATTTTTTGTATGAACACTAAGCATGGTCCGACATGCTCTTGGCCGGTTTTTTAATTATTAGAATGGCACAAACCTGCCGAGCTTGTCAGCCAGCGCAGCGCCCAATATGGAGCCTGCGCAGCCCCCGACGATGAAAATTGCCACCACCGAGGACCAAAGGACGCTCATCCAGCTGTCGTTGACGACCACATCGTAGTGCTCGAAAACGCTGTCGTTCACGAAGCGCTGGATGATCTGTAGGTTAATGAAAATAATAGTATACTGATATATGAGGAAGTTCTGAAGGGTATTTGAAACTTAATCATATATAAACCGTAGACTTTGTTGAAACTTGTTAGAGTTTTTATTTTTGTGAAGATAGCTAATCCACTTACTCGTATAATAAAACACTACACTTATACAATACTATTGTCTGCTTTTATTCTCGTAAACAAAATCCTATTATTTCCGAAAAATTTTACAAGTGCACTGAATGTACATTGAAATATCAACCCTATTCCTTAGTAAGTAGGTTTAAAATGGGTCAAAATAATATCACACTTGAAAGTTGAGTTTTATAAAAGTTATGATCGCTATTAATGCTTTTTCATCCATTGTTCAGGAAATAGAGTGGATAATATACCTTCCACGGCAGTTAATAGGTATCTGCTTTTACTAAATCCTCGTCATCTTAATTTGCGGTTAACCCCTCAATGATATTATATTCTTTAAGCGGATTAACTCTCTTATACCTATAAAAACTTAAGTACATACCAAATTAAAATAATAATTAAAAAACGTGGACAGTCGTCCCCTGTAGACTAGAGTGACTCTTGTACCAACCCATTCGCTGGTGCCACTGACCTTAGCAGGGCTGTTGATGAGGCCGATATTGTATCCGACCGGGAGAGCAGCCCAGAGTGCTGACGCCGGCCAATATTAGTTAGAATAACCATCTGCTGATACATTGACCTTAGCAGGGGTGTTGATGACGCCGATATTGTATCCGACCGGGTGAGCAGCCCAGAATGGTGACGCCGGCCAATATTAGGTAGAACAACCATCTGCAGGTGCACTAACCTTAGCAGGGGTGTTGATGACGCCGATATTGTATCCGACCGTGAGAGCAGCCCAGAGTGGCGATGCCGGCCAATATTAGGTAGAATAACCATCTGCTGATACATAGACCATAGCAGGGGTGTTGATGACGCCGATATTGTATCCGACCGGGAGAGCAGCCCAGAGTGGTGATGCCGGCCAATATTAGGTAAAATAACCATCTGCTGATACATTGACCATAGCAGGGGTGTTGATGACGCCGATATTGTATCCGACCGGAAGAGCAGCCCAGAGTGGTGACGCCGGCTAATATTAGGTAGAACAACCATCTGCAGGTGCACTAACCTTAGCAGGGGTGTTGATGACGCCGATATTGTATCCGACCGGGAGGGAGCAGCCCAGAGTGGTGCTGACGCCGGCCAATATTAGGTAGAACGACCATCCGCCCTTGTACTGACCGCTATTGGTCAGCTGTTGGTGTTCGTATGTAGGCTGTAAGAATAATTTAACCCTGTTGGTGACGTGGTAATACTATGGTAAATGGGGAACATTGTAGTTATAACATTATCGGTGTAATTATAAAAAAAACTCCCAAAGCATCTCCAAAGCTAGTATGCCGGTCGGAATACCGTACATTTTGGATTTCAAGATGGTGGACATCACTTTTTAAATTCATGAATGGCGAAGTTTTCTAGGTTTACGAGGCTGCTGATTTTTGTAATGTATGTGTGTCTGTATTTAGGAAGTAGTCGTGAGAGTATGTTTTGTAGGTTTTCGAGGGTAATGATTTTAAAAATTGCGTTCACTTTGGATTCCAAAATCATCGTCTATTTTGGAATCCAAAGTGAACATTTGTTTTTGTAAAGTCATGGGAGTCGTTTTCAGCGTTTTCGAGATTTAAATATGATAGGTATATTCATCGTAAGTTGGCACACTCACAAGCATGTCTAGAAACTATCGCCGGAGCGCGCATATGGCGGCGCCGGCGGCGAGCATGTCTGCGGCCGCGGGCAGCGCGGCGCCGAGCGCTAGCACAGGCCACACCCACGCGCAGCTCCAGCCGGCCAGCGCGCCGTGCGTCAGCGCCGCGCATGCCGCGCCGTGACAACCGATAGCTGGTATACCGTTCAGGGCTTATTGTAGTATTTGTAGTAGTTATTTAAGACTCAATTTAAAGCATAAGTGGGTCATCAACTTTTTTCTGTACCTCGTCGCTATGGTTTCAAATCTTTCTCATCAAATTTATTCAAGGGCACTCGTCAGTTTGTTAATAGCCTAGATTATTAGCATTTTTCTAAGTAACTCTGTCACTATTGTCTGCTAAGGACAAAATGACAATAGGAAAAAGTTGATCCACCCAAGTAAGTGGCTATAACGGCATTCCACCTGAATAGCATTTTGTCGCACATGTGACGGAAATGGCTACCTAGCTACCTTATCGAAATATATAAAGCCTTAGAAGACACTCCTACAATCAATATTATCTTACCAAAAATCGGCTCCTTAGCATGGTTAAAGGCCGGTCGCGTAGCACAGCGAAAAACTGACATTTCCCTTTATATGTGTCACAGTAACCTTATGCGAGCGTGAGGGCACTATTCCTGTGCACGTGCAAGCAGAAGTATCAAAATTAAAAATAATGATGTCACGTACGCGACATTCTTGTGTAATGCGTATCATTTCTGCGCTGTACCAAGTATTGTCGCAAAACGTGTGTGCGTCCACCACACTTCTTAAAATGACATCAAAGCAACTTAAGATCGACCGTCGGGCTCGTGAACGTCTCTTATTAGGTCTGCGTTCGGATAACCCGGTCTCATATTGATCTTATCGGCCAGCAAAAGCAGACTATTGACCACAAATTCTCTGTAATAGACTGAAGTGTTCATGAGAAGGATGTTCATGAGTAGCAGTAACATCTATAGACCATGAGAAAACAAGTTCACTTTCACCACGAGACTCTGAATTTAGGAAAGGAGGCATATAGGCGATAAAAAGCCACCGAACTACTTACAAACATGTACATTGAATCTGTACATGCTGAAAGTGTACAATATTCGTAAAGAGGATAAATTTTGCGCAGAACTCAAACTTTTGAGTCACACTACAAAAGCGAGGACGGAATATTGGCCACTTGTTCATATTATGTGTATTATGTATCAAAATAATATTGACTTATAGCAAAAATATCCAGGCAGCTGTGTAGTTTTTTTAGCTAAAAACAAAGCGGCTTTAATGTATAATTATTTCTTGTGATCGCTTAATCTATAACCCCACCCTTGAGATGTTTGTGATACATCTCAAAAAGCACATTTTTCTAAAATTGATAACTGATTGAACACCTGTATTGCAAATACAAATATGAAGCTTGTTGGTTCAATAATAGGCGCTGATAATGACGTCATATAATATGTAATAAGAAGATAGTATATAAAAAGTAGAATAGTCAGACATTTCTTGAAACGGCGCGGTCTTATGAAAAAGTAGAAGTAAATCATGATTAAGTAGATGTTACCATGACAGATGGCGCATGACTAACTATATTAATGACATGCAAAAGACTAAGATTACATGAGAGTAATGATAAATGACTGACATACCGTGAAACCAATCCACTACGGTCATACTGCTCTCCAAGAGGACTAACCTAGAGGGGCTACTCCGGTTTAAAAATTCGTTTTTTTCGTAGCATAAATTGTGTCCTCCCCCCTCCCCCCTCTTCTATTTTCTAAACCTTACGTCCAAAAAATAAGAAAAAATTACAGACATGCAGCTTAATAAATACTGCTGCTTACAAAAATGATGTAAGTGCTATGGAGGTACGGTCTTTTGCTAGTGCCCTCTTTCATATCGTATTTTTTTCATCTGGAGTGCATTTTTTTGTATGAACGGAAACCTACACTGAGCACGGTCCGAGATGCTTTTGCCCCGTTTTTTACATCGGACTAGACCCTCTGGTTAGTCCTCTCTTGGAGAACTGGATAAGTTCTCCAGTAACTTCAATTAAATATTCATTCGGTTTGGTAATGTTAGTACGCATCAGACCATAGTTGAGAGGTTTAATAACAGGTTTAGCTTAAGTTATTGACAAAAGGATACAGATCAAGGAGACAGTGGATGAGAACATGGTTAGTCCAAGAATGAAGGTTGTCAGCTCAACAAGTACGAGCACTATGGAGGCGGCGTAGCCAGCCACCAACCTGAAACATGCCAAATGGAAAATCCTGACCATGGGGTACCATCAGCCACACACTTAGTGACCATTCGTAAACCTTATTGACCGGTTCAGCTCAGTGGGAGTAACGTTGCCTGCGAAGCTGAGGTCCTGGGTTCAAATCCCGGTAAGGGCGAATATTTGTGTGATGAGCAATTAATACCTGTTCCTGAGTCTTGGATGTTTTCTATGTATATAAGTAATATATCTATTAAATATACCGTCGTCTAGTACCCATACCACAAGCCTTAAAGCCGAAACACACCGGCACGTGCGCGTTTGCGTGGCGTGCGCGTTGTATCTTATGAAATGTCATATTAGATGGCACACCGCTTGCGTGGCGTGTACGTGCGCAGCGGTGTGTCATATGGGTATCCGTACTTTACAACGCGCACGCCACGCGCACGCCACGCACACGCATCCGGTGGAGCTTGGCTTTTATTGAGCTTACCATGGGACTAGTTCTATTTGTGTAAAATTGTCCCGTAATATTTATTTATTGACATTGATATATGGCCGACAGTGGTCTCTTAAGTGTGTTGCTGTTTGTACTTCCATTTCATCGACAAACGTTTGCTAGAATGCTTTATTTTAGAGAATTTTCATTTCATCGAAAGTTTTTTCCTCTGAAACCATACAATATTCGTAATTTTTGAAACGATCATCATGAAGAAGCCGTTAGTAAGGTTAGGTTTGTTTTATAATAATCCTGGATTATTAACGTGGCAGCGCACCGTCGTCACCGAGCTGCGGGCGGAAACCTAAAACGCGAACCTAAAACAGCGTAATATATTGAGTAGTGTCTCAATAAGAGTGTCCTCGGTGATGAGTTATGAGATCAATGGTCATAGCATAAAAATACGTAAAATAATTAATGATAACTATGCAGTATGAATGAGAAGAAGAAACAATTGATGACGTAACAGGAGTATAGGTTATATTGAATTATGAGGGCTGATCCAAAAGTATATAATAATCAGTACGAAATAAACATCAAATGTAAATAAAAGGCTTTTTCAACGTAGTTTTCATAGCAAGCCTACACACTTAGACCATCGTTTCTATACATCACGAATTCATTTAATTATTTTTTTCTTGAGCCTTCAAAAACGCCTTCATTACCTCGCTAACATCCGACAATTTGTGGCCTCTAAGATCCTTCAGCCATGGAAAGAGAAAAAAAATATGGTGGCTAGATCTGGCAAATATAGAGGGTGTTCCAGCAATCCGTACCTTGCATAACGGATGGCAGCCATGGCAACACTGACCTCGTGAGGGGGTGCGTTGTCCTGGTAAAACAGGACACCAGCTCAAATTTTAACCCGCCGCTTTTGTTTTATAGCTTATCTCCACCTGCGCATTTGGGCAGCGTAGTAAGAGCCCGTGACAGTAGTTCCTTTTCCAGGTATTCAATCATTATGACGCCCTCGACACCCAGAACACGAAACCTATGACCTTTCCAGCGGGGCTTCCGATCTCGAAACTCTTCGGTGTATAGGAAGTCGATCGCCTCCAGGTCATAGATTGCTCTTGGGGAACAGGATCCTAATGATGTACCCAAGACTCATCCATGGTTACAAACCGAAGCAAAAATGTTTCGAGATCATTTAGATATTTCTGTGTGAAATCAACGAGCGGAGACATTTTTCATGTGTAGTTCATAAGTTAAGATCCCTCGAATACTGCCATACGAGATCCATGTGAGATCAACTAACGTTTAAAGTTAACACGAGATTATGATTCTTTTGACGTTTTCTTTAGGAAGGACGTTAGATGTGTGGCCTTCATCTTGAAGTGTATTTTCTTCCTAAGTGAAACTCCTTCAACCAGCGTACATATTGTTTAAACATTTTTATTTTACTAAAGAAACTTTACGCCAGAAACATGAAACATTGTAGATAAGACACGCAACCGACGTCCGCTCGCAACTTGAACTAATTTGAAATCAATTAAGTGGCATTGCAGCGTAATGCAGCCCTGGCGCAATGTTCCAGTGACTGTTATCAGAGTGACCTAAACAAATAGTATATAAAACTGATTTATGTGATGCTAATTGACTTTACGTACAAGGTGATTCAGGAAACGTAATCAGAACCGACCCTACATGACTCAGTAAACTATTATGAATCCTTCACGTTCGTTTTTATGTGAAACACTTGTACTTTATTTTTTTAATCATCATTCGTAGGCCAATGTATACATTTTTATAATAAGCTACCAGATGATGCTTTGAAATTATCGTTTCCAGCTCTCAAAAAGTACTTAAAAGAGTCCCTAATGGCAAAGGCTTATTATAGGGTAGAGGACTATTTAACAGACAAAAATGCATGGCCCAAAACAGAAACAAATAATTTACTTTCTACCGGGACACGGTTCTTATAAGGTGGCATATCAAACGTATGTAAGTTGTTTTAAATAAAAATCACTATTTTGCTTTTTTATATTCTAGATTTTTTTTTTTTTACTTTTATAAGTTTTGATATGTTTCCTTGAAGAACTACGCATTCAGTTTATACTCAATACATATATTTAGGTTAGGCTAAGCACGAATATTGTAATAGATATGAGAGTTATTTCGAAAAAATGACTGACTGTTGAGTTTGTTTCGGCTTTCTTCTCTTCAGTGGTCTCCTCTTGGGAAACGCCGTAGAGTCAGACTTGTAAAAGTGCCCTTGTGGCCTACTTACAGAATAAAGATCATTATTTCATTATTTCATTATTTAACTATTTAGGGTTCCGTACCCAAAGCGTAACACGGTACCCTATAATTAAGACTCCGCTGTCCGTCCGTTTGTCCGTCCATCCGTCCGTCCGTTCTTGCGTCTGTCTGTCTGTCTGTCACTAGGCTGTATCTCATGAACCGCGATAGTTAGACAGTCGAAATTTTCACAGGTGATGTATTTTTGTTGCCGCTATAACAACAAATACTAAAAACAGAATAAAATAAATATATATATTTTTTAATTTTCAAAAATCAGTTTTGAACAATCCGGTTGCGTTAAGTTTGCACCTCATTGGTATGCAACGGTATAGATACTAGGTTCAAACTTAACTTAACCGGCCAGTTAGGTTAGGTTAAGAGAAAGTTTGTATTGTAGGGAAGCCTCGGTGCGCGAGTCCAACTCGCACTTGGCCGATTTTTTATTTAATCAAACGTTAAATTCTCTACAATGATTTTGCTTCGTTTAATTTTCATATCGCGATTGCGCGGATGATGATGATGATGATTATTTCTTTATTTTCCTCACAGTCAAAATGAAAATTACAGTGTTTAACTCGGGTGAAATTACCCATTTCACCCTCGAACTATTGGCGCTCGAACGAACACACAGCCTTCCGTCCACCTTTTCTTTGGTCCATCCCTTCGCTTACATCCCTCCACATTTTAGAGCATTTAAATATGAAGATGCCACAAGCCGTGTCATTACCGAACAAATTTTTCATGCATTTGTAGCGGCGCATGAGGTTAACAAGTATACGGATATATTCCTATTTCTAAAAACGCACACGTTAAAAGGAATCACCTAAAAACGAAAAAACACCCACCCACACACTGACAATTTACCGTAGGTATAATTTAACCGGAGATTTCGCGATTCCTTTGGCAGAGGGGAATTTATTCGTATGGCATCTACAGTGGTTAAATGCTCCAAGCTTCACATGCACTGTCACTTGATTTCCAAAAAATTTGAAAATATATAAAATTGAAATATTGGTTTGATACCTAATTAGATCTGGGTCAAACAATTTTAGTAGCTGTTTGTGGAGTTCAAAATTATGATTAATCAACGTTGACCGCGTCATATTTTAGTTGTTAATATCTATTTTATTATATTTCAATTTCATATATCTTGTCATCAACTCAACAGTCTCAACGCAACAACTCAACAATCTCTCTTTTTATCATTACTGTATTTTAAAAAATATTACCTACATCGAATCGGAATAAAAATGAAGTAACCGATTTAAAAGCACCAAAACCCACGCACGTAAATTCTATCAACATTTAGCAGAAACATTTAAATGAATGCGTCATAAAAACCGGATTCTGCACAAAAAATACATTAAAAAAAACACCTAACCGGAACCAAATTTAAATCTAAATAACTACATTAACAAATACACACACCTTTTTCTCATTATGCTCGCGAACCATTTTAACTAGAATGCAACAGAAAACACAACACGCGCGCCGGTTTTAATGGTTTCAATGAGTAGGTCGTGATTACTTAATGGCTACAACTTAAACATATACTCGACTTGCCTTGAACCTTTGCGCGTAGATGTTTATTAAAAACAGAATACCAACCTACACGTACTATAAAAACGATTAAAAATAACACACCTACTTAGTTTGACATTGAAAAACCCATAACTCAATGGCGCGAATTTCGAAAAACGAACACCGTTTTCACGCACAAATTCCGATTGGAGATTAACTCTTTTTAGTTAGAAAATTAGCTATACGCGGTTAATTTGGAGACACAAAGCTAACACTAAAAATACCCTTTTCTTTGGCATGGACAAAAATAAAAATACAAAGAATCAAACGGCAAAGATCGATCGAAGTACTTTCATTTCACGCCAAAAATAGGACATTTTTTTACATAAGCTTACACAATCACAAAAGACTAACTTTTCGCGCCAATACTCAGACCGAAGAGAAAAAAAAAAACTATATTTTCTGTTTAATGAGCAAAGGTCATTTCAAACTTCAAACGTCACGTGATAAGGCACAAGGATAATCAGAAAAAAGCCAATATGAGGTTTACACGAATATTACCCGTGTCAGCTGACCGTCTTGAGAACTGTCCGACGCACCATCTTTACGCTGCCGCTCTGCTTCTGCATTACGCCTGGTGTTTTGTAAACTATTCATCAGGTATAAGTAATTATCGGATATACTATCACTTGTCACTATCACTTTTTTTCAATATACTTGGCCAAAATAATAAATTTAAAGAACTGACAAGTTTTTGCTTAAGAACAAATACATTGGCACCAGCAGTGGGACACACATATACTACAATTCCTAATTAGCAATAAACTCATACATTCCCTTTTCTAGAGATGCCACTGTACTACTTCAGAAGAAACAAGAGACTATCTTATCAGTGGAACTAATTAGAAATACCGAGAATGATATAGTATTGATCTTACAAAACAAACCTAATTCTTAGGTACATGCCTTTGACTGTAGTATTTTAAAGTGAAATTATAATTTTAACTACAAAATTACCATGAGACTCAGTCATATTTAGATTATATAAAGCTAATTTTACGAACTTCCCCGTACTTCTGTCTTATCTCTTATGCCCCCAATCACCTTAATAGATTTACAGAGACATTTTTAATTATTTCTGAGTGTGCTTTAATCAGAGATGGCTTCACCTATGCTGCAGGGTGTGATGCACACGGGGGCAACGGTCCTAGGGAGCGCCGAGGGCCATTCGGCGCGCGCGCCATTCGGTCGCGGCACGCTAGGGTAATGATTTCACATGGGCGCTACATGGGCTAAAGACGCCACTGGTTTTAATCGTTTTAGCATGCATTGCAGTAGGAAATTGAATTAAAACGACATCGTTTTGACATTTATTGTAGTGGTTAATTGAATTTGAATGACATAGTTTTGACATACATCGTAATAGTTAATTTAATTCAAATGACATTGTTTCGATATTTGCAATGCATAGTTTAATTGAAATTGCATTCATTCATTCACTTATTTTGATAAAACATAGTTTTACATGTCATTAATTTATAACTAGGAAACATTACAATTATTTTGTATAGATTTTTTTTATTGGGAAGCGCACCGGTTAAGAGTGCACACTCAGTTACTTACATTAGAATGTTGTTTGATATATATTGTATTCACAATAAATATTCAATCCCGATATGCATGAATGTATGAAAATTTTCAAAAATCTTGAAATTTTGTTTATAGGTAAGCCGCCTCCTTATTGTCAAAAAAATATTAGATACAGATTTTTCATTTCGATTAAAAGATGAAAAGGTGTTGGTGGGCCTATTTGCCCGCCTTATACGGTATGGCAAGAGCATGAAGAGCAGCATTGATATTTTCGATTAAAATAGTTGTAATTATACCGCACACCTATAAGGCAGGTATATAATTTTGTTCTGACAATAAGGAGGCATATTCCTACCTATAAACAAAATTTCAAGATTTTAAAAATGTTCATCCATTCCCCATTGCCTCATCATAGAATAAGATAAGTGTTTAGTACCTAAGCACTAACATTATATGCTGTACCAGGGTGTTGTATAACAATTAACATCTCCTGTAATAAACATGACTTGCATTGTTGGATAAATGATATAAATAAATAATTATGTTCGACAACCCTAGTGCACTAACCTGCCCATTGATAAATATTACACATAAAAATCTTCCTCAAACTGGTATCACTGCATTGTAATATTAACTTACAGCTGTGTTGCACCTTTGAAGATAGTTGTAGTACTTTATGCTGTTGGTATATTAAGCTAACTATGAACATTTAAGGGTTCCTAATAAATGAGTGAATTATGTTTCCCAAACTGTTTCATTTCTCTTTCGCAAATATTTCATTTTTATAAACAAAGATCAGAAACAAATGAAAAAAAATTTCGACGATACTGGACTTGAACCAGTGCCTTGAGCCAGACCGGGGCAGCACACGCTCTACCATCTGAGCTAATCGTCCACACCAGTAGTCGACGAATTTTGTCATCTGTTCTTGCTTATGGATCTCTGTATGGTGCATCCGACTCTTTAGCCGTTAGCGCCGCCTAGTGAAGAACTATGAAGTTTACATTCACCCCGAGCAGATACCTTTACAGGTACCATTGCTCGGCGAGAGGTGGCGCTATTATCAAGACTGTACTTTTTGTTTTACAAATATCATGATAATAATCACAATTTTTGCAATTTATTAGTGGATCACTCCACTAGTGTTATTATTATAAACAAAGATCAGAAACAAATGAAAAAAAATTTCGACGATACTGGACTTGAACCAGTGCCTTGAGCCAGACCGGGGCAGCACGCTCTACCATCTGAGCTAATCGTCCACACCAGTAGTCGACGAATTTTGTCATCTGTTCTTGCTTATGGATCTCTGTATGGTGCATCCGACTCTTTAGCCGTTAAGTCTGGCTCAAGGCACTGGTTCAAGTCCAGTATCGTCGAAAAATTTTTTCATTTGTTTCTGATCTTTGTTTATAATAATAACACTAGTGGAGTGATCCACTAATAAATTGCAAAAATTGTGATTATTATCATGATATTTGTAAAACAAAAAGTACAGTCTTGATAATAGCGCCACCTCTCGCCGAGCAATGGTACCTGTAAAGGTATCTGCTCGGGGTGAAAGTAACTTCATAGTTCTTCACTAGGCGGCGCTAACGGCTAAAGAGTCGGATGCACCATACAGAGATCCATAAGCAAGAACAGATGACAAAATTCGTCGACTACTGGTGTGGACGATTAGCTCAGATGGTAGAGCGTGCTGCCCCGGTCTGGCTCAAGGCACTGGTTCAAGTCCAGTATCGTCGAAAATTTTTTTCATTTGTTTCTGATCTTTGTTTATAATAATAACACTAGTGGAGTGATCCACTAATAAATTGCAAAAATTGTGATTATTATCATGATATTTGTAAAACAAAAAGTAAATATTTCATTTGCCAACCTTAGTTTTTGGCGCAAACTGTAAAATTTTCAGACTTTTTTAAAACAAACTTAACCTTCAGCTTCGGAGACAAATTGAACAGTTGGGAACAGAGGCAGTTTGGGCAAAATACTTTGATGAAAAACAAGGACCTCCATTTGTAAAATTAATGGAACAATTAATAAAAATAAAAAACAATAATAGCAATGTGAAGATGATGCACACATACACAGGTGTTACCCAAAATTTGTAAGAAACTGAATTTCAGAATTTCAATACTTTAAATACTTGTTTTGCCCAGTCACCTATACACAAATAAGTAATTCCATTAATGAGAATTCTACTAAATCCATGGAGGATATTGCAATGATATAAAAGTAATTTACTGATTTGAAACATGTTAAAACTATTTTTGAATGTTGAAAACACTTCATTTTTACCCAGACGCAATAAACATTAATGATTTATGAAATCTCCAACTTTGAATATTATGGTCAATATTATGCTAAATTCCTAGTATGGAGTGTTGTTTGGGAATGTCCAAAAACGAGATATAAACATTGAAATAAAACAATTTAACGGATTATATCGCGTATATTATCTCATTATTATTATTTTCAAATTATTAGAATAAAATAATTAAGCCCTTCTGGCACATGTGTAACTGTCTTTACAGCTTAGGCCCATCTGGCATGTATGTACACCTTTATTTGTGTTTTTTCAAAAAAATGGGTAGTTTGCACAAATTGTAACTTTGACAGAGGAAAATACATCTTTTCTCAGTCCTCCCGTGACCATGGAAAGCTGGAAAGCTTCCGAAACGTCGCAAACTAAAATGAGATAATATATGCGATATAATCCATTAAATTGTTTTATTTCAATGAGTAATAATCGCGGAAACAGAAGAGATATAAACATTGTTGAGTTTTAATAAGATTGAAGTAGTTTTCTCACCAATGTATTTACTATTGAGAGGTTGTTCTATAACATACCGCAGAAAAAAAGTCAAAAATTGTCAACATCCCAATTGTAAACAAAGTATCTCTTGATGGGAGCTTTTTCTACAAATAATAGAGCAAGATATAGAATAGGTCAATGAGGTGCCATTAAACAGAAGAGTCAGATAACAGAACATTGATCCATGGTCGGTTAGTTAGTTACGTGAACATCTGTTATTTTACCAGGGCCGATAACCTCTGCGCGCTGAGAAATATCTAAGCCTACTACTTCCTTACATGGTATAAATTTACAAGGATTCTTGGTACTCACCGACTGTGGTAGGTCTCGAAGTAATTTTGGTGAAACTGGCTCGGTAAACAAAGCTGCACGCTCTGCTGGCTCTCCCATATCAAAGTGACCAACACACAAAGGTGGCCTATCAGAGTCAAAAAACGAGCTGGAATCAAAGTTTCAGCCCCTCTCATGCCGCGCCAGTTATAAAATAAGTGTATAAAGTTTTTTAAGTACTATACGCGCACGCAGAATTTTTTTCAAAGCTGCAGTGCGGCCAGTGCGTTTGTTGTCAATGTCAAGTTGTCAAAGCAACGTCAAAGTTGCATTGGTTACAAAACTTTCATTTATGAAGACTACTAAATTTTCATTCATTTCTTGAAAAGCGACTCGGAACATAAAATTTTACGTCTACCATCTAAATGACAAATAACATTTAGGAAACCTGTTTCTAATATTCTCCTGTTCTTGCGATTATCATTAATTGAAATAAAACAATTTCAGTGGATTATATCGTATAAATTATCTCATTTGAGTTGCCGTCGTTACGGAAGCTTTTCTGTATCCACAGGGAACTATGAAAAAAAATACAGATTTCTTAAGGAAACTCAGGATTTAAAAAATCGAAATCTGGGGGAATGGCAGTGCCCCCGCCAAGTCGAGCAATACTATTTCAGCATGGCAGCACTAAAAGCACGCGTACGTTCTAAATGTCAACTTTGGCCTTAACACAAACCGCGTCTATTTATTTAGTTTGATCCAAAACCTTACAAGTTACTATACAAACTGGTAGTTTTCGTAAATTTACAATACCACTAAATAAATATAATAACATAATTTTAAAAACGTCAATGAATTGTTCATTTATTTAGATTTGAACTCGTTATTTTTAATGATCTTAGTATCGGAGCGGCTCTCGTTATGCCGGCAATGTCACTGTCAGTCCTCCTAAAGATAAATACAGATTTTTAAAATCATTATTTCAATCCCATTTTCATCATACTTGATCTACAGAACCCATAAATGAAGCTTCTAAAACCCAGCTGGGTTAATCACGATGGTAAGTTCTTTAATATTTAAGCATTGTTTTTTAATCCCTTAAAATGTAAGCGCCCCTTTCTAAACTCCACTTGCTATGCAATAATAACAAAAGGATCAACATGGCACAAATGCACAATGCTAAATTATATTAGCCTCGGATTACAAGTACTGAAAGCCATTATTTAATTGGTTTGACTTGGTTATTAATGATTTACTGAGATATAAAAGACAGCATGTCTTATAACTTTTATCTTTTATAATTTGTTGAAATAAATAAGCTTACCAAGCTTTCTTGTGCATTATGAACCTTATTGTTCGATCAGACTTCCTTAATGAACTGACTTGGTGCCATTTTGGTTTTATCAATGAAATACAATTAAATATCAATAACTACAAGAAAAAAGTATCTTATATAAGTATAATCAGAGATGTGCTGTTTTTGGAACTGATCTGAACTGACGAAAGTGGAAATAAAAATGGTACTTTATTTTATTTACAGATAAGCCAATATTTTCCGTGGATATCCACCCCACAGGCAAGAGGTTTGCGACCGGTGGTCAGGGCGGGGACTCTGGTCGTGTTGTGGTATGGAACCTGAACTCAGTGCTGTACGAAAATGTGGAGGTGGATCCTAATGTACCCAAGATGTTGTGCCAGATGGATAACCACCTAGGTAAGGTTTATTCATATTAGTATTTTTCAACATGGTACACACTTTTATGAGGTGGTCTAAGTTACATACATTCACACAGGGGCATATTTTTAAATTTGGCGCCCTGGGCCAATAGGTTTCACCGCCCCAGAAGTATAGGAAAAAACTGGCCAAGTGTGAGTTGGACTTGCGCACTGAGAGGCTATGCTGCCCTTTTTTAATAGATATACATTAACTTGAGTGTACCCAAACATAAAACTAAACAACAACGCCAAACTAGGTAAATATGTATCTGACCTTCCTGTCCTTGATTATAAATATTGGTATTTTGAACTTATTGTAATGTTCAAACATGTTTCCAAGCTAGCAAAAATATTATTATTATTTATTATCAGGCAGGCAGTTGCAGCAACTGATGATGCCTATATCCAATTTATCTAGAGTCTAAATTCTCTGTTCAGTGGTATGCTTATTCAATTTGTTTTTGAAGGTATTGACATTTGGTGCCGAGATTACATCCTCTGGGAGCTTGTTCCATGCGCTCACAACCCTGTTGCCCAGAAAGTGATTGTATGGGTTGTTGTGTGATCTACAAGCTTTTAGTGATGGCCCCTCAGACGGCTGTTGGTGTAACGTGCGAAGATTTCGTGAAAGTCCTTGAGGTTGTAATGCCCAGTCAGGATCTTATTATTCGCAATCAGATCTCCTCGTTCTCTGCGGTCCTTCAAAGTCGTGAGGTTCAGCACTTGCAGTCTATCTTCGTATGATTTGTTCTTAATTTCTCGAGGTATTAAAATCTGTTCCTCCCACTACCATAGAGCCAAAATCAAGTTCCAATGGATTCATAAATGTTACGTTGTTTAATCTTCTCTCTTGCACTTTTTATATAAAGTATCAGTGAGTACGAACAAGAGGTCTGGCTTTATGATTTGTGCTTCTGTCCGCACATCAGGGATAGAACCGGTATTTTTTAAATCTGGAATGTTTTAAAACTGGATCTAGGAGAAGATAAATCAATGACAAAACATGTGATTCAAGTTCTAGAATTTTAATAAAATATACGAAAATTTCTTAAAGGAAGGAAAAAACGAATTGTTATTTCGGTTATTTTGTATAAAAAAAATACCGGGTCCGATCCCTGCCGCACATTGCTTTTAGCCCTACAGGTATAACGTTTTTGGTCTAGAACCAATGATTTCTTTTTCTCAAACATGCTCGGAAATGTTTAGCTTTCTATTTGAAAATAGAATACGCAGAGCCTCATTTTTGCAATTTAAATTTAAAAAAAAAATTGCTACATAGGGGAAAAATAAATGTATGTAAATCCGTTTTTGCCCGCTTCCATAACTTTTTAAAATTTCTTAGTGTACATAAATTGAAATGGACATAGGACAAATCCCATACAGCCACGAAAACACATGTTTAATTAAGCGTAGCTTCGTCCGTTAGACCCTCGAAATTTTGCCGATCTGATCAGATTGGCATTCATTTCTGACCATATAGCGGCCGATTACTCAGCTGATGGAATAACGTGTGAAGTACGTTCATGAGTTCGTGCAAGTTTTTTTTTTTAATTTATTGTATAGATGTGAAAAATCAGTTTAAAAAAGGCGGTAAAATTTATAAAATTAGTTCATTGTATCGAGCGCATGTGCGTAAACAATTTTCACGTGAATGTTTTGGCCATATTTTTTAAACAATGAGTTCGAATGATGAGAGTAGTTTTGATGGCACACCGCCTAATTTAAAAGCAGAAGCGAATTTAGTTATAGAGAATTTGCTTCCTGTTAAATCAAGAGATAAATATAATCGAGTGTACGACCAATTTATGTTATGGAAAGAAATCAAACATATGCAAATTCATTTTCTGAAAGTGTGTTTTTAGCATATTTCAGTGAGCAATCCAAAACCACCTACGGGCTATGGGCTATTTATTCTATGCTGAAGTGTACAGTTCATATCAAACACAATGTCAACATAAACATATTTTAATTATTTCCTCGCATTATTTGAGAAAAGAACTATATATACCTCGGCGGAAACGGGGATTACCTGACTTGCATCTTTTGCAAGCCTCGCGCCTCGTCAGGCAATCCCCTACTTTCCGGGCCTCGGCAATAATGTACTATTTGACCTAAAACACAGTATTTTCAATTTACAGCTTGTGTAAACTGTGTGCGGTGGAGCAACGCTGGCCGATACCTGGCTTCCGGTGGGGATGACAGACTGGTCATGGTGTGGGGGCTCAGTGTGGTTGCTAATGGTACACCAGGAAAGCTCAAAGCGGAGACTTGGAGGTGTATAGCTACATTGAGAGGCCACGCTGGTAAGACGGCTGCATTTCTAAGTCATACTAGTAAATATAAAAGTAGGAATCAACTCACTATTGGTTTTGATTTTTTTTATAAGTGTAGAGAATCCAATTTTTTTTAATCTTATGAATATTAATACAGAGTTTGTTTGCAAAGGAAAAAATGCAGGACTCGAACCCGCACCTTTTTTTAGTGCATGATAATTTTGCTCAGATGAGAGAGCATTTCTGCGCTAAAGAAGAGGTTGCGGATGCAAGTCTAGTATGGATGTTTTTCTTTGCCATCATGCTCTGTATTTATTTCATAAATATAAATGTGTTAAACATCAATTTGTGTTAGACTGGGACTATTCTAGACCGTATTTGGGTATTTCATGTGTTTCTCTTTACTTGGGCATAAAAAAGCAATAGTTAAAAAAGGCGTAGAACCTTGTAGAAAAGAACACCTTTTCATCAAGACCCTTCAAACAAATAAAGTTCTGTAATTGTTATGATTTTTTTTTTTGATGATTTAATTTATTTTGCTGTTGTGTTGTGTAAATACCGTACTTTAATTTATTATGGGACTTCAAATTTGTATATACCAAAACCATTCTTAGTATGAAATTGGTTGTAATTTCTTCCAGGTGACGTGTTGGACCTAGCATGGTCCCCTCTGGATAAATGGCTGGCTAGCTGCAGCGTAGATAACACCATCATCATTTGGAATGCTGAGAAGTTCCCTGAAATGGTCTGCGTTCTCAACGGTCACACCGGTCTGGTGAAAGGCGTGGCTTGGGACCCAGTGAGTTTACTATAACTGCATGTGTGGCGTGGTCCCAGCTTGCCCAATACAATTTGGCCTGCTCCTACAAGGACAGCACCATCATGATCTGGAATGCGGAGAAGTTCCTTGAAATGGTCTGCATGGTCAACGGTCATATCTGTTTGCTAAGAGGCAAGGATTGGGACCCAGTGAGCTTACTACGTAGATGCATGTGTGTCATGCTACCAGGTCCAATGAGAAGTGATTGGCATACTGTAGCATGGAAAATATCAACTTCAACGTGTACCACCGAGAAGTTCGGCACTCGTCATAAGTGATCTTTACATTCAACTTAACACTTGCTTGAGAAAGGGCATGAATTTTCACATTCAGCAGTCATACATTGAATGTCATTACATGTTCAAATGTGCCCACATGTGAATGACGTGTGGGAACATAGGTTTAGGCCACCAGGCCGATTTTCGCTGTAGATCGCGGAGCAACGTATCATGAATAATGACTTTAGTATATTTGTCCATTCATAATATTTAAAATAAAACGTATTTATATTCATGTTATAAAATTCCAGGTCGGAAAATATTTAGCCTCACAATCGGACGACAAGTCGCTGAGGGTCTGGAAGACTGCCGACTGGGCCCAAGAGACAGTTATCACCGAGCCGTTTGAAGAGTGTGGTGGTAAGTACAGCTTTTGGCGACATTTGCACTCTACAAAAGGTACAAGTAATAGGGTTTTCTACTGTGTTTAAAAAAAAAAACACATTAAAACTGTTCAGTTCCTGATAAAAAGCTACAGAAAAAGAAAATCGTGTTGATGTTTTATGTCAGTTAAGTTACAATTTGCATTTTACATAATATTAAAAACATCCATGCAATATTTTGTTACATTACATTAAGTCTTGAATTTTTACCAAAATTTTTATGTTTTACCATCACGATCTTTGTGATTTTTAAAGTGAATTTCTTTACTAAGAAATTCTTAGCCAGTCGATCCATTAGTACTAAAGCAATAAACATTTACAAATTATAAGTTATTCTACGTTTTATATTTCCGAAACATTATAATTATTCTATCATAATTTTATTATTGCACTGAACAGATAAAAATATTTAATCAAGGTTTCAGTTTACTTTATTCTTCTAACAGCAAGTATCCATTTCATTTTCTGGTCTTGTTTCCAACTCGGTGTAAGAAAGCGATAAAATTTGCAATTGATGTTTCGTCCTGTATTATTGCAGTTTACCACACAACAGCTATCGTGACCCATTTTATTTCAGTTTATTATTTTATAGCAGAAAACGCAAGAATGATGAGAAAAGTATGGCGTTTGACAGAAGCAGAGCCCGGAAAGTTACCACTTTTGGCCACGTCAAGCGCTGCAATCGTTTTCGCTTTCCGTACACGACCCCTGCACCCGGCCAATATTTATTTTTTTATTAAATGTCATTATTAATTTTAAACAACCAAAAGTACCCCTATTACTTAAAGAAAAGTGCTAATCTCTTGTTTCGCATTTGTTTCTAAAGCTTCCTTTTGTCATTTCAGGTACTACCCACGTACTTCGGCTATCGTGGTCCCCGGACGGTCAGTACGTGTTGTCGGCCCACGCGATCAACGGCGGCGGTCCCACCGCGCAGGTTGTAGAACGGGACGGCTGGCGCTGCGACAAGGACTTCGTCGGTCACCGCAAGGCAGTCACATGCGCTGTAAGTGTTACCCTTTTTAGGGTTCCGTACCAAAAAGGTACAAAAGGAACCCTTATGGTGCGACTCTCTCTGTCTGTCTGTCTGTCCGTCCGATTATTAAAGCGCCATATCTCAAAAACTACTTATGCTAACTATTTGAAATTTGGAATATTCATAAAGCCCACATCTATTGAACAGGAAATATTTAAAAATATTTTTATTTTCTAAAAAAATGACGAATATGAGGGGCTACATTTTCGAAAAAAAAAGTCTGTTTTATTGAGGAAAATCTGAAAAAAAACACCCCTCTCCCCCCCCCCCCCCCCCCCCTATTTTTCCGAAGTTTACATAAATATTACACGAAAATTAT
Source organism: Hedya salicella (assembly GCA_905404275.2). Lineage (NCBI taxonomy): Eukaryota > Metazoa > Arthropoda > Insecta > Lepidoptera > Tortricidae > Hedya > Hedya salicella. Next base: position 4,564,747 of record FR990104.1, read on the forward strand.
AGCCATGTCTCTAACTAGCTATTTTTTAATTAGCAAAAAACCTATTTGAACAACCCGGTTGCGTTAAGTTTGCACCTGATTTGTACGCAATGCTATAGATATCAGGTGCAAACTTAACTCAACCGGTACCGGGTAATAAAGTTAGGGTAAGTAAAATTTGTACGGAACCCTCGGTGCGCGTGTGCGACTCGCACTTGGCCGGTTTTTTTAAATGTAATAAGTGGCAAACGAGCAGACAAGCCACCTGATGGAAAGTGATTATCATCGCTCATGGATATGTGCAACACCGGAGGAGTCGCCCTTACGTTGCCAATAAGTTCTCTGTGAACTCGCTGCTTGTAGAATCCCATGTTATAGCGCTCCGGAATCACCTCAGGGGCAAGATCATTCCATAACTTACAAGTTCGTGGCAAAAATGAGTGGTATAATACCCGTCATAAACTATGAGTTGCCAAGCATCCTTTGTGATTAGGAACACGTAACTACATCCATAGCGGGAATGTAGTTACGTGTTCCTAATCACAAAGTTATTCAGAACATTCCCCATTGTACAAAGGGTAGAACAAACACAGAGAGCCAATGTCTCTCCGGAAGCTAAGTGGTTCCAGGCTGTCTGACAGTTAGGGATAGCCTTGAGTTCATGTTGTCCTGGCCAGATGAGGTATGTGTAAACGATTCCTGCTTGCTCCTGCTATCATCTTTTCTCGGCTCTGTTGCGCGTTGATTCTAAAAAATACATTTTGGTGCCGTGACCAGGATTTTGAAGTATATATTGATTCTTTTGAATATCTTTGCGTGTGTCTCTTTAGCCATGTTGATCTAAATAATAATAGTTTCTGGTCATTGTTTTCTTTTCATAACGGAATAGTAGATGTCTATAGCGTTGTTTAAAGTTTCTAAATAGGAGATGGCTATTTAGAAACTTTAAACTTGTTAACGCACAACAGTGCGTTCCACCAGTTCGAAAACGGTTGACTAGCAGTTTTTTAATACATTTTCGAAAATCGTATCCTATTTACGGAACTGGACCGCACCGAACGTACGAAGATACACCAGTGTGTATCTTCGCACGTTCTTGAACTTGTATAAGTGTCGCTGAATCCAAACAAGAGCCAAGTAACCGTGAACCTAGTTGTACGCCCTGAACTATTTCTGGGTGATATGAGTTATAACTTATAACAATACCTCCAGCCTCTTAGCATTTAGTGTAGTGTGCTCATCTGAGAGCGCCACCTTTTTTGAGAAAGTGCAAACTGCATTACAATAAGCCAAGCTGAGCCTCGAAATTTTCCAAACACTTTTCCTAATTTCTTTTACCATTGATACTCATAGGCACTCCTAATTCACAATTCGTTGCTTATATACAAGTGTTTTTTTAGAGTAATTTTTGCGGGTCGATTTTTTCCTCGTATACAATCCGGTTTACCATCAAACATTCGTCTAAAACCCGTATTCCATTTAGATTCTGGTTCTGTGCACCATTTTGTGTTAGGACTTTAGTGAGTTTTCTATATGTCTCTGTTTAAGCCGTGTCCATCCGTTTAAGATCGTCTATTTATTTATACACAATAATCGTTCATAAATGTTTACTATGAAGTAAAAAGTGTACATCCGTCTCACGACAGCTGTTCAATGTCTTGCAAAGGCTTGATAAGGGTGAACCTTTCTCTGTACATTTAATTTAGAAGCCTTGGGAATGCTTATATAATTATATACTCTACTGTACACTAACGTAGAGTAATGATTATTTTATCATTCAGTCCAGCGGCGTGTTGACGCTGAGTTCAAAAATATTATACCCATGTGTATGTATTGAGATGTATATTGGAAGATGCCTCGTGCTTCTTATTATTCCTATGACAACACAACGTTAGCTAGTTTGCTCATGCTACAGCGCCATCTATGGGCGAATTCAGAAAGTATATTAAAAACAGCACAATGCCTTGCTAAGTCTCGCAACTTTCCCTAACAATTTCTTTTCACCTATATTTTACTGCACACCCATCTTGGTAACTTTATTCATCAGTTTATTTTTTCATTGTATATTGTACAATAGAAGGTGTGGGGATTTTTGAATTTGGCTGTCTTCGTACGCGGAAGAGAAACAAGTGATAGCCGTCTTTCTTACTTCAGTTTAGTCGGGTAAAAAGTTTCCTATTACCATCTGGGGAAGCTCAGCCGTTCTGACGTGGTGAACCCATAACGACACATACAAAAAAAATAAACGATTCAGTGAACGTCAAATAGTCCGTATCGCTTATTTTTTTGAAAATATCTCTAATGAACATACATTTCATTCTTTACAACTTTGTAATAGAAGATGATATAGATAGATCAATTCTACTAATCCATACTAATATTATAAATGCCATAGGAACTCTGTCTGTTACCTTTTCATGCTTAAACCATTCAACCCATAGATGAAATTTGGTATGGAGATAGTTCAAGACACTGGCAAGGACAAAGTATAGTTTTTACCCCGAAAGCTGTTCATCCACAGATGGTTATAGGATACTTATCCGACCACGGTGAAGAAAAAAAAGGGGTTATGACTTTTTCTCCTCCGTGAACGAAGTTGCGGGCACCTTCTAGTTATAAAATATCTCTTTGACAGCCAAATCCAAAATTCACAAAAATAAGGTTTAAAGATATTTATTCTCAAAAAAGATATAGGTCACCTTACATGAGGACAATAATTAAAGAAAAAATTTACATGATCGTCCGTATCATAACTATTTACGCTCACTTAATGCATTTCTCTGTAGTAGTAATATTCGTATTGGTGTGGTAATAGTATTTTATTTTAGCTATGAAGAATAACGTGTTGTGATAGTTTTGTTTTGAATGCATTAAATGAGCTTACACTTTTTATTGCTGACGGTGACTTGTTATACAACTGTGCACCTTCAAAAGTATTTTTTTTTTCCTAATTGGGTTCCTATCTTAGGTAGTACCAAAAATAAACTAATTTATACAAAAAGTAATATTTTCTCCCAGCGCTTCAACAACAACATATTTGTGAAGGAAGGCAAGAAGTGTTGCTGTGCCGCTGTTGGTGCGAGGGACAGGGCCCTCTCCATCTGGCTAACATCACTCAAGCGGCCTCTGGTGGTCGTCCATGACCTGTTCAGTGACAGTGTGCTGGATCTGTCTTGGAGCTCTGATGGTGAGTGAACATATTAGTTTTGCTTTGGTCTGTCAGTCCGAAGGACAGGGCCCTCTGTCTGGCTGACATCATTCAAGCAGCCTCTAGTGGTTGTCCATGACCTGTTCTGTGACAGTGTGCTGGATCTGTCTTGGAGCTCCGATGGTGAGTGCACATATTCGTTTTGTTTTGGTCTGTCAGTCCGAAGGATAGGGCTCTCTGTCTGGCTGTCATCATTCAAGTAGCCTCTAGTGGTTGTCCATGACCTGATTGTGACAGTGTGCTGGATCTATCTTGGAGCTGCGATGGTAAGTCAACATATTAGTTCTGCTTTGGTGTGTCGGTCCGAAGGACAGGGCCCTGTTTGGCTGACATCATTCAAGCAGCCTCTAGTGGTTGTCCATGACCTGTTCTGTGACAGTGTCCTGGATCTGTCTTGGAGCTCTGATGGTGAGTGAACATATTAGTTTTGCTTTGGTCTGTCAGTCCGAAGGACAGGGCGCTCTGTCTGGCTGACATCATTCAAGCAGCCTCTAGTGTGTCCATGACCTGATTGTGACAGTGTGCTGGATCTATCTTGGAGCTCCGATGGTAAGTCAACATATTAGTTCTGCTTTGGTGTGTCAGTCCGAAGGACAGGGCCCTGTCTGGCTGACATCATTCAAGCAGCCTCTAGTGGTTGTCCATGACCTGTTCTGTGACAGTGTGCTGGATCTGTTTTGGAGCTCCGATGGTGAGTGCACATATTCGTTTTGCTTTGGTCTGTCAGTCCGAAGGACAGGGCCCTCTGTCTGGCTGACATCATTCAAGCAGCCTCTAGTGGTCGTCCGTGACCTGTTCAGAGTTTGGGTTCAGTGACAGTGAGTGAACATATTAGTCTATCAGTGCGATAGAACTTCTCTCCTCCATCAGGCTCACATCAGTCAAGCCGTTGAGCAGCCACTACTGGCTGTCCATAAGCTATTCAGCGACTGTGCGTTAGATCGATGGTAAGTCAACATAAGTTTTTCTGTGGTTAGTTGGTTCAACAAACATTGTCGTCTCTGTCTGGTTGATGTCACTCATGCGGCACCTCTTGATTATCCGTGACCTGTTCAGCAACAGTGCACTGGATCTATTTGGGAGCTCCCATGAAGACTTATATTAGTTGAGCCATGTGGCCTCCTGAATATAAAAAAAAATGGAGTAATATATGGGGATAGTGGAGTTTACTCTAGTAAAACTGTATACTCTTTGCTTACAGTATGTATGTTTCAGGTTTAAATCTACTCGCATGCAGCTCCGATGGTACTGTTGCCTGTATACAGTTCACCAACAAGGAGATCGGCACACCTCTCACTTTGGATGAAAAGGTATAAAGATAATGACACCCATTTTCAACCTTGAGTAACATTCTATTCTAGCTTTTGGGGACGCTACTAGCCCCATCTAGTGTGAAGTAGCAGAAGAACTTAACACTCGTAGTTGACAATAGATGTCGCACCGCTATATTTAGCTACAATATATGGAAGCGTGTTTATTTGTTGACGCCAGTTTTAATGGGAATTTAGTACTAATGAACTATCGGTATATGTTGAACAGAAATCACTTTTCCATATGCCAGTGAAACTTTACTATGACCAATAATTTGTTATTTCTGTCAGAACGCCTTCTACGAGAAAATCTATGGAAAATGTCCGGCCAACGAGTCATCTCTGTCAAACTTGCTCGTGGAATGTCCCGAAATCTTGCTTGCGCGGGAGCAGCCCGACACTCGGCGAGACAGCCGCGACGCCTCGCTCAGCGACAAGTCTCAGGTGAGATACATCACACGTGGCACACACACAGCTCTGTCGCACTTGCTGATGTAGTGTCCAGAAATCTCGTCCGCCCGGGTTAAGTCTCAGGTGAGACGTCAATAGAACAAGAATGCATCAGCTCAGCACATGTCGCTCATTCGACTGACATTGAGTGAAGTTGAGTACAATAATTTCACTGATTTTAATACGATTGTACTCTTTTTTGTTTTGTTATTTAGGCCAATGCGAACCAGGCCTTGTTAATTATCTGCTGATCATACCTCAAAGTGACATGCATAATAAGCCGTTAAATTGTTAATTAACTAACGTAGCTTGATAAACAGAGGTCGGAATAGGTAGTGTCTATTTACCTAAACTTCGCGGAGGACGTATTTATGAGTGGATATAAGTAGTTATAACCACCGATTATTTTTATTGAACGCAGCGTTCCCCAATTGAGTTTTTAAAAATTTAATACATATAAATTAACTATTCACTTTTGGGTTGTAACAATGTATTTGCAGTTTCTGAGAATTGATACGAGCTATTTGACCCTAATACTTAATACACATAAATACAATCTTTAATATTTATAATTAACGAATTCGGAAAATGTAGCATTGAATAAAATCAATAATTATGTTTGGTGGTTTTGACCACTGATAATCAAGTTCTCCTGCGGAGTATAGCTGTAAATAGGCACTACCTATTTCGACCTCTCGTGATAAAATTGGGTATAATTGGGTTTATTGATTTTTGACGTGATAACGTCTTATAAATCGATGAACGCCGGCTGCTCGCACGAAAAAGCATGACCCATTGTCACGTTCCGCGTGCAAGCGAGAGCGCGGAACAAGCGATAGAGAGGCACGATCGGCCTAAGCATTCGGCTTCTCTTCCATGTTATCACGTAAAATTATCGTCCGTAAACCGACTTTACAGAGAACCAATTTTTTTTAAAGATAACATTTATATTTTTACAGTCAAAACCGGCACTCGCAGCATCCCCTGTATCCTTGCGACCTGTGGACCGACAGATAGAAACACGTACCTCCGACGGCAAGCGACGCATCACACCTGTCTTCATACCTCTCACTATGGTTGCCAGGTTAGTCTGAGGTCACGGGGTAAGCTGCCCGTGTGGGAATTTAGAAAATTCTAGGTTAACCTGTTGGTCTCTTTCATTAAAGCGATAATATATAATAGCCTCTGCAATAATTCTGGGTCTTGATGGGTCAGCCAGGACTCGTTCTCTTTTTATCCTAGATAATAACAGCCATTAATATTTGCATATCAATCTTACTGCAATTTCTGTCTGCTATGCATATCAAGGTTGTAATATGGGATTATGATGTGGGGTAAGCTAAGTCAGCTTTTACGGATTCCATTTTCTTAACTTACGAATACTATGAATATTTGGTAACACAACAGTCATTCAAACCGCTCTGCTACCTTACCCAAAATGATCCCCTAATGTATGTCCCTTATTGACCATAATCACTTTATTTATGTTTTACAAAATATACGCTAAAATGGCCGTATCTATTAAAATCCAGTGTTAGCAGAGCCCTACTCCCAAGCAAAATATACGTAGTATGGGGTCATTTTATGTATGTATGTAAACACTTTATTGTACATAGTAACCTGTTACAAATGTAATCAACTTAAAAGATATTCGTGGGTTGTGCTAAAAGACCCTCATACCAAATTTAGAGTTTTTAGGACCACTGAAAGTACCCTATAGGTTTTGATTTTTTTACAGCTTCAAGGGACGTCAGACATAAGAATTTGATTTTAATTTCAACTTGATATCTCCACACGTTCCTGAGGAAAAGGATTAACAGACGGACAACAAAGTGATCCGTTTTTTTTCCTTTCTAGGTACGGAACCCTAAAAACAGGTGATTTTATCTCTGTAAAGATAGATTACGCTCCTTCTTTTCTGTTCAGATTTGACCATTTCTATGAAGAGTAACTTACATCTTTTTTTCGTAATCCACAGTGAATCCCTCGGCTCCATTCCGAGTGGCACAGAAAACTGCTTCAGTACTTCGTCGCAGAGTAAGTCGCGGATCCGCGTGGAGAGGCGAGACGACATCGTGATACACCCGAACGTGAGCAACCACGGGACGTCTATGAACAAGAGTATTGACAAGTAAGTGAAGCATTTTGTCATTTAACAATAGGGAATAAGCATGAAACATCGATTTAAACTTACACGATCTTCATTCATTATCACAACACAATAAAACGGGGCTTAACCGCGTATAAATATGATTTATTTAATTACCTTTCATTGATAATTCTGCGACGTTTCGGACGTCGCGTTACGTCCATAGTCTCGAAGGAAATTTGAGCGTTTTTTTGTGTTGCGATAATGAATATGCATGAATTTTTGTTTTTGCTTCATTAATAGCTCATTCATGTAACAAACAATAGACAGTTTTTTTAATAACTATAAAAATAACCAAGATATAGGCCTCCAAACATTTCATTCTATCTCTATATAAACGGTGCCGAATAATGTTTTGAATTAATTGAAAATGTCAGTTCAACAATGATATTTTTTACAATAATACCCCACAAAACAATCTGACTATCAGTTTTTGCACAATATGCTTTTAACGTAACCATACGAAAAATTATTTTTAAATTAAATTGGCCAGCATCTAAATAATATAGCACTTGTCAATAATAAAGGTTACGTGAAATAATTCTTACATTACAATATGACTAGAGGGTCTAGAGGTATCGCTCCATATATTACAAAGATTTTTAAAGAAAAAAGTCGCCAGTCATTAAAGAACTTAATTATAAGTCCACATTTCCAGAAACTACTTTGCGCTCATCATACGTCATACGAATAGCAATGCATGATATGATACAGAGGTCCGACATGTACTTTTATGTCAGGGTCCACTACGGCCATATAAACCCCATATTAAATTCTGTTTTGCTAGAAAGAGATAGAATGAAATCTTTGATACCTCATCTTGGTTATTTTCATAGGTATTCGCTTTTTTTCTCTATTGTTTGCTACATGAATGAGCTATAACGCAAAACTAAAAATGTATGCATATTCCTTATTAGGACGGTAGTGTAAATCGGTTGCGGAATATCGGTTATTCATTCGCAAAACGAAAGTCATCAACGAAAAGGGAATGGCCTCTATAAGTCAGTTTTGATTGGCAGCGGGCTAGACCAGCGGCTGCGCAAGCGCTCCGCCCCCTCGCTGCCCGGGCCGCGCGCCGAGGACGTGGCGGTGCCGCGCGCCGCGGGTTCCGCACCAGCCGCGCCCTTCCAGGCGCTGCCCGCGCCCGCGCTCGGCGCCGCCGGGCCCGTCGTGCGGGCTGCGGGGGCCCTCAGGCTGCAGGTATTGTTGGAATACGCCTCGTGTCCAGTCTGACACCATACTACACTTACATCATTTAAAAAACGGCCAAGTGCGAGTCGGTTCCGTACAAAATATACGCTACGAACGGCCGTATGCTTGAAAATCCAGTGTTAGCAGAACGCTACTCCTAGGCAAAATGTACGCGGTGTTCGGTCATTTTATATTTGTTCGTGACATAGACATAAAATTATGCTTTTTTTAGTATTTGTTGTTAGAGCGGCAACAGAAATACATCATCTGTGAAAATTTTATTTGTCTATCACGGTTCATGAGACACACAGCCTACAGCCTGGTGACAAACGGACAGACAAAGAGAAGGATGGACGAACAGCGGAGTCTCAATAATAAGGTCCCGTTTAACTCTTTGGTTACGGAACCCTAAAAACACCAATGTGCATTATGTGTGGCTTTTGAGCTACTCTACGTTATGCTGAGGGACGCTTTCGGGGCATATCTTATAATAGGTATTTATCTTTTGTTTCTTTTTTTTTTCATTATATATTTTTTTGTTTGTATGCCCCCGAATAGATGTTGATCTCTTTTCTTTTCTTCTTTCTTTTCATGAAATTAAGAAAAAAAGTCACAAAATATTAAATCGATTTGAAATTTAAAAAAAAACTAAATTAAACATATTTTGTATTTTTTTTATACAAAATTTATTTTTAATTTTCTCTTCAGAAATTCCCAAATAAAACAATAAATACATAGCAACCATGTAGTTAAACGAAGTTTTTCACGACAAAAATGTTTTTCACGAAAAAAAACTTGTTTTTCCATATAAATTTGGCACCCAAACCAGGGCCGGATTTAGGGGTCAAGAAGCCCTGGTGCATCAAATGGGTTGAAAGCCGTTCACAATTTTCCAAATACATTAAACAATTTTTACTTTAGAAATTTCATCTCATTAATTTATATTCTTCCCTATGCAGGTTATCAATAAGGCGTGTAACACTCAATACGGCACGCTGTCGCGTCTGCAGCTGCTGCCTAACAACTCAGCCTCAAGCGACCCCGTCTGGGAAACATATTTAGGTATTTACATTACTATGCTAAACAATCTTGACGTGTCTTTTTATTGAAAAACACTTTCGAAAAAGAAGTCACAGCAAATATGTAACAAAGTATTTTACATTATTTTGGTTTCGTAAGAAATAGTGAAGTTACAATTTTTTTTAATGGTGCCCGTAACTAAGTTTGCGGAAGAGAAAAAAGTGATAGCCGTCTTTCTTACTTCAGTTTAGTCGGGTTAAAAGTATCCTATAACCATCTGGAGATACCCAGCTACCCGTGTACCAAAAATAGTTGAAATCCGTTTAGCCGGTTTGGCGCGATGAAGCCACAACAATACATACGAACATATAAAAAAACCAAATAAAATATTTTTTGATTCAGTTTCCTCCAAATAGTCCGTTGCAGTCGTTTTTTTGAAAATATATTCAATGTTGTAAAAATGAAATGTCTGTAATTTCATTTTTACAACTTTAGTATAAATAACAGGCCTCAAAATCTCACGTTTCGCGTGCGGTGAGACGAGAGGTGCATAATCAAATTTCATAAACAATTTAAGGGTCTACGCTGCAAAGCGAGCTTATTTAGTTTATTGATACAAAAGAAGCGTTGCAGCATAGACGCGGCGCTCATAGTTAATTGTAGCAATAAGCGCCGCGCTGCCAGAAAACAAACGTTTTGATTGGACAATTAAAAATTCTTCATGTGATTCGATTTCATTGTTTGTTGTAATTTTTTTTTTATTATTTCATAACTTTTGAGAAAAAAACTATATAGACCTCGGCGTGAAAAGCCATGGGGATACGAGGCTGGCAATCCCAATTTTCCAGCCTCTGCAGTAATGTATACTATTTATTTACATTGAAAATATTAAAAAAAAAAACAAGTTTTTATTTTTATTTTTTGTGTTTGTGTGTCGTTGTAGCTCAGCTCAAAACGGGTTAACCAATTTGAACTGATCATACTTTTCTATTTCCCAGGCTCGCCAGTGACGTGCATAGCGTGCGACGCGCGATTCGCTTGCGTTTCGTGCGCGGACGGGACTCTTCATGCTTGGAAACTGAACAGAGGCGGCGCTAACAGAGCGTTACCTCCCTTAGGTAAGTATTTCTGCTATTGGGTGACATTGAAATCTATACCTACTATTATAAAATCCAGTTACGTTATAGGGGTCATGATTCCAGAAGAAAAACTTTTATTTTTTAATTTCCTAAAAACCTTGATATCAGTTCCATTTCTCGATCGGTTTTGTTTTTCAGCATTAATGTCACAAGCGGCGAAGCTAACGTTGTCAGGGGACACGCTGTGCTGTGTGACGACGGCGGCGGAGCTCGGCATCTGGGACCTCGCCAACGCCGCGTGCATCGTGAAGCCGCTCTGCTTCAGGAGCCTGCTCGCGCACGGCGGTGAGTCGCTGTACACCACTAAGACGCTATACACCATTATACCGTTGTACATTACTATGTCGCTGTACACCACTATGCCGCTATATACCAGTATGGCGCTGTACACCACTATGCCTTAGTACACCACAATGGCGCAACGGCGAAGCTAAGACTGTCGTGCGCGCAACGTTCTCATTCGAGAACATTTTCCATATAAGACGGATATCGTCCTCGAACATTTTTTTATCCCACCGAATAGGAATGACTCGTGGCAAATTTTACATATTCTATTTACATGATTTAAAAAATACAAATGTATCTATCATGAAATAAATAAAAAATCTGAATACGAAACATACTGTACTCTATTCTTGTGTTTTTTTTTAATCCATGATCAAATGAAAATCTCTTTTTAGAATCCTTACAATTCTTTTATTTATTTATATAGAAATCGACCTACATTTAACAGTGGATATTTCAATTCCAATATTTATGTCAATAAAAGTAATACAATACAGAAATTACAAAATAGTATTAAATATAATTTTATTTATTTCAGTATCGGTCACAAATTGTTCTCTACTTGAAGACGGAAACCCTATGATCTCGCTCAGCAACGGCAAAAGTTATATATATTGCAAGAAATTGTACGCGTGGTAAGTGCTTACATTACATCTATCCTATCGAAAGTTCATTGACGCGAATCCTACTTGATGGAAATACCTACGACAAAACGTAATATCGATTTATTTTTTTACTATTTGATTCGAAAACTACACTCAAAAGATAAAAAATCGGGTCACCCTAGTTTTAATACTAGCAAAAGGTTTTTTTTTATTATTTGCCACTAGTTTTATTTACATAAAACACTATACTTCCTAATACCCAACTGTATAAGCAACAGAGCCCGGAACATAGCAAAACAAAAGACTGTCGCAATCTAACTAGTGCTATAAACATTTTTTATCGATATCGATAGTTGCGTAATATGAGAAAAAACGGCCCACCAAATAAAATAAATAATAATACAAAATTTCACATAAGTTTGTTTACAGATACAGATGCAATTTCTTCCTCGAAATCCACGTCAGTACACACAGCAGCACATGACATCTTATTGGGTTTGTTATAGTGATAGGAGTATATAATCATTAATTTTTCAACATTCTCTGGGAGATGACTATGTCGTTTATCACTATAAAGCCATTTATGTATACTAAATGAACGTTCGACTTCACTCGACGTCAAGGGAGCAGATTTATAAAAGTCATTGTAATTGGTATAATATAAGTTACGTTGCGTTTTAGATGGAATAACACATATAAAACAAACCCTTAACTTACCACTTCGTTTGCGTTTGGCGTGAATGATTTATAAAATAATGTACCTAAACATATCGGTATGATTTTTTAGACAAAACTTACTCGACTTCGATAAAAAAATGTTTTTAACACTAGTTTGATAGCGACAGCCTTTTGTTTTGCTATGGATTTTCCGGGCTCTGTTTATTTCAATACTAAAAGGCGCCTGCGACTTCGTTCGCGGAGGAGAAAAAGTCGTAACCCCTCTTCTTTTTTTTAGCTTGGCCGGGTAAAAAGTACCCTATAACCACTTGGAGATACCCAGCTACCCATGTACGAAAAATAGTTAAAATCCGTTTAGAAGATTTCGCGTGATGAAGCCAGAACGACACATACAAACATTTCATTTTTACTACTTTACATTTATTTTTGTAAAAAAACGGATCTTTTTGAAACCATTATTTGCGGTATCTAGACGAATTTGTGACATTACTTGTGTCTCTAAAATAATTAGTACATTATTGGCGACGCTGTGAAGTCAGGGATTGCCGGACGAGTACATGTTTGCAGAGACGAGCGATAGCGAGGCCTTGCTGTACATAAGAGTGAGGCAGTCCTCTTTCCCGCCGAGGCATATACATATAGGTGGTTGTATCATATGCCCGATCAGATCTTCGTCCCGTGGCATGATCGCGTGTCATGAACTCGCGTTTGGACGTTGCGCCGATTCGATCGCTCGAAATCTATGTTGATACGCGTATCACACACTTAGATGGGAAATGCGCGGCGTGATCGCTGCGCCGACAGTGAGAGTCGGAGCAACGCGATACGCAGTCATGCCACGCCATGGTGATCGGATACGAGCAAATGATACAAGTGTGGACGCACCTTATACCTAGTGCTTTTCTTAAAAATTACAAAGAAAAATAAAATCCATACTTATATTATAAATGCGAAAGTATGTCTATCTGTCTGTCTGTCTGTCTGTCTGTCTGTCTATCTGTTACCTCTTCACGCTTAAACCGCTGAACTGATTTGGATGAAATTTGGTATGGAGATAGTTTGAGTCCCGGGGAAGGACAGAGGCTACTTTTTATCCCGGAAAAATGCCCTTATCCGCGATAAACGAATTTAAGGCGGACGAAGTCGCGGGCAGAAGCTAGTAGAATAATAATTTAATAACTAGAAAGTGCCCGCAACTTCGTTCGCGGAGGAGAAAAAGTCATTACCTCTCTTTTTTTCTTTAGAATAGTTGGGTAAAAAGTATCCTATAACCATCTGGAGCTGGGTATCTCCAACCACCTATGTACCAAAAATGGTTAAAATCCGTTTAGCCGATTTAGCGTGACGAAACCACAACGACACATACAAACTTTTTATATTTACAACTTTATAATAGTATAGATGAATTGAATATTGGTAAATGTTAACTTTACAGCCAGAAACATATATTAGTACGCTGAATTTTAGTTTGTGTATTTGAAACATTCGTGAAAACGTCATTATTTGAAGTTATTTTGCTATTTATAAGAAAACCGCTATATCTGTTTGCTATAATTTCATAGTTTTTCTTACATCTCACATTTTCTCGCCGTAGAGAGGTGAAAAGTTGTGTATTTCTCACGTCTGCAAAATTATTTGGCTTCTCGTGCCTTGAAAGCCTCGTCACTTTCAGGAATGTATATTTGAACTACTCGCTCGGCTCGTGATTCAATTTTAGATTCCTTCGCTTACCCGGCTTTCAATTCAACCACCCGCGCCAAAAACAACTTAGCGGCCTTGCATAACAAATAACTATTATTGAAATGTAATAATGATCCACACGTACGTACTTGTGCGCAGGGTGGTGTGGGCAGACGCGCGCGACCCGGTGTGGCGCGCGTGCGGCGCGCTGGCGGCCGCGCGCGTCCCCCGCGCCCCCCGCGCCCCCCTCGCCCTGCACGCGCCCCCGCGGCCCCGCGTCGCGCCCGCCGCCAACACCGCGTGAGTACTCGCCCAACACACTACTTAACTGATACCACACTCAAACAATGAGAACAGGGGGTTTATTGCCTAACGAAATTTTGACAATTTGGTATCCGAATCGACTGTCATCATACAAAATCGTTACACTTATTCGGATTCCGAGCGTCAAAAGCGTTTGGCGATAGGGGGGCTGATATTAAAATTTACAACTTTTAAAATTATGATTTCTTATTTAATACCTGACTATAGAAATGGTAGTTTCTGTAGTCAGGTATTAAATAAGAAATCATAATTAAAAAAAATTAAAATTATGATTTCTTATTTAATACCTGACTACAGAAATGGTAGTTTCTGTAGTCAGGTATTAAATAAGAAATCATAATTTTAAAAGTTGTAAATCTTTCTTGAAATATAATTATCGAAAACTAAACAATTTTACTAAGTCGAATCACAATATAATATACTCGAGTCAATCTGTAGTACTGACGGCCTATCACGCATTCGTAACGTCAACCTTAAGATATGGTGTGATATTTTGGGGAAATTCAACAGATAGAGAAGTTGTATATCAATATAAAAAAAATGCATACCATCTTTGTGTGGTAGTAACAATGATGATTCCTGTTATCCCCATTTTCAAAAGTAAAGCTCTCCCTAGTTTATATATCTATGAATTAGCAATTTTTGCAAGTTGTAATTCTCATGGATTCTTAAGTTTTAAAAGTACACGCTTAAGCGAGTAAATATCATGTGCAACAATACCAAAAACCAAAATAAAATGTTGTTGGCATGGCTCCTAAGATTTTTAATCAATTACCAAAAGATATTATAGAAAAAGGAGAACAATAAATAAAAAACATGTCTGAAAAAGCTTATATATTCTGTTAAAGAATTTTTAGATTATATTTTACTTTAAGTTCGACATGCATGCTGCAATTTGTACCTATACCTTTAGGCACTTCATAGGGGAATTAAATTATGTAAGTATTTGTGACACCTTTCGACCTATGATGGACAAATAAATGATTGATTGATAAAAAGTTACAAAACTTTATGACATATGGCTCTATAAAGCCGTTTTGTTAACTAACCTAAATAAATTAACCAAGAATCTCTTAAAATTACCTCACAAAATCATGATCCCAATATACTTACTACATTGGCCCAACTCGAATAAACACAATGTAAACCGTACTAAGAGATTTATAACAAAACGCAAGCGATTTAAGTCCTAAATAAAAAGAAAGCCAAACTAAAAACATACTTATTGCCATTTACAGCAACTACAGTTCAGAAGCGGCACGCAGTTGGTTGGAGGCACAAGTGGCCTCGTGCTTCCACCTGCGGCTAGCGAAGGACTACCGGCACTGGATCACCGCGCTGTTCGGTCACCTCGTCAACCACGGTAACTTCATCATTCACACCTACAGTAGCTACAGTTCAGAAGCGGGATACAGTTGGTTGGAGGCACAAGTGGCCTCGTGCTTCCACCTGCGACTAGCGAAGGACTACCGGCACTGCGGCACGGCAACCTCGGTATACATCATCACCGATATAACACTAACAGTAGCTACAGTTCAGAAGCGGGATACAGTTGATTGGAGGGCAAGTGGCCTCGTACTTCCACTTACGAATAGCGAAGGACTACCGGCACTGCGGCACGGCAACCACGGTATACATCATCACCGATATAACACTAACAGTAGCTACAATTCAAAAGCAGGATACAGTTGATTGGAGGCGAAAGTGGCCTCGTGTTTCCAGCTGCGACTAGGGAAGGCCTACCGGCACTGGATCACCGCGCTGATCGGTCACCTCGTCAACCACGGTAAGTAACATCATCGCCCACATAACACAGTAGGTAGCTACAGCTCAGAAGCGGGTTACAAATGGCTGGAGGCACGAGTGGCCTCGTACTTCCACTTACGACTAGCGAAGGACTACTGGCACTGGGTCGATGCGCTTTTCGGTCACCTCGTCAACTACGGTAACTTCATCATCCACATTTATAACCCTTACAGTAGCTACAGTTCAGTAGCGGGATACAGTTGGTTGGAGACGCAGATGGCCTCGTGGTTCCACATAGCGAAGGCGTGAGCGCGACGAAATTAAGTACTTATTCGATGAAACGTTTTTCTATAAAACAAGGTACATCCTTTTTGGGGTGAAATTAAATAATATTATTCTGTAAATAGGCCGCAAAGGCACTTTTACAAGTCTGAATCTACGGCATTTCCCAAGAGGAGACTACGTTGAGAAGAAAGCCGATGATGCAAAGCTTTGGTAATGATCTCGTACATTTCTTCCACTTTCAAAACCGAGTGCGTCAAAGTATGCATAAACTTGAATAACCTTGAGGCTTATTATAGTAACTTATTTAGTTTTTGTTTCTAGGTAATGAGGACCAGTTAAGAACGATACTAGACGACATGCTTGGACCCAGCCACTGCACTTCAACACCTAAGAAATGGCAGCCCACAGTTCTGGTAAGTCGTCCGTGTGACTGTGGTCTTCAGGATCAAACTGTGCAGGATATCGCGGAGCGCTGTCCAAAACGACGCTTCTGACCCGAATGACCTCTATAAAAATTTGCCACAAGAGGCTCTGGAGTGGATGCGAAACCTGGATATCTATACTATTATAAAGTTGTAAAAATGAAATGTCTGTAAAAATTGTTTCAATGTTCAAAAAAAATGTTGTTACGGACTATTTCGAGGACACTAAAATGGATTTTATGTATGTTTGTATGTGTCGTTGTGGCTTCACCACGCAAAATCGGCTAAATCGATTTCAACTATTTTTGGCACACGGGTAGCTGGGTATCTCCAGATAGTTATAGGATACTTATTACCCGACTACGCTGGAGAAAAAAGAGGGTTATGACTTTTCCCCCTCCGCGTACGAAGTTGCGGGCGCCTAGTAGAGTTATAAATTCCTACAACTAACCTTACGCCATACGATTAAATAAATAAATTGTATGGGCCATATCATCTGAGATGTGTTCTGCCCTGGTATGCTCATGTATTAAATAGGCGTATTAAAAAAAGTGTAGCTATAACAGCATACACAATAAAGGTTTTTAGAAATCATTAGTTTTGACAGCAGCTGGCGGCACATTTGTGAAGGCTTTCTTAAACAACAGGTATCAAAATATTGAGTATTTTTTTGGATTTGACGCCTGTTAGTATAAGAGGTCTCCACAAAAGGCATAAGGACAAAGACCTAAGGATTTTATCAGGAAGACAATCTCTGTATATCCGAAGCATCCGTCAAAAGGTGTTAAATTGGTGGCGCCACAGGGGTTCATCCAGAAATCACGCGAAGCTTTTTGGGCCACATTTAGACCCGAGTTGGTGATCTTTGGTGAGGTTTTAGGTTTGTCAGTATGTCAATAGCTTACATTATTAGCATTTTTCTAAGTAACTTCTTCTTCTCGTGTCGTCACACTCCATAGTACGTCGTGAGGTCCTCTAAGGCCGCTGATAGCGTTTCTTCAGTGTCCTCAAAGTTGTTGCTTTGGGCCGCTATTGCTAGGTCATCTGCGTACGCGAACCGTTGGGTTCTGTCCAGCGCGGGCTGATCATTGGTGTAAATATTAAACAGGATCGGGGCCAGCACACTGCCCTGTGGGAGAACGTTCTTTTGTGAGCGCCAGCGGCTTTTTTCCGATTGGAGGTGGACTTGGAATCTGCGGTTGTGGAGCAGTTCGCGAAGGATACTTATGAAACCAGTGTCTTCAACCATATTACCAACCTTTGAAAGCAGCCGTTGTATGTTCACTGTGTCTTAAGCAGCCGTTAGGTCCACGAAGACCACTCCTGTCACCAAGCCGATTTCGAAACCGTTTTCTATGTGCTGTGTTAGCTGTAGCGTTTGGCTCGTGCATGACTTTCCTGGTCGGAACTCAGCTTGTTCCAGGATGAGAAGCGGGTCTACAATGGGAGCGAGGCGGTTTAGGAGAAGACGTTCAAGCAGCTTGTAGGTGTGGCACAGTAGGGATATGGGACGATAGCTTTTTGCGTCCGAGGGGTCCTTTCCAGGCTTGAGAAGAGCGATAACCTTGGATTTGCGCCATGCCCTTGGTATTTTGGACGTCGTAAGGCAGTTGTTAAATAACTCCAGGAGCCAATGTTTGGCCTTTGGTCCAAGATTCTTTATTTGCTTCACGGTTAGATCATCAATGCCGGCTGCTTTGCCGTTTTTTAGCGTTTTGACGGCTGCTTCAAATTCTTAGTGGGTAAAGGGCTTACTCAGGTCAGTGTGTTTTTGCTGCTTTGCGGGTGTTAGTGTCAGCTTGGGCATACGGCTAGTGGGTTTTCCATTTAGCACCAGTTGGGTAGCTACCTGATTAGCCGAGACCTGGCCTGGGTTCGTTGGTGGGGGCGGTTCGCCCGTGAGTTTTCGTAAGTTTGACCACTCTTTCTTGCTGTTATGGGTCATATCTGTATTAATCACGGCCTTACACCATCTTTCCCTTCGGTTGGCCGCTATTTCCCGCAGTAGATCTTCCCCAGTCGATATAGTTTCCTCGGAGAATGGGTCGTTGCAGTATAAGGATTCGTATTTTCTAAGGAGGTCTGCAGAGGATGGGTCGAGTCCTGGGATGTAGTTAGGGCGACATCCTCTTGGTATGCATTGGCGTGATACGGTCTTAACGATTCCAATGAATTTGTCGTATTCCGAAGCCGCTGGTTGTAGTCCATCCAGGTCCTTGTCTATGCCGTTTGAGAACTCATTCCAGTCGGCCTTTTGAAAGTTAAAGCGACGTCGGAATGGGAATTTGACGGGCTGTATAACCGCTTGGATCCGGCACATTAGTGGTCTATGTTGCGTTTTGGGGATCGGTTTGCAGACTGTCTTAACGCACTTAGAGCTTATACTTTCGCTAGTGAATATAAGATCTAAGTAACTAAGGGATGTTGTCTTATCGCAAAATATGTAAAAATTATATTAGATCCTGATAAAACAAACAAAGTAACAAATGATGTTAAAAGTTAGCTTAGTGTAGCTTTCTTTATGAGCCCTTAAAGTTGGGTGTGAAAGTCCATTTGTAAAGTATGAAAATATTAATAACTAATAATACCATTGAATAACCCATAAATGTATGGTAACTTTTGTTATAAGATATTAGAATTGGGTGAGTGTTATTATGAAACCGTTTTGATAAACGCAAGTTTCAACATAGCTGCAGAACAAAGTTCCCAATTTGTTTTTAGGAAAAGTCCAAAAGTGTGGTTTTAACAGTGTTGTATCTCGGGGAGTTTTTAGATTGTGTTTTTAGAGAGAGTGAGATTGAAGTAGTAAACAGTTTTATTATTGAGAGGTCGTTCTATAACATTACACAGAAAAAAAGTTGTTAAATTGCCTATTAAACAATTTTAGGGTTCCGTACCCAAAGGGTAAAACGGGACCCTATCACTAAGACTCCGCTGTCCGTCGGTCTGTCACCAGGCTATATCTCATGAACCGTGATAGTTAGACAGTTGAAATTCTTACAGACGATGTATTTCTGTTGCCGCTATAACAACAAATACTAAAAACAGTATAATTTTACGTCTGTCTGTCTATGTCAGTAACCAATATAAAATGACCGAATACCGCTTACATTTTGCTTAGGAGTAGGGCTCAGCTAACACTTGATTTTCATAGATACGGCCGTTTGTAGCGTATATTTTGTACTTGGCTGATTTTTAATGTCCATTTTCTCTGCAGGGTATAAAGAAGCACGACATCCTAGACGAGATGCTGTCTCTCCTCGTGCGACATCTCCGCTGGCAGCGGCTCTACAGCGAGTACGGGGACCAGCTGCGCGACGTGCGCCAGGCGCGGCCCGTGCTCAACGGGTACTGACTCAGGACTCAGTGCTCGTGCCTGAGCAATACTCAATGACTCAGACAAAAACATGTTAAGTCATTAAATGTCGCTTTATTGGATTTATAAATAGTTAACAATGATCAACCTTTTTTATCAGATTATATTGCTTACACCTGATTGAGAGTTGACGGCTAAAACATATAAGGTCATCAAATGTCGCTTTATTGGATTTTGTAAATAGTTAACAATGATCAGCCTTTTTTACCAGTTTAATCTGAGTCATTCACACCTCAGTGAGTGTTGAGGCCTAAAACATATAAGGTCATCAAATGTCGCTTTATTGGATTTATAAACAGCTAACAATGATCAACCTTTTTTACCAGCATAATCTGAGTAATTGCTCACACCTGATTGAGCGTTGAGGGCTAAAACATATTAGGTCATCAAATGACGCTTTATTGGATTTATACGTAGTTAAAAATGATCAACCTTTTTTACAGATATAATCTGAGTCATTACTCACACCTGATTGAGTGTTGAGGGCTAAAACATATAAGGTCATCAAATGTCGCTTTATTGGATTGATAAACAGCTAACAATGATAAACCTTTTTCACCAGTATTTACCAACAGTCATGTTCGTTCAGGGCATCAGGGTAGGCATTCTCTCTGTGCCTATATGGAGCCATGGTCGTTCAGGGCTTCAGGGTAGGCAGTTTCTCAGTGCTTATATGGAGCCATGGTCGTTAGGGCTTCAGGGTAGGCAGTTTCTCTATGCCTATATGGAGCCATGGTCGTTCAAGGCTTCAGGGTAGGCAGTTTCTCAGTGCCTATATGGAGCCATGGTCGTTAGGGCTTCAGGGTAGGCAGTTTCTCTATGCCTATATGGAGCCATGGTCGTTCAGGGTATGCAGTGCCTGTGTTTATATGGACCGCATCCTACTGGCAAATACCGGATTAGGGCGCTCAAATTTCTATTAATGGTGAAGTTTGAGGGGGATTATGAAAGGGAGATGCCTTTTTTGCTTTAGCAGATGAATGGTAAAGGGAAAAATATTAGTTCGCCAAATGCTTTATTAGCTGGGGTAACGTTGTCGAATTGTCGTTCAAATTTATAAAACAATTCTATCTAACAGCCACGGACGTCCACTGCTGTACATAGGTCTCCCCTATAGCTCGCCACAGGGTGCGATCTTGCGCAAGCCGCATCCACCGACTCCCCGCGACCCTTACGATGCCATCCGTCCGCCAAGTCGGGGGCCGACCTACTCTGCGCTTTCCTATGCGTGGTCGCCACTCCAGGACTTTACTGCCCCAACGGCCATCCGTTCTCCGGGCTACATGGCCCGCCCATTGCCACTTCAACGATGCAATCCTGTGAGCTATGTCAGTTACTTTGGTTCTTCTGCGGATATCCTCATTTCTGATTCTATCACCTTTTTCGTAACAATATTTACAAAAGACTGGAATGACAATGACAAATAAAATTTACAATACTGGCCAACTCCAGCCATCATCGCGATGACCTACAGCCTGATCACAAAAAACTGAATGCCCTTATATTATATCCACGTTTGTACTGCGGCCTGTAAAAGTATGTTGTAAGGCGATAGTGATTTATTAAATACATAATGCTCAAAAATACCCGTTATTCGATTTTGGAATTTTTATGTATTTCAACACAAATTCAGGAGCTCATTCTATCTCTTATTTTGATCGATAGAGTTCATTGTTCTGTAGAAAAAACATTAAATTTACAAAATATGGAAAAAATGAGAGTGCGATTTCTTTATATTATATCAGGAACACACTTAACACATGCACACACAAACCAGGAACTTTGCGCTTTGCGTTGTGTGCGCAATGTGTTAGTGTCTAATGATAGACCTTATTGTCATTGAAATAAGGCCTACAGATGCTCACTTAAAACTTTCGCAACCAACATTTTCGTAGCGCTACGCTCGTAGCAAAAAAACCGTATGTAGCAAAAACTTGCTACGAGCAGAGCGCCCGGCGACCGGGTTCGCGGTGCTGAATGTGTTAAGTGTGTTGCTGTTTCTAAGTTTTGGCCATCTGGAGCCCGTTTCGTAAAATCTTGTAATTTATTTTACAAGCGAACATCTGTTTCCAATAATATGTATTAAAAAGACTTCCGCTTGTAATACAAGGACCCCTGCCTTAGAGCCTGTAAGTGCGCAATGAGTTCTTAATCTTTCGCCCAAGGAAGTTCTTATAAAAGTTTGTGTATATAATATAACATATATGAATATGAACTATGAAATCACTGCCCAATATGTGAAAAGTAAAAATATAAATCTATTAAAAGTCAATAATAGCAGTCGTATTAAGCAAATGTTTTATTGAGAAGTCAATTTTTAAATGGACTGATGCATTGCTAATGGGAACTTAAGGTTGAAATGAGAACTAGTCATTGAAATAAAACAATTTAACGGATTATATCGCGTATATTATCTCATTTTAGTTCCCGACGTTTCGGAAGCTTTTCAGCTTTCCATGGTCACGGGTGGACATAATCCGTTAAATTGTTTTATTTCAACGAGTAATAATCGCGGAAACAGAAGAAAATATTATGAGAACTAGTCGTTGGAATAAATCCGTTGAAAATTGTAGTTAATATTTAAGTGCGGAAAATATGTCATTTTGCTCGATCCCCGGGGCGTGCTGAAACGAGCCGGCAGACGAGCGGTGAAACTCGGGACGAGGGAAAATGACACTTCTGCACGTGTATCAAACAACGTTTTTTAATGCAGTTGCGAAAAAAAGATTCGGACGAATTGAGAACCTCCTTTTCGGAGGTCGGTTAAAAATTACAATGCAACAACACTCATTTAAAAGAAACAATTTTAGTTTCGTTCATTCATAAACTTAATCAGTGCGCAGTCAGCGGGGGGAGCGTGGGATGGGGGGGGGGGGGGGCATATGTATCCGCCACTGGTCGTTGGTATTACTCAAAAAAAGTAAAAAACACTAGTGGGAAAAATACAACTTCATCGATGTACAGCTATGAAAGTACCAGTTTTTGAGCAACTGTATTAAAAGACACTTTATTTGTATCAAATGTATTACTGAACTGTTAAGGTATGTTTTAGGTGTTCATTATTTTGTAATTAGTTTTTAACAAAGCGCGGCAACTATGTAATAATGTGCGCATGAGTGATTTGGAAAAAATATAACCAGAGGTGCTACTCCTAAATCCAAAAAACAAAGTTCGTATAGCGCCATCCCGCTGACTCAAATACAGCTTAACATGAGCGCGAGAAGGACGGCACGAAACGAACTTCGTTTTTCGGGTTTCGGAGTAGCCCTTCAGGGCTTATTTAATTGCAGAAAATACTGGGTGATTCTTGGGGTCATGAGCAGGAGTGGAGGGTCACACTGAGCAATTTTTACTAAGGAGAGAACCACGAAATCGTGATAAAAAATGAGATAATTAAAAGTTAATTGATACCCAATTATTGGTAATATATGGAATGGATGTTTTTTTTTTCGAGATTTCATGGTTGGTTAAAAGTTTCTCATTTTGACCCTCCCCGTCTCCCCGTCACTCCCGCTCATGACCCCAAATGCACCCAGTAAAAGGAAATGCACCCTGTTTTTTGAAATAATAGACTATGCCTATGATTTGAGATTCTTATATTTTATCGGGAACCGCTTGAAAATGTTTATTTAATAGAGTATTAAACCGTAAACGCTACGTAATTTCTGAAAAGGTCATATAGTCACTAAGATTAGGTTGGTTTTAAGGGAGACCGGGTAAGCTTGTATCACGGGTTGGTTGTCACAGCGGCGTTAATGGACTATGAACCATTGTCGAATGATCGCGAGCGGTAACTATCCCTCCTAGATAAAGCTCTCGCGATCTTACGGCACCGGACGATGAACTTATTCGTTCGTAATAAAATCCCAATGACGTGATGTTTTAAAAATACTTTAATTTTTAAAATGACTTCTGTGAAAGTCAACAATGATTTATTTATTGTAATTGTGTCCTTTGTTTTTATTTAGTAATTAGTGAGTTTTACCTCTCATCTGACGAAAAATTGTACTCGGTTAAAATAAAAAGCTGTTTTCAATATACATATCTTATTTTTAAACTGGCAATGAGCGTGATTAAAGATACGTTACCAAATCAGAGCGCATCTTAATCTTGATCGGTCAACCGGGCCAATTACGACTACGGGGAAAATGCGTCTTTTGACATTAATATTAAAACGCGTTATTTTGCAACTTCCAGCTCTCCTTTTTATACTTAGACTGCTAAATTTTAGGAAGGGAGGGTAGTTTCAAATTGTTAGGATTTTAAGAAATCTTTAAAAGACGCATTTGCCTCAGTCGCAATTATACCGGTTGACCTTAAAGAAAATTTAAACCTAAATTATAGTAGTGTTAATGTTGAAGCTTACAAGTGACCCAGAAAAATACACGCCTGCCAACTTTGTCTTTATAACCGTACCATAATGGTCAAAATCCGTTTTGACGTGATACGCCGACGCGCCCGTAACCTTTCGTTTGTATGTTTAGGATCCGCTTACATTTTATTGAATTTATTTTCCAACACATTGAGACTTTTTTTTTAATCTAACATACCAAGGGTGTCTTAAGTGTCATCATTTTTCATATCGACTGCAAAAAGCCGAAACGCTGTAACCGCCAATGGATTCAGTTCAATTTCCGGTATTACATTCGGTCGCGTAAACGCACCCTTACTTAACTCGCTTCGCTGCGGATATGGAAGGTGTGCGTTATAAACGTGACGCATAAGTAACGACATTAAGTTTATGGTTTGGTGCGTTAGCGTATTTTGAGCAGTGGTATGGTTGCTCCGTTATCCTTTATATAGATATACAGTTCTTAAAGTGTAAAAAACATTCACTACCGTGTAAGTTTCAATTTCCTTAATAATTACTAAGATCCTATATGATTTCGCACGATATTTTTAAAAATGCTAAATTCCTTTGTAATTTATGATATTTCCAAGGTGGTTGTACTTATTGGTTGTTTCAGTGATTCTAATGTTAATTTATATTAAGATTAGTGATCGTAAATTTGGTAGCATTTTTAACCCTTATTTCATACTGTATATGCGAATATACATAGTTTTTGACCATTTTTTTTGTATATTTTATCATTTTTTTTAATCTATTGAACGGCACCGAGGCTTGAATTGTGTTTTTTTTTTGTTTTGCGAAATAAAGGGACAACTAAACATACTTAATATTCATTGAAATAAAACAATTTAACGGATTATATCGCGTATATTATCTCATTTTAGTTCCCGACGTTTCGGAAGCTTTCCAGCTTTCCATGGTCACGGGAGGACTGAGAAAAGATGTATTTTTTTTGTAGATGTATTTTTTTAGAAAGCTTCCGAAACGTCGGGAACTAAAATGAGATAATATACGCGATATACTCGGTTAAATTGTTTTATTTCAATGAGTAATAATCGCGGAAACAGAAGAAAATATTATACTTAATATTGTCGACGGTACCGGAATCCATCATTTCGTGTAAAATTTGTGATCGCTGCAACAAAACTGTTACCAAATTTACGTTCACTGACTATGACATTTAGACCCAATTTCACAATAGTCCCTGTTATTAATAACTATCAGTGTCAACTGTAATAGACGTCATTTGATAGACAAAGAGCAGGGTTCGGAAATTTGGATAGATATTTACCTAAAGTTGGCAAAACACCGGAAAACAGTTAAAGAAATATGGAGTCGACATCTCAGAAATATAATTTTTTATAATAAAAGTTTTGGGAATGGGAAAAACGTTCATGCTTGAATTACTATTTCTTTGTTTACTTTCCCTATCTAAACACTAATAATGTAATAATTGCTTTATTTATTATTATTTTGCATCTAAGATACAATCTTATTTCAATTCACTCCTAAGACTTCTTTAGATAATACAATTTTTTAACCCCAAACTTTAGTTGAATGAGCAGGTAAATTAAATAACATTTTTGAAATTATAAATAAGTTCCTTATTTACATATCCTTTTTATGTACATAAAATTGAGTCCGCTTCCATACAACTGGACAACAACGCCGCCGCAAAAGTTTAAGTAAATATCTAACGGGATTTCTGATCCGTGGTAATCAGCTTTTAAACGGCGATTAACAACTAACAGCGCATGGTGAAATTGGGAATAATTATAAATCGTGTTCATATCAGTCTTATGAAGTAGGTTTTGAATGAAAAGTGAATATGCCTTGCGTGAGTGCTACATAGAATAAATGAATATCTGTAGATTGTAAATGTTGTTAATAATTGCAATACATTTAAAAATGCCAAGTAATTTTAAACGTTTACTTCAGTTTTACTGAAAATGGAATGTAATCTCTACTAGTTAAGGCCCCAATACACTACTCGCTCCGAGGCCTCTACGCCTCCATGAAGCGCTCCTCATAGTTAGCCGAAGTTCGAAAGCGCGGGATTATAAAATCGGGTAAACTTGCGAACTTCGGTTGACATGTACGAACTTCGGATCGCTTCGAGTCCTTTGGCTCCGCGCAGAGGTGTTACCATCGAAGTTCGTAACGTGCTGTCCCTCGCTCTCATGTTATGCTGTATTTGAGTGAGCGGGATGGCGCCATACGAACTTCGTTTTTCGGATTTCGGAGTAGCGACTCAGAAACCGACATCGGAAGTCGACCGAGGCGAGGCGAAGCAAAGTGAAGTTCATGCTGCATTATCTTATACGACTAACTTCGATCAACTTCGCGTGTAGGGTATTAGGGGCTTTATACTTATACAATGTACAGCAATCAAGTTAGGGCTTCACAAGAGGATGATTGTTCCGCAACATGTGTCTTTACACGGACAGCAAGTAAATAAAACACATCGAGCAAAAGGGGGAGACAATAGGGATCAAGACTGAATTCTAATTATCATGTAGATTAATAAAAAATATTGGAGACGTATTTTTTCTTGTCTTACCTAATAAAAAAAAATATTATAAGTACATTGATTATCGCCACACAACAAATCGGGGCTTATTCGCGTATAAATATGATTTATTTAATTATAGTTTGTTGGTAAATCTTCGGCGTTTCGGACGTCGTATTACGTCCATAGTATACATTGAGTCAAAATGTCGCGTGACGTCAGGCCTACACACAGTTTATACTTAATAACGACGTCTCGAGTCCTCACTTCTAAAATTTTATGTAATTTATCTTAGTATTTTTTATTATTTTGAATTGCAGTGAATATGTATCTGACGGACCGAATAGAATTCTAATTTTTGTAACCCGTTATCATGCATGTTGTCCAGCCTCCGCTTCATGTTGCGTCGTCTTTTTCAGTTAAAACTGACGTTCTATAACAGCCCAATATCTACTAGGAGCTCTTAACTCAACCACTCGTATGCTATATCTAAAATTTGGTATTTAAATTGAAACTTTATGAAATTTTAAAATTGGATGAAATTTTTTAACAGGGATCAACTCTTATATTATATAACTGGACCACCATTTAGATACACATATGAAGTCGGTTAAAAAGAGTTCTAGAAAATGTATTAGGAACGGGAAGAAGTTTCTACAGTTTACTACTTATGTATTACAGTTGCAGATCAACGTTAATAAATTAAAAAGAACATAAACGAAACTAATTGGTGTTTCAACCATTCAGTTTCTAAAAACAGTTGCCAAAATGGTACGATATACCACGATTTATTAACAGAAATAGTTTACATAACTTAGATTAGATATGCTTATTGTACGGAGGGCTACTTACGATTATTAGTTCCATCCCGAAAAGGCAAAAAAGGAACGCTAACTTATTATTAAACAGGCTCCAGTACAACTGTGTTACGCGATTCTTTGTCGCGCGGCAAAGATTGTCTGTTTATTTCCTTTCAATACCGTGCGCGAAATTCGGATGATATTGTCGCGCGACAGGTAAAGTTACAGAATGTTGAGCAAGCCCGGCAGCTCCTATACTCAACGCAAAACGAACTGGCAACCTAGATCATAATACTATCTCGTTCACACTTGCGTGGTCTTAATAGGTGTGAAAGAGATAGCAGTATGATCTTGGTTCGTTTTGCGTTCAGTATAGTAGATATTGGACTGTTAGTTCTAAGTGCGAGAGAGATAACGCTCTATGAAGCTGAAGTTGGATGATGGTCTCCCTCTTTGGCTCGGATTATTTACCCGTCTGCTAGGTTCTAACGCGTGTCGAGCAATTTCTGATATGTCAAAGGAAGTTGCTCGGCTTCGCTTGACATATCGCTGACTAGTGAATTCAGCAGCCATAGGTACCTTACCTTATTACCTAACTCTTTCTATACAGTACAGTGCGAGAGGGACTGGAGACGGTATGCTGGTTAGCGTAGTAGCGGCTAGTCATGCGAGCTCGATCGACTTACTTACTTGGCTTAACACTTTACGACGCGAACCAGTTACGCATTTTCTTATATGTTATCGGCTACGCGTAACTACGAAAACATCAGTCGTGAATGTGTTAAGGTCGCCGAAACTGTGTTAACTCCATGGCGACTTAAATAAAGGAAACTTACAGTTTTATTCCTATCTGTTTAAAGATCTGGAGCCAATTTTTGTCATCTAGGTCTCTGCCATGATCTGCATGGTGCCGAGAGTTAGGTTCCTGATCTTAATATTTTATAATATGTAGTAACAAAACAAATTATGCCTTTCGTACGAAGTACATATTTTATAAACAGATTTAAGGTCAAATGTTCTTCTTTATGGTGTATATTTGAGGACACATAAATAAATGAAGAACACTGGGAGACATATTTTGTTTTGTGCTATTGTGATGATGTGAAAATAAAACGTAGGTATGTATTGTTAAAATATGCCAATGTATCTTAATGTATAGAGGTGAAGATGAAATGATGAGAACTGTTCCTCATATGAAATAATCAATACAGATGATTTTATACATTTTATGTCTTTTATTTCCAAAACTGACTTTTATCAAGTTTGATAACAAGTGTTTAACCACCTACTTATAAAAAGATGGGTGTTATAAGTTTATCTTGTGTATCTGTTTATGGCGTCTGCTCCTAAACGTAATTTAGTTATTTTTTTTAAACATTTCACGACCAGGGTGGGCGCTCTGTTCTTAGTGAGTCTTTGCTACATACGCATTTTCCCATGCACGTAATCTTTTGACCGCCAAGAACGGCAAACACGTCATAGAAAATTTGTGTCACTGACGCCAGCGTCGGCATATGCCGAGCAAGTAGTGTCCCGGCGAGGGACTGTTAATATGCAAGAGCGGGGGGAGGTGTGGTCAGTACCCTACGTCTTAGACCACCCGTAGTTTAACGATACGTGTACACACACCGATCCCAACTTACGGTTTCCCAGACTCCCGTGCGACAGAAGCGGAGTCAGGCCGTGAGACAGCCCGCTTGGAACGTAAGTACTGAACCTCCCTCTGGTAGCAACGAAAAGCGTATACACACCGCGCTAGGGATAATCCAGGACTGTCAGGACCGACCACTCAACAATGGGAACGGGTAGTACTACGAAATTCTTGATCGTGAAAGTGTTACGATGATTGCCAGTGCCAAGCTTCCTTATTTCGAAACATAACCTACCTAGCGGCCTCTTGGCAGCGAAAATGATCTGACCTATGATTTAAGTACATTGGTTGGTTCAGCCGATGAACATATCAGCATTTGTCCAGACAAATCCAGTTCAGTTTCGACATATACAGATATGTACGAGGCATTTTAATGTTTCAACGATTATTACTTCGATTTTTGAGGCGGTCGCGTTGATGTTTTAGAGAATTAGAATAAGAATAGTCTTTATTGAATAAAAATTGGCATCTGATTCTGATATTTCGCCCGATAACTCAGATTTAGCTTGGATTTTCCGATACGGCCGAAGTCATTGATTTGGTGTGACATGCAAGAATTCTATGAATCGGCTAAGCTATACTTTATGAACACTTTTATAAATAAACACGTACCTTTTGCCGCTTACTGTGCCCTACTGCCGGGTACAGTTAAGTAGTAGCCCCAAACAACATATGAGTCTCGCGACGCCATGCTTCCACTAGTTGGGCTTGACACTTGACATTATAATTTTGTACGGGGGCAGTGAACGTATTAAATCCTAAAATGCGTCAGTTCACATTTCCGAGTTATAATTGAGAACATTAAGTTTCTCAGAGGTGTGTATATTATATTTGTTTCCCGATAGTATACGTTATGTGAACTCAGATGATCATTATATCGATGAGTGTTTAAAAAAATATGTATAATAAACAGTATCAATATATACTATCGGGAAAAAATATGAAATGCACACCGCTGACAAACTAAACACTTTCACTGCCAAGCTTTTCGTAGCGCTACGCGCTACACGCTCCTCTACATACAGGGAAACGCATGGTATCGGCTACGCGTCTACGAGCAGAGCGCCTGACAGTGAATGTGTTAATGTTCCTAATTAGATGCGGTGTGGACACTAAAGACAAAAGACAAAACAAAACAACCATTTTATATCACAATAATTTATTTTTACAAATTAGTTATGGATCACAACAGCTCTCACAAAGTATCGTCAGTGAGACAACGTACTGTAACCACGTCGACACCCATCGCCCGCCAGTCGCTGCATGGCCTTAACTACCTACCAACAACCCAGAACGGGGTAAAATTTCAATATCGTACAAACACGAACAACATTAAGGAATTTGCGACTAATTTTGGTCCCACACATAGGATCAACGCGGCAGCATCAGTCTACATACCTACGTATACAATACCTCTGTTAAAATCATCTAAACACTTAGACACTACAATATAATGTCACGAGATGTGATCGACACATTAACAATTTTAAGATCTAAGTAAGTTAACGCTGAGACGGCCTGTGGCCTTCGATACACGGGCGTTTGCTCTGCTCTTAAACATGGCATGTTTCGTAGTAGTCTTTAAGCCTAGATACTAATATTACTAATAAGCACATTACATCATCAAGATACATACGTAATCCTTAGGTGAAGGCTTAAGAATTAACATAGCAGTTCAACTCACCGCTTTGCAACCGCAAACGGTCCGGTGTTCCGAAAGCCTAATACATAAAGAGGGCATAGTCTATTTACAGCGACCGTCTCAGCCTTCCCTACGGGTTAAACTTAAGAACACATTTGCAAGCCCTCGTGTTACTTGTCGCGTATAATTATGCATTTTGTACCATCGATGTAGGAGCGCGATTACTGAACGAACTTCCCCTTAAGCCAACCCTACTCGTAAACCGATCGATTAAATGAGTATAAGCGTAATCTAGTACTAAATAAAACAAAATAGATACTTCATTTCCTTACACATTAAAAAACATCAGGTATGCTAGGGGTGTCAGTTTATTTGACACCCCTGAGCCACCGCCATCCATTTTAGCTCCCCAGAATTTGAATTGTACATCAGCTACGACTACAAAGTATTTGTACTTCAAGCTTATGTATTTTCGATAAGAAATTAAAAGTAATTCTTTTTCGGCCGAGTTTGGAGGCGAGTTCGCGTAATCGGGCCCCTACTGCTTTTAAAAATATACAACTCGTGAATCTAACTTAACTACGTATTTACATCACTGCGCGTCTTCGACGGTCACTCTCGTTACTGTGTAGCGACGAAGTCAATTGACTACAGTCTAAAGAGAAAAGTACGCCAACTTAAACGCTTTTTTAACACTCTTTACTACTCTGACATGAGTTTGCCGCGGTGAGCGCGTCACTCTGCTGTCCTGAATCTACAATCGCTTTCAATTCGCAAAAATAGACCAATTAACAGTAATTTTCACGACCGAAAATCTAAGGTATTATCAAGTAGCAGGTATTCCAAGTTTGAAATATCTTTAGAAAACAGCGTACTCTTCTCACTGGACTATGATTAAAGCTTACATCACGCTAGCGCATTCGGTCCTTTTCTAACTACTAACGTAAGAAAGAGACCTTGAATGGGCTAGCGTGGCGTAATCGCAAAACTCGCGTTAAGTTAAACATGCAACATATTTGCCGTTTCCACGACACAACTGCCGTACTCAATTTAAAATGGCATAAGGCATCTCAATCCGGACACTATAGCCCAAAAGACGAGATAAAGAACATAAAAATGGTGACCTGTACCAAGTTGTACCACTACTAAAAAAAATATTTTTTCTCGCACACGTTTAGCGACAGTTTAGATGCTGCTACGTGTTTCGTGGTACAGGGGAGCGTTCTATTTTAATACGTTTGTTACCTAGTCTCATGGGCTTTGCAAGACGACTTAGGCCGTTTAAGGCCAGTACAACATAATACCTAAGTACGCAACGTTTGCATTCGCATAATACAGGTTACTTCTATTTACTAAGACACTTAATGGCAACTCCCCGGTGCCCAAACTAAACTTTAGTACTTCGTCGCTTTAACATACTTAGCGATATCGTTTGACGGCACATACTCGAGTTAAAACGACAAAGTTCTAAACGGATAGCGACTACGAACATTGTCAGTCATTATTTCAGTTAACGGTCTTAAAAGTCTTAAAGACTGCAATGTTTGTATAACAATTTTTAACAGTGAACAGCGAACAGATATAAGTAATACATTAATCGTAATAATTTTCAATTCATTGTACTTACGTACTATGATCAAACTGATTTACAATCTTATTAATCCGATTTTCTCATAACAATCGAAATGGAACAATTTTCATCAAATTTACATTAAGGTATAAACTTGAAAAGACAATTCTAAAAAATCGTTGAGGTAAGCTTATTTTACCAAAGCAATGCAGAATACTTGAAGGCAATCGTTCGATCTGTTGTCTTTGAAATGGTCAGGGCTTCCCACAATCTTGTCGATGGGACCATCCACGCCCAACGGTTTGAAAACCTCCACAAAGTTCAAATTATTCGCCTTCAATTTGCTCTATATTGCCTGGTTTGATCTATTGGAATCTATAAACAAATTAAATAAAAAACATAGAAAAGGGATAAGACAAATCAAATCATCCTCAACAAATGTGACATCTACAGAAGATAAAACATACGATTAGTTATTAATTGGAAACCAATCTGATTTGTAACAAATGCAAGTAAGAATATTAGAGTCTGGCAAATGAAACATGCGAATGGAATCAACCGCGAAATTTAATAATACAGCTACATTATTGCCTGTATGAGCTAGATATAAACAAATTTGAATGGTCTCCTTATTAACTAATAACTTAATAATTAATGACAAAAGCAATGAACTTGTTTAACTCTAGCTCAAACAGGCAGATGCATTTTTAAATTTCGCGCTTGATTCCATTGTCATTTTTCATTTGCCAGACTCTAAGCATATTATCGCACCAATCATTACAGTAACATTAAAAGGAATTGTGATATCTTTATATAAATGAAATAGAACGTGATACTATTCATGTTACTGAGAATCCCTCTCAAGACGATACAAGCGTTCTTTATGATGTTTTCCAATTTAAAATTTTTAGTTGTAGAAAAGGATCTATAAATTTAGAAATGGCTGTCCACTGTTTAGAAGTCCTCGAGACGAATTAAGCTTATGATTTTCACTCAGTCGCATTACGATAAAAATGAAAGGCATATTGTACTTTTTCATACGTAATTAGCGAAAGTTTATCTGACATATTTAACTCCTTTCGGGGACTTCACTACTACACAGAGTGGAAAAACAAACGGGTGTAAGAAATAAGTGCTTTAAATTTTTATATGAAATATTGTTTTGTTATCAAAGTCATATATATATATATATATTTAGTAGTCAATCTTGTTTACGTTGTGTTGAGAATTATTACAATTTTAATTGAAGAAGAAATACATTCCGCGTGATACAATAAAATAATGTTTATGCGTTTTATTTGTAACATAATCAAGTAATTGTTGACACTTATATAAGAACAAGTATGAGGAACAATCTTGCAACGGTGTAAGTATAAACTTTTATGTTTGGTTCAAAATTTGAACCAAACTTAAAAGTTTGTAGTTTGTACGTAGATTGAGGCAGGAAAATGATTATTTGAATTTCAAATAATTATTTTCCTGCCTCAATCTAGGCCTTATGGTTGCGATTTCGATTATCGCGCGATAATATACAAGTTGAAGAATTTCTAACTAGAATACCGCCGTAAGACTCATTATGTTTCCATTATATTAGCGGTTAATCACGTCGTGACTAAAGCACTGCTCGACATGTTTCGGTCGTCGTGAATCCTAAGACACAAGAGAACTCGGGCGCTCCCATTCTTGCACTGCAGCGTCGGGGTCCACTCGTGTCTCACAACTAAGCTCCTAGGAATGGACCGACATCTATGACCTTACGCACAAAAGTCGACAATTATAATTATTTCATACAACATGAACATCTACGTGTCGAGTCGAGTAACTTATGTCGCGACGTACATTTTACAATAATCAGTTTTATTTTGTTATCACTGCTATGCCTTTTAATACGATATGAAAGATTCGAATAATAATTTATATAAAATTTTCATAGATAACAAATTGAAAGCACTCGTTTCCCCGTCAGTATTTCCACCCCGTATATAGGAGGCGGGCAGGCAGCACCGACGCTAGCAGATGAGCGCGCGGTCGGGCGGCGGGCGCGCGGGCCGCAGTCGCAGCGCGCAGCCGCAGCCGCACGGCGGCGCGCATGCGCACGCGCACTCCAGCTTGGCCGGCTTCTCGTAGTCCGGCTGGAACTTCTTGCACAGCGCCAGCACCGACGGCGGGTCGGGCAGCGACTTGCGGGACACCTGCGCGCAGACAACTTTACTTGTAATTGCCACAAAATTCGATTAACCGCGGCGAGAATCTATTTACAGTGAACGGGTGAAACGAAACAGTTCTACTTTTCAGATTCGGTTTATTGAATCGCAATCATTTATACACAAGACTCGGGAGACGGGCAGAAAAGCGAATAGCGAGACTAGAGAGACAAGCCGAAAGGCGAGCAGCGGGACTCGGGAGACAAGCCGAAAGGCGAGCGGCAAGTCTCGGGAGACAAGCCGAAAGGCGAGCGGCAAGACTCGGGAGACAAGCCGAAAGGCAAGTCTCGGGAGACAAGCCGAAAGGCGAGCGGCAAGTCTCGGGAGACAAGCCGAAAGGCGAGCGGCAAGTCTCGCGAAACAAGCCGAAAGGCAAGTCTCGGGAGACAAGCCGAAAGGCGAGCGGCAAGTCTCGGGAGACAAGCCGAAAGACGAGCGGCAAGACTCGGGAGACAAGCCGAAAAGCGAGCGGCAAGACTCGGTACAAGTGTAAGTAAGTTACTTTAAAAGCAACTTCGCCCACGTGCGTTATTTTTACGTTTATCCTCGGTAATCGTACATTTTTTCGGTATAAAGTCGGCTATGTCACTTTCCAACCTCTATGCTATCTATAAGCAAAAAAACATGTCAATCCGTTGCCCCGTTATCTTGTGAAAGACGGACAAAGCAACACACTTGCGCATTTATAAAATTAGTAAGGATTTTTCGCGTTTATAAATAAAATAAAATAAAACTAAAATAAATAAAAGCTTAAAAAAAGTATGTGTATAATTACCAGGATCCTCACCTTGGGCGTGGAGGGCGCGTCGGGGAAGGGCGGCGCGGGGTCACGCGCGTGCGCGTGCTTCAGCGGCGCCGAGCGCTCCTCCGGTACTGGCGACGCCGACCGCTCTGGGGAACAAAACATTATGTTACATACTACAGATACATATCTGAGATACTATCACGAGACAAATATCTGGTACTATTTCACATAAATACACAAAATCTCAATTCGGCTGAACAAATCGACTGAATCCTAAACTACGCATATAGGTAAGACGATATATTCGTACTTAGATAACATAGAAAACATAGAAGATCCAGAAAAAAATATTTGTGCTCTTCGTAACAAATACTTGCCCTTGCTGCGATTGACGGCAGTTTCGTATGCCGCTGTACAACCACGTTAGCTAAACGCTCCGTTAAATCTACGAAACTTCGTTTTCGATCTTGAGAGTAGGATCCTATCGGACAGAAAGAATCTAAGCTAATCCTGCGACACCCAAAACCTAAAACTCAACAAATCATCCACATTTCTCCTCTTTATGTGTTCCATTAGTCTGATTAGTGGCGTCGCTCCCGTTATATCCATTCACGTATCCGTTGAGCACGTTGCCGTGAACGGCCTCGGGGTAGAAATCCAGCTCAAAGATGGCACCTAAAGGTGCGTCCACATTTGTATCATTTGCCCGATCAGATCTTCGTCCCGTGGCATGATCGCGTGTCACGATCACGCGTTTGGACGTTGTGCCGATCCGATCGCTCGAAATCCATGTTGCTACGCGTATCACACACTTAGATCGAACAAGCAAGGCATGATCGCCACGCCGACAGTGAACGTCCAAGCAGCACGATACGCGGTCATGCCACGGCACGGTGATCGGATACGAGCAAATGATACAAGTGTGGACACACCTTTAAATTTACAACACCCAACAATTTACCAACCTTTCTCATCATGTGTCCCATTAGTGTGATTAGTGCCGTTGCTCCCATTATATCCATTCACATGTCCGTTGATCCCGTTGCCGTTGACGCTGCCGTTGACGGCGTCGTGGCTCGGGTCGTCGGAGTCCGCGTCGCTGGCGACCGCGTCGAAGCCCAGCCCGACGATGGCCCTCGGGATATCGGCGTCGTCTTTGAGCCAGGGGTGCTCCAGGCACTCTTCCACTGTAAGACGACCCCTGAAAAAGATAGATTGGAATTAGCAACGCGGGGTTTTTAATTCTGACATTGGCAACGACACATGAATCTGTCGCCTTTGGTTCAACTGGGAAAGCTCTTGCTTCGTTATGTCAAAAGTAATGACGTAAATGACGTAGTGATCATTATTATATGCGTGAGATACTATATATGCAGAGAAGGCGGCAGCAAGGTTTGTGAAGCTATGATAGAAAAATGTAGCCTAGTACTGATAAGTAAGTCCAGGCATAGAATTTTCAGGAGAGAAAAGTGGTTCAAATCTCCCTTAAAATTCTAGCAGCACAGGACAGGTAGAGTCGCCCCACATACAGATAGTGACAAACTGTGAGACTCGGCACAGGATTCTGGGTAAGCTGAGCTGGCACTGCGCGATGTTCAGGTATGTCTCCTGCTTGGGATCGCCCACAAACAATACTCAGTAATAAGGAAATTGACATGAAGAGGAGGATAGTATTAGGAGCGCAGAATGGACAGGGGCTCACTTGGGATCCACGACGAGCGTGTCTCTGATGAACTGCATCGCGCGCTGCGAGACCCCGCGGAACAGGTCTCTGGGGAAGCTGAGCTGACACTGGGCTATGTTCAGGTAAGTCTCTTGCTTGGTGTCGCCCGCGAATGGCGAGTACCCGCTGACGAGTACGTAGGCCAGCACGCCCACCGACCACATATCGGCAGCCAGGGAGAGGGGCTCGTATGAGAGGATCTCTGGTGCTGGAAACAAGGAAGACAGAATTTATGAAAAGGCCTAGTAAAAAAAATTAACAGGATGGTTTTACTAAAATTTTATCCAGGGTTCGATGGCTCTCTAGGTCGACACAGTCCCTATTTTATAGCATTTCGATTTAGTTGGCAGACGTTACATCTTTAATACAATCTAGACAAGACGGTACAATCTCCGCTAGAGACGGTTTTTTAATGCGTTGATCGGAACAAAAGAATATATCAAAAGAATGAAAACAATTTGTGATAGTCATTTGTTATAATTTAGATTGAGCAGAATTCCAAGACAAGAGTATAATGCAGCGGTAGCGAAGTGTAAAATATTTATGTTACTGCGATAAACAAAGACAAGAAAAATACTTTGAAACAAAATCGCTTAACGATTGGCTCATAAAATTCTCCAATCGTTGTGGACCACATTCACGCAAGCTTTCTACCCCAGAATTTAACAAACCTACAACGCTATTAATAACTCAATCTCGGTCTAGACTGCGACTGCGTGTCGCAATCGCGTGCGATCGGCGCGTAACTCAGTGCAGCGTCGTCATCGCGAAATGTAATTAAGAAGTATAATTGGAGCGAGATTTGTCATCCGAATGGGATAAAATCGATCAGTTTGGATAGTGTCTATCGCTTTTATAATTGAAAGTCTGAATAACGAAGCAAATGTCGTAAACTTGATTTACAATTTTCAGTTGAAAGCGGTTGTTACTCAATGATATCAGAATCAGGATCTGTTTTGGCCACTTATGGCAATCTACACACTTAAGGTATTTAATCATATGGCACAAGGTACGTATTATTTGGGACGGATATACAATTTACAGGTTAAGGGTAAGATTAGTCAGCCACTTAATGGCAGCGTCGTTAAGGGTGATCAGATCTTCGAGAGGGCCACACTTAAGTTACGTTTAAATACTTAATGTCATTTAGGTACAATTTGATCTGGCAATTTTGATTGACTAGTAAAATATCAAAGCATATTGTTTTTTTATATCGTACGTATTACATGAACTATAGTCGACATGTTCTAATTCTGATGCCTTATTTGAAAAAAAAGAACTCTTCATCATTACCAAAAATCTAAATGAACTTGATATCACAACACAACTACACTTACCAACGTAGTCTCTCGTGCCCAGTATTTCTCTAACATGTGCACCGGGCTGGATAGCCCGACTGATTCCGAAGTCGCAGATGAGGAGCTCCTCTCCTCCTCCGGTGAGGAGAAGGTTCTGTGGCTTCAGGTCTAGGTGGGCGATGCGGCGCGCGTGGAGGTGCGCCAGACCCTCGAGCACATGGCGCAGGGCGCGACGCGCGGCGCCTTCTGACAAACGCTCCTCCTCGTCTAGGAGGCGTTGGAGCTCGCCGCCCGCGCACAGCTCCAAGACTATGGCCACTTCCGAACGGGTCTCGTACACCTGGAAGAGTTGGTTAATGATTGATCAGTCAGTTGGTTTAAGTAAGATCTGCTCAGATCTACTTGACGCATATCGCGTGATAGGACAAAGCACTCTTTACCAGAATGTCAGGTAATTGACACCATTATTTTGAATTCTCTTAACAATGCTGAGGGGGACGATTTTTGGTATGATATTATTTGAAAACTTGACTTCTGTATTGTGTTTCTAGGGCTTTATATATGTTGGTAGGATCTATATCGGAATCCCTAACGTCTTTTGTCCTAATGTATCGTTTGTCCTAATGTATAATTTGCCATAAAGCATTTTTTTAGGAAACTGTAAAGTTTTCAGGATTGTTATAAAACAAACCTAACCTAACCTAATCTATACGACGATCTTTTAAAAAATCCAGAAAAATTTACGGTTTCTGAAAAAAATGCGTTATGGCAAATGATACATTAGGACAAACGATACATTAGGACAAACGACATTAGGGATTCCGAAGGAGACCCATGTTGGTAAGGTAGCAGCCATAACAGGCACGTCTGCAAAAACGTTGTTACCCTGGTGGTATACTCCATTGCTAGTAGCTGCTCGTATCCATCTCTGATTGTTTTCTAGAGAGATGAATTTTGGCAATTTCATTCAATATTTACTTGTGTCGAATACACGGTCAATTTTATAACTGAAATGTATTGCTTAACTTAAAGTGGCGATGAGGCTGACCACTTCTGGAATTACTGCTACGTACAGTCAGCTGCAAAAAGATATACACGATTCGTTCAAATATATCACTCGCGACACGTTTATCTCAGTGGGTTCTACAACAGCCTACGAAGCTAGCGGTCCCGGTTCGAATCCCGGCCAGAGCAAGTGTTTGTGTGATGAGCACGAATGTTTGTTCCTAGGTCTTGGACGTATTCTATGTATAAATATATTATAATTTATATATATATTATGTATATCGTCGCCTAGTACCCATAGTACAAGCTTTGCTTAGTTTGGGACTAGGTAGATTTGTGTAAGATTGTCCCTGATATTATTTATTTATTTATATTTTATATCTTTCTCAACTCTATTGACTAGTAATAACAATCTACCGAGGATATTTTGTATCCAAAAGACACATCTCGTGATGGTTCGCGAATCTACTGGAAGCAAGCGGTGCAGGATCGACCAAGGTGGTGTTCTATGGCGACCTACGTCCAGCAATGGACGTCTTTCTGCGAATGAAGGTGATGCTCATGATCTGGAGTGTTGCTCAGCTCGGGCCTAGCGCTAGCAGCGACTTCGTGCTGTGTTAATTAGTGGATGTTTATCGGCTAATGATGGTTTTTAACATGGACTGTGGACCCTCACCTCGTGCAAACTGACGACGCGCGTGCACCCCGCGCACAGCGCTAGCACGGCCACCTCGTGCTGGATCTCTCGCGAGCTGTCCGCCGCGCGTCTCCGCTTGCGGATGAACTTAGCGGCGTACTCCTCGCCGGAGACGAGGTGCCGGATCTTGCGGACGGATGCGAATTTACCCCTGGAACGAAAGAAAAAAGGTCCATTACAATATTGATAGATATGATTATGATGATGATCGGTAAAGGCAAATATATGCGCGATTGTCATAAATTTGTTTCTGAGTCTTGAATGTTTTCTATGTATGTATTATATAAGTTTATTGGGCTTACTTTTACTCAAATTTGTGTAAAACTGTCCTGTAATATTTATTTATTTTATTATGATATCCTAAAAATGGAAGCCATAGACAAACGTTGAATAAACTATACGAATAGCGGGGATCATAAATTCAAAATAATACGAATAACGTGGTATGTTTAGTTGGTGATGCTAGAGTTGACGGATTCAATCCTCAGAAGAATAATGTCCCTATCTAGATTGCCTGCTCAACTCACAGATTCATTGTGTTCTATCTAAAGACAATGTGCCATTGCTCAACACTGACACAATAGTTGACACCATAGAATTTCCAGCAGAGTGTCAAATATTGTAATTAGGTACAGTGCATTGGGACGTTTAATTATTTATCAATAGATTTTTCGTTCTTTGTGTGAACTGTGAAGTGAACTGTCTCCACAAAACTTCGTGAAAAAAAAAAAATACTCGTATATATTGCACATTAGTGAATATCTCCACCAAAACCCGTGTGTTTTTTTTTGTTTGGTAAATAAAATATATAATTGTAATAGTAGCTAAATCTACCGGTCCGTACACGACAAGAGCAGCGCATTTCCCGAAGCGGCGCACGCGCACTCGACACGTCGAGCACTAAATTCTGGGGCTGTTCCAGACACACTAATTGCTGCCGTTACGCGCAAAATGCGTTTTCCGTTTGACTCATTTGCCACGAAGTGTTTCACTTAGTTGCATTACATAATCTCAATTTGAGTTTGGAAACTATTTAAATATTTTGGTAAGCATATGCACCAGTTGAAAAAAAAATAAGACATTAGTGCTGTATAATGTTATATGCAACCTTAAAAAAGACTACGATTGAATATTTGTACTCTTTGTCTCTAACCAAAAGTCAACATAGTAACACATTGCTTGCTGTATACCACCAGAAATATAAGTCAGCAGAGATGGGCGCAGCGTATCTTTTTCTTCAATAATTCTCTGTCACTTGTAATCACATCGATTATACTTCTTACTGCTCTTAACGTTCTAAAAGCTAATTAATAAAAAATGCTATTATAGTGTGTAGGATTTCCTCTCACATGATACGTCACAATAATATCTGAGATATTTGCATGATAGTATGTGAGTACAAATAGCAAAATCAGCTAAATAACATATAATGACACTAATGTACCTATTTATTCTTTGCAAATAAATGTCTAATCTAATTTAATTTCTTCTCTCATACACAACGGGTGATTTGGGTTTCTTTTTCCAAAGTTTACGACTTCTCCTAGAACCCTCAAAATTCATAATCGATACTCGCCTTATCAGAAATACGAGTAAATCAGAAGTAGTTCCACCATATCAGTACACTATTTACATGCAATCAATAAATTTTGAAATCTAGCTCAATCACAGCATTCCAATAACCTTAAGCGATCACAAAACGCGACCCCGCTCTGTGGAAAATCGCTCCAATCCAATTAAAGATCGAGAAATGTTTAGAATATCGCCGCGTGAGTCACCCGCCTCAAATGGAGATAAATAATCCACCCCCAACATGGTAACACTGTCCTCAATGGACAAAAGAAGTAACAGTCGAGGGTTTACAAAGTAACTTAATACTTTTTATATAAAAAGAACAGAAGAGGAAACGAGGCTGACCAAAGGACGGCGGACTAGTTTGCAGTGCTTTATCGTTAAGTAATTGGATTAAAAGGGCATATCGAGCATTGTAGATCATTTTGCGTCGAGTATGTGTCTCATGGAGTCCGAAACAGTATAAACGGGCCCGTGATGTATGATGTACAAACACCGCAGCCAAACATTAGGGTACCATCATTTAAATTCCATTTCGTTCGCTCTTCGGCCATTTTTTAGGGTTCCGTAGCCAAGATGGCAAAAACGGAACCCTTATAGATTCGTCATGTCTGTCTATCTGTCTGTCTGTCTGTCTGGCTGTCCGTCCGTATGTCACAGGCATTTTACTCAAAAACTATAAGCTGTACATTAATGAAATTTGGAGCATAGGTATCGTGTATAAACCGCTACTTAGTTTGATAGTTAAATAAAAAATATATATATTTCTAGGGGGGGCACTCCATACATATAACCGAAACTGAAAAAAATGTTTGTTACCAAATATGTGTGGCACATATTTAGATAGTTCTTCTAAAAACACTTTGAGTTTCCTTAATAAGAATTGTTTTATTTAATATTTTCCGAAATATTCGCTCCGAAGTAGCAAAAAATGTGTCCCCCCCCCCCTCTATTTTCTAAACGGTATGTTCAAAAAATATGAAAAAATTTACAATTATAACGCATAATAAATACTTCCAACGAAAATTGTTTTTAACATGATCGGACGTACCGTTTTTAAGTTATTGCTAAAAAACTGCGCTTCTCAGCAAAAGGACGTAGGTGCCGGGGACGTACGCTGTTTTGTGTGTTTTTATTTCATATCGTATTTTTTTTTTCATCTGTAGTGCATTTTTTTGTATAAACGGCTGCGGAACCCTTCATGGGCGAGTCCGACTCGCACTTGGCCGCTTTTATTACATTTATAACTCAAGATTTACTTTGAATAGTTGTAGGTATACATATACTTTATTTTATAACCTTATTTAAAAAATACCAGTGTTTGCTTCTGATGGGAATCGTGCCCATCTAAACTGACTGACAACCGCAGTTCATAGTTCATAGCAACTTTTTCGCGTGTCACAATAGATAACTTAAACCACAAATCCCATGAGTTAGCCAGTACCTAAGTACTGTAGTTCTCTTTAAATAGGGCATACTATGTTTAATATGTCATGAAGTTTAGTACAAATCGGTGTGAAAAACATACTTTAATAAAAATCTTGTAAGCGAGTTGCTGATTTGTTTTTTTTTTCTAAATAGTATCACTGAATAAATAATAGCACAAGCACTGAACACTCTGTTTTGATTTTAGCGAAAACCTCTGGTTTTTTTTTCTACCATTGCGCCGCAGCGGCGTAGTCACGGGATGCGCTGCGACTGGTAGGATATACTTGTTATTATATTTATCGTGTCCTGTATAAAGAGCGGGTATATAACGGTTACAAGCGCATTCATCATTAAGTTTCCTTGTGCGCTTTTACGCGCCAACAACCCGTATTTTTATGTAGAACATGAAGCTAAATTGCTCTGAACATCGAATTGCTTGTTCAAAAGCTTACGAAATTGCAAAACAGAACATTACACACGTCTTATTCACACTAGTTGCGAGTGTAAATGCATTAGCAGCACCCGGGGATCATAAATCTGCTTCTAGCCTACCCTGCGAATCTAAAACGACTTAGAGACACCACTGCTTCTAACACAGATACGTTCTTATCATAATAAGAGAATGGTATTGTTATTGGAACCTGAAAGGACCAATAGTTAATACTCGCTTCAATGCTTATAAGCTGTTTCGGTAATGAGATGTTAGGAGAGCAATTAGGTGGCGTCGGCGCAGACGTCGCCCGCGGCGCCTGCTGTCAACGCGCATGCGTAGAATGCAGCGGGAAACGGGGAAAGTGGGAACAGTTTCGCCACTGGGATAAATCACTCTTTGCTGACGTGTGCGTGTCGGTGGAAGATTGGAATTCCGGATTTAACGTGCAAACGAAATTATTTATGTACTTACGTTCCTTTGAGATTCATAGAATTACACGTTTAGATTATACAAAAGTACTTGTATCTAGCAATTTTTTTGGCACTATGAAAAGGCTCTTTATGGTCCATGAGGTCTTCTCTCTGCAAAATTATGTCACCCCAGTTTAATTTTGGCGTAGCGTACAAAAAAGATATGCGTTTAAAACTTTCTCATATATCGTGATTGGGATTTTAGGCT
The DNA here is from genome assembly GCA_905404275.2 of Hedya salicella. Taxonomy (NCBI): domain Eukaryota; kingdom Metazoa; phylum Arthropoda; class Insecta; order Lepidoptera; family Tortricidae; genus Hedya; species Hedya salicella. Next base: position 4,608,900 of record FR990104.1, read on the forward strand.
AAACATCTAGTACGAATCCTCAATATGAAGTACCTACGAGTATCTGCAAGCATAGTGTGTATCCATTTTTTTTTTGCTCAGCGATTGCCTCTAATAGAACCCAATGGTAATCAACTACAAGGCCGAAAGAGACCTACTCCTTATCGAGTTAATAAAACTAAACCAATACTTAGATGCACTAACAAATCACTAACTAAATAAGTAACAAGTGAGCCACGTGTACAGGTAAGGGGGTCAATGCCAGCGTGCCGAGGGGTGCACGGCAGGGGGTGTGACCTCCGTGCCCCCGTGCCAGTTAAATGACCCGGTCACTGTCCTGATTGCGGGTTACGTAATACCGCTTGTTACGAACGTAGGAATATTAATAAAGTAGCTGTTACCCGCGACTTCATCCGCGTAGACACTCAATTTATAGCATACTAGACGGCGCCCGCAACTTCGTCCGCGGAGCAGAAAAAGTCATAACCTCTCTTTTTTCTTCAGAGTAGTTGGGTAAAACGTATCCTATAACCATCTGATGATGGCCAACTACCTGTGTACCAAAAATTGTTAGAATCCGTTTAGCCGATTTGGCGTGATGCAGCCACAACGACACATACAAACATACAAAAAATCCGAAAAAAAATATTTTTCGATTCAGTGACCGCCAAATATCACGTAACAATTATTATTTTTAAATATCTTTAATGTAAAGACATTCCATTTTTACAACTTTATAATAGTATAGATTAGTTTCCTGACCTATCCATGCTTAATCTCAATGTTGACCGTTTAATTAGACGTTAATACCCAACAGAATATGGTGAAATTGGACGTAAATCTACTTTTTAACAAATGTTAAAACGGACAATTAAACATGAAAGTTTTTGCCACTATCGAACGGTTGACTGGTACAGAATAAGCACTTGTTTTTTGAATAAATTTATTATACTTATCGTATCAACTAGCTTCCAAAACAGAAGCACCAACACAATTCGACTTTTTTGTTGTACATTAAAAAGCTATCGTTACATCGTATCTAAGTAACGCCATAAGGCTCCATCCTTGAGACGGGGTCGATAGACTTCCTGCCCTAGAAATAAGTAGGTCATGGGACCCGGATGTCGTAATCGTAAAACGGGATTGTCAAAGTTACGGAATCAGAAGTAAAATAAAAAGGGTCCGAAATTGGATAGGCAGCTAGACGCCTGTTTCTACGAATTATTAGGGTCGACAGAAATTCTACAAGATACTACATTTTTTAAGATTCTGATTCATTTATTTCATGAAAAAGAATAGTTGAAATTTTCCTTAGTCAAAGTTATCAGTAGCTTAAGCTTATATTACGTTGTACATATATGTATATAAGGTGTGCTGATGACCTGATAAAGGTCGCTGGAGTCCGCTGGATGCAGGCGGCGGAGGCGTTTGTGGCGTTCTTTGGGCAAGCCTATGTCCAGCAGTGGACGTCTGTTGGCTGATATCTATACTATTATAAAGTTTTGAAAATGAAATGTCTGTACCTACATTGAAGATATTTTCAAAAAAAATATGGTTACGTGCTATTTGGAGGTCACTGAATCGAAAAGTATAATTTTAGATTTTTTGTATGTTTGTGTGTTTGTATGTGTCGTTGTGGCTTCATCACGGCAAATCGGTTAAACAGATTTCAACTATTATTGGTACACAGGTAACTGGGTATCTCCAGATGGTTATAGGATACTTTTTACCCGACTACGCTGTCGCAAAAAAGAGGGGTTATGACTTTTTCTCCTCCGCGGACGATGTTTCCGGGCACCATCTAGTGTATAATAAAAATACTATCACATCCAAAGAACAAATTACACAAGTAAGTATGTAATATTGATATTTGAAGATGGGTGCACTTCTGTAAATCATCATCATGATGTCTTCATCTTTAGCTACAGAAAAATATAACTTTTATATGTTGCGTGACAGCGTCATATATCAGTCATTTCTATATCAGTCAGTAGTTTCTACTTTTAATTGACTTGGACTTGCGTATAAATCATTTTACAACATTGTAGCCTCAAACGCTTCGCAAAAATCATTGAGAATCCAGCAAGTGGTTTTTAAACGGATTTTAACCTGATTACTGAACGTTATAATTCCTCGGTCGGCATGCAGCCTGCGTCGGCGCTGAGCCAACGATTTTCGGCGAATCGGTCGCACCTGCCTGCCATCTGCTTGCCTTATTCAACACCGAACTTCCCAGACTACATCCTTCGTCCTGCTCACATCCTTTGAGTTTGAAAAGAATAAAAGACGCAGATTCTACACTTTTCGGGATGAGTGACTCTGAATAGGGACGGGAACCGGTCGATTTTTTTGGTTTCTGGAGCGTAGCGACTAGCAACAGTAAGGATGCTGTTTATTTTCAATTGTCCCGCGATACTCCAAGTTTTTTGCGAGACCTTTGTAATCATTCAAGTCTGAGTATTGTGGACCGGTCCAAGATGATTGATAGAAACCTGAATCGCAAATGTTAATGAATTTCGTTCGGACATTTTGGCAATATTTCTTGCTGTAAACGATAAAAATGGACCGCGATTTCAACTAAATCTTAGCCAACAGACTTCAATGTTTTCAAATAAATGAACTTTTTTAGCAGTAACTTATTGGTAGGTAATTTATATCGGCTAGGATGACTTAATAGATTCAATAGTGCAGTGAAATTGAGAAATATTGAGATAACAAAACGGTGTCAGTTCCATTGGTAAATAACCTTATCACACTACAATCGTTTCACGTTAGCCTAAATCTCGGACAGAATTTGCAAGAGATTGCCCAATATAATTGCATTACGTACAACGACAAAGTGATACGTTCAGGATTTAATGGAATTGCAAAAAAGACTATTGCTCGTACAGCTAACTAGTACTCTTGGTTATTTTGTATACAATCGAGTGCTTAACACAGCACTTAATTGGAGCAGTACTATTTACCATTACAGAAACAACGTAAATCACTATCGATGGCATAGTGACTTAAATCCTTTTGACTTGTCGCTAGGAACATAAAGACGTTTAAAGATAAGAATCTCCTCTCACTGATCGGACGTTCATTTTCACTTCCAAACAATGGCTACACAATTTATCAAATAGAATCTAAAAGCCTCCGTGATACACTCAAATTGTGCTACTTCCTAGTAACTACTGTTGGTTAGATTTAAGAAGCTATAGTTAAGGATCAAACTAAACGTTCGGGCCGCAGAAAGCGACAGTTGTATGGAAAATGGCAGCTTTACATCTCCTATCTTTCCACAACTTCGCTCCGCTAGCCCTTATTTGTGAAACAAACTGGGATTTTATCGCATTTCTGTTGGAGCTAATAGTTACCATTTTGAACCATACATAAACCAAACTGTTTAGAATATATGTCGTCTAGTATCATAACACAAGCCTTATTGAGCTTACCATGGCACTAGTTCGATTTGTGTATAAATAGGGATGTTGACAACTTTTTTATGTTGTATTTTATGGACCGGCCTTTAAATAATATAAATACTGGTGAAAAAACTACTTCAATGTCATATAAAATCCACGAGATATAACAACGTTAGAATCACATTTTTGGACTTTCCCAAAAACGCTCCATACTAAACCATAGGAAGGCGTGACGTCACACCTTCCTACCCTGTATGGAGAAATTAAAATTTGTTCTGCAGCTATGTTAAAACTTGCGTTTATCGAAACGGTTTCATAACAAAAGTAACCATACATCTTATGAGTTATTCGATGGTATTATTATTTTTTAATAATTTCATACTTAAAAATGGCCTTTCCCACCTATTTTTAAAGGCTCATAAAACAAGCTACACGTAAGGTTTCGAACTCAAAGTATTATTTAGCGTTTTCGTTATAAAAACTACCATTTCGTATCAAAATTTTATTATTATTTGAGTACAGTCAACATCCCGTTTGTCCTGGAAAATCCCGTAATAATATCCCGTAATATATGTCTAGTCTAGTCTAGACGGATGTGAGTCCCCATAAAACATCAAAAATAAAAAGCTCTCGATTTCGTCAGCAGCTGTAGCGTGCTGATTCTTGAATAAACTTATAAAATTGATATCGGTGTGTACATTTGAAAATCTTAAACTCTAACATGGTAGCAGTAACTAAGTTTGATTTCAACGCACAAAAAAAATCTCTTATTTATACGGGAGACCTAAACGGGAACGAGACGTTTTAATGCGTTGGCAACTTGCATTTAAGACTCAGATCAAGTAAAAAAAAAGCTAATAGTGATAATTACTGCTGAATGTATAAAAAGGAGAGATTGTTCAAGAGTCTAACATCGAATGCTATTTTCGGCAATTGACTGCGAGTTATGAGTATTTTTTTAAGAACCTGCTCGATTGAACTGAATTGTCACGTATATTCTATTCGCATTCTCTAGCATTATGTATGATTAAATAGCAACGATTAACGGACCAATCATAACACTTTATCCCGACGCTCGGCTTGCACAAGTAGCTAGACACTACTAGAACGGAATAATATCAAATGATGGCAATCGCCGCAGTATACCTAACTCTAATTGCTTAACTTTATCACAGTCTGTGTGGCCAGAGCTAGGGATTGGCGAGGCAGTGAGATCCCGTAATCCCGGGATCCCGCCTTTTATTGAGATGTCATACTTACAGAAACGCTCCAAGAATAAAAATTTGTTTGAGTGCCCAAGCTTTATTTGCAGAATAAAGTTTAACTAACGCTTATAATTAGCGGGATTAATTACCGGTACAACAATCTAGGAAAAAACGCGTGCAGTCGTATCCCATTGGAATTCATTGTTAAAAAATAGAGATGTGAAGTCCGCCATACCATTTTGTTGTATTTGGGATGAATTATAGGAAGAAAGAAAAAAAATCATAGCATAATGCTTGAATCTTACTTTTTCAATCGTCACTTTCGATACAACTCATCGCTTTCTTTACAAAAACGTGCATCTTGGATTGTGTTGTCTTTAAAATTAAAAATCCCGCAAATACCGGGAACGCCATTCGCCTGCAGGTCCTCCCCTACCCAAACCAATTGGAACTCAAGCGCAAGTATTATTTACGATAGCCGTCAGCCTCATGAATATGCGAGCTCTGGATGTTGATAAAACGGTCATTTTTTCATATAAAACCGCTCCAGGCCGCCTCGACAATGATATAAATCATATAAATCACAATCACCACGTGATAAATCTGAGTAATCACGCTGAAATCACGTCCAAATGATTGCGGCGGATGATGGAAGTCGAAGCGGTTTTAATCAGCTGATGTGCGAGAAGATGTTAAAAATATAAAGATTCTCTTAACATTGTTGCAACTGTGGCAACTTAGATTTTAATTTATTGTCAGGTAGAACTCCCGCCATGGTCGAGTGTTGGCCGTTCGTTCATTAATTAGATTATATATTTAATATGAAAGAAAACACTTCTCTACTGGATGTTACTCGTAATATGATTACTTCGTCATCACCATCGGATCGAAAGTCTTATATACATAAATATGAATAAATGCAAGTTAACTTTTTGGCTGCAGTGAATATGCTAACTTGATAGTAAAGTATTATAAAATGTCTGATATAAGAGAGTACACTTACCTACCTGTATTACTGAACTTTGAAAAGTTTAAAGAATATTCAATCTTCCTTATAAAGCAAGTGTGTTTATTAGTTTGGCTTCTGCTTCAATCGCGTGATATCGGAGAGTAGAGAGTGATCTAGACTTCTTTTTATCTGAAGCGCTGAATCAAAAATATGTTTGTTTTGTTTGTGTTTGTGTGTGTCGTTGTGGCTGCATCACGCCAACACGCCTAAACGGATTTCAACTATTTTTGGCACATGGAGCTGGAAATCCACAGATGGTTATAGGATAATTTTTCCAATTACACTGAAGTAAAAAAAGAGGGTTATGCCTTTTTTCTCTCTGCCGTACGAATTTGGGGGCACCTAAGTAAAGTACGATATAAGGTTCAAAAATGAGTAAATATATCTTTGTAGGACTGCGAAATGTAATTACTTAGCAAAAACGCCTGTGGTTACTTCTTATCCGGATTCAACTAGGTAACAATCTCGTATAATCTTGAATACACAGAAAAAAACCGAATAAACGAGGGTTATTGATGCATTGCAAGCGTTCACTTTCAGCTGCGCGGAATCCAGAAATGTATGCAAGTCGGGTGCAGCCTGTCCGTTTGTTCACTCACTTTCTGCATAATATAGCGATTTGTGGGCTGCGGTGCGTCATAGGCCTCGCGGACACACACACACACACACACACACACACACACACACACACAAAAGTTACTTTAGTTCACGAGCTAGGCTGTGGAAGAATAAAGAAATAAGGATTACGTGCGATATAAGGTATCAAGGTAAGGCAAGACTCGTGTTTCCAAGACTGGAAACACGAATTTTTGTTCCATAACATTTCGTAACAACTTTCGATCTCTGTACTGACTAATTACTTAATATTATGAGGAGGGTATTTTTAAAAGGTCTTATATTTTTATGACGTCCAAAAAGAGACCCATTTGATAAGACACTCCTCATATGTAATGGTAGCGGTGACAGTACATATAAGATGCAATGATTTCAAATGTGGGTTGATTTCGAAAATCACATTTTTTTTGCAAAAATAACATCTGATCATTAGACAGACGTTGGTGGGCGTTGTTATGGTCTCTAATATTATAAAATTATGTAAATATTTTCGAATCCTAAATTCAACATTTTCATAAAAACTAACTTGTTATCTCAGATTATGGATTTATTTGTATTCGTTTCGATTAGATCCAAGACTATCGATTGTATTCTATCTATAGATTTTGATAATTAGAAACATGTGTCCGAAAAAGAAGTGAATTATGTGACATTGTATCGATACATTTTATACAATCGTCACAAGACTGACTGTTTTTTGTTTTTTTTCATGCATATTTTTGAGACATATTTTATTATTTGTGAAATTGATAGTGCTCCTAATTCTGAGTCATACGAGCCAAAAATCCATGATACAGATTATGGACTTTTTGGGGACAACAAGCGGAGGTACACATTCTTCTTAAATTCCCATATGGAGTATAATACACCTTAAAGTCAATCTTAACTTTGTGTCTTTTAATTCCCATACTAGGAGCAAACTGAATGAATTCAACATTTTTCTGACAAATTTAGAACACGGTTCAGCCAATTACCTAATTCAACGGACCAAACGAAGTTCAAGGCTCGCGGCAATAAATGGCTGTAATTATACGCGACCAACTTCCAAACTAGCGCAAGCGAACTTTCAGTCCTTACGCATATAAGTACACTATTTTGTAACAAAAGCAATTATATCAATAGTATATTTTTTTATGGAAATTATTGAAATTATCGCTCTATTTTTTTAATGTTTTGCGTATCTGTGGCTCGGTCAACTCACGTCAAAACAGCTGAACAAATTTCCACCATTTTTAGTACAGGGATAGCTTACAAAAATGGTTATAGATACAAATACAACAAAGCAAAAAAGTGAGTTATGACTTTTTCTTCGTGGCATGCACCTAGCCGATAAAAAAACATGCATTACACGCACCCATTTAGAACTGCACAAAGCGGTCAATTTAAAAAGGCATAATTACGTCTGCACTCGATACAGTCATGCGACGTTTTACCCGGTAGCATGTTCATTGCGCCCGAACGCGAACGCTTGCGCAAGAGATCGTTGACCGGCTAAAAGCGAAATGCCGTCCTTGGCAGTGGGTCCGTGACGCTTGCATAACGTCCCGGTCGATAATCGATGGGGGAGATGCTGTCGATCGATAACGCCGTCCGTCATGTTTCTTCATTGCACTGATAGATTGAGGCAACGCAAGCGGTTCCCATGGGGCAGATATGAAGCGTTGAGATTGAGTTTCTTAAGCTAGACGGGTACTACCTAGTTAATATTAGAAAAGCAAAAGTTTCTGAAGATATGTTACTCTGTAACGCGTAAGCAGTCGAACGAATTTAGATGAAACTTTTTTTTATATTAGAGAAGCATTTGACTTCAATCTCACCAGTTGGTAAGCGACGATGAAACCAACGATGGAGTATGCTTACCTAGATAGCTATTCACACTCGTCTTGAAGAGATCGAAGTTATATTGTGCCGGGAAAAGTTATGCTGGAAGTGAGTTCCACTCTTTAGCCGTCCTAACGAATTTAGAAGCAAATCGCTTTGTTCGAGTCGGTGTTATACCAACGACATAAGGGTGGAACCCAAATCCATGTATAGTCCCATAGTAACGAAATGCAAAAGGCGTAATCAGTTCATGCAGGCCCCCCGCACACTCCCGACATGTATCCTCTAACATACCGCAAGGCAGGCGACTTCCACAAGATCTGGGTCAACAATGAGATTCTTGGCACGTCTGTCGATCGAATCCAAGTTTCCAGAAATCGAAGTCTTGGTTGGAGTTGTGATAAACTTAATAATACACTAGTTATTTTATGAATAAATTAACTGTGCATAGAGCTTATATTCCCGTTTTTGATCGATGGTTTCATATTTGACAGGTAGGCGGAACAAAGTGATTTGGCCCGTTGGATAATATCTATGTTGGTTTTCCATAAACTCTATTGCATAGACGAAACGCTTAGAATCAATTTTTATAGATATTCGGATTTTAATACGAAACATTGTATTAACACACTTATATATATGAATTTCCTGCAACACCACCTGTAAGATCTAATTTTAGTAACCCATAGTAATTTTAAATATTGCGCTCTAACCTTAGGTCTATGACGTAATTCCGAGGATAACAAAGGCTCATAATTTCTTTCATAATAGCAGTTAAGTACTCGTACGTACATACTACATTATGCTGCAATACATTGATCAGCATAAGTAACCACGCAAAATAAGACATTCATTCTTAACGCATACGGCACTATTATCAAAATATTGTTTTACGTAGCTACTTTTGCTGCGGACTGTATGAGGAGTGTCTTTTTTAAACGGCTTAACTTCATCTGGGTTCCATAGATATATTAGCGCTTTTGAAAACACACTCCTCGTATCATCAGAGCCACAAAGCGCCGGCGCCGGCGTCTGTACTAAAAAAGGCATCGCTTAGAAGCCGATGTGGAATAATCATATTTGAAGCCCGATTTGGTTGCGCTTGGATGTCTTACTGTGATCGCTGTATAGTACATAGATTATCGGCAGTCTAATGATTGCGTAAAAACGTCTATGTTTTTGTAACATAATTCAGATATAAATCTAGATGATTCTGTAATATTTATGTTTGGAAAAGTGGGTACTCGTAATGAATCAGACTTCCGAGCAGGGCTCGGAACCGGAATTTGTAATCTTCTACAATACACGTTATTTCTGGAATGTTTTAAAACTGCATTTAGAAATAAAATAATTTAACGGATTATAGCTTTCCAGGCTTTACAGCTCTCCATAGTCACGGGTGGACCCTGGAAAGCTTCCGAAACGTCGGGACCTAAAATGAGATAATATACGCGATATAATCCGTTAAATTGTTTTATTTTAATGAGTAATAATCGCGGAAACAGAAGATAATATTCTGTATTTAGAAGTTATCTTTGAAAACACCTGTTTCAAGTTCTAGAATGTTAGGAAAATCTCGTAATTGAATGAAAAGAAAGAAAATCCCGGTTATTTTGTATGAAAAGAAAACCGGTTTCCGAGCCCTGCTTCCGAGTGTTTTTCTGACTTCAGTTCTCATATAAATCGGTTTAGCTGCAGCAAGACAGTAAGTACAGTATTAGGTAACTAAACTACATTTATTTACCTACTAAATAAGTAAGTTTTAATTGAATTATTGTAAGCGCTGAGGTTATTTCAGCCGCGAATGAGTCATTGCTCGCTTGCGTCCAAATGTAACATCGCATCAAACGATTGTCTGAACATATTATACTGCTCAATAGATCCTTGTACTTTGATCATGTATGGATAAGGAGATCGAAACGCGACAACCTTGCCTGCTTTTAATTGCTATAAACAGTGAGATGAGCGGCCTTCCATCTAGTGACTGCGAACTTGTTAACATTAAATGAATAAGCTTATTGGTAGTAGTCCCACGTGAAATTATCGACTACAATGTAGCTATCTTATACATTACTTGAAGTTTCTATGTAAATTAAGATACATTCTATTTTTAAGTTAACACTGACTCTCATGCAAGGCACCCAGAAATTTTTAAAGCCTACATTTCCAGATTCCCCTTAAATAAGATGCCAGTCGCAAATTTATATTTAATTTTATACGAAAATCGTGATGTTTTCACTATCACGATCTTCGCGATTTTTATAGTGAATTTCTCTCAAGAACCAAATAAATAAAAAATTTAGCTCCAACTCCGAAAGGATTTGAACCAGTGCCTAGTGCGTTGCCGGGACGCACGTTCTTGCCTCAACGAGTCTACAAATTTTGTCACTGCTTCTCAGAAATTATAACTTTATAAAGGTTCACAACTTTATTTCAGAACAATAAAATCTGATTCTATCCTTTGTCCAATTTTCGAGAAAAGAGCATGTCCTCACGAAGATAAAGAGTTTCTTATGGAAATCTTTATGATGTTCAGAAGTATGCTACTTCTGGGTTTCCAGAAACAGCAACCAGTCGAGACGGCGTATCGATCCGCAATACAATTTCCATCAACATTGCAGTCGTTAACCTTTTATGGTCTATTTGCAGTCCACAGTTCGATTCCCGGCCCAGCTTTATTATGGTTTTTGTGAGGAAGTCATAAAATCCATAGGACCATAAGTTTAATTTGCAAACTATCGCATCTTATAATAGCATTTTAGCGGGAAGTTAACGGTTAGAACAATATCTTGATACAAAACACTGGTATTGACATATATATATATATATATATAGCACATTGTATATATATATATATATATACAATGTGCTATCCTAACGAATGATATACATTATTTAGATGCTCTATCTGTCACAAATCGTTTACTTTGTAGCGCTGGCTAAATAATGATTTGAATTAATAATGCATCTTGTTTGATAGTATTTGTATACAAAGTTCATTGCATAAAAAATTTTTAGTCACTACAATTAACTTGATAATTTAGACGTACATAAGCAGAGCATATATGCAAGTTTGACATATTACAATTTTATCAAGTTATATTGTATAAGATCAACAAAAACAATGGGAACTTCTCGGTACAATAAGGAATGTCTGCGACCATGGAACTGTTTCACAAAAGCTTAGGTTATTGTAACTTGTATTACAATCGGAAAACTCTTTCCAAGAATTATTAGTAGTATAAATAACTAAAAAATTTTTAAATAAATCAAAAACCCCACTACACAAATGAACATAACAACAAAATTTGGAGTTCCTAGCTTCAATATTGTCCAAGATCGGGAAACTTGTTTCACTAAAAGCTGAATATCTTGGAGACGAGTGCTCCGATTTTCATCAAACAAAGCTAAGAACACTCGGGATAAAATTATCTATGATTCAAAAAAAAATGACTCAAATCGGTCCATCCGTATGGGCGCTACGATGCCACAGACAGATACACAGATACACAGAGTCGCAGACACGTTAAACTTATAACACCCCTCTTTTTTGTCGGGGGTTAAACTTCCACTTATAATAAAAGGTAGAAGCTTTTGTGAAACGGGCCCGTGTTGTTTATTCGCGTTGCATAACATCAGATAATCGGACAGGGTCCCGCGATGTTCCAGTTTACGCAACGTGCGAACAATAAATCACGGAGGCTCTGTTCCGTTGCGCGTGCGCAAGATAGCAGCGAGGACCCATGGCTTAAGTGATGGCGTTACGAGGTGAATTATCAAAATACAAAAGTTTCTACTATAAATAAGCCACACGGGCACTTTCATCTTAATGAATCTTTCAGCGCAAAATATGACTTCGGAAGAGAGAAACGCCGCACCGCAAGAATAATGGGTGCTGACATTAAACAAAACCGGCCAAGTGCGAGTCGGACTCGCGCACCAAGGGTTCCGTACAAAATATACGCTACAAACGGCCGTATCTATGAAAATCCAGTGTTAGCAGATCCCTACCCCTAAGCAAAATGTACGCGGTATTCGATAATTTTATATTGGTTACTTACAAAGACAGACAGACGTAAAATTATACTGTTTTTAGTATTTGTATAGCGGCAACAGAAATACATCATCTGTGAAAATTTCAACTGTTTAGCTATCACGGTTCGTGAGATGCAGCCAGACATAAAGACAGCGGAGTCTTAATAATAGGGTTCCGTTTTACCCTAAAAACAGTCCGTCAATCGATCAAGTGAACTCACGAGTTTGATGGTACAAGTATTCTTGGTCTTATGACTTCATAAAGACATTATCATAGGTCGGAATAGGTAGTGCCTATAATTTACCTTAATTTCGCGGTAGGAGTTAATTAAGAGTATTTATAACCACCAAAAAGAATTAATGATTTTTATTGAATGCGGTAGTTAATTTTAACTAAGAAATAGTGAATTCACTCACGGTCAGATTATTCATGAATAACAATTGTCTGATGCAGAACATTCAAATAACGAACTCTGACAACCCAAAACTGGACACACAATAGGTCAGTCGGACATAAGACTGACCCCTATACTCAACGCAAAACGAACTGGCCACCGAGATTGTAATACTATCTCGTTCACACTTGCGTGGCCTTAACAAGTGTGAAAGAGATAGCAGTATGATCTCTTTTTTTTTCAGCAAATTTATGCGTAGGTATTAAGTATTTAACTCATTCGGGAAATCCCGCATTCAATAAAAATAATTCATTATTTTTGGTGGCACTACCTATTCCGACCTCTGGATTATAATTCTACTATTCACACATCCCACTGGGGTAGGCAGAGACTAACCGAATGCCAGACTCTACGGTCCTTACACACTTATTTCGCCGCTTCATACACATCCATGCATCTCTTCATACACGCTCGTTGGTTGCTTATAAGACTACATCGCATTTACAAATTAAGAATGTTAATTGCGAACGTAGGAACTCGTATACAAGCAATACGAGTCTTCAGATTATTAGAGGCTAATCTTGCCATACAGACATGTACCTAAGCAAGCACTTAATTGTTACGGACCACTAAAAAGAGATGGTTTGCGCGTAATTAAACTGTAATTACAATTCCTGGTGGTAAGCTTCAGCTGCAGCTTATCACGGCAGTACGAGTATTGATTAAGTCATGTCGACAGGCGATCTCAGTCAAGCCACCTGGGAAAACAGCTCTAAGTGAGGCTTCTTTGCGTACAACATTGTTATTAATGTTCTCGTCGAATTACGCGATTATCATTCATTGAAATAAAACAATTTAAACCGATTTCGAGTTGATCATCTGTGTACAATACAATGCCAGCATAGCACATTTCAAGTTGTAAATATGATGAATTTATAATAGGCTTTCTTTTTTTTACCAAACTATTTTCCCACTTCTCCTTAGTTCCTAACTTCCCTTGTAATAATTGCTGTAACCGCGATTAGAAAAGACCAGGTAAGGTTGTCTCACAGGCCGGTTGTCACAGCGGCCATAATGGACTAAGACCCGGTTCGAAAGATCGCAAGAGCTATATCTCCCTCCTAGACAAAGCTCTCGCGATTTTTCGACTCTGATAAATTAATTTATTCGTTCGTTCAGTTTTCTGTTACTGTTTGAGACAACCGTACCCGGTCTCCCTGTGCTACTAATGAAATTAAGAATTAGTATATATTTGTTTATACTCGTACGTAGATACTCCTACAAAATACCATGGTTATCAATAAATCTATATATTGACATCAGTTTTTCTATCAAGACTACTACAAACTATCAACAATCAGTTCAGTTCAGGTGTATGAACAGTACAATTGAATTTGCTCGTCATACCCGATGTCTCGAACGCTTTACGGCTGCCGTGATTGCGTAGACCAAACGGAGCTTGTTTAATTTAATTTACTTATCGTTCTTATTCAATTGCTGTCTGCCCTCACCTTTCCACTTAATTTGAGAATAACTTGTAACTCCTGTAACTTTAGATATGTTTTTTTATCGTTTTAACGACGATATCTTTATTTTAGTTACATACGCCATTTTGAATCGATTAGCGAAACTCTTCAGCAACTTAATCAATTTGCCATAGTGCACATATTAAGAAGTCAATGAACCGGTCAGGGTAGCGGGAAGTCGTTGGACTAGGACGGCGCACAACCCGTCGTTATGCAGATCTTTGGCGAGTCCTTTGTCCAGCAGTGGACGCCTTTAAATCAATCTCAATCTGTTATCAGTTTCTAACAAAAACGTAATCAAAAGCTTTGGCGCCAATCGTTGGAATCGCTTCACCCTCTAACTTACACCACTAGTGGAATATCAGATAGCGTTTTATATCTAATCTGTGGTGGCGTAACGGTTACTTCGCGGCTAAATAAGATTTATATACCAAAACAACAGTACCCAGCACTCGATAGCAGGTACGTATCACGACACCCCAATTATAGGTTCGCTACTGCGTGCAATCAATCACATGTTTGACTTTGAATGAAACAGTGATGGAGCGGATTTGGCAATACAAGAGTTAATGCACTCGTAATGAGACTCTTTAAAATAAGACTGGTGTTATTGAATGCACAATGAAGTTGTGAGCGCGAAATTACACATCTACACTCGACTGTTTTTATTAAGAGAGTTATCTGCATAAACAGCAGCAGCACTTTTCAAATTATAATTCAATAATATTTATTTCAGAACGAAGATCCATATGTTGTGAGTTGCAAAAATAATTTTAAAAACGAATGTTAGTAGTTACTTGTTACTCAAGGTTCAGAATGATGTTTTTGAAATTTTGGCAAACCTGTCTGTGATACGCGATTCTTTGTCGATGTCTATCTCTTTTCCATTCAGTACCGCGCGCGAAACACAGAGATGTTGGTGTGTCGCGTGATATGCGTAATCGCGGCTAGTTTTGCTAGTCTGACAGAAGTCCAGACTGATTCAGGGACAGGCTGACTCATTCATGCATTAGTTTAATAATGTTTGGACAGGAGGACCATGTAGAAATTTTACGAAAAAAAATTGAAACGGTTTTTGAAACTACAAAGTGACACTCCAAACCTGGTAACCCAAAAAAACTAAAACAGAAAACAGTTTTATGTTATTGGGGACAAATGAACAGACGGATCGACTGTTGGTAAGCCATCACTGTCGCCTTTAGACTCCTGCAACACCAGAGGAGTCACAAATGCGTTGCCGGTCTTTCGTGGGAGTACGTTCTTTTCTTGAAATCTTTGTAACGCTCAACTGTCCAGAAATGTCATCTAGTTTTAGAGAAAATTCTAATTTGGGGCAAATACATGTTTTATTTGGTTATAATCTTTTTGTCTATGGGCATGTTATTTATTCAAGTTCGAACACTTTCAATAATGTTAAATCGCAAACCTATCTACTATTCCATACCCAGCCACAACTTTCTGGTAGACCCCACATTTATCATGTATTTATCACACAATTATCCTGCTATTTGCTGAAAGCTTACAACTCAAAATGGCGTAGACTTTCACATGGAGTTGTGTGTATCCAGGTAAGCTACGCACTAGACCAGTAGACCGGAGGTTTTCAAACTGTGTACAATCGACTATATACAATAAATGGCGAATGCGCGAATGGGGGCCCGACGATGTTCAAAGAGGAGCACGGAAAAATAATCTAGCTAGACTTAAGTTTGGTCACTGCCAACCAAAATTTTACTTAATTTTGTGGGTAGACCAATTTCTTTAATGTACAGTCTATTACATAAACAGATATCCTCTTTTTCATCTTATCGCATTGTAATAGGGGCCAAAGGCGGATACATCTCTTTGTGGTTGACCGTACTTATTTCCTTAACAATTTTAGGCAACAAAATGGATGAAATTTGTCATCAACAGAAAGGAGGCGTGATAGAAAGTTTGGGAACCCGTGCAGTAACCAGCAAGCAACATAGTATCATGCTAACACGGGCACTAGCCTGTCCACTCGGACCACCGTGTCGCGACCATGCAAATTGGATTAATTAACATTCTTACTATTCTACCTTACAATCCGAAATGACTTACATATTTTCTGCTTCCTGCTACACATCCGCCGTTATTGAAGTAAACAGTTATGGAATATAATTAAAAAGAGTCTAAATACGTCCATGTTTCCAGCAAATATGCCGTTTTGTTGGTGGTGTTCAAGGCAGGTGCAAAACGCGCCTGTGAGATAGTGATTTTTAATGCGACCATGTTGTTAAGGGGAGAGGAGGCAGGTGCGACGCGTGCGCATGGAGATATGAGGATTGCCGATTTTAAGCGTTTGCTTTTGTTTTTCAACTTTTAGCGTATAAGTAGGCAAGGTGCTGAATATGATTAAAGAATTGATTAAATAATGTGTCACTTATTAAAAACATATTATTTCTGATAAAGAATATGACCGTGTTTAGATTGCATTTAAATCGGATAATGATACACACACAGTTTTGGCAATATTACGTATACAGTATTGGCAATATCACACCCCCGATCGAGCACGAAAACAAATTAGTACACAAATTCACACACGCCGAAGGACAACCCGTTGAACTAATTTTGGTGCGCGGGTAGGTGGATATCCACAGATGGTAATACGATACCTTTTACCCGACTACGCTGAAATTCCCTTGAAGGAAGTTCGATATAAGGTTAAAAATAAGCACATTTCTTTGCAGCACTGCAAAATGTTTTAACTTAACAAATGTGATGAAAAAAATAAGGGTTATGACTTTTCTCCTCGGCGAACGAAGTTCCGGCACCTTCTAGTTATTGGGAAGTCTTAAGCATTGTGACATTTAAACAATTCGTAAATGTTTATAACAATCCATGACCGTTTCGACTATTTTCATTATTGTGATATAGATACAAGTCAAAGCGCAAAGAAAAATACGATTGCTCTCGCACGTGGTCACACCAGGACTCGAACCCGGTACCTCTCGATTACGCGTTGAGCGTGTCAACCCCTCCACCAGTGAGCACTGTGCCAATCGCCTCAAATGTATCCATCCGCTTTGACCCATGTACCTATTTTATTTTTGAAGGGTATTATAACCTTAGCGCCATCTATGAGAACACGTATTACACCTGGTCTCATTCCGACTGCCCTCCCTTTACAGCAGTGACATGAAGTTTTTGTTTAACAAGCTTAAGAAATTTCTGTTCAAGTCAGCGATTGGTTGATAATATTATAACCGCCTATTTACAAACGAGGAAACGTACAAAGTTAGTCAATATATCCGATTGTCTCGGCAGTCTATAAGTCTACAATGATTATCGCAGCAGTCTATAAGTCTAGACAAAAGCCAATAAGATTCAACTAGACAAATCGTATCGTTTAACGATATCGCCCCCACAAGTCTGGATTACCATAAATCTGAATGTAAATCGCGGAACTGACCAGCAAGTGCCTCTAATACAGCCAGGTAAATAACGATGAGAACAATCGACAATTAACTTGATGTTTATAACCAGATTCCACCATAGACGCTAATGTTCTTAAGATATTAATCTGCTATGAATACTTGCAGGTTTAGTACAAAATAGTTAAGTATCTATGTATACGAATATACAATATTGATTTTCCGATATGGAAGGACGCTATTGAAATATTTTAGCATCATGACTATGTCGATACCAGTGACGTTTTGGTAGCATTTTTGGGGCAGCGATCATGGTAGAGGTAAATAATAGAGAATCCTACTACTTTAGGGGATCAATTACTATATAAAAAAAAATGTAGGCGAAACTAGTATATTTTACGTAAAGCGGAACGCAGCCTTACACTTTTCCTTCATTCACCTGTCACTGTAGCGGTCAATAATTTCTCAAAAATAAAAAAATAAACTATTGAGGCGAAGAGCAGCAAAAAAATCTTCATTTAAAAAAAATTACAACTTTATAATAGTATAGATGTTTAATCATTTAAATTGGTATTTTCTATATCTAAATAAGTATAGCGCAATACGATCGCTACACCAAAATTGCTACCAAATTTACGGTCACTGGTCATGACATATCTCGGCGGTTCGGTGGGAATGGGAATATGCTGGGCTGCTATGACTACGGTGGTTTGCGATAATCATTTCATGAAATTTCTTGCTGTTCCAGATATGAGAACCAGGTAAACAGACAAATGAAAATACAAAAAGATATTTCGCACGTCGTGAATATTTCGAAAAAATATTCTACACTAAATGGCCAATGAATATTTATGCAATATTTTGCGGCGACATACATCACGTTAAAATGGCTAGACAAATCTTAACTTGGTATTATAGGATAGCTAAACACATCCGAGACTGAGGATACTTTTTACCGAGCACTCTGAAGCAGACAAGGAGGTTATGACTTTACCCTTCTCTGCGAACGAAATATTATATAAAACTGGAAGGCGCTGACTAAACATGGAAGATAGCATCTAAATCCAGGTAAAACTTCATTTAATCCTTAGATGCATACAGTATCAAAAACAGTAGTACTGAAATTACATAAGCACGCATCAACGTCAGTTTAACGCAAAAATAAAACATACATTTGGGTTAAAGAGTAAGCCTGCTGAAAACGTGAGACGTTCCATTCAAACAAAGTTATATGCAATCAATAAACAAATCGATCATGAATCAGCCGCCGACCGATGCGCGGGCGCAGCCGCGGAAGCCGCTATTACGCCCTCACGGCGGCTTTGAGACCCACTTAGCCTGTACTTAGCCGTGCTTAGCCTTACTTAGCCCGGCTAAGCTAACGAGGATATTAATGTATCAATCAGAGCCTTCCGCATATGTAGGTTTTCCTGAATTTCCCGTGGGAGTATTGTCGGGCTACGTGTGATGTTGCTTTCGTTAGTAGTTATTCTTCCATTTTTACGAAAATCATGATGTTTACTATCACGATCTTCGTGATATGATTATATGATTTTCAAAGTGAATTTCTCCACTTAGATATAAGAATTCTTACAAATAAAAAGATTGTAGCTTAGTTGGCAAGAGCGTGCGCCCCGCCAAGGCACAAGACACTGGTTCAAATCCAGTCAGTCTTAAATTTTATCGTAGTTTAGATTTTTGCATTTATGTGTTTAATCTTTATTGACAAAAGAAAACTTATCGTACAAAAGGCGAACTTAATGCCATCAGGCATTCTCTACCAGTCAAAGCAGAAGAAATGCATTTACAAGAACGATAGTGATTATTGTTGTAATCCGTGTTTCTATAACGTGGAGATTAAGTGTAGTCAATCCAGTCTTATGTATAATGAGGATGAGTTTGTTAGTGCTTAGACCCTGGCCTAAATAGGTTTAGCAAAAGTGACTACATTCTAAAATTATCAGTTTATTTTGTATATCATCTGTTTTCGCAAATAAACCGGCATGGAATTATAATATCTAAAAGGAGATTGAATTTGGCTCGAGAGATATTTTATAAGTAGAAAACACAAGAGTTTATAACAAAAACAAAGTAGTGGTGTAAATGATAATTTAACACCAACTGATTCATGATGCTCTAATTATTTGTCCAGATCTAATATGTTCTTCCGGAATCTTTAAGGTTAACATGGAAAAGGTATAATTAAGTCAAAGAATAGTTGGAACGCGGCCAAACGGAAGTATGTAGATAGATGGTTGTATTACTGTTCAATTGACAGCCACTCACTAATTAGAAAAAGGCAGTTTCACACGTGAAACAATGGCTTTTTGAGCTGCGGAATGGGTCAGTGTGCCATTGTTTAAAGAGCTTCATAAGTATACCGAGTTATCGGAAAAAAACATTTTGTCATATGTAAATGCTAAACAAAATTGTATGTACGCCCATAACGGGGTATACTTAACTATTCATAATAAAATATTGTTTTCGCCTTTAACAAACAATAACTGTTCTTAACAAAGAATACTCTTTGAGCCAATATAACACGTATGAGAGTTATACAAGAATTTATCCACGTTATATAAATATTGTTTAAATGCTTTTGAATAGAAAACTGTTGTGCTTAATTTCATGCGTGATTTTGTTTTTGTTTAATTTCATATGCGTGATTTTGACTCGTTTAGACAAAGTTAGCAGTCAGGCGTTAGAATTTTATAAATAAATGAAACGTTATTACTTTCGTTATTCAGGCAATCAAGAACGAGAGTAACGAGACAAGCATTAAGTATGAATATGGAAGGTTATCGAAGAAAAACAAGACCAAAGAAAGATGGATGGATTGTGTGAAAGATGACATAAGTAAAATGGAATTAAGCGAGGAGACGGGTGATAGGAAAGTATGGACGGATAAAACATGCGGCGCTGACCCGAAATGAATGGAATAAGGGTAGGAGAATGATGATGATATGCAAGCAATCAGGTGACTGGAGAATTCATTCAGACATATTTTAATATGTAAACTTAAGACATCGTAAATACAATCAAGAGCAAAATTTTTAAATTATTTGACACTACTTTCGCTCCGTTAACATTTTTATTTTTCATGGGTCGAGTCCGATTTAGCCCTAAAAATATTATTTTGTAACTGTTATTTTTGCAATTAAGATGTAAAATTAAATAAAAATCAGGACATTACCAAAAAAACTTTGCAACTCGCACTATTGCCTACAATAAAGCGAGATACTTCCTAAAGTATAACGGTATTTTACCAACCCGAAATTTATTTTATTTATTTATGTAGAAACATTATGAGTAACATTACAGAATTCTCCATTGCGTTACATCGATTCTTAATCTAGGCTAATACTAATCGATAAATATAAGTACAGAATCCTTAGATACTTCTCTCTAACACTCTCTTCCATTCGATCATCAGCCGCGCTTTCGCTGTCACAAACACATCGCACGGAGGCGATGCCGCGAGTACTGAGTTGAGCAGAGCACTCGCGCGGGGGATGGGGGAGTGGCGGTACAGATTTGTGCGCGAGGGAGCTACGGCTAGAAGCGGTACTTCCCATCGTCTGTTGCGGTAGTCATCCGATACTTTTAGAAGTATCTTTCCCAGAATAATAACGCTATCGAGATAGATAGATATAGATCTTCGCATAGATCTTCGCATCTCTAAAGATTCGTAACCCAAACATCCCAACAGGTACCGAGTCGGAATAAGTATGGGTAATAAATGTATAACTTTTTGTAAAGATCCCTAAGAAAAGAAATGTTTGGTCTTGAGTATAGTAGAGCCAATAAAGGGGTCCAAATTAATTTGCAATTTCCGACGTGTTTCAATTGTTTTTGATCTCAAGTGTAGTAGTAAAGTACCAAATTCCGGAACAAGACATCAAAGAAAGCTGTTCCAAGGTCATCAGTCCACATAACGATTGCAACAATGGCGGGAGAAAAGCCAAGAATGCGCACGAGTCCCACGACGTTCGGAATTTACTCTAAAAACTGTGCATTACATAAAAGAGCATATCGTATTAAGTAATAATAGTCGTTTACGTCTTTGCTGTCACGGAACGAAACTGAAGCGTGTCGTCCAAAAGGTATTTTTCTTTCTTTCGTAAATCGACTTATACATTAAACTACGCGCATGTTAAAGATACACGCTACACTGAAACAATACACTTTTAATTCGCTCCCCATTTTGGACAATGTACAGCCACAATTAATTGCTTACAATTGAGTGAATTATTTTCTAAAAGAATATCTAAAATCCATCGCCTTTGCTCAAATGTAAATTTAAAGAGAAGAGTATATACATTATCGCCTTTTAACACTCTCACTGCCATGAACCCGCCTAGCGGGCGCTCTGCTCGTAGACACGTAGCCGATACCATGCGTTTCCCCGTATCGTAAATAGAGGAAAGTGCGTAGCGCTACGAAACACTTGGCAGCGAAACTGTTAACCACTCAGCGGAGTGTTAAATACTTCAATAGTAATTTCAACCTTTGGGTCGCTAATACCCTAAGCTTATCTGGAAGAAATTGCTTGCTATTTAACGATAAAACCGCCTGTTTACCTCTGCTTATTTGAATTTTGCTGTCATGTTCTGTATTTTTGTGTATCTGAGAGATATTTATCCTCAGTTTAACCCTAAAACTGGGAGCTTTACAGCCAGAAACGTCAAATGAGATAATATACGCGAAATAATCAAATTGTATTATTTAAATTAGTGATAATCGCAGAATACTAAGAGAATATTACTAGGCTCTTTTAACTGTACTTGCACTAGTAAAGTAGGATTTTTTATTAACTGGAGTAAAGTGACAATGTGAATATTTAGTTGTTTAGAAAGAATTTTACAAAAGTATGTAAAAAAGTAGAAAATACGTGTAATCGGTGATATTATGGTAACTTTTATTCATAAGTAGTACTCTACTTCTACCACAATAAAGTAATCATGGTCGACGTGTGTCCGTAAGCGTAAGTTTACTCCAGCTAATGAAAAATTCTACTTTGAGTACATGTGGATTTAAATCCCGCGTAGAAAGCACTGGGCTAGCCTGTCTAGACAGGTGTGGCGTGTGTTCTTGCTAATTGCCCGCCGGGCTGTGGCGAAAACGGCGTTTAAAAGGAAAAGTTAACGTAATTGGCAAGGTTTTACTCTGTTACAAAAAAGAGCACTTAGAATTGCACATGTATTAGACTAAGTGGCAGAACTATTGCATACATTTTCGACGCATTAACTAATAAAGTGTGGCCGTAACGAGATTCACCGTCACTCAGTATCAATAACGATGTACTTTTATTCTTGTATATAAAACAGCAACTATACAGACTGTTTGAGTACCCCGCCGGCGGGGTCGCTCAGCACGTAGTTTCGCAATCTCCCCCACGCCCGATGTCTCTTCTCTCACTACCCCGTCCTAACTCGGATAGAACCGGTTCTGGTTTAACCCACCTCCGCAGTTCTTGCGGCTTGCCCAGTGCGTCCCACCCCGAGTGTAAATGGCATTCCCGTTTGTAGGTTTGAGCTCCCCCACTGAAACTGATTTCTGATAAGGAGGCCTACCTAGACCTATCCAGTTCGAATCGAAGTCAGGTTCTAAAAAAAACCAGAGTAGGGCCACGACAAATCGCGACCGGCGGTACGGCAAGCGATTCCTGTTACATTGCGTGTGATGCCAACTAACTGCAGTGCGGTGAGCGCGCCGAAAGCGCAATGAAGACAGAATTCGCTAGACGCGCGTTGTCGTGGCTGGGACCAAAGAGAGGCGCGGGGGTACTGATGTGCAACTTGTGGAAACTTTCCAAAATGCTTAAAAAAGGTTGTCTAGTGTTAACTTACATGTTTATAAGACTTTTTTTAAGCATTTTGGAAAGTTTCCGCAATTTGCACGCGGTATCGGGCGGATGATTTGTGCCGCGCACTCACCTTCCCATCCCTTTATTGTCACTCCCCACACCTTTATTCTTACCGCAGGCGATGACTCATTTAAACGGTAGGCCTATACTAATCGATTTGTTAATTCAGATTACCTTACCAATAACCACAACTACGTTCCGCCAACTTAATCACGATTTTTGACGATGGCAATTCACTCCCGGGGTCTCTCACTAGTGAAATCCTGCGGTATATAAAAAGTTGGCAACACCAGAAAATGATTCAAGAAGTTCAGGATGAAGCATGTATTTTTTCCTAATTTCCTGGCGGATATCGATACAAGCTGCGCTTGCACACAATGGATCGGCCTTGCGCTCTTTTACGCACGCGCACTCACATTAAACAAACACTTTTTACCCTGCATGGAACCATTTAATGTCATTTGGCGTTAGTCGGCCAGTTGTACTTACTTTTGTATTATGCAGTAAATAAATACATTTACACAATAAAGTAAAAAAACTTACAAAGAAAAGTCTCTCGTCTTAGGCGTTCTAAATCTACGACTTTTTGTGTGAATAACGATAAATCTGAGATCCAGTTAAGGCCAACGGTTTCGAACCAACAAACTTTAGACATTGCAGACATGCAGTATCCAAACATATTTGACAATCACTGTAATGATCCGATGATTTGCCTACTTCTTCGCTTCACTTTTGTCGATATTGAAGCTACACAATAGGTGGGATTATTTACTGAAGTCAATAAACATCAACTATTTATTTATTTAAACTTTATTGCACAAAACAAAAGTATGTACAAATGGCAAACTTAATGCGAAAAGGCATTCTCTACAAGTCAATCAAAGGGCCAAACAGAGATGCATGAAAATGGTGCAGTGAGAAAAAACATTCAGTCCTGAGAGCTATTGAATATAATTTTCAAAAATAAGTTTACTGGAATAATTAAGTTACATGTTTGCCTATTTTAAATATTTTAAACAAGTGCGAGTCGGACTCACGCACCGAGGGTTCCGTACAAAATATACGCTACAAACGGCCGTATCTATGAAAATCCAGTGTTAGCAGATCTCTACTCCTAAGCAAAATGTACGCGGTGTTCGATCATTTTATATTGGTTATTGATATAGACAGACATAAAAAAAGGGTGATGACTAAATTTTAATAAGTAGTCCATCTTGTAGGTTAATAAAAAATATTGGACACGTATTTTTTCTTTTTTTACTTAGTCAAAAAATAAAGGCGGTACATTGAGTCAAAATGTCGCGTTACGTCACTCCTAAGTACAAATTTTACTTAGGAGTGACGTCACGAGCCCCCACTCCTAAACTTTAATGCGATATATCTGAGTACTTTTTTACTATTTTGAAAAAGCAAAAAATCCTTGCCCAATATTTTTGTATTATCTATCTGAAGGGCTAATTAGAATTTTGATTTTCATACTCAGTCATCAAGCCTATTATATATACTGTTTTTAGTATTTGCTGCTATAGCGGCGACTGAAATACATCATCTGTGAAAATTTCAACTGTCTAGCTAGCGCGGTTTATGAGATACAGCCTGATGACAGACACACACACAGACAGACGGACAACGAAGTCTTATTAATAAGGTCCCCTTTTACCCTTTGGGTAGGAAAACCTAATCAAAAAAAAAATTAAAGAAACAAAAACCCGACTGCGTAAAAAACTAAAAAGAAAAAAACGACAATGGGTCCCGACTGTTTAAAATCGCTATGTTCCATATTAGAATTTATTATTTGTTATATTGTGAGTATCGATCATGAATCATGAAATATTTCCATTATAACTAAACAAATTTCTAGGGTACTGGACTTGTTTTTTTCTTTTTAGTACTTTACGCAGTCGGGTTTTTTGTTTCTTTAATTATTATTTTTATTTTATACTTTTTAGTTAAAATTATAAAAGTCAGTCAATTTCGCAATCCTTATCGTAGGGGTTATTGAGAAACTTGCACAGATTTATTACAACACAAATAAATGAAAATTTAGTGAGAACGCCTTGCTAACCAACTTTAAATCATTATAGTTCCTAACTGGTAATTCCAAATTAAAAATGATGACACAAATCTAATAATGATTTTTAAATCCCTATTCATTGATACCCTGCTCGATATAGTACGTAGATTTTCATTTTTTTCTTTTTCACAATATGGCGTCTCATTATCGCCATTTTAAGTTTTCATCATTTTCATGTCTTTAGTGACATTCGGACAGTTAAGACAAATCGATTGACGTAAGAATCATCAAAATCGGTCCACGCGTTTGGTCTCTCGAGTGCCAGATAGGAACAAACAAACATACATACATACAAACATACATACATACATACATACATACATACATACATACATACATACATACATACATACATACATACATACATACATACATACATACATACATACATACATACATACATACATACATACATACATACATAGACTGATAAACACATTACCACTCCTTTGCGTCGCGCAGTCGGGTAAAAAGGGACCTAAATTGGGCATGCCACGCAGTGGCAGTAGAGTTATCTGTTATAATTTTCATCCTATCCAAACTTCATAAAAACGAGCTGATTTGATCTACCAGGAGACTAGTCTATTCAGGACAGTTCCCACTCGTTTGCCTGCGCAATGGCACCGAACCCGAGGGCATCTGATACACTAGGGCGAGTAGAAAGCAAGTCCTTTGCATACAAAATGCCCTTAGATACACGCATACTTTTACTGGAACATGGAGCTTTGAACCAACTGGAATTCTATAGTTTGATAGTCTTTGCTCGAATAGCAAAAATAATCTCAATATCTTAAAGACTTCAGGCATTAAATATGAATTTCGTACACTCGCTGTCTGTTTAACCGAATCTAAAAACGGAAGAGGGTTTTCAATTCATCCTAATGTTTGTTGCTTTTTTTACAAATTTAAATTCTTTGATACGATCTTTTTTATGATCAGAAATCTGGAGACCTCCATTATAGCTGTTATGCTGCCTGCCATATGCCTGTCATTATAGGTCATGAAGAAGCCGATGAGCACGCTTTAGTCACTTGCTCAAAGTTTAACTGGAAGAGATCCCTATAGGGATATGTTCACCTTTGTACTTATATCTTTTACGTTGATTGTATTTGTAACTTGTTATTATGTACAATAAAGTGTTTATATAGATATGCTTGACTTCAATAGATTCAATTGTTTTCGGAGAAAGGGTTAACTGGAACGGAACTTTACTCTATATCTGCACCTCAGGAACAAAGACAATGGAGGAGTGAATCACAAAATCACAAATCTAGAAGACACGAGGTGTGAAGTTCTCAACATCCGCAGATTTTTCGGGTTTATGATTGATTTACGGGTCAGTCTCTGTTGAGAAACCAATACGTCCATCTTGTTCCAGAAAGAGATGCACAATGAAGTCTAATTTTAAGCTTTGCAGTAGGTTTGATGCAGTTATGACCGACATACTTCGAAGCTAAAAATGTCTGACTTCTACTTGCGAATAAACCTTACATGCACTGGCAATTGGTTAATAAATTACTGGTTTAAAAAACACTAGAAAGACACGCTTTACGAGACTTTTCTAACAAATCCAAACACAGCTATGATACGATGTTCCATCATGAAGTTCCAGTTCATATCTTCCGGCTCCCTCATCAGATCAGTTCGACAGTACCATATTATTGTATTGTCATCAGAACTACATACAGCTGCCAATTTTCATGACGCTACGATCCTTGGAAGATGGTTAAATTAGTTACCTCAGATTCCATTACATAGTTACATACAGGTCGACCTAATAAAAGCGTGTTAAAAACAGCAAATTCTCTAGACGTAAACTTTTGAAGCTTTCTCCAATATTCGCAGTGTCCCGGGACACGGGTTCCTTGTGCGCTCGTGAGGTCAGCCGATACCATCGGCCCCCTTGCCCCGCAAGGGTTATCGGGAGAAAGTAGCCTCACGACACGACTTCGCCATCTCTGTGGGGCTTTATGTGCCCGAATTTTGCCATAAACATAAACATGGAGGTGGTTTACGACTACATTGACAAGTGGGAGGAGCTTCGCCTTTAGAAGAACGGATTGTCCAATACACTTTATTACCTATCGCCAAAAAATTAAGTGATGTGCCACGTAGAAACAGGAGGGACACTTTGATTTAGGTACCCTATACAATTTAGACTGCCTAATGAGTATTCTCCTGTAGGGACAGGAGACGCACTTTGTTTCGTATTTATAAAATTCAGTGGGCAAGTCTACTGTTAATTTTTGGGAATTAATTCTATTATCGGCAATGTTTGTTAAAAGTTCATGCATAACTAACGTTATCTGTTAAATCAACAATGATTGCTAGCTCTCAGATTACATGCAGCTAAAATTATCTTTAAATTACCGAGACAATTTAAACAAATGCCTTGTAAGGTCGCTGGATTTTGAAAGCCCATAATTGAAAAGATAATAGTGCCGTGCGAACGCGCGCTAATTACAACTCACTACTGTTTGTCACATTCGCTGTTGCGCATTCATCATTTCATATTATACTTTACTTTCAGAAGGTTCCGTAACATTTTTTACAACATTGTCCTCTTTTCAAGTAAACTTTCAACTATAAATAAACGACATCAACAAACCTAGAAAGAAGGTGAATTTCACACGGCTGGACAGATTTTCTTGAACTATGGCTAACACAAGCTCAAGTCATCTTCAAACAAAATAGGTCCGTCCGTGACCCACCCTTCTTTTTTCGTCAGGACTCAGTCAATAATTTCCCGCTATGAAATCATTTGTATGTGTACATTCTAGATTTCTGCATTTCATTTCGTAAAATTCGCATTTATTCCTTCGCTAGAAGTCTAGTTGAGCTTCTAATTACAAGTACAGCCTGACAATGAGAACGAAAGAAGCTAATATCATAAAAAGTGCAAATGAATTCAGAGCAATATGTATTACAAGACATGAAAACGAGAAGATGCTTTATAAATTACATGGACCAAGGAAATACAATCATGTTGCTTGCTAAAAGATCTATGCATGAGAAAAAAATAAAACGAGAAGACGCTTTATAAATTACGTGTATTGGTCCAGTCCAGATACAATTCTGTTGCTCGTTGAAAAATCGTCTAGCCCAATAGAGCCCCTCGAACATCGCCACCATGGAAAGCTGAAAAGCTTCCGAAACGTCGGGAACTAAAAGGAGATAATATACGCGATATAATCCGTTAAATTGTTTTATTTCAATGACTAAGAATCGCGGAAACAGAAGAAAATATTATAATATAAACTTGTTTCTAAACGACTAGAAGACAACAATATCGCCCTAATATTCCTTTCACTTTAGACTTCACACGTATTCTGGATTCGACACTAGAAGCGATATTGTTCTCCGTAAACGCATAAGGAACTCTAAATCAGCTTTAGACGCAAGGTCGACTGCAGGAGCCTGCGCTTGAAATGACCGCTGACAGCAGATGATTAATGCGACCATACTTAATTGGAAAACTCGACTGATATATCATTCCCGGCTAATTGTGGATCGGAGGAATCTTGATTACGCTCAGAAATGTCTAATCGTTAATGAGCGAACATAAATCATTTTGGTTGCTAAGCGGTCAGTACACTAAAACTAATTTCATGCAAATTAGAGATTTGACTTCATATATTATGGAAGGGTTATTTTAACCCGTAAGTTTATGATCTATTACAGCATCATTGGTTACGGACATCCAAAAATTGTAGCTAAATAAGAATACACATGCTTTTTCTTGATTTACTGCTGTAGACTTCATGAGGAATTTTATGAAGAGAGTTCATTTCCACTTAGTAGGTACATTTTTCTTGTGAACCAACATCGAGTTAAAAGAGAAAAGGTAAATACGAATGTCGTTTACGAAAACTCCAAACTAGTATCGAAAGTCTACATAAACTATGAGTCGTTTTTTGTACGCCGTCAATGTCGCCTATACTTGGAACCTTTACACGGCTTCCAGCGGGAACAGACGCATTCCTGGCTCTCGGGTTACCTCGCCACGTGCCAGGGGATTTGTCGCTTTCACTCTCCGCACCCAGACGTTTATTCTCGTCGGTTGTTTATCCAGCCATATTAGGAATACCCCGTAGGCTAATGAGCGACAAATCCGTTATTAAGGGTCTAAAGGTACGTTGACCGCGTGCGCTCGGCATCCCATTCATGTGAAGGCCGCGAAAATAAAACAAACGCGAATCACCGCCAGCGCCGGTCTGCTTCTGTTTCCGTTGTTCTAAATTTAAAATCTCGCGCGTCCAGACTCCAGACGATCCAAATGGGAGGCGGAGTTTGCATTTTATGCAAAAGGTGTACGTTTTAACTTCGTATGCCTGTTGTCATTCTCAGCGGGAGTCTCTAGCACAATAGACGCGATTCACCAACGCATTCACGATTTATGGGTTTCAGCGCTTTTGTCAGACTTACTACAGACGTTACTACAGGATCTTGAAGTTTTGCCAATGATTTCGTAAGCGATAATCGTAAAATCGTGGCGCTGGCAGTGACCCATATTGTAGGTCATGGACGCCGCTAGACGCTGTTTATGTGATCTCATCCGGGCTCATTGCCCGTTATTCCGCATCTGAGATAAGGCTAATTTACGAGTCTTTGATGGCGCGGTGGATGGAATACCAAATAACTGCCTTGAACTAAAAGAGCGTATGTTTATTACAATTTCCAAGACATTCCATTTTTATGCGAGTGGCGGCTTCACATCGAGCACAAAGGCTGCATACATTGTGTACGTAAGTACGTGGCAATAGTGGGAATGTCGACTATATAACAATTTATTTGCTTAGCTTGACCTGGTTCTCCATAAAATAGTATTTTTTTAAGGAATGAGTTTAGCTGTAGCATAGGGTTTTCGCTAGACATCTTATATCATTCGTCATAAGAGCGATTGACTATGGACTACATCACACCTACTGCCAATGCGCCTTGCCTTCATCGTGTTTAAATGGACGAGCTGTTGCAAGAGAAGCGCTCGTTCAAATATTGTTGTTATAGAGGACAGCTTAACATTAGAAACAGAAGTCCCTAGCCACGTCTCGGCCTGTTTCTTTGCAAGCATTTAGACAACATCCCCCCGATTTTGTTTTAGATTCTAGTATTTATTTAACGTAGCTCAATTTCTAAAGGAGAATTAACCGCGTAACTTATAGATATATCCTATGCTGATGTATTTATAACCGTGTGAAGCGTGGGGCGGGGGCGAGCGTCTACAATAAATTCAGCACATAGTCGAATAAAAACTAAAATATTTGCGTCCAGAAAGGGTTTTCCACGAGCTAGACCTAAGCTATTAAAATAATATGTTTATTGCGCCGGCGCTCTCACCAGAATACCTCGTTAAATGTCCGACTTTATTTTACAGGCTCTGTTGTGATTTTATCGACCGAGTAATTATTGCCTTTAGTAGGTGTTAAACAAATAGGTTTCAAACGGAGACTCGTAAATTTTAAAGCGTGCTTAGAGTTAATAGTAGATCTAATAATGATCAAATGTGCCATTTCCATAAAACTGCTAACTAAAGGTTAGTTTTCGTGATTACTATGCATTTAATTTTTGTAAAATGTAGCTATTTAACAAATATTAATCAAATCGAATTGCAAGTAGCGGTAAGGAGTAAAACATCATCAACTGCCTGCGCTATTTTCCATTATCTGGGGTTCACTTTCCTCCATTTTGTGCGATTTTCAGCGGTTTCTCAGTTCATACATATGTTTTTTTGGAGCGATGTTAGACAGGCAAGGCAAGGAGTAAAACATATATTTGTATTTATAAACCGTAATATCTGGAATATCATAAATTAGACAAGCTAGGAATGCGGTCTATGGACCTGCGCTTTATTTAAACCTAAACAAATTCGAAGTCGAAGTATTAAGACTCGCAAATAGAATAATAATAAATTCTTTATCGGTAACGCCGCGGGCGTTTTACCCGCTCTTGTGTTACGAATTAATATACTTGTGTTCACAAATACAACGACAAATGTAACGTAATTTAAGAATGCAGTTTAAAACATAAGCTTCATTTCAAGTTCTCATTTAAAGTTGATTAATTTGTGTGATCAGTGAATAATTTTTTACATAAAAGCGCCGGCAGGCGAAACGCTCGCGGCTTTGCCCCTCTATCAAAAGATAATACGTATCAAACATATATCACAATATTGACAGATTACCCGATTACAGAAACACCTACAAATTCAGGAAGTGTTATTGGTCACGATTTAAATTAGACAAAAAAACTTATTCGCGATTATAAGCGATTAGAGGTAGTTAGGCCAAGCGCTCTGACCAAAACGGGACCACCAGTTTTTATAAACGCCGATTTAGCTTAAAAGGCTTATCAGCTTTGGATCGGCGAACATACGTAAGTCGTTTTAGAAGTGTGCAGGTTTTACACTAATTGACTAGTCACAGGTGCGCCTACGCATGAGTCAGGCGAGGTCGACAATCGGGCGGTAAACAAAGCCGTGTGGAAACACGATGCGAATTCAGTTCCGGATTCGAAGCCTATAGAGCGCTATAAACATGTTCAGTCGGCTGCACTGTTGTACAACAATGTAACTCCGATAATGATAATTATGAAGTAAACAAAAACGAATTAACCTTTAGCATGTCGGATTTCAAAAAATCGCGTGTCTAGCCTCATTTACGCCGTATTGATTATTAAATATTCGACGAATACATTCATTCGTTCAGCAAAAAACATATCTGTAAATGAAAAAGGATAGCCTAAAATGTGGTCAGGATCCTAAATAATCATACGAAAATTTAAAAATGTACGCAAAATATATTTGACTGTGTATCATTCGTTCTAATTTTTTTTTTTGGAAACCATTTACGCTGGAAAGCAACTTCGGGAAGAATTTATGAATGATTGGCGAACAGAGCCCTAAAACCATTCGAATTACCAAACAAAAATACCGCAATGGTACTCGGAAGAATGAAAAGTACTGAAAGCTTATGTCGTCCCCTATTAGTACATAGGAAGAAAGACTAAAGTTTTCGAATAATGTCAAAAATATAATTATTTTTTTACGAAAATCTTGTTGTTTTACCATCACGATCTTCGTGATTTTAAAGTGAATTTCTTCACTAAGAAACTAAAGTCTTATACATTTCATTTGGCAGAATGTGCGCCCCGGCAAGGCACAAGGCACTGGTTCAAATGCATGCAAGTCTTGAAATTTTTTCATTACTTAGATCTTCGTATTTATAAAAATAGGACTTATTTATTTAACAAACAAATATATACCTTACAATTCACTATTCACATTAATAGAAGCTACTGGTCCAGACAAGCGTTTAATGTAATGACATAGTGTGCAGTAATAGCCCAAAAAGACCGAGGCCTGTGCTAGGGCTAGTTACGTAGTGTGTGACAAATTTCTCAGAGAGCGATCGGTTTTTATAAAGTCAAATGTAGGTATGTCAAAAATACTTCTAAAAGTATGATCATAATTGAATGAGCGCGGATATGTTTGCCGGGGTGGGTTATATGTCTACTACACTTTGGCCACAGAATAGATGATACTCCAACTTTGGCTCGATGCCATTGGCTTCCACTCTAGGCAACATTGTATTCGCAATTTACTGTCACACTATATTTTCCTCTTATTTAACAACCAGACCAAATAATGATGTGTGTAATAATGAGGCACTTTACAAACGGCATTTAGAAATACTAAATCTATTTGTATTGAAAATTTGGCAGCTTACATTTGGAATCCAAAATATCTAACTCTAACAATAATATAATAATTTGTAAGTTACAGTAGCGTTGTGTCTATATAAGCCGATTCCCACCGGGTTGCCCAAGGAACCCAACTAACAAAATGGTCATAAAATCTTACCATTATATGACTATTTCGTCGTAGATACGTCGTAAATAAGTCAGTT
Organism: Hedya salicella; assembly: GCA_905404275.2. Lineage (NCBI taxonomy): Eukaryota > Metazoa > Arthropoda > Insecta > Lepidoptera > Tortricidae > Hedya > Hedya salicella. The sequence continues at coordinate 4,642,134 of FR990104.1, forward strand.
TTAAAACGTGACGTTATACAAGTGTCATTTATACTGCATTTTAGTTTAAATGCAATATGATCATAAAACGCAGTTGTAAAAACGTTTGTATGACATAGTAATACAGCAATTTTAACGTTGTCGTACATAAGTTTTAGCCGAGACATTTACCCGACTACACTACAACTTAAATTTGTCATTTTACAGCAGTTTGATCATAGAAAAGCTTTTAGAGAGACTACTGTACGACTAATCATAATTTAAACATTTTACAACTTTTATACTGTTAAAATGCCATACAAGATTCATATACACAACCGTCTTATGATAAAAACAGAAAAAGTTAGTGATGGCGTCGGCTAAGAGTTATTTTAAGTCATAAGGCAGCGTTTTTAAGTATAATAAGTCTTATTTACACAGAGACAAACACCTAAATTATTTTAATTTATTAAAATATAATGAAATCAACTATATTTAAAGGGGGCTTTAAAAATATACTCAAATACCTTGCAAATTGATCGATAAAGTAATGTTCGCATTTCATAATGGTATCTGATTTTAGATTGTTCACATTTGTAGATCTGATGTCGAGTTTGTTACATAAAACGGTAAAGACATATTAAAATGTAATACTTACTGTTGTAATACGTACTGCACTCACAATCTGGTTGTTAAGTATGTTGTTATAATTAAAACAGCTTGCTGTTGCATCTAACCGACTTATTTGTCGTACAAACGTCTGCGTTATGATAACTGTACAACCAATTGCTCTTAGAAAGCAAGAACTTACGATACTTTTCTGACGAAATAGTTGTTTAATATCTATTTTATGACAGCCGTGTGACTAAATGTGTTTGCTTATGACCATTGTGTGATCACTGTACGACGATTTAGTCTTACAAACTGCGCCAAAATCGCGTTTTATAAACGTTTGTACGACTTAAATTGCATACCATTAAGTTTTATCAAAATCGTTTGTAGAACACTTATACAACTTATTTTTGCTAGTTGGCAAAGGCTTATAGTAAACTTTTTCTTTAAATATGATTAAATTAATACGCTTCGGCTTACTTGTAATTTTCCTGACGCTACTCCGGTACGATATCAAAAACATTCAAATCAGGTATATACAAATATATAGATTCGGGTGTAAAATTGTTCCAGTATTTCTATAGAGATTAACAGATTCTTAATTTGCATAAATTTCAAACAATATAGCGTTATTCCGAACCTTTTTAAACTCGGTTAACAATCACCAATCTCTTCACTTTACAGATTTGCTTATCTACACAAAAAGCAATTTAAGCATGCAAAATAGTTTCAGTGATTCATGACAGTAAAAAATACCGTGACAGAATTGACATATGTACACGTGCGGACATTAGTTCCATTTAGCAAAACCACTTTGCTCGCGTAGATCTTGAGTTATGAACACCAAAGCGGTTGATATTTGCATGCCTCGCCTTATTAGGCAGATTTTATGATCCCAGTAATTGGCCGAGAATTAGATTAATTACAAAAAATACAATGGTTAGTTTGTAATCGTCGATTATTATTGTTTGAGAATCTGTTCCGGATTCGTGGATTTATGGAGACAGAACTTGTATGTATAGTTTCCATGTAGTCACATAAAAGTAGGTACCAATTCTTTCGAAAAACGACATGATATCTATACTATGGTATTATAAAGTTCAAAAAATTTTATGTCTGTACATTGAAGATATAAAAAAAACTATTGTTATTGACTATTTCTCCAAATACACACAGTTTTTTTTTTTTTTTGATTTTTGTATGTGTCGCAAGTCGCATGCGGTTTCATCACGCAAAATCGGCTAAACGGATTTCAACTATTTTTGGTACACAGGTAGCTGGGTATCTCCAGATGGTTACAGGATACTTTTTACCCGACTACGCTGAAGAAAAAAAGAAGGCATATGACTTTTTCTCCTCCGCGAACGAAGTTTCGGGCGCCTTCTAGTATATGTGACGTTAATGATAAGTGCGAATTAGTGACAAATTCTAATACTTTTTGCTGTATGGGCCAGGTTGTACAGTCACCAGTATCAATATCTGTCATAACAAAGCGGGCGAAAACATATGAAACGTCCTAAAGGCTCTAGAAATAGAGTCGTGTCAGATATTTATGCGCGTTTTGTTATGGTAGATATTTATGCTGGTGACTGTACTTAAGATAAGGGCATGAAGTACTAAGTATGCAAATAGTGAATTTAGGTTAGCCAAAAAATCCTCATGTATTTCGAATTATCACGAATATACTCCCCACAGAGAATCACACATACACAGCTGTGAAAATGTTAGCTAATATGGAGTATCAAAGCAGTTCTGATCAACACAAATGTTTATAAGATGTAACAGGGAATAAATTAACTAACATAATATGTACCATTTTGTAAAGGCCTGTCCTTCAGTCGAAATGTCAAAGGAATCAGATGCGTTATTGATATTTGATCTAACAGACCTTTGTTGGAGTTGGTGTCCTTTAGTGTCCATTATTTTTATAATTAATGGCTTGTTTTCTTGAATGTCCTAACACAACTTTTCTGAAGGCGTTTTTTAATTTTATAAGAAAAAATGTTGCAATAAATAACACTGCGTTGTTTTTTTTTTAAATTCATTACAGTTCTGTGCTGAGTTGTATAATAAATAATAAACCATAGAGTATATAGAGTGATGGTCCAGTCTAAAAAGTATGTAGTATGATTCGCAGAGTTCTTATTCACAGATTATAGCACGCGAGTAAAAAAAAAATTTTAGGTCACGTTTGTAAATGCAGATACAGTTAAAGTTCCTGTGATGGACAGACAAACAAATCGAGGTTTCAAGTTGAACCTGAACCCGAAGCTGAAATTTTCAGTTTCTTTTACTGGCAAAAATATTTCTACTAAAGTAGGTATCGAAAAAAAGGTGTAAATACAGACAGTGACAGCATTAATGAACTATTTGAATAATCACCTGTATAAATCGCTCTTTTAATTACTCATGTACCTACTTAATAGTCTCCTACCTTTACCTTATGTCTCCTCAAATTAATGGCACGTTCAATGAGAATCACTTATAGCAGCTCAAAATTACCTGTAACAAAAAACAAAAAGAAGTTGTGCGTTGAATGCTAAGAGTGAAGTAAAAAACTCATGTTAGCTTTGAAATAACGACCTATTAGGCGGGTGATAAATCAAAAAAGCCGTGGAACGATATAAAAATAAAGTCAAAAGTTGAGTGCGAAATTAGATAAGTATTGGGTTCCGTATCAATAAGTAATGCAGTTCCATACTGAAAACTGTTCCAATATCGAAAATCAAAATTAGACTGCCATTGCACCTCTGGTTATATAGTTGTTCCATAGAGTACCTAAGCTACGTTGAAAATGTATAAACAACGGATTTGCTGTCTTAATCATTCACTAGTAGTAGGTAGGTAGGTTAGGGATTAAATAAAGGAGGACTCTTTGGCTCAAATTTAAGCGACGCAAAAGACTAGCCGATAGAGGCAACACACTCACTCCATGAGGAGATAATCACTCTGCTCAGTAATAAAAGTGAGACTTCAAAAAATAGAAAGGCTAATGAATGTTTGTAATGGAACCCTAAATAGTAGTGTTTTTAATATCCACCGTGTTGCCCGCCCACCTCCGTAGTTCTGTTTGCGCATCAACGATGCAGTAATGGATTGTAAAAATAGTTGCCAGTGTCGTTAATGCGTGTTGCAACGGCTGGCAACACCAAACGTGGGCAGCGGTCACTCCACCGCGCCCACACGGACCATCGATATTTTGATAACTTTTTAAAGCAATAGTGCTGGCTGGCAATCTGATGACACTTAAAAAATAATCGCGGATGCGGAATTCGAATTATGATTTGTGGCAACGTTCCTAGTCGTTCTTTTGTTTTAAATGTCAGACATAATCAAGATTTTAATGGCACAGATTAACAATGCGTGTTTATATTCATATTTTAATGCATGCACATAATTTTTTAATTATGAATAGCTACATATAACTTGTAGCATAAAATTCGCCTGGTAAGTAATTAAAAATGAAAGCTATAATTACGTTAAACAGCCATACCCTTGGCACTAAATGTAAATACGCGTTTCTTGTTCACATCCGATAGAACGTGGGCACGTTTCGTCATCGCAATGACGAAAGATAATCATGACGATTGTGACACGCGATGTTTACAGAAATTACTGTAATGACAGCCCTGCAGTTGTAATCGGCTGTCAACAGGGGCCGTAATTTGACGGTAAGCAAAGATCTCGGCAAATAGCAATTTGATGATTCGATAATTATAGATTTGTAAAGTCAGCGGTATTAATCCATGTAGTGACATTAAGATGCAGAATGCAGCAGTGACACAAGTTGTATATTATTATGCCATTAGTAATTTTAGTTCCATAGACAGTAATTTGTAAGCTTGTTAACAAGATTGTATCACGACATGAAATATGAAATATGAAAAGTACCTACCTATTTATGAAATGTAAATATTATTCTAAAATATATTATTAGGTACATTATTTTCTCATGGACTTTTAAACTTGAAACTATTTTTGTGTTTTAACGTACACAAGTTACGAATTATAATTAATTTTCATAACAAAACTCTATATTGCGACAAACACGGTATTAACCGTGTTTGTTACAATGTCTTTAGGTTCTGAAGTAACCAAATAGATGGCCTATGAATACTCTGTCCTACAGATGCCTTTTGAAATAAACTACCTAACTTAATTTTTCTCAAAAGCCACGGGAAAAACGTACCGATGAATAATGCAACTTTGTCCGACTGTACATTAAAATGATTAACCCGACGACGCCTACACTTATTTTTAAAGGTTAATATTTGCATCGATTATTCCGACAATATGTGATTCGATACAGCTCATGCAATTATCGGCGTTTACGAAACTCGAGGCTACACCGAATGACATTGAAATGAAAGTGATTTTTTTCAATATACTAGATGTTGTACAAACGCCAATTAGCGTTAATACATCTTCTGAAACTATTAAGTTTCCCAGAGATGTGTACCCATATAATATTAATACAATACAATAACTCTTTATTGCACACCTCACAAAACTGAGTACAGAAAACAATACATTCAAGGAGAGGTAAACAACAGATGGTCTTATCCCTAAACAGCGATCTCTTCCAGACAACCTTTATGAAGTAGGAGACGTTGATAAAAAAATGCAGATAGTAAGATTATTTTATATCCTATTGTTTTTTAGATATATTTCTTAAACCATCGATGTGACGTTTGTACAGTTTCTTAGAGTGAATAGAGCTTTCAGACATAAAAACCCAAGACCCTGTCTCCAGAGCCTTCTTCGATTACCGAAGTAATAGTGGTTTTTGGTTAACATTTCCTTTGACCAAAAAATCAGTTCTTTTGGTTGGAACTGTTAAATGAGCGACATTTGAACATATTATGATTGACTACTTAAGTCAAAAATCATGTGTTGCTGACAAAATATGACAGTCCAAATCCACGCTACATTTGTGTTGGCGCGAGTTTTATAAACGGCTTAAGCGCCTCCAGCCATAAGGTACTTTTTGATGATAAAGATGAAGATATCACAAATAAAGATGAAGATAACTAAAAGTTCCATTCAGACAAAAAGTTGACGTACTAATGTGACGTATGTATAATTCTCACGGTTAGAGTTTTTTTTAAAACCCTACTCACGATATTAAACGCAATAATATTGATGGTTGGTTACTAATCATGCGTACATTTTAATAGCGGGCAATTTAGCTACCGATTATGCCTCGTTCTAAAACACATTTCTCTCGCAGTCCAATAGTTAAGTCCACTCCGAACATTAATCTACTTTAAAGCCCTACGTAGCTACGCAGACCATAAACTTACTCCATGCTTGGGGTCACCTCAACCTCATGCACACCGCGTTTTATAAACGCGCCATCGCGCCGCGTTTTAGGAACGCGCGACTTCAGCGCGTTTTTCATTCCATCCAGCAGCATACTGACTCCCGTGCGTATCGCGTTTGAAAAAAACGCGGTGTGCATTGGCCTTTGGAAGGTCAGGCCAGGCTCACCTAATATAAAGCTAGGTTTTAAAAAAGGACGCGTTTTCCAATTGTAGCGTAAATGCGTAACGCGTGAGCCACTAAATGCCCCTTTGGTCGTGCTCGTTCGTTGGCCTATTCGGTGCATTTAAAAACGCAGCCTAGGAGCTACGTCAAAGCTCGATATTCGAAGTTCATGCCCTCCCTTTTTCTTTCCTATTCAACCGTATTAGTAAGAGCAGGACGGCGCCATAAGAACTTCGAATTTCGAGCTTGGGAGGCCCCTCCGTAAAGTCTTATCGCGAAATTCTTATGTATCGATAAATAGTCCAACTAAAGAAGAACGTCTCATTTAGCACGAGACACAGACTCATAATATACGTAGTCGTAATTCTTGCATGTCCCGCGCCGTTAAATGCGATAATTTGTTTTCCCACGGGAATGTCCACACGAAGTTACACCAAAACCAAGAAGGAGTAAGTATATACAAATCTGGTAGATTTTACTTTCTTACTTTAGCTGGCGATATTTGCACATAACATGAATTTGAAAACTTGTAAGCGACTCTGGTCAGAGTTGTTGGTTTTGTCCGTCGCTTATACGTTTGCGAATCGTGAATTCAACCATGTGCGTAATATTGCGTTAGCGTCCAAAACAAACTTTTTAGAGTGCATGTATGTATTGGATATCGATATTTGTATCCTCTAGCCGCCTTGAAGCCTTTTAAAAGGCCTTTCGATCCATTAGATCTTAAATATTTTGTAAATAAAACAAAGTTGTATTTGTAGGAGATTGTGTTAGGTTCGCGGTAATTGCTAATAATAGAGTTGGATATTACGAAGAATGGTATATTTGTAGATAAAACTAGTGTCAAATAATAATAAAAAAACCCCTAATGCTGTTATTTAAATTAGTGTATCCAGAAACGTTAGATCTTGAGCGGAGGGGACGCGGCGCCCAGCTATAATTTACAGAAGTTTGTAAGAGTTAAAAAGCAGTGCACAACAGAGGTTTCGTTTTTTTTTTGTATTAAAAAAACTTTTTATAAAACGGTCTTGACATTTTCACTTTTCCGGCCGCATTCTTAACAAATGGCCAAAATTCCTGAAGTCTGGTAACCCTAAATGCGAGCAGTTACAGAGTTTCACAGCGAAATCCAGTTCATTTCCTTCCATCTCGTTTATTAACAAGGAACTACGGCGTACATGTAAACCCAAGCCAAGGCCTTAGGTACACTGACTCGCCCCTAAACGTTCGTCTAGACGGGCCACCGGTTGCGACGATAAAGGAAATTAGGTATTTCATACAATTGAAGCTAGGCGGCGGGTTTGCCGACCCTAGTCGAGTAAACGTTTTATAGCCCTCTATTCCAGCAATACATTTCAATGCGACCTCTTATACTTTTTCGTTATATCGTACACGTTTATAAAACTTTTTTATACAAATATAAACGTAGCGAGCCATATTGGCAACTTTAACTTTTCTAATTTTGCTACCAATTTGTTTCTTGTATTGCAAACGTTTGAACTGATTATGATTCAACTTAATAGTGGCGTAAACAGAAATAATACAAACCAGGTACTTATAGGCTAACATTATTTCGAGATTATTTGAGATCGAGCTGTTCATTAGCAGCTTTTGGTGAACGGAATGTAGATAATCAACCACCAAAGATGGCGACCGAAATATAACATTTTAAGAGACGCAGGAACCTGTTGAACGCTAGGAAATAACTAGCATAATATTTTCTTCTGTTTCCGCGATTACTACTCATTGAAATAAAACAATTTAACGGATTATATCGCGTATATTCTCTCATTTTAGTTCTCGACGTTTCAGAAGCTTCTCAGCTTTCCATGGTCAAGGGTGGACTGAGAAACGATATATTTTCCTCTGTCAAAGTTACAATTTGTGCAAAGTACCCATTTTTGAAAAACAAATAAAGGTGTACATACATGCCAGATGGGCCTAAGCTGTAAAGACAGTTACAGATGTGCCAGAAGGGCTTAATTATTTTATTTTAATAATTTACCAAGCAGCATTTCACAAATGAGGCGTACTGTGGAGAAAAGAAACGCTGTAAAGAAAAAGTCCCAGGCTACACTCACTCATCACTAATTATTATATTTTAAAAATCGAGATTATTAAACTACTTTTTAAACAGATAAGATATTTTACACCGTTCGGAAATTAAGGTTTTTGCAGTCCTGTGTCTCGCTTGTTCCTTGATGAGATGTATTACAGGATCCCAAGCTGGTGGTAGTGACAATCCATCTTCTCTATTGAAATTAGGATGCTTTTTAATCTCAATAGCCTCGCGTAGCATTCTGGGAAAATATATTTTTTCTTTGGCAAGGATAGAAGGTTTATCCAACTTAATGGAGTGGTTTGGTTTGTCAATGACATGTTCACAGAAAATAACTAGCAGTTAGAAGAAGCGTAATCACAGTATACAAGAAAGCTTATGGCGTAGTAAACATATTTCTGTAAAAAAAAAACATTTTTGTGACAAGCCTTTATTGCCGACTGTACTTTTCTTCAAACATCTATCAACTAACATCGAGACGATTCAGCACCTGTAGCACAACTGTGATACGCGACTCTTTGTCGCGCGATAAAGATCGTCTGTCTCTTTCCTTTCAATACAATGCGAGAAAGACGGGTGATGCTATGTCGCGCGACAAGAGTAGTCGCGGAGAGTTGTGCTAGACTGGCTGAAGAAACCAAACTCGGTAGGAGCATTATTTTATGACCACATTCCAGCTCCATCATCAAAGCAGCTCGATGGTCACAAATATAGCATTGTCATAGTCACCTACATTTACATAAATATACCAAATTTTAGCACAATCGGAAAACGGAAAGTGGGTCAAATTTGACTTGCAAGATTCGACCCGGACAAACAGACATACAATCATTGCAAGTTATATAAAAGCATGTAATAAATAGAAACAAAATAAACTAAATTTCAGTAGGTATGATAAAACAGTGCACGTGTGACCGCCATCTTGCACTCGCGCTGTATTAGGCGCGCTCGTTGGTCCGATGCGCGCGCGCAGCGGATATGGAAATAGATGCGCAAAGCCTTAATTATACTTATTGATGGCGATAAATAAGTTAATAGTGGTGCTGTAATATTGTGGAGTGTACCATTGCTGAGCTAGAACCAATATGGCTTTTATTTCTTTATTTTTCGTTATAGGTTGAAAATAAGCGGAATTTCGAGCTTAATGTTCTTTTTACGATTTAATAACAAATACAACAGCAAAACGCACAATTTACTTCAGTTATTTCTAATGCATTTCGAGACAAATTTTATTCATATAAATTTCAAATTTGAATATACGGTAAACAGACTATGATATTAATTAATTTGACTTTAATGGATAGCTCATTATCGGAAATTTATCGTATGGAACAGCTGATTTCTATTTCGTGATTTCGTGGTTGGCTCTTTAGTAAAAGATACTCAGTGTGACCCCTGTCACTTCCGCTCATGGCCCAATAATCTCCCAGTTTTATTCCGTTGAAAATAATTTCCTTTAAATAAGTAGGAGTAACTCAAGAATATAGTATGTATATATATATTTATATTGCCTACTTTCCGAAATTATAAATTGATCGTATACATAAATCCCATTTACTATATTAATTCATTGACTACTTTTTTACCATTAGGCCTTTTTTTATCCAAGCATGCCCAAGGGCGGATCCTGGCGGACCCAAAACACAATTTATGAGAGGGATAATAATACCTACATGTTTCTGTGTATTTTATATAAACGTAACATCATGACCTTCATCCATTTCAGAAAACAAGCACAATGTGGCCACGCCCCTTTTTTGCTGCTTTGCGTCGGACTCTTACTTTCAGTTCATAGAGAAACTCGTATGAGAAAAAAGAACCTATAAACGCCAATTTTCTTTTTCTCTTAGCACAGCTCTAAAACAGCAATAACACCAAACAAGGCGCGACCCATCAACACTTAATCTCACACATCTTAAGGTGTCGCGGTTGCTTTGAATGGACAATCTTAGGACATAATTACTCTGTAATTTATCGGTCTCAAATTAATGATTGGCTTTTTATTTTGCCATCTGTGGTTAATTAAATACAAGGGCAATGCGTGTCTGTCATTGACATTAACAGGCTTAGGAAAATCTACAACGAAAAAACCGGCCAAGTGCGAGTCGAACTCGCGCACCGAGGGTTACGTATAAAATATGCGCTAAAAACTGCCGTATAAAATATCTTTGATCCTATTTTTGTTCACTTTGTAGAAGTACAAACACAACTACTTTGACCTTAGGTATGCACTAAGCGCATAACTACAATCTATCTAGATAACGGGCAGTAACCAATAATTCTGAATAGATAATAATATAATTCCGACTAATTGATATCAATATCAATGAAAAGGAGTAAATTCCTTCAACTCTGACAAAAGTACATGACAGTACATGCAGGCATTTCCTCAGAAGAAAGCTGGATTCAGCGAAAAGCTATGAACCACTAAACTAAACCCGAAGTCGTTAACTCGAAGAACCTGAATAGAATAAGATGTTTCTAGACTTAATGCAATTTCCTTCCAAGCACACGATTAAAGAAAATTTCTCTACCATCATAATGTATATGCGGTAAATTAAACTTAAACAGCTCATAGGAATTATGACTCTTTTTGCTTTAAAATTCCAAGTGAGATGCGAGTTTGCCAACATAAATCGGTATCAAACAACGCATTGTAGGTCCAAGTGAATGGGCCGCCCATTCATTGGCGACTAAAGTGGGCCATTCACGTATCGGCCCACACGGATCGGATGTCGTTGGTCCCAAGCGTAGGGAGAAATATACCGGTGACTCTCGCATGCTCCTACCACCCTGGCACTTTCACTTGGAGTTTAAACTTTAAGCCGACTTACAGAAAACTGAACATCTAACTTCTAGAACGACACAGATACAAAGTTGTAGAAGTAATGGCTTGAAATTGACCGTTTGTTTATTAAGAATAAACAAGGTTCAGTTTGAGTGGTTGAATGAATTGCTGGCAATGTTTGAGGCGGACAAATTTGGTGATATCTATGAGATTTTACATGGAGATGCACTTAGATGTGGTTTACTTTACATTACAACTACTAGGAACGAACCGTATTAATAAGTGTGAACCGAATCTGTGGGATTTTCTTTCATCTTACACTATTAGAAAAGAAAGAAAGAAAACATATGTATTCAACGTTTTGACGACCGGTTTGGCTCAGTGGGAGTAACGTTGCCTGCGAAGCTGAGGTCCTGGGTTCAAATCCCGGTAAGGGTAAATATTTGTGTGATGCTCATAAATATTTGTTCCTGAGTCTTGGATGTTTTCTATGTATATAAGTAATATATATATATTAAATATATCGTCGTCTAGTACCCATAACACAAGCCTTATTGAGCTTACCATGGGGCTAGTTCGATTTGTGTAAAATTGTCCCGTAATATTTATTTATTTATTTATTCAACGCCAGCATACACAAAAATTAAAAATAACAAAAACAAATGGCGACGCTGAAAGGCATCACCACTCAGCTTTATGCTACGCCATGTATTAAGTATTTAGTATACATATGACTCCATAAATGAGTTTTTAATCATGAAATCTAACAATTATTTAGTCTAAGGCATCTATATGTTGTTTGAATGTTTCAGTGACATTTAGATTGTATATTTGCATCTTTATTTAAGTAGAGTATGGTGGACCATGTAATTAGATTTATAATTATAATATAACCCATATTCCGCAAACGAAAATTCATTCATTCATAGTTACGAACCTGATTTCTCAATATTTTGAGGAACATTTCTGCTCTTACTCTTGTTAGAAACGGCTTCCTTGAAAAATGACGTATCTCAAATATTTATAATCAAAACAAATACATTAACAGTCAGCAATACATTAACAATACACCTTGGTTATAATTATCACAGCCAAACATAAAATGTTTACACCTACATGTAAAAAGTTCTGAACAAAGAAAATTTCGCACCAGACCACGAGTAAATATTTGCTTCACACTTCCTCCCAATCGTACATTTGCGGCCGCAAATTGTTTTAATTGGAATATAAGCGTCCTTAAACTTAAAACGACCTTATTGCTGGCCAGTCGGCTTTGGCAATTGGTCATTAAGGATCATAAAGAGAACAATAGCTTTGAGGTTGATATGACACACCATTGAAGGTTGCGGAACTTCGGTGCGATAGAGATTCGTTATCGGTTACGATAATGTATCAATCTGCCGTAGTTTAAGTTCCTCATTCTTACAGTAAATAAATGCATTGACGTAAGTATCACAGAGTGTTTAGTTTTATCGTAATATGTCAATCCAATAAACATAATTTATACGATTTCAATTGTTAATTTACCAATTTGAATGATAAAGGTATTTTTTGTTAGGCTAAGTTTTCCCGTTGCACCCACAATAGTAAATTTTCTGTTTGGCCCTATAGTCGACCGGTAGAAAATGCCTTTAGGCCTTAAATCTGCTGCTTATTACGTGCAATAAAGTATCAATAAATAATTTTTACTTATAAATATAAGGAAAAAACACTGATTTTGCGACACCGTCCATAAACCTTTGTATTTTAATTATTCCAACTTTTCGATGCTTTATTTACCTATAAATAACAAAAAGGTAATCACTCTTCGAGAACGCGACGAGATAAAATATGGAGGCAGTATTCTTTTGCGGTTTTTGAAATGCCGGAAAATATTTGACTCTTTTACACTTGGGCAAAGAAAAAACTGTAACGGTATCTGTTGAATTTTGCGAGTCATTCCACTTTGGCAATTGGTCGTTTAAGGATCTTAACTTCGAGGTTGTCACGAGCTGGACGCCACGGCGGCGCCTGGTGCTCTCTTGATGGGGGGGGGGCAAGGTCTCGGTGTAAAGGTCTTTGAGTATGACATCATGACATTGCACTTTCTGGAAACAATATCGAGATATATCCTTATTCTTTTGAATATATTATGCGCTAAATGTTATGATTTCTGACTTATCTACGAGGAGTGACGGGGTAAACTTGTGGGTTTTGCTCTTTATTAACACTGCGTGATGATTCTTGAGATTTCGTTTCAGATATTGTTTTGTTAGATTCGAAAACCTTTTATGTTGCATTAGTAACTAGTTAGAAACTTGGTAATAGGTATCACCGGCAATGTGTAAACCGAATGAGTTTGCAGCCTTCGAAATAACTAAAATTTAACAAGACTGTTTTGATCTAAAGCTTGGTCATTCTATTTAGTACTTTAAAAAAAATAGAGCGTCATATTCACATGCAACAGTATCAGCTCTAACTTCTAATTATACAAAACAAACAATACAAAACTACATTGTAAGCACAAACTAATAATTCAAATCAAGTGTCGAAAGTCATATTCGAAGGCATACAGCTAGCATCGCGGTCAGTCTTTGTTTGAGTTCCCACGGCCCAGTTGCTATAGCCGAGTGGGAATTGTTGTTCGCTCCAAGATTACACTTCAATTGGACTTCGACTTTGAAATTGGAAACTTTTAGAAACAGCTGAATCTATATGCCAATGATTCACGATATTTTTTGCACGGTATAGGTATTTCCGAAGGATGGAACTTTATTGACCGAGCGGAGTAAGATCTCAGTTTCTGCTTCGGCAATTTTTTTTTCGTATGCCTTTGTGTCCAGATGTTCTCCTCTACATGTCGCATTTCTCAACAGATTCTCGTAAAATTTTGTGAGCAGGTTCGATAATTATATATTCTTTTTTTTTCGATTTAGTTTTTGGAAATTTTACTATGTTGGGATTGAAAGACTCGCGTTGTCTACAGCTCATAGAGCCACTTTTTTATTAGTGTTTTAAATTACTATCTTATTCCAATGCAAAATTAACATCAACTATAAACACGCGCTGTTATTCAAGGTGAGGGTTTCCTGGGCCAGATTAGTACATAGATTCATCGTCAATGAAAAATCTTTATACGTATTGTGCAACAACGCATTGTTTAACCAGTCGCATACAGTGGTTGTCAGAAGCCTCGATCTAGTTGATGTAACACAGGCGAATGGCCAACTCTTTCACAGCCTCGTCAATCGAACCCCGGGCGCCTATCGACACGATCTGTGACGCAACGCACGCATGGCTGCACCAGCCTTCACCTTGCCCGGCCACTGACCTACGTGACGGGGTGACTTCCTGACGCGATGGACCGGAAAAACGCTAGTGGGTCTTCAAGCTTGACGTAATGTCAACATTAGCCTCAACAACTGTGTGCACTGCGCACAGGGTTTTTGGCCAAGGCAGTCTTCCTGTGCCTATATGGAACAGTCATTCAGGGCTTCAGGGTAGGCAGAGCCTTTGTGCCTATATGGACCGCACGCCATTGCTCAACAGTGTAGTGAAAAGAAGAGATGCGATGTGTTCTTGGACTCGTACGAGAGGTGAGTTAGTTGGACAGTCATTCAAAAAGTCATGGGGAGTCTTGGAGAGTCACTTATCAACAGGTGAGGTTGTCAAATGCTGTAACCTATCCTGTCACGTAAAAAAAAACATGGAATGCTGAGCTTTGAGCGAAAGTTCGAGTTCCTAACAAAAACACTTATATTCACTCAACAGCAACTAGAAATAGTCTTCAAATAAAGGCTTAAACATGCACATTTTTACCATGTATTATTAATTACTAACCCCAGTCGAATGGTCGACATTAATAGGCATAATCAGCCATTAACCAAGCATGATGAAATTGGATCCTAAGGTAAATTGATACAGCTATTAACGTTTAAATACCAGGCAAAACAATAGTACCCACGTATTTACTTATAATATGAATGGTTCCCCATACGAACAAGGCAATGAGAAACAGTAAGGAATATCTTCTAAATGATCCAAACACGTTTCTTTAACGGTTTGGTCTATACATTGTGTTGCCTGTCGGTCATTAGTCATAAAACGCATCTGCGTATGTCAAAAAGCCACCACATGTAGGAAGCGGTCACCGCCGCAGACCGTTAGACGACCCTTCGCACGAAAACAATGCCGCAAACAAATATTGTGCCAAGCTCTTACGAACCGGGTATGTTTGCTCGGATTTTGCCATATACGAACGTCTTTGTTTACCTGTGAATTTACCCGTATTACCGGCATTCCTTCCATTTTACTCAACATGAGACAAAAGCGATTTATTTATACAAGACTTATATTTTAACCAGTAGGTATTTATTTTCTGATAATTCGTTTTGGATGTACCGCTAAAACTTAAGAAGCAAACATAATTTTTCAACCGAGTTGAATCACTAACGGTGACTGAGCATAACAATCCTGTTTTTAATATTTTCTTATGTTTCCGCGATTATTACTCATTGAAATAAAACAATTTAACGGATTATATCCCGGAGTCCTCCCGTGACCATGGAAAGCTGGAAAGCTTCCGAAACGTCGGGAACTAAAATGAGATAATATACGCGATATAATCCGTTAAATTGTTTTATTTCAATCCTGTTTTTTCTTCTTTCTCTTTTACTCTCGCGATTGTTTATCATTTTAATCATCAAGTTTATTTATCATTTCTTTATCAGTCAACCGCAGCTCTGGTTATTGTCCTTCACAAATTATGTAATCCCTTTTAAGGCAGTTGCGATGAAATATTTTGAAGGCTTCATCTGACTCATCGAGGTTTAAGGTTTGTTAGTTAGTTCGACTTGCTTCCACTGGCTTCCAACGACTTCAACCAAGTGCTCGTCCGTCTTATCCTGATGCCTTACTCATCTGAGCTGTTCCGATTTGTAAGACTTCAAAGCATGACCTAGGTGTACCTATATGCACTGGCATATAGTGGTAGGATATTAGAGTTAGCGGCATTGTTTTACGTACGAAGGGCCATCTAACGGGCTGCGTCAGCGCAGGCGCTAGCCGCTCCTATGCAGCATCGATTACCAATTTGAATAATAGCTGTGGAAACTGTTACTGCGGGAAATGGTACACGTGTAATATGGACAACGGAATGTGAATTCTTCTATATGAAAACTTCATTGGTCAATCATTGTAACTACCAACTCGACTTGAATGACATAGGGCTACTAGACCACAATGGGCGTTCGAAAGACCCAATTTACTTTTAACAATTGTTCATTCAAATGTTAGAAATTGTCTAAAATTAGTGTGTGGGAAAGCATGCCTCAATCTCCAACTGAGGTGCCTATTGTAGCGGCTGCGATTTACATTCACCAATTGCCTAATTCAATATAGTCCTATAACCGCAACCGAACTTTAATTTTACAATCCTATAACACATCTAAAAGTACCAAATATTGCTATGCATGACAGAAAACGACGAGTGCGTTGCCTACATAAACGCCAGCGTCAAAGGCCCGCAGGCCATCCTGTAATGTCTTGAGTATGATATATGCCATAATTACTTTGAAACCAACATTCTTGGCAAACATAGTTGCAGTAGTCTGGCAATAGTTACCGGCGGGTAATAAAGAATGTGGATTTAAAGCGACAAGTGACATGTGTCAGCGGGATCTCGCAGACTGGCGTTAGGTGCCGCGGCCGACCGGCCATAAATTACCGTGATGCTAACTAATATTCTGCTGAGCAGTGAGAATGGCGCACATATATGTCTTTGGAATTCCTATGAAGATATATTTCCTCTAGGTATGTACAAAATGATAATATTGACGTTAAGTATAGTTAGGCTTAGGGTTCATCGTTTTATGTTTGAACAAAATAATAAACCGAATAACTTTCGGCTATAGTACAGTTTATTATTACTGGCAATAATTGCTCTACCGCTATGCTGGCAACCAAACCAATACTATGCATGATTGCCAGGGATGACGCGATAGGAGACTGAATTAAATGCGACGGGGATGATCGCGGGCAAGAAAAAAGAGGGCTTTTGGATAAACGATTTTTGTAGTTCTTGTGATAAGATTACTTACATGTTAATCTCGTATTGTAATCTTGCCTTTAATTGAATACTTCACCTATAACGTCCACTCAAGCCTATATCGACAACAAGCAAAATTAATATGCGTCAAGTATAAGTATAGAACTATATATGACAGCCTATTTTTCACTCTGGCAGTATCAAAAATGTAACACTAATTTGACCTGCAAATAAGGCATGAAAACCTTTTCATATTCAAATATGAAAGCATTTCCATACTCTCAATATAATAAGTAATAAAAGTTAGTTCATTAATAATGTCCTTAGGCAAATAACCCGTTATTTCTGTCGCCCAGCCGGGTAAAAAAGTGTATTTTTTGAGTTAGACCATTTTGGAGATTTTGTGTGTGTCGTGACGTCTTAAAAATGGCTTAAAATCTCTATTCAATTAAAGACAAGCTGTATTGCTTCGTTTTTACTATTTCCTTTCGTATAACATTATCTGTATGAAAAGCCACAAGTTAGTGATTTCACAGTCCTGTCGTGTGTCCGAACGGAATCTAGATAACGATGAATTAATAGCGACAAATGACAAATGTCACCAGCAGAGAAAAGTGGCGTTACATCGACACGAGTTCGCGCCCATAAATGTACATAATACATAATGTATTGATGTATTATATAAATGGATAGATAGGAACTTATTGCGCAATAGACTGGCGCCTTCAATATCTGGATTCCTTCATACATTGTTTATTGAATATGCAATACCGCTTCGATTGTTAAGTGATATCTAGTTTTATTTTATAAGCGATAAATACCTGAAAGAAACGACCATTCTCTTTCTTAACAAACCTCAATATTGATAAGCAACATTTTCATTAATTTAAAACCCATTATATTTAAAAAAAAAAAAATATATTTTTGATTTGGTAGGTTAATTTAGAGGATTGATTAACGTAATATTGTGATTATGTTACTTTTATGAATTGCTTTTGACGGCAACAAAACCCAGATCGTGGTGGCATTCTAACCCGACAATGACGCAGACCATGTAAGAACAGAACATTGAAATGATCACCACATAATATCAAATCTCAACTGTCGTGTTAGAGGAGATTTGCAAAGAGAGACGCAAAAAGTTGAATCAATAACGAAAACCATGTAGTTGTCAATCTAATTGCCGAACGTGTGAAGCCGAGTCGGTTCGGTGTCAAATGCGTTGTTGAACTGTGACAGCGAATGTCAATACACTGTACGGTGACCAACTTTTTTTCTATCAAATGTAGTATTTTCGAAGCTGTTACCTCTAAAAATATAGTAGATGGCAATAAAATATAGTATGTGGTTAAAATATTTACTACATTTTTAAATGAACATTTTTTGCTGCTCTGCGCACTAATATTTATTTTTTTTATTTTTGAAAAAATATTGACAGTGACAGTTGAATGAAGGAAAAGTGTAAGGCTGCGTTCCGCTTTACGACATATTTTTTTTAGAAATATAGTATTTGATCCCCTAACATTATTAGTAGGGTTGGCAACCCTAATTTACAATAAGTAACTATCTATAGAATACAGAGTTTTGTATCGTAGGAAATTACGCATTCACCTAATGGCCCAATTTTTTTCATGTAATTCTTCCGAAGTCACTAGGCATACTACACACAATTTTCAGACTTTATTTTTTGTACTGTTTGGTTTTTACCGCAGCATCGTCCGTGTTGCGAATAGTACTTTCCTTATGTGTATCTGTATACTTATATGCACTGAGAAAATGTGTGTTTTATATATATATATATATCGGAGCAGGCATGACATAGAAGGAATGAGGAAGAGATATTAATAGAAGGGGAGATATAGGGAAAGAGAGGGAGACCAATAAGATCTTTTACGGACCAAATCTAAGAAAAAGTAAACAGCGTGTCGTATCAGGATATCAAAAAGAAAGCTGAGAATAGAGAGGAATGGAAATTGCTCCACCGACAAGAGCTTAGCTCTGAAATAAGAAGTAAGGATAGCTTTATGTCTGATACCCCGGTTGCTAGTCCCGATTCGAGCCAATCATATACGATTCAGCAAAAGTCCCCACGTTCCATCAATAATAAACTAACGGACAACATACCGCTCATTGCGGATACTCATACACGGCATTTACAACACGTGCGCGTGCTCATACCAATGTGGAAATAAATGCCATAAAATTGTTGCTAAACGGCCGGGGCACGTGACGCCTACATATTATAAGCAGACCGCTACCACGCCATAAATGGTGGCGAAGAACACGGAGTTCCGAAATACAGATCTCGTTATAGCTTAAGACTAGACTTTACCCGAAGCTGCGCCCGTGTTACTGAATGTATGTCTTCATTATTGATTCCCCATACAAAATTACACCTTTCATTCAAATCCTTACTCTAAAACAGTTCAGCGGATTAAGCGTGAAAAGGTAACAGACAGACAGAATTACTTTCGCATAATATTAGTAAATATATAGTAAATGGGTCTCATTCGGAATCCCTAATATCGTTTGTCCTAATGTATCATTTGTCCTAATGCATTTTGTTCAGAAACCGTAAATTCTTTAGGATTTTTCACAACATCATCGTATAGATTAGGCAAGGTTAGGTTTGTTTTATAACAATCCTGAAAAGTTTACAGTTTCATAAAAAAATGCGTTAGGACAAACGACGTTAAGGATTTCGATATAGATCCGTAGTACCTAAATAGAGTAAGTATGAGCCGAGACGTGGTCTCTAACTATGGGCCTCTTAAGGAAGCTCAGTCACTCAGCAAGCTATGGAAAGGGCTATGCTCGGGATCTCTCTACGAGATCGAATCAGGAATGAGGAGATTCGTAGATGAACCAAGATCAACGACATAGCAAACAGGGTAAGCAAACTGAAGTGGCAATGGGCAGGGCACATAGTTCGAAGAACCGATAGTCGTTCGGGCAGAAAGGTTCTCGAGTGGAGACCAGGTACTGGCAAGCACAGCGTGGGAAGCCCACCCGCAAGGTGGTCAGACCACCTGATTAGGGTTCCGGGGACTCGATAGATACGGGTCGCCTCTATCCGGCCCATGTGGCGGCCAATTGAGGAAGCCTGTGTCCAACAATGGACGGCCTATGGCTGAAATGATGATGTTTGTCTGAGTTCGGCTCTGGTAGCTCTGAACTCGAACTCATACCCACTAGAGAGAATCTCGAGCGTCGTGCTAGACTTATTCGGTCCGAATGTCTACGACAGGAGATACCGGTAGCCAAGTCTACTTATAAGATACTGGGCCCGTTCTAGCGACCATATTCCCCGGGGCGGGGTCCACTCGTCACCGTGAGCAGAATAATCCATAGCCAATTCAGGATCCCCTAACTGAAACTTTCTGTTTCATGGCAACAAGTCTACAACATCAAAGATAGACACCTGAACGCTAGTGCATATTTGTGCCTTGTATACCGAAACTCAGTGAATGATTGAATGAATTATTTATTTATTGCAACCAAATACAAGGGATTTTAATCCTACGGACCCTGGTAGGGTGTAGCGATACTTATGTACATTTATTATTTTTAGTTTATTTGTGTATTGTGTGTCACTTCCTGTCTCTCTCTCTTCCCGACTATGTATCCCATATGGTGGTGAGATCAGCTTTCCTTATCTTCCTCCTCCACTTCGCCCTATCCCTGACGTCGTCTTCAGAAACATTGCATTCTCTCCTACTTCACTTGTGTCACTTCCAAGTACAAAAAAATCCAAAACTCATCGCGTGTTACAAGTACGCGACCTCATAGTGTGTCACTACCTTAAAGAAACGCATCGTTTCGGTGTCCAACAGCTTCTGTTTCAAATCTAAATCGGCGTTAAGTCCGCGTATTTCGAAGTACCATAATGCATTTTAGTATTTCAGAAGGTTGGTAACTTGGCATAACGTCGTGTGAATATGTGACAGGTTAAGCAAGCAATCGACGCCTCTGCACTAGAAAGCTGGTGACTTTAAGCATCGGAATACCGAAACTAATCAAAGATGGTTCTTAACGCTTCACGATAAGGTGCATGTCCATTATACAGTGATATGGGTATAATTGCCGTTTAAGGCTTAATTTGTTTAGGCGTTATTGGTGCAAGAAGCGACGGATGTCGCAGTGGGGCAATAGCTTGCCTTTCCCGGCGCATCCTCGGAGCGTTTTACTTTGGAAAAGGGTATTGGAAACTCAAAGTACAAGTAACAGTTAAAAAAACTATCGCTACCGCTTCTGTCTGGACCCGATGAGCTTCGACTCGTTGCCTTTCACAGACTTATAGATAGACAGACAGTTATGTGAACTAAAATGACGGCAAACGGATCTAATTGTTGATAAAGTTTACGAGCAATAATGGAAACTGACATGCGTTTTGTATATAAATTACATGAACTTTGTAATGATGAGAATAATAAACTAACTAACCATAACTGATGATTATTTTTATCTACGTCAATTAGTTCATATTCAGAGATATTCATACAACACGCATTAACGTGCGTCTTTATGTGTTCCTTACTGGTTTACTTTAGATTCTAGTTTGTCCAGTGCAACATGATAACAGTTTTTATGTACATTAAACACAATTCCACTGAAGCGTTTCCATTATCTTCCCCATTATTGTGCAACATATTAGAAGCGAGATTCCGACTCAAAGAATTTCAATCGTAATTGATTATGTCCAAACCGAAGTACCAATTTGTTCAACAGATAGGAATCATTGCTCAACATCGCAATATGGAGTTGTGTGACGAAATAGAATATCTTATTTATCTCTGAACGCATCGGAAGTTGGGACAGCCCTGCGGGCCGGTTGTCCCAAACGCTGATCTATTTAAAATCATTACTGCGCATACGGCGGCGCGTTGAGGTTGAGCACTTATAAATGAATCAGGGTTGGCAACAAAGTTTTGGGTGAAAATTATTAATTAAATTAAATTGTAAAAGTTCTTTGAATATATCAAAGAACTTTTACAAATACTTGACAGTTTTTATGTAAAAATGACGTATTGGGATAAGGGACGAACATTGGGATAACATCGAGATTCAATTATCTAGAATCTAGACTATCAGGCTCAATCATACGGTTTTTGGAGAGACGGGGACATACGAAGTAGGTGCGAGAAATTAGTAAAATGTCCAACTGTACTGTAGCTAGATGTGTATAAACGAGACAAGATAAAAATAAATCTATCTTTCTATCTAACAGCCACGGACGTCCACTGCTGAACATAGGCCTCCCCTATGTGCGATCCTGCGCAGACCGCATCCACGGACTCCCTGCGCACCTTACGAGTGTCAAAAAGGGCTTTTCGTCAAAAATACCCCAGTGACTGAAGGCGAAGGTCTTCGAACAGCGTGTTGCGAACAGTTGCGAGTGATGACCCACGGAACTCAGACGTCATAAGGACATTCACAGATCGAAATGCTGCCTTGAAAACATTTCCCATTATAGGCCTGACGCATAACTGCATCTGATCCTGTGATAAATAATAATCGTCACAGCCTACTATAGAAGATGGGGACAAGTGAGTAATACACACAGGCATCGCAATTTAAAAAAAAGCACGCTCTTTGTTCATCCCTAACATCATAACAACACCACTGTATCTTTACGCTGACGGACACATTTCGACACCTCGACATTATATTACGGGCACGTCATTACCATCGGCGCTCGCTTTATGCTTTTTGACGTTTCCGACGTCCACGACGTCCCAATTACGACGGGATAAGGTCGAGGTTATGTAATTAACAAGTTGAGGCTGCTTCATTGTAAATGCTTTTTCTTTACTTTGGTCGATATTCTAGTAACATGTACGAGTACGATACACTTTCTCTACTTTTCTCACTGTTAAAGATAATGTAATTTTACATTTAAAAAAACACAGCCTGTATAATTCCCGGGAAAGCTAGTAATTTTACGAAAATTTATAATTTTGAGTAATATATGTTACTTTTAAATATATTCAATTTTAAATTTATTAAAATTATGTTATTTTATTTCACATAAATATTTGTACATTTTCTTTGCTATTTCGGGAATTAACAGGTCTGTGTGGTGTTTCCGATGAAGATGGAAATTTGAATAATGTGTGAATTGGATGACAATGCAATATTACTATGACATGGAGCTGATTATTAATTAATTAATATTATTTATTTATTTATAGAAAATCACAATGGTGAAACATTACAGAATATTCCATGACGTTACAGCGATTCTTAATTACTAATGAACTAAGTTTAGGCAAAATTTTTGCACATTGTCTTAGTCAGTGGTCATTTCTCTCTAACACTCTTTTAATCCACTCATCCATCAGCCGCACCGTCCCAGTCACAAACGCATCTGATCTGATGATGGAACTGTAAGGTGGAAATAGGAACTCTGTAATAAACAGATGCAACCCTCTCAAGATTGGGCTCTTCAGTGCTACCATGAGTTCGGCACGAGCGAGTATCGAGCGTGCGATGACGGTCTATGTCTTTCGCACTATTAACGCGTGCGAGAGAGCACTGACTCTCGATACGAGATACTTGCTAGCGCCGATCGTAAACTCAGCTTATGGTAGGCACACAGAATCGCCTCAATGAGTAGTTGATGGATGTTCAAATAAATGCAGCCCAAAAAACCCTTATTCTGGAATCTAAAAATCTAAGTTTTAAACAGTCACTCAGCAGATGTAACAACTTACAGCAAAAAAACTTGATTGACCCAAATGTAAATGTTTTTTTATTAAGATCAATACAAGGGCATTTTTATGTGGTCTCATTTTGGCAGTTTCCAATTCGGCAGAGGTCGTAAACTTTTGGCGTCTAATCCAAACGAGGGTCCGACAGCGATCAAGAACCTTCGGGCTAAGCCGCGCCCTGCCAAATTCGACCATTGTGACCGAATAAGGGCAGAACCTTAATTTAAAAATGCCACGTTTTATTTCGTCTTAAATAAAAAACAAAGCAAAACCGTATAAGCTTTGATATTTAAATATGGTTTTAAGATAAAATTGGGAGGATAAAGGACAATAATGGTGTGGAAATCATTTCACGTTCACGACTCAGGACGTTGTTTTATAATATAAGATGAAAATAAGGTTGGCTTGGTTGCTAGTAGGTAAGTTGCCTGTAGTCAATAGTTATAAATAACTTTACGCTTCAATACAATTCCGAACGCTACACACGCTAATAAATGTAGGTACTCACAAAGACGTACTTCAGGCGATAATAAAATCGACACTATTATTAAGTTGTAAAAATTAAATGTAAATTGAAGATATTAAAAAAAATACTATTGTAACGGACTATTTGGAAGTCACTGAATATTTCATCTTTATTTTTTTACGTTTGTATGTGTCGTTGTGGCATCATCACGCCAGATCGGGTAAACGGATTTCAATTATTTTTGCTACACGGGTATATGGTTATAGGACACTTTTTACCCGACTACACTGAAGAAAGAACGAGGGTTTATGACTTTTTCTGCTCCGCTAACGAAGTTAAGGCCATCTTATAGTTTATAATTATAAATACAATTCATAAAAACTAATGTCAAGAAAGTAAACCGATCATTGAACGATCTGAGCGTTATGACAGTTCATAAAAAGTTACCGATTGCCAGGAATGCTGGTTTCTATAAAGTTGGTGACGTTATACATTAGTACAACCTGTCTAGTTGACAGACTTTTGACGGACAATGTCGCCCATTATGGGGACCTAACTACAAAGTCTATTCCTGTCACTTACATGCCATTTTCGTTAGGCACGCCTTTTTTAACTTACAATTCTAGTTTCGTTGGATCATTCAACCATGTCAAAATTGTCAAAAGCGTGTATGACAGTCATCAACATGAGACTGCCGCGACATAACATGCATTAGAAAAAAAGACGTCACTGTCAGTCGATTTACTACCATAATAAAAAGTCGTATGAGTTAATACGTGAGACCCATTATTTATTAATCCAAGGTACCTATTTATTCACGGTTTTAAAGCACTTTGTATGGGGATTGCAAACGTATTAACTCACAATTCACACGTGCAAATGTACTTATCTATCGGACGCAACATATCGTGCCACAATATCTTACCCTAGGTAGAATTACTGCCCAAAGAATTTGGGAATTCCTCTGTCTGTTTTTGGAAACTCTAGTAAGCGGCAGTCACAAAAACTAATGAATGACTATATAGTTGCTAATTACTGTAGAATATTAATTAGGTAACCGATTATTTTGAAGTTAAGTCTCAAAACGGCAGGCGCAGGATATACATATACAGGCGTATTTCAAATACAATTAACTTTATTTTGGCGTCGGTGCCATCTAAGGAATGTGTAAAATGTTGAAAATTGGCAATTTAAAAATAACGGAACTCCAAGGTAACAAATATACAAAAAAAAAAACAAATTATTCTCTAGAACCACCTCCTTTTTGTGAGTAGGTTAAAAATAACGTTTACCCGTTTAATTTTCGATTTCAAATGAGAGCGATCGATTCTGATCTTGACATTCGTACCTTCGTCTATAGGCCTGTTAACATTTTGATTAGTGAGTTGAAGATCGCCAAAACCAATCCTTAAATACGCTAAAGGTACGTTGCGTCGTTATTACAGTGACGTGACTTATGCGGTACGATTCCCACACCGAAGCTTAACGCTGCGTATACGCGATGACGTGTCTTACGCGTCACGATTTCTCTATATTTATATTCAGCCGCGTAGGCGCACAGTCACACAGTTTCGTCTAGAACAAGCTAGGTGTTTAAAAGTCAGCGTTTTTTGAGTAGCGGTGTGGAGGACATGCAGTAAAATCGTAAAACATAAGTCACGTCCATCAGCGTATTTTAAGCATTAGCTTGAGCAAACTTTAGTGGGAGTTTATGCATTTTCAGTTTGCGTTTAGCAGCAAATATATGAAATCGCTCTAATACGAGTACCTTACCTACACGTAAACAGGATGGAACAATTCTAATCCCTGATGAATTTCTAACACGATACTCCTTAGCCTCTGGCCCAGTTTTTACGCGCCAGGATCTGCGCAGTGTTTTTAATTACTGCTTAGGGATTAATATTGCATGAGGTTTAGCTCAACTGGCGCCGACTAGTAGTTACCTGACTTAATTAACAATGATGTTCCGGCTTCCTCTGGGAATCGAACCCGGGTCTTGCGTGGCAAAATAAAAGATTGTAATGTTTTTTTTTCTACAACTATGGTAGGAAGGAAACAAGTCTTACAGCTTCTTGTAAGCCACTGCAGCCTATGAACGCTAGCGATATCAAGATAGAATTAGGGGGCTTAAGACTCTTTTAACTGGTGTTTTCTTGAGTATCAACTGTTTCCATGACAAATAAGGCCCCTTGCTAACAAGACGGTTTTTCGCCGGGTCTACGTCCGATCATCAGTTAGGTATGGGACACTATGAAGGTTTGTTAACGACACCGCCTCACGGTTTTAAACCGTGTCTACGTCCGGTAGTCAGTTCGGTATGGGTATGGGACACTATGGAGGTTTGTTAACGACACCGGCCCGGCGCCGGCTAGAGTAGAAACCGTCTCGTTAACAAGGGGCCTAGATAGTACTTGAAAACGTTATCAAAAGTCTTTTTCTGTCACATTTAATCTCGGCAAAAAGTGATAGAAAAAAATTGTAATTTGTAAAAATTGTTCACCAGCCAAGTCAAACGGCATTGCTTACATACAGGTGTCGGACATTTTAGGTGCATTGCATAATTGCATATTCCTCCTTTCGCGTATATTACAAGTATCGCATTTGAGTTCCAGACGTTTCGGAAATTTTACAGCTGCTACGTAGCTAGCTTGCCGGGTAGACTAGTTTATATGTGACGATTGCGGAAACTAAAGAGAATATTATATCCTGCTTTATCGTATATTTTCATTGTCATACTAAATATTGTGTGATCAGTGATCACTGTTCAACATACCTTTACTATCCTATTTTATCTTATGAGACATTCGCGCTAATGAATGTCTGTGCAACTTAATGTATCTCACATCCATCCGAGGCGAAAAAGTGTAGCAGTAACGTAGGGCGTTTAATTGCTGCTTAGACATTAATATTGCATGAGCGGCGCGGCGGCGCCGGCGCTGCGCGGACGCAGGCGGCGCAAGCGCAAGGCATGAGCTTACACGACTACAAGTAAATCGTTGAAAGCATAAAGAACCTCCTCAAGCTGAATTTCTAAACACCGAAACAGATTCTCGAATCGTAGTACCTTATCGATTAAGGCACCCGTAAAAACTAAATTAAACATAAAAAAACTAAATCGAGTTTGGTCCATCCGTTAAGAAGCTGTGATGCTACAGACCGACACACAGATAATCTCGTTACACTTATAACACCCTAATTCTTTTCAGAGTGCTAAATAAACGACGTCAAAAACGGTGTTATAAAGTTTGTGTGTGTCGAACGGCTGCATTCACTTTCAAACGTATGGCCTGATCTAAATGTAGCTTTTTCATGAGATAGCAGACCTTCTCGCGATGGTTCTTACTCTTAGCTGGGAAGATTAGGTTAACTGATTTGATAAAACAAATAGTGTAATTTAATTAAAATAAGTACGTATGTAATTTACTTTATTTAGTGTCGGATGGTGTGGACAACGTCAGAAAGACAGAAGGGTCTGGATTGAATCCTACTTTCACGAGGTTTTTTTTTATATTTGGCGGCGCATCTCCATATACAACCTACAGATTTATAGTGTTAAGAATCATATAACCGCGCATTTCCCAAACTTGAACAAGTCCTGAAGGAACATAATCGCTTATAACACGTCCACTTGACTCCGAGCGCTATCGGATTGCAGGCGCATATATCACGATCACTCCCCACGTGTCATTAACGTGTTTACGTATCAGACCCCTGATTTACGACTGCTTTTGTTTTATACTGAACATTCCGCCTTTCAATATATTTATTTGATTGAGGGATGAGCCGCATTCTTGAACATGCCAATCAAAATACGATTGGGCGTGTGAAAACAAGATTTCAAAACGGCTATGCTAAATATTCCTAACAATAATATGGAAATGATGTGTGCAATCATAACATTCATTAACATACATTGTCATATAAATACATAGCATGTATTGCAAAGTATAATCGAGAATTTTCTCTAAAAAAATTTAAGCTTCGCCCTAAATCGACGTTGTGGTTATGACTTCTGTCAAACATACCTCAAAAATTTAGTCAACTTTAATTCAGTATTTCACCTAATTAGTGCATTACCTGTGAACAAAGAAAAGTTACGCAATTACTATACAATTTAAGTTATTTGCAGCAAGTGTGTTAAACATTTTCATTATATGTCTCGTTGAATAACAGTAAGACTGAGCGACTAATGAGTTTGCAACATAATATTAAAAGGTAGCAATTAAAGCGAGAAAATGTGAAAAATCCACGGGAAGGAAAGCGGCGAGCAGGGAAACCAACGGAACGGAACTTTTATAACCGATACAAAAATACCAGTTTAAAATAAACGTTTTACTCAATTTTTCAACTGTCACCGCCATGTTTAATCCTCGAATCCGCATAAATTCGTCAACGGAAATATAAACGTCGAACGGTAATTCGAATTTCAAACGCGTACGATAGCACGTACAATTATGAAGTGGCGTTTAAATCAAGGGCAATCATAGGAGCTTGCGACTTTTTAGTTTTGAGCGGTGCCATAGAAGTTTAGTTTTTACCCAGCCCGGAACACCCGCGTGGTTTTCGTGGTTCGTCACATGAAAAGTTAACCGCAGTTTGCATCTGGCAGGCGTTTTTTGCAGTTAAGTGGCGTAGCGGTCATGAACCTCGGGGTTCGCGGGGTCAACGACACTTCAGGCGAAAAAAAGTAATGTTTCATACGAGATTTTTGTATTCAGTGGGCGTGAAATCTAAGCGGTAATATGGGATAGTAATGACGTGATCAGGCTTTTTTGGCCGTTAGCAAAAAAGGTTCGTAGTCTGATTGATCAAATCAGCTATAGGTGGGTGAATCAACTTTTAGATTTTTGTGGGTACACAAATCTGTCTACAACTTTTAAACTTCGTTGTAGAATAACCCATTAAAATATTTATGTGTTTGTTTAAACTTCTGATGTACGTATTTGTTTACATTTTAATGTCTTCTCCCGTCTGTAAAACCTAACAAACAGGAAAATATCATATTAGAAGCCCGATTTCTTGGTAAATCCTTTCCTTCCTTTTTTATTGTTTTATACCTACTATGAAGCGTCACACAAAATAATTAGTTGATATTAGATTTACTCTTACGTCACGTCACATTGTAGCATTTAATTTGATGGCATACGACTCTAACCACGACTGAAAAGTAAAGTGAGTTTCGCCTATCGCATAGAATCACGTTCATATAAATAATCAACTTCCGATTCCAACGGTCAGATAAATTTGAAATTAGCCATCATAATACACACCACTAAGAAATTTATTTTAAGACGGTCAAAGGTGTATAAATAAGTTTAGTACACGTTTTTTCCCATGTAGAAGTTAGATTTAGTGGTGACCGTGAAACAGCACCGTATTAAATGATGTAATGTCTGGCTTTGTCCCGATTAGTTCTGCGGTCATTCAGCAATTACCGGCCGAGCCTTCCGCACGCACGGACATAATCGATTAGGAATCGACTAAAATAGACGTTTCTCACATCTAATCTATACTATTATAAAGTTGTAAAAGTTTTATGTCCGTGTCCGTACATTGAAGATATTTGAACATTGATACGGACGGACTATTTTGAAGATCACTGAATACTTTTTTTTTCTAAACAGTAATCTATAACTATCTGTGGATGTCCAGCTACCCGTGTATTAAAAATAGTTGAAATCCGTTAAATCTTTTTGGCGTGATAAAGCCACAACGATACATACAAACATATAAAAAATAGAAAAATAATCCTCAATGTACAGACATTTAATTTTTACAACTTTATAATAAGTATTATAGATTTAATGAAGTTACTTCTAAAATCTAATACGTTTTATCAGTAAATGAGTGAGTGAGAGAGACTATATACTTCGTCCCCAAAAAAACGTAAATAAAAAAAGTTTCGGCATAACCGGACGAAATTGAAGCCTGAGTCTAAATCAAGATGTACATTTGTGATTGAATTTACAGAACGTGACAAGGAAAACGTAAACATTAAACGTTTTGGCTTGCATGAACAGAAATGAATAAAATGAGAGAGGACTTTTGACAATTTGCTACGCACGTAATTTTACGAAATCATAAAAAAATCGTGTTACGCCATTGAAATTGACAGAATCAAAAGTCAACAGTCTTTAGAATTCGAAGAGGTTATGCTATTTCATTTGTATTCCGGTATGTCTTCACTACCTCGAAAAACGTTGTACAGTCGACTACAAAGAGATGTATCCACTTTTTCCGCGTATTATATTGTAATAAGGTCCAGAAGTGGCTACATCTCTTTGTAGGTGACTGATCCTTAAAAAATATTTTGCAGCATTTGGTAATCCTAACGACGGATTCCATTTTGGAATGAGCCATTCTCAAACTCGAACACGAAATCTTTCGAATTTTAAAAAAGCTGATAGTTCATCTTGACCTGTAAAGCAACTTACATTCAAGAGTATTTTAAATTCATATTAGACAAACTACCGCTAGGCTTAAGCCGGTCAGGAAATAAGAACTAAAAGGAATGAAATCCCGTTACGGGCCGAAAGGAACTAGTTCTAGTAATAGATTTTCGGCCCTTTACTTTTCTAGTAGCAATTGGTTAACAGGTAAGCGAAACGGAGCGAAAGTGTGCAAAAAACTAATGAATTATTTAAAATTTCTAATCTACTATCGATCTTAACGAGATAATTACTCTTTCAAAGCGTGTCCTGCGCAAGTGCAGGTGATCGTATGTAATCATACAACATTGTTTTAAACCTTATTACGCAGCACTCAGGGGTATGTGACAATAAAGGCTTTTGAATCAATACATTGTTGAAAGCAATTCTGATGGATGTCAATTGGAAAAATATATGTGTGATTGAAATATTGCTGCATAATATACTTTATTAAAATTCTTTCAAATTAAAAAATTAAAGCGCATATAAGAATCATCTGGGTTCACGTCATTCTTAAATTGAAGTGGATACTCGTTCACAGATTTTTTCCTGAACTATAGAAGAGAGGCATAACTCTAAGTACCCGTTCACAATTGAATGTATCACTGTTATGCTCAATCTTTACATCAACATTTCAATAGCAATCACTTCTAAATAACAAATTGGGAAACATCGCATACATCTCGCAGTCGCAATAAAATCTAGGCAGCCATTACGCATGTGCGCGTCATCCAAAGCTGCGCCCGCGCAAGTTCATTGCCGCGCGATGTGGCGATAACGCGGCACGTCATCATTGACTGCTCGGCAACTACTTCGTAGCAATGAAATTTAATGGTAAAAATATCTGTACTTAACTAAACACATGAAAGATTGTTAGAAAGCTACTCTTTATCCCGAAAAATAAGGTGAACGATAAGCAAAACAGGTTTGCTACACGCATGATACCACGAAAGAAAAATTGTTAAATAATAATAATTATTATTCTTTAGCATTGTTCGGATTCCAAATAAATTACGGCTCAAATATTGTGAAATCCATCGCGTACTACGGATTAGTTAATTGTCAGAGTGTATATCCATAACCTAATTACGACAGAAAGAATGACAATTGCATTAATTATAAATGATACGTGACTTGTGCTGTGTCCAGTATCTGACCATTTCTGAGAATTTCGCACACCAACGATTTAACCTAACCAGTGAGCAATGTAATAAATATGTAACTATATATTACCTATTTTAAAAATAACAATGATTAACAACCAGGAAAGAACAACAATAATAAGTACACATGAAGAAAAAATGTATTCCATAATATTACGACTCACACAAAAAAATATTGAATACTTTATTGCTATTCCATGATTTAAAATTGTAAAAACTGTGGGATTTTTTAAAAATAAACATAACATCAATCTTTTGACGACTACCCAAAATCGGGTCATACGTAAGACATTTTTTTCCACTGACCTAAAAACCGAACCGTTAATGCCCATTCAATAAATAATAAAAAAGTCAAACTGAAAAATGACTCCACCGGTCATGCACCCACGAAGTTTAGAATACGATCGAGTGTGGAATACCGTGCGGTCATAAAAAGTATCGATTGCTTGCGGCCAAGATAGAGTCGATGTTTGTACATTGGGTTTGAAAATGTACTTGTTTTTGTTAAAGTGTATTTGTTTTTCTTTTTCTATATTATTAAAAATTATATAATTTTCCATTTATGCTTTAATTGATTTGAAATAGAATTTAAAGATGTCGGACCACCCAAAGTCCGCGTCGAAATTCAGGCCAAAAACATTATGTTATGTTGCATAAACGCTAATTTATTCATACAAGAAAACAAAAGAATTACACAACTAGATTTACAAATTGTTATGTCATAATTGTAAAAAATAAACGTTTAATTCTTCAAATGCGTTACGGATCACCGATACTGGCCATAAACGACCGCCCGCGGCGCTTGACAAAGAATTAGAGAAAGAAATTCGAATTTTTGAAAATGGAATTGGTTTAGAGCTGACACATTGGCGCACAAAAGCTTGTGTCGAGGTATCGGAATGGATTACAACATTACAAAGTATACCAAGGAGTCTAGTCGTGGCGCCTTCTTCTATAGAAATAAGCTTAGTTAGTATGTGCGACCGTTAGTTCCATATTTGGCCACCGATATCGTTAAGTTTGTGTTATAGTTGTTTATGAGATGGCAGTGGTAATTTATTCGGAGACACGTTCGGAAACGTATGAGAGCATGGGAAAGGTAATGGTCGTAGTGCCTACAGGCGCGAATACGGAGAAAGTTGGACACGACCGATGCGTTATAGGGCTTCGGTACACATTTGTATACTTTGTAACAGTCGTAAATATTCACGGACAGCAACCTTATTACGTTTTATTAACTTAAGTTGACTTTACCGTGTTATAACGTAAGTACCATTGGAATATTTATCTGAAGTGGGTGAAAGTCGTCATTTACTTAACATGTCATGGAATCATTCTGACAAAGGCTGATCAAGAAGGGGAGATTTAAAAGTCTTTCAAACAGCAATGGCCATGAGGACAAGAAAACATAGATAGCGAACAAAGGCACAAAAGGAGAATAAGCGGTAACAAATCACCCGGCAGACAGAAAAGGACGACTCCCATTGTGTTAATTGCGGTGCGCGGAAAAAAAACTGGCCGAATTTAAGATCTGTCTCACTTTTCATACAGACGGTGTCTTAATAAATCGCATTATGGTTACATTCAGTAAAACAAATATCATTTAAATGAAACAATTTAACAGATTATATCGCGTATATTAGCTTTCAGCTTTCCATGGTGACTATGGAAAACTGAAAAGCTTCCGAAACGTCGGGAACTCTAATGAGATAATATAAGCGATATAATCCGTTAAATTGTTTTATTTAAATGAGTAATAATCGCGGAAACAGAAGAAAATATTAAAAACAAATATCGTTTAAAGGAAGAGAGTAAGTTCCTAGAGTAAGAAATTGAATTGTATGCGTCGGGATTTTAAACTATTGTTAAATCTAGAAACGACGAAATTTTTTTAAACAAAAACAAATGATGGACAAACGATGCTGTAATTATATTAACCAAGCTTTTTCTTTGCTCTTGATTTTGTTATAATTGAAATAATTATCCTCTCATCAAAACGATCAAAAATATTTCAATATATTTGGTATATTAGTTTAGGAGATAAATGTCATAAAGCGAAGAGAAAATATAATTCCGTAGCTTTCGAAAATCAACCCATGGCTTTCAAAAGCTGACATTACTTTTTAAAGTAAAAATCTGTACAAAAAAAAGACATCAAGACAATGGAACCCGCACATCTCATTACATGGCGGGAATAATGAAAAGGACCCACCTACGTTGTCACAAAAAGAGGGGTTGCGACGGACTCAAGGTGCGCGTGCGGCGTGCCGCGAGGTGCAGGTGATAGCGATAGGACCCTATTACGAACCAATAGATATGGGACTTTTCTAATTTATTTTATTTAGGCCCGATTCACACTGTTAGCTCATAACGGCTATACCTTGTGAATTAGTCGACATTGACAAGCGTTAATTTGTCTTTATATTAGACGAAGTAGGTATTTGGGTGTTAGAAAATGATGGCAAATTATCGATAAGCAAAGTCGACTTGTGCACATCCTTGTTGATAAGTAGGTTTATTATTTCATCGGACACTTTATTTTGGCTCTTTGTCCCTGATTCCTTTTGAGAGAGAAGTATTAATTTGGTCTTTTATTTCGGTATTTTCCACTTTTATTCAATAGAAGAACAGATATCGACGATATCGATATGGATGTTGAGGAAGTTGAATATGTTACTCCTCGGTTTAATCAAAAGGTTACGGAGATCAAGTGACGAATCAGAAAATTTTACTTAATTGATAGATTAAGGCATTACTTTGCGAAATTCCATATTAGATTAATGGATTTCTCGGGTGGACGCCCGCCCGTCAACATCTCCTGCATTTCCTGATGATGCCCCGTAGAAAGGGGAAACACGTGTCGAGGATTATACTGTCTGGTGGTGGTTTGTTGTATTTGTATGCGTATTTTTTGGTGGAAACTGCATGAAAATATGCGCATGTGAGCACAATGTATTGTCACATCTAACCAAGACACTATTTCGTGGAAGAGCAAAGGAACTATTATCCATTCACCTAAAATGTTACTTATTAGTACATTCGCCAGACGAGGCCAACATACAAAGTGGTACAAGTCAAAATCACTAACTTTTACGTCCCATTTTGTTGTTCAGTTTATCCCTTGCGTCCCCACTAACTCATCTCCGTGCCGGTAGATGGCGCGCATCAGTCGTTGTATGGTAATGTCCGAAGCCAGGAGCTCGTGGGCGTACATATTGTGACAGTTACAAGTTAATATGCCGCGTGTACAGCTGTTAAAGTCTTTGTTGGTTAGTTATTACAGCTTCGGGGAGGCTTGCGTAAAACGACCCAATGTATTTGAGTAGACAATAATGTAAGTCTTTAATGCGCTACTGCGTTTTTAGTTTTTTTATGTGTTGGTTCGACGATAATATTTTTATGGTAAAAAGTACTGGTGATACCCTCAGTTGTTTATTTCATATAATTTGTATAACGTAGTACTTTGTACAAAAAAT
Organism: Hedya salicella; assembly: GCA_905404275.2. Lineage (NCBI taxonomy): Eukaryota > Metazoa > Arthropoda > Insecta > Lepidoptera > Tortricidae > Hedya > Hedya salicella. The sequence continues at coordinate 4,677,306 of FR990104.1, forward strand.
AAGACTAGTGGCTCCGTGAACTAAATACAGTCTTTCAACCCCTATATAAAAAATAAATAAAAAGCTTAATCGACAAAAAAAAATACATATAATTATGTTTGATATACCTTCAACTCGAGGTTAATCGTAGTCACGAATGCCAAATAGGATAAAACTGACATCTAAGACGCTACCTAAGTTTCATCTAACCGTATTTTTTTTTTATAAAAATTAAGAAAACAGAAAGGCAAAAACAGATTGAATGCAATCTACTCAGACTCAATCTTAACACTGCTTCGAAGCTAGAACTAGTATTCGATTCTTTTGTTCTTCGTTTGTTTTGTTTTGCCACCAGTCAATGTAACAAAATCCGTGTTTTACTACAGTTCTCATGTTGATATGACCTTTTGTATAATGGACGGATGGTTAATGAGGCGAGCTAATCACGCTAGCAATGCAAGGACAAGCACACAAAGAGGTTACATCGTTTATTGTCATTACCTGTGTTACGTTCGTTTACGTGATACGGGAAAAAATACTTGACATCATCGCCCGATCACTATAACCTCATGTCACTATAGTCTGTTCTTTTAGATGTTTAAAAAACCGGCCAAGTGCGAGACGGACTCGCGCACCGGGAGTTCCTTACAAAATATAGGCAACAAACGGCTGTATCTATGAAAATCCAGTATTAGCAGAGCCCTACTTCTAAGCAAAATGTACGCGGTGGTCGATCTTTTTTTTTTTAAATGATAGACGGGTATTTGACAGCAATCTCACCTGTTCTTAAGTGACGATGCGGCCCAGGATGTATCATGCCCTGCCCGTCTAGAAACAGCCTATTCACTCTTGTCTTAAACACGCCCAAATTATAATGGTCATGTTATATTGATTACTGACATAGACAGACGGATATAAATTTATACTGTTTTTAGTATTTGTTGTTATAGCGGCAACATAAATACATTATCTGTGAAAATTTCAACTGTCTAGCTATCACGGTTTATGAGATACAGCCTGGTGACTGTCAGAGAGAAAGAGAGAGAACAGAACGAAGTTGCATGCATCTTCTAGTTATAAATAAAAACTTCAAAACCCTTCCCTGGAAATGCAGAGAGAAAAATGCAAGCTAAAATTCGAAAAAATCTGTTTTTTTGACAACTTAGCAAGTCCACTTTATTTTCGGGCTTCATCTTCGTCAATAAACTATGACGTGTGTGTATGTGTGTACGTTGCCACACTAGGATATTGGCCGGAGGCCGGACCATACGACCGTATCAGAGCTGATCAGATGCAAATCGAGTAAACTCGATGGCTATAGATCAAGACGATAATTATGCAGATCGGCGATTATAGAGCGATACATTTATCCGTGTCGATATCAGATTTAATTGTTAGTCGGAAGTGATCAATATAGTTTGTTTCCCCTCCGTATTAACTAACGCATAAAAATATCTGCTTAGCATATGTGATGTGTTGTACGCAGAGAATAGGGTGAAGATTAAAAAATACGCCCACAAAGTAAATATTTCGATGATATTTTTTATGTACACTTTTTTTGATTTTCACCCATTAGTAAGTGAATGGGTTCTTTAACTTCTTTACAAATCAAAGTTACCTCTAAAGCAATCTGGGGTCAATCGCTCGTCAGTTTATGAATTAAAAAAAACTACTGAGGCTCATTAATATGAGAGCACTGACGTCGACATAAACTAGTTAGTGCATATCTATACCTTTTGAATTTAATGCATTTGACCTTTGGAGCGCCACAGTCGGCATCTCACGTCATCGAAAACTAGTGCCACTGAAGCGAGTGACGGCATATGCCGACCAGATTCCATTGTTTAGACTACGAATATAATATGAATACTTCATTTTGCAATCACGGCTATATTTTTGAAGGTTCATTTTATTTTATTGCTGTGGCGTTCGGGTCACATAATATTACTTCGCTGCTTGACGCTCAAATGGTTAAAATAGCATATTTTAGTCATATTCCGTGTATACTACAATGCAAGTTCTCGGTCCATAATCTGACTGAAATTCTAACAGGGAGACAGAGACTATACCTTGGGCAATAAAGTCTTAAAGGTACAGTCCTCTTACAGAATATCCTAAATTTTAATGTTACTACATGGAGATATGACTTTTATTTAGTCCCCAGAAATTCCACAGACATAAAACATCATTCTCAACACATTATATTGTAAACACAAGAAACTAATCGCACCATTATTATCCCACGAAGAAAAAAAATAGATATTTAAAATTGAAATCCTAAAATAAATCGGCAGATGTCTTCTCATGGATTCTCGTGGAATTTTCACAAGATTTTCAATCAGGTTCGATACTAAAATGTTTTTTTTTTGTCGAGTCTCTTTTTTAGATTTTTTTCAAAATGGCGACGATATTGGGGGTTGAAAGATTTTTAATGTATTGTCACACCAACGTTACGTTTTTAATAAAAGGTATATAAACCCCAGACACAAATCGTACATATTCTTATCGTCAGCCGAAATACGTCTACTGCTGGACACAGACTTCTCTTAAAAACGCCAGCTTGGCCGGTCGTGACTGGCGACCATGTTCCGGAAAATATGTACATATTTTCCGTGCACAACACAACATGCGACATACACTTTTAAGTATGGACACAAATGATCTTATCCCACGAAGATAAAATAAATCTGTTCAGAAACCAACAATACCGGAGCCTGCCTCTTGACCGCTAAAGGTGTCGGAACCCTCGACGAGTGGTCAGTTCCTTTGTCACTCGTCCCATTTGCTTGTCTCTCAATGTGAGCTACAATATAACACCGGCACTTTATATTGTCACGAGTCGAGGCGAGGCCAGGATACATTGACGATATTACAAAAGTGTTGCAGTCCTTCTCAAATTTAAAGACAGCGGAGTAACTCGTCTTGGTCTCGACTCGCGGCAATGTGTAATGCAGACATAACAAACGCTGTTTGGGCTAGCCAAGCCATAATGGGCTGCATTTAGCACTTATATGTGGGCAAATGTTATTAATGTAATGTGATGTCTGTGACATTCAAAACTGGGAATAAAAGCTTTCAAACAAATGAACTGCCAAATTTGCGTCTCCATTGATTAGGGTTTTTACGGTCTGAACAGTGTCATTTTTTATTTTTACTTATTATTATTCCATTTCTACCATACGTCCTTGAAAATACAGGGTTAACGCTTAACTAAGTCTGTTTCTGAGGTATGGGGATTGGTAAGGGCGGGGTGACAAGTGACGTCATATGCATGACGAGTCCTACCTGCCTCGCTATACACGCGCCTTGTTTGACGTTCCGTCAACACACCCCTCCCGTATCGCTCCCATACCTCAGGAACAGACTTAGTTATGCGTTAGGCCTACTGATGTGCAAATTGCGGAAACTTTTCAAAATGCTTACAAAAGATCTTAAGTCTAGTGTTAACTTACATGTTTAGAAGACGTTTTTTAAGCATTTTTTAGTATATAAAAGATGTTAAGCCTAGTGTTAACATACATGTTTAGAAGACGTTTTTTAAGCAATCTTTAGTATATAAAAGGTGTTAAGCCTAGTGTTAACTTACCTGTTTAAAATAGAGATAGAAAAGGAGCGCAGGGTGCAGGCGGTTAGATGCAACATGCTGATTAGGAGGTTTGCACGTTGTAGCAAACAAGTGAAAATATCACTATTTAAAGCTTATTGTCAGGTTTTCTACACGTGCAGCCTGTGGACTAGTTTTACGCAGAAGACCATCAGCACCTTGCGCGTCCAATATAATAACGGCTTCAGGATGCTGTAGGGGCTGCCCCGATTCTGCAGCGCATCAGTCATGTTTGCAGGAACTCGCACTGATGACTTTTATGCTATAACACGCAAAAGAATTGCCTCGTTACTCCGCAGAGTACGGGCCAGCTCCAACCCCATCCTGGCGACTGTAGTAGGCAGATTCGACTCCCGTATTATGCGGCGCTTCGAATACGTCATGACCGCTAATAGGTAATTTTATTGGAAATGTTCTTATTGCGATTACAATTATTCTTATTAGTGTGTGAGAGAGGACATGAGAAAGAAAGGAGTTAGCGTTGAAATGACGAACAATAGAGATGAATGGAAGGAGAAAACATGTTGTGCCGACCCTACGTAAGTGGGATAAGGGCAGGGAGATGATGAGGTAATTATTCTTATTATTATACCTACTAATTCTAATTTATAAGATACTCATTGTTACTAACAACAATGAACCATTGATGTCTAATTATTAAATAAATTTGAATTTGAAAAAGACCTTTTTTAAGAATTTTGGAATGTTTCCGCAATTTGCATAACAGTTAGTTAGGCCTATAGCTATAATATAGTTTGGCTGATAATTTCCATGGCCTTCTCATTTATTGAAAGTCAAAAGAAAAAATCAAAATTCAATAAACACGCTTGTTACCCGTACCTCATTAGGGTCACTATCGATCCCATAGATGCGTGTAACGGTCACCTTCCGGTGTTAATAGCACATTCAATACCCATTTCAGACATTGGACCGTCTTACACGTCAGCCATGACAGCACAAAGCGCGTCAGTGTACGAGAACCTTTATGTTTTGACAACTGACGATCTGTGTTTTGATTGTGGTTTGACGCGGTGGGGTCGCCACACCGCTGCCCAAAATACGCTGACGCATTGTAAATACAGTGACGTGACTTATGCGTCACAATGTTTACGTCTATCTTCCATACCGAAGGTTCACGCTGCGAATACGCAATGACGTTTCTCCATCTCCACACAATCGGCCGCGTGGGACGCGTAAAAATCATGTCTCGTAAGTCACAACACTGCGTTTACGCTGCGTTAACGTACTTTGATCAACGGTGTCGCTCCATTAGGAGTTGAAAAACCCATGTGATAGCTTTCATGAAATCCAATCTCATAATATCATAGCTACAAATCAAACCTTAGTGGTATATATCTGAAGATTAAATTTCGAATGAAAGTATTCGCCTGACGGTACTTTATTGAAAACTGTTTTACCGTCTACCGATATTGACGGGCAATTATAATACCCGTTACACACGAATGTAATTTTAAATCTTCAAGCAATTTATGACATGTGCGCAAGATTAAACAATCATAGAGAGATAAATCTAGCGAAAACAATAATCAGAAAGAGATAACATAGTTTATACGTCTGTTCAAAACTTGAACTTTATTTTCTTCGAACTGAGTCGACTTCGGAGAAGTATAATGGGATGAAATAAGTCTGTGTTAAGGTTATTTCTTCTGACTATAGATGCTGTATAGCTGGCATGACCCAGCGTTTAAGTGACCGGTTCTGAACTCCAATGGTTGATGGGCGAAAATTAACCTGCCAAGCCCAAGTGGCGATAAATGCCGAAAATTGCCGAACGAAATTCGAAAATTTGCTCCTAGCGTGCTTACGCGCAGTTCTGGGTAATGTAATACCCGCCCTGTATCGCAGATATACTTATATAGGCGTCTTTTGTTTTCACCGGATTTCACACGTAGTTTTCAAGCAGGCTAAGCTTTATTTTCCAATGCTGCGGAGAAGTAACAGGAGTTTCAGAAGATAACCAGTAAATTTTCCCAATTTTTCGAATTTAAATTCTTAAGTAGCTATGGAATTAAGAAAACTTGCTAAATGTGATGCCACCGCAGACCCCTAGACATCAACATAAGTATCAATTATTTGTAAACATAAGAACTCGCCCTTAACCTGGTCTCTTTAAGTCAGTTGAATATTCATGTACATTTATTTATGTATGTATGTATGCATGTATGTAATCACTTTATTGCACATAACCTAATACAAAAAAAAAACAATAGGTATTTACAAAACACAGATATGTACAAAGGCGAACTTATCCCTATGAGGGATCTCTTCCAGTTAACCTTTAAGCAAATGAGAAAAAACTACTATTACTACTATTTATTACTATTTATTTGAATTTTATTGCACAATCGAAAAATGTATAAATTGCAAACTTAATGCCAAAAGGCATTCTCTACCAGTCAACCATTGGTTTAATTAAATAGAAACAGTTATATATATGGGTGCAGGGCCTGTAAACTGAGAAAATTTAAGAGAAATATAAATCACAGATATACTTATAATATACACGTACATAAACGTACACAAAATACACAATAGAAAATATCACATTGCTGTATGGCGGACCACAAAATTTTGACTTTGTATCTTGAACATGTAGTACAGTCAGCATCAAATAGTCTGCAGCATCCAAAGCGCCAAATATATCGCAACAAATCTTTATTCTTCGTAAGCATAAAGATACGTGACGATATATATGGCGCTTTGGATGTTACAGACTATTTCATGCTGACTGTACTACTTCACAATGCCTATCAGGTATAACCGAGACGAGGATTTTATTTACACCCCAATCATTCCCTCTGCAATAATTTAGTTTGGTAAGATAGGAGTTTGGGTAAGAAACCGGTATAATAACGCGGGGTTCCGCGAAGGCTGCGCCGGCGGCGATCCCACGCTTGGGATAACAGGATCAAGAGCATTATGACGAATCAATCACACACATGACATCGCGTAATTTTGAGCGCGGGATTTGCGCGGCAGGGGCTTGGGATCCTTTGTGTAAAAACTAGAAAAAATATGTTCCAGATTCAGTTATCGATGAGCTGCTTCGCATACCAACCTTAGACAGCAAAATCTTAACCTTAAAATGTCAATAGTCATAATGTTTCTATTCTGATAATCTGATCATAATCTATCACTCACTAGCGCGGCCATACTCAAAATCGGATACTATGGTTTTCTATACTATTATATAGTTATGAAAATAAAAATTCACGCTACATCGTCTAAACAGATTTCAACTATTTTTGGTACATCTCGGTATCCACAGCTGGTTATAGGATACTTTACACCCGACTTCGCTGAAGAAAAAATAGGGTTAATGATTTTTCCTCCTTCGCGAACGAAATTGCGGGCACCTTCCAGGTAAGACATAAAATCAATTGCCAGCTTTGATTACCTACGAAAATAATTAATTCATTTAATTTGCTTCGATTTGATTTTGAATATACCTTATTAGTTTAGGCAATTAGGCAGATCAAAACGGAAAACTTTAACGTCAAGTTACTATAAGGAATGCCAGCATTTGAAACTACAGCTAGCAAAGACATTTAAGCCACAGTCGGTCGATTTGCATTCACACATTGTACGTAGTTGACTAGATGCGCCGTTGTCTTATCAGGCTCGTGAGAAGCGTATGCGCACGTGGGCAGTCATTGCGCAGCCGTACGGTAATCCTAAAACGTCATTACTTTCTTGATTTTGAACGGCGTTTACATCTTTCTGTATTTAATGACCCGCCGCTTCGCTAGACTTAAAACGCCATAAGTTGATAGAATTGTCTACGATCGAAATGTCTTATTGTATTTGAAGACGAGCTCTGCGCAACGAGACTAACAGATAAACAGCTAAGTCGCAATTGAAGTGTGATTGTTATATTTGAATAGGTTCGTGTTAAAAGTATATTTCTGTAGTTCACAAAAAGCAAAGCTCACAAATCTACGTCACATTGAGAAAGTAATTATTTATTTATTTAAACTTTATTGCACAAAATAAAAGTAAGTACAAATGGCGGACTTGATGCCAAATAGCAATAAGTCCACCATTTGTTTGTACTTAGGCCGGATTTCACCAAACAATTATTCCGAGAATAACGCTTATTACTGGATATTAATGTCAAAACGGCATAGTAATTCGACATTTCTATTTGAGAATAAGCTTAATTCTCTGAATAAAAGTTTGGTGAAGTCCAGTCTTAATGTATTTGCTTAATTCCAGCAAACATATCATAGATTGTGTTTGTCGCACACTAAAGCGACAAAGCACGTGATAAAGCACGAAAAATATAACTTTTATGACTTAGGGCTATGGTAAGATACGATGCAATGCAGACATCTAGGGAATTTGGTTCAACTGACTAGAAGAGTAGATGCTTGTTTATGATTTTTGTCACGCACAAAGTTACAATACAATACAATACTCTTTATTGCACACCAAAAGAAAATAACACGAGACACTTAAATCTAACACAATATGAGAACTGGTAAACAACAGGTGCTCTTACCGCTAAGCTATCCCGAACAACTTTAAGGCAGTGAAGATGACGCAAAGTAAACAACCAATGAGTAAATAACTGGTGCACAAGAAAATGAGACAAATCATAAATGAAAGCCAGAAAGAAAAAAGAGAAAGGAACAATTTAGATACATAGATACAAAGATAGGTACTAGATAGTTACTACTAAATAAATATATACTATACAGATAGGTAATATACACTACACACAAATACATAACTGGAAATTGACTGCACTACATGACATGAAAGTTGTTACAGTCTAGTGGAATAATAAGTTCATGTAGTCAATGATTCTAATTATTGCTATATTATTATAACTTAGTATAATACTTGATAAATTGAATGTCTTTTAAACTACTGTTTAAAAGTCGTTCAAATTAGTCATTCCCAACTTTACTCATCTACCTACATACCAAGTTGTACTTTTAGTTAAAGATTCAAGGTTTAAGTATTTCGCAAAGATGGCAATGGCTGCAATAAAATAATGATCGCCGCCAATCGATCGGCTCGAGAGAGGTAAACACCCAGGCGAGGTTAGTGGACGAATTGGTACAGTCAGAATTAAATAGTCTGTAGCAATTCCCAAATATATCGTCATCTATACATATAAAAGAAGAAGTCCTGACTGACTCGTCAACGCACAGCCGAAACTACTAACGCTAGAGAATTGATTTTTGACATTTATAACGAAGGCAAGGGAAAGGGAAAAGAAATCATTTTTCGAAATTCATTCCCTAAGGGATGTAAACCGAGAGCTGAAAGTTTGTATGTGAAACGGAAAAATCTTTGGATTTAGAAACATTAAATTTCGCAAAAAGATTGTGTGTTTAAAATTAAGAAACTTAAATTCTTGATTTTTGAAATTTATCCACTAAGGGGGTAAAATAAGGGATGGAAGTTTGTATGGGAAACGTAAAATCTTTGGACTTAGGAACTTGAAATTTTACAAAAAGATTGTGTTTAAAATTAAGAAATCAAAATTCTTGATTCTTTTTAATTCATCGGGAGGTAAAACAAGAGATGAAATTTTGTATGAGGAACTTGAAATTTTTGAAGTTTAAAACTTGAAACTTCGTATAAAGATTTTGTGCAAAAATTTGATGAGTGACCAAAACATAACATTATGTTTATGGCTTCATTTGATGTACCTACATTTTAACAAAGATTAACAGTATCGGATAACTGACAGAAAAAAGTTGACCTCATTTATATCTTTGTATCGTGTAGATATATAATATAATACGCTGTAATGTTTGAATTAAATTATGGAATGCCTAAGATATCCTTTGAAATAATACCATTAGATTTTAAAAAAAGTTTGTTTTTGAGTATTTATTTTCCCTTGTAGGAGAAATAATCTAACTTGAACCAAGTAAATTAAACCATAAATTCATTTCTCCTGGCAACCCTTGCCCGCCTATTAGCGTCAAGGAATTATGCAATTAATTAGAAAGCGTGTAACAGGCGGGACTCTTACGTAATACTTTCGATCTGTATCGTTTAGCGCATTCCCGGTCATTTTGTCATTTCCCGCGGTAAATCAAAAGGACAAATCTACATCAAAATCAAACTGCATTAAAGACGTTTTGGAATTGGGACGACCACTGTCGAATTCGAGTTCCTTTTTTAAACTTTTTTCGTGTCAAAACAGTTCATTCCTTTGTTTTTTCTTTTCAAGCTTTTTGATACGATTAGAGATTTGGTGAGTCAGACTAATTACTGTCTTTATACACTTAATACTAACCTGTGTTCACGGACTTTTATACGTTTAGTCCTCTTTTCTTACATTAAAAATTGCTACGCTTAAAGGCCGACGCACACAGGATGCGTGTGCGTGACGTGCACATGGGCGTGAGCGTTGTAAATGTAAAGTACGAATCGTCATAAGAGATGACACACCGCTTGCGTGACGTGGGCGTACGCGTGCGGTGTGTCATCTCTTATGAGGATTTATACTTTACAACGCGCACGCCCCGCACACGTCTAAACGTTAAATAAAATGGAACTGAAATTGCAAGGATTCAAGACACAACATTATGTGTTACTTTAATTTCATGACTTAGTTTGAATGCTTATATGTATAAGATGTCAAGCTCGTATGTAAGGGTAAAAGGAACTACGAGAAGAGAGAAAACCGCAATGAAGGGACATTGATTTTTTAATGCGCGAGTTAATTGGCACTCACGTAATACATTTCACACTTTTTCGATATTAAAAGAAAATAACATAGATTATATACACATCGTAATAAAATACTCCAATCCAACTTACATTTAAAAGTAAATGTAATTTGAATCTTGTAGAAGCAGACAGAAGGTTGATATTTTTTGTAAATCGTAATTGCAGCTGAAGTGAACAAAGGTCGTCCATCAAGTAAATGCATTTCGGAGTTTATCTACCGCATTGGGGTCGGGGTTTAGCATAAATTTGCATGGTTACACTTTGAGAGAAACCGTAGACATTTAACACGTGATTAAGGATTGCCCCATACAACGCCATCACATTGCAAATTATTGCTTTTCATTAAACCTTGCTATAGTCCTTGAAATATTTATATTCGGTTCGAAGGACCAATTGACAAGTGGGATGCAAAAATGACACAGGGGGTTTAGTAGTCCTGATTAAATGTTGAATTTAGCTACTTTTTTGTTATTTTATGTGTCTCAAGCAATGGCGTTGCTTTGCCTACATGGAGCCTTGGACGTTAGGGTAGGCAGTACCTTTATGGACCGCACGCTACTGGTCTTAACTACTGAAGTACATACTACACTTCTTAGTCTCCACAATTACCTATTGGCATGGTTGTTGTAGAATGCGTTTAAGCAGAAATATCTCAAAGAAAAACAATTTGGAGCGTCGGCTCTATGTTTGATTCTGTCGTAGTTTCACGTGATGTGTTAAATTAACAGCCAGTTTTCGACGTCATGGTACAATGTTTTCAGAAACGATTTCAGGTGATGATTCGTATATTATTGTTTTATTTATTGATCAAGTACTAACAGGGAAATGCAGTGGCCTTTAATTTGGAACATGTAAATCCTTATCAGCTTTCACGTCAAAACCGCTACCTTTTTCTTGGACTTCAATCAACAACTTTTTAATCTTCTTTTTATACAAAGAGTTATTGATCTAGACGTTCCCGAAAGTAGAACGGTGGGGGCGCGTGATCGTCCACTTTCACCTTGATTGGTCACCAATTAACATCTGGCGAATATACGATATTAAGCTGACATGTTTAAGAGGTCGGCGAACCGCGAAGGGGTTCCATTGACATACTTATTGGAGGAGATGACATCAGTACGTGATGTTGAAGAATAAGATTGAAGTGTCCAGGGAGTTATTCTGGACCAAAATTTTCAATTTATCCTATTCTTGGCAGTCTTTGTGATGTTCTGATGTTGCTGGACAATAAAGATAAGAAGATAAAAAAGCGGCCAAGTGCGAGTCGGACTCGCCCATGAAGGGTTCCGCAGCCGTTTATACAAAAAATGCACTACAGATGAAAAAAAAATCGATATGAAAAAGAAACACTAACAAAAGAGCGTATCTCTCCGGCAATATCTTAAAAACGTTATGTCCGATCATGTTGAAAACAATTTTCGTTGGGAGTATTCATTAAACTTTATATTTGTAAATTTTTTCATATTTTTTGAACTTAACGTTTAGAAAATAGTTTAGCGAATATTTCGGAAACTATTCACTAAACCAAAATCTTTTTTTAGAAACCTCAAAGTGTTTTTAGAAGTACTGTCGAAATATGTGCCATACCTTGATTTTTTGATACAGTTTCGGTTACATGTATGGAGTGCCCCCTCTAGAAATATATATATATTTTATTTAACTATCAAACTAAGTAGCGGTTAACACACGACACCTATGCTTTAAATTTCATCAATGTATCTTATAGTTTGTGAGTAAAATGCCTGTGACATACGGACGGACGGACAGACAGACAGGCAGACAGACATACATGACGAATCTATAAGGGTTCCGTTTTTGCCATTTTGGCTACGGAACCCTTATAGATAATAATATATAAAAACGTAACAGTGAATGGGACACTTCTAGTGACCTGTTTATATAATTCCGCTTACTTTTCAATACATATAATTCTCCTTTATAATAAAAATCTGCATTACTTTGTACCAGTCGGTTAAAGAATTCTAATAAGATGTCGACTTCACTCCTCGGTACATCGAATCAAAGGACAATAAAGTTCCGTACAACAAAACGCCCAACAAATTTCTCCCAACTCGGATGAATCGCACTCACAATGCTGATAGGGGATCATCCTTGACCGCACCTGCGCTGGCGCAAGACAATGGGCCTAATGAACAATGGCCGCTAATACGCGGTGGGATGGGCAGGCATTGTGCAGGTTGGAGGTTCGATTCCCACTTTTTAATGAAGGGTCTAAGGCAAAAGCTATGAGTTACTTGACAGTTTAATTTATCATGAAATTGCATATGTGATACATAAATAGTCTGAAGCTATGTTTTCTTGGTAGTTTTTAAGGATTGTGCGTGTGAATGTGAAGTCATGGTTCAGTCAGTAGTTAGTCATAGTTTCTTGGTCTTCTAGAATCCGTCACATTGGTTGTAGCAATAGACGCAATATCTAATATGTATTCCTAAGATTCCAACTTCCTTCGTCGTAGTTAGTAGAGATAGGTGTTATTAATTTGTGCATCACAGAAAGAAGATTGAAACCCAAAAATAGTTACTTTTATGGATCCCTGAATTTAACTTGAATTTTACAAGTTTTAGTAACATGTTTATGTATTAAATAATTTTCTTCAAAAATTTTCGCCAGTAAATTTTTATATTAAATTACGCTCACATATATCGTCTGATTAAGTAGGCAGTCTGCTAAAAAAACGGCGTAACTTTATACGTCTTAAATATACGTCATTCTGTCAATTCAACATTTATGACCGGAGACTTGACTGTTATTAGTCGGAGGCCGAATCGGTTGTAAAGACATGTGAAGTCGCCTTGTGATCGATTTATTGACATGTTACCTTCAGCACACTGGCAGCTATTGTTCTCATCTTACCTGGAACAAGAAGAAAATTATTTTTAGTGCATGAAAATAAAATACACGAGGAGTACCAACCACAAAGAAATATATAATAAGCCGATGATTTTTTTTATTAGCCTTTTGAAGTGTTCCACTGCTGAAAGATGAAATTATATCATCGTCAATTAATGAATGAAGCATTGAAGTGACGTATTGTACAGATTATTTAACATAATTAACTTATAGGTGGTAAATCAAAATCTATCTATGTCGATACATAGATAGATTCATCCTGTTTGTCCTTAGTAAATCTTAATATGCTTAAGTCTGAATCCTTAAATAAATAAAATTAATTTTGATATACAATTTGGACCATATCTGCAGTAATGAAGCTGCGTTGAAGCTTTTAATGATAAAAGGTAAAAAAAATATCGCGTTAGGCCTCTCTCTATGTAGATATTTATATGTAAGAATGTGTACAAACCGCGAGATTATAAAGTTAACGACCAATTTATTTATTATTTCAAACTATACTAGCGTGTCTGATCTACATCGAACGATTATAGGATTGTTTTGCGATGCAGACCCGTCAATGTAACTTACAATGTATCGCCACACAGCCTTTAGGAAAACTCAAGGGTATTAACTAAAATTACACAAACTTTAACGATTCAGTCCCTTTGTCAGCTCTCAACTGTGGTATTTAACGCAACGAGAGTATTAAAATACATTGTATCATAATACCATAGTAGTTTAGTGTTATAGGTACAAGGAAAGCAGACCACACAAGGCAGCTGGACCGGCGGAGCATCGTTCGAGATATATGCAAACAGGTGACATGAAATCCTAGGGCTACCATACATCCGTCCTCTTTGCCGCTTTTATTGCTGAAAAAATGAATTTTTGTTCATCACAATTTAAACATAAACGTCCACTACTGGACATGTCTCTTGAACAAATAAATATATCGATTCGTGGTCTCCATTCGTTAAGCTTTACACTCCGTCAGCCATCGGTACGAAATATTTCGTTAGTCTATCCGAAAATATTAAAAACAGTTCATAGAAAATGTAAGCTATCTATGAAAATCACAGCTTACATATCCCATTCTCTACGTCAGTGACGTACGGTCCATATAGGCATAGAGGTACTGCCTACTCGGAACGACCATGGCTCAATATAGGCACAGAGAAACTGCCTGATCATGTGATGAAAACATTTTAACAGCCTAGTTTAAGTGTTTAAGTCAAAAATCCTGTGAACGCCGCCACTGGTATATGTGGTACCCTATAGCCTTCACAGCTATAAAAAGCACGTAATTCAAAGTAGCCCCGACTGTTTCATTTGCAATGCCATCGTTGCATTTTATTATCGGTACCAGGAACGCAGACCACACAAGGGAGTTGGATTGGCAGTTCATCTATCGAGCTATAGGTACACTGAGTTATATCGCCGCTAGGGTATTCAGATTTACATTGATTCCTTATTAGTTGGCCGGTGTGTTAGAACAGAATCAGGGGAAAAAATCTGCGCTTAACGTACGCTCTATCTATTTTATTTGATATCTAAGGATGTCATAAGTACCTATTTTATGGTACTCGCCTACTCTGAAAATAAAATTAGATTGTTTTAAATAGGATGTTTCTGGTTGCGTAATGAGGTGATAAAGAATCATTAAAGTCGGTTCACAATTGGACGTCCTGTAACATATACAAACGTAGATTCAAAGATTTTTCAGTCATTTATAAATTAACACAATAGGACACCAAAATTGTACCTAGATAGCTCTTTCGGGAACGTAACGTTTCTCATGTCTTCATGCTTAATAGTCGAATCTTAAAGACTTTTCCGCGATAAAATTCACCACAACTAGGTCAAACCATCCTTCACACAGCCCTATTCATAGACTTGTGTGGTCCCGCTCATTTGTTTGGAGAAGCCGCGACCGCTGCGCCGGCGCCGGCCACATGGCGGAAGCGCATGCGCATTCCTACTGCACCAGATAAGTGAGTATACTGTGATTTATAACACGAGGTGAAAGTTGCAGATTTATGATTTGTGAAGGGATTAATGTTTCAATCGCGTTGACATAATGTCGTAACTTTTAACGAAATTGGAAAAATAAATTTAGGGAAAATTATACTGAGAAAACAAGGTAGGTAATTTGTCAATTGACTGAAAGTTTTAGACTATCACTGGGGCAAAGTGAAATTTAAAAAATATAGGCAGTGACACTATACAGAAGGCATAGCACCCCTTCTCCTCTATCTTAAAAACGCACTGCCAGGTAAGAAGTATAGTTATTATGACATTTTTGCCCGCTTTCTTCGATCTATAATCCGAGATTTAGAAGGCTAGGCCTGACACTTTGGAGTGACTGCACTCTTTGACCTACCTTTCCTGTAATTAGCAGGCCGATGGAATCATAGTTACGTTTTTATACACACTCGGTAAAAATAGAAATGTCGTACATAGCGCTCTATTGCTTTGTTCATATATCATTTGGGGACCCAAGGGCAAGTTCAAGGCTGATGACGGAACGCTGAAACATCGCAATGTTTCCGCGTTCCGATCGTTTATTTGGACATGGGGGCTATTACCGCCCATGCGACATTGTCGACAATTACAGGATCGCGACCTTCGACATAGCGAGTGCCGCCAAAACATGACGCAGTGGAATTTAGTAACTTTCCAAGAGTATTTGTTACCCAATGCTTCGGTCGCACTTGAAATATACATCTTTCACGATACCTAAAAAATAGACTCTTTCCCGTCCGGAATATGAAGTCAAATAAGTATTTACTATACACAATTAAAACAAATCCCTTCAATATAGCTGCCAAACTGCAATTAAATTTAAAGCCTATTAGTAAATTCAGTTCATGCCCATAATTCATGCCAAATATATTTTTGCACTAAAACTTAAAATCAGATTAAATACATATTATACCAAACTCGAAAAACTCACTATCATATCTTGACGACCGGTTTAGCTCAGTGGGATTAACGTTGCCTGCGAAGCTGATGGTCCTGGGTTCAAATCCCGGTAAGGGCAAATATTTGTATCATGAGCATAAATATTTGTTCCCGAGTCTTGGATATTTTCTATGTATATAAGTACATTTATCTATTAAATATGTCGTCGTCTAGTACATAACACAAGCCTTTTTGAGCTCAACCATGGGACTAGTTCGGTTTGTGTAAAAATTGTCCTGCAATATTTATTCATTATTAAATATTTTGTTGCAGAGCTGTGCGAAATAGACCAATGTGCGGCGCTGTTGAAACCAATTTGAATCTACGGCATGTGATTGGATAATTTCGCACAGCTCCGCTTCGCTCCGCTCCTGTAGGCAGCCTAAACAAGGAAGCCCTACGCTGGTCATCATTATCCTCAAGCCCTACGCAGTGGAACTTTACTATAATACCTACTAATGCCATTTACAGCTATCAAGACAACGAATCTCCAGAATAGCAAAATGACCCAATACAATTCCGATTAAGTGAGCAAACAAAACAACATACTTTGTGATTCTTATCACAAATGTTCACTGTAAAGGAAGAATTCTATTACTCGTAACTAATTCCAATGAACCTAATTAGGATTGTAATTTATGATAGTTTTCCGTATATATGTAGTTTACGCGTAAATCCTCTGCAATGTCACCATCTCTGCAAGAACAGGTGCTTAGATGTAATCTGGCAAACACGTAGAGACTTTACGATGAAGCGTAAGGGAGTACTACTTACGGAAAACTCCCAAAAGGTGCGTCCACATTTGTATCATTTGCCCGTATCAGATCATCGTCGCGTGGCATGATCGCGTGGCAAGATCGCGTGTCACGATCACGCGTTTGGACGTTGCGCCGATCGGATCGCTCGAAATCCATTTTGCTACGCGTATCACACAGTTATATCGGACGAGTACGGCACGATCGGCGCGCCGACAGTAAGCGTCCAAGCAGCGCAATACGCAGTCATGCCATGGCACGGTGATCGGATACGAGCAAATGATACAAGTGCGGACGCACCTTAAGTTAAAAGTGTAAAAAGTATATTCGCTCTGATTTCATACTTCTTTAAGAGACTCATACTTATTTTAATGGGTTCACAATTTGGAATCACCAATGTTATAAATCATTCCAAAAACCCGAAGCGTTTCTAATTAATTTTTTAAGGGCTTGAACAAGGTTTAGTTTTATTAGTACAAGTCATTTTCTGAGATCATGATGATGTTGATCCGCTGAGATCAAACCATTGTTTTAAAATTCATCGACCAACTGACTCGTTTAAGATGCGTTGGGGTAAGGGCAAAAGAATGTGAAGTGTTTGAGCTCTTTAGAATCGTCTCGACGAGTAGTTAACTTTTCGTTAAATGTTCGAAGAAAATTACAGTCGGCAATAAAAGCATGCCACAAAAATGCTGTTTTTGACAGAAACTTGCCCATACATAACATTCTATACAGCAAATTTATGCAATTAACACGACGTAACACAGATGAGCCTTATTTCGGCTCTCCCAGAACCCAGCTACTACTGGATACTCTGAACTCGTGAAAATGAGTAATGTCCGCGCATGTCGGCGCTTTCTTTCTGCGGGCGTGCCGCGAGGATGACAAATAGAGCAGCATTTTTAACCCACTGAGAGAAAACTATGAAATATTAAAGCTATTACCGCTTCCGCGATAGCGAGGAAGTTGCCAAAAGTTAATTTTAATTTAGTGTTATGACATGTTTGTTGTTTTTCAATACGGAAGACGACTAAGGAAATAAACAATTAAAAATTTTGGCTATAAATCGATCGAAACAGAACGAAGTCCTTTCGCATTCGTTTAAAAGAGGACTGAATCAACGGTTGAAGTAGAAGATATAAAATGTGTATGTATAAATAACAAAATAGCAGTTGGTTAACACAACGTTGCTTTTATCACTGATGAGAAGTTTGGAACAAGCATCCCTATTATAAAGGTATCTATGAAAAACCCTAAAGAACCAAATAATGGTGGTATCATTAAGTATATCATCAGTGTCATGTCACTCCAACGACCAAGACGCATCTAACGTCATCTCATACGTCAAAATTCATCAAGCCGCTTAGTGTGCAGAGCCATACCTATGCCAATCTACCATGTTATTTTTCACCAAAAGTAATACCAAATTTACGATCCAGCTTAAATTTCTCAAATATTTCATTTCCCACCCTTACATTTACTTGAGAACCGTACAGTTTTCAGAATTTCTATAAATTACATGTAAAAAAAATTACAACTAAAAAAATAAATAAATCAAACCGAACCTATTGGGTTCTACAAAATGGCTTAAAAATGGATTATTTCGGTTCTGGAGTAGCGTGAGTTGGGAACTGTGGCAGTTTGGGAAAAGTATCATAAATAATGAAAGGATCCCATGAAAAACAGTTTCAAACAGCAGGCGTCGAATCTGCTTTTCCCTTTTATCAACAATGTAGTAGGATACTTATTCAGCGTTGCTATCAGACTTTCCCTCGGCGCGTGATAACGCGGGCCGTTTGAAATATGTACGACACGACAGAGCGTGCTCGTGCGAGGGAAAACGCATTGCGCTCGCGCATCCATTTCGTTAATGCGTTGATAAATTAGGAAATTCTAGAGAAAATGCAATTTTACAACCTTTTTGTCCATTAGAGACGATTTATTATCTTCAGTCTACGAGACGCCGTTTTTTATAGATGAAAAAAAGTCGTAATTTTATCGGCATATCCGTCCGTAAGATATACCGACGATCTTGTTAAGATCGCGGGTACCGTTGGATAAGGGTCGTTGTGGAGATCCTTGGGGCGGACCTTTGTCCAGCTGTGGACGCCTTTAGGCTGATATGATGATGCAATTTCCGCAGCAGACTTGACATTAGTTGAGCTCTTTGATATTTGTTACTGTCTTTTGTAGCCAGTCGTAGCTGAGTTACGTCGGAAAGTGTTTAAGTTTACGGTTTATTGTTTCACATGCTGGCTCTTACGTTACGTTAGTCTCATTAAAATCAGAAAGCTGCTATACAGTTCGCCATATGCCTTAGGGTTGCTATCTTATTGGTAATCTGTTAAACACTTAAATTAAACTTAAATTCTACTAGTCTTCACATATGCTGCTTATAATAGTTGATAATTACCAGTGACGTGGTGTCAAACATCTTATTGGTAAAGCCGGAGTATATTCTCTCTTATGTTTTCTTTAAAAGCAGTAAAATAAAGTACTGAAATGCCTTAAAGTAGGCAAGCCGATGAGAATGAGGTTTTTTTATTGACGCCACGCCAGACGCCACTGATAATTACGTTCCTATACTTTATCGCAGATTTCAGAAAAGTTATCGATATGTGTCGAATGCCGGGCGATTTGTGGGTTAGCGTCTATTCAGACGTACCATATCCAAACCACAACCACGCTACAATCACCGTTTTGGTGTAATGAAGCCACAACATACAAACATACAAAAAATAATCGATTCAGTGACCTTCAAATCCTCTGGTGACAACCAAAACTCACTAAAACATCTGTCACTGCTCTTCAAAACCTCGTATCTCGGTAAGACATCGATACTTTGATACGAGCTTTATTTCAAGTAGGTATTTCTTGTTAGTGGGTTTTGTTTGTCAACAGGCGAAATAGTCGGCTTCATTATTTTTGAGAATCATCAAAGTACAGACATTTCATTGTAAAATTTTATAATAGTATAGATGTACCTACATTACAATATTTACAGACATATTTTTAACGAGGGCTACTATTGCATTAACATATTTATTAAATCTCACAGTCATATTAACACCGCGTTATGGCGCGCGCGAGTCCATTAAAAGTTAATAATAAATTTAATTTACGTACATTATTCTGTTACTGTACACATTTTTATCTTTCATACCGAGAATACTTTGAATTAATATACTACACTCTAAGTAATATACATCTTTATAGTCTTGGGGCTGTCCATTAATTACGTGAGGCGTTATTGGCGATTTTCCGAATGGTGAGTTTTGGGAGATTTGGTTCAATCCCTCCCCCATCCCCCAATCTCACGTGAGATTTTTCAAAATGTGTGTTTCTAGTGTTGAATTTATTATTAAAAAACCAAATTTGCTTCATATCTTTACTTAAAACCGCGATAAAATATTATTGTATACTCATACTTATAGTCATAATTATTTAATTTATTTTATCATTTTAATAATTTTCTATAAGATCATCAGGAAGAAGGTAATTATTTAATTTATTTTATCATTTTCATAATTTTCTGATGGTGATTTTTTCCTTCGAATAAATGTTTTCATTCTTTTTTAAAAATTTGGGACATTCTTTATTTTACTGCCCTAATATGTAAAGTACTAAAATGCTGGTTAATAGATAGTTGCATCACTCACAATCAAAATGATTCAGTCACACACGAACAAGCTTACCATATCGTTTATATCGTATGTGTACCAACGCAACCGGTCCATATAATATCGTTTAAGTTCACACATATCAGCTCGCTAAGTAAACACACGAATTAACTTAATGGTAATTATCCATATGCATAATGTACGAGTGATATGGCAATTCATATTGGCTCGTATTTATTCATTTTATCTGGAGTTAGATCATTTGGAAATGTAGTGGCTTTACTTACAAATTTTCTGTATTCCTGATATCTTGTATGTACGTTTTGAAGAACGTAAACAACTAAACATGCAAAATGTTTGCATAAGAAACATTTTTGGTCCGAGAAAGTTTGATCATGTTTCTCAGTACCGTTCACAGCTCTGGTGGCTTCCGATTCGTCCTTGTAAGGACGTGTATGTATTGTCATTGCTCTTCAATGTATTATTCAATCCCGCTTCCCCCCTCCTATCTCTTAGAAAGATTTTCCTATATGGCGGCTGGCAGTGGCCATCGGCTGCGCTCAAGTGTTATTTCTCTTTCCTTTCCACCCTATAAGTTGCAAACATATACGAGATCTTTCACAGTCCACTAGGTAAAATTATGAAACGCGTTGCCGGTGTCCGTCGCAGCAGTCACAATCCGTGGCATCATTTAAAGAAAACTTAAAAAAGTTATGGTTTTTAGACACCTAACCTCGTCATTTAATGCTTTCAATGCTTGTTGTCAAGATTGTCGTGCATACAGGTTAATTTCTATTTGATCCCATTAACTCAATATTTAGTATGAAATGTCACTTCGAAATAGGTGAGCATTTAAAACAGTTATCAATAAATTTGATATTAAAGGAAGTCCCTATTTCAAACCACAAAACCTTCGATGTCTGGCTTATTTTGCTCCAAATGTAAGTCGTGAGTGAGGGGCTCAAATAAAACTTAGATTCGACCTTTAACAACACACAATCATTCCGCACGACAAAAGACAATCACTCAAAGCTTGACATTGTCTAGAAACATTGCAACTTACATTACACTTTCAAATCAATCCTTATATATTCTGGAGTTAAGATTGTTCTTACAACAACATTATAACGGAGATAAGGGTGTCAAATTATCTCTAGATATCTTAGCACGATATTAATTATTGCTGCACCCAAAACATTAGGACACAATGTGAGCCATTTTGGCCCCTGCGATTAGTGCAAATGGGTGCATAATGCCGCACATTAAACAATTACATGTAAGACATGACATAATGCGCCGGTGACAAATTGTGTGATCTTTATCGTGGGTGCGGTGTGAATAGTATAAACTATAGTGAGCGTGTTGTGTAAATGTCCTGTTCTAATAGTTCCGTATCCGACAAGCAACAATTCAAACCATGGGAGAGAAACCTGAAACCTGAATGATTGGTGCTTCGAAAACGGTTATGCTGACATGATTTTTATTCATTATTGTAATAAAATGTGAAAATGAATTTCACCGTTTGTATACTCAATCTATACAGTATATACAATTAATGTTATTTTGGAGTCGGTGCCATCGTGTCACAACATACTAAAATCGTAAATTTTCAATATTTTACACATTCTTTATATGGCACCGACGCCAAAATAACATTAGTTGTATATACTGTATAGATTGAGTATACAAACGGTTACTTGTAAGTAATTTGAAGAAACTGAATTATGGCGTTATTTTTTACTTTTTAGTTTTTTTGGAGTCGGTTTTATTTTTTTGTTTAAAAGTTTTTGTTTTGCAATACCACACTCTCGAAGGGATGTCTGGTAGAAGAAAAATATTGGGTAATTTTATATAAATTCTACATATTCCTAGATAGGCTTGAAGACCTTCAATAACGATAAATTGTAAAGCTATCAAATCGTAATCTATTTCTACAATACCCCCGATATATTTCATGATAATACATCGAAGATCATTTATCACAGTATGCCGTCATAATTTCCACGACACAGGAATTTACCTTTGCCTTCTTCCATAATAACTCATTTTTGCGAAACAAAAGCGCAATACAACGTAAGCTTTAAAAACTCCTATCCCACTCAATCATGAGTTTGCAAAAGCGGTCTTGCTCGATACGGTTTAAAGATCAAGTCCTTGCGATCGCTAAGCCGTGTAAAGAACTTGCGAAAGTTGGCAGCACTAGATCGGTATCACAAATATCTGGAAGGGAGCGGCGACCGAAGGCCACAGCTAAGTCACGATTAGAAAGACACAGACTAGCGCCACGTGGTATCACCAGAGCCGATAAACTGGCAGTATCCAAGGCCCTTCGTGACATGCGAATCAGCAAAGGTCACGGGTCAGGTCGGGTTTCAAATGCAGTTTGACAGTTTGATGAATGTCACAGAGTAGGGACAGAGTAATGGGTTGGCAAATTGAAAGTTTGCAATGTGATTTGGATTGTTTGGCTGCGCTATGACAATATGGCTGCCAAGTAGGGCATGGTAATGTTGTAACGGTTATAGTCGATTTGGTTGGCCTTATTACATTTACTACAACTAACAGTTCTAGTTTTTCTTCTCAGAAGGCAGTAAAAATGTGATGATATCAGACGAAAACTGTATTACATGATATTATGTGTTGGAAATCGTCCACGCAGCTGCTGAATTTTTACTGAATAGTTCCATAGAATTAACTTTGACGACTTAAAGTGCCTAAAATAGTGTAGGAGTCTTAGTGGAACCAAGATTGCCAACATCTAAGTTGCAAGAAAATTATGATTCTTAAAACTGTATTTTTTATTTATAAGGGAATGGTACAGGGAAGCAGTTTGCTTGCAGTTCTCATACAGTTTCCGTTACTATGCAGTCCACCTGTTTAAACCAAAATGGTGCGATTCTACTGAAGGAGCGAAGCTGTGCAAAATTAACCAATCACAGTCCGTTGAATCAAATTCGCTCGCGTTGATTTCGTCGTCGACGCAGCCTGATTGCCGTGGAGTGGCAATCAGGCTCTGAGGCTCAGCTCCGCTTTGTTTCTATTGAAGGCGGACTTCAGTGGAAACGCACTCTAAAGTGCTATTTGTGTCGCCAATTTGTCTGAGCTGTAACCTATATCAAAAGCACCAGAGCATATATCATTACATACGCAAAAACCTTTAATAACAAACTCCCTGTGCTTTATATTTTCTTGCACTTTTTGTTTGCATCATCTAGAGCGAATGAACCTGCGATGTGTCCGCCGAATGAAGGTAAAAACGTTGGCTGCGCGGGCGCAGCCAATCGATTCGCTTTACCGCGTTGTTTGTATCGATCGAGAGCGATTCGAGAAACAGCTGATTGTGAGAAACGATTGCGATTGAAGAACAAGTTAATTTCAGAAATACGTTTTTGCGGCGAGATTCTTTGTCGATTGTATTGTCAAATCGTATTGGAATTGGATCTATGCTATTCTTAAGTTTAATATGTAGAAATGGGTGTATATGTTGTGATCTAATCTTGTATGTATTGCAAGCACAAAAATATTGCTTAATTTTTTTCAACAGGCCGTAATAAGATCTATTTGTGACGTGCGTTAATACTATTCGTCATTAATTAAGCACTGCTTTGTATAGAGAGTAGTACATAGATTCATTTATTATTGAGTTACCCGTCTACGGCAATGCCAAAAGGAAGGGTTATGATATTAGCAGTCTGTATTGAAACAAGGTTCGTTTGAGAAATATAAAACGAAATATCGTCGAATCTCCGTGAAGGTCACGAATACAGGCTAATTGTGATCATCCGAATACTGTTACCGCCAGATAAAGACGGCTCGTTATGCTACATTTAATGATTGACCTCAATAAATTTGCATACCGATTCGACATAATTCCTGTGAATTTAAGCGAGCATGTGAACGGCGCGCACGCACATCGAATCGATCACGAATCGGTCTAGCAACGGGCACGAATCTCGAATCGGGCGCAAGTACATCGGTAAGCAGCCGTCATTAGGTTCCCGGAAACAAGTGAAGAGCAGAAATCATACAAATTTGATGGTCACGCAGCCTAACGACTTCGTTGTCTGAGGCGTTGTGTCATAGAATAATAAGCGTAATGATATAACGTAAAACTTTAATCTGTTCAAGACGCGAGCGAAAAAACACTGCGTACGTAATTTGCTTCATCATGGATCTTCGTTTAGAGATTTTTAGTCGCTGAGATCGCAAAATCAGAGATAAACGTTAGTCATACGATAAATATAGTAATGACAGCTCAAAATGTTGTTGTAGGCACAAAGCAGCTAACGTACGTGACGTTTTCTAAGTTTTTTATGACATATCAGGCAAACGAGCCGCCGGGTCGCCTGATGGTAAGCGATCACCGTCGCCGATAGACACTTGCATCACCAAAGGAGTCACAAAGCTTGTAATCATCTCCGTAATGACAATTGAACCAGCTAAAAAACTCAGGGTCGTTGAACCGAAACTCATTTGCCTGATTAACAAGACATTATCGGATGCGCACCACGTGGCGGAAGAGCGACATCAAAATCAAATTAGCTTTTTTGCATATTGATACCGTTTCCGCTCAGTCGAATCGCGGTCTGACAGCCAAATGGACGGATTTACATACGAAAATACAGAGCAGATACGATCGTTTTCAAAGTTAAAAGCCGTCTGGCTCTTGACTTGCGAAATGTGAGGTTTTTGTATAGCCTGCTCAAATTATCAGGTCAGATCCTCCATGGCAAACACACTCTTAATATTGGGATGTAAAGCTTCAGGTACTAGCAGCTTTCACGGAGTATATTTAGTTTTTTTTTCGGCGGATTGTATATTAGGGTCGAGGAAAAGGTGAGTCACGGAACTAATGGGTGTTAATATGTAAATGAACCTGTAAAATTATACTTAAACAACTGATGGATGACTCATGTACGGGAATATGCTTTTACTTGGAAGCAATCATCTAAGTTCTTCTTGACTTCATCTCTTTCTTTCTCGAGTTCGCTGTATATTTTGCGGTAGTTTTGTATGTTACATCGCTAAAACTGCAAAAATAACGAACTAAAAAAAAACACAATGAAGGCGCAGAAGAAAGAAACCGTGTTCAATAGAACCTAACCACGCCACGCTATGAAATTATAATAATGAATTGCAATATCAATTTCAACATCGTCCATACAAACCTAGCGACCGGGAACTAATACACAAACTTATAACTAAAATACAATAATAGACATACACGCTCAATCCAATTCCATCCATGTTACTACCGTAATACAGCTTCAATTAGTATTTAATATACTTTTCTTGAAGCTCTTGTGTTTAAAGAAGCACCCAGGCTTGCAAATTTATCTACAACATGACAATGTTCTTGTTGCACTAACGAAAACGCATACAATCGCTTACTTAATAACACTTTTAAGTTGGTAACATGGCACCAATCTGCATAAATATAGGGCATCGCGAGCAAGAAGCAGTATCGATAGCATGCGATCATACAAATTACCGACACGTGTGAATTTCACACATCTGCGGTAGATGTGAGATAACGTTCTCCCATTTGAATGGATTCCATGACACCTAGACGTGTAGAGATTGTGTCTGTGATAAAAGATATGCGAGTGTTATTCAGACTAGTGAGAGAAAATAACCAGTATGTCGGTGTCCAACTCACGCATCGATTGTACCGTAGGGTCACCATAAAATCTTCTTCTGATTCGTATTTTATCGAAAATAGGACAACAGTAGGGTGGACCCTCGGTAATCTAAGAAACCTTTTGCTTGGCGATTCGATTTGTCGGAACAGAGTACTGCCACAGACCGGCATGGAGGTGTTTACAGGTCACTTCGGAGTTAAAGGACTCTTAGCAAAGCTGGGACTTTCTAACAACACGGATTGTAGAATGTGTGGCGAGGAGGCAGAGACAATGAAACACATACTGTGTGGATGTCATGTCTTCGCCAGACAGAGAATGAAGGAATTTGGTAATCGTTACCCAGAGCCAAAGGAATTCCAGATGCTACCAGCTGCTGCAGAGGCGGTAGAACAAGCCATTGAGTAGCAAGAAGGGGTGGTAATTACACAAAAGGTCCCACGGGTCGAAGTTTATCCGTAAGGACCCCTAGTAATAAAATAAGATAAGACTGTCTGTTTTTTTTTAATAAAGTACTTGTAGACTGATAAAGTAAGTGACTGACAAATTACAAATCAAAATGGTAAGATTATATCTGAATTATAAATTATATTACGTATATCCGTATGAGATAATACACGAAGAACAAAATTAGTAGTGAGTGGTGCAAAACTAGCGGTGGTATAGTTACAACCTATTCAATCGTGCATTAGCAAAAAATTGCCTAAATAAATTGTGTATTTTCGAGTCGCGCTATGAGTTATTATTGGCAGTGATCTTATAAATTTGGGAGCACCCAAGTAGCACACAAGCTGTATAAGGGCTTATACAGCTGTTATACAGCCAGTTTGAGCGTTATAAGAGCTGTATAAGCTCTAATACAGCTTGTGGTGTTACTTGGGCATTTATGTTGCAGCCATTATGGTAGCGTGCAATCGGTGTGGCAAAATTTCAACCGAAATCATGGATTAGGGTTACTACCGACAATATTAACTATTGCTTCTCTTTATATGAACCACAAGTTTATTGGGATTCTGTGTTTTTAATGCGGGAAAATTAACACCACATTACTATCTATTGTGATATACACCAGGTCCTGGTGTGACCACGTACGAGAGCAATCGTATTTTTCTTTGCGCTTTGATTTGTATCTATATCACAATATTGACTATGTTTAATCGTTTAAATTGGCATTTTCCACATCTAGACAGCGCAATACCATGATCGCTGCTCTCCAAAAATGCTAGCAAATTTACTTTTTTTCCTGTGTATAGTGGAACACAGGGTACTTATTTAGTCAACTGTATAGCGATTTTCACCTGTCTTGTAATGTAACATGTAACCCACGTGTGCTAGAAATTCTTCAACCTAGAATGCCCCCTACATCTTACACTGCTACAATTGTGTATTTTCTTCCAAGTTAAAATCCTTATCCCAAATCATATTTCTGAGTCATACTTTTGGATTGCCTTCAAATACTCTGACTGTGTACGTTAGCAGGATGTGTATGATGCTCGAGTAATATTTATATAGGTACATTATACATGTACAGTAAACACATTCCTGCATAGAAAGCTCATACCTCGTTAACCCCGATACTGCTTTGACCCCAAAATTGTAAGGATGCTGGCCTTAATTTGAAGATGTCTTCACTCTTTTGAGAAACTACTGAATGTCAAGCGTTACTTAACTTTAAATAGATTTCCGACGCCGTTTCCACATGACTACACCATTTAATTGGAAAGCATTTGTATGCAATAGACAATTCGCTAACGGAACTTAATAAAAACATAACTTATATTTCATTTAATTGACGAAAGGGCTTCTACGCGTTGGCTACGGCTCCGCGCACATCTCCTAAAGGTCCGGGACATCATTCTTCCGTGACTCGTGAGCGGGTGCGATATACATACTAACTTAAAATAAATAAAACCGACTTCAAGCACACTTAGGATAATTCTTATGGTACAAGACATGCTATGAGCTTATTCAATAATCAAACTCGTATGAGGCTTCCTAATTTTTGAAGTCAGTTAAAAACAATGAAATGCGAAACCAATCAACCGAATAATATCCAATACGAACTCAATCACATTTTCAATCACTTTGGCATATAATTTAAGAATAGTTTTTGGCGTTTTTGCAACCGCTGTATTCGTGTTACTCGCGCATTACAATTATTAATTTAACGTATGTCACTATCAGTCCAAGCTCTAACTCTCCGTAAAGATGCTCAAATAGGAGCACAACATTCGAATCACGGTGCGATGCGCCCGCGCAATCTGGAGCGTGCGAACCGCGCGCGCCGCTTATGGCGTGGCGGTCTGATGACGTTCGTGCACCGCGAGGTAATTATTGACAGCTTTTTGTGAGTAGGTTACGAAACTATCGGGATGTGTTTCAAAAAAAACAAGACCACTGCTTCCATTTCTATTATCCATTTCAGCGATTGACCACTTCCCTATGGATGTGGGCTCAAGGTCGAAGAGACGAGAAATAAATGAGTCAAAGAGTAAAAGACATAGTTACTTAGTTAGCAAAGTATATAGCAAAAAAGATATAGAGCTGATCTACTGCACTTTTTCTATATTTAAGTATTTAACTTAATAATAAGTTTCGGTCAAAAATTTCATTTTTGTGACAAGCTTTTATTGCCGACTGTACTTTTGTTTTAACATCCATCAACTACTCACCGAGACGATTCTAAAGAGCCCAAACTCGGTAGGATTGAATTATTTCATTACAGATTTCCTATCACCACCTTCCTGCTCCATCGTCAGATCAGCTCGATGGTATCATAGTATTGTATTGTCACTGAACTTACATACGTATGCCAAATTTTATTTTCTCAATTGGAATCCGGGAAGCAGGTCAAATTTAACTTGTAAGATTCCACCCGAACAAACACATTAACATACTCGTACATACTTACATACATTGCAACTTAAATAAAATCTTGTAAATAAATATTAATTATAGGTCTTATGCATGAGACCGTTGACTCTCATTAACTATAATGGTGTGACCCCTTTACGCTGTCACACCACTATGCAATAGGGTTAAGACTTTAAGACTCATTCAACAGCGCTCTAATGAGAGCTTAAACCTAAAACCAGTTCACTAAGTCTAGCCTGCAATATTTCTGTAAAGAAACTTTTTTAAACCTAACCATTTTAAGGGTGCCGATACACATGACTGCACAATGACGGAACACTCGACCCTAACCCGTCAGTCACTCCCTAATGACGTCTCTTGTAATGCCGCTCGTTACTAATGTCTGTCCGTCTGTCCGTGCGTAATGAGCACAAAAACTTCGCCCTGAATACGCGCCTAAATGTCATAAAGTGAAGGATTATAGTTTAAAAAGGGAACGTCTATTGATGCTCCTTTTATGTCTTTGAATGGTTTTATTTTAAGCCTCATTTTAATACATATTCTATTTCATCTTTGTCCATACAATAGGATTGAAAATGACTTGAAAATGTATCATACAAACAACGCAACTAACTGCCTTTACAACTTTTCCACCTATAAAAAGTCAAGTGTCTATCAACAGCAAATACTTCTTATTACATCTATACTATTATAAAGTTGTAAATATTTTCAAAAAATATGTGATACAGAGTATTTGAAGGTAACTGGATTGTTTTTATTTTTTTGTATGTTTGTATGTGTCGTTGTGGCTATCATCATCACGCCAATGATTTCAACTACTTTAGGTATACGGATAGCTGAGCATCCACAGATGGTTATAGGATACTTTTTATCTAATTAGGCAGAAAAAAGAATATGGTTTTATATATTTTTCCTCCACTGGCAAAGTTGACGATACAAGTGGTTTTTTTTTTGTTGAAAGGAGACCACCCTACTACCTTGCTTTTCTTCCGTGCTTGATTTCATAGTGTTGTTTCTGGTGTAGAGATGGTTCCTAGTCAAATTCGGCAGGTACATATCTTCAGGTTTTCTAGGCTATATAAGTTATTTCACATTAGTCGAAGCCTCCAAAAGTTCAACGACCATGATTATGCACGCAATTAAATGTGGTAATGTGCAATTTGTTCACTACCGACTGACTTCCTGGCTGTTTTTGCCCGCATCAGCACGGCGCCGGCTAGTGCTACTCGTATTTAGGTAATTAGGCAATTACCACGGTTTTTTCCAGGTTGCGAATCAATTGCTTTCGAACGTGCAGTAAAGATGCTGGAGGCATACATACCTTTTTACCCGATAAGGCCAACATCTTGAATGACCATTTGGAAATTTAAAAGCATAAAAAAATTGCCTCACTTTAATGTTGATGATGATTTCTCTATCTAAATTGATGCATATCGCCCGTCCACAGTGAGAGAATCCAGAAGCATGAAAATTTGCGCAAAATTCCCTCATATTAACATTGGCGTTTTTTTTTAAATTATAAAATAGATAGGCATTTGACCGCAATCTCACCTGTTGTTAAGTGACGATGCGGTCAAGGATGTATCACGCCCGTCTAGAAACAGCCTATTCACTCTAGTCTTGAACACGCCCAAATTATAATGGTCGGGGAACACACTCGCAGGCAACGAGTTCCACTCCTTTGCAGTACGCATGATAAAAGTTGCACCATAGCGCTTCGTGCGGATTCGCGGAATATTGACCACGTGCGGCGGAACGAACGCACGCGTCGTGTGTCCCGATGATGGAAAGGGGCTGGTGGAATTAAATCATGTAATTTCCCCGCACACTCACCGGAATGTAACCTGTAAAAGACCGACAGACGAGCGACCGTACGTCGATGCTCAAGGCTCTGCAGCTTAGTGTCAGTTAGAGTAGGGTCGCCAATAAGCCGCCTAGCTCGTTTGTCAATCGAGTCCAAAGTGGCCAGTTGGTATTTAGCTGATCCGTCCCAAAGATGACAGCAGTACTCCATACATGACCGGACTTGTGCTTGGTAAAGCATTAAAAGCTGTCCTGGAGTGAAATACCGCCTAACCTTATATATTGACCGAAGTTGAGATTGGCAGTCAACTGAACACCAAGAAGCTCAAGGCTGCCAGTCAATTTTACAGGCACATTCCGGAAAGTCCGAGCCAGCTCGAATGGGCTCCGTTTGGTGGAGAACAGACACGCCTGCGTCTAGGTAGCGTTGAACGTCACCAGATTAGCATCACCCCAAGTGGAGACTGCATGAAGGGACTCATCCACACGGTCTACCAAAGCCTCTCGACAAGACTGGATTGTATCCCTGCTGGCCTTCGCATCCGGTAGATATCGGTCCGCAACTGTGCTGTCATCTGCGTACCCAATGATACCGGGCATAAGCAGATCGTTTATGTGCAGCAAGAATAGAGTTCCGGACAGGACCGACCCCTGTGGAACTCCGGCATCGATGGCTTGGTGGTCTGATGAGTAGCCATCGATGACTACTCGTATCGACCGGTTACACAAGAAGTCAGATATCCAAGTACAAAGACCATCAGGAACACCGTATGCAGGAAGCTTGGATATAAGACCAGCATGCCAGACCCTGTCAAAGGCCTTAGAGATATCCAGAGACACGGCAAGAGCTTGGCCGTGTTTCTCAATGGCCTCACTCCATAAGTGGGTGGCATACACTAGAAGGTCCCCAGTTGACCGGCCTCGGCGAAATCCGTACTGACGGTCACTGAGGAGATGTGCATTCACGTGCAGTCCGGCACAAAGGCACTGCCTACCCTGAACGACTATGGCTCCATACAGGCACAGAGAAACTGCCTACCCTGAAGCCCTAAACGACCATGGCTCCATACAGGCACAGAGAAACTGCCTACCCTGAAGCCCTAAACTGTCCAGCTTATAAGACGAAACTTCTTAACGTTCCACGATGTAGTGAAGAGCATGATAGACCGGAATCGATGGCAGTTTTTATGGCCGAACGATAACTACTAACCAAGAACATTATCGTGACCATGATGGATATTGCCAAGAAGAGAAGATAGGTATATGTAAAATTGAATTAAATTAAGAATAAAATAAGGTCCAAGAATCAGCGTCTTTTTTATCCAACGTTAACTGGAACGTCGATAAAACTTCTCGCCAGTTTTCCTAACCATCTGCAGGATGTGCAAGCTTGCAAGCTTGCAAGAGGAAATACCATCCGCGCCATCGCCGGCCACTTTAAGACCGCGAGTGTTAAGCCCAAGGACTAGGATTTTGGTTAAAGCTGCGGAACCTAATATGTGTGAATAACTAAGCTAAAATATCATTAAGCGTCGTACACCGGACACTAGCCGTCGGCAAAGCGCAATGCACACAGAAATAGGGCTGTTTGAGTAAGTCACGTTGCGCGCTCACGCGATTACCCGGATGGGGTAATCACATGTCGGAATGACAAAGCCGAGCGCGACGGCAATATTTGACACATTTAAAAGCCGAGTAGTGCCCGTTGTTTTGGTCCATTACGAGGACCTTATGCATGAGCTACAAGTGGAAACCGACGCCGCCCGCACTTCTTCGAGTAGCCGGGCTGTCAGAGCCTTGGCTTGCCTTGAAGATTTCTTTTTCAGAAACTTATAGTGTTTTGCATCAAATGCAAGGGCTTCATGAGCCGGGTCTAAAACTACTATAAAATGATTACCTTTCTGCCACCTGTTTTCTAAATATCCAAGATTTTTTGAACACATACCAACTTTCGGCTCCTCTAGGTAAGAGACGGCTTAGGTACAACATTTTTGTTAAACATACGGCTATTACCAAACGGCTATCCACATGGAATTGCGGTTTTATATGATATTTGCTTCCACTGTTAAGTAAGCGCCATATCGAACCACACTTAAATATGTAGTGTTTGATCTAAATAATGCCATGCAGTTATCAACGTTTTCTAGTTTATTAATGCCACAGGGGGATGTTTGTGATGGACTTTGATCTATATTATCCGGTTCGAAGGACCAAAAAATGTGTTAATATGCAATAACTGTCAATGAGTGCCGAGAAAAAAAGCAAGACTGCGAGTAGTTGGCGATGTTATAATTCCAACAGTCAATCGTACAGTGGATGTTAATAACTTAAACTGCTATTAGGTTGAACGATGCGTGTACCGGGTTAATGACATTATTTGGGGTTAGTGCAAAGTACACCGGTACAGGCATCGTTGCATAAAATAATGTACATCTTCATACAGCCTCTTTATCCAAGTAATGTCCATCATTTCCGCGAATAGTCTCGCTTTTCGCGACCATTATCTGGATTGTTCTGGAAAATACCAATGTTCAGAGCAATTATAACCATTATTACAGACAAAATATGTATATTTACTGACGTGAGCATGACACTAATTTAATATGCGTGGACAGGAAACAAGGTGTGAAAACCAATTATAATAATTGTTTGCTGCACATACAGACGATCGGGCCTTGTTTGGCAAAAATGTAACAATTTTCCTGTTGACAGTAAATTATAGAATATTGAATATTTATATTATTAATACTTGAGCTTGTAAGCTTGACACTATAAATTATAAGGTAACAAAATCTTAACCCATTAAATTGGACCTTGTTTGTTAAAAGTTACAAGGTTTACACTTCATATTGCAACCATAATAATCTAGCTGCAATATATTTTCCGTTAAACCTATAGTGGTATTTTTTTTTAATGTTTATATTAAACTGAGCAGCGTGGGGCCCCACCCGCAAGGTATTCGGACGATCTGGTTAGGGTTGCGGGGACTCGCTGGATACGGGTCGCCTCTATCCGGCCCATGTGGAAATCTATTGAGGAGACCTGTGCCCAGTAGTGGACGTTCTATAGCTGAAATGATGATGATGATGATGACCAGCGATTGGCCCCAGTATCATCTGATTGTAAGTGGCTACTAAATGGTACATTGACAACATAGATGCAGTCGCTCCCCACGCCAGGATGTCCGATGGTGAAACGGAGATTGCGGGATTAAATCGTGCAACTTTATGTCGTAAATCCAAAATAAAGACGGGTTTTTAGAAATTCCCACGGGAAAGACGCTACGATACAACCAAGTTGTTTTAAATGGGATTGCTTTTGCCTATCATCATGCCTGGTGGTAAGAACTGCTGAAGATCGCAATGAAGCTATTGTATCAAAAGATGCCTCTGTGCTCTGGGCATAAAAATGTACCGCTTGGAAATGTCGGGAGCACTGACGCAGCCATATATATTTTTCAATATGTCTGTTACCTGGAAACGGATGAGTAGACTAAATGAGCACACTTTAAGCCAATTAGAAAACTGTCTGCCGTAGCGACGACCGGCAACAATTATTTAATTACTTGTAATGAATGATACTCCTGCGCACCTTATTACAAAAACGCTAAAACTTGGGATTTAAATCCGCACCTTTATGGATCTTATCCCATCCGCATTAAGTCTAAATCGCCAATCGTCTTATACTATTTTATGCCTTTTTATTATAAAGGATCATGAAGGCATAGTGGTATAAATGTCAGATTCTTGCCCCACTGGGTTGTAGGGAGAAATCTTTATTTAATTAAACCTTAAGGCGTGATTTTATATGGCATTAAAATTAAAAAATTTAATCCAGATTGCAACTTGAAACAAAATATACTAGTATTAAGCACTATAGTTAGTATCACTTCAAACGAAGCTTAACTGAGTCTGTTCCTGAGGGATGAGGAGCGGTACGGGAGGGGTGACATATCCTAACTGTCGCGCTATATACGTATACGTCACTTGTCGCCCCTCCCGTACCAGTCCCATTACCTCAGGAACAGAGTCAGTTATACCTTAGGTCTATAACCTAAACTGCGCCGTACGTGTATTTCATCACACACTATCAGCAAAAAGGATTAAATCTTATCAGGCCTATGGCCTTTCGCGTCGTGACTGCCAAATGACAAGTCGTGGCATTCTCAGCTTTTACGCCTTTGCGAAAGGAGACACAGTAATGACTCTAGAACAGTAAACTAACCTGAAACGAACGCTCGAAAACGATGCATTTTCATAAACCCCAGTGGTGTGCACAAGGCTTTAGGGCTGGGTGGGATGAATTTTATGTTTTAATAAAAGGATAACTTGCAATCTTCGGCCATTGAAAATAGGCGGTGCCTTTGTGCCCACATGGATTGCGAGACTCTAGAAGCACTACACCAAATGATATCGCGGATCCCTGATGTAAACCAGGAATTTATGCGAGATATATTGGTGATGTTAAACTTGAATTGTAATTTAAATTCAGTAGGATTTTCATTGTGTTACCAATTTTGTTCCAGTAATTGTTTTATAAATTTATTTCTCGCGGAAATGTCCAACCGCGTCTATAAAGTATAATACAGACGCGCGAGCGATTGCGTGAGAGCGGCTAAAAAGGCGTAGTTAAGGTATTGCTTTTGCTGATACATTTACTGTGGAATCGTGATCGTCGACAATAACTACACCAAATCTAAGTCTTGTAAAAGCAAATGCTTGCTATCGGTTATAAAGTATACATTTCTGTGAAATGTGTAGAGCAAATATGAGTAAAGTATAACGTCGATGAGATTTGGTCGAAATGGGTCGAAATGCGAGATACATTAGCACGGAATACAATCGGGCAATGGAGGGGACAATGTCACATTCTGTTTGCGATAACACTAGTCTAATACAATGTACTACAATGCACTTATGTCAAATACATTGCTACATACAGACGTGTGTGACGAGTGGTGAAATAGTTGTCAAATTAGTACTAAACGAGTTGCCTTTACTCAGATTTTTACTTATTTAAACAAATAAACATTATTTCATAAGAAAAACTCGTGTAACCAGTAATATAAGGCTAAGTTCATTGATCATTGACATACTGAGACTTAAAACCAATATGCAGTAATCACAGTGAATGTGTAGTAAAGTAACCTTTATCATAGTAAAATAGGAGAAGTATGTAAACTCCGACTCCTTAGAAGACTTAATAGCCTACTCCGGCGCGGACGCTTAGGGTTGTCGATGTCTATTTTAAGGATCTATTATTAATAACAATAATTGGCAAAAATCATTTTAGAATGAAAGTTTACCGTAAAATTATCTTGTATGTCTCTGTCTAGACAAACAAGATTCTGCACCGCAATATTATTATTATGAAAAAATATTATTTATAAATTCGACGAACTGTTTCGAACGGTTTATTGATTCGCAAATTAGGTAATAATTAAATGCTACCACCATGTATAGTCTTGATCAAATATATCTTCTTTCTTCAACATGCACTCTAACGCCTTTACAATAGAGTCGTGTTCAGCATATTTGCGAGCACCTTGTTTGCTCCGATGTATAGTGCTTTGGCGACTGTACAGTCCCTACCTACTCATGTTTACATTATAATATTTATAATTTTATAACTACATAAAACGTTATAAACCAATTGTAAGGTGTCAGTACCTAATGCGATTATAATGGTTAATATTGGCAGGTTTTCTAAGAATAGACAAGGACCCAAGTGCAATTTTTTCAACCAAATATAAGTCATGTGAAGGATTCTATAGGCAAGTGGTGGGTGTAAAATAAATTAAAAACTATTGTACACGTCACGTTTATTTAAATCTAGCTTCTGCCCGCGAGTTCGTCAACCTCAAATTCATTAATCGCGGATATGGGTATTTTCCGGGATAAAACGTAGGCTATGTCCTTCCCATGGACTCAAACTATCTCCATACCAAATTGTATTCCAATCGGTTAATTATTAAGTATTAAGTATATTAAGTATTAAGTATATTAAGTATGGATATGGATACAATACGTTACAAATTACACACAGAAAAATACTTTCGTCGATTAAGAGAGGTTCGGAAGGCCTTGTTACTTGTTTTCAAAGTAAAATAGATCCTCATTCTAATAAATAGCTTTTGCAAACAAATTCTAGGAATGCATGGACAAGGAAGCAAGAATTCTATTTCTTTCATTTGGTTAAAAATTTAAAAACAAAATTTACAATTCATGCGATCTTTTTCAAAAGCTCTCTCGATATTAGTAACTTGAAATTCGTCGCTTTTTATGAATATTTCTTACCGTTCCACTTGTGATGGTATCAGGAATAACGATATTGCTGGATTTGATGAACTGTTGAGGCATCCAAAAACAGAACAATACTTTTTTGCCATTATTCACTATAATATTCAGGTCCTTGTCCTTGTAAATCTAATACTCACTTCATTAGTTATGTATTTACAACATTACACTATTTACAACTATATATACAAAAACCGTAGATACACAAACGCATTCACGGCGCGAAGCCGTGGTGGGTGAGTGAGCGAACGGAAAAAACATACCGTACCGCGGCAGCGGTGGCGGCGGCACTAGCTAGCGCAGCCCGTCTAACGCCTCCTTAATTCCACCTTATTTCAACGCACACGCGTGAGCGAGAGCGCGTGCGTACCGGCACGTACACATATAAGCCACGCGATGTACCTTTGTTTGCAGTGAGCTTACTCTGCCTTTATCGTTAAATATTGGTCTTGAATTTAAAAATCAGAGTAACATCTCACTTTACTCTCAATTTATTTTATAAATATTCAACGTGTTCAACTTAACTTTGATTGAGTCATACAGAAAATAATGTCTTTTTCGATATTGTTTTGGTCTGCGTTTGTGTATTCCTTGATAATAAAGGACAGGAAGGCAAATTAAAAACCAAAATCCCCCTTCAAATTATATGACCTCTTTACATTTGATGTGTTGCTCAACAGCAGTTTTGTTGCACGGCGAACAGACACTATCGGTCGTGCGATTCAGCCCATGCGGCGCACGCGCAGCCTTTCGCAACTATCGCGAGATTTATTGAATATCTACCCAATTATTCAACTGTTACCCTATTTCTACCGTATTATCACAAAAGAGCGTAAATGCATTCGATTTATTACAGCAAAACGGGACTTAGATGATAATTACCTACGCCTGTCAATGTCAATCATTTGACAGGACGTTGGATCGCTTTGTTACCAATAATCATTGCCGTCCAAATGTAAAGTTAGTCATAAAATCATTTCTCATAATTCTGAAACCAATAAATTTTCAGGATTTTTGAAAAGGTCATCCTGCAGAACCCATTAGGTATCAGGATATAAGGACAACATTACATTATCTGCGATTCTTGATTTTCTGGGCGGCAATATAAACCCGTTTTGATTATATTGAAAACTGAAAATTACTTAGTATTATTTTTGCAGCAGCAAAGGAAATTTCTTCATGTGCTACAAGCTCTTTATTAGCAATTCGGTACGAGTACGGAGGTAAGCAAGTAACCGACTATGGATAAAGCAGATATACTGAAAAAACGATTAATGGCACCTAATTGCGTTAATACCCTTGTTAATTGCCGCAATGAGTTCTTCATTCCGATTGTATTGAGGCACACGTTAAGGGCTCGATAAACAGCGACGACTGCGTGTAGAGGGGTTACTCGGAATCTCTAAATTCGTATCGTGTCGTCCCTCTTGGTCGCATGTTCAACTGTATTTGAGTGAGCGGAACAGTACCATATGAACTTCGAATTTCGAGTAGTTTTAGATGGCGCCAACAAAATTGCCACCCCTAAAGCCTTACATTTTGCCGCCTCGAAAAATTCGGCCTGAGCACTAAGCTCCTAATGCCCCTAGTGCAAATATGGGCTGCCCGCGTAGCGTGTGCGGCGCGTTCTGCCTTTTGAACCGGGCGTTGGCTGGGCTTGAGCGAGGCGCCCGTTTGACGAGTCTCTAGTAATTCCGTACATTACAGCGCTAGTCGTCACGCTCCACTCACGCTCCGCCGCCGCAGTAAAAGTACAGAAGGCTCTCTGTTTTAATTCGTGCGAAATCCGCATGCGAGCGAGAGAGCGAGCGAGAGAGAGAGTGATTCATTTTTGCAACCATAGCACCGCTCAAG
The DNA here is from genome assembly GCA_905404275.2 of Hedya salicella. Lineage (NCBI taxonomy): Eukaryota > Metazoa > Arthropoda > Insecta > Lepidoptera > Tortricidae > Hedya > Hedya salicella. The sequence goes on from FR990104.1 coordinate 4,716,261, forward strand.
ACGAGAGCATTAGTTTCTTACGCACGATGCGCGTCCATGTATACCAACTTACTCAGAACTGAGGCCGCTGGTACTTTTTGCTGCGCGGCGTCATGTCCGCTGTGTGAAGATCCCTTTACGCATCGGGACGCTGGTCTATTCGGTGGTTTTTGCACTGAGTTATGTCGGTGTAATTTTATAGTTCCGCAGAAGCTCAGGGAAGAGTCGCTTAAACGCAGGCAATTAATGTTGAACGACGGGGCGCGGGCGCCGGCAAACGAGCCGACATCGAGACGGCTCCAAATTAAATTAATAACACCGAAGGCGAGTCGTTCCAAACAGCCCATAATCGTAAGTTACGTACGTTAAAATGTGTAGTACGGATTTTCTTCAGCTTTTTTTATCTCTAATTGGGGTCGGCTTAACTTATTCATTGCATCGTTTCTGAAGGCACATCCGCAGATCTTGGAACACCACAAAAACGCAGTCTGCTTATCCATAGGTATAGGTACCAGTGGTTTAACCTGAGAATGCTATAGGATAGTATGAACAAATTTCGTCATTTCTGTCCTGTGAAGCGAAGAATCTTATGTCAAAGAGAATAAATCACTACGTTCTTAGAGACCCGTTTCATATGGAATAAACGAATCGCTAACTTGGCTGTAATTGTATGCAGACGCCATTGAAATCGCAACACATTGCATAATAGTGTCTTGCACTTGAACGGATTCACTTCAATAGACTCCGCAAAATCTTCACATTCTGTTGCTTTAGCACGAAAGTAACACAAGCCGCTTGACAAATCGGTACATACCCTATCTAGGGCTGATTCGTTACTTTCCTGGGCGTTGAGAAAGCCTTAAATCGACGTCAAAACGCAAGCGCACAAGCCCAACTCACGCGCAGTCTAAAGGTTAAGTAATTCATCCCGGCGAATGTGGCAATTTACCACGTTTCCATCCAGAGACACAACAAAGAGGTTGCACAATGCGAAATGACCTATAAATGTTCGTCCGTCTATGCTTTTACGCCCTTTTGGATTGCTAGATAAGCTACAACAATCGCCGCTTGCGCAGGCTTATTCCAAAACAAGCTCGAGGGCTGATCAGGGTGATACTTATTAGTTAGAAGTAATTCTTAGTGTTCGTGATGTGATCGCTCGAAATATGTACCTACTTGAAAATTGGAATAACAAATGCGTCTTTATAGGGTTTAAGGAGTATGTCAAATCTTTCGTTGGTACGAGTAATTCACATTACTATCGAAAAACTCGAACCAGTATTTCAGGGTTCATGTGACAAAACCAAGGTACCGAAACCTTCAAGGAGTTTTGGCGTGCGAGCTGTTTCTGGGCGAATCTCCAAGCGTTTAGACCGCTCGGTTCAGTCGTCATTGTTGTTTCACGGGTATCGCTACAACGGAAAGACAAGTCGTGATAACTTAGAACCAAATATACTCAGCCTCGGGACTGTCTTTCGGTTTCATAAACAGTTAATTCTGAATATCACTTTTTTTAACATTATTTTCCGAGACGACAATTAAGAAAAATAAACGCCGTAAAAACGCTGAAGATTGGCCCTTCTATGGTTGGAATAAGTTTAACAGGCACACAGGTCACCTGAATTTGATGCCTTCATCACATAATCCTTCGTTGAGGGAGAATAGGTCGATTTAAGTAGTCATTTCAGTCTGTATGTAATGTTATGATTTATAATGAACGTACATCATGGAACAAGAAGAACTTTGCCGCCACGTCTGTCTGTGGTGCATGTCAAAGGCTGTAAAAATGTAAAATTCGAACGGTCGTGTGTTCAGAATAGGCGCGCGCGCAGGATTTATCGCTCTCCGCCATTGTTGCGCGGCGCATGACCGCTTCATTTCGCTCCCTCTATCGGGCGTTATGACATCCGCGGAGTCTCTATTACATTAATATAAATAAATGGTATGGAGAAACATTCGACTGAAATGCATTGTGATTTGGGGTTTAAGCGCACTTTGTTCGCGGGACCTGTTTTAGTCATTACAATCACACATTTAAAGCTAAATCCTATCTTATGTATTCGCAAACGTACTATCTGAACAAGAATAATATAAATTATTTATATTTTCATCATCACCATAATCATCATTTCAGTCATAGGACGTCCACTGCTGGACACAGGCGTCCTCAATAGATTTCCACATGGGCCGGATAGAGGCGACTAGGGTTTGCAATCCGGATATCCGGATATCCGAATTATCCGGATATCCGTCGAATCTAGGATCCGGAACCAACGTCTCATAGGATCCGGATATTGCGGATCTCACGGATCCGTTAAATATTGGTCATGGTACTCAAGGATCTATAGCTCAAACAATTTTCGAATAAAATTTATGAATGATTTCGTACATTTTTCATCAAAATTTTTATTGTACATTTATTTTATTTAAATTCAAATACCTCAAGCTCGGTACATCACGCGATAACGTCATAAAATAAATACAAACGAAACAATAGTACTAGTAACACTTAAAACTAGCTACCTGGATACCATCTGACTGGAATAAGGGTAATTATTCGTATGTTTTCAAGTAATTGTTATCAGGCTTTCGCCCAGTTGCCTTTGGGTCGTCTACCTGGAACGTCATTAGTGCTTGTGGTATCGTGGCTCGAGTTGCTATAATTGACATTTTGTGTCATCGTGTTGGTTCCCCATCTTCTTTTAAAATAAATAACACATGTGCTACTAACTGAATAAGTAATATTGATATTTTTGCTTGTTATTAAGAAGCTGTATGTAGCCCAAATTTCTCAATTTCGCGAAACTTTTGTAGTAATTTTACATTATTTTGCAGTCATTAACTGCAATTATACCTACAACTTTCATATATACTGGGTATAAAGGCACAACGATCCTTTCCGCAAAGGGGGGTTAGTTTATTAAATGGAGAATCGATTCGTAATGTTTGGATTTTTGTTAGGAACAGTTAGTAATAATACGAAAATTAATTAATGTTCTTCTTAGTGACAACCCTACTATTACTACGTACTATCTACCTACATGAAAGTGTACACACACAATTGTAATATTGTCTGGAAAATATTATGGGTAGAAATGTAGTTTTGATAAAGGTCACTGACCCTTTGTGTTATTGTTAAATGTTACTGAACCTAATAAAGGTTGTCACTTGCAGTATTTTGCATTAAAAATTAACTGCCTATAACATTAAAACGCTTACGAATATGAGCCTAGTTTCTTTTGAGGAAATACAGTACTAAATCTAAACAATCCCCCTTTTGCGAAAATGATCGTCTTGCCGTTCTACCCTGTATAATGGAATCCCACTAAAAACATTCTGTAAAAAACTAGCCACGTCTCGATGGAGCTGCTTTTTTATCTCTAAAAAGTAATGAAATCTAGACAAAGTCGTGCGAAGTTTAAGGTACCTTACTGCGATTTCTTTATTATTATAGTTAATGTTGTGTGACTTGGCCGTGAAGGGTACAACAAGGGTACAAAACCAGGTGCTCCATGAGACCATTGCACCAATCTGTCGCCAGAACCGCTACCCATTGACGATGGAAAATTGCCACTTGAAAAACGTTGATTCAATAACCAGTCAATTGTAGGCTTGATAAAGCTGCGTATTTCAATAATACTTATGTATAGGCGAGCCTGAAACAAACAGTATATTTTTCTACACCGATTTCAGTACGTCAATTTCAAATAAATCCTACTATCCATGAAAACAGCCTTTTTTTACCGAATCCTTGTAGAACGTCACTCTTTTATATAAACCCGTATTATCCAGATATCCGGATCCGCCGAATTTTAATATCCGAAATATCCGGATCCGAAAAAAGGACGGATATTGCAAACCCTAGAGGCGACCCGCATCAAGCGAGTCCCCGCAACCCTAAGCAGGTCGTCCGACCACCAGTGGCGTTTCCACGCTGCGGTTGCCTGCACGTGGTCTCCAATCGAGAACCTTTCTGCCCCAAAGGCCATCGGTTCTTCGAACTATGTGCCTTGCTCATTGCCACTTCAGTTTGCTGACCCTGTTTGCTATGTCGGTGACCTTGGTTCTTCTAAGAATCTCCTCATTTCTGATTCGATCTCGTAAAGAGATCCCAAGCATAGCTCTTTATTTTTGAAACAAGCCTAATAGTTGCCACCTGGTGACGTATTAAAATTCATCAAGGTATTACAAGCTTAGGGCCTCATATACGGAAAGAACCTCAAGACATCTAAAATTTTGACAGAAGAAGATTTATTACCTTCTGTATTCGGTCTTGACCCACCAACTTACGAGCCTATTAAGGTGACTTTAGATGGCCCCACTCTTGCCAAAGCAATATCTATATTTTTAAATGTAGAACACCAATTAAATGTCAACGCAACACGATTACGAAACAATAGACCACGATTCGATCCATACAGCCACGGTTAATGTTGGCAATACGCTCGTTCACACAATATCGTAAAAGGGATAAAAATGTAAGTATAATGCGGTTTCCGGGTACACGAGGCATGAGTCAGTACACCTTGACATGAGCGTGTCAACCGACTTAACCCTTTAAAGGGGAAACAAAATGGATTGGATAAGTTTGAACACTGACACGTCATACTTTTACGGTATCTTTATAGTTAAATGGGATGGCTAGAGTCCAATAAAATACATGGGAAGATCATGTTTTTCTGTATCTCGTTGCCGTGGTTACATATCCCTGAGTCACTCTTTCAAATATAAAGGCATTTGTTTTTCTTTTTTATCAGGCTAATAAGGGCCCATTTTTCAAAGGCCAATCTCGTCATCGTCATTATGTTAATAATCTAGATTATTAGTACTTTTCTAAGTAACTCTGTCAACCGAGGTGAGATGGGACAGAGTAACATAACAACAGAAAAAGTTGATCCTATGAAAATCGCGAATATTTTTTTATTAACGAGTTTTCTGTTATCATTTCTAATAACATAGTAAATTGTACTACCATTTTAATTACAGGAACCTTTCCGTGGAATTTCGAGCATACCTGAAACAAAACAAAATATTTATTAGTATTTAATAAAAATACTTACATAATATCTTTATTGAAAGATGTGTTTTCAAAATATATAAGTCCGAGGACCTGAAGTGAGGACCGTCGCCCACAAAATGAAGAAATACAATAATTATACCTAACTAGCTCCTGCCCGCGACTTCGTCCGCCTTAAATTCGTTTATCGCGGATAAGGGTAATTTTCCGGGATAAAAAGTAGCCTATGTCCTTCCCCGGGACTCAAACTATCTCCATACCAAATTTCATCCAAATCGGTTCAGTAGTTTAAGCGTGAAGAGGTAACAGACACACAGACAGACACAGTCGCATTTATAATATTATAGTATGGATGACTGCTACTTCATTACAATGAAATTAAAACACAATGCAATACAAAAAGCAGATAAGTAAACACTCATTGGAATAGCGTTTTATAGTAATCATAAAATCCGGTCGCAGCATAAAGTATCGCGCACAAATTAAGAGATGTAATTACTTACTTACAATCTCAGTTAAAATTAACAGTTTTTATCCCATTCAGTATCTTATTAACTCTTCCTTTTAAAAGCAGGAGATCACATATGTGTAAAAAAAGCTACAAGCTTACGACGTTCTTCTCCCAAGAGGGTATAAATAGGGTAACCAGGAATGCCTCCAATGGCCAGTTTAAGCTCAATTAGTTACCCCGCTTATAATCGCGGCGTTTTACTTCTTTTTCGTATAATTTAGTTGTTAGTTGTTGAATGGCTTATTAATGTTAACCTGCGTTAAGTATGCCCATTGAGACCTTTGTATGTCACATACAAAACCAAAGTCAAGTCCATTAACACGCCAGTTCCAATTTTAGCTGTAAATCTCTCTTGATAAACTGTAGAATGTAATTGACTCGAGTATTTAAATGATATTCATTTGTTTTACTGGGAACTAGGCGTAATTATCCAGTTACAGAATGCAGAATAGATTTTCGAGCTATTTTAAAGGTTCGATTCGACCAGTATACGGCACTTGTATGGCACATTAGGTAGACTCATATGCGTTGGTGATTTTCGTGTACGTATGTGCTGCTCTGTAGGTTTAAAAAAATATCCGCCGGTGGAGGCAAAATAAGGAAATCAGTGCATAATACGCTATTTTTAGTTCCGCACAAAATGTCCATGACAATGTATTGCAGTGAACTTTGGTGGAATCGCACCTAAGTCGCAAATAATAGAATAAAAGCAAGAAATTTGGACATTAAGGATGAGACAACTAACGTACACATAAACAAGAATAAAATTACATTTAGGAGACACGCACATCCATTCTGTGGCAGAACCTCAAATATTCTATAACTCATCTACTAGCAAACACATCACACTCGGGGGCTCATGCGAACATGAAGTAACGCCTGTCGCAATTTTTTTTTTTTAATTTCTTATCTTTCAGCTTAAAGTATCTCGAAGTTTTATCGATGTTTTCACTGTGATTTAAAAGTTTGGATCATATATTCCGATGGCGTCATTAAGGCTATTGTGACCGTCATGCATGATCATGTGTATGTCATAACTTGCGTTGCCCTTTGAAAGAAACCGAACAATTGTCGACAATATTAAACGATTCGATACACCGATCAGATTGAGAACATTTATCAATATGAAGACATTTGGAGAACGTGCCATAGTCGTCGAAATATAAACCTTTTTACTGTAGTCGGTTAAAAAGCTTTCATCTCACTTGGTAATATAATAATTTCCTATTCAATCAAATGACTATTATAGATTTTATTGACCGCTCTAGGCGCAGCGATTAGAGAAGTGTTTTCAACGTTTTCCATAAGTCGACCCCAGGTAATGGAAAATATATCGAGACTCCCTTTCTCGGCTGATTCAAATCAAACAGGTATTTTACAATGTTACAAATACTAACAAACAGAACCACTTAGCTTCCGGAGAGATGTTGGATCTCTGTGTTGGTTCTATCGTTTGTACAACGAGATATGTTCTGAAGAACTTTTTGAGTTGGTGCCGCCGTCACGTTTCTATCATCGCACCTCCCGCCTCAGAAACAAAGTACATCCCCACTATCTGGATGCTAGGCATTCCTAAAATACACGGGCATCACGCTAATTTTTGCCACAAACTTGTAATTTGTGGAATGGGCTTCCGCCTGAAGTGTTTCCGGGGCGCTATAATATGGGATCATTCATGAAACGAGTTAACAAGCAACGTATGGGCGATCTCTCCGGTGTTGGACATATCCATGGGCAACGATGACCACTTTCCACCAAGTGCCCGTTTGTCACATAATATATTACAAAAAAATACAGTCAGAATTATTGCAACCGGGACTTTTAAGAGATCTCGCGACCCACAGGTTGTAAAACACTGGATAAGACTAAGGTAGATCAATTAATTATTAATGGATTATTGTTTCTTTGCTTTTCCGGGAGAAAGCGTCTTGGTTAGATGCGACAATAAATTGTGCTTACATGCGCATATTCTCATGCAGTTTCCGCAAAAAAAATACGCATGGTAATATCAAACCACCACCAGACAGTATAACCCTCGACACGTGTTTCTAGTATACTTGCAACTTCATCAAATGTCTTCTGTCCCGTTGAAATTTCCATAGATCATGTCTTCAATACAAATATTCATCCCTTTATTTAACTTTTGAGTTGCATCTAACTAAACGTACAATAACATAGGTTACAAGTCTCCCTTTACGTGTCTTATGAAATAAATTCTTTCATTCTGAATCACATTTGCACATATTTGAATATCAACCGTGTATCGCGCGTCGTGATAGTACTTAACATAAAACACTTGAAACCCGAAACAAAACACGAGCGCAGCTGTCTAGACAGTGTTTTCTAGAATACCAACTGTCTGGGGTAGATAATAGATGATCAGACTGGGGTGCAACGTACGCTGTAATCTACAAAACTAATTGAAAAAGAGCGTATATACATTCTTGTTTCAAAGGCACATGTGTCGTTTCTTGATTGAAGTGTCGCACTGATACATGTTTCTGTCGCTTTTAGGATTTTTGATGTCGCTTTTGTTTGCGGTTGGGGTGCGTCACTTTCATTTTGAGATGATGATTACTGACGTAGCGTTCCCGCTTGCAAAAAACTTTCTACGAGATAGGTCGCGATAGTCTTACATACAAAAGCTTGCAACGGGATATGAATATGAAAATAAGTAGAAACATTTTTCCAGCCTGGATCACCAGTATTTAGTCTGGACTTACTATTTGTACTAGTAATCTATGAATTTCCTTCGTGCTTGCGTTAAGGGAATTATACTTGCTGTTAAACAGCAATAAACTATAGTTAATTGCGCTTCACCCGTTCAGATAATACCAATTGAATTATGGCAGTTGGTATTACGTCTTGTGTGGATGTTGCAATTAATTTGCACAATTACATTCCGGTACGTTGTATCCTTTATGGGTTAGCCGACATAACACAGATAGCGCTAATGCGAACCGATTGGCATTTAATGTGCGTGGGCGCATGCATATCAAGCAGCTACTGTCATGTCGGAAGGCACAAAGACAACTTGATTATCAAGTAATTAGAATTTCAATAAATTAAGACAATAATTGAGCTAACGATGAGGAATCTCTTGTGTGAATATTTTGCTACGTATGTATGGACATTACATACATACATATCAAGAGATAATCTTACACAAATTGATCAAATCAAAACTTAATGGTTGGTTTGTAGAAAGAGAATTTGTAGTAGATTGTAGTGGCTAACGTGTTAGACGTAATAAGACCATTCAATGTTGTTTTTTTTATTTTAACCCTGTTGATCCTAGTAACTATTTTTGAAAAAATATAGTGGGACTCCAACCGTTCGACCCTCAAAGAGTTTTTTTTTATGTAAGATAGGTATTTGACTTCAATCTTCCCTGTTGGTAAGCGACGATGAAGCCGACGATGGAGCATGCTTACCTAGATAGTGTCTATTCACTCTCGTCTTGAAGAGATCCAAGTTATATTATTCCAGGAAAAGAAAAAAGAGTGGTTGGTCTTCACCCGCAAATACTCAACGATCTGCTCAGCTTTCGTCAAGTAACGCAGTTGCTAAGAACACTCGACGAAGTTACCTTTTAGACAAAAAAAATGGTCGCCATGGTCGTTCAGGGCTTCATGGTACTCAGTTTCTCTGTGCCTGTATGTAGCCATGGTCATTCAGGTCTTCAAGGTAAGCAGTTTCTCTGACCCTGTAAGGAGCCATGGTCTTTCAGGGCTTCAGGGTAGGAAGTTTCTCTGTGCCTGTATAGAGCCATGGTCGTTCAGGGCTTCAGGGTCGGCAGTTTCTCTGTGCCTGCATAGAGCCATGGTCGTTCATGTCTTCAGGGTAGGCAGTTTCTCTGTGCCTGCATAAAGCCATGGTCGTTCAGGGCTTCAGGGTAGGCAGTTTCTCTGTGCCTGTAGAGAGCCATGGTCGTTCAGGGTAGGCACAAGCAGTGCCTTTGTACCTATCTATATGGACCGCACGCCACTGCCACAGACAGACACACAGTTCCACACGTCAAACTTATGACACCCCTCACTTCGGGGGTTAGACAGGTACTTTAGTTGTAGGTTAATGACGTTTGTAAAAGTAATTAACCCTCATAAAGCATTTTTTTTTACTTACTGCAGGGCAAAGGCTGTACTTCTGCTGCCTCCTTCTATTTTCCACTTGACTCTATTATTTGTATGATTCCGCCAATCTTTGAGGAATGCGTCCAGATCATCCCGTGGCGTGCGCATTGTAAAGTACGAATCCTCATAAGAGATGACACAACACTTGCCTGACGTGCACTTCACGCACACGCATCCGGTGTGGCTCGGCCTTTATGGTCTGCCTCGCGTCATAAAGCATTCAAAGAAAAAAATACATTAAGATAGTTGACAAGATTAGTTTGCCATAATAAAAATTATAGACCTGCAATTAAGCTACAAAAACCTTCTAACTTCATATATGTAATGGTCAGATTTCTAACTGTCCGTCCATTTTACTGCCTGACAAACTAACAATAAAAAATCTATTTGAGCTTGTTTTATATATTTTATGTTAAACACTCGGTTGCGTAAATCTACTGCTTTTCATTATCGTATGTCACCGATATGGAGCCTCAAATATATACTCTATTTATTGCTTATCCAAGCTCATGTTCTAATGGTAGTTGTGATGGGATAAGAGGTTGTGAAAGAAGTTGTGGGCTCGTTTATTCTGGCGCCAGCTGATGCAATTAATGCATGTCTGCAGTCGCATGTAAATTAGCTTTATAACGCGGACAGAGAACTCATATCTATACCATACTAGCTTCTGCCCGCGACTTCGTCCGCCTTAAATTCGTTTATCGCGGATAAGGGTATTTTTCCGGGATAAAAGTAGCCTATGTCCGTCCCCAGGACTCAAACTATCTCCATACCAAATTTCATCCAAATCGGTTCAGTGGTTTAAGCGTGAAGAGGTAACAGACAGACAGACAGACAGACAGACGGACAGACACACTTTCGCATTTATAATATTAGTATGGATATGGATTATTAGTTGTAAAATGTAATGTCAGACTTTAATATTAGTTATAAATATGTATGTATGTATGTAAACACTTTATTGTACTAGTAACCAGTTACAAAAGCAATAAACTTAAAAGATATAAGTACAAAGGCGAACTTATCCCTATTAGGGATCTCTTCCAGTTAACCTTTGAACAAGTGAGTGAAGATATAAGGAAGATAGACAAACTAACACCATATACAAATTATATGTATTGGAATAAAAAATATAAATAAATAAATAAATAGATATATATCTACATAATATATAACAAAATAAAATATAACAATAATATTTAATAAATATAAATAATATTCAACCATTTTACAAATCACTGGAAAGCCACAACTTATTCAATAACAAATATTTTCATAAAAGTAAGTGAAACTAATGTGGCATGCACGGACATTTCTCTATACTGTTTATAAAGTTGTAAAAATGAAGTGTCTGTACATTGAATGTGAAAATGTTTTCAAACAACAAGTGATTCGGACTATTTAAAGGCCACTGAATAGAATTTTTTTTTTGGATTTTTTGTATGTTGGTATGTGTCGTTGTGGCTTCATCACGCTAAAACGGCTAAACAGTTGTTTTTATTTGGAACACGGGTAGATTGACATTCACAGATGGCTATATGATACTTTTTACCTCACCGTGACCTTCAAATCCTATATCACTTATTTTTTGAAAATATCTCTAATATACGCACATTTTAATTTCACAGCTTTATAAAAGAAAAGATGATTGATAAATACCACGCCCAACTGGCATTTATGGTACTTACCATAACCACTAGGTCGCGACACCAACACTCTATAACGGTGTCTGTCATAATGAACTCGTAAATTTAAGAAAATACAATACTGGCATGCAATAAAAGTGTCGAGCGACCACTTGCGCCCACGCATCTTCTGAATGGCTCAATACTGTTTTGCTAATCAAAACCGATGTATGCGTCGTTCAGTGTCCTATGAAAGTAAGACCTTTTAGTTCTAGCAGAGTGGATAGATGCTCAAATAGCATATGGATTTGAGACATGTTTTGCTTTCTGCAAAAAATTTCAAGAGGATTGGTATTTTGTCGCAGTAATGGAACATTTCGGAGTCAATTTGTAAGTGTCAAACTTATAAAAGTGACATATTACATTAAGGGGCGTTTCATGGGTTTTGTTGTGTATGTCCCAGTAATGGTGAAAATAGCTTTCTAAACGTCGTATATATGTTAGTTCAGTTTCCATTGACCCCTTTCTCGCATTCCAAAATTTGAATATATTTTCCTGTATTTAATAAAGAACGAATTTTACAAAGAGGTCTATAAAATTAAAGATTGCGTATTTCGTCTCTCAATATACCTTCAATAGACTGAAAACCTATTTTATCCCGAAAAAATGCAAGTTTCCCGAGCGATATACGAAGGGCGAAGACACTACGATACAATCCTAGTGAATTAATAAATGCTTAGAAGTGAATAACGAAATGTGATATAAATGTTCTGTATATATGGGTAATAATTTAGTTTATCAACACCATACAGTAAACAACTAAAATAGCAAACAATCTTTTGTATACAAGGTAATTCATTCATATTATGTCGAATCTCATTTAAGTCGCAATATCTTTGTTTCGGATTCGATTTCAGTAAATATTATTCGCATTTATAAAATGTCTGAGATGAAACCAGACATTAAACTTAAAGGTATAATAAACGCCATTAAAATTCTCCAAAAAACAAAGCAAGTGGAAAACTTAAACATAATCGTAATCCGGACACCATTAATATGATGAGGTACATTCTTGAGTCTTAAAACCAGTGTAAATATAGAAAAAAACCTGAATATTCGTCCATGAATCACTTCGCACGTCGTTCGCTACTATTTCATTGACGACAGTAGCATTAATATTACATTATTAAACCAAAACGAGAGGACCAATTTACAAATAAACCATTATCACGCACCAAAGGCGCCTTCGAACACGGTCCACTAAAAAGAGATGTATCTACTTTGGGACCTTATTACAAGACAATAAGTTGAAAAAATGCATCCATCTCTTTGTATTCGACTGTACAAGTCGTCCATTTTATTACTATTAACCAACTTGAAGAGAACTTTTAATTAATATCTTCCTGGATTTCACGCGTCTCAATTCATTTGTTTACATATAATTAAGTCGGATTTTTTTATCATACGTAGTGAGGTGTTGTCGAACGACGCCATTGAATCGTAAAGGAATAAAAGGCTCATATTTTGAAAAATGTCGGGCTTGCGCATTCAGCATAAGAATCATATGATGCCTATGCCAGTTGGTAATAACACTGGATTTTTAAGATTCCGTCTATTAAGATCTGTTTCTATTGCAGTCATCGTGTTGAAAGGATACTTTTTTTGCGACAAACTATTTTTCCTAAACTGCCTCAGTTCCCAACTATTGCATTTCTCAACTCTCCAGAAAAAAACCAAGTTAATTAATTAATATAAAGGGACATTTTAGTATTATTATAGTCCCATGGTAAACTCAATAAGCCTTGTGTTATGAGTACTAGACGATGATAGATTTAATAGATATAATACTTATAACTCTTATAAGTATACATAGTAAACAGCCAAGACTCAGGAACAAATGTTCATGCTCGTCACAAAAATATTTGCTCTTATCGGGATTTGAACCCAGGACCGTCAGCTCCCAGGCAGGGTTGCTACCGCTGAGCTAAACCGGTCGTTAATAAGGTATTTGATGACGGTTCAAATCCCTAGGCCAAAAGCTCTGTGTATGCCACTGCACGGACTCTAATCCCGGTAAGGACCGGTAATCCATCTACTTCTCTACTACTACGTTTCTGAAACAATGTATCTTTTTACTGCTGTAATCTTTGGAACTGCTTGATCTTATCTATCAATGACTGATAAACTTCAAGCAAAAAAGTCGGCAGTAATTGCGTTTTTTCTAAGTGACAAGTCACGCGGATCGCGGACCCGGCTGACCCCTGACTAACGGCGGAGAATTACGAATGCTTGTATCATCAGTTCAAGGCTTACGTATGTCCAAATATATTTGGGTGCTCTACTTTTTTATTGGGGTTCCCGTACCCAAAGGGTAAAACGGGACTCTATTACTAAGACTCCGCTGTTCGTCTGTCTGTCCGTCTATCACCAGGCTGTATCTCATGAACCGTGATAGCTAGACAGTTGAAATTTCACAGATGATGTATTTTGAATGGAACCGGCAGGAACTGTATCCTAATAACCTTATAGCATTAATCCACTGAACATGGCATACGGACACATCTGCCAAGAGTAGACAAATGTCAGGTCGGTCTGTACGATAAATTGTCAGTGTACTTGTTTTTTTTTTGTTTGTAGGTGTTTTTTTTTATATTTTGCTTGCGTTTATAGCAATAGGAATATTTCCGTCGTGTGCTTACTGTACGTGTTTACCTCGTCGCCCAAAAACCACAAGAAAAAATTGTTCGGTAATGATACCTACGGACTGCCGTCTCTAGTGATTAAAAGCTCTAAGGTATAGATAGATAACATCGATACTTAGTTTCTTAAGAAAACCTATGTTTTGTCACAAAGTTCTCACAAACAGAGACAGGAAACTAGTAGCAATTTTATTCCGTAGAATCATGAAAATCCTAATTTATTACAATGGCCGTATCGCCTTTGATCCCTAATCAAGTTTTATATCCGTCTAATGCGAATAAGTTTCATATAAATTCATGTTTATAAGTAACGGTTATAAAATTCAAATCCAACGTATTCGAACGACCGTTAGGCGCCTGTTATGTTAATGGCGTAAACAAAAGACTGCCGGCCTTGAAGTTGACAATTTGGGCAATTATTGGCTAATCTGGTGACTATTTCGACTCATATCTTTTGTAAGTGTTCTGGTTCTGTCTAGTTTATTTTTGTTTTAAAAGTTTTCATACCTACGTGTTTTGTTTGAAGCGTATGTTTGTACTAAATAATTGATGGATTCAGACTACATATTAGAATAATGAATTCCGCAGAATAGCAAAGGATATATAATCCATTAATCTATCCGTGTTCTGACTAATGGTAACGTTATCTGTGATACTTTCTGATTTGTCTGCTGATTTCTTGCGATGGATCTAAGATTTCGACAGCTTGTGGAACAGTTTCATATCAGTTCTCATGAAAAAAAAAATGTTATTTGAACAAGATAAATCTTGAAAATGTTACCTTTTGATTGTTTGGTCACGTTGATTGGATGAATGAAAGGTGATTAACGAAAATTATAAATGAAGTGAGTGTGATCGGAAATATTGGAAGACGAAGACCTAGGAGGACATTCCTAGACTAAAGAGAGGACCTTTTAAAGAAGGGCTAAGCTTGGTCAGGAGTATTCTAAACCGACAAGCACAAGCATGTACAAGGAATTTAATGAAATTTGCCAAAACGAAAGAAATGCAAATCTCGTAGCAAGTGGATAGAAGTCGCCTATGCCTATGGGAAAGAGGCGTATTTCTATGTATTTATGTATAAATCTAACGTAATTTGTGTAACCATGTAACAACAAAATACCTTAACCTCTATGTAAGTATTGTAATGAATATGATTAGTTTACGAACCGTTAAATCTTTCGGAAATGTAAAGCACATTTTCGCTAAACCCCTACATCGCACTGGGCCTTAAACACACTACACGCCAAATGTGTTTGTCCATCAAACAGGGGCACTGGAGAGGGCAAACAGATCGACTTTTGGCAGCCGTATACAATGGGCCCGTTACTGGGAACAATGAACTTTTATAACATCGCAGGGTATTAAAGGGATATATGAGCTCTTATATCTGGCACGTGCCAGTTCATAAAGTGCTTGAAAATATTTACATTTTATCATCATCATAGTTTGCCACAGACGGATAGACGATATTAAACAATTGGTAACTAATAGCAGAATAAGCACGCATGTTTTTTCCTGGATCTTGGATATTTTCTATGTATTTAAGCATTATCATTTTATCTATATATTTTATATAGATTTGTGTTAGATAGTCCCTGTGTTATTTATTTATTATTGTATTTATATTTATTTTCTAGTTTCTCATACAGCTGCAAGCTGTAACGTACATAGTGGGTACTTTTACTGCCTTGTGTAATATATTAGTTTTTATTATTTGAACGCCCCCTGTATTATTTATTTATTATTATATTTATATTTATTTTCCAGTTGCTCTTATAGCTGCAAGCTGTAACGTACACAATAGGTACTTTACTGCCTTGTGTAATACATTACTTTGTGCAGTCTGTCCCTTTATAGTTTCATTAGTAGGTACTTCATTGTGTTTTATTAAATAACCAAATAAATTAAGGAAAGCGGCTATTTTCTTATTGTTCCAACTTCCTAAACTGGTAATAAGTACGGCGTTTTCCAAGTGTTCTAAATTTTGAAATTGTCACATTATTGTACGGATGATTTTTTATTTAAATGATCGACGCAATTGAGCAATATTTTTCCGGACAACATTTTGGGACACTTTTTCTCTTGAATGAGATTCGGAAGTGAAGGTTTCGCTCAAGATTTTTTTTGTAATCGCCCAGTAACTCTATCTTTCTATATTGATAAACTTCGTCAGAGGAGGAGAAAAAACTCATAACCATTTGTCTCTTTTCAGCGTAGTCGAGTAAAAAGTATCCTATAACCATTTGTGCATGCCAATTACGCGGGTACCAAAAATAGTTGAAATCCGTTTAGCCGTTTTGGCGTGATGAAACCACGACACATACAAACATTTTTTTCGATTCTGTATCATTCAAATAGTCCGCTGTGTCACTTATTTTTTGAGTATATACAGACATTTTATTTTTACAGCTTTATAAAAGTACAGATATCCTTATGCTTACTATATTATAAACGTGAAAGTATGTATGTACGTTCCACTATTGCGCTAAAACTACACAACAGATTTGCGTAAAACTCTTCAGTAATATAGCTTAGATATCAGAATAGGACATAGGCTACAATTTTCGATGATACGAGTATTCATACATAAAATGGGTTTTTTAACAATAAATGAAAAACCCCGAGTTTCAAATCAAATCAAATCAAAATATTCTTTATTCAAGTAGGCCTAGTTACAAGCACTTTTGAAATGTCAGTTACATGAGAGTGAATGTTTGCTGGGAGAAATACAATATGATCCAACATTTGCTGCAAGGATTAGGGAAACCCAGAAAAACCTAATCAGATCATTTAACTTAAGTGTAATATTATTGATAAAATCATCATTTTAAAAATTAAAATAATCAATAAGATAAATCCCAAAAGGATTGTCAATAAAAAATAAATAATCTAGAATGTGTCTAGAATAAAATTCTAAATGTCAGAGTATATAAAACAATTAAGATTAAAATAATAATAATACCTTAGGTATTCGTTAAAATAATTATTCATATACCTACATGACGCTATAATTTACATTAATCCCACGCGGCTTCATCATTCATGTAGTCTTGTGTGCTATAATAAGCTTTAGAAAATAATTTTCGTTTCACAATAATTTTGAATTTACCAATAGACAACTCAGTTATGCCGCTAGGAAGTTTATTATAAAATCTCACACAGTTACCCATGAATGATCTCCTTATTTTATGGAGCCTAGTAGCAGGCACTGCGAGCTTATGCTTATTTCTAGTATTAATCTTATGTATTGTATTGTATTGTATTGTAAACACTTTATTGTACATAAAAACAATAAAACAAAGAAATTAAAGTAACATATTTGTACAAAGGCGAACTTATCCCTTTAAGGGATCTCTTCCAGTTAACCTTAGAGCAAATGAAAGAAAAGAGTAAACATCAACGCAGATAAACAAACCAACAAGTTAATATGCACAATGACATTAAAACTTAAAAGCTAAAGTATATCACAGTTCTTCTTAAAGTCGGTAATATTTTTATGTACATACATAATATTCTCATAAATGTATTGACAATGCACTGTCATTATATAAATGTCCTTAAACTTATCTCTAAGCGAGTCTCTATAGTTCATTTTATATATCGCACGAACAGCCCGTTTTGTTCATCGTGACATTTTTATTGCGAAGAATTAAATAAACAAACAGTTGCTAGGAAACCAATTTGACAAGTTAGTATCTATTTGTGTAATCTTTATATTATAAACGTGAATGTTTGTGAGAATGCACGATACGCTCTGGTACGCAAAAACTACATAAAAGATTTGCGTAAAATTCTGCATTAATAAAAGGGGTTTTTTAACAATAAATGGAAAAACATGACATTTGTACATAGTGACATTTTAGAGAGAGAGACAGAGCTAGAGAGAGGGAGGGAGGGTGGGTGGGAGAGACAAAAAATTAGTGGCGTAGTAAAATAATTATGACGTCGGTTTTCTTAGGACGGCGGTAGTACGTAAAATTATCAGACTACCATTTTTTATTGCTTTGCCTTAAAATACTATCCTTTTGAAATCCCAAGGGAACTAAACACTTTATTTTGTCTGTGAACTCTAGAACATTTTATTTGGTCCAGTGTCGGGAACTTCGCCTATTTCTTCTTCTCGTATGTAAATAATGTACACCGTAATGTTCCCTAGACCAACCAGAACTAACCCCATGTTGGGCGCCAACGTCACCCCAGCACTACAGCCCCAAAGCACGTGTCTGGCACACGCTCGCTGCACTCAAATACCTCTGTTTATACTTCACATTCGCTACACAGTTTTAATTTTCACGTCCAGCAACCCTCTTTACTCTACCATTGTTTATCAAGGCGTAACTGCGCTGATTTATCTTCTCAAATAAGCCCTTTTATTGTAATAACACCGCCACGTGGCAACGGACTGTGTCTGCAATTTTAAGCACGGGAGCTACTGAATTGACACTAATTGCATATAAATTATCAGTAATGCGATTTCCGAACGTGACGTTTAATTATGTTTTTAATAAGATTTAGTGACGGGTATAAAATTAATTATCGAACAAAGGAAAACTTTCCCATTAATATTTGGATAGTGTTTGTGTGAAGAGATGAGCATAAATGTTTGTTTCGGAGCCATGGATGTTTTCTATGTATTTAAGTATTATATTTATGTATATAATTATGTCTATCGTCGCCTGCTACCCATAGTACAAAGTTTGCTTAGTTTGCGACTTCGTCATCTCGAAATCGGACCGTAATTTTGGGGAACGAGCGAATTTTTTACAATTTAAATTGTTGGATGACTTCGTCCGAGGGTATAGCCCTTTTCAAAACCATTTTATAGAAAATATATATCTAGAAAGTTTGCATTTTACGACCAAAGTCACGGTCTGCGACCATGCTAGCAAATTAATAACTTTATGTATATGACTGATATCTGTCAAAATGAAAAGCAACGTTATCCGCAATGTCGTTAATATGGACAATAAAGTGATGTATAATTATAGCGAGGCGTCAAGGAAATAATTAGACATAAATATTGTTATTTATTAACATGGTATTATCTCTATTGTACTACATTTATTATTTATAGAGTAGTAAAGCACATCTTATAATTAAAGCGGGGAGGATCCCAGACTGATCCATATAAGGGGAATACATACTTAGCTATTGTTGTTTTGTTCTTTGTTCCCAGTTCTAGCTTAAGGCATTTGTCGCACCGGTAACGAGGAAGCGATTAGCTATCGACTATTTTCTCGCTCAAGGAACGAACAATGAGACCGATCCCGTGACAATAAAAGAGATATGCATATTAATGGTTGATCGCTACTAGTTCACACTGCCGGCGAGAACTCTGTTGCCACTAGTTTGTGCGACAAAGGCTATCAAAGATAAAACTCGCTCAGCGATGCTCGCTTGGCCGTCAGAACTCGCGCCAAGAGAGTCAGCCATTATTGTATGTACTAATCTCTATATTTCTTTCCTTCCCGAGCGAGTGTCAAGTTATCGCAAGTCGCACTCCACTCGTACACTTGCTCATTAGCCCTGCGACAAAGCTATCGGAACTGCACACTCGCTTCTCGCTGCTTGCCAACTCGTATCTAGTTACTAGCTATACTCGCTTCTCGTTCATCGTCGGCGGTGGGACGAGAGCCTATGTTTGTTTTCTTTCCGAGCGAGTGATGCAAGTAATCCCGTCGTACTCGTACACTCGCTCATAGCATAGCCCAGCGAAAAAACTATCAGAAATACACACTCACTACTCGCCCACTTGTATCTAGTTACTAGCTATACTCGCTTCTCGTTCATCGTCGGCGGTGGGACAAGAGCCTATGTTTGTTTTCTTTCCGAGCGAGTGATGCAAGTAATCCCGTCGTACTCGTACACTCGCTCATAGCATAGCCCAGCGAAAAAACTATCGGAAATACACACTCACTACTCGCCCACTTGTATCTAGTTTCTAGCTATACTCGCTTCTTGTTCATCGTTGCAGCATCTAAGCCTCTCGTGAGAGGTATGATTTGTTATAAAAGAATGTATCCTGCGTGACGCCAACTACGATCAGAAGGGATAAGTCTGAAGGGAACGCAGTTTGCCACTATTTGTATTGTTCCAGGTAGAAGTGTCGGGATATTTGCCACAGAGAATAAACTTAACAGAGAGTGCACGGTACCTTAATATACAATGAGGAAATTTTAAATCCAATATCATAGAATGTTTACATTGGACAAAATAATTACATTTCGATTTTCAGCTTTTTGGATGAGTGCATACGTTTAAACAGACGGATTTTTTTTCTGAAGTCAAAGAACTTTGCCAGCCTAAACGGTAGCAATAAAATATAAATAATGTATGACCATATATAGTTTCAGTCTAAATATGTGCGTGTGTGTATAGGATGCGCCAGCGCATGCATTATTAATGTCAGCGGCCGTATCTCCACTCCTTACACTAATGGGCCACGTGCTTCGATATAGACCAGCGGTTCTCAAACTTTTGGAACCCTTTTATAAAAGGAAAAAAAAAAAACCGGAGCCCTAAAACAACCAAATCTTCTTTATTTTTATTCGTTATTAATGTCGGTGGCAATATTATTGAATTTACCTTATCAACGCACTATGTAAATCTAATTAAACGATGCAAGATAATATTCAGAAACATGTAACTCGCATACTCTGAGTATCGCTATGTATTGTATGACAAAATAAATAGATTCATAACTGCTTTTGTACAGGTATTCACACTAGACAAGAAGACACTCAGAATTGCGCGGTTCGCATACCATAAAAATTAAACCACATTCCTGCAGTGACTTCAATACGGCCACATCTCAATATGTCGAGAAATCACGTGTTAGTGAAATCAAGTGATAGTGAAATGGGTGACATTAAAAAGGTTCTAAATCCTGTACGTTTAAGTAAATAGCGTTAAATGCATCTAATAAAAAAAATAAGATCGTTAATTAATGTTTTCCAAACACGAATCACTGAACGTCAATTATAATTTTTTGTCCCAGGCTTAATGAATCGTTTTCTGCACAAATTATATTAACAACCACACATAAGAAACAAAAATTATAAGTTGTTGTTGTTTGTTTTTATATGTGTATATAAATATATATAATTTACAGTCAGCAATAAACCATAGTTAACATATGACATTTTAGTAATAATGCATAGTAACAGACTTGTAGCGCCATACAAAAAGTATCAGAGTGAATACTAAATTTCATAATGACCCTAAGATATTTCTTGTTCAATTTAATCCGAATTGTTTGCCTGTGTTATGGTACTTCCAGGATAGGATCGTGTGCTCTATACGAGCGCTCTTAGCCTTAAGGGCTTTGAGGGTTGTGTAAGTAACGCTAATGCGTTTGGTTGCCGCAGTTATAAATATGACGTATCGCGCGTGCGCCCGCGCCGCGTTTAGTGCGCTTAATGGAAGGCCCGTCTATTTTTAAATTGACAACTAGATTAGGTTTAATACTTTATTTTATACTATAGCGGTTTGAGTACAGTCAACAACAAATAGTTTGTGATATCTTCACACGTCTTTGAGCCTATATAGTAATAAGGATGTGTTGCGATATATTTGGCGCTTTGGATGTTACATGCTATTTGATGCTGACTATACATAAACTCCACTCTGATGGGTCTAACGCCATACTATTTACTATGCCTGACGATTAATCAAAAATCATATTGCATTGAAAAAAAAATTAGAAAATTTAGTCCCGTTTTTTAACCGACTCCCAAAAAGGAGGAGGTTCTCAATTCGGAATTTCGGCTGCAGTTAGAAATTTTTTTTTTCCTATCTGCAGTCTCCTTTTTCGGTCGTCTATTCTTCTATCCACAGACGTCCAGTATTATATACAGTATATAGTAAGCAAAAAATATTTTCCAGAATCTTTTAGCATAATTGGTTCTTCTGGCACTGTACGCGTGTTAGTAGATACTGTACTGCACTCATTCACGCTCACGCGTCTCAGTCACAGTCACACTACACACTTATCGTACGTTATTCTCGAAATATAGTTATAAAGACAATTTTGAGAAACATTTACAAAGCGTTGTCCTCATCCCTATTAAACGCTTCTTTCATTTGTAACTGAATTTATGTCGTTACTCTTCAAACTTTGTGTTGTTACAAGTACCCTTGGTAAATAAAGTTTGAGCAAAACATCTGCATCACTACGTTTACGAAAAATTGCAACGTTTTCGATATGAAATCCCGATCCAGCCAGTTCCGTCCGTCCTTCGCGCAGCCGCGGCCTTGGGCCCGCGCACCTATAAATAGCGCCGCCCTTGAGACCTCGAACAGGATTTATCGAGCTGCGCCGGAGCTATAAAATACGCCGGAGGATAGTCTCGTGTCCATGGCAACGTATAAATCGCGGTTATGAGAGATTATACTCTTAGGGTTTTGGATAAGCAATTTTTGAGTAAACAGTTGTTAGAATTCGTTTGAAACATCCTTGTAAGGAACTCAAACCAAACGCAATACTTGATGTAATTAACTCAGTATTTTCAATCTATGCATTGTGACCCTTTAGGGGGTTGAATATTGAGTCAGAATTAATGTCGATCCATTGATAGACATTAATTCTGACTCAATATTTGTACCATTTTAAAACACTTGTTTGAATCAGCGCAGAATAGGCGGTCGAGAAACATTTTTCCATTAAAGGTCATATAAAAGGTTTAAACACTGATGTAATCAAACAGAAATAAACGGATATGATACAAAATGTATTGCTTCTACAAGTATTTACAATCCTTACTGGCTTACATGCGCAATTGATATTCACAACTACGAATGCTGATATGACAAATCTGCCGCGATATTGTTTATTTATGTCACTGTTGTTGTTTAGTTCTAACATTACATAAATACATGAATAAACTCATCATATCTGTACAGTATTATTACACTGAAATGCTTACGGAAGTCACGCTCATACGCATGAACCCAATTGGCGTAATTCGCGCAATCCCGAAAACGAGCACACGTGCGCCTCGGCCGACATCCGTCAACGATAATGCACGTGACATAATATGACAGTCGTAATGCATCTGCTTTACGGCGCAGACACTTAAGCGCTACCGAGACGGTCAATATTTATGATCAATCTTTACCTGAATCACAGAATGTTATAATTGCTGTTTTTATTTTGGGTGATCATAGAGAATGCTGAGTACAAAGATGGAGATGACTATAAATCTAAGGGACCCAGCTCGCTATTAAGACGTTAAGAAATTTTATTGAATGCTTTATTCTGTTCATCATGTGGACGATGCGATAGACTTTACTTAGTGTCTTAAAATAATTTGATTAATCTTATGTATTGTATTACAGAATCACTACTAGTCACTATTATGTAGCTGCTACGTATAGCAGTTATATAAATATTTTATAAGTTTTTTTTAATAATCAAGGACAGTCATTTAACTCTCGCGGAATGTGTCATTTTAATATTAAATTGAAGTATCCGAATGATGTTAAGGTCAACTGGTTTGAGGAAACTATGCAGAATACTAGAATAGCTTTAGTGATTTATTTCGAAACACTAGGCAATGGCTGACAACATTTCACCAACATCTGTGTGTGTTATCTACTTACATATACTATTGTAAATTTTAGAAATGAATTGTCTGTTCATGGATAATATACTCGTAAATAAATAAGTGAATTGGAGTATTCGAAGGTCACTGTTTGTTTTTAAATCTATGTATGTGTCTTTTTGGCCTCACGAATTCTAAACGGTTGGACGCATTTCAAGCACTTTTGGTATAAGGATATTTGAGGATGGTTATAGAATACTTTGTACCCGACTACACTCAAGTAAAAAAATATGGTTACATGACATTTTTCTCAGCTGCAACGAAAATTGAGAATATTATTGAAAGCGTCTGACCACCTTAAGAGTTGTAAGTAATAATGACCGTGTGTTCATATTTGTGAATTTCGTGCGATAATATTGCCTAACGAGTGACGCAAGTTCTTGGTTAGTGTTGATTTTGGAATACAAGTGTTGTTCCAGGTTGATTAATGATCTTTGTGTGCTTACTCTTCGCGGAACAAGTATGTAATTCAAGTACCATCGAGTGTTGAGAATTAGGTACGGATCGAGGACAAACATGTCTAATTTCAGAATGTGATCAAACAAGTTTTCTTTCAGTACATTATATATAATTTACATCTATATCGAAACTATGAAAACCTTACTGTTCTTCTTATGTTCATGAGATCGATTCACTTTATTTTAGAAAAAAACTGTGGAGTCGCCAATGTTACTCAACATTCAATTTTCAACAACAACTCTATTTTCTATAAAGAACGTCCAAAAAATGTAATCGAAGGTCGCCCACAAAATAATTTGTCGACACAAACAGGAATTTTCTACCACCTCCGTTCTAGTTCTTCTTTAACTTATGGACAGGCACAAGCAAGATCCTTTTCATTTACCAAAAAAAACGGACTAGTATTCAAATGTTTTTAGTAGTTCACGTGTGTATTTCCTGCCGCCGTAGTCGTCTCACGTACTGCAACTATTCTAGATTCATGTTAAAATCGTGCCAGTACAATTTGGAAGCAATGTAACATGTCTAACCCGATCTCCGTAACTTCATTAGTTACGTTCACAGAACCACGTCGTGTTCGACATTGACCCCCTTCGTTTCCACCGATCCTCATTCGCGGTTTTCCTGGTATTGCATTGTCATAATTATACGTATTAATGATTCTGGCGAGGCCTCGGGCTGAAAGATCTAAGATAATGTCAGAGAAGAACGCAAAATGTTCTAATTAATCATATTGTTAAATGTAATATTGAAGAAAGAAAACCATGAGTAATGATACCAATAGTGGTAAGTTCTTATTCCTACACCAGGAAGTTTATTTCAAAACTACTTGCCCACAGAAGCGCTCAAAAGGTAATGATAAGCTACCGCGATTCATTCAAAAAGTATTCCGTAAAAGAAAACTACTGTTTTCTGGACCTGAAAGCTCAAAATCAAACGGCAAATATAGCAGCACCGGTATCAAACAACTTTAAAAGCGACTAAAACGTTTTTCACATTAAGTTGGCAACGATGCCATAACTTACGGGCGTCAAAGCGGTTCCCTTTGGCGTGTTCGGCGAAACGCATTAAAATTCGCTTGATGCTCACAAAAAGCGGCGGAGGAGACAGGCGTTTATGCTCCTTTCACCCTTTATGTAGAATAACATGCATAGATAGATATTCATTTCTTACTGGCGGTAAGAGGCGGACATTCACTGGCGGTGGAGGTTTTACAGTTCTGTCGAGGCGCTCAGCCCGTAGTTTCGCAATCTCTTCCAAACCCAAATTCTCGTCTCTTTCTACCCTGTCCCAACTCGGATCGAACTGGTTCCACTTCAACCTCCCTCCGCAGTCTTTGTGCCTTGCTGCACTGTGTCCCACCCCAACTCTAAGTGTCCGTGGTACTTCCATTTGTGGGTTTGCGCTTCCCCCACTGAATCCAAATACTGGTAAGGAGGCCGTCAGAGCTATTCAGACACTGGACTCTAACAAAAAACGAAATTTCAAATCTTACCTCATATTTCGTACACGGATTCCTGAACCGTCCGTGCATTCGTAACATTTTTGAACGACCTACTCATCTGCCACTCACATCCTGATGTGGAGTTAAGTAGTCCAGTAGTAGTCTAGTCCAGTAGTAGTAGTAGTAGTCCAGTTAAGTAGTCTATTCTCTGGGATAAACTAGAAAATAAAATCATTTCCACTTCACGTATATTTCAACAACAAAAAAAAAACATGCTATTTTAGTACTTTGTCGGCATGATTAATATTGACATGCCTAATTTCTTGCTAAACGCCACGAGGTTCCCAAAATAATACAGATTACGTGTAAAATAACAAAGGGATCGTAAAAACTTTACGCTGACTTCTTCTTGCAATAGGTACGTTGTTTTTTAGCTTCGACTCTTTATAAGAAGTTTCTTTTTCGCTTTCATTTCACTTGTTTGTTTGTTTGTTTAAAACATATTAGAAGCCAAATTACCTTCTTACCTTGTATTAAAATTATTTTAAATTAAATACAATTGATTCGCAATTAATATTCAACCACCATAGAAAATTATCTTGAAACAATGATACAAAACGGCAGTCGGTTATTTTGTAATAAAATTTAAAAGCAACGCTTCATCGCAGCATAATAATAAGTTATAAAATTAACAAAAAACTAACCACTCTCGAGTATTACAGTGCAATCTGAGCAATAAACTTATGCAATAACTAAAACTTTACAATGCCTAAACACTGCCACAGGAGCTATAAAAGCAGACCCTATAGCAACACTAAAATGAAAAGGGCGTATTTTTGCATTAATTTCTATGGCGTTTACATCCTTTTTTTTAAACCGAAGCGGTATAGAAGATCATTATTCCGTGTTGCCATTGAAACAATGTTAACGGCCTAACGCTTAGAACACACCGCGGGGTGCGATCGAATCCCACGGGATAGGGACGATGGTGGGAATATAAATGGGGAATCGAAATACTAAAACAATTCCAAATAAATAAAATAAAATAAAAATAAAATAAAAATAAAATTCGTATGTCATAATCGTAATTACTTGATAAGATTGATCTTGGCCCCAATCATATAGGAAGCATCGAAGTTGGAAAACTTTGAAATGCGCCAGTTCTATTAATGGACCTTGGCGATATAATAGCGGATGAACACTTAAAATACCTATTTTCTCATTTCGGGTCGTTTTATGTGGAACTATTACATGTTCCTCGCTAAAAAAGCCTTAAAAATTACTGTACAATGATTGAAAATAATTGACGTTAGTAGGGAATTCCACATTTTTTGTTCGAAAGAATGAGGATACGTGTCGGTTACACGTCCGAATACCACTGTTCATTGTGGGATTTATGCACTAAAAAAATCTATATATGGCTGCTAAGCTAGGCGACATTAGCAATTATCGGTTAGCTTTTGTATACCGCTAATCATTTTAATTAAGTCATTGTCTCGCTAATTGTCATTAAAATAGCACTAAAACGGTAAAAAATCGTGTAAACGCTTGTACCTACATGTACTAATTGTTAGCAGTCTACAAATTGCTACAATATTCAATTAATACCAATCTGATTGATATTATTATAAAACATGGCTAGCCTGCTTCAGGCATTTATCCCATTTGCAATTTTCTGCTGGCTTTATGTTTAATTGTCATAATCCATTGTTTTCTTTCTGACAGACCTCCTAAGCAAGAGAGAGAGCACAATACCTTATCTACAGCGATACAAACATGTGTCAACTATATGCCCTCTAGAAGACTTTTCATCACTACTCCGACATATCAAAAAATAGTGTTTAGACTAATTACAGTCAAGTGCAAAAATATCCTCTCGTAAGCGATGGGACATATTAATTGAGAAGGATTAGTCCACCCACATTTTTACACTTGACTGTACACTATAGCTGTTCCTAGCGCTCCCGCGCGAATGCCATGCCTCTCCCCCCCCCCCCCCCCCACAGGATGTCGTGGCATTCTACCGCCTAGCACACCGATCGGCCACAGATCAGCCAAAGAATGTCCAGTGCTGCACAAACGCCTACCCCAATGAATTGCACAACGACCCATCTGTGCGCCGTCCTCATCCAACGGTTTCCCATGATCTTCACCAGATCATCCATCTTCTTGGGGGCCTTCCCACGCTGCATTCTGTGCTCCTCCGAAAGACTCTCTATTCTCTAAGCGTTAGTTCCTTAAAAAAAGTAGCATAAACGTTGTACACGGCGCCTTATAACTAGGCGGGGTAAAAAGCGCAGAATTTGCAATAGCACGGCTATACGGGCAGTTTATCGGCGCGCATAACTCGTCGCCGACAGGTTTAGTAGGCAGAGGATAAAAACCAGGGGCCGTTCCTGTTGGACCTGGGAACTGCTAATGCTAATACATAGCTGGCTATCTACACCGTGACCGACAACGGCTACCCAAGCTAATTACGAGTGTGAGCCCTGATACTCGTATGGCTTACAAACCCGAACTTATTCTTAAACATGCGACAAACACAATCGAGGTGGATAGGTCCTGCGTTACAAGGATGTGTTGAAACCTAATTTAACGGCTTGTAAAACACCAAACGCCAAATAGAAGACCTCACAACGACCAGAATGGCGTTCTTGTATCAAGGGGTCAAAGATTTTGAGGATACCCTTTTGGGTGACCTTGATATAAAGATGTCAAGAATGAAAATCTCGCCCCAAATACTCTTACAATTACACCTACAACAGTTCTGGTCAGCTTTATTGTTCTAGGCACAGGGTTTTTGGCCAAGGGAGGCAGTTTTTCTGTGCCTATATGAAGCCATGATTGTTCAGAGCTTCAGGGCAGGCAGTTACTCTGTGACTAAATATATGGAGCCATGGTCATTCAGGGTAAGCAGTGCCTTTGTATATGGACCGCACGCCACTGGTTCTAGGTGTGATTCTAGTACTGAGCCAGCTAGTTTACAAGGAGTCACGAAGGTAAGGTTAACTTTGCTTGGGGCTTCTTACTGACCTAGCGAGCACGAATCTCTATTTCAACTTTGTTAAAAATGCTTACGTATGTCTGCCCGCTGGATGTCTGGCTGTTCTCCCCTACAGGTCGTATTTCTCAACCGATTCTCGTGAAATTTTGTGAGCAGGTTCGATAAGGATTGTGGCCTTACTTTAAAATCTCAGGATTTTAGATTATCCAATAAGATACAATATTAGTTTGTCTTAAAAAAAGTTACTAGCTATTTACATGAATAAAAACGTTATGATGAGTAGCGTGACTTGTGACAAAATCTTTGGACTTTATTTTATAAAAATCGGGGTGAACCCATGATCAGTTGAGTTGGATTGTAAATAGGCACTAAAAGTTTATATCCACGGCTTTCCGTTTATCAACAAATATACGATTATAGACTTCAGAGTCCTCTCCAGAACACCCTAGGGAGCAAAGGGTTGCCGAACCCTAGCGGCCTTCGCTGCGCCGGCGCAAGGACGCCGTTGCATAACCGCCGCGCACGCAACTGATATACGGTACCGATGCGCGCGGATCACGCTCACCTTTGTTCATTGCAAGTAATAATCCTTTGTAAGGAAAACATGCACTTTCGATTGTGTTCGGTAATGTTTATGAAATGTTGATCGAAAGATAGACTAAGGCTTGGTGCATGCCATGGCGGATGAATTTAGACAAAAATAAATGATTATTATTATAATGTGTAAGTTACAGAGACCTCAAACTTGGAAGAAGTATAGAAAAAAAAGATAAAAGTAGGTATTGGAAAGTGTAAGTAAGCAGCAATTACTTGACGATCCACATATAATGACGCCAATACATCATATAGTTAACATATACTTAAATCAAAACATGATGGGTATATTATCATAAGAGCACTAGGTAGGTATAATATCGCATGTATTCAAAACACTAATCTAAAACTAAAGTGGCTCTGCTTTCATATGGCATATCCGTATGAAGGCGAAGTTTCTGGAGTAGTAGTACACTATTAAAAATTATGTAATTTTACATGCTCATATTTTATATTTAAAAAAAAAAACCTGTGAAATTCCATAAAATGAAAGGATTCTTAAGATTTTTTTTTTTTAAATTATACATAATTTAAAATTTATTCAATTTTAGTGTTTTGTAAATTTCCTTGGTTTTCGGGAAATTTTGTGATTTGGGTTATGTGATTTCTTTGCATGTAAAATTACATATTTTTTAACAGTGTAGTGCATCAATGTTTTGGTATTTTTTGAAATATCATCAGATGAGACCGCAGTCAGAAGCTTGCCAATCTTACATTAAAGAAGGAATACACTTGAGATACCCACACGGAAACTCATATATGAACAAAATTAGATCTCAATGAAAAAATGCTTTATATAATTATACATGTATAGAGCTACACCAACAAGCCGCATTATATAATTATACGGTTGCCTTTATATTCTTGTTTTATGAAACAGGAAGCTCTTTTGACTATAATGCAGCGATAAAGAAGATTATAGCACTAGTACATAGAGTAATTATAATTAGTCAGGAAGTCAAGGCTTCGTAGGTCGTCAAAGCTTTATTACGATGTGGTTTATGCCTCGAGTGTTGGTGAGAGTTCATACAAAGTTTCCTCAACTGGCCCTCCGGACCAAGCTGGAGAAATTCAAGGGATTGTATGAAATGTCAAATACCAGAATAGTTTCGCTGATGTAAATATGCTGATGATTTTTTTCTGGGGTAAGTTATAGAACTACCTTTCAACAATAGTGAGTCACATTGGTGAACAAAACTACTTCAATCTCTTAAAAACCCACCGAGATACAATAATCTTAAAATCTCTTTGGACTTTCCCAAAAAACGATCCATATTAAAGCCTAAGAACGTGTGATGTCACACTTTGTTCTGCAGCTATCTTTTGAGGATCGCGGAAGTCGTTGGATTCATTACACGGGCTTGCTGCTTTCTAGCCGTGTTTGGGCTTGTTCGAATTGTCACGAGATATACTCCTCCTAAGTAGCGATTAACTAAAGTTTGCAAAAAGAAAACACTAAAATGTGTAAAAATAACTACATAAAATAGTTTTTTTTAATTTACTTACAACTCTTACAAGTAACAATTTTTCTACTAAATTGAAGTAAATTATGCAGTTATTTTTTTACTTTTTGTTCGTTCTCCAAATAAATATAAATATAAGGGCTTACCTTTTGTAGATTTGTGAATAATTTAATTATAAGTTCATCTAGCGAGATTTGCTTCAGCCTCAAAACAAGGGCGTCCAACAATACTCGTATCACTTACCTCTCTGGTTTTACTGCATATTAGAAAGCACACCGGTCACAATGGCTTACCTGAAACCAAAGGTTATTGTTAATATTACAACTCAAAAAACGGCTTACGTCCCATCAAAATACGTATAAAGTTACGTCCTTTTGTACAAACTCGTCGATATTGCACGCACCGCACAGCGCAGGCGCCGGCGGCGCTCTATGGAAATATTGCACTTTGGATCGGTAGGATTGCTTTCTTGTTGGGTATTGAGCATTGTTTCAATAGATAATAAATTTATGCGAAATTTTGAATAACAAGCTTCATTGTCTAGCTTCTAGTTCGTTTTAACTCACTAACACAGATTAATTTAAACAGGATTTCTAGGATTTTAAAAAGGTAAGCGGACCCTTAGCGCACCTCCCTTTAATAACAACTTTTCTACACCTAAGAATTTATATATTTTTTTAAAAGCCTTAAATATCAAGCCACAAGTCACTCGTGCGCACGAGGGATTGCAAAAGCGATCGCATTCTAAATATCATTCGTGTCGCAACGGATTGTGTTTCAGAGGACCGACTTTGCCGCCCTAGGACAGAAAGGTTGATCTCATTATATAACTTTTACTAAGATACGCCCTTTTCAACTTAGTGAGGCTTTGTTTAAGACCTGAATAGGCTATTTGTTAGATCCAGAAGATCAGTGCCCTGTATCAAAGTTTACTGCGACAATATTGAATGACAAATGAAGCAAACGTTTTGCAATCTTCTGTATTTTGACGTCATAATATAAGTATACATACGTATTATAAACTGATTAAATAAAATAACATGTACTCTATCATAAAGTTGTAAAATGAAATGTTGAAGATATCTCAAAAAAAAACAAGTCGTAATATATGTAAAGGTAAATGAATCGAAAAATAAAGTTTTTAGATTTTTTTGTATATTTGTATGTGTCTGGAGTACTGAAGGGAAAAAAGAGGGTTATGATTTTCTCCTCCGCTGAAGAAGTTGCCTGATATTTTTTTGTAAAATTCCATACAAAAGACGATAAGACACAAATGACACCAATGCTCGAATGATAGAAACATACATCTCTGTTTTTTGTATGACATTTCAATTTTACAACTTTCAACAAACGTTTTCGATTATACAAAGTAACACCGTTCAAACCTTCAAGAAAAGAGCGTACTCCCACCTGAAAAGCCGGCAACGCACTTGTGACTCCTCTGGTGATGCAAGTGTCTATGGGCGACGGTGATCGCTTACCATCAGGCGACCCGTCTGCTCGTTTGCCCCGTATACCATAAAAAAAAACCTTCCCCGTCATTCTAGATAACTTATGACTGTACGACCTTAAACCTTATACCAAAGCACGGCTCGCGAGGTCCAAACTATAAACATACTTATTAAGATCATATCGAATATCGTTAACATAATTGAAAATCCTGATATTCGTGAGAGCTCATGAGATCGTGAAGTCAAAAAGGAGAAACAAAATATAACGTACAGTATATTAGTGATGATCCTTATGCTATGTTATGAGATTTACCATATTGAATTCAAATGTTTATTAAAATCCTTTAAATACCTACGCTTACACAGCCCAATTATTGAAATAAAACAATTTAACGGATTATATCGCGTATATTATCTCATTTTAGTTCCCGACGTTTCGGAAGCTTTCCAGCTTTCCATGGTCACGGGAGGACTGAGAAAAGATGTTTTTCCTCTGTCAAAGGAACTAAACGTCGGGAACTAAAATGAGATAATATACGCGATATAATCCGTTAAATTGTTTTATTTCAATGAGTAATAATCGCGGAAACAGAAGAAAATATTATCTACACCAGCCCAATTATGTTAATTTAAGGTTTAGTATTGATAACGATGAACATTTTTATAGATCTTACACATAAATATTCTCAAGAATTTGAGTTAAACAGTGGCAGCATTGTAATTTGTTTACAACACACCAAAAAAAAGCATAGATTCGAAATAGCTTACACATAAACAGTAAACAAAACAAAGAGACCACTCAATACGTTGCATTTAATTGGATATCACAAGGCCGAGCAGGCATCGGGCAGGTGACATAAACAAGCGCGGAATCCGCTGACGAAATCTCTGCGCTAAATTAAAACTGGAATCACTTTGGTAACACGAACAAATAGAATCGTAGTGTAAAAAGAATAAGAAGCACGCTGCTTTAAGCTGTGGACACTGTGAGAGGATAAAATCTTGTGCAAATCTGGGACAGCTTATATTTACCTTAGCTTTTCATTTTAAAATACTACTGAGGCTGGTAATGGTATGTAGTTTGACTAACGTGCAACCCTTTGCTAACTTATAAAGAAAAAAGAAACTAGAAGGTGCCTTCGTTCGAGGAGGAGAAAAATCATAACCCCTCGTTTACTCTTCAGCGTAGCCGGATAGAAAGTATCCTATAACCATCTGTGAATACACAGCTACTTGTGTACGGAAACTAGTTGAAATCCGTTAAGCCGATTTGGCCGTAACGATAAATACAATCATTAAATAAATAATTCCTATATCTTAATGCCTGTTTGCACTTTCATTAATTCGTTGTGTTTCTTTGTAACGATCCCAAGTAAAAACTAGACAGACCGTATCAAAGCACAATTGTTTATACAAATGCAAGCAAATCAATTGCATCTTGTTTCTGCACGAAATATCTGCAGCAGCATGCGCCGGCGCTTTTGATGAGCGCACATCCTTGTCGCTAGGGCTGTCACATGATAAAAAATAAAAATAATTTTCTTTTAAAACTAGTACTGACAGTGATGAGTTACATATTTTCTTTAAATTATTATTATTAATTATTACTTGCGTAAAATTTGATTTTTTATTCGTTTTCGATTACCAATGAAGATATTTTACATATGTACACAACTTATTTAATCATCAGCATCACACAAAAAGACCAGTGGGCCTATGATGGTCTCGTTTATCACGCGATAAATGATATGATAACGCGTCTGTCACTCTCGCACTCACATACGTGTCAGAAGGTGACGGCAGCTATGTCATTTATTTATCGCGTGACAAACGCAACCATCATAGGCTCGCAGTCGTGGTTTAGAACACGCATCGGTGAATTATATACCTACTTAAAGAGCGACTGTTTAGTTTTTAGTAATTTTAATAAAAAGTAACATTAGGTGATCAATAGTAATTTTAGGTATCTTTGAGTAGCTGTGAGCAGAACTAGAGTTCGTTTAAATAAAGAAATCGTAATTTCATGGTTGACAGCCCTACTTGTGCCGACCTCCATTTTTGCGCTATCTAGGGTTGACACGTAGCTACCTTGTAAGCTCGAGAGCGGCGGGGGTGATCGTCTCTACGTACGTGTGTGCCAGCTTTAATAGTGCAATGAATGTCTTACTTTCAGTTCCAAGTACCTGTCCACTTTAATTGTGATTACACGGTTAGACATGCAGTACGAAACGATTTATGATTCCGAGTAATTACGGTGTTCCAGTCTTTCTTCGTTTTATTCTGACTCTATTAATAAAACAGCAATATTCCGTGTCATTCCGTGGTGCCAAATGTTGAGCCAAAGAGCAACACAGGAAGATGCGCATGACTGAGATGCTTATATTGCTCTTGTAAATTTGGTTGTGAACATCAGCAGTGTCAATAAAATCAGGAATTAATATGTCAAGGCAGCAACAAAATTGGTGCATTGTCGTGATAAACCAAGAAAACGTTCACTCTGCTATGAACACGTTAGAAGTGGCCAGTGTTATTAAAATCTCGCATTTGAGTAAAATCTGAGTTATGAAAATTCACAACAAAAAAACTAATAACGTACAGTAAAATGTGAGTTGTGATAATTCACAAAAAAAAAACCAATTACGTATGTAGTGGCAATAAAGATGGAGACGAGACTAATTTGGGATATTGGGAAACATAATTATTAATCTCAACGGACTCAACAAAAATTATTCATAATAGAAAAAATATGCCGACAAACCCGACGGCATTGTGATAAACAACTGCATTGTAACAATTATTACAACGCTTGACGTTAATTTGAGAGGCGTTGCCGCGGAGCCAACAATGTGACGACAAAACCTGTCGTTATTGTTAACATCAGCCACCCATGCAGTGGATTAATAATTTTAATTTCTCATTACGAATTGTTGGTTCAGAAAGCAGTAGCTACACGACAGGCAACAAACACAATCAATCACACTACTACTTAGAGAAGGCTTTAGCAGCCTTTACGTCATTATGGCTTTACAATGTCACCAAATGAACGACTAGTCTAATATCTCATCATTATAGGAAGACCTCGACGTGACAAACAATGAAGCTGTTCACGAATTTCCTGAAAAAATCTCCGCTTATGAGCCACTCTGGAATATGATTATGCTTTAAAAACTTTTCGACTTTTTTGGTTAGAAAACAAAACTGTTGTATGTACGTACCAACCTACCGCATACACACTAGGTATGAACCCATTTCGATTATATTTTTTAGATTTACTTACACAATTTTTTAAATCCTGTGCTAATGCATATCATCTTGCACGGGTATATGACACGATTTACGAACGAACGGTACATGAGAATGATCGTCGTAATGGTAAGTGGAATTCCATCGGCCGATCCCAATAGCGGAACCAAACGCCTGAGAAAACATGTAGGTATAAGCTTACGTAGCTAACGCAAAGTTCCATGGCAGTATACATATTGTATCAGACAAGCCTCCATAAACGCTGTTTTCCCATATTTCCGCAAAAGGCAAATCAAATTAGTTCAGCGATTTACTAGGCTTCCTAGTTGGTACGATTTCTCTCGTAAAACCTGGTCCGCCATTGTTCGGTCCAAACGAAAGTAATGCTCTGTTTATTTCCTTTTTTAGCGTAAACCTTTGCTCTTTGTAGGGACCTTTCTCTCGCGTCGTGACACGGGGCCACTTTGTAAACTTGACGATTTTGTAGTGCAATTTGGGGCAGAGTTTCAACTTTGACTTTAGATTTGTAGTTGGAGAGTTGTTTTTGCTTTGTTTGGTGGTTAGAGTCAGGTATCGGTTGCGGAGGGTAGCCCTTTGAACCGGCCGCGGGCGTCAGGGCACTTTGGTTGCTATCGAAAAACGTCGTAACTTTCTATGGATTCCCATATATACTTTAATCGTTTTTCCTTAAGGACAGTGTGAATGGCTGGTCAGAACCGTAAGTCGCCAATTGAGTCGAGTTGCGGCACTTTGTCTCGCCCAGGAAGGTGTCTCGTTAAACGTTATGTTGTAAATTTTATAGCCCGGTTATGCTTTTCGAATGACTCCAATGTGGATTGGTCACGAATTTGTTGCAGGTTGAATTTGTAAATGCCTTGATTTGATTAGGGTCTTTATTGCGTTACGAAACGCTTTTAACACTTAAATTTTGTTGCAGGAACGAATTTGAATGTTATTGTTGGTATATTCTTCTTTTTATAACGGTGAAATGCTGCAATGATTTGATTGTATAGATGGTTTGTGTCAGGTAAGAGAAAATTTGTGTCCTAAAATAATGCAAGATTTTAACAACTGAGCGCGACATTTTCTTATTTCGTTTCTCAACGTTTAGCCCTTTAGTAGTCTTTAAAAATATCTGCATATTAGATTACCAACCGCAATTTAATACAAGCGACGCGAGTCTGAATTAAATTCACGCGCATAATTCTGTTTAATTAACTACTAAGTAGCAAGCTCTAGCCAGTACCTTGTACGAAATCACTCGTTTTACATCCTTGTTGTACATTCCAGTATTTCTCGTACATAACATCCGATTCCCTGAATCCTTGCATCGCGAACGCGTCCATCTTGCCTCATTTAGCGGTAACAAAGAGCCCTAAAGCGTATTTGGAAAGCATGCCGGATGCGTGAGCGCATAAATTTTACCTTTCGCACATCCGCGTAAGCAGTTTTCGGAAAACGTTCCCAATCCAAAATCATCCATCAGATTAATGATTATATCTTTTTATTCCACGATGACACCTGAATTTGCCAAAACTAACTCGGTAAAGTTGTAATAAATAGAACCAGGATGAACATCATCGTGGAATATACGACTAATGTTTGGCGATTTAACTTAAAAATTCAAACATATTGCTATAATCAAGTCACGTCTGCAACAAGAACTACAGTTACTTGAAGGTAACCAATCGGTATCTCGTTGTCTTTCTTTGTCTCAATAACTGCTGCGAAAATAGAGAAAATTCTTTAAACGTGACGCCTTGACGTCTCAAATGATTGAATGCGAACCTTCAAGAAACCGGCATATTTCACGCTCGACAGTTGAGGTATTACACAGATTTTCTTTAAATTTTCCAAGATGGCGCCATTTTTCTTGTATCATGTGCTCGGAATTTGAGTCATGGAAGCATAAAGATTTGTGTGATTTAGTTGGAGTAAGTTTAGTGTTAGTCGGGAAGGTTGTTTCTGGAAGAAGCAGTTCGTTGCACCGGCGTGCGTGACCGGCGTTATTAAGAGTTTGCAAATGATTTAATGGAATGAATTCGTTGGTTCTTTGAATTTGGAATATGGACGGAATTTTCCTTCGGGCAGCGTGTTTGAATTTAGAATGTGAATCGTATTTTTCTGTGGAATGAATCGTAAATCTCTTCTATTGCGTGTTCCTAACTAATTATAATTTGTTATGATACATCGCTTTGAATATGGCTTATTTGAACGGAAACAATATTTTTATTTGGTATTAAGCATGAGATTAGTAAAATTCTGCGTAACAGAAAACTCTTTCTATACTATTTTAGTAACAGTTTGAAATAAGACTTTCAACAAAACGTATCGTTTACTTTTATTATTTGATCATAACGTCAATTTACAAAGTTACACATATGTTAGTCAGCAGCGTGCAAGATAATAATAATTGTAAACAAACATTGCGTGTTCTGTTATCGGGCGACCTCATTCAGAAGGCTGTATTATAATTTAGACTGTTTCAGATTTAAACACAGTTTTTACTGCCTAGAGTCTGTGTTTAGTTCAAATAGGCTACAAGTGTACAACGATTTCGCAAAGTGTATTTATTTATACTAAAGTAATAAATAGCTCAGAACAAAATCTATATTCCATTTGACTTAATCTTTATTCAAATTTTAACTGATTAAGATTTTCAAAACCTTCGCAATTCAAACGAGAATACGAGTACACCAACGTGCTACCGAATTTGTTTTTTTAGTAATATAGGTATTGTCACCTGCAGAGGTGCCTGTGGCAAGAGGTATTTTAAGTACTTTAAGTTTTTGATTAGTGGATTCGACATCATAATCCCCCTATTTTTTACCTCTCCTTGAATGTATTGTTTTCTGTACTCTATTTTGTGTGGTGTGCAATAAAGAGTTATTTTGTTGTATTGTTGTACCATACTTCTCTTCTTAATCTGCGAATAATTTTGATTTGGAGATAATTTGACAGAAAAAAGTAATACAGATTTTAGAACATAGCCGCCTTTACAATACAATTACTTAGTGGCTGGGATACACATAATTATAGTAACTTTTATTGTATACGTCTTGAATAATATAGAACTTTTACATGCTGAAGGGTTCTGAAACTTTGGGATTCTACAAAAAAAAAGCATAGCGCTAACTCATATTAAAAATCTCTATGCCTCAAAAATATGAGACGGGTCTTTTACATGTCACGTCTGAATAGACGCTTTTAAGAAGGAGTTTGCACGTGTTATGTAAATGGTGCAAAACAACGAGCCAGCTAATCGCAGTTCTCACTCCTACCGGCTACCGGTAACGCGGGCTGCGCCTGCGACTGCCCGGTAATGGAGCTATTATATCGCCATTTATCAAGAGAGAGCCGCGCGGAATGTGGATGCTTCCAGCTTCTTGCGATGTGTTTTTGCTGGTAATTTTTGTTGTACAGTCACCAGCATCAATATCTGCCGTAACAAAGGGGGCAAAAATATCTGACACGTTCTTACGGCCCTAGAAATAGGGTCGTGTCAGAGATTTATGCGGGCTTTGTTTAGGCAGATATTAATGCTCCTGACTGAACCAAGACGGTAAAGAAGCAAGCTCTCTGGCAAACGCACTTTGATGTTTGACTTTGCCTTACTTTACTTAGCCACGATTAAATAGTTTATAAAGGTGTGATTCCACCAAAGTTCCGTGCAGCATATTTGTTTATGACTAGTACGTACTGATTTTCATATCTGTCTCCACTGGTGAAGCTATAGGCAAATTTGAAAACGTACAGTGCAGCACATTTGTACGCGATCATGTTCACCGATCACCATCGCCCACTACAATGTGCAGTACAAGTCCTTACACTGGTGAAATGACTCCTTAGCATCCTCATGACGGAACAAAAATTACGTATATATATTTATCCTACAGTGCGAGATAAAGTAATGACAGGTGTAGTTGCGTCCTGTTGCTAACCCGACTGAGGACTGAATATGGGACTCAAATTTGTCCCTTATGCTGTTTATTTCAATGCTGGTCCGAAATAGACGGACAAAATACACCGTTTCTTAGAAGGTTCATCAGGGAAATCTGGTGGTTTCCGTTGCAAAACGGCTGCTGTAGGTAAGGATGTCTGCATTCAAGACGAACAGTATTTTGAACCAGCATTAAGAATTTTTGATGAATGATTTTTTTTCTGAAATGAAATATTCAATTCTCTATTTAGGTGCATTTTACACATAGGTACTCGTATCTGATTATTATCTTCAATCTTACCTCTATTTGGAGTTCAATAAAATTGGGGCAATCTATTCATGGTTTTCACTTCCTTCATAGAAAATATTTGAACAGCTGGCTTGTGTTGTGGCTTAATATTGCGAGTAAACACGCTACAGCGTAGATATGTAAACTTCTGATAGTGTTAATAGAGCAACGAACCTGAACCCGAACGAATCTCGAGCTTGGCTTTGAACTAATCATCATACTGTTGCCGTGCCATAGACTAGTACAAGTTGCTCTGACTTTACATTCGCCATCGCGGTCTCTTACAATACAATGGTGTGGCTTTCGGTGGCAAGACCCTCCAGCTGTGAGGTCTAAGCGCACGGTTCCTTTTTATGGATTTCCAAAAACGGCTTCGACACCACTGGCGACCAAAGCACTAGCGGGTTCCTCGTCCATTGCAGCATGGCAATACAACAAAGGAATGCCGTCAGTACCTTTGGTACAAATGCCGAGGGGACCATTTGAGATACACTTTAGTTTTAGATTACTTTTAGAATTGTGTTATCCTCTTCCTTCTATGTAAATAAGTTTCAGATTCTGCAAATTTCTCACGACAGTTATATGGGCAGTGCATGTGGTACGTGTATTTGTGGCGCCTTAAAGATCGCTTGGTCATCGGTTCTGTAGCTCCTCGCGCTTCACGTCCAACTTACTCCTCTTCTCCTCGAAGGTTACCAATTTTATCGGCGGAGTGTTAAATTGCAGTGGACGCAGATCCTATGTAAAAAATGGTCTACTACTACGTCAGCCACCTGAGAGCACACGAGGGACGCTCTCGTTAGCCAAAACAACAATCCAGTCGCTGGTACTGAAATCGGTCTGGATGAGATGGATGATGTGGTTCGTGAAGTTTTACTTAGTATAGATATGTCCTGTAAGGTTACATATTAACAACATATTTTCGGCTTCACTGAGCCACAAGTACTAGTACAACGAATTAGCTCGATATGTAGTACTACCTAACAGTATAGTCGCTAACGAGTATTCTGCGAGGGTACGTATTGTATGAAATGATAGGGTAGGTATAACAGCCGCGAATGGGGTCAAGTATACCGGAAGCCGCCTGGCTGCGCACGCGCTCCTATTCAATGTTTATCGTGGATCCATTGTGCGCGCGCGATCTATGCAATACGTACATATACGCATATGTAATACAGATATAGATATATACGTGCGTGTCACTTGTGTATCTTGGAAACCGATTCTTGGTGCGATGAAACTTGCAAATTCATGGCACGTCGGTAGGACTAATAAATATGCACATTTTTCGACACTTGTTCAAGGGAACGTGCGAGCAAATTATTGTAACCAAGTCCGTTGCCTAATGCCTAGACGAACATATTTAATTTTTTTCGTGGTGAGACTGGTGAGTTTCAACCGAGAAATTTGTTAGTCAGCCTAGTCGTTTAGTTATTTTTATTGTTATATTTTATATGTATAGTAGTCTCAATTTCATTGTTCAAGGACTCCGAATATAATATCAATACCTCGTTCTGCTATCACTACTTTATTTTTAAAGGTTCATTTTATTTTATTACTGTGGCGTCTGAGTCACATCGCATTACTTCGCTGCTTGGCAGACAAAAGGTTAAGTAGGTATGTTGCGTAAAATAAACGATTTCATTTCAAATAGCATGCAGAGTTTAAAAAGCATGCAGATATAGTGTACAAAGAATTGTCATCAGGAAAACTTGTAAACTCGGCCTGTCCCGAAGTGAAGTACCAGTAAAATATGTACATAGTTTGTACATAAATATAAACGGTTGCACAATTAGTGTAAGCAACGATTGGGCAAAATCGGGTGTTGAACATTGTTAGAATTGCAAGAGACACGCACTTGGGTAACGTGGGTATGGCTCACACAAACGACAAGGGTAAGCGATGTCATCCTAATTTTGGATAGGTACGACATACTACAGATTTCTTGTGTGAATAAGTTCCATAGCGAGGCCTTTTTCGAACTTGTCTGTGCCAGACCTATATTCAATTTACTTAAACGCTTAACCTTATAATGTGAAACGAGATGGAAACAACCACTACTTTAGAGCAAAAGCATGACATTGAAATTTGACAACATCGCTCTTACGCCCATATATATCCCCAAAGATCATTAACGATAATAATATGTGCCACGTTCAATAATAAGTACTCAGTTGTAACTATAAAACCCAATATCGACATCAGCGGCGCTGACGCATTAAACACTACTCTATACCGACCCCATTCTATGTTAACACCGCAGCTATGACCATAAACAAAATAAATACCGCCGCAGCCGGTGTAAGCGCTGGCAGTACACGCGGGCCGTAGTCGCCATTAATCTTGTCTGTGGCACAATGCATCACGCCCGTGTGTGGCCGGACCATCTACGGTTGGAAAAAGCTATAGATTTGATATTGCTTAGGTCCTATGCGGCCACAAGGACATAACCTAAAGATGTTTCAGTGCCAGATATGTCTGTTTTCTTCTAGCTTTAAAGTTTGAGGGTGTCAGGTAAAGGTCTTTAGTAAGTATGAGGTTCAAAGAGTGTTGTTGCATTTTGCTTTTGGTTGAGTTTAAGGCTGGTTATGTATTTATTTGATGGCACCGTTGTGGGACTTGCGGGGCTCTGTGCTACATAGTGACAAGTATTATGCACTTGCATTACCATATCGAAAAGATCTACGCGCTCTTTATTTTTTTTAATAATAAAATATTTTGCACAGGTGCAGAATCAATAAAACTCGATTCTCACTTACCTACTGAAGCATATTTCTATAACAGGGATAATATTTGGCAAAGTTCTATAATTCATTATTCAATTCCGAAATGCTTTTGCGCCCACCTACTTATACGTCCAGTTTATTTTTCGCCCCACTAACCACCGCTATTTAGCTATAAGACCGCCTGTTGTTTACCTCTCCTTGCCAATATTATTTTCTTAATATGAAACACAATTTCTGTATTTTTAATGTGGGAAAATTAACACCGTCAAAGCGCAAAGAAAAATACAATTGCTCTCGCACGTGTTTCGGTCGCTCACGATTACGCGTCGAGCGTGTCACCCCTCCACCAGCGAGCGGTGTATTATTTTCTTTTGTACTGTTTTGTGAGATATGCAATAAAGTGTTATTGTATTGTATACATTACAGAGGCGTGGCGTCAGTGAAATTACAAGGGAAGCTGAAGCGTATTAATTTTCTCATATTGAAGTGAAACGGTTATAAAGCCTTTCCTTGGGCAACCCGGTGGGAATCGGCTTATATGGAAGCCACGCCCCTGATACATTATTTCGGGGTGTAGTGGGTTTCAGCGTCTGGCTTAGCCAGTCGGCCCTGATGGGCGGCTGAGCCATCGGTTAAAATCGTTGTAATCCACAAACTCTCGCCAGTGGCTCCTCGTTGCCACTGGCGCTCGCTGTCCTGCATGCAGCGCCACACCCCGGTTACCACGTCGACTCGTGGGCTAAACCTGGCAGAAGGAGCTGGAGTATTTCGGCACTTCCAGTCTTAGCGGTCGCTCCCCGCTTAGTGCACAAGACCTGTCTCAGCATCATACAAGCCACCTGCAAAAAGGCATTGTGAAAGGCCTAGGGCGTTGATAGGGGTCTCGTTATCTTCGCCCAGACACTGCATCCCAACTTTCCTCTGATTGTAGCGGCTATCCGTTCCATCGGATAAAGGGGAGACGGGACGAGAGGGTGCGTCAGCGTTTGCGCGCGCGCTTACGCACCAAATATATCCTGCGCAACGGACTGTTTCTGGATACTGGTTCTCGAGACTTTGAAAGCCCTGTGGCGATGGACTAAGGTAGAGAGGTCTGGCTTTGCAAGTCGGGCTTTGTCTGAGGTCTGCACATAGGCGGCAGCGGGGAGAGTGGTCGTTTCTATGTTGCACCGGGACAACAGCGTAGATTGGGCAGCACCCCGTGTGACAAAGCAGCCCTATTTAGGGAGGCACTGCTTTCCTTGTTCAACCAAGGAGGGAGCAAGAAAAGGTGCTCTAAAAATTGCTTGTCCCATCTAAATTGGGAGGTAGTAACCACGGCTGCCTGTG
Organism: Hedya salicella; assembly: GCA_905404275.2. Classification (NCBI taxonomy): domain Eukaryota; kingdom Metazoa; phylum Arthropoda; class Insecta; order Lepidoptera; family Tortricidae; genus Hedya; species Hedya salicella. Next base: position 4,759,772 of record FR990104.1, read on the forward strand.
CATCCCGTTTGGCGTGGTCGAAATACAAAGAAATTAGTCTCCGATCACCAAAATTCGACCTCGTGAGCAGATTTTGCTGCTAGGAGACTAATGCCAGAGTAGGGGGAGATTTTGAGGCATGGCCGAACGTTCTTGGCAGACATGGGATCGGAAATTTGAATAATAATGGACAGCTGTTACTCAGCCTATGCTCACAGTTTGATCTGTCAATCACTAACACATATTTCCGACTCCCAACTAAACACAAAGCCACCTGGATGCATGCCACGGTCCAAACATTGGCATCTCATCGATTACGCCATCGTCAGACGAAGAGGTATAGGTGGTAGGTAGATAGAGATAGAGGTGCCAACTGCTGGACGGATCATCGTCTTGTTTTGACTAAGATGAAATTGGTCCTCCGTCGACCGCGTCGAAGGAATATCGTAAGACCCATGAGCACAAATATTGAAGAACTTCAGGTGATATCAAAACGAGAAGCATACATTCAAGCTGTAGATGGTGCCTTAGCATCTCTAGATGATGATGATGACGGTGCCCTTGAAACCACATAGAAAACGCTAATGTCTAAGCTCACTGAAATAAGTACTCAGGTTTTGGGCGTAAAACCCCATAAGCATGAGGACTGGTTTGATGAAAATGACGTGACATTCACTGATGCGTTCAGAAAACACCGGGAGTTTCTTAATCAAAGTAGAAGGTCCAACAGAAATCAACGTGACGACTTACTAGAGCGAATCAAGACAAGTAACGCTCAGATTAGGAAACTCACCAGAGAAGCCAAAGACAGGCAGGAAAAATCTCATTACTTACAATGGTTAACAGACACGAACCAGCAAGGGACCTTCTATGACGAAGTAAGGAAGCTTACAAGGCCTGCAAGTCACAACTCCGTACCTTTAAGATCGCTAGATGGTATCCCACTGTCTAGTGGCAGCAACCAAATAATTTACTTTTACCAGGACACGGTTCTTATAAGGTGGCATATCAAACGTATGTAAGTTGTTTTAAATAAAAATCACTATTTAGCTTTTTAATATTCTAGATTTTTTTTTTACTTTTATAAGTTTTGATATGTTTCCTTGAAGAACTACGCATTGAGTTTATACTCAAAACATATATTTAGGATAGGCTAAGCACGAATATTGTAATAGATATAAGAGTTATTTCGAAAAAAGTGCCCTTGTGGCCTACTTACAGAATAAAGATCATTATTTCATTTCATTATTTCATTAGTAAAGTCGACATACTGAATCGTTGGACTGAACATTTCAATAACTTACTGAACGTCGATCGATCAGTGGATTTGCAGTTCATAAGTTCGCTCTCAGAACTACCACCAAAAGTGGAGCTTGTGGAACCACCAACGCTGGAGGAAGCTGTGATTGCCATAAAACAGCAAAGGAATAAGAGAGCCTGGGTGTTGATAACATCTGTGGAGAGTTCGTGAAATACGGAGGTGATAATCTGCATAACACTCCACTCTGTGGAAATTATTCGTTCGCATGTGGGATGAGGAGCAAGTGCCACAGTCTTTTAAGATCTCTCGTATTTGCTCGCTCTACAAGAATAAAGGAGACCGCTCCGATTGCAATTCCTATCGGGGCATATCACTCTTATCAACTCCGGGAAAAATATTTGCAAGAATTCTCTTAAACCGCCTACTGCCTCTATCGGAAACGATTCTACCGGAAACCCAGTTTGGCTTCCGGCCAGAAAGAGGAACATGTGAAGCCATCTTCTCAATACGCCAACTTATTGAGAAGAGTAGAGAGCAAGGTCAACCAATGTTTCTATGTTTTGTTGATCTTGAAAAAGCTTTTGACAGAGTCCCACGTGAAGCACTTTGGACTCTACTGGCTAAACTTGGGTGCCCGGACAAGTTTGTGAGGCTTCTACGACTCCTGCACGATAACAAGACGTGCTGCGTAACAAACAATAGCGAACAATCAGAGTTTTTCCCTGTCACCTGTAGTGTGAAGCAAGGCTGTGTTTTGGCGCCGACTCTGTTTGCACTCTACTTTGCTGTTGCAGTTAATGAGGCCTTAAAAGGCTTGTCCGAGGGGATTTGTATTCGTTTCCGGATGGATAAAGGACTTTTTGACATCGCCAAACTTAAATCCCATACTAAAGTCTCTCATGAGACCATCACAGAGATAATGTATGCGGATGATTTCTGCTTCGTCTAAGACACCATAGATGGCTTACAAAGGCTTATTACAAGTCTAAACGAAGCATGTACGAAATTTAGCCTTAACATCAGTGTCAAAAAGACAGAGGTTATTACTATGGATGGCTCCAAAAGCATGCCTGTATCAATTTGCATCGGGGAAGACGCTCTAAAGCAAGTGGAAAAGTTTAAATACCTTGGCAGCACGATAACAGCTAAGTGTGACCTAGATGCCGAAATAAACAGCAGAATAGGAGCTGCCGCAGCAGCTTTTGGAAAACTTCGGCCCAAGGTATTTCGTTCACACGATCTTAAACTATCCACCAAAATCAGCGTTTATATGTCCACGGTACTGCCAAAACTCCTGTACTCTTCTGAGACATGGGTCTTGTACCGAAAGCACATTCGCAAACTCGACAGAATTCACCTGAAATGCCTCCGCGACATCATGAACATCAAATGGGAAGATCGCATTCGGAACACGAACGTTTTACAGCATGCAAATATCGGCGGCATTGAGGTTTATCTGATGAGGCGACAGCTGCGGTGGTGCGGGCACGTGTCCCGTATGTCGGAGAGCAGAGTGGCGAAGCGCATCTTCTTTCAGAACTCCAGTACGGTAAGCGTAAATGCGGAGGCCAGTACCCGATACAAGGATCTTCTGAAAAGACACATGAAACGGTGCAAAATAGAGCCCTCGGAATGGGAGGTGAAGGCTGCTCAGCGTCCCGAGTGGCGTCGGCTGATCCATCAACAGGTGAACGACTTCGAAGCCGTACGTCGAGAAGTCCTTAATAGAAAGCGGGATGAGCTGAAGACCAGACCACCTGCAGACATCTCCTACAAATACGTCGGCGGGGTGTTGTCATTCCCCTCAGTGTGCTCGTACCTTCTCTAACAAGATTGGGTACGTAAGCCACATACGAGCGCACTTAAGGGCAGAACAACGACAAGACAACCCAGCATGAGTCTTACATAAATATGCCTGACCAGGATACACAGTCGCTGTGGCCGAAATCGGCCAAGACTATCATCATCATCATCACATTATATCGCAATAAAACAACATAATATTGTCATAAACACAAACTTACTACCCACGTCTAAGGTAAAAGTCCCAATGCTGTCTTAGATTGACAGCCTAATTCTACTAGTTAACGCCACGTTTTTCGCCTTTGTTGCTATGGATTAACGTTGAAGGTGCCAACTTTTGAGGCGATGTGAAGCGCTGGGACATTTATTTTATATTGACTATAATTTAGGCAAGTATTGACAAACAAATTATAAACATAAACATGGTTAACCGGGCCACAGGAGGCAGTATTGCGCATTAAGTATATCAACACCATCTTCTACTTCAATAACGAACATCACTAGAAACATTTCCCATAGCCTTTTCGAATTTCCATAGATCATGATAATCTCCAAACACATATCAACATTTATCGCAATCCACGGTTTCCATCGCACGTGAAACCCCATCATATAGATCACGAGCTATCGTCTGTATCGTCGATGCGCGCGCAGTTCCGCCAACAACTGGGTCGCTGATAACGATTCCGAGATTATTCCAATAGCATACATATTTGCAGTGGCGAGTCCAAACGATACTAAAATTGCCTTACTCTCGCGCGCAACATTTACCTTAGCAGTACTTGTGGCTTTCGCACTGCCTCCCAACCCTACTCAAAGTGGCCGCGGATGACATTTCCGTTTGGGGGGTTGGTAAGGAGGCTGAGCCACATACCCAGGCTACCCAGTTGAGTCAGGTTCTAAATGATAACGGCTAAGAGAATGTCGGACCATGCTCAGTTAGGCTCCGTTCCGTCCTGGTACTACAAAGAAATGAACACCAGATAAAAAAAAAACAATGTCAAAAAGTGCATTAGCTAAAGAGCGTATCTTCGTGGCATTTACGTCCTTTTGCTGAAAAGCGCAGTATATTTATTAAGCTTTACTTTTGTATTATTATATACGGTTTAGTAAATAGTGGGGGGCGGGGAAAACATTTTATGCTACTTTCGGAGAGATTATTTCCGCAAATATCCACTAAATCGAAAATACTTGTGACATACGGTCGAACGGACGAACAGGACAAAACTATAAAGGTAGCGTTTTCGCCATCTTGGCTACGGAACTCTAAAGACGCACCTCACTCTGCGCAGAACTATAGTCATTTGCGCATACTAATAAATTATTAAATTTATACTATTAAACTCAAGCATTTGCTATTAGCACCGTTTGGCAGGCGGCATAATAACCGTACGTGTTTTTGTAAAAAGACAAACACATATTACGCATGGGTTACATCCCATATGTAATATGTGTTTGTGTTTTTGTAATGTCTGAAATTAAGGAATGGATATTGACCGCTAATTCAACTGTTTGTCCGTGGGTAGCAAACTAATGATGATAATTTGACGGGTCAATGACACAAACCTTAATTTTCCAAATTAATAAAATACTACTATTTAAAATTGACTTTAAAGAGGTACTTAAACCACAGTATTTTTAATTTGGTCTCCCGTGGTTAAAGCGAAGGTCACTTTCTAATGAACAATTAATCTTAACTATCAATCAGAATTTGAAAATTATTTCCAGTTATGTGCGTTTATCTTTTAATCAGATTTTATCTATTTCCATAAACATCGGAAGCGGGTGACCCGATAACTCTGGACCAGATTTTTAGAATTATAAACTGGCATCATTTTTAATTTTATGTATTCGGCGTAACCGTAGTTGAATCTAGATTATGACATCCCGATTTACCGGAGTTCGAACAAACAGCTTTAAAAAAATATGTATATATATGCTTTTATAAAGTTGTAAAAATGAAATGTCTCTACAAGATTAATGGTTTATAGTTCCTTTGATATTCCACGAAATAGTGTCTTGGTTAAATGTGACAGTAAATTGTGCTCACATGCACATATTTTCATGCAGTTTCCTCAAAAAATACGCATGCAAATACAACAAATCACCACAAGACACTTTGGCAACGTACTATAATCCATTAATCTAATATGGAATTCCGCAAAGTAAGGCTATGTATCAATTATTTAAATGTCTGTAAATTGAAGTTATTTTCGAAAAAATGATTGTAGCGGACTATTTGGAAGTCAGTGAATGGAAAAATATTTTGTGTGGATTTTTTTGTATGTTTGTTATGTGTCGTTGTGGCTTCATCACGCCAAATCGGCTAAAGGTTATAGGATACTTTTCCGACTACGCTGAAGACAAAAAGAGAAGTATGACTCATTCTTCTCCGCGAACAAATTTGCGAGCACCTTCTAGTATAATATTAAAAGATTTACAACTATACTACCGGTATTTATGTTTGACAATCAGACTCTATCAAAAAGTGTCTAAGGACATCTTGATTCTAAATAACTATCCCATAAATTCTAAAAATGCAAGAAGCCGTAACAAAATCTCGGTCAGAAGCAAGTCCTCAGAAAGATAAGAACGTAATGCAATGTTACTAACGCGGCAAATGAGGCTTGTCAACAACAAAATAGGTCATGTTTACTCGAGGAACCTACAAACCTACAAAACAAGGCCGTCTCATAATCGCAGATGACCGTTAGGAATTCGAAAAAAGAAAACTTGATATTTTCAAATTTCAATGTGCAAAAACCGAGCGCACACATCAAAAATGCCGCTGACAATTAGCACCGAGTTCTGAGACTTCTGCCCATCTGGGAAATGAAAAAAAAATCAGAGATGCAGAGCTGCCAACTTAACCGTAATACGGATGACGCGGTAACAGGCTTTAATTCGTCGGTATAAGGACGTCGTCAGATATGAGATAAGTTGGATTTGTATCTCGGACGCGAGTGACCCGGTCACGGCACGGAACTGACGCCGTGCGACATAGCTTACGTCTGTCTGAATAGAACTAGCGACGAATGTAGCGAGGATGTAAAAACACTTCAATGCCAGTGCAGTTAAGTTTACGTTTGTTTTGATACCCAGTTAATTAGCACTGGCACATATATGAAGCTTTATTGCTTATGCTTGTCTTAGGAAATATCGGATATACCTTTTGAAACCTTCTCTGAATTGCGACAGTTATGTGTTCTGTTTGGACTTAAAGCATATAATTCTGACTCATTAAAGGCCGAGTCACACCACATGCGTGTGCGTGACATGCACGTAGACCTGTGCGTGGCGTGCTCGTTGTAAAGTAGGGAGAGATGACACACCGCTACGTAAGCACATCTCACGTAACCGGCGGTGTATCTCTCATAAGGATTCGCACTTTACAACGCGCACGCCTATGTGCACGTCACGAACGCGCATCCGGTGAGGCTCAGCCTTAAGACTGTATTCGATAACAAAACTATTCCAGCTTTACTATAAGATAGGTATACGTATAGGTATAGGCGGGCTGGTTTTCCACAAGTCGACGTCTATGATGCAGCTATTTTGCGTGTTAGTTTGGCGGCACTATAAGATTAAAGTGTGAAAATATGGCGTTAGGACACTTAGCTCAGATTGGGAACAACCGTAACCAACTTCCGTGACACTACAGACACGCAGCGTACCGACAAACAGCAGTAAAACTTACATACTATTGTTTTCTAACGGCGGGACGCGTAAACAATGAGCGATAAAATGTAAGGTACTTGTTTAAAACCACGGAAAGTAGATCCATAAGACAAACAAGTAAATACCTTATGTAGACGACAGAAGTCCTTGGAAAGATATCTTCTTTCCCTGGTAAGGTTCAACTCGTATTTACAGGTTTGACTACTAATTTCTTTGTCTCACTTAACGACGGAGATAAGGCATCTTTGAAGTGGGTTAAGTGATCGTAAGAATGGTAGCATCCTGATGTTCTATCTCAGTGTACTAAATCTGCTAACATTCTTTGAGAACGTTTATGCGACATCACATCTAAGAATCCCCTTTTAAAAAAAACTTTTAATAAAACACCCTAATTTTAATACTATTGAATACTACTAGCTACGTCTGTGGTCACCTGAGTACTGAGTACCCACCGAGTTGTCTAAACTATTTTCGCCGATTTTAATGTTAGGGCACTTATCTGTCACTACGTCAAATACGATTGTTAATGTCACGTCACGCCCCTTTTCTGTTCAATTAGTATGATTGATATGTCAATACATGTTTAGCCTCTATCGATCAAGGTCGTCCAAATAAGACAGGGGAACAATGCAACCGGTCCTGATTGCTCGATAACTCATGTCACTGTCACAGTACATATTACCCTGTCGTACAGACAATGGGAGAGAACTGTGTGACTTTTTGGGGTTTTAACCACTCGAGTGCTTTCCGTAACTGTTGCATGTCACTCATCATCATCATTATCATCATTTCAGCCATAGGCCTCGTCAATAGATTTCCACATGGGCCGGATAGAGGCGACCCGAATCCAGAGTCCCCGCAACCCTAACCAGGTTGTCCGACCACCTTGTAGGTGGCCTTTCCACGATGCGTTTTCCGGTAAGCGGTCTCTAGTCGAGAACCTTTCTACCCCAACGGTCATCGGTTCTTCGAACGATGTGGCCTGCCCATTGCCACTTCAGTTTGCTTACCATGTTTACTATGTCGGTGGCCTTGGTTCGTCTACGAATCCTCATTTCTGATTCGATCTCGTAGAGAAATCCCGATCATAGCCCTTTCCATAGCTAGCTGAACATGTCACTTACTATTCTTATTTCAAGCATAGATAGAGTTCAAACGAAAATCACAAGCACGTGAGTGGTTAGGTATAAGGGGTTTAACAAGAATCAATTTCCATATCAATGATTGGTCGACGGTGACAAAAGTGCGGTTAGATTTCTAGCTATCTATAGGCCTAACGCATAACTAAGTCTGTTCCCGAGGTATGGGAGCGGTACGGGAGGGGTGACAAGTGGCGTATATGTGTACGGTTAGGACACGTCATTTCACGTCAATTGTGACCCTTCCCGTATCGCTCCTATGCTTCAGGAACAGACTCAGTTAAGCGCTAGACCTGTAATTTAGATGAGAAATTGTATGAGTATGTTAACGACTTTCCGATGATACGAATGGTAGAAAGGCATACGGCGGAGCACATTGCACTTATAACCGATGGCCGCTCTTGAGTGGCAACCGAGTACAGGACAGCGCAGCGAGGAAAGGCCCCCGAAGAAGATGGACCGACGATCTGGTCAGCATCGCGGGAAACCGTTGGATGACGGTGGCGCACGACCGGAGATACTTGGAGGGCCCTTTGTCAAGAAGTGGACGTCTTTAGATTGATACGATGAATAGTAGAGACGTAGCGAAAGTGATATCTAGTCATTTGATTGTTGCCACAGAAAGAGAACGACACCAAATTGTCTTCATTTATAAATTATATTTATTTATTTATTTACATTATATAGATCCAACAGCTTAAAATATGTTAGTAGTAACTTAAATAGAAATAGCGAGCCAATTACAAGATCTCACTTGTAGCACTATGGTAGTGTTTAACATTAAGAGATCATATAGAGATCTTTTTATCTGTCGTTTCGCTCTTGGTAGAGCGGTAGTGGTCACGTTGAGGCGTCCACATCGGTGGTAGAGGCGGACACAGCTCTCCGCACGATCTCCCGCCATCTCTCCCTGTTGGCAGATTGTCTGGCGCAGTCAGATACGCAGTTTCCTACTGCTGATTTCATTTGGTCAGTCCAAAACGTAATTTAATTGTGTCGAGAGCAATAGCACCACAATTTGTTTAACTATTAGTAGATCTTATTAATTTTTTATACAATCCTATGCGTAATTTAATTAATGCCGACCAAGTTTTTGCACTGTCATAAATTTTAATACCCTAAAAATATCAGCCATTTTTTACCGAACTTTTATTGCATTCATTAAAGTAGGTGTATTATTTTTTCTTCGTTTCATTTAATCAAATAGAGCCATAAAATCAATGTTACTAGTAGGTATTTCGAGTTGTTTACGAGACAATTAAGACACAAAAAAGCGATGTTCTGATTTTTAATTTATGATTTTAACTATCTTAATTTACGCATGCGAAAGAAACATAAAACTTCTTTAAAATTACTTACTTTTAAGCTGATTTCTTGGTCATATTTATTGCTAACTTTACCCTGGAAAACCTTCGTTGAATGAAATTATTGGTCTCTTAAATCTAACGTGAATACAGAATCACGTTATATAAGAAACATTAAATCAAACAATGATATTTTGCTAATAATAATAAAATTATACAGATCTCATCATTCTTCAATAGTTCTTGAATTTAGCGGGTGCTGTGTGCTGTCTCTTTTCGCGTCCCATGATACAGGCAGAAACAGCACCCGCGCGGTGAAACCCTTAAATTTCATTCAATTGTCGAAAGGGCCTCTACGTGTTGGCATCGGCTCCGCGCACGCCTCCCCAAAGGTCCGGGACACCACTATCTTGTCAGCAGGTGCGAAATACAAAATAATAATACTACACCACTCAAAAAAGATTTAAAGGCTGTTAAGGTTTTAAGTCAAATACGCCTTTATGCGCCGCCGTGCATTCTCGTATGCTAATTATTACACTGACAATTACTGGTGTTAGCCGACCTTACGTTCACTGCGTGTGCGCATATCATAAATAAATATGGCATAATGGCGATAAGTAGGAAAACAAATACTTTACCAAGCGTCGGTGTTTGATGCTCATTGAATTGCAGTGCTTACCTATAACAATTAAAAAAAAACAGTTAATGTTACAATAATGGCTAATTCCTCATCAGTTCCTAATCATAGCCAACATAGGTATACCTACGAATTTTTGTATGTTAGGTATATAAACACTTTATTATTCATAACTAGATGGTACCCGCAACTTCGTTCGCGGAGGGGAAAAAGTCATAACCCCTCTTTTTTCCACAGCATAGTCGGGTAAACAATATCCTATTTTCGTCTTTGCGGAGGCACTAGTGGCCCCAGATAACTATATTTCTACAGACATTTCATTTTGACAACATTATAATTGTATAGATAACCATTTAAATTAAAATCAAGGTAGATCATACAAGCAGGGCTCGGAACAGGTAAATTAATAAACCTAAAATACACTTTATTTCTGGGATGTTTTTTAAACTGTACTTGGGAAGGAGGGAGGCGGAGGACAAGGAGAAAACAAAAATGTCTTTGGCAACACTTGATTCAAGTTCTAGAGTTTAAATAAACGATACGAAAATCGCGTAATTGAACGAAAAAGCCCGGTTATTTTGTATAACGATACGGGTTTCCGAGCGCAGGATACAATTAGAAAAGTGAACTTATTCCTATAAGGGATCTCTTCTTTGTTGCAAACACTAACAACAAACACATTGTTATTTCGTGATTTATACGTTCCAAGTTTGCTGCACAAAAATAAAGCTTACAAAATACGCCAAGCTTTGAATTAGCCTACCAACTGCTTTCTAGCCAGCTTATATAAACACCTTAATGAGAACCTAGACTTAAGATGGCAGATGCCGATAATAATTCGATAACGCTATTTAAGGCCCTTTGTTAGCCGGCAGATTACGGCATTTTGTACCAGAGGGACATATCTGACGAACATTACCAAATGAGATGCGCCCTTATGTATCTGCAGCTTAGCTAGCCAGATTAGAGATTACCCTGCCCCACATCTTAATGAAGCAAGCGCAATGTTTGAGGAGCCCTATCAGCCGTGATAACGTCTTGTAACCTGTTGGACTTAGCACTTTTCGGGGCAGAAAGTCTTATGTGCCTGTGACACCCGTAGTAACATGCGACACTATTATGACGAGTCGGTACGGCTTTATTTGTAAGGCTGCTCTTAGGAAATGTTTTCCCTACTTAGTAAAGTACTTTGTACTGACGTAGCAGGACAGTATGGTAGTCAGATATGTAAAAGTGACAAGTGGAAATCATCATCATCATATCAGGGCGGCCACTGTTGGACAATAGCCTCCCCCAAGGATTTCCATAACAATCGTTCGCGCGCCTCCTTCATCCAACGGTTTCCCACGATCTTCATCAGATGATCGGTCCACCTAGTCGGGGGGGGCTCGCAAAAAAAAAAGCAGCATCTTAGAAGAGAAATTCGGAAGCACGATGAGATTTCAAACATCTTATAATAACATTGACGAGAGCGATTGATTTCCACACAATACATCTTTATTTCTACCTGAGTCAGAGTAAGAAACGTTTAAGGTTTGATGATCTTCAACATGACCATGGATATGAGTGAGAATCGCAACTTAGATATCGCAATAATCTAATCATGGTTTAGGCTATGTAAAGAAATTTGTGCGTATTATTCAGAAGGACAATTGTGGGAATATTTTGGGAAATGCCTGTGAGCCTGTGATATATGGACTGACAAACGGACGGAAGGACAAACTATAAGGGTTCTATATCAATTATGTTACGTACTACATCCATGAAGGACATTTATTACGTTTTTTAGCTTTATATGTATCTTCCTTCAATATTCCTTTTAGCTTATCTTGCTAGGAGCTGTTTTTGGTAAGTTCGTGTATGACTAATAGAATCGTCCGGCCACGGACAGTTTAATTACAAACAAACCGGCGCTTGCGCAACGAGACAGTGACCGCAGTTTCGTTGCTGCAATTGCATTCCGTTGCACGCGGCTCAATCTCTCGTTCGAAGTACACTTCTATGCCTTGAGAGTCATTTAATCATAAGTAAAATGGAATACATTTTACTTACGCTCAAAAGCTTCTAACATACAGATAAGTCCTTCAAACAACAAATTCAATATGTTTTCATAATAAAGTATTATTTAAATTGTATAACACCCGACTCATCTGTGGAAGTACGAATGCTGCTGCGGTAGAAATGTACTATGTTTAAATTTCACGTTCCATTCAACGTATCTAAAATAACGGTTGCATTAATTTTGGGTGCAACAAACGTTTCGTGACTCCTGACACACATCCGGGTTGGTTTCACGGAGACAAAAGGGAACAACTCGACTTAAACTCTACTTGAAACAAAGGAGTTTTAATGGTTTAAAGGCTTACGCTTTCCAAAGTAACAAATAGAATAGGTAGCTAAGCTAAATTCGATCAATATGGATAAATGACAATGTAACCTTTTCTCGAATTTATTGATATTCCTGTTTGGTTAAATAAAGCCTTTATGGAATAAGCTATTGTCAGTTGGGCCCTTTTGTACCCACCGTATGTTTGTTTAGCTTCGGAGAAGTGAACTTCGGCGAAGCGGAAAGAAAGGAAGTCGTTGATGCGTTCGCTCGCGTTTGTTTACACTGCGGGGTATTCGGGCACGTGTTCTAAATTTGAAATTAATTAACTTTTGTTTTTAATTTTAACCTGCGCTCACAGCCACTATGGCTGCCAGTAAACGGCATACATTTTGTGTTTTATGCTCAATTGTGCCGATTTACACAAGTTCACTTGTAACATTAAGCACGCTTATCGAACGCGTAGAAAACTCTTTTTTGTTATCATGGTAACAGTCGTTAAAGCATAGAGATCTCGGTAAATGACGGGACTTCGTTTCAGACCTTTAATGAGACTCTCCGGATCTTACTGAAGTGTTATTTCCAGGAAGTAACACCTTTGTTTTAATGTTGATAATTAAGGCAATACGCATTCGACAATTCGTTTATGAGTTGGAAAAAAGGTTTATATTATAAAAATACTTTTTGGTACGAATAAAAAAAAACTCAATTTACGGTTAACGAACCGCGGTAACTGAGTTTAAGGATGTCCGAGTAATTTATTTGGTTGCGATTGTTGACTCTGCCCTACAACTAGTGTAATTCGAAAACCTACTAGAAGTTCCGCGGTTACTAGAGTTCCCAAAATTAAAAAAAAATGGTTTAATTCGTTTGATTATCATACGACTTGTTTTTATATAATGATTTAGCGTAAATGCGTGAACACACACTTTGATGAGTTTGTCTGCTATATACCTACTATCTTGATATATTTTTTTCAAACAATTCGGAACATGAAGTTTCCCAGAGCTGTTCATATTTTATTTTTTCTCAATAGTACGCGTTATTAGGACTCAGAATCTACGGATGGTTTATTTTTATGTCATATTGTTTTCTGTATATCATTTTTTAAATCCTAGAAGTGACATTTGTTCACGACAATCGACTATTACTTTGGTCTGTACAGATAAGCTAGAAAAAAAACAATGCCTAAACTGATAAATTTTCTTACTAAACCATACAGACAGACCAAAGTAGAAAATAATTACCTATGTATAGAATTCGTTTTTAGTATAAGGTCGCCAGTTATTAAAAGGTGGCCAGTTATTGATGATTATATCTAAAAAACGATATGACATGAAAATGAACTATTTTTAGATTATGAGTTCATGTAACGCATAAAATGGCAAATGTTGGTATACTTCAGGCACCTTAATGTTACCAATTGTATTGCCTTGGGCAAGCCTTCTTTTACACACAAGCACCCAGATTAATTAAAAACGATTATTCCTTCTCGTAGGTGTGAACTGCAAAATAATATTAATAAGCTCATTAATCGAGTGCGCTATCTACCAATTATCGTAACGCGATAAACGCAATCTCGTCAAGTCATCAACATGACGAGCACACCTATTAATCCCACCTTAATCATTAACCCGACTTATTTTCTATAAAACATTGTGAAATTTAATCAACGGCGCGTTTGAGCCGCCATTTTGAAAGGTCTTTACGGTTCCTGCAATATTTTTAATCGATATTGTCCGGCGGAATATTAAATTATAAATAACGAACGAGTAAAAACTAAAAGTACCTAAGTTTCGAATACACTCCCCTAGCCTCATTACTAGGGGAGCGTATTCGAAATCTCAAGTTTTGCAAAAGTGTTGTGCTGGTCTAAGTAATTCTCTGAAACATTTTCAGTTTTGTATAGGAAATATTCTCGATCGAGAACGTTGTTCGCACAAAATAGAGAAGTTTCTCGAGAATGGCACAACTTTAGTTCGGTATTCTAATCCCTGCGGTCGCCATATAGGCATGAATTAGGAGTATTTTTAACTCATGTACATTATCTGAGTAGGTACTACTGGTGAAATCAACGCAAATGAAATATATAAATATACTAGCTTCTGCCCGCGACTTCGTCCGCCTTAAATTCGTTTATCGCGGATAAGGGTATTTTTCCGGGATAAAAAGAAGCCTATGTCCTTCCTCGGGACTCAAACTATCTCCATACCAAAATTCATCCAAATCGGTTCAGCGGTTTAAGCGTGAAGAGGTAACAGACAGACAGACAGACAGACAGACACACTTTCGCATTTATAATATTAGTATGGATTACGTTAGGTCACTGAAAGTGTAACCATTATCCTGTTGTTCGGTTTCTGTTATAGGAGTTACAGAGGTCATATGGAAGCAACTCCAAAAGATAAAAAAATAAAGTGCGGCATTTCACTTGAGTTTTCTGCATAACTGCGCCCCGCGAAACTGCCACGCGGGAATATCCCCTCTCTCTTTCCATACAGTATAGTGCCAAAAAAACGGACGATGATGTATCGCGTGACAAGCAAAATCGCAAAGTTGTACTGGTCCGGCTGCTTAGTATAGGTTTAAAAGCAACGTTTGTCCAGGCTAGACTATTTGCATCTCATCTACGCCGCGGTAGCAGGATTCCATTGCCCATATAGGCGGGTTGCGCAAGTCCGGTAGGTGTCTGCGAATCGTCGCTCTAGATGCGCGGGACAATGCTTTGCGCTTGCACAAACATGCCGAGATCACTGGTGGAAGAATGCCATAACTGTCAACTGCCTTCAGATGTTTTGCTTATTATTGTGTAACGAACCCTATTCAAACTAAACGAATGAAAGAAATGGATATATATAACTCTGAGGTTTCTTTATATAATGCTAAGTTACTTCCAATTTTGCCTATTGGAAAGCAAATAAGATATTTGGGATGGTCCAGGCATCGCTCTAAAAACATCCAATCTGTTTTCTTTTATTTTAACTGCGATGGTGACAAGTAAGCTTTCTGCCTGCCTGTAAGCAGCTATCTCAGCCTAAAGACTCTTGTAACACCAGAAAGAAGCATCAGGTGCAATGGTCTGACCCTTTGTCTACTTTTGAAGAATTTCATACAGCGCTGGATGTAGAGTTATCAGTTTCTTCCTTTTCCGGTTTTTTTTTTTCGCCCTCGGCATCGCCTTTCACTACTGGGCAGCTAGTCCACTCGCTCTACCCTGGAGGATTCATAAAGCCAGATTGCGTAGGAGTTTTATGTAGTTAGATAACTTAGAAATCCGTGAGACCGACCAGCTTCCTAGGAAGACTACGGTATAGTTTGAACTCAACATTAACATGTTTCTCTACCAACATCCTTACACACCGATCCGTGGACGTGTTAAATACAATACAAGAGATAGTACCCCTCAGTTACTCAATCGAGCAAGACAGTAATAATGCAAGTTTCTTTCAAGCATAATACCTTTTGACATTGGATAACATTCGCGTCCACGACAGAACCTTCCAATCCTTCCATATTCGCAGAAGGGCTTTAAAATATACAAAATCCTTTGCACATAACTCCTTCTTCCTTGAAACACCACTCGCAGAATCTGCCATGTACAGTTCCGTTTCATAAGGTCTCGATGTCGAAACTCCGTAGCCTCTCCGTATCCCAAGTCGCCCACTCTCGAAGTAGGCGCTGCTCCAAATTAATTTTATATTGTACGTACGGGCAACGCAGATTTCGCACCATTAAGCCAACAATGTCGCAAATGCATTAGATATCTAGTCACTTATGTCGTTAATCGTTTAAGAGTAAGATTTATCCGAACTGTCGTATTTAGGTTACATTTATCTTTCGCAAAACGACAATGGACGCAGATAATATCCAAATGTCATTACGCTTACGCAAGAACGCATCACGTTTTTCTATTGTTTCGAATTTGAACTCAAATCCCTAGAGGCAAGGTGCTTGAGGCAGCAAATTGAAGGGAATATCTCGTCAAAATATCCTTATCCCGTATATATTTCATCACACACCCGTCGATGGAAATATCAAAACGCGATTAAAAATATTAATGCTAATGAATAGTCCGAACAGCTACCGTGCCAAACGATTATCACTTTTTAACCACACCGACACAAAGAGAGTGGCATTTAAAAAAATAGTGTCTATGTCTTTGGCATCATAGTACTCAAAAGCGTGGACCAATTTAATATTTTTTATATTTAGTAACATTGGATGAAAGTACGTACGACCAATTCAATGATAATCAGTGTCCAGTAACGTCCACAAGCAAATTTCATCAGATCAATAAAGGCTCCAAATTTTGCCAGATATCGCGATCCTCAGTAATAAATGATCGATCGAAGAGAGAAGAAATAAATGCTTACATATTAATGCTTGTAAGTCACAGTAATGTAGACTTAGCGCAAGCCGTGTATGAACAGCGTGGGAACACATCACAAATATGCGACAATGCATACTCCGCGACGTGCTTGTCTCAAAACTACCGGGAACTGCAACAGAGATGCACCGTGCGACATGACTAACATTGACATAATTAAATGAGTCGATCATTAAACACAATTAGCAATACTTTGATATTTTACCATCACAATGTTCGTGATTTTTAAAGTGAATTTCGTCACTAAGAATCTTGTGCTTTGCCGGCAAGGACTAGTTTCAATCCGGTCAGTCTTGAAATTTATTCATTACTAGCTTCTACCCGCGACTTCGGCCGCCTTAAATTCGTCTATTGCGGATAAGGGTATTTTTCCGACTCAAACTATCTCCATACAAAATTTCATCCAAATCGGTTCAGCGGTTTAAACGTGAAGAGGTAACAGACAGACAGACAGAGACACTTTCGCATTTACAATATTAGTATGGACTCCAATTCTTTGTACTTCAAGAATATAGCAATAATTTGTGCAAAATATGGAATGCGGTGGATTCAATTATACAGGCTGTCCCGTGGCTATGCAACAGGGAAAGTACCATAAATACTGTATATAAGATATTTTACTGAAGGAAGACATAATTTTATTTTTAAATCTAAGTAATCGAACAGACAAAAATTGAAATGTTTGAATTAAACATTTCAATGTTTGATTCAAATTTAAAAATAAAATTACTAATAGTCGGCAACGAATTTTTAGAATGCAGTATTACTTACTTTTAAAAATAAAATTCAGCAAAATATCCCATCTACAATATTTAAGGTAATTATTGAAGAAAATATGTAAGACGGCCGGGCAACTCCGAAAATAAGATGAAAATTCGGTTAAAATATAGGCTTAAAGTCAGACGCTTCAGATATTGAAAGAAGAAAATTGGTCTCTTCTTTCCTTAGTTCTCGGCAAAGCTAAAAGTATAAGTTTGTTATGCTTCGCACACTTCAACTCTTCCAAAAATTACAATACTGTCCGAAACCACGAAAAACTACCTAACCATGGACATTTCAACGGTGATTAATCTACCACTTCCTAGTTCGGTTAAAAATACGAGGTTTCTTCGACATTCAAGAATAGCAATCGTTAGTCCACGCTGCGGACTCGAGATGCAAATGAGATGGAACACAGCCGACCGTGAGTCACTGGAACCCGCAACAATCGCAACACAAGCTGCATCAGAACCATTCTAATATGATGATTAATAAATACTACGTTTATTTACCATAGCAGTACATAAAAAAAAAACAAAAAGCTTCTTAGAATGCGCCCGCAACTTCTTTCACGCATAAGAAAAAGTTCCCTCAATACTCCTTAGTCCAGTAAAACGTATCCTATAGTCATTCTTGTATTTTCAGCTAACGGCAAGCGTGCTGTCCCATACAGGCACAAAGACATTACCTACCCTGAACAACCATGGGTCCATATAGGCACGGTGAAACTGCCTACCTATGTAATCAAAACATTTTGACTGCCACCTTAGCCAAAAACTCTTTGCACACTGGCTATCGATCGATGTACCATTTTTTTTTTCTACTCCGTCCAGCCGTCGTGAATTGACAAGCATATACCGTTTTGTTGAATTTAAAAAAATTATTATAAATTCACAACCATTTTCCCGAAAATATATAATGTTTAAAATAATTTCTCTAACTTTAATTGTAAATAATAAGAGGCTTAGTCTTATAAATTACTAGAAGGCCCCCGCTACTTCGTTCGCGGAGGAGAAAAAGTCATGAACTCTCTTTTTATTCGTCAGAGTAGTTGGGTAAAAAGTATCCTATAACCATCTGGGGATACCCAGCTACCCGTGTGCCAAAAATAGTTGAAATCTGTTTAGCCGATTTGGCGTGATGAAGCCACAACAACACATACAAACATTTTATTTTTACAACTTTATAAGAGTGTAACACATGTAAAAGTATACTTATTGTTGAAAAACTAAATAAAGAAATAAAAAAGTGTCAGAATAAATTGATTAAGATAAGTAAAAAATTCATCATTAACTCATCTTAGTTATTGAAATAAAACAATTTAACGGATTATATCGCGTATATTATCTCATTTTAGTTCCCGACGTTTCGGAAGCTTTTCAGCTTTCCATGGTCACGGGTGGACTGAGAAATCTCTCTCCTCTTAGTTATGTTCACAAGTAAATTGATAGAATTGTTACATATGAACCATCATATAAACACAATTCCTAGAAAACAATTATATGTACAACCGAGCATCGGTGCACGGTGACTAACAATAGCACGGAATATGTCAACATAAAACTATTGTTCGACTCAGGAATTTTATTATCCCTCGGCGTATAATGAAAACACGGTGCAACTGTTCAAACAGTACGCTTAACCCGCACTTACATAAGTGTCAGACTGTCTGGCACTAATAAGCTGCAAGCAACCACTAAATAAGAAACTAAAATATGGGTAAGTAAATAAAATAAATATAGGTACATGTACCTATACCAGGCGGATTTCACTTGTTTTCGGCCGCCCGGGCGGTGGGTGTAGCCAAGTGGGTCGCCCGGGAGCTTTAACGTCAAGGGCTGTCACACACCGCGTCGCTATGGTTACGAGTCAAACATTAAAATAATGGTTTTCTATAGTGAGAGAAAAATAAATAAACGGATAAAAGATTGTCGTTTTTCAATTTGCCTAACATTACAGGTAATTTTAAAGATACTTTCAAACCATGGCTGTTACTATTACTTATCACAACCCTAGCGCACGCATCGATCGCGTGACCGCGCGGCGAGAAAGTAATTTCGGCTCTGAGTACACGTAATAAGCGTTTATTTTCGCTCGGTTGCAACATAGTAGGTGGTAATAATAATAGTAATGATATATTTGGTATTGTTATTACCGGTTATGTTTTGCTATGGTGAGAACTCTTGTTTTGCATGAAAACACGCGAGAGTGAAATATCTGGTTAAAACTATTATCTAATCTGCGCCTATATGACTAAAATATAGTTAAATAATTATAACTAGCCGCCTGTCCTGTGCGTCACAACGCACATTCCAACAGTGCACATGAGATACAATACAATACAAAAAATCTGTATTACACACCTCACAAATATACAGGGATTTACAAATACTGCATTTACTAAACACAATTAGAGGTAGACAACAGGTAGATGGTGAAATGTTCAAAAGTTATACATCAAAACCACCTGCCGGTCTAGCACAAGTCTCCGCGACTTCGCTTCTCGCGCGACATACGCGTAGCATCACCCGTCTTTCTCGCTTTGTATTGAAAGGAAAGAGACAGACAATCTTTGTCGCGCGACAAACAGTCGCATATCACAGTTTAGAGGTGCTGGAAGTATCAAGCTACATGCCAGTGAGATCTGTATCATAATCGGTTCAGTAGTCTTCAAGATTATCCCGGACAAACGGACAGATGCAGATTAGGTATGACTACGGACTATTCAGCTCCCATCAAACTCTGTGATATAGTCCGGATGTCAACAGAGCACATTCTCCTTTCTTTTGGATCAGGCTGACGTGCGACCATGGATTACGTAATAAAACCTGGGTTTTACCGAAAATAAATTGGTTGTTAAATGGGACAAGGACAAAGCGAGTCAAAATTCTGCATCTGAAGTTACATCGAATATGAGTCAAATTATGTCGAGTTCTGAGCTTACTATAGTGACACATCTCAACAAACCGGTTTCAAATGTTCAAACAGAACGGTCAGGTCTGTTTGCAAAAATTATGTGACCGAATCACGAATAAGGCGCGTCCTGTTTAGAAGCCTGATTTTTAAAAAGTCTTAAGGATCATATAAAAATGCTCATCCACATATCCTTTTAGAGCAAGGAGGGTAGAAATACGCCGACCTCTGTGACTCATTCTCATAAAATAACCAACGAAATCGCAATTCAAATTCAAATATCGAACGACTGCGCGGGCACAGGTGTCTGATTACGATAATCGGGCTAACTGTAAATAACTGTTAATATAGTTTTAACTATGCATGTGCGAAATCAAAATTCGGAACGAACGCGCAACTGTATAGTGCTCATGTTACAGATCTTGTTTCAAGATCTAGATATACATAGATAAACTAACAATTCGGTCACATTTATCATGATTATGAAATGTATTTTTACTTAGTCCTCCCAACCGCCATGCAGACAACAAACAGCTGCTGACAGCTGATAAGGAGCGTATCGCAGCTGCTTTAGAGAACAGTAACCTAGTGCAGGCCATCAACCAGTGCTTCTCATCATTCTACTAATGCAGGAAAGAAAAAACATCAAATTGTAATCTAAATGGAAAACAAGGTTATCAAACCAGTTCAGGTAGGACACTGACAAAATCTCCAGCACAACGAGTTGATGTTTTATGTGGATTGGAATATGTATTTTAAAAGTATTATGTAGCTACAATATTTCTCTGAATCTGAACTGGATATATGCGAGTTAATCGTCTCGTCAAGAGCTGCCCGCAGTTATCTAAACTATTATAAATTTGTAATAATGAAATGTATAAGTAAGTCGGGCTATTTGGAGGACACTGAATCGAAAAACATTTTATTTTCTGCATGTATGTGTTCTTTGTGCCATCATAACGCCTAATCTGCTCTAGATTTAAACAATTTTTGGTACTGGGTTCCTGAGCATCCTTAATCTTAAAGGATACGTTATACACGATTACGCTGAAGTAAATAGAGTTTATAACCTTTTTCCCCTCCGCAAGCGAAGGTGCCCAACTTCTGGTTTGATTATATTTCATGTTTGTTTTAGACATTGTTTCCCATTTTTACTTGCCAATGTTGCCTCGCTCGAGAAAGGTCAGTGCAAGTCGGCCTCATTTTTAAAGCCCATTTTTATGCGCTTGCACACTAAGGTCCGTTACTCGCGAAGGCTAAGGGCGTGCGTCCGGATTGCAGAAATATCTCTCCAGTAATATCTCATAAAGTTATTGGCTTATTGCATTTCCTTATTCGTACGAAACAGAAGATATAAGACAAACTGCTATAGTATTCGCGAAATGTGTGTCAGCGGCGAACGCAGTGCTGACGGATTCGTCGTGGCTTCAATATGACCCATAGCCACTCACGTGCTCGTGATTTTGGTTTCAGCTCTATTTATTACAATAACAATAATTTTTATTTCAAACTTCTATAGGCTCCATAGTGATAGTTACAAATCATTTTTAAATACTTATAATTATAATCTTTTCTTCTGTTTCCGCGATTATTACTCATTGAAATAAATCAATTTAACGGACGTTTCGGAGCTAAAATGAGATAATATACGCGATATAATCCGTTAAATTGTTTTATTTCAATACTTATAATTATGTTAGTAATAAAACCTACATCTAATCTTATTTGGAACACTGATACATTGGTGTATGAAGTGTCATCCAGTGTTTGTAAAAGGGGAGGTCAAGCCTTTTCCCTATTTCGACTAGAAAACCGTTGTTACAGCGTCGCAGACGGTGCAATTGGAAAGCATCTCGCTTTTGCATTATCGCGTAGAATCATCCATGCGAGCCTAGCCTTTATACTTGAAATAAGAATGGTGACATGCAACTACAGTTGCGGAAAGCACTCAAGTGGCTAGTAGTAAGTATGGTTTACACGAAGCACTGACGTAAGCCATATTGGCCTCGTGTAAACAGTTTTTCATCCCGGCCCTGACGTGAATAGAGCGCCCGTCTTTTTTTCAAACCACTCTTGTCTTGTAGGACTTGCGCGAACACACTAGCTTCCTATGGACCGAGAAGCCAATTGCTATAAGCTGCTTGACTAATGTATTTTGACCTCCAATCTGGAACATGTACCGCTAATTCACGTGTCTAGTAATATCAGGGACGAACTGAAGGCGGTTTAACGTCAATTTTCGGAATGACACCCCTGGACATCTGAGAAATGCTGTAGGATAGATGGCTATAAAATCAAGTTTATTAGTCTGTGAAACGATCGCTACATGGTTGCCACATGTCATAAAACTCTAGAAGCCTTATTTGCCGCTCGGCCTAACCATATCGATGGCACTTACGTATTATTTAATAGCATACTTAAAGCGATGATAATACGAATTATCGTTTATTAATTAATATTGCTGGATGAGTTAGCCAGCTGTTATCGGGATAGAGAAAGCTATTGCGTGGGTTAGTTAATTAGTGGTTTGAATGACAGCTCATGACGTAGGTTCATTATAATGAATAATTAAAATTTTATCTTATTAAATTTCATGGCTAATATGTCCATAATCTTTTAAAGGTGCATCATTTGCCCCATCAGATCTTCGTCGCGTGGCATGATCTGATCGCGTGTCACGATCACGCGTTTGGAAGTTGCGCCGATCCGATCGCTCGAAATCCATGTTGCTACGCGTATCACACACTTAGATCGGACAAGCGCGGCGTGATCGCCGCGCCGACAGTTAGCGTCCAAGCAGCGCGATACGCAGTCATGCCACGCCACGGTGATTGGATACGAGGAAATGATACAAGTGTGGACGCACCCAAAGAGACGGCAATATCGATAAATAAGAAAGAAACTCAAAAAGAAACAGGCAACATTTACTAGTAGTGATTTCTCAATATACCTAGTCAATAAGATTAAACGTTATTTTAGAGAATACTTTCATATAGTTATGTTACATTTAAAATAAGTTTGAACAATCAACTAGCGGCAAGCAACTCCATGGAATGCGGTCACTCGATCCTAAAGTATCAAAATCATTATAAACAGTTACTAACAGTAGCAAAAGCTTTGCTAATCGCATTGTAAAAGAGAACTATACATCGCACAATCAACAGGTCAAGTTTCGGCAAGCGAACTTGACACAGCAACGCGAGTCTTAAATCCGAAAGAGCTTATGTGACGCAGAACACTGAATACTCATAGGACTTTCATTCACTAGACCACTGATACGGTAAAACGAGGTCACTCGGACGGCGAGCCATGCGACTTTACGACACGTGAAAAAGGACACTGCTGTGTTGGAAATAAGGAAAGTTTTGTTAAATGATTAATTGACGACCACGTACCGGACAGGGCAGCGTGGGACCCAACAAGGTGAACCGATGAAAATATTTCAAGAAATCTTTGGACGAGGACAAAGCTCGGCCGGTCGTTGGTGATCCTTGGGGGAGGCCTTTGTCCAGCAGTGGACGTCCTTCGGCGGATATTATGAAAAAATTACCCTTTTATCATTTATTTTTTTGTATGTATGTTACTCGATATCTCCGAGAACCGTGAACCGATTTTCAATTTTTTTTAAATCGAAAGTGACTCCGAGTTGGTCGGGATCTGATGATGGAATCTTGGAGAAATCGAGGGTACTCTTCAAATATTATAGGGACATGTACGGCGCTTTCGGTAATTTATTGATAAAGTCAAGAATTTACATTCAGTAAATAGGATTTGGTGTAAGGAAACTGATAATGAACACCACAGATGGCCACTAGAACTTTACTTCTAAACGGCCAGTATTTCGAAGGTAGCGATTAGGTGCCGATTCGGATAGTTAAATTACTCGGAGGAAACAAATGTGCATAGTGCTATTGAATACGGTACCATAAAACTGGTCTGATGCTGGAACCGGAAAGTACCCTACAGAACACGGTAACCAAACAACGTAACCGAGTCGTGTTTGGTGTTACTGGAATTGTCCTGACAAGCATTCTGAGTACAGAAGACTTATTTTTTAATCGACTTCTTAATCGATATTTATTACATAATAACAATACAATATCTACATAACAGTTCTGGTGCTTAGACGAAAATATTACAATTTAAGACGTACCTAATTATGTTTTATTTATTTACAATCATTATTTATGCTTCTGGGTTAATTATAGAAGGAGTCTCCTTAAAAATAATACCTATGTCACCTATGTTATTTTTATATAATGTTTCAATATTTAACAATAATGTTTTATACGCGAAATGTTATGTACCTAATACACTAAAGATATATCCTACCGACTACTTTTGTTTATTTATCGATAATATTGTACACGTGAATCAAATATTATGTACGTACGCTAAATTATTACTTACCTAAAAGATGTATTTACAATATTTACATAACACCTATAAGAGATATTTACAATATTTTTTTTATTAATTATATATTACAGTTCCGATTGCTTAGGCGAAAGTATTACAATTTATTATTTACATATAAGAGATATTTTTATTTCATATAATTTTGGTGAAGATCTGATGATGCAATCCACGAGGAATTGAAGGAGAAAAACTAGAAATTAACCGAAAATGCTCTGTAAAAGGCGTTGAAATAAAATTAACCTTTCGAACTTCCCTCTATTTCTATCTTCCCCAACACACCCTATATTTTCTAACAAAACCTTGTCCGGACAATTACAAACACAACAAACAAAGAATAAGTTAAATTAGCAGCCGTTCTGAAGTGATGCGCGACCCTAGGTACAGTCCTTCAATTGATTTTTATTTAAATAGAAGATTATCAAGTGAATCTGACTAGACGCGGGCAAAAGTGTACTGAAATGCGAAAGTCCGGTGATTATTTTTAGTGTAATAATCCCTCAGTGCCTAATTACACGGGCTGACGGGCGGGATCGGCGGACTGTCACCAATCTCATTCAAGCGTCAATCCGACCAGCAGACAATGATGGCATGATGAAGCCGATAGTGGAAAAGTGGAGCGGCTTTTAAATTATAGATATTACAGCGGTTTAAGAGGCCAGGCATACCTAGTAAGAGCTAGGATCGCTATTATATCCAAACTTACTAATATTATAAATGCGAAAGTGTGTCTGTCTGTCTGTCTGTCTGTTACCTCTTCACGCTTATACTGCTGAACCGATTTGGATGAAATTTGGTATGGAGATAGTTTGAGTCCCGGGCAAGAACATAGACTACATTTTATCCCGGAAAAACGAATTTAAGGCGGACGAAGTCGCGGGCAGAAGCTAGTATTATATAATTCGATAAAAAGACGGACCTTTTTGGGTGGAGAAAATCTGTGCGCCTGCGGGGGAAAGAAGGTAGGTTATGTGGTATTTCTATCCACTAAATACTCCAATTGTCGTCTGTGCTACTATTATACAGAGGACTTCACGGTCTAAAAAAGAACCCACTGTTTTCCTCTTGGCTCCACACCTGTGAC
The DNA here is from genome assembly GCA_905404275.2 of Hedya salicella. Taxonomy (NCBI): domain Eukaryota; kingdom Metazoa; phylum Arthropoda; class Insecta; order Lepidoptera; family Tortricidae; genus Hedya; species Hedya salicella. The sequence continues at coordinate 4,785,458 of FR990104.1, forward strand.
TCTGACATGCACCTTTAGCACAACTGTGATACGCGACTCATTGTCGCGCGACAAAGATTTTCTGTCTCTTTCCTTTCAATTTAATGCGAGGAAGACGGGTGATGCTATGTCGTGCGAGAAGCGTAGTCGCGGCGAGTTGTGCTAGACCGGCTGGTTTTATTTTAGAACTTTATTTTGAACTGGGTAGGTCTGCGACAAATCTGCCTCCTTACCACAAATTTGATTCAGTTGGAGGGAGCGCAAATCCTCAATTAGGAATGCTATCAGCGGCTTCTTGGAGTAGGGTAGGGACGCGGTGCGCAAGGTAGTCGACGTGTCCCTTTAAAGTTCGTAAGCATAGCGATTAGTTCAATTTGAATGGCCACCTGTGAGTTGGCCATAACGATGTGAACGAGCAAAGGAAAGTCTATCTAATTTACCAATATAACAATTTCAAGTTCACAACGCGCAGGTCACAATATGTAGTTGCGCTAGCGCACAATGGAATATTTCGCCGCTATTAGAATACAATGACAAGGTCGCCGCGGCCCAATTTTACTGTACCACAGTCGATATAAAAAAAAACAGTCGCGATCGAGAATGTTCTTATGAATGTTCTTATGGAAGTGACAAATTGTGGAATCACACGTTGACACGTTAGCTATTTCAAATGCAGACTTCCGAATGGGTGACTTGCTATACAGATGTACATCTAGATAACTATGCAGTTGAAGTAATAAATACATCGATGTATCAGGATAAATTAAAAACATATCTTCATTGACCACATAGCTCATGGTACTCATACTTATTTCATAACGCATTGCCTCCATCCGTAATAATTCAGTACTTTACATATGGATGGCAAAAAGCGGAAACGTAGTAACCGCCATCTGAATTCATTGGCAGTTACTACATGTCTGCTTTTTGCCGTCGATTATGTACGGCTTCATCTGTACTGAAGTTGAAATTCCCCTCATATTTTTGGAATCTGATCTCACTCCTCTGACTTCCACGTTCCTTCACGTCCTTCTATTCTAAGACGCAGATGCTTCAATGTTACTAAAACATCATAAAACCGAATCATTGAATAAATACACAAAGTGTGTAAAACTAGTAAACTACATTAATAACAACAAATTGAAGCAAAAGCAAACACTATGATGATGATCATAACTTTCCTCAAACCGTGTATAATTTCTTACAAACGGGCGATAAGCCACAATCAACACTGATTCACACAAGCGCATCGGCGCCGGCACCGCGCATCGCCAATTAGAGGGTGATCCATTGCAGGCAGGCATGCGCGAAATGCGCGTTTAACCGACAATGCATTAGCTAAGTTGGGGTTATTACAGATATACTGACACTTATGAGAAACGTATAACATTACAAAGTGGCATTCCACCAGAATGTACGTGACGTCATTCTTTCGATACTTCTAATAGGAGCTGATATTTGGTATGATAATATTTCATAACTTGACTTTAGCATTAGCAGTGTCTTTTAAAGTTCATTCCACAGTTCCACACTATGTGTTAGTGTGTGTAAAACTTTAAAAGACACTGCCAATGCTCAGATTTTTACTTTCGTTTCCAAAATGTCTACCTACTTTAATAAGGTCCTAGCCATCACGTTTTTGACAAAGTTCTTATTCTGGTGAAATGCCCCTAAGCAGCAGAGGCGAGGCGTCAGGAAAATTACAAGGGATGCCAAAGCGTATTCATTTACTTAGATGGATAAGTAGATAGATAATTTTATTTCACGATAAAAATTACACTACAAATTTACTCATGTCAAAATTATACGAATTTATGTCATAATCGTCAAAATATAAGGAATATTGAAAATAAACAAAACAATGTACATAATGTCAAAACAAGATGACATAGTAAGAAAAAACAATAAGAAAATATCAACTAGGATAGGAGAACTTATATTCAAAGAAAAAGGCGCCTTTCCTTGGTCAACCCGGTGGAAATCGGCTTATATGGACGCCACGGCTCTGCTAAGCTGTGACGACCTCTGTAGCTTTGAATGTCGCGGTAATAGGGTCAATATTCGCGTCTCTTTCGAGGCCTTTGTAGAAATGCCTGTAGTCTTTAAAGTGATTTCAAACTAGTTCGCAGAAGTCCGGGATCTTCACCAAGTAGCCCAAAATGGCACAAAGATCGAAAGTGAGGTAATCGCCTAAAATGCGGTAAACGATTGGGTAATCGCTAATGATGATAATTTCTACCATGTGACAGAGTAAATTTGAAAAAGACTGCGATAAGCTAAGCCGTCATACGCCTTCTAGGTCTAAATTAGATTTTAATTGTAATAAGGGAAAAGTACAGACAGAAACAAGATATAATAAATAGTTAGTATATATAAAACGCTTGGGTAAATAAAGCAGTCCAATGGTTTGGGACATTTTCTAAATGTTTGCCTTATGTTTTGTAAAACTAAGAAACACACTGATGGAGAGAGATAAGCGATCGTATATTAAGTTGCATGTATTCATATTAAACGCGAAATTCATAAGAAAGATGGTAGCGATGTAGCAAGACGTGTCAAAAGCGAACATGCATGCTTTAATCGATGTATTACCTCCAACCCAACATGACGTAGGTCTTACAGGATAATGGGGAGATCATAACATGATGTAAGGAAACAGGGGACTCCGCAATTACGCTGCTGCTACAATATCCAGAAGCATGAAATATCGTGTAGTCATATAAATACCGGTAATATATTATGAAGAAAAGCTAATAGGGTTTTAGCTAGGGTTTTATTAGGAACCCATGTAAAGAAAGAAGTTTGAACAAATACCCCAAAATTACTGAGGAGGAGCAATCATACAACTGTTGCAATAATATTTTCTTCTGTTTCCGCGATTATTACTCATTGAAATAAAACAATTTAACGGATTATATCGCGTATATTATCTCATTTTAGTTCCCGACGTTTCGAAAGCTTTCCAGCTTTCCATGGTCACGGGAGGAGATGCGGCATGGTCATGGTCATGGTCATGGTTATGGTCCTCCCGTGACCATGGAAAGCTGGAAAGCTTCCGAAACGTCGGGAACTAAAATGAGATAATATACGCGATATAATCCGTTAAATTGTTTTATTTCAACTGTTGCAATAGTCAACGCAATATTGTGTCTCGAGCGCAAGTTTTATAAGTAATTGAAAGGGAACTCTTACGCAAGACTAGTATCTGCCATCTCACTATAATTGTAAATTATAGTACCTACATCTATGCTCAGTTTTCCTGGCGTCATATGGTTCACGTACAAGAATAGACGTAACCGACGCCAGTTTCCTATTAATATACAACATTTTGTGTAAACAGAGCAATATATCGAAGCGCATGTGTTGATCAAAGGAGTGCGCGCACGCAGCCATTGCTGTAATAGAATAATTAATGGGCGCTGGAGCGAAGCGAGGGTCACTGACAGCCCACTCCCCCCGAACGTGAGGGCGACGTGAATGTCAGACCAGAGCCACTTCAATTGTATTACGCTATCATTACTGTGTCAGTTATGTTATCCGATAGCCAAAATAAGTGACATTGCAGCAGGCTTAACTCCAATCACAATAACCCCATCAGTATCTGCAGAACCAAAGCTTAAACATCCTCGATTTTATAATACGTCACTTAAAATAAAGCAGACATTGAGATGCATATGAATGAGTGCAACTAACAAATACAAATAGCCCCTGATTTAAGGAAGCAGGGAAAATTTATCGACTATGTTCCAATGAAAACGAGACGACCTAAAACCCATAAATTTGAAGTTTCTAAAGACCGGAGCCTTGCCGTGTCTGTTCCACTTACGAAACCCGCTGAAGGCCCGGTTATTAGCCATTCAAACTGGAGAACAATACCCTCGGTTAGGGGGTCGCTACAAACAGCCAAACTCATGCAAATTCACTTAAAAAATCACCGGTTAGCAGCCTCCATTGTTCGCCGTGAAAAGATTTAGAGCCGCGGTGTACGTTGGCTACTCATTATTTGTGAATGTTTAACGAGACAAATAGCTTCAGAGCAGATATATTCCCTATACAACAGCATCCATAAACTTAAGTTCTAGTTATATTTCCATCATCGAAAATAGGTGCCTAGCGTACACAAAGTGCACAACTAACTACAAATTTAAGAAGTCAATAGGTGCAGGGAAATAAAAAATTAAAGGCAAATAAAATAAAATTAGGACTGCTAAAGAGTGGAACTCTCTTTCGGCATACCTTTTCCCCGAACAATATAACAGATCTCTTCAAGACGAGAGTGAATAGGCACTAACTAGGTGAGAATGTTCCATCGTCGGGTTCATAGTCACTTAGCACCAGATAAAAAAAAACGCATCGAGTTTTTCAAGTACAACGTAAAGATAAGAATAAATTACATATGTAGTAGGAAAATAATAACACGATTGATGATCTGATCCAATTTACATCACAGGTGAATAGAAAATCAAAGACATCAAGAAGCTTAATTACTATGTAACCTTGATTACATTTTAACAGATTGTAGGCATCAATCCAGAACGTTCACAAATGAGTTAGCTCAAGTAGTTGGTGCACTGTCAGGGTGGCCGAGCAATGCCTAATGTAATGCAATCGCTCGAGGCCTCCTGACTTGAAATATCACGGCACCTTGTATTAGCCCAGATGAATATATACTGCTCTAAGGAGAAATAACTCTTTAACCACTACCTATATTATTACGATTATAAATATGTAATGTAAACTGCATTCGGTCTCAGTTGATTGAACTTCAGCCTAAACAATCCTTGAATCAAGAGTTTTTAGCACAAAAACGACCTTATCCGCTTTTATGGCAAAGATCATTATCGCGACCTCAACGTGACATCGTCGTTTTCCTGAAAACTGGCAATCAAGGTGGCACCACCTACGAGCGAAACGTGGCTCGTTAGAGCACTTTGTTTATTGCGAATTAGTCCAAACATGGAGATGGACGTAAACAATTTAATGACGACCGCAATTGAGGGCACAACAATCAAGATCGTCACAACGTTTTTGGTGAATGATTAATTCATCTTGATTCAAGATATCAGAATCACTGGAGACAAACATGATTATTTCAATTGCACTAACGACTGCACTCTTTCCTGTTAGTAAGATACAAGACAGATACCCATCAGCATTATCGTCGTAGCAATCTCAGAGGGAACAATGCGTAAGATTTTCACAACGTTACCTCTATCTAGTCTGTACTGTTTGTTCTCGTTAATCTAGTGCAGCAGGATAAATATCAGCAGTGAGAGTTCGTGTATCTCGGAAGTCGTGTCGGAGGTCCGCGGGCGCGATACTGATCTGCGGAAACTCTCGCTTGCATTGTGATGCGGACGCCGTAACGGCGGCTGCCCTATGAACTAATACTAGCACAATACAAGCGCATGCGACGGCGGGAACGACAGGAAACGTTCCGCTCTGCGTTTCTATCAGAAGAGAGAGTTCGGAAGACGGTGTTGGGTTACGAGTGTCCGTTACCAGCGAGTGACAGCGGACGTGTAATGTGAATACTTTAGAACGTCACCAACTGTTACAATCCAAAAGGGAATATGAACGATCGTCGCTCCGACACTCATACTGTTTGTACACTCAGCGGGATCTCGTGGCTTCACGACAAAATAGTACGAGAGCCCGCGGCGCGATCACCGCAAACCACAGCTTTTGTTGACGGCTAATAAGTTTGAGGAAACGCTGTAATCGTGCGGCCTAGTTGCGCTCGCGTCGGGAGCCCGCGGCGGGACCGCTACTCGGCTCGATCTCGCCCTTACCGTCTTTAATACTCGTTTTATTAAAAGAAAAGTAACTTATTACGGCTGAACAGTTATAATTTATACACGAATGAGAGCGTGCTGCTTTTCAACGTCAAGATTCTTTTGCTCAGGACGGAAATTCTTCCGATATAGGCCTGAGATGATTTAGAAATTCCTTTTCAATCGCCAGCGAAACCTCATAGTTCACCAGAATAATAAAGTTTCTTAAAAATTACTCATAATTCCGCTAAGGATATCCGGGATAGAGTTCAGTACGTATCGGGCGCTATCAGTTCCGGGACGAGGGACTATTCTAGATCAAAATCAATTCGCGTAAACAGTTTTTAATAACGTTAACAAAAGGTTTTTTTTGCTCGTGGGATCTGAAATGAATAAAATGGGGATTTTAAAATAAAAAATGTTCTCTATCGAATAGATACAATAATCCCATATAACCAAAAAAAATACTTGGAATTATTTAGGTTGCTTGCTGCCCATGCTTATATATATTTAAGAAACTGGGCTCGTGTAACCTGGGCATTATGCGGCCAGTATTGAGTGGCAAGATTGTCTATTGTTCTGCAATACGGGTATCACTGGAGCAAAGAATGTGGCAACGTTTCTGTACCGTGGCATTTCTTTCCCATTGTGTTTTTGTAGTTTCCCAAGAGTTTAGCGAGGTAAAAATGGGCATTACTTAAATCAGTTGAATTAATACCACATAGTTTTCGATTGTAAAGACTAGTTCGCAAGCGTCGGGTTTGAAATAGTTTAGATCTTGGGTCTTTTTATACTAAATGCTGTTTCTAAAGCGAGTTATTCCAAACAAAGCGAGCATCCATCAGGAGGTTTAGTACCAGCCAGGCTGGTTCCTCACAATGGCTGCGAGATGGCAGCAAACTAAATGGACCTGTCATTTGACTGGTTGTCCATAACCATAAAACCTCCAGACGGCCAGCTTTGTCCCCCGTGACAGTCGATTGAACGAGCATCAGATAAATTATTGCCATATGATTTGAGTCAACTTGAACTGGTAGCTACATACCAAGAAATATGTACAATTTCGTATTGGATCTGATTTATTTCTAGAATCCCGACCATAGTCCGAGCAACTTGAGTTCGAATATCAAGTGGAATGAAGATCGTGATGAGAGGTTGCGGTAGTGCTCGCCGATACCTGATATTTATGACTCTTGCGCATGTTATATATAGGGCTGTCAGGTCGTGTAGATCTTGGTGCAGTCGTTAAGGGGGTTCATTACGGTTTAGAAAGCGACGGAAAGGTTATTGGTAATGACAGTTTTGATATTAGGCCATTTAGCGTGCAGTGAAATTGTGCCAGTTAAATTAAATGACACGTCCATTAATTTCCAATGGGCCAGTTATATGATGGCCCGTAATTCCCAGAATCGGGCGGCTCGAAAAAGGTTTATTGTGACATTTTCAACCAACCAAATTAGCTACCTGGATCATTCTCAAATAGTTAGTGTGATTTGTCACAACCATGTGCAAAAGTTAAGGCTAGATTTTTTTCTCTATATACAAACCCAAAGCTTGAAAAACACGGCGAATATATAAGTAAGTATGAGAATATTCAACTTCCTAGCAATCCTTAACTTTTGCACATAGTCGTGACAAATCACAATTATATGTAAATGACTCACCTAATCATTTGCCATCAAGACTTAATTTGAACATGATGTTAGGCCATTTTCAAGGCATCCTGTAACACCTACGTAATATGTAGTTGAGTGTCTGTTGTACACCGACAATTTGAAAGTTCAGGACATCATGGTAACATATTTTAGGACGTCACTAAGAAATGATAGTCTTAAACATAACAAAAATGCGAAACTTTTCGCAGAAAACACGGGGCATAATCCAGTCAAAACAACCTAAAAAGGAAACGGTTATTATCATGACATAATATATACACACAACATAAGACGTAATATCAGTGTGAAAACAATCATTTTTCGCCTCAACTATTTGGGTCTCATAATGCTCACTACACCCAAATGAGATTAAAATGTTGCTAGATTAGAAACGATCGTCGTAAAAGGATCATTCCAGTGTTGAACAATGAACACATCGGATTACTGATATCACGGCCTTTAAAAAACGACTTATATGATTTAGATTTAGATTTATTTATTTCATAATATAAAATGTCAATATAAATTACACTATGTCAATTTACATGTTTTTATACTATGATGGTCACAATAAATTAATTAATTATAATAGATAATCTACAAACAAATTTATTACAGAACAAATAATTACAATATATATAATCATTAGAAATAATGTCAAAAGCATATCTTTAAGGGTATGTCGATTTATATAATATAAGTTCAAACCAAGGGTAAAAGAAGAGTGTCAAATACAATTTAAATTGTATATCCATATACTCATTTACTGAGTATAATGGATTATCCAATAAAAAGTTTCTCAATTGCCGTTTAAAACAGTCGTCAGATGACTCGGTTCGCAATTCAGCGGGTAGACGCTCATAGAACGTTGGACCGATGACGCGTAGGTTTTTTCCTGCAAGTTTCATGCGACGCGGAACTGTTCTAAGGCTCCCCGTAGATCTAATTTGTTTGCCTGAAACCTCAACACGTGCAAACATTGGCAGACTGTTCCTCACGTACATTAGTATCTCAAACATATAAAGTGAGTAGTGCGTCATGATGCGGTACTTTACAAAGAGGTCTCTGCAAGAATGTCTGGGTTCCACTCCGGCCAGTATCCGAAGAGCTCGTTTTTGCAGTATAAGGACTCATTTGGCGTCAGTGGAATTGCCCCAAATAATTGACCCATAAGACATTATTGAGTGGAAATGCGCAAAATATACAGACTTCAATGCATTATTCGATATTAATGGCTTCAATTTTCTTAGCGCAAAGACGGCACTACTCAACCTATGACACAGCCGGTCGACATGACACTTCCAGTTTAAATTTGAGTCTATCATGAAACCGAGAAACCTACATTCCATACATAATGGCATCGGGACGCTAGTAATACATGGGGGCACTGCAGTGTTTCGGCCTGAGAAGATCATGACGTTCGACTTTGTTATGTTCAGGAGTAGACCATTCGACGAGAACTACTTCTGCAGTTGCCCGCAAGCCTCATGGATTTTCTCAGCAAGCTGCTCGTACGTTTTCGCGCTAACTATGACTGTAGTGTCATCCGCGAAGAGCACCGCTAGCCCAGTCGTAATTGCCGACGGTAGGTCATTTACAAATATTGTGAACAATACATTTCCGAGGGCGGATCCTTGAGGGATGCCTAAACGCACGCAACCCGCAGCTGAAGTCAGCGTTCTACCGTTGCTAGACACTTTTACTACTTGCTTCCGGTCGGTCAAGAAAGACGTCAAAAATTGATGAGCAGAACGGTCAAACCCATATAGATTTAATTTATTTAATAGTAATTTGTGACTAATTACATCGAACGCTTTGGACAGATCACACAGAATTGCTGCCATTTTGTATTTGTCATCCAGTCCGGTTGTGATGCAGTCAGTGATTTTATGTGCAGCTGTAGTGGTAGACATGTTCTTTCTATAGGCATACTGGTTTTCTGTAACAAGGTCATTCGACTCAAAGTGGGTCATTAGGCAGGAGGAGATAATAGACTCAATTAATTTTGAGATAGTGGGTACTATATGACAACGAATGTTCATAGAGAAAAGTCTTTACGTTTCTAAAACAAGTGGGCGAGGCACTTGAACAATCAGGGGCGCAAGTGACTGAAGTTAGCTAATATAGATGATAGTTAGGGTAACTGTTATTGGTGGCTATATGGCATAATAGTAAGGGATATAACTAGGGATGGAAAATAAAATAAGAAGTCAAAAATGCAATATCCACAAGTTCTACAGCCAATATAGTTTGACGACCGGTTTAGTTGGGCGGGAGTAACGTTGCCTGCGAAGCTGAAGGTCCTGGGTTCAAATCCCGGTAAGGGCAAATATTTGTCGTCTAGCACAAGCCTTATTGAGCTTACCATGGGACTAGTTTGATTAGTGTAACAATTGTCCCGTAATATTTATTTATTTATAATAACAAAACGTTTAGCGAAGCTGGTGGTCCCGGTTTCGAATCCCAGCAAGGGCAAGTACGTTTTCTATACATAGAAGCTTAATACTCACAGAACATTATACGAGTATTTCTTAGTTTGGCAGTACGAGTAGGTCGATTTGTGTAAGATATGTAAGATTCTCCCAGATATAAATATATTTAACTAGAAGTCGAGTACAAAGTATCCTATAAATAACTATGTATGGATGGATGGTCATTTACCCGTGTATCACAAACAGTTGAAACAGCTGTTACTCCAAAATAGCTAAACGGAGCTGTTTTGGCGTAATGAAGCCACAACCACAAACATAAAAAAAATATTAAATTAAATATTACCCGATTCCGTGCCCTTCAAATAGTCCGTATCACTTACTTTTTTGAAAACATCTTCAATGTACAGAAAATTAATTTTTACAACTTTAGAATAGTATATACATACAACCTTTCGTACATTCAACCTTTTTTATATACAGCACCTTACCGCATCATGCAAGTCTTCTCACCCCATCCACTTATATAACCCACAATAAACCTAGTGTATATTACCATCTAGGTACGCATATTCACACGTTGAACAGAATGTTTGCCGCTGTTGATATATGTAGATGTACCTAGACGAGTAACAACCCTGCGGTGACACGTGCGCACGCGACGTGTGAGCCACACGTGACTGTTATAAGACGCATTGACTGGCTATCAGCTGTGTGAGACTTACTACTGTGAATACAACATTTTTAACTAGAAAACTAGTCCATTCATATATATTTTCTAATACTACGGACGGGTAATAGAGTCTTCTATATTACCCCTCAGTGCGGCGAAAATATTTTTGAACAGGGTAATCGTGTATATCTTTCTGCAGCTGACTGTACCATGAAACAGACGTAATTAATTTTCACATCGTAAAAGCTGAGTACGAAAAGAGCAGCGAAAGAACGCGCATTACTTTAGGGTCATCGAAATGGATAGAGCATAAGTACGTACGCGAAAGACAAATATAATATGACAGAGCCGATGCATTTAAAGATTATAAGTTATTAGTACAATTATATATATATACTAAGGGATGCCCGCAACTTCGTTCGCGGAAGAGAAAAACGCAAAGGCCTCTTTTTACTTCAGCTCAGTCTGGTAAAATGTATCCTTTAACCATCTTTGGATGCCCCGCTACGCGTGAACTAATTGTAAGTAAATAGTTGAAATCCATTAAGCCATTTTATTGAGATGAAGCTACAACGACACATACAAACATACTAAAAATAAAAATATTTATCGATTCAGTTGCCTCCTGATAGTCCGTTGCAATCTTTTTAGCCGAGTCCCAAAAAGGGAGGTTATCAATTCGAAGGAAACTTTTCTTTTTATTATCTTTAATGTACAGACATTACATTTTTACAACTTTATAATAGTATAGATATGTATATATGTGTATTTGCGTTGCGGCCCGCAATATTACATTAAGTGCAAGCTCATACATACATAGTTTAAAGTTTATGTCAAGAATCTGTACGGCTCGGGTCAGTTTATATTCAGGCAATATAAATATGAGACAAAGACAAAGTATTTGTTTACAACTCACGCGATCGCACCGCAAGACTAATGGCGTATTTTACAGCATTCTCAGGGTTCTCCATCCGAAGGACCCTGGTACTAAGATTGCATTTTCTGTTCATCCGTCTCTTACTGAACTGTATCTTTAAATCCATAACAGGCATACACTAGTATTTTGTACACATCTAACACCACACGTCCATCATATCATATGCGATTAACCTCCTACGGGCCGGAGTAATTTATGCATTTTTGAATTTCGAACCTTCCGGAATTCGATGAAAGTTGAATACTCGAATTTAATTTGTAGTATTAGTACATTAGACCTCAGGAGGTTGTTTTATTGTGTTGTGATAATGGGATAATGTGTCGCGCGAAAAGCGAAATCGCGGCCTGTTAGACAGGGTCTATAGTTCCTCAGACGTCTGGTCGATGCCCCGGGCTACGTCCGTAACGTTCGAAAATTGACATCCACGCTTACCTGGGCATCGATTGCGTTGCCCAGCACATTAAAACACTAGCAACGAACCACTAGCGCACGGAACGTAGCCCGAAACCCGTTATCATGGGTTTGTCGACTACACGCCTGACCTTCCGCTAAGAAAGAGAATACGACGCCCACGACACATATGGACGGACCTAGACAACAAATTTACAGCCCGACTAAAACGCGAAACTGAAATCGACAGAGCTACTGGCACGACACAGACAGGACAGTAGACTCAGCCAACTTACCAACCATGGCCCCGACCCTGACCCTGACTTCACAGACCTCATCAGCAAAGGATGCGCCTCCTTGCGTGCCTCGACCCCCCCTCGTCAGCCTCATCCTCCAGGTCGCCCAACCATTCTGTACCGACCAGCACTCCACTCGTTCAAGTCCAGGAAAGACTTCATCAACAATCAAAACAGATTTGCGCCTCAAACATGTATCAGAGAGCGGAACCGTTTGCCTTAGAACGGATTCTCCAGCACCCCTTCACCACCATAGGCACTATGCACCTTAAACAATCATCTAGTTAAACTCAAAGTCCTGATGACCTCATAAAGGTTACCAGGCACATCCCTAAAGTCTTTTCTGCGCCCGTCTGTGGCGCAAATTCATCATCTCGAAAATGGTCACTCCATGACCAATAAAGAGACAGAGGGACAATAAAAAAAAACTTGTCTGGTCACGTTGCTACAACAGAACAAATCCATAAATTAATTAATTCCCAACGTATTTCCTTTGTGTTTCCGTCTAGCCAAGTAACGGTTCGTATCACGACATTATCACGTTAGATTAAGCGATCCAAGGAAGCGTGGGGCCAATTATCATAATTTAATTTGGTGGCTGCGCGTGCGACTGCGCGTCGTGACGTCACGTGGCAGAGGTAAATGGGGTGATTCATTCGTCAGGACACGTGGCGTACAGATTGAAAGCAGTAGGTAAGTTTTTAAGATAAGCGATGTATTTATCTGACAGAGGTAATCATTATTTTAGTAGTCATTGTAATACTGAATATGACCGTTACAATTAGCGCCGGGTGGAGAGGGCGCCCCAGGTGCCAAAATGATACCACGAGCGAAAAAAAAAGTTTTGATAACGCCACCGAAAAGGCACTGAAAGCACTAGTTATATCCTGATCAATTCAGTGGCGTGCACAGGGCTTTTGGCCTAGGCAGGCAGTTGAAATGTTTTGATCACACGGGTAGGCAGTTTCTCCATGCCCATATGGACCCATTTTTGGTTGTCCTTTGTGCCTACTGTGCAGGCCACTGTTGATCGTAAGCTTGGAACGGCGCTGATTACGATAGTATCATTATTATTTATTACAAATAGACCTAGTCCTTAATTAGGTAGCAGTACTGAATATACTCGTAAAGTTAAACATGTGAAAATACTTATGTGTTTTTTTTTTTAAACTACTTCAAGCGGAAGTTTTTGGGCCGTTACAAGAGGTCCTTTAATTGTCCCTATAACTTATACTGCTTAAAGAGATTGATCTTTGGTTTTAGTTGATTTTAACTTAATCGAGTTACTGTTTACTGTGACGTTTTCCAAGGAGTGTGCGAGCGCATACTGATGCGCTGCCGCCCCAAGCATGCGCAACACTGCTTTACTGACACTTATAGCCATGTTGACGCACAAACGCAGCCAAAGGAAGAAGGTGATAAGTACGCTCCAGTATCATAATTATGGTGCATTTGTTACTTAAGTTCCGGATGTCCTAGTTTTGATTCGGTATTTGCTAAACAATTTGGTCCTTCGGACCGGATGTCTTCCCAGTCGCGGCTTTAGACACTAAAAAGTGTGCAATTTTTGTAATTTTATTTTGTTTGCCTCTACGTTAGTTCTATATTCCAACCACTACCCGAGAGCCTGCAGTTTTTTTGTAATATTCTTGAACATAGTTCTATTCAATTAATAATACTTTCAAGCAATTCTGGATGGTTTCAAATTAAAGTCAAAAACTGATATTTTCCTTGATTAAAACATTGGCCTTTAGTCTCAACCCGTTATGAAGGGATTTAAATAAGACACCAGAAACAAAAACGCATTGAAATGCAGTACATTGACATTTGCAGTTCACGGCACTGCGCAATAACAGCTCATTCAGAAAAATACCTTGAGAGCTATTGAAATGACTTTGACCGGGCATTGATATATATAAAACACATGATACCTTTGGAAAAATAATCCGATTAAAAAACAAATTGTGGTGCAATGATTGCATTTGATTAAACTCCAAAAAATAAATAACTGACCGTTTAGCCAACGCGCATGCAAAAAACTATACAAAGAAAACTGGTACTCAATCTGAAACTAGTATTCAAATCCAGACCAGGATTGAATTGTGATTTTAAATTAATAAATCCATGCATTTTTTTCTTGCCATATCCATTTGAGGTCAAAGGATCATCTCGCTTACCTACAAAAAAAAACAAACATTAAGTGATTTCATCATTACAAGATATCTAAATAGAAGTCCAATTGCCTAGCATTGTTCGTTAACTATAGCAAATATAGCAACAGATAAAAATAATTGCAGGTGTAATCTAACGAATCGTTGTAGCACAGAAGTTGCTTACATAACTGTAGATTACTTTGACCTATACACAAATTATGTACTTAAAAGAGCTGTCCGTCAAAACATCTTTCATATTCAATTACTAGTGACTATTGTAAAGGTAGCATATAATTATCTATAATAGACGTATGTAAAGTAAAACATATGTCAGGCAGACAAACGAAGGTTGACGGGTGTAAGTACAGTTTTATACAACTAATTTAAAGTTGTATGAGGTTTTTCACTTCGAAACATTACCTGCCACTGACGTCAGCACAATTTGATGAGATGTGTCAAAATTTAACAATCACAGATCAGGATATTTTTCCCATAAAATTGACCTGACGCTAAAATGGCACCAGAAAATTGGTTTCAAATTTCAGAAGTTCCTCACTAAAATAAACTATACAATAAAGCAAAATATCTAGCAATTTCCCATGTGGAAATAACTGCTTTCCTTTTATAATTACTCGATCAGATACAAAATTATAAAAAGAAAAGTGAAGACATATCTGTAATTTGCCATTCCATCCAACTGTGTGCACTTATGCAGTGTTCCGTTAATTTAATGTTCCTTATACCAGATTTCATCCTACAATGGCTTAATTAAACCCCTTATACACTTACGTTTCAGATAAGGTAGTGTATACAACAGTACTCGAGATAACATCTGATGTGAAGCGCGTGCGCGTCATGCGGAAGGGTGTAATGTGTACTAGCCCTATTCTAAGCTACTATGCCCTATTGTGTACGAGTATCAGGGTATTATTATGAACTTACTTTTGCAAGAGTGCATCCCATATCCTAGTACAATCGCAAAAGAAAGTGCCCTTTTTGCAAAATAAGGTTCACATTTCGATACACACAAAAGCGAGATATGAGGCTGGGAAAGCTGCCGTTATACCATTAGTTAGGAATATATAGTCTAAAGAACATGATACTTAAGTGTAGAACTAAGGTTTGTACAGCTACTTTAAGGTACCTAAATACTTATTCCTCTCGATATTTATTCCTCTTTTATCCTAAACACGTCGACAGATTACATTTGAAGTTACATAGTGATAAAGAAAACGTAACATACTATAAAAATTGATAATGAAGTCTGAATTATCTTATCCAGATCGGAATCTGATGTGACACTATGTTCATTCAAATTACACAATAATATCCGGTTCGAAGGACTACGCTGGCAGATTTGCAAACCAATCCCATTAAAACCAACAGCATTTAATTAAAATAAACACGGCACGTCCGAAGCTTTCATCTAACGCTAGGCTTGTGCAAGACGTAGCTATATTACAGTGGGCCAGTTATCGCACTGCAATAGTAATTACCGGTGTGACATTTACATGTGTTTCTATAATTGAATAAGGTAAGGCGCCGGCGCAGGGCATGCTTGGATATAAAAGATTGTATAAATATATCCATACAATTTGTTATAACAAAACAACGTAACAAAATGTCTGACATATTTCTTATGCTTCTTCGGAGAGAGGCTCTACCACAGTAAGTCAGAAAGTGGTCTTTTGGAGACCAGTCTGATTGATGGACTCTCGAATAAATCAGAGGTCCGGCCGTGACCGAAATGACCTAATGGGTCAACAGAGGATTGTATTGAAGCATGTCTAAGTACTTTAATTGCTTCAATCATTCCTTTTTTAACCCCCGACGAAAAAACATGGGTGTCTAAGTGTCATGTAATAAGTGGCAAACGGGCAGACGAGCCACCCCATGCCATGCCAGAGCCAGCCCATGGATATGTGCAACACCGGAAGAGTTGCCCATGCGTTGCTAACCTTTGAATGCTCTGGTAACTCGCTTCTTGAAGAATCCCATTTTTTAGCGCTCCGGATACACCTCAAGCTTATTCCACAACTTGCAAGTTTGAGACGTGTATCTGTGTATATTTATGTATTCGTATGTGGCATCGTACCTCTTGAACGGCTAAATAGATTTTGATTAAGTTTTTGTCTTTGAAAGTTTATTGCATCGAGAATGTTCTTACTATGGCTCAAGAAAATTGATTCTGAAAATTATTGTCTCTTCTTGATGCGGAGATTTTTATTACGATTCCCCGATTACTGGCTGTTTTCATGTAAGTATGTCCTCCACCGTTGACTGTGATAATTTATTCATAGTATAATATGCTGTCGTTATCATAATGTAACCTTTTTCAGTCGAGTACCGCGTTTAGGCCACGAAGCCTTCTGAGGGTCCTAATTAAGGTACGAGAAAACTATTGTATACTAAACTTAGTACTAACTAAACTAAATAAACGCGGTAAATTTACTCGTAGAAACAGTTGTTTCTACGAGTAAATTTATAATAAACAAAACACAGCTAAAAAAAATACAATTAGTTCTTTTTGAAATTCATTATAGACCTGCGCGGAGTTGTATAATATTATATTATAGTTCAGTGGCATACAGTATAGACCATATAGTATAGAGTAATGGTCCAATCTAAAAAATATGCCAATTTAATAATTCGTGGCGTTTTAATTCACAATATTCAGTACACGCGTAGACAAAATAAACATGTCGATAATATTAAATTGTCGATTCTTAGAATTGAAACACATACGTCGTTTCGAATTAGTACAACGTTGTGAAATGGACGTGAAATGGCAGAATCGGTTCAAGGCGTGCGCCCGCGCACGCAGTAATTAACCTTTTACTTGTGCGGTAGCTGTTAGATAGCGATCCTATTATACCGAGCCCTTTCAAAAGGGCTTAACATTATAAAGACTCGATGGCATTTATGTCCTTATTTAATATGAGAATTATTGTATTGGTATTGTTGCGTACTACGGCTCAGGTCGAATGCAAATATAACCTCGTATGTTTATACAAAGGAGCGTATCTTAATAGGTCAGTTATGAGTTCGATCGTAATTTATAAATCTATAAGCCGACTGACGGGCTTTCCGCATTTCGATCGTAACGATCATTCATCATCAATTTCATCATCATCATCGTCTGCCAAGAGACGTCCACTGCTGGACACAGGAAAAAGAAGTCACCAAGACCTTTTCGATCTAATCTTTGTCTGTTACTTTGGTTCTACGGGTCTCTTCATTTCTGATTCGATCTCGCAATGTAACTCCTAGCAAAGCCCAGGAATCAATATAAACATTAACTTCTAGAGCAACCATTAAGTTGTTACAATCCATACTATTCCATACTATTAAATACTAATGTTATAAATGCGAAAGTGTGTCTGTCTGTCTGTCTGTCTGTTACCTCTTCACGCTTAAACCGCTGAACCGATTTGGATGCAATTTGGTATAGAGATAGTTTGAGTCCCGGGGAAGGACATAGGCTACTTTTTATCCCGGAAAAATACCCTCATTCGCGATAACCGAATTTAAGGCAGACGAAGTCGCGGGCAGAAGCTAGTTATTTATATGTCAACAACCTATGCTATCCAAAACCAAACCTGCACATATTAAAAATAAACTATGTGCATCAACTGAAAATTTGTTTTTTTACGTTTCATTTTTCACCCGAAATTAATGTAGGTAATATCTTCTAAACAATATGGACAATTCCGAATGTTTCGTTATGAATAACTTCTCTGAAAATTATAATAGAAAAATAGCGTTTCAAAAAGAAACTAGCCCAGTCATTAGCAACCCTTTTTACTTTACTATACATTTAGTAGCGAATTTGTTTCTTTCCGCTATAAAATCCAGTTTTATATCTCACAAGAATTGCTTAATCACCACCACTTTTATGTTCTCGTATAGCAATAACTTCTAAACGACCTTCCTCACTTTCGCAAACCCACAACATATAATAAGAAATATTCAAAGTACGTACTTTACTGCATTGCACAAGGTCGTGTTTACATTGACTTTGTTTCAAAAGATACGACCAATTTAAAGAAATTTCGCGATTCACGGTTCAAATTCAATAATAACACCTAAGAGATCAAAAGGTTCTCAGAGTGTTCATCGTACCAAGGCTCATATGGCCTTTCAGAGCCGTATTGATTGGTAACAATAATTCTTTATTTCTATATCGGAATTACCACTAACCGATTGTTTCAGTTACCCGTCACGTTTTACCAATTAGATGCTGCCAAATCCAATTGAAAAACCTTCACTGCGCCGGCGCAACAGGTGAAATTGGCTTGTAAAAAAATCTATGTGGCGTCAAATCTATGTGAGTTCTGTATGTATAACCTCAACTTAGCACTAAAACAAGAAATATTTTATAGTTCTAATAGAATTTGGACTACTTATATTATTCTACACCGTATAATTAACAATTTCCCCAGTAAGTTCGGATTACCATTTTTGATTATTTTGGAGAATACCTGATCTCCAATCTCAAATGGATACATACAGGAAAATTATGAATAATGGCACCACTTATGGTGTAATGGTACTTAAAGAAACGCTAGTACAACTATTCATTTTATACTTGGCAAAAAGATGAAATTCACACGCCATTTAGATTTCTTCGTTAAAGTATGTCTATCTTTTTACAGCCCTTAATATCAATGCCTGACTCATCACTTCAAACTGTGAAGTCCGTGTGAAGGATCTCATCAGGCACGACGTTTAAATGGCCCATAACGATGCGCCTCTCGAGTCCAGCGGCTAACAATGTGCCCTTCCATCCATTACTGGCATAGGTTCAAGGGTCGACGGAGTTCCGGAGGGCCGCAATGCGGCCTGACGAGCTATCATCATTACCGGTGCCTACGGGGTCAGCGTTGTTTAGTATAAACTATGTTTTCCACACTGCTGGTTCCGGGACTATGAGCTTACCTGTGAATTAAAGGGGACTTGATATCAGAATTGCTATCAAAGTTTGTGCTAAACTACAAAACCTCTTTTGCGACAACTACAACCTGTAGTTAGTACACAACTTAAAGATTCTTAGATGCTGAACAAAAATACTACGAGAATCACCTAAAATGTTCAAAGATCAACGACTGTGAGTGACCTCATAATGGATTCAAACACTCGACCACTTCATTTCTCAAACCAAAATTCATATTCAGAAACTCAATGACTAACGAACCACAGAGAACACGCCACAGATAAACAAAGCACGAAGACAATGTGTCACCGTAGCGTGGAAACTATATGATTACGTCAATAATCGTGACCGGCTGTGTCGCAAAACTGTGAAGCGACAAAAATAATGAACCGGCGACTCCATTATCCGAAACCGATAGCAATCGTGTGTCGACGAGATCCATGTGAAACGAGACTTGCATAACGCTGTGGTGTAGTTAAACTATCGGAGTCAGTATCCTGATGAACTTATATGTCAAACTGTATAGCATTGTCATCAGGCGAAAGACTTTCTGTGCCATTCTTTGAGTCAAACTGGAGGACCAACTAGGAGCTGGTAATCATTTAACGTTCCAAAAGACCTAACAAATTATATGTATCGACATCTGAAGAAATATAACAGTATGAACAGCATCAAAAAGAGCTTGCGAATTTGAATAACTATTTCTAGGAATAGCGAGATAACAAATCTGCAACCAATACCTTACGGTTTGAATCCTCTTATGTAACATCACAGGCCCCTGTCAACAAAGGACTCCGGTGTCTTGGCTCCTCTTCCTAATCAATCTATGTACACTTTGTATGTTTGTAGGTGCAGTTTCTTGTACGCAGTCACGGTATAGGTTATAATACTTCCACTGCAGCTCACGGATCACGACGCGACCGCCCCGCTGCTATTATCAGACGAGAAATAATGTTGATAGTAAACACTCAATTAACTCATCTACGGGGCCTATAATTTAGAGAAAACGAACTATGAATCGCAGCGAGATTGACCGACAGTGCGAAGGAAATCTAATTCCTTCGCCCTGTCCCTCTTTACACAAATTTCTGCCATTCTCGTCGTCTCATAATCTATGTAGCTTATGTATAGCAATGAGAAGAATACCGGCGAGCTAAAATATTACCGACTTATTTGTCAAAAATTTAAACTGACCCCAGATTTCCAAATTTTGGCAACTTCTCTCACTATAAACAGTAAGGATACCTCGTTTTTGGATCAGTTTCTGTGGCTCATAATTTCTTAACGCAGCCATGTCGTTAATTAAAAATGGCCGCTCATTAATCAGGCGCCTGCGCGCTTAGATCGCGATCAGTAGCTTCGATTTATTACGGCCCAGATACTGACTCCACCGCAATCTAAGATCAACTTATGTCACATGACACATGGAAAAGAAGACATTGTGGGGCCTTAGTAAGGTCCACAGTATAACGGCCATATTTCATGACAAGGGTCCAATCTGATTGCGGCTACTTCTTCATCTAAATCCAGAACAGCATAAGTCAGTTCGTCGTCCCAAAACGCGTGTAACATCTTGGTTTCGTTACAGAATTGTAACGTTGTTCGCGGCTCGCCGATATTCAATTATTTTATTAGCCACACCGAGACTGCCATACCAATATATTATTCGCGACGAGATAATATAAATAAACTGCAACCATAAATATCCCGTGAAAGAATAAATGGCGAAACGTCAGTTCAACGATTCCGTCAAGGCTGAGGAACAAATTGATAGCGATCATTATCCGAATAGCGCAATGGTTAATATTTTAGAGAATAACGAGTATTTGCGCAAGTTGGAAGCTCGAGATCTACGCAACTATTTGCATAGTTAAGTGCGCACGCGGCTTTCGTCGCTTCGCTTCAAAAGGACGTGGGTACCTTACGACTCAAAGGACTTAAGCTGTTGGAACTTTCTTGCGGTAGATTAGACGAGGTGTCGCCTGGAGTTAACGACTTCATGGAAGGCCAGGCGTTTATCCCTCATCTGATTATGAAATGAGATTCTTGCTAGCCGGCCGGCGCCGGAATTTTTATGGGTTCGGCAGCACCGTGATTCGCGTTTGCGCCGTTCGTTCCAGGAAGAAAATAGCGAAGGGAAGATCTTTCTACATTCTTGAGTGCAAGGCACCAAATCGTGAATCGATGGCCAAGATGTGGTTTCTCCAAAAAGGAGTATATGTAGTTTTTGGGATGTTTTAACCTATTAAGTCCCCGAGCACTCGTTCTTATACAAATCCAAATCGAGTTTTGAACTCTTATGGAATAAAAGAAAGTTCGAAATTCATAAACATCCATAGGCCATGGGGTGAAATGATCACTTACTACTATGACTTATTATTATTACTATTAGGTGGCTCGTCTGTTGGTTTCTCTACGATGATGTTGCACGTACCATGGTTAAAGTGAAATGAAATGTGTCTATTTCAGAAGCTGTTCTGTCGATGTGGAGCATGCACTTTTAATGATGTGTAACTTTGTGTCCGTCAAACAATAGAACATTGTCAGGCCAATTTTCGAATCGTTCGAGACGAGTCTTTATTGAATTCATAAATATGAAGTAATAATATGTATTCTGGTTTTTCGAATAACCCGAGATTTGGGCGACAGACCAGGTGGGCTTTGAATGAAATGATTCATCTGTGTTTGTTACTTCATGGTGTAAAGATACCGTTGTCGAAGTGGGAGGCGAGATCTACCTCAGAAGTAAAAACAGACGTAAACGTCTTTACATCGCCTTAGCAGTTACGACATTTTAGTAGCAGTTGCACGTCAAGATGCGCCGGCGCATCACAGCGGGAGCATTGTCTGGATCCACGCTGATAAGATAATTACACCCATATACAAAAGGTCATATATACTTAAGGAAATTAACCACAATAGGGCATTTACAATCACGGCTCGCCACCCTCGTGTTTGTACAACGCCTGTCGCTTTGACTCAATTAGAAACAAGTGTAACAAACAAAGGAAACTGACAACTAATGACTTCTTTTTATCTTGAGTGAGGTGCGTGTTACGGCGGTTGCGTAAACTTGGCGATTGCCTTTGTTGGGAGTTTTATAGATGTATAAAAGCGAAGGAGGTATTCCCGACGAATAGATATTAAACAGTTTTGTGATTTACCATATCATCGCGGTTATTTAATCAAGCGTCGTTGGTATAGTTGCATAATGTTAAATTAAAAGCAGATAATATGGATTTTTTTACCAATCTTTACGGACTAAAGCAACGACTTTAACTGATACTACGGTATCACAGCATAACTTCTCCAGGTCAATCATCATCATGAGCCGAAAGAAGTTGAATTTTCACAGCTGGATAATGGCCATAGCTTTCCCTCAAAGATGATCACCTCTGCCAGTCCTGCGCCGCTTGCAACTTTCATCAGTTTACGTAGAGGGGTGGAGCTTATGGAAGGGGAGATACTAGTCGGTTATAAGTTATATTCAGTTCAATCCTTTGCATAAATTACATTGTCATTTTGAATGCACATTGCACGATAAAAGTGAAAATGATCAGTTGGTAACGTTAGTCACATCCGGTGGCTCCCGGCTGCCTGGGCTTCGCTTTCTAGGAAGAGCCTGCAATGACAGACGCACGGACGGAATACTAAGCAACTATTGATATCATCGTTATGACAGACATTAACGTGATGTGGTTAGGGCTACTTATCCAAGATGGAGCAGCAGTGTTACAGTTTATGTGCTTCGTGTTTAGAGTATAAAGTAACATACTGATACTTTCTTACCTAAGGCAACAAACTATCCTAGTTATATTATATTCCTTATCGTGTGTAAACAAAGGTAAAATTAAATTTCAAAATGCAGTATTCAATCATCGGTACTGTCGGCGCACAAATCAAACGCGACCGATCTCGTTAACCTGCGCACTCATAAGAATTTAATTAATTTACCTCCCGTCCACATACCACATACCACACCAATTGAGACAATTGTACTGCGGAATGTCGGGACAACAGTAAAAAACGTCTATTTCGCTCGCCGTATATTAACAATGCTATAAAAACATGTAGCGAATTTCCCTCCACACAATCAAAAAGTCTCAAGTGTCTATATGAATTAACTATTCTAGGCTATGAATTAGCTTCACATGTAAGACGTTTTTAAATTAAGACTATAAGATGGTTGCCATATCATAAAACAGGAATAATTTATAACTGGCATTTATATTGTAATATAGCACCCAACCACGCCTGAAGTGTATTGTGTCAAGGCGAACACTTTCAAATACATAAACGTGCTACAAATTCAAGATAATATGCAAATCGTTACATCAGATATTACCTGGTTGACTTGCTAAATGTTGGTCTAGGAACACTAAGAATACTGATACAAATCTCGATTGGAATTATAATCAATCTTATACTCCGATCAAAGACAGTCTTGACCCCAAACGAAAATTTGCACGTGGAATTTATCATAAAACCGAAAATAGCAGTAGTGCCGCAAGAGTAGTTAAGGAGTTGTATACAGTGACGTGTGCGCAGGGTCTTTAGCCAAGATAGCAGTTTTTCTGTGCCTATACGGAGCCAGGGTCGTTCAGGGCTTCAGGGTAGGCCCTTTGTCCCTATATGGACCGGGAGCCACTGGTTGTAAAACGTGCTTTCGTTAAATGAAATTTCTGTGGTTGCGTTGGTCATTCATTACTAAAAAAAACCTTTAGGCGGATCCGGTCATATTCCGATTTTGCCAGTTTAGCTAAAGGTAAAAATCTAAGTAGGTCCAACTCTAAGGTTGCCCGTTTTTATTTAAGTCGGATTCTCAGTAGTTATGATTCCGAATAGAGCATTGTCTATGATATCCAAGTTCCTAAAATACTAGATTATTACTAAGTCAAATTCCTAGCACTTCAGATTCTTATAATGTCGCATTCTGAGCAGGTCAGAAAATTGTATATCCAGAATCTCAGTATGTTTAATTCTAAATACGACCATTTCTATGTTGATTAAATTCTGTCTCAGCTATATTCTGAGAAGGTCAGATAATTATGTCAATCAATGTCTGGGAACGTTAGACCGATGTACAGTCAGAGGAAAAATAACAAAACATGTTACGACTTCACATTTTTCTTACTTTAAATCAAATACGTTGGTGTTTAAATATTTATAAAAAAAATAACATAACATAAAATGACACTTAATTTGGAAATAAAATAAAACTTAAGTTTATAATTTTCTCTTAATCAACTCTATCATATTTTTGTTTTCTTTATTATAGTTCATTAAGACGAACGACATAATAGAAGCATAAGTGAACAGAAAGATATTAAATATGACATTGTAATTGAGAACAATAACTAATTTGTTTATAGTGTTTAATGGTTCTAAGTGGCCAATAGCTTTTCATCTCTCCTGTTCGGAAAGTTAAATTTTCATGGGTAGATAGCCGGGTGGAAAGTAACTTTTCCATCCCTAGGGTGGAAAGTATTTTTTTATTGTTACGATTAGCCACAGAGTCGAAGATAATTGAGTCACGTCATATTATAAAAGTAAAAGCTTTTCATATATCTAAACTCAGCTATATATAAAATTACGGGTTTATTACGATCTATTTAGATTTATATTAAAATAATGTTTCAGTTGGTCTATTGTATAAAATCTGCGTTAAGTATTTTATTTTCCTTGGTCGAAATTAAAAGTAGATTGTTTAACTCGGGTGAAATTACCCATTTCACCCTCGAACTATTGGCTTAATATCTCTGGTGAAATGGGTCACTTTCAACCCTTGGGTAAAAATCTACTATTGATATGTATCTAATTACCTTTTATTATTGAGTCTTAGTAAGTACTGCATGGTATTTTTTTTCTTGCGAATTATACCTATCCTTGTCAGAATTATACTTGTATAAAATCTGTCCTAGTAAGAAATAAAAATTCTCAGAATAATTGACATAAGATTCAGATTTATTTAAAAAACGACGCGATACGAATCTGACCTAATAAGAAAATCCTATTTTCCGAAACAAACTTATAGCTAACACGACGTAATACTATCATGACCGTGACCCACTCAGAATCTGACCTACTCAGAAATTCACTTCCAGAGAAAGTGACTTCGACTTCATAAGTCATATCCCAAATCTATATGAACCAGAAACAGACTTATGGCGAATCTGTTATGACCAGAATCCTACTTACTCAGATTTTGACCTAAAACCAAACTGGCAAAATCTGAATATGACCGGATCCGCCTAAAGGAAAAAAAATTACAAGAATGGCGTGTAAATCCCATAAAAGACATACTTCACATACGATCTAATCAGCATCTTATTGAAAAATATTAACATCAAAATTAATGTCGTCAATTGACAAAATATAATCTCCTTTGTTCGGGCTATTTATTAACAGTACACACTCAATTGTTCTGTTCATGGCTATTTCTATCCAAGTGCAACAAAGTACGCGTCCAACAAAGACAAGTAGTTGATAATAGAATGTTTGAAAGCTTTGTTGAAATAACTAATTTACCTGCATCAGACATACTATTATAAAGTATATCTATTATACTATTATAAAGATGTAAAAATAAAATGTCTGTATGTGTTGTTGTGGCTTCATCACGCTAAATCGGCTAAACGGATTTCAACTATTTTTGGTACACGGGTTGCTGGGTATCTCCAGATGGTTATAGGATAAAAAGAGGGGTTATGACTTTTTCTCTTCCCGCGAACGAAGTTGCGGGCGACTATCTAGTTTATAAACACAATTTGAACACAAATCGGGTTCTCGCACTCGTGGAGGCAAAGCAACACTTTGGGTCACTCTACCAGAGGAGTGGAAATGTAGCATTTCATATTCCTATTTTGTGAAAGGAAGGGACATGAAATCACGCAATTTCGCGAGGCTCCGTCTCCAGCAAATCACTCAAGCGATATCTGGGCCGTCAGACTGCTGAACGCCCCACCTGGTATCAGCGGGTGTCCCCCAGGGATCCACCCTATAACCAACTCTATATACCAACATTATATACAAATGACTTACCGACAGTGAACCTTGCCCTGTACGCCGACGAGACGGCGCTTTACACTACTAACAACCACCCTCAGACTCTTAGACGTGACTTTCAGTCCGCCATCGACGACTTGGAGGAACGGTTTCATCGATGGCGTATAAGATCGACGCCGACAAGAGCGCCGCCGTCCTATTTACGAGGACCAGAAATAACTTACAGAGAAAAATCAGATCCATCACTATGTTCAGGATACACATCCCCTGGGCAAAACAGACAAAATACTTAGATTGTCCCGTTTTAAGAACGCCTAAATTGTCATAGGCAATAGTCGTACGAATATGTTAAACGTTCTAATTCATACGAGTAGGATTCGCGCCTTTTATAATATCTGATGCGATCAGCACGCGCCAAGTACAGCCAAATGTAGTGCTTAGTGTTCAACCTAATAATCAACACCAAGCGCGGGTAGATCGAAAAACTTGCGCGGCTACAAGACGTTCATTCGCCTCTTCAGTTCCTTCAAGACCATGGACGTAACGCGACGTCCGAAACGTCGCAGAATTACCAACGAAAGGTAATTGAATAAATCATATTTATACACGATTAAACCCCGTTTTATTGTGTTGTGATAATGAGTGAAGATCGTGTAAGTTTAAATCAATGTACTGTCAGTTTGAGTAGTCAACTCGAAATAATTGACCTGTCAATAAAGAACGTTAAGTTTAGAAATAAATAACGATTAGAAATATATTTCATTTATTACCACATTCCATGTCTTGCTCCTACACGTTGAGGGCTGGATAACTTAAGCTAGATGGCAGGGTCCCGCTTTTTAGGGCAAGTTCCGGAGTTCTAACACAATCTTCCGCAAACCTGCACACAAAGGTTGGCCATCGACTGTAACTGCCTACGATTGAATTAAACGTAAGGCAAAAAGTTGTAAAATTAATTTAAGGAATGCCACAAAGCCTACATTGAATTAGGAAGAAGCACCCAACGGTAGCCGATGTAAACGACCCGCCAGCTATGTGCCGTAATGGAATTCATCTCACACGGCGCCTGCGCCGTTACAACAATGACCAGGGTTACAATGTTAACAAGAAGTACAGGAATCTTAAGACCCTCACAATAGTGGTTAGATTTCATGCCAAATAAGGCAGGAGGCCAGGGGAGATGGAATAAGGCTGACAAGAGACAGTTAACTTATTCTTAGCATAACTATTATGATAGATCCAAAGGTAGACAAAAAAATAATCCACAATTCCATTAAACATAGCTTAAGAAAATGTGAAGTAAATATGTTAGATAAAGTAAATATGTTAGGTATTTTTTGTTCAAAGAGGTGTCTTTGAACAAAAAAAAACTCCAATTTCTTTATAAGGCCTAGGCTTTTGAATACGACATGTTTTGAGAGGCGAATAACTACAGTCAGCTGCATAGAAAGGGCAAAGGGTAATAACATCCTTCTACCAATAAATGTTTATACGATTACTTACAAAGCCATCTTACTTAAATTATAAATCAAGCTGAGCAAAAATATTGACTAACCAATCCACGCTGCCGATAATTTTAAAACGTATAATTTATGAAAACGATTACACAGATAAAAATATTGTCGAATCAAAAACAGACTGGTAAATAGATTACAAAAGACTAGAAAAAGTGCAATATTGTGTAAGGAGTAAAAAAGAAGTGTCTAAGCCAAACGGTAACAAACAATGACCTGATATAATGTGCGTTTACGCAACGAGTTACGCTAAAACGAGATTCGTAAATGGAATTCGATCAAGCATCATCGTTATTAAAAGGACTTATGGATATGAAAACTCCTATGAATTTACGACATTATTGAAGCTAGAATAGAGATTGCACAATTAAATATATTCGCATATCGAAACGAGAGCGATTGTCGCATGATTATTCAAATTGCGCGATTTGGGAATCGCGTAGGTGATTAAACGAATGTCAATCAAAGTTTTATGATCTAGGTAGGTATTCTAGGTCGTAACAGGCAGTCCTTAATGATACATTTACATTTTTAAATGCCTAAAATTAACTGCAAACTTCACGCAAGTGATGTGTAATGTAATGATCTGAAATGTAAATGAGAAAAGTTATAACCATGTTGATTCGTATAAGATAAACATTCTAATGTTTGACACACCAAAATTATAACAGTACCTATAGTTGTAAAAATAAAATGTCTGACGAAGTTGCGAAGGTGCCACCACTATCTGTGGATGCTCATGCTAGTACCCGTGTACCAAAAATAATTAAAACCCGTTAAGCCGTTTCGGCGTCATGAAGCCACAACGATACATACAAAGATACAAAAAAATACATTTTTTTTTCGATTCAGATACCTTCAAATAGACCGTATGACCTTTTTTATATGTCTTGAATGTACAGAAACATTTAATTCTGTCAACTTTATAATAATTATAGATATGAAGTTTCAAGTGAAAAGTGGACCAACTAGTTAACTGTGTTTAAGAAAGACTTAAGTTACAGACGCACACAAGTTTCGAGAGTTGCTCTCGTCTCGTAATCGAAACTCTTCATGTGTTTGTATAACAAAGACCTAAGATCGGAAACGAATTCAATTATTAGAATCTAACAACCTAGTTATCTGCTGAGCACTATGAATAGCAGTACCTGTTCGCAAACAAACATAAATACTAGTACTTGCGATTCCGAACATACAAATTCCGACACTGTGACTCGCATTATGCAATAAGGATGTGATTATCGACTTCACGTAATCTGGCTCGACAATCCATAACAGCCTAAGTGCCCACACGTTCAGAGCTGCTTAAGCTGTTTTGGTATAAGTGTTGAAGACAGACAGGACAAGGGACGGCGCCTCGGGTCCTACGCAGCCTTCCGCCCACTGTTTACTGTTTTAGTTAAAGAAGGTGATAAGAATGTAGGAGCGTTATACATTCTTAAAACCTTTCTTACGTTTGTACAGCTGCGCTGACATCTGGGTCACAGTATGCACGGTGTGTGAATTAATATTATATTGGGCTCTAGACCAATATAATTGTGCTACAAATAAATTCAATTTTATTTATATTCTCTTAGGTACTGTTTTTGCTCTCTGAGAACGCCTTTAAAAAGATAGGAAAAGAAGGTATTTTTCCAAAACGTTTGTGCTTAATGAAAAGTGGCCATTTTAAAACAATAACCGATCTGGAGTTGTCACGCTTTGACCAGCAACCTATGTAAGTCGTTTAACATTCTTGGGATCATTAAAAATAAACATAATGTTGCACTGAAATCGCTAGAAGATTTTTCTACACGACATTTAATTCATTCAGTACTTTAGAACGTTTAAACTGTATTATAACTCGCTGTGATTACTCATTAGTTTTGGCAGAAGCGTAGGTATTTTTTTGAATAAAACTCACCTAATTTCACTACTTACACGAAATCTCTTGCATATTTTTACACATTTTGGAATGTAATTAATTATGAAACGGAGTATAATTTTTAACCTTTCGGACGTTTAATTTTTTTAAGGGAGACTCACGCTTAGCCTATCTTTTTAAACACGCATAAAGGTGCGTCCACATTGTATCATTTGCCCGTATCAGATCATCGTCGCGGGGCATGATCGCGTGTCACGATCACGCGTTTGGACGTTGCGCCGATCGGATCGCTCGAAATCCATTTTGCTATGCGTATCACACAGTTATATCGGACGAGTACGGCATGATCGGCGCGCCGACAGTAAGCGTCCAAGCAGCGCGATACGCAGTCATGCCACGGCACGGGGATCGGACGCACCTTAGAGCGTTGCGTTACCATGGCCACGCCGGCGCGGGCGCCGCGCGACGTTGCGCCAGCCTTCACCTGTGACACGTCATACTTTAACTGATCTTACGAGAAATTTCAAAAACGTGCAAAATTTTGTTTTTTATTCTTTAGAGACCAACAAACAAGAGTATCTTTGTCGTGGTTTGTAGCTTCATCACACCAAAACGGCTAAAGGGATTTCAACCATTTTTGGTACACGGGTATGCACAAATGGTTATAGGATACTTTTTACCCGACTACGCTGAATAACAAAAGAGTGGTTATGATTTTTTCTCCTCCGCGTTCGAAGTTGTGGGCTCTAGTACTTTCATTTATCATCCTCCTAATACAAGTGTTAGACTAAACGATTTCGACAAGGATTTGTAAAACATAACTGTTTTTTTTTCTTGGTGCATTATGATTTTCTTTCTAGTCACAATTTTCGATTTAGTATTAAAAATTACTATTAAAGGATAAGGAGCCTTAAAGAGCATAGTTTAACTGTCGTGAGATTACATTGTTGAATATTATGTATGACTGTTTGTATTTGTAGCGATCCCTAAATAAACATTTTAACAGTTACAGCAAAACATTACAACATTGATTCAACTGTAGTTGACATCATCAGTGACAACAGTGACAATTGATGTAATTATTGAGTTGAGATAATTACTACTTGAATACATCACTCATAATTGTCGTAATTGAATCGATAACTTTGTAATCAACTAGTCAATATCTTTCCAGTAACTTAAATAAGTCGTGTTGGATACATATTGAATTTAAGAATAGAATCAAAACGGTTATGCCATAACCGTTTGATTTGACATGGTCCACCAAGACCTGTTAACTGTCACCTCCGGCCTTCTTAAATTTCCAGTGCTACTGTTCTTAACAAAGAAAACTATATACAGGTTGATCAATCTAAATGGGTCAGTAGGGAGAACTCAGAAACTATGAGATAGCGAAATCTGTTCTTAGGAACCATGGCGTCGATTTTAAATTTAATAATAATGTCATTCCATTTTTTTCTTAACTCTAGAGAATTAACCTTTGCATCCAGGAAAATGGCTACATTTTGAACATTTACTTAAATACAATAATTATCTTATTATTGAGTTTTTCTTTCAATTGTTTAAACAAGATTTCATCCAAAATGTGTTCCTTGATGTGACTTATGATTCGCACCATCAACAATAACAACCAAAAAAATTTGCAGAATTTATAACATTGTTTACGGAGATTTTGACCAAGTTCGATTCCCGGTTATGTAAGAGTTATTGAATGCCATTATTATTAAATTTCAAATCGACGCCATGGTTCCTAAGAACAGATATCGCTATCCCTCATAGTTTCTGACTTCTCCATACTGACCCATCTGGATTGATCACCCTGTATAGAGCTCCGGCTCGGATCATACTTTTGTCCAAGGCCTCCAAAATCGTACACGTTTTTAATATTGTAAAAACACACGGCTATCGCTTCTGTACCTACAGTAAAACAAAAACAGCCAAGGTGTGACATGAGAACACTAATAATGTATTTTTTTTTGTTTTCAAATATTTCAGGGACATTAACTTATATGCCGGCCTGTGACTACACAAGCGCATTGGATTAAAAATATTGATTGATATCGGTTTGATTGAGATCTCACCTTGAATAATTTCTAACGTTTTTCTGAGGGCGTATCACAGCTTGATGTCGAAATGATTAATATGCGCAGTGGCCTAGGAAAAGAGCATTCGATAGAAGTAATTACATTCAAATTTCAAATTAATGCCTGGTTTCACAGATATGTTTTGGTACGTTGATTCCGTCACAGTGGGAACAACTATCATCACTCTTTGAGCAAATAAAGACATCTAAGTAACTGGTGTCGACAAGCCAATGGATGGTTAAATAACTTCATCGGAAAATAAAGGGAGCGGGCGAGGAGTGTGCTTGTTACAGATACCAGTGTCCCGTTGGCGATAGCGCAGGAGCAGCCGATGGGAGATTACCGTCGCCTGCGCGCCCGCCCGGCGCACCGACAGCCAATAACCCATAAATACCAGCGACAAAACGAGTCGATTTCCATGTATTTAACCATTTTTATCACGCATACGCTTTCGGAAGTTGTATACAAAATGCTAAGGTTGTAAGCCAAAATTTACGACAACTCTCTGCCTTCTGAAGCTAGCGTCAAACCGAATAAGGGTGCGTTAATTAGTTGACAGTATTGCGCGGACTACATTTCCTATGTCCAAATCAGATCGATAAAATAGTTTACCAGATCGGCGCTTGCGAAGGCGCGTACGCACAATAAATTGCACACTTGCGCGGGGCGGCGTGATTTGCGAGTCGGCACCTACAATTATCTCACCTTAAACTTGCATATTTTAATTTAAACGACATTAAAATAGCCCGGAACTGCGTTCAAGGGCGCAACAGAACAATATTTCACGCGTTTTCGGCTAACACCTTGCCCCGACGCGATAAGACGCAGTATAGCGGCAGAAAATCCGCGCGCGGACCCATAATGCGTGCATTGAACTTAAAAGGTTGTGACAGGGGTATTACGGTAATTACTTTAATTTGTAAACAGAAAAAACTGCCGCCGACCCGTCGTAAGTTAAGCCAGAGAAGTTAAATAACCGAAGTGGTGGACCGCTCGTAACGATTAATTCGCTTAGGATGTGAGCCGCAATTAGCTTCGGCGCTGTGGGAACGTTCGCGAATTTACTGACGTTCCGATGAAGTGCTTAATTAGCACGTATTTGCAAAAGCCACGGTGGACTAAACGTGTTTGGAGTGAGCTGTCGATAGTCGTAATTTGCCGATAAGATTTCTGGTTACAGAGTCGGCAACGCGACAAAAAGATATGGAAATCGAGCCATCGTGTGGCCGATTATCTAAACAAACGCGGCTATACTGCGTTGTGAGGGCGATGGACAAAGATCTTTTCGTGATAGGCGCGAGGCGATAGCGCGAAGTGGACGTCAGCTCGGTATTTGCGACTGACGCGAGGGCACGCTCCTAACAGGCTCTCAGCATATCATTTGCATGAATCTCCTCGTGACGAAGAGCGAAGGAATGCCAACTGCTAGCAGTAGGCTCGATGCCAACTGCTAGCAGTAGGCTCGATGCCCGGAGGGCCAAAGTTTTAGCAAAAACAAACAAAGCACCAGTGAATCACCTCGTGCCTTTTGCGGAAGGTCACAGGTTACCATTACCAAGGATGTGGCAATGCGTAAATCAAATCTTTAACAAGGAAACCGTCGTGTAGTCCTCAGCTATCGTTAATTAAGCACAGCCTTAAACGGCCGGCCTTCGGGCGTGACAGTCGGGAGATTAACTTGTAAAGCAATAAAAGCATCGCTTAAAGCGATTCGTGTTAAAGAAGCGATGATTACGACATTTACGCCATATGACAGAACCAATCATGTTTCGATTGCGACACAGAGTCCTTTGACGTTTGAATTGCCTTGACTCGAAAATTGATGATGTTTATTTTATGTACGAGACACATGTTTATCACACATTCATATACCTACATAAGATTGACGAATGTGCCAAAGCATAAAATTGTTCATACAAGATATTTCTCACCGCGTCACAAACCCACAAAACAGTTGTGTGGTGTATTCCAGGCTACCCACGCTGCACTAACGATAGCCAAGCTTAGCGTAAACACGTTTAATAGAAGACTCCATTGATAAGATCTAGTCAAGAGTTAGGAGCGTCTCCGGTCGCTGTAATTGGACCCCACATCCCCGAAAATGGCGCGAGCGTGAGTCTCCTGGCGATATCCGCGATACCGCCCATCACGATGATATACGCCAGCATTGGAATCGCCCAACAGGTGTACGGAGTGATAATTGTGCCCTCTAAGGTTATAGTAAACGATTGGCGCATTTAGATAACGATCGTCGCCATTTGCGTGCGCCTGAGTATCTGAGGTGCTGACGGTTGGAACAGTATCAAAAAGGCTTAAAGCATTAGAGTTCCGCGATAGCATACGCCTTTGGTTTACGTAGGTAATTAATAGGTGCGTATTACGTGATCTGTGTTTTTCCAGTGAAGTGTGAAAGCCAGTACAGTACATCACACATGCATATAGTACACTTAAGCCGTATTATTTTCATTGCATGAGTGCAGAGGGTGACTTTATTCCCATAGCGGAGAACCCCAAATGTCATTAAGTTGAGCATTTTCACAATGATTCAGCAGTACAAATTTACTTTGACTGTGCATGGTATCATTCAGTCACATACAGAATGAGTACAAATTGTAACATTAAAAATTACATGAGCTCCTGTAACTGCGGCAGTTGAATAATATTCTTGCTAAGATGCCTACATACTTCCATACGTATGTGTACAGTCCACAACGTAAACACATGTTCAGCTCTCACCTTCACCCAGGATCCCTCAGGGCACCGGAAGGCCTTCCGGCGGCCATCTTGAATCCGCTAATTAACGACCGGCCGCAGTGATATGCAAAACGACTCGAAAGCGGAATACCGAGTGGAGGAAAGCAACAGGACTGCGCCGGAGTCAGCTTATTTACATTTGGAGATCTATTGTGATTTGTGATGAGATGACCTACTTGATGACTTCGCTTCAAAAGACGTCTAACGTCCAAATCAATAAAGTACACGATCTTTTCAATACGCGCATTCAGCACTTATTTACATAACGCAACAAATCATGGATTACATTTAGGGATTATCGAGATGTCTATTTCGCGACCAAATCAGGTCGATACGCGGTAGAAGACAACATAAGGAAATTATTCCGTAGTACTAAACTATTTAAATTGTGCACATTAACATAAAAAAATAAGATAGCTTATTGACGCTGCAGTTGGCAGATATTTCAAAAAATCTACGTACTACTGCCGAAAAGAGTGTAACATAAGAAATCGTGTTGACCTTTGAATTTATTTGGATCTTCTCTTTAGATGTCTTACTCGTATTTTCCGTAGCGCTGACATATTCTAGACTCGTAGAAGTTCCCGTGTGATGGCCGTAGAATGTATAATTTAATGCAGCACGTTAATTTGGCTAAAGATCTGTATACCAGTCTGTGTAAACACTTATTGTCTCAATGCATGCACGAAACAACCCTTTGTTTCTCCCAAGGGAAATAAGCGGCGAGTGCAATCAAGAGAACGTTCATTAAAAGCTGTCTGCGATATCCAACATGATCCCCGCAGCGTCGGGATTCTCCTAGATTGGGAAGCAGAAACAATATTGCCAGATTCACAAGGGGAATGTTGCTTGATTATATGTAACGAGAAACTTTCATTTAACAGGGAGTCAACGAATTTTGTGTGTTTATTTCGATGTCGGTGATGTGCGTTACATGTTTGCACATAGGCACTGCCCTTGGCTACTACACTCGTATATAACTGATCTTTTAATACAATTTCTTCGTATTCTTTAACGTGAAAGGCTGTGCAAGTGAGCACACTACTGGCACCAATACACCCTATTAATGGCAATTTTGAAATCATTATCGTTGTGGTAACGCTTGTATTTAATCAACATTCCATATAGGTTTTAGAGAACAGTAACTAAGTAAAAAGGCAAAAAAAGAAAACTTAAAGTACCAAATAGACGAAATCGTCTACCTTGAGTAAAAACATGGAATATTTTTGAATATAATGTAGATAACACTATCGTGGCTACGCTAAAGATAATTGAACGTATAAAATTCCGCTATTTCATAGTAATATAAGACATGTTTTCATAGTAAGAAACATGGTTACGCAAGGATATTGTTCGCTTGTTTAAGATAAAATTCTTTTATCAAACCACCTTATCACATTCCGAACGCGTACCCAATCTAAACAAGTACGTAAGCACTTAATACTTCGCTACGCTTAGCTACTAGCAAAGGTATAATATACGAAGGTACGAATAGGCGATGAGATGAAGCATGTCATTTAACTAATGGAATGCGGTTGGCCTAGTTTTCGAGAAAAAGTACGTTATCAAATTATGGAAGAAAATTCTGCTTTTAGTCAGACGTCAGAACTAGGCTGTTATGTATGTATCTACGTAGATTGAAGGTACTTATGATATTTGTAATTACCTACGATCTCAGCAATAAATACTTGTCAGTCCTGATCGGTGTTTCACTGCTCTGGTACATAACATAGGCAAAATAAGAGGTTATATTAACGAGTAAAACGAGAACATAAGGCATTCAATTGTAATATAAATTGCCTCACAGTCACAGCCTTCATCGGTCCTAATTTCGGATGACTAATAACTTCAACCGTCAACGAGAAAGTTTCCTTACAATTCAATTGTCATTAATCGAGCATCGATATATGTTGCGCGATACTTGTTTTTTTGTCTACCAATTCTAAACGAAGTCAGAAGATATGAAAGGATTACTTACAATGGAGCAAAAAGTTAAACAACTTCAGCATTATGAAAAAAAACCTTTACGAACATGATGTTATAAAAAAAGCAAATAGGGTGAACTAACGACCGCCTCATTCAACAAGTGAATCCTAATTGAAATGCCAACAAACGACACATTGTAGCAAACGACATATTCTCATTCTCTATATAACTATGATAGCTAATGTAACCATACAATATTACGACATTTTATGCTTTAAGGAATCTTTGCTGCTTTGTTGATAAATACGATATTTACACAGATAATTGTCGATATTCAAATTCAAAATTATTTTTTCCGACTACGTCCATATATTGTTAGTAACATTATTAAAACTTAAGAGCTATGTTAGTAGTTACAAAAATAAGAAATATTACAGAGGAATTTACGGCATCATCTTACAATTTTTTGGTGCCTTAGGGACAAACATTGTAATGGTGTAAAAATTTGACGCAATTTTACCACTGTCAAATTGTCGATATTAACAGGCGTAATCAGCCATTAATATCTAACAGATTATGATAAAATTAAGCCTTACCTTCCACTTCGACAGTCGATCTACAATATTTTTGACGACGGAAAATATTTTTTGTTTCTAAAAATTGAGTATCACTTTGAGTACTATTCCTAAAGTCAGAGTGTTCGTATTGTCTATGTAAAATATTCTAGGTTTACTTATCATACAATACGAACCATAAACAGATTGCTGCAAAGACAGAAAGCATTGGCTTTGCAGAAAATAAGCCGCTAGATTGAACTGGCTACTGCCTCGGCGTAATAACAAAATCGAACGCTTCTGAGCGAATATACGCACATCAGACTTACACAGGATGACTTTCGGGAGACAAGGACTTTCTCGAAAACGAGACAGCATTATTTGAACCCAAATGATTACTAAATAGCGGCCAAAACAGAAACTAGATTAAGTAATTACCTAGATACATTTGTGAGGGATGGACACTGTCTGAAGGGAAACCAGATGAGGCTATTAAAATTATCCAACCTATTGTTCCAAGAAATCACACAATTTCGAGTAGCTGATGGTTACTAACAAGACTGAAGACAATAGTTGTAGAGTACGTAGGCAGAGCTGCAGAAATAATGGTTGGATCAAGTGCACTTATCGGTGAACATCACACTTTATGAGGTCGAGAGGAGGAGACGACCCTCAGTAATTAAGAAGAATCGCGTACGGACAAGGTAGTTACAGATTTTCAGCAAAGCAATACAAGCAAAGAATTACCACCAAGTACTTTAGCCGAGAACTAATCTAGTGACTTAATCTTGCGTGAGATGAACATGATTGTGTTGATAGAAGGAGTTTCATATGCATCTGAGATGGAAGAGACATGGTTAACATCAACCTGTATAAGCTTTAGGCCATAAAATATTGCAATCTCATTGGCACGTACCTCACCGCACGATTATAATAATAAAATAATGTGGAGGCTTCTGGTTTTGAGCAGTGCAACTTTTACTTCCATTCTTCGGGCGTGTGAAAGTTTTAACACTGCCAGCAATATAAACATGGTAATTCTGGGATAAATATGTATAAGATGGCGTTCTCACGGCGCATGTGTCCTTCGACGCCCTAATCCAAAATGGCTTATGTATCGTTACGTTTCTTATATAAATACGACTTTTCACCTCTCCAGTTGGACTTGTTCCGCGCCGTCGCATCTCCACGGCTCCTGCGCGCCCTAACAACCCATTGGAACCCGAGCGATCCCGAGCCTTCACGAACGTATGCCGACGCGTTACCTTCAATTACAAAGGGAGAAAAAAATATGTCTGGTGCATTCCGTGTGCAATTAGATTTTCCGTTACGACTGGTTTTAAAAAGTCAAATACCTCCTTGGTATCATTATCAGGTACATTCCTTTACGTCCGGAATTCTAAATTACACAGAATTCTTTAATCGTTCTAAAAGGAATACCCCTAGGACCAGGCGGAAATGTTTATATCACCATGTTCCAAAACGTATCAGCTAAACATTGTAACAGTATAGCATAATAAATAATTCTGATCTAAGTATACCTAAGTGTGTCAATTTAATAGAAGCAACAAGGTATTAAAATTACCAGATTCTTTAGACGTTGCTCCACCACATTGAGATGACAATGTTACAAACCTGCCTCCTCCTGATGTCACGTCTGAAAATATGTAAACAATTATGAATCTTGTTCCCCGCACATAAGTTCCGAAGTGTATATATATTTGTGTGACCGTACAATAATTAATCATATGTTTACAGAGGTGCGTTAAAAACGTTACTCTAAACACGTTCAGGGGCCAGGGTTTCATTGTCGGACGAGTTTACGCCCTCGGCCAGGGAAAGCGAATGAAAAAGGAAAGTGCGGCAGGTGCGAGGTTCCTGCGAGGGGCGGGGAGGGGGGAACAGGAATGCGACTATTATTGGAGCCGGCGCCTGCGCACAGGGTGCGCGGTTTGCTGTTGCGACTAATTTTCGTTGGCATGTCCAGGCAAAGGTTAAAGGCATGGAATGATCTAGTTATTTATTGCTATAAATACAGATTGAAATTTCCGCACCCTAACTTCGTTCATTGAATATTAGACTGACAATGGCGATGTTTTGCAATTCTAAAGTGTGATGTGTGATGTATATATAACTAACAATCTGCTAGCAGATATGAGGACGCATCAGAAGCTTTCTATTTTGCCGTTCAAAATTATTTGCCTCCAAAGTATTACACTTTCGTCTGCAAGTTAGGATTAACTAAAGCAATTTTTTTTTTTAGTTTTAATTAGTGAATACAAGATAGCTGAGAGGCTCGGAAGGAGCAAGTTCAGCTTGCCAAGAACAGTCGGAATCTTTTAGCCGTCTTCTGAGAAGCCGTTGCCCGGGGTGGACCGCGACTAAAGCAAATTGCAGCTCGAGCATAAAATCCCATTATGTAGTCAAGGGAAGAAGTTACGTCTTACGTTACCTTTGTACAAACCACGAAAGCTAACAACACTAAAGAATTCCTCAATCACACATACTTATCGAGTGTTTACTTGATCATTGATGATATATTTATTTATTTCACAGGCTTCTATCTGCCCTTTTCGTCCGACTTGCTTCGCTTTTCGAGCTCTACCAGAAGTTCTACCCTTATGCATCATCCTGTGCGCGCGCAGCCACAGCTCAGCGCACGGCGCCGGCGCCGGCTAACAATAGCGCTCTCAGCATTACTCGTAATGGCCACATAGATAACGATACAATTAAAATGGGCGTAATAAGCGTGCGTAAATCAAATTCGCGATAGTGCAGGTCACTGACATGCGTTTTCATGTTGAGGTATTGTGCTCAGTAATAATAGGGCAAAGCGATATTAATAAATGAAAGGTTCTCAGAGCATAACCATTATAAATACAATATACTCTTTATTGCGCACCTGAAATACACAGAAATACAGAAACATGGGAGTCACAATTTAATGGAGGTAAACAACAGGCGGGGTTATCGCTAAATATCGATATTTTGCGATAAGCCCGCTCGTCCAGACAACCACAAAGACTGGCTTTGGTAGCGGACCAAGTTTAAGGTGTGCATGAATTGGGGGTCTAGACCACAACCACCGAGAGCAGATAATATAAGTATATTATGAAGTGTGATCTAGAGCAAGTACTTCCTCACTACTATGCCTGTCTAATTATATTAGGAGCGAATTGAAGGCGGTTTAAAGCGGATTTTCAAAATGACACCCCAAAACTGAAAACTAACAGGATTGAAAATCAGTTATTCCAAGAAAAGATTCATTAACGTCAACAAGTGAAAAATGAATGACAACATCATACATTCAAATTACAATCCAGCAAAACTATTATATTAATATTCAGTTACAGATTTTCCAAAATCTAGATTCTCCATGTCCATAGTACCTATACGAATGCACATTTCAGAGCGGAGAACATATTCGACCAAAGTTCTTCGGAGGGAACCTTTCGATTAAAAAGCGTTCAATAGCGTGTATGAAGTCGACAGCAGCGCCATTAATATCACAGCACAAATCATAAAAGGATAATTGGAAGGGTCCAACAGTTTTATTCAATGGGACTTTCGCCAGCCTGGCATATACCTACACTTTAAAAAATTTAAACATTGGTGCATAATTTTACAAGACTTACCATTAATTTACACTAAAATTGTACGTAAGGGACTTGCATCAAGGGATAAATGTAAAGCGATAGCTAATATACTTTTATACTTCAACCGTATCGATGAAGATTGAAGAGACAAGCTCATTTGCATGTGCTCGCACGAGTAACTCGCGTTATCCAATGTTATTCCACTTGTAATTGCGCTTCGTAATAATTAGCATATCATAATACAAAGAAAAGTTTACTGCGTACAAACATAAATTTCCCAAAGAAGTATCATATTCAATGCTCACTGTAAAAGCAACTTAGCTATATGTGGAGTAGAGTTCGTTTTCCAGAGACCAATAAATTCATTGCGAGGTTATTAAAGTAAGCGTTTGATGGTTTTGTGTTACGAACCGTGATTTATAAGTTATTGGGAACAGTAAATCACGTTACGTCTTGGAAACAGCTTTTGCGCAATGGCTTTGTTTTGCATTGTCCATGCTTTGGTAACTACAGAAAGCTAGGTTTTGCTGGCAATGTAAGCCCCACTGTAAAGGAAAAAGGTTCATGAAATTCGAGCGGATTTATACAGTATTGTTTTTTCATTGTGTGTGTAAATTATGATTTTTCCTGAGACATATGACAACTCAACGCAACCACAGTCGCTGCGAAATTTCAAGTGAACTATAGAACGCTTAAACCGACTATTATTGTAGAAAATTGAGTTCTAAACACACAAAGCGGTGTATCGCGATTCGAAATTCGATGGATACTATACAAAGAGTTATTTGCAGAAGTCTATGTAGGAAGCTAGAACAACTACGTTTGGTATTGGATGTTTCCGTGTTGAAATGTCGATAGCCAACGAGGATGTTTTCTACAACACAAAATCTGTTGATCGCTAGAAGATTTCCATATTGAGCCAAGACAAAAACGCGTAAATTCCTCTCTTCGAACACGGGAGTAGTAGTTCCAAGTACAGTAAATGTGAATTCCTCAGCGAGTTCACACCTCGCGTTTAGACGATGAAGGATAGAAGTTTTTATTCCACACGATACGATTTTACGCACATGTGGACAAGATTAGCAATCGAATTGGATCGTGGATAGTCTTGTATAATTCAAAATTAGGGTTACAAAAGTCAGTCTCTCGTTACTATAAAGATGAAACAGGCCATGTAATTGTAATGTATGGGATCAGATTATGCGGTTTTTAATATAATGAGTATTTTTAGAATAGACAAATCTGCTTGTAGTCAGTCACTTTCTACTACATACTTTGGTGGTCTATCATCTATGATGGTTTGTCGTTTACTGTCTTTCTGTCAGCGTCATTCCATGTCGAGTTCGGTACTACTTCGAACTTCGAAAGTCTGACAAGTCTTGAAAGAAAGACTTTGACAAAGTCATAATTAGTACGATCAGATCCACGCGTTTGCAAGGTTAGACGCACCAACACTGCTGCTGGCTTGGTGTAAGGTATATTTGAGAAGATTTGTCAAAATCCTCCAATCAATCACTTTTGTCAAATGAAACTTAGGCCACAACGATGCCCGTTGATTACTCAATTTTAGAAAATCATTGCCGTTCTTATGTCGTACTCGGTATCAAACAGAGATACCCAGTGATGTATTGTGGGTAGCTAAATAGCAAGGATAGATTAGCCCCAAAGTTATGGTTGAAATCTACCCACGCAATTTTGCTACCCCTTGTACATGTACATAATGACAACTTAAAACGGATGATATGTACGAAGTAGCTCAACATCCGGACACAACACCGCCATGTTGTAACAGCCGGCAACGCGGGCGCCCGGTGACCCGCGGCTTACGATTATGTCATTAAGGCACCGAATTATCTTATCTTTGCATAGGTAATTAGGGTCAAGCCGACGACAAGTCTCGTTCACCTTAAATTTTAGGTAAATATGCGTTGCGTGAAACTGCGTGCGTGAACAAATATATCGTTGTACTAGAAACATGAAAAACGCTCGCCTATTATACGGTATTTGATTCAAGACATCATTTTTATGAAGTAAAAATAACATATGTATATGAATGTCTTGATAATTGCAGGCGTTTGATGTCTTCAAATACTTAATGCGCCAGTTCCCCTGAATGTTACAGCGGA
Source organism: Hedya salicella (assembly GCA_905404275.2). NCBI lineage: Eukaryota > Metazoa > Arthropoda > Insecta > Lepidoptera > Tortricidae > Hedya > Hedya salicella. The sequence continues at coordinate 4,828,100 of FR990104.1, forward strand.
ATATTACAGGGTTCTGTGTTTCATTTTTAATTAATTATAATTTGAGTCTAATTTTAACTACCCTGGACATGTACACGTAACATAGAATCTTGTAATATCGAGCCAGCGAGATGGTATGGGATTTGCGGACAATACAAATGATCGCGATCTTATTATTGTATATCTATTTCCGCCAAGGCTGTAGGCTGTAGCCAATATTTCTTCCATTACCTGACCATCTGAACGACCTATGCACACGAAACATCAACTTGATTACGATAACGTAGTTATTATTATTATTACGTAGATTTAGATACCTACGTAAGTGCCGTCCATCTTTGCATTCACATGATATGAAGTATCTTCCAGTTGAAATTACAGTCAAGTTATCTGCGACACGTAAACAAAACAACAGACAGATTTATTGGTTGATTAACAATATTAATTTCTGAAGTGTAAGCCTTTAATTATACAAGTGCGTATTAAAATAAGTAATGCCGCGTCACCCTGACCCTCTTGCCAGACGCCATTCACTCCGCGCCAGTAAATAATACCGATTCTTACTTATGATGGATTGATTATCCTAATTGCTGGGCGCCTACTATCTCGCCAATAAATTATACTACATCAATATTGAACAGATCCGTGGACTTATCTGCGTTGTGCTAGATGCGAGCTTTGGCTTAAAATAAATAAGCAATCGCCTGGAAAACTTATTGAAAAAGGCAGGAAGATTTCAGTTTTCGTCGTCATTTCATTTACGATCACTGATAATAAGTCATATACCCAATTTTTCCACCATGCTATGTTAGTGATTGACGGCTGATTAACTGGCAAATGGTCGATATCCACAGCAGTATTTAGCCGTTAATATCTCCATGGCGAAATTGGGTCATAGGATTGATTCGTATTTCAGATTCAGGGATTACGACGATTCTGGGTATGATAATATTCCTGTCGTCAACATTTCAATTTTCCACAATGTAAGCGAGAGTATTTAGAGCAACAAACTAAAAAGTAATCAATGCGGCTACTTATAAGTCTTTTTTTAAATTCTTTATTTAAGGAGCTTAGAGCAAAGAAAAATAACTGGCTTTAAAACCTATTTCATTTTATGGGTAACTATTAAGAAAGATTTAATATTTTCTTCTGTTTCCGCGATTATTACTCATTGACATAAAACAAAAGATAAATAAACAAGAGAAAAATAGTAAGAAAGTTTTTAAATTGGTATGAATAAGGCGTAGTACTAGAATGAGAATTTAACGCCTCGTCTGTGTATGTCCTCGCGACTCAACTAAACACAATTACATGGTTAACTGTAACATTAGGCAACATGAAACTGTATGGTCGTACACTTTCAGCTTGCGCAATGTTTGCTCACGACCACCTAACTCGTCCGACATTTGTTGCGCGTCTTAATACGACACATCACAAAAGCTGTTTTCACGACTCACTGAACTAACTTTCCACGGCATTTGAAAGGGATTGGATACACTTTTTCTCAAGCGTAAACAACTTGTTCTCAACGAGCATCGTATTAAGTTTAATGCCAAAGGTAAAAAAGTCCATTATCGAAACACATCCGGACGCGTCAGCCAAATTCGCAGACCATTGAACGTTCTAACTACTTAAGAGCCCTGTCAAGTTATAGTGAGATTTTGTGTTTGAAAAATATAATATCAATAAGAACGATTTACATGTTTATGTACAAGATAACGATTATTTGAGGCCGCAGCGTAAATAAAATAAGAACATATTTCGATTGTGAAAAACATTTTAACTTTTCATATAACTATTATCATATAACTAGCATCCATCTTATATTTATCTTATATTTATTTAAATATAAGATGGATGCTAGCCAATCAACTGTACCTATGTAATCAGATCTGTGCTTAGTTTGGTTTTTTTTCATGACGCATTGGTGGACACTGTAATGTCATGTTAACATGTTTAAATAAAAAAAAAACAAAAAAAATAACACAATAAAGTTTCAAGCGCCCAAACATATGGCTTCACGCGCTCTTCAAAAAACGACTGTCGGTAATCAAATTTATCTAGTTAACATATTAAGCGCTACTCAAATTTGAGTAGCGGTGACTTACGAACTTAATCACAATTTTGGATATTTTTTCTGCTTCTCAGAAATATAACGTCAATTTTTTTTATCAAAAATACGAAAGGGATCTTAAGGTTGAAATTATGCGAAGTGATCTTTGGAGGTATCATGCTCCAACTGAATCTCTTAAGTCAAACACATTAGTTTCAAAGTTGTACGGGTTGTTTGCGCAACTCGAATCACAAAACACATCGTACCCGAGACTGGCATGGCACGGTCGGTTTGCAATGCGAATGACCTGCATTCATATTGTTCAGATATTATTACACTGCATTACACGCCAGACGTAACAGCTATTAGCTCGTAGAAAGACCCAAAGGATATGGTAACTGACACTTAGATTGGCCCGGGCCGACGCAACCGGCGCTTTGTAACTGGTAGGTAATCAATCTGTCTTAGATCTTCGCATCTTTTATATAACAAGCACGAAGAATAGCCGTATAAGACATGTCAGTGTTTTAGGAATAATAGAAGTGCAAATGGAAAAGTGTACGACCTAGGAGACCGTACAAACAGCAATACACTTAAGTGATCTGTAGGCTTTATGACAATGTCTATAAGGTCTACCAATGGGCAGTTAAGTGGCTGATAGTACATAGAGCATCAAATAGAGAAGTAAAAAATAAAGCACAACGTAGATTAAGCTGAAAACTACTCCATCGACCAAAGCTAAGTTCTTAATGATAAAGCGCATGACTTGTTTACGATGTGCTCTCGCCTTTATTATTTCACACAGCTGGCCAAAAACAAAACACGCGCCCAAACAAGCCTTGAAGATCAAGATCCGCGGTAAGGCAGTGTTTCAATGTCAGAGAAAGTGGTCTCGCGATGCGCGGGTGCCGTTTTCTAATGCGTTTGCGCACTTCCGACTGCGTCCTTACGCTAAAGCTTTATGCAGGTTTCAAATGATTAGTTATTTGTTTGTATTATTTAGGATTTGCTTGAAGTTTGTCATCTGTGTCTGTAACTCTGTATGGTATGTTTGCTTTTAACGCAAAAGTTGAAACAAACCCAACGAAAGTGAAATTTTCCTTTGTGCCACGAAAATATTCAATCGTTGCATAGTGACGTTTTGGTACATTGATAACTTAAGTTACCTGGAGGGAGGTCAAACGAATTTTGACATTTTTACTTCATAATGTACCTAGATTATATTGCTTGTGAAGTTACCCGTCGTAAAATGTAAAACAAAACGACAACTTTCTGTACACTGTATAATCCCTACTTCCGACTCTTACATCCCTCATATACAAGTAAGTTTCCGTTAATTTACATTCGAATATCCGGTAACCTGTGTGAACAAGTATACATGTCATTCTCATGAGTATTCGTAACGTGTACGGATGTTGGTAATAAGCATGAATAAGTTTCTGTCAAAAAATGCATTTTTGTGACAAGCTCTTAGTGCCGACTGTACATTTCTTTGAACACCCGTTAAAGGTGCGTCCACATTTGTATCATTTGCCCGATTAGATCTTCGTCCCGTGGCTATGATCGCGTGTCACGATCACACGTTTGGACGTTGCGGCGATCCGATCGCTCGAACTCCACGTTGCTACGCGTATCACACACTTACATCGAACAAGTGGGGCGTGATCGCTGCGCCGACAGTGAGCGTCCAAGCAGCGCGATACGCAGTCATGGCACGCCACGGTGATCGGATAGGAGCAAATGATACAAGTGTGTACGCACCTTAACATCGAGAACATTCTAAAGAGCCTATTTTGTTACAGAGTTCCTATGACCACCATCCAAATCAAAATATTGTACTGTCACCCAACTTACATAAGGATGCCAAATTTTAGCTTAATATATTTAAAAAAAAAACATTATTTGTGATTTAGGCGTACTGCTTGGCTTGTGCTATGCGTACTAGACGACGATATATTTAATAGATATATTGACTAATATAAATAGGAAATATCCAAAAACTCAGGAACAAATATTTATGCTCATCACACAAATATTTGCCCTTATTGGGACTTGAACTCAGGACCCACAGCTTCGCAGGCAACGTTACTCACGTTGAGCCAAACCGGTCGTCAAACCTACGACGAACGGACAGACTTCGGGGAAAGAGAGGCGAGTCATCAATGTTTAGGTTCTTGCGTAACACGAGCAAGAATAAGCGGCCGTCGCTGACCGCGCAGACTCAAACTTGACATTCGCAGGCGTGAAAGCATCTAGGTATTCGATCGACAGCAACTCGATTGATGACGACAGCGCGCCAGGGCTGGCGGTGCCGCGACGTCACTATCGAAAACACAACTCAGATAACAGTCATAGTTTTGTGTAAGATTGTCTATGATATTTAAGTTTCATTTATCATAGGTACTCTGTAGATACTGTATAATCGGTACATACTCGTACGAACCCAATTTAAGAACATCAATTGTTCAACTGTTCGCTTTAATATTGACGTTGGCAACCATACAAAAAAAAAACAACTTGAGGACCATATTTTGTAATCGGTTAAACATTTACACCAATATAGGGACTGAAGCTAATCCTCTATAACAGGACTGAAACCCGAATTTGTAAACGCATTTTCATATTCCTCTCTAGATTTTCCATATGAAACGTGAAAATAATGCTTAGGTATATTAGCATAAACGCTTCTGTTACATTTACATGAAACTGAATACATGTAAAGTGATGAAGCAAATGGCCGTTTTCCACATTATACAATTATAATTCACGCATGTATTTTTAATACAGTTTCGAAATTATCTAGAGTTTACAGTTGGCAACCCTACGCACCATCGCAAGCGCAAGTTCAAGAACAACTCTCCAACATTCGATGATTTCACCCGTAATCGGCGACATTTGACCTCTGTCAATTCCGATCTAGCAATGAAATGTGTCGAAAGTTTGCCAAAACAAGCTATTAGAATATTTATTTTTATTGATTACAGTTCTGGTAAGGTGTTAGTCAGGTCAAACTACAGGCGGGTTGTCTCCTTTCCTTTTTACTGCGACCATTAATATTTAGGGTTGTCAATGATTTAAGCTAGTTGAGTTATGGGCGATCAGTTGATTTGTTGATGTATAGGGATAGGGACGTATAGATACAAATGATTTAAGTTTCACGCTTTCAAAATGTCACTGGACTAATATTTCCTAAATAGCTATTGATTCAGGCACAGTGCCAAAATGAGGTTCTGTACAGATAAATTAGATTGAACTGATCAATGTGAAGAATAATTCAGTAGATCTAATTTTAAGCCCAGCTGATTCAGCCCATACAAACTTATTTGAGTACTTCTAAATGTACTAGAACAGAAGTTGGTAGTCACTTTCGTGGCTCGCGAGACCTATTGCTCTTGATATATAAATCTGCGCAGACGCAGGTGGGTTGGCGCCGGCGCACTCGCCCACTGCTCCGCTGCACCACATCCAAACAGCCTAAACCCCTATAAATCCTACATTTCATACGTCAGTCTGGATTTAGTTCGCTATTATTTACGTTTATTGCGGAACTCCAAAAGAGCCTAAGTCCATGTAAATTGGCGGTACGTTAAGACGTTAAAGGTACAACGAGGCGAGCCTGCGTAATGAGTTCGCTATCGCTCTATTACATTATTAATGTGCCAGGTAAGACCTTCGATCGTCTGCGAACTTTCGACATTCTTTGCTCATTGTAACTAAAATTACTAAAAAGCAAATATTTCGTAGTTTCCTACATAAATAACGTTTTATCCGTGAGGCTGGTAATTAAAGAGAACTAATACTATCTAAGTATGTGTAACTATAAATTCAGCAATTAACTCTTTTCTAAGTGAAAATGGGATAATTATACTGATTTCTTGATGATCGTGTAATAATATCTCAATGAAAAATTGGCTAATACAACGCAATTCGATTTTTGAGCTACCGTTAAAAGGCAATTTATCGTTTTATGAACATCCGTTATCGATTTCAAATTAACGAGACCCGGCGAGCCGTTAATAGTGCCGATAAGATTACTGAATCGTAAAATTCTATCGATTTTTGTTGAATTCTGCAGCAAGTTGTCTACTTGCTTACGAATTACTCCTACAAACGAGCCGATTCAAATATATTAATGTCTCCCCTTTGTCTAAGCTAAGGCTTATTTATTTCAAGATTACATAATCTAAAATTCATTTATTTGTATAAATAAACATAATAACCGAACTTATGGACATTATCTCACAATCATAGGTTCGCCCTACTTTACTTTTTTTTTGTTTTACAAATATCATGATAATAATCACAATTTTTGCAATTTATTAGTGGATCACTCCACTAGCGTTATTATTATAAACAAAGATCAGTTACAAATGAAAAAAATTTTCGACGATACTGGACTTGAACCAGTGCCTTGAGCCAGACCGGGGCAGCACGCTCTACCATCTGAGCTAATCGTCCACACCAGCAGTCGACGAATTTTGTCATCTGTTCGCCTACTTTGTTTACAAAAAATCTAACCCGTATTCTCGTGTACCCGTTTGGCTACATGAAACTCGACGGTGTAAAACGGCCGTAACATCCATACTAATCCATACTATCCAATCCATACTAATATTATAAATGTGAAAGTGTATCTGTATGTCTGTCTGTCTGTATGTTTGTCTCTTACCTCTTCACGCTTAAACCGCTGAACCGATTTGGATGGAATTTGATATGGAGATAGTTTGAGTACCGGGGAAAGACATTTTAGGGAGACTTTTTATTCCGGAAAAATACCCTTATCCGTGATAAACGAATTTAAGGCGGACGAAGTCGCAAACAGAAGCTAGTAACGTATATTTGTCACGTTAACCTTGTGACTCATTCAAAGATCATAAGTATTTTTTAATTATCATTTAAAAATACTCAAGGCAGGTTACTTATAACGTGAGCTGAACGTACCTTAACTATCGCAAGCTCGCATCTCAATCACGGCAGCATTTCGAAAAGCGACTTAAATTTGAAGTGCTAAAGCATACATTTTAAATGAAGATAATTTCGGTATGTGAGTTTTCGGTTACGCGGTGACATAACAGTAAGTTGATAAGGTCACACAAACACGCCAAATTGTGGGAAGGTCGTGACGAGACGATCTTCCTGTTTTTTGCAACAGTTGCAAAGACAATGGCTAGGTTTTAGAGAAAGTGATTTTCGCAAGACATTTGCATTTTCGTGTTTAAAATTGTGTTTCTCTGACACATTGACATAGTAACTTTACAAGTTTTCACTTAAGATTCTGTTAATATTCTCTCTAGTTTATATCATGTCTTTGTTCCCTTTGTTAATTTCACTTCTAATTTCCCGATGTAGGCATAGTATAAGTATGTTGTCTTATTTTATTAAATCGAAATAAATCCGCAGATCTTTAAAGTAATTTTTAATGAATGATTTCGAAACATCCAAGAATTGCAACACAAAATATAAGTTTCACTGCTAGTCGATTACATGCCCTAGCCATTGACCATAAGGTGCATTATGTTTATATTTGACAAATATCAATTAACCCTGTACATTGTTAATTTGTTAGATTTATTCGATTAGTGCCGAGGTAATTAGCGTCGTCGTCGTGATGGATGAAAAAGTAATTAAGTATTATTTCGGGTCGCGTTTCGGCGGCTGAGTCGGTTCAACATTGATCGAGTTGCGTGCATCGATCAGGTGTGCCAACACACACACATGTGGGTAGGTACCACTAAATTAGACGACGAAGTATGAGTAAAGACAATCGAAACTTAAATTCGAAGATATCATCAACAGTTACAAGATAAATCCCGCATGTGAACATAGAAACGAGAATTAATTGAATTCCACGATTGGATTATAAACATTACATTACATCAAAGATTTAATGCCATATTAGATATTGCTGTCATATTTATGCGTGTATTCTACAAATTGAACATTTGTATCTGTACTCACTGAGACGCAATTCTGGTAACATTTTCCACACCCGTTCTGAGTACCGTCGATGTGTACATGACTATGATTTTTAACATACCTGAAACAATAAAAAAAAAAAGATTAACATTCTTCATTCAGCATTTCAATATTCAATTAATCAAACACTTGTTGAATAATATAGCTCGTATCTTTAGGCATGGATCCGTGCTGCAGAGAAAATAAACACTATGTTTAAAACATATTTAGCTTCAATTTGATTGGCCAGCTTTTGACATCGCATACGATGAGTTTATATGAGAACCGAATTAAATATCTATTCAATTTAAAATTCCCCAGTACCTAATGTTCGGCGATGGCCCACTTTTACTACGTCCCGTGTGTGTTTCTCTAAGGCAACAACATTGCATTCGTCTCTAACTATTATAGTGCCGTTCCCTCGTAGTAAAAAATCACCGTAAACCGTAAACTGATCGCTGTGTACACGGATACTTAGTACCTAAACAGCCAGTGATTTGCGAGCGGTAAGCAAAACCGTAAAACTATAGTTCAAAAACACACAACTATAGTCCAAATTATTTATGAGATATCTATCTGCTTGCATTATATACGTCTTAATACGATTTAGGTGAAATAATTGTAAATATTTAATAAGAACCGCATCATCATTTACTAGTAATCATGCTGAGATACGGAGTGGGTAAAATAGATATAGGTATGTACTTTTTATTTCATTTTAAATATGTATTTTTTTTCTTTAATTGTATAATAAGTTTTTCGTTATACCATTTTTTTAATGATAAGTCTTTAAAATGATAAACACGTCTAGAAATAAAGCAAAATTATCTTCAAGTCAGTGAACCGATTTTCATTCTTAACTCTCGATGAAGTCACCTTTTCATCTTAAAAAGTAATCTAAATCAGTTCACTTATGTAGGAGCTACGACACCATAATGGCCATAGTAAATCATACATACAAAATTTTTTTACCCCTCGTTTCGTCGGGGGTTTTAAACAGTACATACATCCAAGTAATAGGAAAGTTTATAATAATTATGTGTCCCTTAGATAGCAGTGATTCGCGGGCAGTATCGACAATTGTCCTGTTGACCCGCCAATCACGGCACTCGAGGCTAATAAATACAATTAGCTACTGATCGAACAGATGCGTGCACGGATAAAGTGGGCCAATTATTGTGTTTTCGTTCCGCAACTTTCCATTTTAGAATCGTGAGAGCTGTCCTGTGCAGATTGGGGGCGTCTTGGGATGTTTGAAGTTTCTTGACGTCAACAAGGTTCTTTTAATTGTGTTAATGTTCGCTGGATTGTCATGTTATGTTTTATTTAAGGAATAAAGGGAAATTAATGTTCGTGCCACTGTAGAATCATATGGCAATGACAATGACAAACCAACGTTAATCAAATTCGGTGGATAAGTCGCATTGTAGCGAAAGGTTAGATGGTGGGCGGAATTCAAAAAGTTGGACACTCACATAGTTAGATTTCTATGAAAATTTCCGTTGTGCGGCGAACAATTTACCATACAACTGTATTGAATATTTTCGTCGCACAACGGAACATTTCACTTTCATAGAGATTAGGTTAACTACAACGACAGCTAACGATGGTCCAACTTTTTCAGCCTCACCCTGGTACGCGAAAGTTACCTTAATGTATATATACAGCTATACTGCTTGGCGATAGATTTTAAAGACTTTAAATATTACGTGACAATTTTTTACACTAATCGAACTAGTTCCATGCTCAATAAGGCTTGTGTTATGAGTACCAGACGACGATATATTTAATAAATAAATTTAATTATATACCTACATAAAAAACAAACGTCCAAGACTCAGGAACAAATAATTATGCTCATCACACAAATATTTGCCCTTACCAGGATTTGAACCCAGGACCTTCAGCTTCGCTCTTCACCTGCACTTGCTACTTAATTATGTTGGCAATGACAATCAAAATGGGCGATCGAATTTGTTATCCGTATGTTTTCTTATAATTTTCTTCGGTTCATTTTTGTGTAAGTACCAGATTAAAAGTGAAAACCCAGTTAACCAAATTAAAATGCCATCGCAACGACCGTAGCATAAGTTAGTCCAGTTGGCTCAAAACTCATTTTATATGTACTATAATATAATTAGTCTCGGGACATGACGCTCAAGAAGTTTCCTCTGAAGGTTTTGTTACCAAAGAATTTAAATGAAAAGGTACCATTAAATCAGAATGATGGCCACTCACAATAGACGCGATAATTATAATTCATCACCGTCAGTTGCGCAAGGAATAAATCGATTGACAAGGGAGCCAAGTGGGCCGGCGAATCGATACCGATTCGACTCGGTACAATATCGATGCTTGTGCAACTAGGCTAACTCCGGTCAAGGACTACTATTGGCTTGATTATTCGATTGTTAGAATCGAGTCTGCTACCGATTCGTTACTAAGTTCAAGGCTGTTAGGCGAAAAATTCTTTAGAATCTGTCAAGCTGAACGGATTTGATTGAAAAAGAACTGTAAATATTGATCATTCGTTCGGCATGCTCGCCGACAGGCTGGGAGAACGAATGAATGAATGATTGATGACGTGCAAGACCGGGTGTGCGCTTTATAGAAAAACATATTCATATATGAAATCTCGGACATCGTTATTCATTGTACTCTTTCGGGTTACCAATGATGCTTTCAATCAGTCGACAGAGGAATATAAAAAAAACTTTGTTGTAACTTGTAACTATTTAACTCTACTAAAAGACGCCCGGAACTTCGTTCGCGGAGGAGAAAAAGTCTTAAACCTTCTTTTTTCGACAGCATAGTATCCTATAACCATCTGTGGATAATGGCTGCCCATATACCAAAAATAATTGAAATCTGTTTATCCGATTTGGCGTGATGAAGCCACAACGACACATACGAACATACAAGAAATTAAAAAAAAATCGATTCAGTGTCCTCCAAATAGTCCGTTACAATACAATAGCTTTTGTGAAAATATATTCAATATACAGACTTTTCATTTTAACAAATCTAATATAAAGTTGTTAAAATGAAAGGTCTATAGAAGTTACGAAGCGCTTTACCAAATTGCAGATAGGTATTTTATTCCTCAACGTTACAAAATGTACAAATGTGTGTTAGTATAAGCTTTTATCAATAACAACATTTAATAGTCATTGCAAGTTTGATTTACATTCTTCTGTATAATTGGGATGTTATCGATATTCAAATAAGAATAAAATTTTGATGCGAAATGGTTCCCATCATAGAAATTCTACAAAAAAAGAGGCCAAGTGCGAGTCGGACTCGCCCATGAAGGGATCCGCAGCCGTTTATACAAAAAATGCACTACAGATGAAAAAAATAATGATATGAAAAAAAAAACAATTACAAAAGAGCGTATCTCTCCGGCACTTACGTCCTTTTGCTGAGAAGCGCAGTTTTTTGGCAATAACTTAAAAACGTTATGTACGATCATGTTGAAAACAATTTTCGTTGGAAGTATTCATTAAGCTTTAGAAAATAGGGACACAATTTTTGCTCCTTTCGTAGCGAATATTTCGGAAACTATTCACTAAACCAATATCTTTTTTTAGAAACCTCAGTGTTTTTAGAAGTACGGTCGAAATATGTGCCATAACTTGATATTTGCTGAAAAATATTTTTTTTTTAGTTTCGGTTACATGTATGGAGTGCCCCCCCTAGAAATATATATATTTTTATTTAACTATCAAACTAAGTAGCGGTTAACACACGACACCTATGCTCCAAATTTCATCAATGTATATCTTATAGTTCGTGAGTAAAATGCCTGTGACATACGGACGGACGGACAGACAGACAGACATGACGAATCTATGAGGGTTCCGTTTTTGCCATTTTGGCTACGGAACCCTAAAAAGTTGGGTTCGATACCTTACGTGTAGCTTGTTTCACGAGCCTTTAAAGTTGGGTGGGAAAGTACGTAAAATATTAAAAACTAATAATACCGTTGAGTAACCCATGAAATGTACGGTAACGTTTGTTAGTAAACCGTTCCGATAAACGCAAGTTTTAACATAGCTACAGAACAAAGTTCTTAATTTCCCCATACATGGTTAGGAAGTCCAAAAATGAGATTTTAACTTTATTGTATCTTAGCGAGTTTTTATGACATTGAAGGCGTTTTTTTCACCCATAATTCTATTAATTTTAAGGTCCTCCTATAACATACAACAGGAAAAAGTTGTGAATATCCATATTGTACTCCGTGTAGGATTTTTTTCCTTTACATAGGTTGCCAGAAGTGACAACCCTGACTTTTTGTGATCGATTCTTTGTGAAGTGTTAGATCCTAATAGAATAACAGATATTCACACGATCCCAGCCTCTCAAACTGTAACTCAATACAAGCTACACCAATCGGTTTAGTCTTATCGATTCCATTAATCTCGAGTGCGTTAACAAACGGAGCAATATCAAAACCGCAGTTTCGTCACAGCAGTTTCGTATACATTTAATTGGAACGTATCGACTTAATTATATTGTACGTAGATGTTTATTGTTATATTAAAATAGATTAAAATGTTTCAATTAGGGTTAATTGCCACTAACTCGAGTGAAGTAACATCGATTGAGAACTCGAATGTGTCGGGCTTATTTGGAGCTGATAACTACCTTAGATCAATATTTTTTTTTGACACAAACCTCTTCATTTTTTTTTTCAGTAACTATATAAACACAGACTGTAGTCGGAACTTATTTTTCCAATTATGAATTTTCTTAAATACTCTAAAATAAGAACATTTTGACTATACAGATAGTAAATCTCTATAGTCGCAATGTATGTGTGTCTTCTCATCAGCTGTAGCATTTGCCAAAGCGCCACTCAAATCAGACTTGTAAATGTACCAGTCTAGTTTATATGGTGTTTTTTTTTTTAATTTTGAGCCTAAGAGTATTTTACAAGAGCTTACTAGCTTACCGTTTCAATTAACCGAACAAAACGCCACTTATTGGACCTTACAGGCGACCCGGATTAAAATGTACTTAACAAAAGATCTCACATTCAATTTATCAACACTGTGCACCCACATACACGCCCTTTCGTAAGCAGTGACCTTGAGCTTCGATATCATATCAGGATCGGTTGCTCAATTATTTGGAACGGTCGTGCGCCAGCGCAGGACTCGTGACGCGGCCGCCCTTGCTCTAACATTAACTAGAGATCCATTTCGCAATTTTTTAATTATCGATTTTATATAGATCTCATTTAAAGTAACATGATTTGCATATCAATGTCCAATCTACATTTTTCGACCTTAGAGAATATTCATTCAGGTAGAACAATCTTTAATATGAAATGAACTTAAATTTGCGTGATTTTAAGTACACTGAATCCACCGAATCTCAGCATGCAAATACTCGGCCTGGTTACTTATAATTTATAACCTGAGGAGCTACTCCTGAATGCTATAAAAACACTTTTCAGTGAGCAGATGGGGCCCACACGGGCTTTCTGGCTCTTCAGGCAAGAAAAAAAGGAAGGAAAAAGGAGTTTTTTAAGACGACGAATTGGAAATTTTGGTGTCAGAGATCTTAACATTTCTCAGCTATTTCAAAACATATGAAAGTGATATTTCATAACATGGTTCTTCATTTTATTTACTTTATTTTGTTAGTTGCAGAAACACGATTCTTTAACTTTTATAACAGAGAAAATAATATCAAAGAAACCTCTTTTAAAACAGAGATTCTCATTTTTCAGGCTAACCAGACCAATTTAAGCCTCAAAATTTTCTTAGTACATTAGTCTAACTACGCACTTTCGTTTGTTAGTTGGATTTTTTAAAATTATTTGTAGTTTTTTATTGAAACGACAAAAGCCGTTTTGTCGTTTACGACCTTATGGTATAAGCTAGCGCTGGCGCGTATTTGTATGCCATCAGTCCCCCCCTCAGTCCGCTGCGGACCAATCAGCGAACGGGATGCGAAACATGTTTTACAATTGATAGTTTAGCGATGCGTCGCCTTAAATTGCAAATTGCAAAAATTGTAAAGTCTTTAATTGTATGTGGGAGTTTGTTAAACATTTTGATGCGCATAATATACGAGTTGTGTTCTATCTATTCTACAATAATCTTACGGATCTAAGAGTATTGGTTTAAATCTCATAGAACAAGGATTGTAGGGGTCCCGCAACCGAATCAACAAAACCCTATAACTAGCGTCCTTAGAAAATACACAAACTGAGTCAAGTCGGAAATGAACCCAGACGTTCACGTTCATCGCTCAAAATATTGATAAAATATCTCGATATTTTAGAGTGGGAAACTTGAACTGTATATTTAACACAATTGACTTTTCTAATATAGATATCTATTATAAAGTATGTAAAAATGAAATGTCTGTACATTGAAGATATTAAAAAAGTATTGTAAGGGAATATTTGGAGGTCCCTTAAGCGAAAAATATTTATGTATGTTTGTACGTGTCGTTGCGGGTTCATCACGTCAAATCGGCTTAACGGATTTCATCTATTTTCGGTACACAGGTAGCTGGGTATCTCCAGATGGTTATAGGATACTTTTTACCCGACTACGCTGAAGAAAAAAAGAGGGGTTATGACTTTTTCTCCTCCGCGAATGAAGTTGCGGGCGCCTTCTAGTACAAAATAAGACACTATTACTTCAAGATACAATGTGACATCAAGTCGCTGTGACAGTGTTTAATCTAGACACAAAATGCCCAAATACTTTCAACACAGCTCTAACATTTCACAAATTCACACTTGAAATGCCATCACGAAGTTAAACTTTGCTAGTCACGGGAGTATATTAAGAAACTTATCTTTATCTATACATTCAGTCTGCATCCACCCACTGCTAGATGAATACCTTTATTAAGCCATTCTGCACGAAACTATGCTATTCTCATCCACTACTTACATATGCAGTTCAACTAACATAACCTATCAGTTCTCTGTTTACATAGTATTTGGATGGTGTAACATTATTAGTGTTGTTAATGCCGGTAGCACATCTCCGCCGCGAAACGTCAAGCCCAAGGAAGTTTCGCTTTAGTTTCGCGCGCTCTGTATGGCGTTTCGCTGTTTCGCGCTGGAGGTGTGCTACCGGCATAATAAATAACATAGCTACTCAGTGGCGTGCGGTCCATATAGGCAAAAAGGAACTGCCTACCCTGAACGACCTGGCTTCATATAGACAGGGCCGTATTATCCATAAAGCGATGTAGGCAACTGCCTATGGGCCCAACGCTCCTAAGGCGCCCCGTCCCACCTAGAGACCTACCTCTACCTGCTTATAGGTATAAAGGGGCCGCGTAACTCACTGCCTTTGTATGGCTTAATCCGGCCCTGCACATAGACACAGAGAAACTGCCTACCCTGAAGCCCTGAACTACTGTGGCTCCATATAGGCACAGAAAACCTGCCTACCTTGGCCAAAAACTGTAGCTACTATAGTACAATTGTGTCCGAAAAAGCAAACGAGACGAATCTCAAGTCAATTAGATACCCGTAGATGTAGGTCAGAAATGGCTTAAATTACAACACGCATGATTATTTGATAGTACTACATAATATGATACAAAGAAAAGTAACCTGACACGTACCTAAAAAGTAGGAGGTTCTTTTCTTCTGAAGCTGGCTATGACATACACATGTGTGGTTGTGTATGTATTAGACCTTAAACGTAGCTCTCCTAACCCTTAGGAAATTTAGGTTAAATTCATCAGTCTCACTCGTTCAGAACTAATGAAAGAAACCCAAATAATGGTCGCGAATTTACTGTAATCGGTATATAGCTTAACTAGAATCTTAATATATGAAGTTATTCGTATTACTAGGGCACTTAAACCCTTTTTAACTAATATTGCAGTTATTAGGGAGAACTAGGGCGATGCGCCGGCGCTGCACCCGTCTAATTGCGCAGATAACGAAGATCTGGACTAAAATAATTAGTTAACAGCGCAGAACTGGTACCGAGGTCACAGAGATTACGATCGCGGCAGTGACGGTGGAACTTATGCCGGGTCAGACTAGTTTTCCAAGCTAATCCACTTAATCGTATCTTATGACACACATAATATAAATTAAGATTAAAATCTACATGCTATTTATTGATTTCATCGGTCATCAATAGACAAGACCGTACGGGAATGCAGTGGGCTTCCGCCGCTCTACACTGATAAGCGCATAGCGCAACTCTTATGCGATTTAAAAAGTATATTTCGCCCCTAGTACGACAAAAACAACGCTAAGGACGTAGGAAACGACGCTTCCTCATAATGTCCCGGCGCCGGCATATCTTCTCAAAGGTTAACGAGACATTAACGCATATTTGCCCACTCGCAAAAACCTGGGAAGAGCGGAAACGTCAACGCAATTACGTAACCCACTGTTCCAAGTCAATAATGATGCATGTTGAAAAAAAATATACATCTATATGCAGCTTTAATACTTCACGATAGGAATGATTGTTGTTTTTAGTCAGCGATGTGACGGATCACGTGGGATTCCATTGATGAATATCTCGGGAACAGAATTCCAACTGATCGATCATTAATGCTTGAGAATTTCACAGGGATTCGTAGTTGGAAATGCATTCTAAAAATAACATTGTCGTACTTAGTTCCATCGGAGTATCGCAAACATTGTATATTTTATAAAACAAGCTTCAATATTCTCATCGTTCACCATCTCTGAACTCCAGTCATTTAATAGGCAATGTTTTCATTTTACGGCAACAGCTTTTGAGGATATGGTTTCACAAGAACGCTACTGGAGTAATTCTTACAAAAAATTAGAGATTCAAGAGCGTTTTATTTCATCAGCTGTAGCTGCTACACCGAAAAGAGTTCGACTCTTTATGATGAGCCTATATGTGTGTGTGTGTCCCACTGCTGGGCAAAGCGGCCTGTGCTCTGGACTTCCACAACTCCCTATTCGTCGTAAACTCGGGCCAGCTGGTTTGGAACGCGTCTAGATCATCCCGCCATCTCCGTCTGCCTCGACGTAGTCGCCAACCTTCACTGATGAGGATTATATCATAAAATAATGGTAAGCTAAAACTACACAGCAGGTATTGTTTGTGAGGTCTTATGTTTATCTCATAACTAATAAAAGACTTCACGACAGAAAACAAGCGTTATTCTTCGGTCCAACTAAAAGAACATTCCAGGCCAGTTGACAAGACAGTGAGACTAGATACAAAACCGCGTCTCGCTCGGAAACTGTGTCGCAGACGCTGCGCAGACGCATGCCCCATAGCCATGTGTCGCGGTACCGTAAGGGGCACGGTTACTGCGTAAACCGACCGGACTTAACGGTGCGCCGAATCCGACGCGTGCCACCGGCTGCCGATAACTTATAGGGAGGGTTTATTATTTGTATAATATTGATACTAAGATCTGGGAACACAGAAAAAAATATTGCGAGGCACAGAACAGCGCCATAAAATCCATTACACCATCAGAGCACTTGTGGTTCGCAACAAATAATTCATGCATCTTCGGCAACGATAACTTGCGACCTCTGTATCATTTGTAGTTTGAAAGACTTTATTTTCTTCCGTTGGACTAACTAATCGCCCTGTGCCCGTGCAAAAGCCATAATGACCTGAAGTGCCGCAAAAAAGGGACGAATGGCGTTTTCTTCGGAACCCAAGATTTTCTTTATGTCACGGAGACAAGGGAGTAAGAGTACCCAATGTATTCCAATCTCAGTATCGATGACGCTGAAAGATTCAACAAATCTTGAAAAAATCGTAGTGTCTTTAATATCGGTTCAGTACCCGATATTCCTAAAAAATAAAATGTTGGGTCTCCTTCCATTTTATTCCTTAAATTTTGACTCTATGTTTCTTAATAGTTGTTCGCGAGCAAGGATTCAAATCTCAGCAGCGTCAAAAACCATTACAACCATGCGATTCAATAGTTGCCTAGATGGAATTCTGTGGTTGGATAACGCATCAACTGAAGCCGCGTGAACAGCGCCGATTTTGTACAAAAGTACTCTGCCCAATAAGCAAGCAACATACGTAAAGTTGCGATAGCACAGTTGGAGACAGCACTTCTGCGTTAAAGAAGAGGTCACAGGTTCAAATCCTTCTTGCAATTTAGTAGGTCGCATTGATTGTCTCCTTTATACTCGAACTCTGTGTCATAATATTTATTTGTATATTAATTTAGACTAGATCGATCGATAATGCAAAGAACATTGTTCAATGAATATTAGTGTCAGATACAGCAGCACCATATTAGGAGCGAGCTAATACAGTTATCAATGGTGCGTGCGGAAATGACTCAGTCAATACGATGCATAAACCCTAAGCTTTACCGACGGCTTTTAAAATAGTGCTTGCAGTTTAAATTCGAACAAAGGCATAGGTTACTCATCATTTTGGAAACACCAGTAAGTGTAATTATCGCAAACAAAATTCAAATACATTTCAAAAGAATTTTGCGCATAGTTTTGTCCTTTGTGTATCTAAGGATACTACTTAAGGTGCTAAAATTGCGATTCGAGGGTCGATCTTGTTTTACCGACTAAGCCTCCATACTAATGCGTGGAGGACGTGTAAATGACGCCTATGTCACGATAATTTTGACAAGAGTCCTAATAATATTATAAACGTGAAAGTTTGTTTTGATGTATGTATATAGGGTGTTTGGTAACATGATGCAAAGCTGAAAGTAGGTGATAGTTTAGGCCATTTAGAACATTTTAAGCCAGACTTGTCTTAGACAAATGTTATTCGTTTTTTTCGACACTAGTAGGAGTTTTCTCAGAATGAAATGTCAGAAATCTTACAACTTTAACAAAAAAATTCAACTTTATAACATTTATCTAACACATTGTATGGTTTAAAGTATCATCTACTATCGGCTTTGCATACTGTATGTACGTTTCTCTTAATTTTAAAAACTACTGATGGGATATCAACGAAACTTTACACAACAACACATAGGCTATACAATGTCATCTTGATGCTATAACGCTAATCAAATTAATTATTAGAATAATAATTTTAACATTTAAAATAAATCAAATAATATGTTATTTGTAACTTAATTAAGTTACAAATAACATATGGGAGACAGATTCATTGTCGGTTAAAATAAACAACGACCCACGAATATTTATTCAGTAACAAACAGACTACGTCTAAGAATATACATTTCTTACACATAGTCTGTTATTCATTGTCATTGTCATGTACTAGCTATTCATACTCGTAGCTTTTGGTGGAGACAGATAAATCACATTTTTACCAATGAAAGGTAAGATTTAATTTCACTTGTTATCACGCACGAATCGCTGACTATTGTCAGTTAAATTCAAATGAAAGCAACTAACAGACAAGTGTAACGTAATGGGAGATGAACCAATGCTAACCATGAGGAGTAACGGAGCTCCGACGGGAGGAAACAACGCCATTATGTCAAGCTAACGAGTTAACCGTCGCTCCCCGGCTAATGGAATAATAAACTAAGTATGTATATAGCTCGTGGGTACATCCGACCTCTTTCTTTTGGAACGGTAAATCTATCTTAGACTCAGACAACAGCTACGTTACTGTTTTCAACTAAACGCCCGTAGATACCACCGTTCACTGCAACTACGGGTTTTTTTTAGGGCTATCAATAAAAAAAATAGATGGTCGCGAAAACTTGTCGCATTTGAGCGAACTTGAGCCTAAAAGAGCGACTACGAACAGAATGTAGAAGAAATACATAATGTGTTATGGAGTAACTGCAACAATGTACTAAAAAACCTCTTTGAAATCCCGCAGACACTAAACTGCACTCCGCCGCCGCAAAATAGGTCGTCAGCCGTTTCAGCCGCATGTGAACCAAAGGCAATAACAGACGTTAAGCTCCTTATATCCTTATGACCTTTTTAGTTTGTAGCAGAGAGCAAAACATCGCCTAGCGCCCACTATGGGCACGCGCACTTAACGGTGCATCATTTCATCTCATTTCACCAACGCCGTGGGAACTGTCAACCAAACTTAACCATAGCCGTCCCTGAAAAGGACTTAAGTACTTAGAATTTCATTTAAACCAGCACCGTTTTCGTTTCAGGGGAATTAAAGCTTCAACTGGCTTTGAAAGGGCATACGGACATTACAATTTCAACTAAAGATTGTCGTTCCAGCTTGAGAATCGTTTGCCGGCTTAGGTTTGAAAGCTATTCACGGGCTGACAAAGCGTGATATTGAAACAGTTACTGTGTTTTGAATGCTTAATCCGCTATAAATCAATGTTTAGCCGTTTTGCTTGACTCGATTTATACTTTCATTCGAAATTAAGACATCAGCGCAGTGGGAAATGTTGCTCTTACATCCGGGAGTGTTGTGAAATGTAAAGTAGAACTGCCTCATCCAATTAGTGAAAATTATACTAAATCGAGATTGAAAAAAAAAACCTCATGAGGCACATGATTGAATTGAGAATACAAGCTTGTTCCACTATTAAATCCGCAGGTGGTCAGGCAGATGAGTCGTAAGAATTTACGAGTAACAGTTATAGGTAAAAATCAGTAGTCACGTTCGGTTTGGCAAAGCTATTGCCTCCAACACTAGCTAAGCATTTTGAGACCATATCTTTATGCGGTTCTGTATTTAGATTAGAACTATGGCTAAGGCTCCTGACCCTCGAAATCATTAACTTAAGGGAATGCGCAGCACGCTGAGGCTCCAGAGTTATATTGAGTCAAGAGTTTTCCTATGGAAAGAAAAATAAATTCCAAGCAAATGACATATACTACGATGTCAATGAACTTTGACATAATTGTTTAACAAAGAATTGGAGACAGTTCCATAAAGATGCGGCCATGAGTCACACCGACTGTCACATTTCAGTCAAAACTCATTAGGAGAAGTTGGCCCAAATTAAAACGAGTTATTTAATTATGCCATTATCGCACTAGTGACGTTCAGGAGATGACGTTAGTAGATCAATCAAAAATATGTCAAAACTAATGGTGTAATAAAACTGTTTCCGTTTAAGGATGCATGGAATTATTAGATAAGCCAAAGTAGCTGATTTAGACACAACAAATCTGCTTTAAGATTCGTTACCACAGACAGCAATCGCACGTTCCGCCGCACTCCCAAGTTGAACCTTAAATGTAAGGATAAAAGCTAAAATTTTCCGTGTGCTGTGAAAGTGTTGCGACTGCTCGGCGACACTTTTCGGCACACGGAAAACTTAACCTTTTATCCTTGGTTCTGTCTGCGGTCGGCAACGAATGTACTTTATTTGACATACCGAAGACATTAATACAATAATAAGCCGATAGCACCGCATCGGTCCTTCAAGACAGGATACTCGAAGTTTTCCTGATCCGACAGATGAAGACCCCGGACCGAAATAGAATTAATCGCCCTCCCCTAACCTGATCTATAATGGTGGAGCATAATTGTGGAGTGCTTAGAACGATACAAAAACCCCTCAATTTGCTGGCAACAACATACCATTACAGCGCGTCTGGTTTACACTTTGTTTTTGCTACGAATTTCTCTTGTGTCGACGAAAACCTGACAGGCGACTTTGGAACAGGGAATGTTGCGCGCCACCTTAAAAATGTAGGAGGTTCTTGAGCAACTTCTGAAGGTCTATTACAACTGTGTTGTGACTCTTTATTGCACGACTTACAGTACGTATTTATTTTCATTCAGTACAATGAGAGATAGACGGGAGGCGGAGTGATGAGCTATAAAAAGTCCAGTTGCAGGTACTATAAACTACGAGCGGTACAGCAGTACAGTACAGGTAAATCCCAGTCTTTGGTTACCCCGGAGAGTCCTCAGGACCAAGACGGCAAAATCAATGAGTGCTGGTATCCGGTTTACGGCATTCAATCATAGGGTACAAACACTTAGTAATAAAGTTTAAAACTCGAATGAATTAAATTTAATAGCACATCTTTGACAGATTAAGCTTGTTTATGGGCAATCTCAGGGCAATAAAGCCGCAAGTCGCGGCGCATCGCCGTAATGAAAACCTCGGCAACGGCCAGGGGATGAGTAATAACACAAATTTTATGCAAATTGCAACAGCAGAACGTTTTTGGATATTTTATTAATGGATGTATTATTAAGAATCAATTTACCTTTCATAAAGCGCGTAAACGTCTCGCATTGTTACCGTATACGTGAAAATAAACTGTGGTTTAATTCTTCCGCCACCGGACAAATTAATTCTGCATGTGATTAATTGTGCAGAGATAACGCCAGCGTCGGCCAACATTTTATATTAAACTATTAATAAAACAAGAATTCGTGAGCCGGTATGGGAATTAAATTGTAATGAGGTAAGCGGCGAGATGAATCAGAGTTTTAACAACGTGAGCATCCAAATATAGCGACTCCGAACAAACGTTCGTTCCAACTAACGAAGTAACAGGAGAAGAGTTCGGAATAATTATCATGCACGGGAAATTCAATACGAGGACGGGCCGTAACGAGGCACGCTCGGCCCTTCCACAATGCGCCGCCAAAATAGGAGAAGCACGCTCGTCAAGTGCCAATGAACACCTGCGGACGACCTCGGGCTAACGGAGTCCTGCGCGCCCAGTCGCTCTGACCCCCGCCGGCCATCGACCGCCCAAACATCATCGAACAATAGAAAGCTCCAGATAAAATGGCCGCCTTTTATCTCTACAGGCACTTTGAATAAAGGTCGGGGGGTCGAGAGCACTACAGCGGCTAGTTTGCGCCGCCAAAGTCTTCGCAGACACGACCGGTAGGAAGTGTGTCGGTTAACTGTTAAAATAAACATTGGCAGAGACCGTCAAATTAGAGACGCTTGTGAGTCATGTTCGCTGATAACCCTGATAACCCGAGCCGCGACCCCTTCACGTTTTTATATCGCGGTGCGCATGAGAAACATGATGGTATCGATCGGGACACCTACGCGAATAGCTGTGCTGGTCTCACAACAGTTCTCCGAAGCGCGCTAAATAGTTTCACTTGGGCACGTCTTCGTCATAACAATGAGAATGCTAAAAATGGCTGCGGCTTGAGGATCAAACATTACACTTCATGGGATCAGCATCGAGCAATGCATCTTAGCGTCCTGGCGGTCTTTAAGATTGGAAAGAAAGACTTGTTGCGACATCATTTCCGATTAGACTTGATGTCTGCGCTTGCTTATAAAGGTTTAATTGATAATCTAATGAATCCCCGAGGAGGAAGCGGCGCAAGGCGAGTAATAAATAAGCAAGTCTTGTCCTACATGCCATTTATCATAATACTGTCGGCGACGTTTCATCTCAAGCGCAGGTGGGTGTCCGTACTCTTGATATTAATTGATCTTGCTGTTTCCAAGCGAGCCTACTTATGTAGATCACTCGCATTGTTGTCTTCCGTCATGTTCAATGTAATTAAACTTTATTTTCCTATTGAATTCCCGAGGCGTCAGTTTCATTAGTTTCCTTCCGGACCGTTTCGCCTTCCGCAGTACTGAAACTGGTTGTGGCATTATTTATTGAAGTTATTTGTGGTTTAAGAGAACTAGTGGTTTTCGCTATCAAGATTCCGCCGCATCTGATATCCATAATTTGTCTAAAGTGTACACGCGTATTTGTCGGTGCTAGACATGGCGATCTTATCACTGGTAAGGCTCGCAACCAGACCCAGACCGCCGCCCAATAAAGGGGCGGAAGGCAAATAATTTAAAAATAACGTTCTATAAATGGAGAAAAACGATTTAGTCGTGGCAAAGATAAACATTTCGCAGCGACAAAGTAGCACTATTCCGAAATAAAAGTTACAGCCGATGTTTTTGGAGGTCATCAGGCTTGTTGGCCATTAATTCCGCGTGAACAGGCAATAAGTTTTCTGTTTTACGAGAAATATATCGAACAAAAATGTACGTGACGGCTTCCGTCGTTGCGGACAAATGCATTGTAGCGCCGTTCGAGCGAGACATTAACCAGGTACCTATGTGGGCAAACATTTTTATTATCTTCGCATATGTGGACGATGATTGGCTCAATCCCGAACAAATTGGCAACATCATATTATTAATGTTATAACGTCGCTGGCTTTAAATCATCAAGCAGTAAAAAGCTACCACTTTCAGAGCCCCGCTGTGCTTCCTGCTGCTTCGTTCATTTCCTCGGGAGTCAGGTTTGTAAGTTAATTAAATCCGCGGTCATCAAACCAGCCCAGCGTTAATTGCTGGGGCTTCTGTCATATTCGCTGTGATTTGTGTGATTTGATTAAAGTTCAAGGCCCGGGTATCAGTTTCGGCTCAAAGCACCGGCTTAACACAATCCCCGGTTTGCTAAATTACTAACGGTGACGTCATCGATTCTATAATCTCCGATAAGCCGATTAGCGGGCAGGGTACCGAAATTAGATTTTAATCTACTTCCACATGTACGGTAAGGTGTATACGTGCGGTAGGTAATTGTCAAAAATAATGCATATACGAGGCGTTCAATAGGAAAACTCTTGTAAGTTGTTACAAATTGGTTATTTTTGTTTAGTAATCCGGCGTTTAAAGACTTCCTTGCACTAATGTGTAATGTGCACTAGACTGACGGCAGTGTATAATGTAAACGACCATAAAAACTGAAAAAACATTTAGTGAGGTGAAATAACTCTTAACCTGTTTATCAATGGCAGCCGTTTGACCTGAGATGCACTAGGTGCAATCCACCAGAATTTCTACTTTGTCGGGTACGTGACGGCTATGACATTTACGTTAAAATTCATTATTATTTCATAAAACATATAAAAAGTCCAAGAATTCACTACCGATACAAAAGCCAAGTTATAAAATATTGACATAACAAAAATTGATTTCCTAACTTAGAAGTATGAAAAGAATGGCGTCACGTACCCGACATGCTGGTGGAATGCACCACTAACATAGTTATTTTTATAGTTAACATTGTTAAAAGACGAGCTACCTGATGGAAACTGCCCATCGTCGCCTATAGATATGTGCAACACCGAAGGAGTCGCCCATAAAGTGCCAACCTTTGCTCTGTTTCCTCGCTTCTTGAAGAATCCCATAAATATTGATTTAATAAAAAAACATAGATCTAAAGTGCGATGAACACTATAACTACGCAGGAGGCCACATAGAACAGATATAATTGGACAAGAGCAAAAAAAAACAGTAACGTGTGCCACCCACGTCGCCCCGGTTTTGGTCCGGTTACTGAGACCGTACTAAATGAGAGATGGGGACGCTAACACATTAGATCCACACGCATCAGTATGGTAAACAAAACGAGCAAAAATAGTCCGATAATGTTTACTGTTTTACAAAGTTCCACTGGGCTTCGGAGTCTACATGCTAAGCACCAGTCAAACTAACAATACTTGTAATGTGTGCGCGAAGAATGGGTCATTATCAAATTTGTCACGACCATGCAAAACTTAAGGGTTTCCAGAAAGTTAAATATTCTAATTGATACTTATTTAAAAAAAACCCGGCCAAGTGCAAACCGTACTCGGGCATTGAGGGTTCCGTACAAAATATACGCTAAAAACGGTATGAAAATCCTGTGTTAGCAGAGCCCTACTCCTAAGCAAAATGTACGTGGTGTGGAGTCATTTTATATTGGTTACTTACGCAGACAAAAAAATATTTTCAGATTAATGAGCTACCTTCATACCAAATTTCATGTTAATTGGAAATCTGGTTACTTATAGGTTTTCCATGGACGGCTATCTGTATAGAAATACCTTTTTTAATGACTGTATCTTTGGATTCTCTTGAAGCTTAATTTTTTTACAGCTTCAAATGGACCGCAGACATATGTATCCCATCAAAAACATAACATGTAAAAAAATTGCCAAGTCTCGTAATCTTTTCCACCACAAAAAGTTATGAGATATTATAACCAAGTCGGTTAATTTATTTAGTAGTACCTATCCATGTGAGCATCTATCCAACACCTTTGTCATTCATAAATGTTCATCGAATTAGTTAACTAGCAACATGTTATGGTGACCGTTATAGTGACCGTATCAATATTACACATCTTCATATTTTTAATAAATAAAACGACTTGGCCAATCGCACAAGGCAATAAACTACATGCAGCAAACCTTACCTAATTTTATTATCCCCCTGAACGTAAACTTGGCCCGAAAGGAGATTTAATTATGTTGCCGTGCGATGGCCAAGTCATTTTATTTATTAAAAAGTAGAAGGAACTTTGACTTGCAATAAATCTTTAACTATAAGTTATAATTGACTGTAATTTGGAATATACCTAAGGTGTATTATGCCCTCTTGGTTACTGAAAATTCAGGCTTCTAGCTTCATCAGCAAATAAATTACAGGGGGTCGAAAATTACGTGAATGGCTTCAAGAAAAGATGGTACGGCGTGCCTTTGTTTTGCTCGACTTGGCGGGGGCTCTGAAGTGCCCCCAGATTTGATGTTAATTTCAACTTGATACCTCCAAGCGTCCCCTGAGAGGATCTTGACAGATAGACAGACGGACGGACAACAAATTTATTCTATAAGGGTCCCTTTTTTATTTTTGAGACACCGAACCCGAGGAACAGATAAAGTAACGCGGCAGGGTTGACTTTTGCAATTGTTTTTGACTAGTCACACTAACAATCGAAAATTCCCCGATTAAGTATATTTTTAAAAGCATAATTTATCCAAAATACGACATCTCTTATCCCGAAATCGATCCTTCCACTAACATATAGCATGCTTATCATCTAAGCGAAGAAATTACTAAAATAAGATACTAAACAACAAAAACTATTTTTACTAATTACTTTCATTCAAATATTTCAAATAACTAAACTTTAATTAACGTTAACCTATATAAAAGGAATTTAAATCCATATCAGCTAAGAAAATGCTAGAAAAATCTCATGATTTTTTCACAATAAAACAACACACGCGTACCTACACCTACTAAGATTCTTCGTTCACAAATAGTTTTTTAAGTGACACGCTATATCTATATTTTTACGAGATAACACATTATGAAGCGTTATTATTTTCCATTGTGGTCACCGTATCCTATACTTTAAGTAATTAATAATCGTTTATCTCCTGAACCAGTAATCAAATTATTTCCACTATTTATCTATGGTCGCCCGAGAATGTAGACTGTGATACATGGCCCTTGTATCAGAGCCAGGTAAATACGACTTACCCTGTCATTAAAGAATACCACTAGCCTTCGGACTTCCATAAATTTTATTTGGTCTATACTGCGCAAGGGAAAGACAGTCGTAAATCTATTAATTAAATTTAATAGAAATAGAGATGATGACTCAATTTTAATAATTAGTCCGTCATGTATTAATAAAAAATATTGGACACGTGTTTTTTTCTTTTTTTACGTAATAAAAAAATAAAGGCTGATATACCAAAAGTTCGCCAAAGTACATAATATAGAGTGGCTACAACCGTGTAAACTCCACTCACCTACCTGAGTAGGTACTTGACCCTTTTACCGCATTCCTTCTCTTTCCAGCACTATTTGTTCACAGCATTTTTAATGCTAACACGTCCCTTTGAGAAAACATAAATTCTATTTCTAGCGTCTTACAATATCCATACTTAATATTATAAATGCGAAAGTGTGTCTGTCTGTCTGTTACCTCTTCACGCTGAAGCTGCTGAACCAATTTGGATGAAATTTGGTATAGAGATATTTTGAGTCCCTGGGAAGGACATAGGCTACTTTTTATCCCGGAAAAATACCCTCATCAGCGATAAACGAATTTAAGGCGGACGAAGTCGCGGGCAGAAGCTAGTACCTAATTCATACTTCCGGATTTACTACAAACGAACGGATCTACTAAAAGTATCGCGTACTGTGAATAAAAACACGTACCTATGTTTAAGATTACGACTAGTACCAGAATAATACCGGAAATCCGGTTTATCGGGTTGTAACCATTCTTTATAATTAAAGTTAGCTAACTTTAGGTATCTTACTTGTCCGTATTCCGATCACTGGTAATCAGATATATGTAAATAAACAGTTTTAGAGTGCTCAACTCTTGACATCGACCTTTTGGCATGCCCATATGTGTCGGCAATAATGCTGCGTTGTCCAATGCAAATCTGCCTTAAGGCTTGTAAGTCGTTTCCTGGTGCCAAACGCTGTGCCAATTATGTATAAGAGGCTTACAAGCATCTCGACATGTTATTGAGGGCGGCTTTAGCCTGTAACACCGAGCTAACATACAAACATTAATCTATATTGATGTTGAACCGAGAGCAGCATTAGTAAGCGTTACGTAGCAAAAGGAAGTAGGCATTTGGTGTATCAGATGTATGTATGTACTGTTATACGCTTGTAAATCATTACAAGAGTTAGTAGGTTTTTTCATTGAAAATAGTTTTAATTTTTTAATGTACTAAATCTTAAAATGTTGGTATTTGCTTTCCCAATCTCGTCTAAATGATTTTATTTTATTATGCATATTTGGAACAAATTAGCTTATAAAAAAACCTAGGATTATTTAGAAAAAAAAAATATTAGTATCTGTCTGGTGACTGCTGCTACTGGTTAACCTTTTTTTAAGTAACTAAAGGGATACAGTATATTTTTTCGAGTCTCAAGAGTGCCTGAGTGGATTTTCACTACACAACCACGTCCCTTAGTGTTAATATACCAATTAATTCTATCCCGGCTAAACCACCTAGTAACAAATTGTCTCCAATAATCGCAAAGGGTTTTTTGCAGCAATCTGTTAGCGCGGCGCGGACGGAAGATTTATCACCTCGGCCATGCGTGGGCGCACCTACATGCTATTAGCTTATTAGAGGGCTCTATTCAACTGTTTATTTGTATATGAAATTTGCATATTAATTAAATGGCGTTTATTATGATGCTAAGTACTGTAGCACTCCTCGTTTTGTTTTGCGATGCGGTATGGGATCAGCTCCTTTGACGAGTCATTTTGGGTTAGAAGAATAAGGTTTAAACGTCCTTATAATATACAGAGACATAATAACTTTTTAATTAAAAGCAAAAACGGCGATCACGCGTAGTTCATGTTGTAGAAGAGTACAAACAAAGTGAAGGTGGTATTTATTTTATTAACTTAAATACGACGATAAGAAGGATAGTGACAACCTTGAAAAGCTTGCAGATCATAGGGAAAGTTGAAGGCAAGCGACCGAGGAGCAGGAGCCCGACACATTGGACGGATCAGATCCATACGACTCTCGACACCACAGTGCACGATGCTCTTCACTCAGCTTCGATAGGAACAGATGGAGGCGCATCATTCGAGAGCGATTGTTCCGAGGAAATTACCACGACCTTCAACAATGAGGAAGCCGATGCAAGGGGGAGGAAATACGACGAAGCCAAATGGATGTTTTTATTTTATGTGAGTGACAAACGGGCAGACAAGCCAACCTGATGGAAAGTAGTCATCGTCGCCCATGGATATGTGCAACACCGGAGGAATACTTTGCCAACCTTTGAGAGCCCTGTTAACTCGCTTCTTGAAGAATCCCATGTTATAGCGCTCTGGAAATACCTAAGGGGGAAGGTTATTCCACAACTTGCAAGTGTGTGGTAAAAATGAGCGTGATGCCCGTTTATTTTTAGGATGCCAAGCATCCTGATAGTGGGGATGTACTTTGTCCACATACATACGTGACATGTCCACGTGGAACAAAGTTTTAGTTTCATTTGACTCTGTAACCGCCTTGAATGGAAGAGTATCGTTAGGGTAGTATTGCGTCGGAAAGTCTGGTCTACTGCTAGGCAGGAAGCTGTAAATTTTGACTATGATCTCGAATCGAGTCATTGCATTAGGTGCGTTCAAATATTCCACCATTTAATAAAATCGAGAATATTGTTCTAGAGAATATTGTTCAAACGGATGAAAGGAAACTCACACTATTCTCCCACGGACAAAATGACTTAAACGCCTTTAAATTACTACCAAGATACGCTGATTAGGCTAAGAGAGGCAGCTAATAGGGCAATTAGTCGAAATACTCGCGTAATTAATTATTAACCACGATCCGGCCAACGAAAACACTCTGTTAATATTGAAGCGTACGTTTAATTACGACGTTACTGCTAATATCTGCATGGATTGTGCAAGGCATTGGGAATAAGAAGAATAGCATTTATTTCATCAACACATGACCAATAAATATCTGGTGATAATATTAGGAGTGGTCGGCATACTACTACTACTAAATTTCCAAAATGAACAGACCGACATCCACGCAGATCGAAAGTCCGAAAAGGGACTTCTTGTAAGACAAACAATTGTCCCATCTCTGACTATTCAATACAGTGTGAGAGTGATGGGTGTAAACACGTCGCATGGCAAGCGAAGTTACGTCTGTTATGCTACATCTAAAGATAGTTTAGTGGTCAAGAGACGAAGGCAAGTGAGCAGACAGGCCAGAATATCAAATTACCAGCTCTTACGCATAAGAGAAGTCTATGTACAGCAGTGGCACCAGTGTATTAACGAATTTAATTAAGACTCGGTTTGAGATTCTATGATCTCATGATTTCGATTATTACGAAAATTAAGTCTTACCCTGCTCTTAGTAAGAGCAGGGTAAGAGCCTCTTACTCTTCGACTAGTGTCTTCGAGAAATGAGGGACCAAGTGTCCCTTCTGAACACAAGTTATTCTAGACTGCGCAGGCGCCACGGCGCACTGTAGCAAATCAGGAATGCGTTTGCACAGCACGCCTGTGCCCGTCGTGTCACTTGTGCTATTGACATTACTCTTCAACGACCAAGGTCATGCTTTTGAAGCAAAAATTCTTCGGAACTCTTATTTTCTGTGGACCTTTATGGTAATACGACATAACACAGAGGCAAAGATCGATCCGTCTACCAAACGAAGAGTTAAAATTTTTGGCTGTCAGCAAGGAGATCATCGAAGAAACTTAATCCCTTGCAAAGGAGATGAACCAGCTTTGTATATTCTTCGTATTGGGTCGAGATAATCCAAATGTTAACATTGTGAACAAATTGTTTTGTATGAAAAGTTTGGTTTTAGAGCCTACACTTTCCAGAACAAAATCGATTTAAGTTCGCTATTAAACATATAGAAATTCCACCACGAAAACAATCAATAAAGAGAACCGGTTGGCAACAAAAAGAGAAATCGCACGCCATTATCGGCCGTTCACGGATTCAAACAAAAACAGTTGTTACAGTACGGTAGCAATAAACGGTCTATTTGGGCCCGTTCTCAGTTTATTTTCTTATAATAACCGTGACCTCTTCACCGGGAGATATCAGAGTGACCGGCGACCACTCTCGCCCCCCAACCGCTTTCTTCTGACCCGCTTTTCATAAACAATACTTTGCCAACGCCGCTCCGACCGCTCGCGAGAAAGTAGCCAATAATATGCAAGAGGCACGACGCCTATATTAATTTACTTGATCGCATGATCCGATATCAACACGGGTAACATGTCCTCCGCAGATTCCCAACGAAACATGATGAATAACAAAGAGCCAGATTTCATTCCGTGTGAATTAGTTTGACAGACGACGGTATCCATGTTCCAAAACAAAATGCACAGCGCGGCGACCCGAGTCGTAAATATTATTCATGGATGCAGCGGACTAATAAAGACAAATTTTATGCTTCGAGGGGAGAAGGATCATAAGTGGAGTTTCGGCCGGGGAATATCGAAACAGATGTTAGTACTCCACACACGCAGACTGCATCTGGTTAGGGAATCGTCCGCAAATCGAATAATAATGCTCGTCACAAATGTTAACGGTCGATGCGTCGATCGCCCTCGTACGAGTAGGTATAGTGAGCTTTTCTACTGAGTATACATATGTACCATTAAGGATGCTGGGACGGCTGGCACCGCTTGAGGCCGTTTAATTAAGGAGGATGCGGAGAAAGAGATCTCGGAACAAAACAATGAAGGTCATAAATCACAGCTTCCTCCGTGTAATAGTTGCATCCTACAGAAGCTTCGCGGCAATCCGGCGCGCTATCTAAATTGATGGTTTCCGGCGCACATTAGAGTCTATCGCGCAGCTGTCTGCGTACGCGACACACTTCATTTGGCGCTGCGCGTGCGCCCGTAGAAAGTGACGCTTTGTCATCGGCCACACTCGCCCAAAATCGAACGAGCAGATGATAGAGAGGTACGGCCTCGACCAACCCGGCCGCGAGGAAGAGTAGGATAGCGAATGGGTGAGAACGCTGAAACAGCACATTTGGCGTGTCGGCATCCACGGCTCCACGGGTTGTTTGATCTCACACATCGGCCGGATTCCACGCCGACATCACTATTCAGGCGCGATCTCGATGTTATTGATACAGATTCATTTCGTGAAGCCCGGTGAGGATTTCACAACTGCGGATAGCTACTCATTTCCGTGACATCATCGATGTTAACCATAATGACGACCGAACCTCGCATGCACATAATCAAATGCATTTTCCTGCTTACATAATGGTTTTGGCCCGTCAAATCTCAATCTCCGAAGAATAGCAGTGTCGTGTCTAACTCCGTTTCCCTATGGCGATTATCTTTATCAGTTGTATCCAATCGGTTTAACACATATTGGACATCATTAATTTCCTATAATAACACGCCGCTTAAGTCCCACGCGTGGGCGCATGTCGGTATTAATTAATCCACGTGGGCCGCACGGTAGGACCCAAACACACGCGATCGGGTTACGGTCGTTAATCAAAGCGCCCGACAAGGAAGAGACAACAGAACTCTCGTCCGACTGACGACATCCACTTAACCCCCTTCGACAGATCGGCTCCGATAATCCGTGGTACGTTTGCATGATTAATTTTAACCTACAATCATAATCTTTCATTGTTTTTAACGCCGACACACCTCGTGATTGCCGGCTTAGCGTTAGTCATTAAGAAAGGTACGTTTATACGATATCTCAATAGTGGCCGGGTCATAATCGTGAGTCAGCGTGCTGCAAAGGATAAATCAGCCAGATCGATCTGCGATTACGTCAGCACCAAGAGATGGAAATTATTCAACGTCCTTTAACAAAAAGAGGCGACGGACAAAAAACTAGACAAGTTACTTACGTCGGGGCAGCGGGTTTTATCAGGCGAGTTAACATCTTTCATAGCGCTATGCGGGCTGATAAACAACAATGTATGCGAGGTAGGTACAGTACGACACGCCTCAGGTTCCAACGACAGCGCGTCTAGAAAAGAAAAACTTAAAAACTTAAAAAGAAACTTAACCACGCTTCAAGATCACTGCGTAACCGATTCGCGCTGGTCGTCGTTATTATGAGAAGCGCACCACCCTCTAAGAATGTCTATCCTGAGGTGCATTTTGGCGATGTTAGATCATTGTAATGGTCGTGTCGGACTGTAACGCAAGCAGGTAGATACATGCTAGGCAAAACGCACTCTGCACATACCGCGGCACGACGTTGCTCACAATATGTCCGCCCTTACCTGCAACAAAACAAGCAAACACTAGATAAATTCCACTGCTAGGCTAGCGCAAGCGCAGTCCAAGAACAATGGCCGGAGAAAGGCCAAAATAAAGGTCACGGTTGTGGCGGATGTCCCATTACATATTCATGCCTGCATTCGCATATTGTACAACAAAGAAAATATTTTTAATGCGCTTGGTACGAGAAACAATAAGATCGGACAATAACGCGCGAGAGCGGCCGATCGTAAAATAATACAACCGGGGTGACATTGAGAAAACGTGATTTGACCGTGTCAGTTACGCAGATGCGAAATTTTATGGTTTACTTAGTTGCAAGAAAGGACGGCCGGTTCGCTTTTCCTTCTGCTGCATGCAGTAATTTTAATTTTTTAAACATTCGCGAACATTCCTCGTAAGTCGTAAGTTTCTATTGTAAGGTTTGCACGAAGCTGACTAATTACTCGTACTGACCGCGACCGCACAAAGAATGTTAAACAGACGACAGCCCGTCACATACACTCCTATTTAAATACTAAACAGGTGATTTTAATGGCACGTAATTATGAATAATAACCCGACGGAGGCATCTTCAGTAATATGCCGTCGAGGAAAATACTTTAGTTTATGTTCCTTGCACACTTTCACGACAAAGTTGTCTGGGTGCGGTAAGAAAAGTTTAGTTTTCTGCACAAATACACGCAACAAGTAGTTTAATGGTATGAGATGTCATTTGTGTCTATGCAAATTTGGATACGTCTATCAAGTTATAAAGTTAAACTGTTTAGTAAGTGACAGCTTTTCAGTCAGTACACTGGACGCTATACTTAGGTATATGTTTGTATCGCAAAGTGTAAGTCTCACCATACAATTGGTTATTGGTTATGAAGTTTAATCTCTGGACTTTATCTTGTAGACCCATAAAATAACTACTCTGTTCTCTGAGAGGTTCAAAATCTCAAACCGCTTTTCACATGAGCGCTTCGCTAGCGTACTCTGGATCTGAGAGATCGCCTTGCACGGTTTATGCTAATGCTAGTCTGACCACCCGGCTTGCATTAATTACTTATGTTTTTTTCCTAAAGCTAGTCCTTTGGTTGGTTTATTTAGACAAATTCTAGGCCGCGGGCGAAACCTGGGCGAGCGCAGATGAACACGCACTAAAGATGGCAGTGGTATTAGTTGACCAAAGATAGAGTAAGTGCGAGATAAAACTCGCAATAAAGTGTGTCAGAGATTTAGCGCTTGTTGAATAGAATGCCTTGCTTATGTTTACATATATCCTTAAATAAATGAGATAATTTGTAATTATTTTTGACACCTGCAATAGGTATAACACCAACGGATTGAAGTGATTTTTTTAACACGCTTTTATTGGGTCGACCTGTATGTAACTAACTATGTAATGGAATCTAAGGTAACTAATTTAACCATCTTCCAAGGATCGCAGCGTCATGAAAATTGGCAGCTGTATGTAGTTCTGATGACACTACAATAATATGGTACTGTCGAACTGATCTGATGATGGAGCCGAAAGATATGAACTGGAACTTCATAATGGAACATCGTATCATAGCTGTGTTTGGATTTGTTAGAAAAGTCTTGTAAAGCGTGTTTTTCTAGTGTTTTTTAAACTATTATTTTTTTTGGTAAAGGTTGCGTATGGGCCAGAGAGTAACATG
Source organism: Hedya salicella (assembly GCA_905404275.2). Taxonomy (NCBI): domain Eukaryota; kingdom Metazoa; phylum Arthropoda; class Insecta; order Lepidoptera; family Tortricidae; genus Hedya; species Hedya salicella. Next base: position 4,863,153 of record FR990104.1, read on the forward strand.
TATTCTACTTTTATCGTAGAAAGTACACACTTTTATAAGTATTGCCATATGAGCAACTACGCCAGCAAAACCTAGCGACAAAAAATATATATTTTTTTTTAATATGAAAGAAGCATCTTGGATAATGGTTGGTAGTTGGTATAGTCGAGTAAACAGTGGTTAATTGTTTTGTTCTTGCGTCAAGGGCAGCGCGCAGCGCGCCGGCGCGCGTAATCGGAGACGCTTGCACAGCAATAGCCAGCTCTCGATATTGTGTACTATAGCAGTCAGGTTGTATCTCTCAGTCAGGCTTGTCTTAAGTCTTTATAACATAGTTCATGTAACATTTATGCAACAAGACTCGTGTCAGTTTTTGGCGACTGCAATTTATTATATACTGAAATTGAAAAATCTGTCTTTATTTTTGTGTCGAATAATAGTTAAATGGATTTAGAATTGCTTGCAGTAAGTAACGTTACTAATTCGTTAAGTGTATCGTGTATACTACGTTATTGTAGTTTTCCTATTTCGCATAAATGAGAGCCTAGTCGTAAGCTTAGCCCGAGCCTTGGACATAAGACACAAGTGCGCCAGGCACAGTACAAACAAATCGTTCGATCGCACCATTAGACTCGAGATGGAATGCGAGGCGTCTAAGTTTAACATCGATAACTTAGCATCATAAATCGGATCTAATCCCGGAGACGAATTGCGTCGTCACGTCTATCCGACTACGCAAATAGCTCCGTAATCCCGGCTGATTGTAATGTATGGACTTATGGAGCCGGCGAAGGACAGATTCGATGTCAAGACTTCAGGACTAAAGCCGAGGTCGACGCACAGGCGGACATTTTGATACGTACATCGAAAATAGCGTGTCATTTATAAGAAAAGCTAACATGTCTGAGATAAATTGCGTACTTAGCTCGAGCCCGAAATAAAGACACGTAAAGCGTGCATAATTATGAACAAATAATGATAATTACCAGCGCGTCAGTTAACATTTTCATCAGATCAGCGTAATATGTGTCGCAAGAGAAGTAACAACAGATTATGCGTCCACCATAAAAATGGTAAGAATCAATGAGAAAGCCAGATGCCACGGAGACGAGGGGCCGTCCGTCCCGCCGGCTTTATTGGTCTAGACGGTGACAATTCCGCTCCTTACCGCGATTAGTATGACATTCCACTTCTTCGGATTGAGCCGTCTCGCGAGATTTACAGCAGCGATAGGAGCGCCCTTCCGCCGGCCAGATAGATTGCCTCTCTAATTATATTTACGCTGCGCCAGTCGCCGCGCGATAAATTCCCGCCGGGATGGATAACGCCGCCGTTTACAGCCAATACCGCGCCTCGCGCGTCCCGTAAGATCCATCACCGTTGACATTTCCATCATTCGAAATTAGGGAACGAGTGATAAACCCTGATTCGTCTCGACGCTACACCACTCCGCCTATTATACGACTAGGATATTTACGTTCTGGTAACACTCGTTCGTCATGCTGAGCCGTGTTTGGAGATCGGAAATTTAATTTCACGGACGTGAGAACGATGTAAAACAGGCGGCTTACACATCTGGATACTTTCCTGACCTATCCCAATAACATTATCCGTAGTCACGAAACGAAAATAACCATCAATCCAATGTGCAACAGGAAAACTCGGGAAACCGTAATGTTTAATCAGTCGACATCCTGCATTAAGGGCTAGTGTAAACAGACATGACGCGGTATCCTAGGTCCTGCGACGAAAATAGCCCGGAAGCGTCGATCGCCGCGCGAGTCAGTGACCCCCGGCCAAGGTTAGGGAGCGTGTAAACAGGGCAACCGCGTCGCATCCATCAGTCGAGCAAACAATGTCGAGCCGTCAATGTTGGCTCGAGCGCACTCGAGCACATTGAATTCGCGCCGCGAGATAATTCAGATAAGAGTGCTAAACGAGATACCGAGCGCATCACGTGGGTTGATAAAATGTCAGTACGAGAGTATAATCCTCACGTCGTTATGAAATCCTCACTTACAAGTAATTAAATTAATTAGAATTCATATCTATCTGCAGTTTGATACCGCTTGTCGGAAACAGTTTGCACAACGTTATAAACGTTTTGTTTGGGCAAATTATATCGCACCTCAATTATTAATCTGCTCAACAAGTGTAACTCATTGTGCAAAATGCATTCCTCAATTATCTCATTAGTATTTTATTCGTGGCCAGCTAAATGTTTCAGGTTTTTTTATAGAGTATAATTGGTTTATTACAAGTTTAGTATACTCAGCAAAACTCCCAAGTGTAAATTGTATAGGACATATTTCACTCGCGAGACATTGTAGCGAGCGTGGCAAGAAAAAGCTTGTTATTAAATGAATATTTCATAAAGACATTGACGGTAATTGAAAGTTGACATGCGTTTCTGTTATTAATATGCAAATTTTGCGAGTTTTAAGGACGTGTCCGAATTTCTCCGTGCCGTGGGAGGCCGTTACATAAGGTTTGTGATTCACGACGCGCGACAATGGCGGAGGTAACATATCACACTGTGTCGCACAACCACTGAGAAACTGAATTCTTTATTCCTACTATTAACTGTTAGTGTATACTACGGGTTACGTAGGGTGTATATACAGGGTATACCAGTAGCGCCAAGAAAATAAATAATCATGCCCAATGGCATTCATATTTGGGACCAAGTGGGAATGCCATTGAGCATGATCATTTTTTATTTTCTTGGCGCTACTGGTGCGTCCATATAAGCCGATTCTCACCGGGTTGCCCAAGGAAAAGCTTATAACCACCTTTTCTTTAAATATGAGTAAATGAATAAATACGCTCAGGTACCTACCTATATAGGATACTACTCGAATTTACGATTAGGAACATTGTGATCTTGTGCATTTGTCAGTCTCTGTGGAAGTGTACAGGCAGATGTATTTACAAGTACGGTACTACTGCCATATATCATTGCATGGCAGAGGCGGTCAATTTACATACTTTGCAGTGCAGCTAGTCAGCTCTGTAAAATCGTACAGATATCGTTATGCACAGTTTCTAACATTTCGTTAACTGATGACGATTACGACGGTCTCTCATTTTATCTTTACCTCACACAATATACAGGGTTCGTTGTTTTTTTTTTTCAACAAAAAAATAACTGCAGTCCTCACTACAAATGTGACATACCATTGTAGTTCTGCCAGTGCTAACTTTTATTCGTTATCTAGATTTGCGATGGCCTTGTTTATGATAATCTCTTCTTTTACTTTTTCAACCAAGAAGACTAAATTAAGTTATGACCATTTATTATAAAACCCATACAAAATTTCTGCGGCTCTAAAATTTTCTCCTGACAGATGCCATCAGCCTGCTAGCTGATGGCATCAGCCTGCTAGCTGATGGCATCTGCATACCGCGGATGGTTACTGGTACCTTGTCGAGCGAGCGACGCGATATCGCGCGGCTCGCGATCCACCCAACAGATTGCAGCCTGTCACACGATTCTAGCGTAGACGTAGCGTATGCTTGGTCAAGAAAACATCGACTAACTAAAGGCTATGTGCATGGCTAATAATAGCCATCGGACACAAAACTGTAGATAGCTATTTCTGTACGGTGTAGGGCAGCCTATCAGTTATACGTTCACTTCAGGATCCTTTCGTAGCGAGTAGTGTATAGCGTTAAGATTCCCTTCGAACCACTGACATCGCAAAAACTCAATGTAAACAAATGAACAACGAGCAGCTGATATTATTCACACGCACACGGCGCAAAAAGAGGTCATCATTAAACAGTGACGCGACGATTTGCAACCGCTACTTGAAATTCTACCGAGCGCCTGGCCATCGTCGACTATGATAAACACCACTTTGAGATGCGGAAGGCCCGCCTGAATGATGTATAAAACATATCCAAACATTCGCAGGGCTACGCAAACTTGTCACTCGGCTTACACTTAAATCGTAATTAGGTACGACGCCCATATCGAGACGGCGAAGGTCGGCGAGACTTTCGCTACGGCTACATTATGTCCCAACCGGAGTATCGGAAAATCTAGTCGCCTACACGACCAGGGCTGTATCGACGGATCGCTGCGAACGAGCACGGCTGCGTGCGCGCCGATCGATCATACGTTAAGTAACTGGGGTGTTTAAACATTCAGATGTCAACGTTGCCGTTCTTGTTGGAGATAAGCGGCAATCGAGACCGTGACACGAATGTTTGATTTCTTTGTTACGGAAAACTTGATCACGCTGCGGGGTTTTTATTCTCCTCTGTATGTGTTGATACAGCTCCGATCGCGAACCCTAACACCGTACGCTTTTAAAGTATCGACACATTACCATATAATCCAGCCAACCCGACCGCTGTGTTGACATTGGCCCACCGTTATACATAGTTTTGTAAGCGATATCGGGAGCCCGCATTCCTTCGGTTGTTTTGTTAATGAGAGGCGCGATTGTTCTCGACCGTCGCCCACGCCGCGCTTGCACAACCTGCGCTGGCGCATGGGCGAGCGCCCGGGGCGCGCACAGGTGACTAGCACACCGCGGCCTTGTCAATCAAGGGCAAAAACCATCCCAAACATCCTAGCATCACAGAGCGCTGTACCGCTCGATTAATGCTACTTGTGCTAGGACGCAAGATCATTAAAATGCCACCAAACGAAACTTTTTCTCGCCTTCAATTACTGGTATCAACCGCCATATCTCCACCGGGTGTCAGGTAAAAAGGCACGTGGGAACGGAAGGCTTAACGAAGTGCCAACATAACGTTAAAAAAGTTCTTTCTTCAGTGGAGCGGCAGATAGCGCGGCCGCGACGCGACCTCGTTTGCGTGTCGCTGCATAAGGATCGGATTTCGTTCCGCAAACTAGAGATAACTGCTGCACGCTGCAGCCCAGCGCATACTAGGAAACCGACTTGAAACCCTCCGCGTCCTCTTATAGATCTCATTTGAATAAGAAATGCAAGCAATGCGAGGTTACGCCAGGTCGTTAAAGCGTGCTCCATGAGAGCGACATTCTGCATTGTGTTAGTCATGCTGACATGGTCGCCGGCGCTAAAAGCGGCGGTCTAATAATCGATATTGTCTAAAATAGCCCCGTGACAAACGAAACCGAATGTGACGTGATGCAACGCGCCCGAATTTAGTGAGGAGCAGTGCATCGGCCGGCGAAGCACGCCGGGTCGCCGGGCTTGCCAAGCCGCTGGCATTTCGCGCTAATGACACGAATAAGATATTAGCGCGGATAGCGCGGCGCCGAGCGCAGGCGCAGGTATTCGGGCCGCGTGTCGAATCAAAATTAACCCACTGGTAGTGTGTCGACGCATGGCGCAAGAGGTCTCCACAACGCGTGGCGGGAACAACGGACTTATCACCTGGCTGTTTATGATCAATCAAACCCCCACTTTCAATCATTGATGTAAGGCGCCGCGTCTGCGCATCAGAGTATACAAGCTTGCCTTCGTAAGTATACACGATGCAAAGCGCGAACACGGCGACTACATCTATTCTCGAGGTTGCTAACACATTAGCAACGCTCTTGGCATTGCAGAAGTATGTTAGCCGTTTTTCTACAAAAAAAGCCGTCGAGCCTCGCGACCGCCCGCCTCGGCCGCGACTGGTTCCCGCCACCATATGCGGGAGAGCACCGTTACTGCAACAAGCGAGTTATGCAAGCGACGTATTCAATCTTGCACGCGACCGCTTCTAAGAAGTCGATATGCAAAACGTGTTCGGACGCCGGGTTGTGGAGCTAAGGGTGTAGGAGGGGCGGTGGCACACCGCGGGTCGGAGGTCCGGCCGCATTCCTCCGCTGCATGAAAGTGAAACCGCGGCGACCGACCGCTCAGCTGTAGAAAGTCCACGATTACATCTCGCCAGCGCCGGACGAGCAAAAACTGCTATCGCCAGGGCTCCCGGGAAACAAGCCGCCCCGGGCGACGGCGTAGAGAAATTGCCAATAACAGCTATAGCTAAACGATTCCTTTCATTTACTTAAACACCCGCCCGCGCTCGTTGAAATGTTGGATTTCACTCCAACTAGCCGGCGCGGCTGACCCGCGGCTATGGCCCACAATAATGTGTTGTATACCGAATAAATCATTCTGCTGATCTCATCGAAGTCTTACGTAGCCCGCTCGATGCATCATACCGTGTAAGACTAAGAACTTTCGTATTGGATTAATGGGAAAAACGTTTCTTCTGTATTAAATCAATAAAACACGAATAACAAATAGTTAAGTCTAATAACCTCTTGATGTCAGGCCCTGTTTATTGGAACTAATGAATTCTGTACGAGCTGAAGGCAAACAAAGATGAGTCACTGCGAACAGGTATGATATCAGTCTATCGATGACCAGCAACATTTACGATAACTGATTACACTGGAAGCTAAAAGCCATATTGGTAGATAAAACGAGCAATTTGTCGGCGGGGAATATAAAAGATCGAGTAAAGTAAAAAAACTGTCACAATCGACCTACACCCGGCAAGGGGAAATGAAATTGATTCACAAACGAGTAGAACCCGCTTCGAACCAGTTCCGCCCGGCCTCGCAGCGCGGGGCGGGCTTCGAAAATAGCACTTGATCAAACAAAAAGTGCAATTAGTCGAGCGACAAAAGTTAACCAGCAGCCGATAAAATTGCTACGTCAGGAGGCCGCTGTACGACCTTGCACGGCATGCGTGGAAAGATCCTACTTGCATCACTACAAAATAAACTCTAGTAGCGTACTGCCTTGTTGTTGAGTGCTACACGTAAACAACTCAGGCCTAGGTGCATATTTTACTGTACCGGTCAAAGTCTCTAAGCGAGGGCAAGCAATCCGATTGGTTTAATCACTATCAAATTTATATCGCATTAAAACATAATGCGTAATTGCAAAACGATATCTCGGTCTTAGATAGGCACGTAATCAGCTGTAAGTCGCATTGTCGAGGAATAGGTTAATGATAGCAATTAATAGTTCATATCAAACGAAGTAAGCAAAATGTATAATGCATGAAGTTATGAATAGAGAATTGGAGGTTCAGTTCAAAAATGCAACTAAACTATTAGTCGACTTTTGGAATCTCGATACAGTAGAAATGGTAGGCAATTCTATTTTTAAATTTTTTCCACAAAATATCGAACGAAAGCATTGTTACCAATATTACGAGAAGACCGTAACAAGGCTAGGGCTACATGAACATGGCGAATGTGACAACAAATGTTGGACACACTCCATGGTCATGCCTAGAATGTACCCACCACACTCGTGCGTTGTGTTCGTGTATACTAGCTTTACTTACACTCAAGGTTTTGTTAACAGTATTAAATAGTTACAGTAATTAAAAAGTATCTCGGATTAGACTGAAAGCAGTTTTTAATTTAATTATTGCAGTTTCAATAAAATATAAGCACATAGAAAATTATTGAATTTTGAAGTAGATAGTGAGTACAATTTATATTACTTATTGATGATATTTTTACCTTGCGTCATTTACCTAGTATGACTAAAAAGTTATGGCATAAATTCAATTTAATTTTACTGTAGTGTCTGCTGAAAAATCAATAACTATTATTAAATTCCATATTTCCATAAAATAATAACTATTGTCCTATGCCTGATGTGCATGAATCACAAAAGATTAAAATAGATTTATGTATACTAAAACTAAATTCCTTGTTTTCCTGCAATGACACTGAATAAACTATTCTAAAACCTTGTTACGTACTTAATGAATTCGATTAAACAAATATATTCAGATCTGTACCAATAACGTGCTCATAGTTGGACTACACTTTGATTATTTATAAAAAAAATAATTTCTCAGTCAAAAGGTTTACCAATCACTCATTGCCAAATAACAAAAAGAATCTAGTATCTAATTGGCAATTGATACCTATGAAGAAGCAAGATCATCCTTATGAATAACCAGAATTTAGTATCTTTAGCTAAACAGTATCACATTTAATTTTACAAGTTGTCGACAATAACTGTATGCTAATATAAACCAAACACCTTGCAAGTTACCATACCCATAGGGTACATCAATATTTAATATGTTTGCAATTAAAGTGGTGTCCAAATAAATATTATAAAGTATTTAAGTTTTGGCTAAATACAGTAATATTAACACATTCACTGTGGCATTGGGTGTACGGCCCAATGCCCAGGATGGTTGAATACAAGTTAACTTAACTGTGACAATGCTTATTTTTAGTTATCTTAAAATTTTATTAACATTCTTAATGTTCTCAAAAGTTCTGGTAACACATTCAACAAAACATAGTACAAAATGTCTTTATCGCAAGTATAACATCTGAAGCAGTGCTGTAAACTTGTGGTCAATATTAATAGAATTACTAACATCTAGATAAAATTACAGCAAATGGATATGTTTTATGATGATTGCTAAAACCTACTCATTACTGCTACCACACAAACTAAGTAACTATCCTCAAAGACAGGGTGAATGTTTTAAGCAAACACAAGAATTCAAGTACATAAATAAAGGCTCAGTATAGCATGTTTAGAACATGACACCAATACTACCAAGAAATTATCTGCTATTGTTTTAAGTAATGCCAACACAGACACCTGATAGTGAAACTTTACATTCATATGTTGTTCAAGAAAATAACCCCGTTATCAACCCTTATCGAGGCACTTGCCTCTCATCAGTCATGTTTATCAAAAACATGCTGATAAACCGTGTTCCTTAACTGATAGACCAAATAATATATTGTCAATGTCAACCTTTATCCACACATTACCATTCATATAACTTAATTTTGCTATTGTTGTCAGTAGGCTGTAAAAATGGTATAGTCTGCTCACATAATGCTGTTACAACATTGCTTGGTTTGTCACACTTTTTCAATCTGAAGGTTAGATTATGAATGCATTGCACAACACGATTGACACTGAGCTAGCCATATATTTTAGTTTTTGCTATGTCACAAAAAACACATTTTGTTATTGCCATGCAGTGACATTGACCATGTAACAGTTCTTGTTAAAATGCAAGCCAAGCCCTTTCCCTTCATGGTGATTTTAACAACTTCCTGTACGGCCAAAAAGGTACTTTGTTAACTTCGTCCTTGGGAACGGGTTTTTTTTAGGTTTTTAACGAGCAGAAAGTATTTTACCAAGTCTTAACGATACTTTTGGAACCGTTACTTTACCCCTAAAAGCTGGGAGGAACTGTAAACAACCTAACCCCTAGGCATTTTGAATTTGGTACTGCCGAGAATACGGTTGGTACAAGTTTGACAGGTGACAGAAAACAATGGGCTAACCTTGCAAAGGGAGTCTGTTCCACGTGGTAGACGTCGGTGATCGGCTCCGTACGCATGATGCTGCGGAGCCTTTCCTCAGAGAGCTCCAGCAGCCCATCACTCGCCGTCTTAAAATCAGCTTTACTCAAGCCACTTATAACACTCATTTTAAACGTGTACTCTTGACGACTGACGACCGAGTCGAAACGAAGATATTTTACTCCCGAACGATTCACAATAGTCCTTGAAATCAACGTATACACTTATCAGCAAATACGAGGCATCAATTAGGCCACATGAAACATTTTAATGCCTCCGGGTTTCTCAAAAGGTAACCGAGTGCTCTCCCTTGTCATTGCGAGAAGCGGTTACGGTTTCATTCAAATTTCCACTGTTAATAGGCACGGTTTTTAAACAAACATTTGTATCACTTCATCATATTATTTGCAATGAAAAGTAAAATAATTTGTTTATTTACACACGCGATTCGGAAAACTTAAAATTGACAAGCGCGGCGGGACAGCTGCGCATCGACGAGTCGACCGCACTTCGCCGTACACGTTTCTGCCGTTACGAACGTTGCAACTGGTATTCGTACTCGTAACAATACCACGTATTTTTCAACGCGTATTTAATACTCGTTCCTTTCAAAGTCGAAATATAGCTGTTCCTTGTCACTTCACTTGCGTAGCTGCGTTCGTAACTTGACGCTCAAGTAATTTCGAAGTTGTATATTAGATGGCGCTAAAAAGTATAATTTAAGAAATTGTCTTTGTGCGCTTGTACTTTCTTGAATTCAATAATTATGTAAAAATGAAAAGGCTTTTATTTTAATATCATAATCAAGGTAATATTGTTGCAAATATACCGAAAATATACTTGTGTCATCTGTATGTGTTGGCCATAACGACAAGCAACGACATCTATTGTCGGACCTATATACAATCTATACACCAAGTTTAGTCTCTCGATGTAACTAAAATCCGCTAGATGACTGTGTAAGTAATGTACTATATATTGCGAACTTGTGCATTTGTAAAATCGACAAAACTTTTAAACTGTTATATCCTTCAGAAACCAAATTGAGTTATGTAAAAAGGCTTTAAAAAATATTTTTAATCGCGATGCTCTGCACCCATTTATAAGTATCACAAGATTCACAAGTCATAACCATAGCATAAAGAATACAATGAGACTAGATGTCGATGAAGTCGGGGGCCGCCGCCGTAGAAATGGATGCATTGATTAGCATGAACGAATAAAACAAGATGACCGGGAATCGCAATAATTTGACTCGTGCGCCGACTGCAAGGGGATATCCAGTATTAAAACTAGATTGCGCTTTAAAATTAAACATTTACAGGGTATAATATTAGCTCGAAAACTCGTGAACAGCTAGTTAGAATAGTTAAGTAGGTACTATACAATAGTACAATAGTCAGAAAGTGTTACCACGCTAGCAATGTTGAATGATTACAATTAATCTTTCGTATACACAGATGGCGTTATAAATATAGGGGAACGCGCGATTGGCAGTCCTCCCAATTAAACATTATATTTTGAAAAAATGTTTGACGACTATACACTTAAAAATAAGGAAATGTCATAGCCTTTTTTATGTGTCGTCGTGGCTTCATCACGCCAAAACGGCTAAAACAGAGGGGCTACTCTGAAATTCGTAATTCGAAGTTCGTATCGCGCTATCTCGCTCACTCAAATACAGTTTAGCATGAGAGCGAGAGGGATGGCGCGATACGAACTTCAGCAGAGTAGCCCCTCAGATTTCGACTCACTCAGTGTTGCCACCTTAGCGATTTTGTCACTAAATCTAGCGGTTTCTTGAACTAGTCATTTCATAACTACGCTACTACTGACATTTAGCGATATTTGAGCATAATTTTCTACAAAACTAGCGGAATTTTTAAAATATCTAACGACTCATAAATCTCAGGTGTTAGACACTGTTTCAACTATTTTTGGTACTCGGGTTGCTGGGCATCCACAGATGATTATAGGATACTTTTTATCCATCTACTTTCAAGAAAAAAAGATGGTTTGGTTATAATTATTTTCTCCTTCGCTGACGAAGCTTGCACACCTTCTTCGTCCGTCTTCTCGTCGCCATGCTGGAGAGCATTAAAATCTGTCACAACAAAGCGCGCATAAATATCTGACATTTATATCTCGCCCGCTTTGTTATGATGTTGATGCTGATGACTGTACTGTGTACTAGCTAATGCTTCTTAAATGTTGCCCGGATCGCTTTAAGACGAATTGCTGCGTTACCTACACTTGGTCACCCTTAAGCCCATCTCGTAGCCAGATTTGGTAGCTAACTTCGAAATGGAAAAAAATCCGGCCAAGTGCGAGTCGGACTCGCGCACCGAGGGTTCCCTACAAAATATACGCTAAATATCGATCCAGTGTTAGCAAGGCCCTACCCAAGCAAAATGTCACATTTATTTCATGGGTTGTGCTAAATGCTAGGTTTATACGAAATTTCAAGCTTGAAATACAACTGTACCTAATACCTTATACTTATAAGTTTTCCATGGACGGCAATTTATATTGAAACACCTTTTCCAATGACTAAATCATTGCATTGCGTTGACTTAGAAGCTTGTTCTTTTTTTCAGATGCAAGTGACCGCAAACATAAGTATTTATTTATTTGACTAGATGGCGCCCGCAACTTCGTTGGCGGAGGAGAAAAAGTCATAACCCTTCTTTTTTTCTATAGCATAGTTGGATAAAAAGTATCCTATAACCATATGGAGATACCCAGCTACCTGTGTACCAAAAATAGTTGAAATCTGTTTAGCTGATTTGGCATGATGAAGCCACAACGACCCATACAAACATACAAACGTTTCATTTTTACAACTTTATAATAGTATAGATGTTAATTTCAACTTCATACCTCCACGCGTTCCGGAGAAAAAGGGTCTTGACGGACAGACGGACAACAAAGTGATCCTCTAATTTCTCTCTGTTCCGTTTTTTTCTTTTGAAGTACGGAACCCTAAAAATATTCCCGATTCGTAGCCAGTCCGGCACATTTTTTGACTGAGATCGTCGTGTGCGTCTTCACATACACCCCGTGAGGAGTGCAGGGGGCCCGTAAGTCATTGCGGCATTATAGACTGTAGTCTGGTCGCGACCCGTAACGAGTTTATTGAGATGCGAAAATCGTTCTCATTTCTTAACTGGCTCCGAGATGGGTAACCATATTTCCCTTTTTGAAGCTAGGCTACGAGATGGGACTAAACTAAAGATTTCGCCGTCTCGACAAGATCACGACCCGACGATAACAACGACCGACCAATTATTTTGAGAACACACTTTATTCCTCTTTATTTAAAGTATAAATTGTTCTCAATATGTAAAATTAAAAGTCATGTTCTCCCGTCACTATTATGATTACGAATTACAACTGTGATCTGTATTCGAGTAGGTATCATATTTCTTCAAAACAGGTTTAATGCGATATATACGATTATTAATTAGTAATTGGTTCCCACACCCAGCGGTGTGACGCGTTGAAACATTCTTGAAGTTACGGAATAATGAGTAAGAATCTTTCATACTTATCTTTACCATACTTTCCTTCTATACTAACTTACTTAATACGGTAAGATTTGAAATAGGCTGTCTAAAGATAGATTCTTTTTTAAACTATTTGATTGTTTTTTAAAATTTAAGTCGTGTCGTAATAGTAGCAGTTTCCTTTACATGAATTTTAAACAAGCCTGGTTTTACGATAATCCATTAATTATGGAGGCATTTTTGACGAATTTCTGACGTGGTGAGATTTCGTGACAGCTGGCTCAACTCCTTCCCCCCTTTCCCCAATCTCACGTGAGTTTTTTTCAAAATGTGTGTTTCCAGGGTAAATGCGGTGGGTTGTGTTCTAAATAACATACGTAATTTAATTTAATAATAAAATTTAATATCTTAATTTAAAACCACGATAAATATTATTGTGTAAGATTTAGCGATATTTTAGTGACGAAACATGATCTACTTGAACCCATTTTTTGCAATTGGAGAAAAAAAAGTGATATTCGCCGAGACCGAGTATTATTTATTCTGTGGCTTTACCGCGTCCAGACTGATGCTGTCCGTCATCAGTGCGTATGCTGCCATACGCGCATAGCTAATTTCAGTCCTTTTGCTTTAAGTAATTTTCGGACTAATCTTGGATCTCATAGCGTCATCTCTAGAATATGTAAGGAGCATAATAGAATGTATAAGAACACTAGGGACACTAGGGTAGACTTATTGGCAACGTCACTTAATAAATTTAAGAAGTTCCTTCAGAACTATGATTTAATATCATACAGTTAGTATAATATTACCTGTAGTATAATAAGTACTAACAGTCACTTCAACTTGTTTAGCTAGCTTATAGAAAAAGCATGCTGTGTTTGCCCGTAATTGGATAAACACTCTTGTCTTTTTGTCCATATGATATCAGTGTAATTTTATTGTGTTGTATCTGTTGGCAAACCTATTAATCTATACTATTATAAAGTTGTAAAAATTAAATGTCTGTACATTAAAGATATTTTCAAAAAAAATATTGTTACGGACTATTTGGAGGTCACTAAAACGAAGAATTTTTTTTTTTATTTTATGTATCGTTGCGGCTTCATCACGCAAAATCGGCTAAACAGATTTCCATAATTTTTGGTACATGGGTAGCTGGGTATCTCCAGATGGTTATAGGATACTTTTTACCCGACTATGCTGAAGAAAAAACGACGGGTTATGACTTTTTCTCCTCCCCGACCGAAGTTGCGAGCATCTTCTAGGTAGTAAATAAATAAATACAAAACACGCTCGACCGACTGTACGCGCGTACTATCGCTCGAGGACTGTCTACAGCCTTAACATTATCTGACGCAGGTCTGGTCCTATGGAAACGCAAGGCGAGCCCGCCATCCAATGCGGTGCGCGTGGTCGGCGCCATCTTGGGGCTTCAGTTCGACTTTATTGAGCCCAACTTGCCTGCTGGGGAGCATAAGACGGCAGAGTATAGAAAGGTAGGAAATTAAATGAAAGTAACATTGGAACATGGAACACAATATAGGCTATTAAGTTTACGAAATGTGTACGAAAAAAAGTGTACGAAAATTAATAATAATATTCGTCGGACATCCCAGCCTCCCGGAGAGTCACTAAAGCATATCTTCTCCGGTTGTTCTCATCTTGCTAATGACGAATACTTCCCCAGAGATAACCAAAGTAGCCATTATTATTCACTAGAAACTTAATCATTGAAATAAAACAATTTAACGGATTATATCGCGTATATTATCTCATTTTAGTTCCCGACGTTTCGGAAGCTTTCCAGCTTTCCATGGTCACGGGAGGACTGTCCATGACCATGGAAAGCTGGAAAGCTTCCGAAATGTCGGGAACTAAAATGAGATAATATACCCGATATAATCCGTTAAATTGTTTTATTTCAATGAGTAATAATCGCGGAAACAGAAGAAAATATTAGAAACTTAATGTTAAATACGGTCTGTCTGGTTGTACGGTGGTTCGAGGTACCGTACTATGTATAAGTACGTACCGATGCCATTTGTCAAAAATGGTCTTGCCGCGCCCTATTGTGATCAATCTATTATCACAGACGGGACTTATTACTAAACCTGATCTATAGTGTTGATATTTAACAAACTCATATATAAACTATAAAATAGTTATGATATAAGATTAGATTAGATTAAAAAAGAAGTAAGACTTGATACATATAGTAATTATTATTTTATTTATACATAAGTTCAGATCCGCGACGCAGGCTTCGTCAGGTGGGTTATAAGTTTACAACAACAAATCAGCAACAGGCTTCGTCCCATACAAACCAATGATGTAATCCGCAACAGGCTTCGTCCCATACAAACCAATGATGTAATCCGCAACAGGCTTCGTCATTTTCTTTATAAACGCCCGCCCTGAATCTTAGCTGGCCCAAACGTTCCCATCTCACTGGCAGTGTTGCCACGCTGAATGGCTAATGACATTTGTTCCACCACGTACGATCCGGAGCATGGGTTACAGCCCCTGTCCCGAAGCCGACGAGTCAATTCCTTGACAAAGTCCTTGGCCTCCATACTCCAAGGTCCAGCAGTCTCCACTGTAATAGGAACAAACTCATAAGTTGGTTCCAAGGCACTGTTTCAGTCTAGCAGCAAACTCCGCGACATGATCCAGCTGATCTGAGATGTGACTCAAGGTGGACGGTGCAAACGTTGCGTCCCACAGGAGACACCGTCCTGGAAACAACGTGAGACCATCGGGTCTTTTGCCATCAGTTCGGCAAAGCCCTGGAAGCTCCTGGACACGTTATCCGAGCCAGCCTGGCGAACCAAATCATTAATAGCATTATGTTTATGTCTTGCGAAACGCCCTGCGCACTTCTGACGGCTGAGCCCATGATGACCTCCTGTTCAACCACAGCCCGCAGTTGCAGCGATGCGGCTCGCATTGCGAGTTTTAATCTGCTTATACAAGTATGGAAAATTGTCAAGTTTGAAAAAGGACAAGTTTAAGGAGGTGACCAAGTTGTTCTTTATATCATAATGTATGGAATTAAAATGAGAGAATATGACCGGTATAATATAAACAACAACAGCAATATTTATACGTAGGTAGGTAGCGTATAGTAGAAACAATCTTAAACTGAACGTGCACCCAAAAGTATGGTTAACTCAGTAGAAGAGCGTTAATTGAGATTGGTTTACTCTAAAGACTTAATCGATATGTTAAAATTTTAAATTACCGTTTTATCTTTTTGCAGATAAACCCCATGTCTACAGTCCCTGTGCTGAAGGATGGAGACTTCGTCGTATCCGACAGGTATCTATTTTTTATTCTTTAACTGACCAGCGGGTGAAGCATGTAGCTCGCTGGTTCAGTAACAGCTTATCCACTCTAGCCTTGAAGAAGGCCAAATTATAATTTTCAGCAGGAACCTAAAAGAATTTTAAACCTGTAGGTTGATGCGGTAGCCCAATTAATACCCTGAAATCGTTTGAAGGTACTATAGACCTACCGCTATATTGAAATGCTATCTCTTTCAGCCACGCGATCATCCTGTACCTCCTGCGCAAGTACGGCGAAGCACACAAGGAGGCGCTGTACCCGTCTGACCTGCGCACGCGCGCGCTTGTGAACCAGGGGTTATTCTTCGACACGGGGGTCGTCTTCAGGCAGCTTCTAAACGTCTCTGTAAGTAACAACGCCGTGTTAACTGATGGTTGTATTTTGGTAGAGTAGAGAGTAACATTGGCATGGCATCAAAAGTACCCGTGGTCACTTCGGATTAGAATTTGCTTGGTTTTTACCCGGCTTCACGACAGCAAAGAATGTATTTTGCGACCGGGGTATATTTTACGCGTATTTACCCCTCTCTTACTCTTGTATGTTTGGTATGTGCATTAAGATGTTGCCATCTCGTTACAGCAACCTACATTCCAAGGCAAGATCACCGGCCCCACGCCGACGAACATCGAGCAAATCACGGACGCATACGCAGTGCTGGAGTCGTGGCTGGAGAACCGGCCGTACATCGCCACCGACCACGTCACCGTCGCTGACATTTGCCTGGGCTCCAGCGTCGCGTCGCTACAGGGGATCCACGTATTGGACGCCAAAAAGTAAGTAACTATAGTTCAGCTCTTCCCAGGTGAATTTTTCGCTTCGAGCCCTAATCTTTCAAACAAAGGCCATTACGTCTATTATCGCATAGCCGCTAGCTATCGAGTTAGTACGTGCCACTACAACATTCATATTGAGAAACAAACGGTATTGACATAGTATTACGGTTCAAATTTAATGTCACCGATATTCTAGATATTACGTTTTGGTAGTGTCGGACGATAGACTGCCCCGAAGCAATACGGCACTCATATTATTTTACCTTTTATACCTTAATACTATGACAAGAGCGATTGTTTTTTAATATGAATGTTGTAGTGGCACGAGCTAGCTCGGTAGCTAGCGGCTATGCGATAATAGAGACAATGGCCTTTGTTTGAAAGGTTAGGGTTTGAAGCGAAAAAAATCACCTGGGAAGAGCCGAACTATACCACTGAGCTGTGGGTCTTATGGGATTCTTGGAGAGCCATCCGTACATTGCGACATTTAACATATGTTAGTTGCCGAAATTTAAGTATCTACACGATTTTTTCATTATTTCAGCCAGCAATGGCATTAAAATAATAATATTTCCTTTTTCCAGGTTCCCCAGGACTAGGGGTTGGTTGGCCCGCATGGAAACAGAGCCGCACTTCAAGGAGCACGCCTCAAATGGTGCCGCCCTGTTGGCCGCGATGCTCAAGACTTTCTGGGAGCAGAATAAAAAATAATTACTGGAAATATGTTTTCTGTTTCTTTTTAAATCGCATAAAACCTCGTTTATTGCCGCCGAAACACTTTTTATCGTGTAACGTGTAACGTGAGTTTGTCAAAAACTACGATAGTACACATTTTCGCCAGAAGTAATGCAATTAACACGTTCGCTGCCCCCATACAAAATGATCTGACAATGTTATAAGTCCAAATGCACATCCAGTATAGAGAAGTAACTCCACAGTGAAGGCATGTTCTCCTGACAAGCAATCGCGTGATCCACCATCGGGCGCGCCCGGACAGGGAACTTCTAAAGTGTGACAAGATGGACATATACTCGTAAATTATAAAATATTAATTACTTCAAATCAAATCAATCAAAGTAGTACACTTAATTTGAAATTGTTTACAAAATGGAAAATCTATGCTTTTATAAATTTGTAAAAATAAATGTCTGTAGAGGCGCGGGAAGTGATACGCATAATTGCCTATTTATATAATTTATAGACTCTGGGTCGATGTAATACGTCGACAGGATATTATGGCGTAAAAATATAAAATATATTTAAGTACATATGGGAAACTTAACGTTCCCAATTACCGTATAGTATGCTTTAACATTAGAGACTTTTTCAAGTAGATTTTTAGAGCTGCGAATGGTAATTTCCATGGTAACGTTACACCCAACATACGCATACATTTTGTTGTTCGTCTATCAAGAACTGTTTTCTCAGGAAATACTCAAGTCTGCCATCCCTTAAAGCTGTGAAAAAAATTCACTTCTAAATAAACGCAATCCAATCATACAATCATTAAAAAATGTGTTTCCATACACATTGCCGTGGAATTGAAACCTATAGGGTACTTCCAGTAGATCTACAACTTGAAATTTGGTATGAAGATAGCTCTTATATCATAACCAATTAGAAAATCTGAAAATTTTATTTTTTTATATTTACCGAACTATGTCACTAACCAATATAAAATGGCCCCACACTGCTTACATTTTGCTTAAGAGCGGCTCTGCTAACACATTCTAATATGGCCGTTTATTGCGTATATTTTGACACCTTGATTCCCGAGATAGAAGAACTATTTACATACCTACAAACTTGTTCGCAACCCTCGGTCCGCGAGTCCGACTCGCACTTAGCTGGTATTTTTAAAGTGGGACACATCCACCATTTTTAGGGTTCCGTACCAAAAAGGTACAAAAGGAACCCTTATGGTGCGACTCTGTCTGTCTGTCTGTCCGACTATTTAAGCGCCATATCTCAAAAACTACTTATGCTAACTATTAGAAAATTTGGAATATTTATAAACATGGTCAGCCCACATGTATTGCAAAGGAAATATTTATAAAAATGTTTTTATTTTCTTAAAAAACGACGAATATGAGGGGGGTAAAAATTAAGTCTAACTACTGGGTCAAATGGGGTATCATATGAAAGGGCTTAACCTGCACATTTTTGAACAATTTTTCAATTTTTTTTATTGTGTTTAGTTTTTGTTTTATTAAGGAAAATGTGAAAAAAAAACACCATTCCCTCCCTTTATCTCCGAAGTTTACCAATCGATAATTTCGAAATTTTGACAATTTGTTTTAATAACGTAAATATTACACGAAAATTATAGCCATGTCTCTAACTAGCTATTTTTTTTTAATTCGCAAAAAACCTATTTCAGCAATACGGCTGCGTTAAGTTTGCACCTGATTTGTATGCAATGATATAGATATCAGGTGCAAACTTAACTCACCGGGTACCGGGTAGTAAAGTTAGGGTAAGTAAAAATTTGTACGGAACCCCCGGCGCGCGAGTCCGACTCGCACTTGGCCGGTTTTATTGGAATACATCACGCTGATGGATTGAAAGTAACTAAGACCAGCGGCCCGTTTCTCAAAAGCTTGTAACTTGTATCACAAGTGGAAGTCTCGTATTAATTCATATTGTTGGAAAGAGACTAGCTTCCGCTTGTAATGTAAGTTACAAGCTTTTGTAAAACGGGTCCCCGTTATCTCTTACGAATTTACCTACATGCAAATTTAAGTGTACTAGTTAATTAATGAATTAATTCAATGACTCTGGTGGCGGTCCCGGGATCGAAGCTCGACAAAGGCAAGTATTTCGTGATCAATGATGAAAATTGGGTTTCTGGCCTTGTATGGGTTTGTAAGGGGCACTGAATGGTCTCTTGGCTGCCCGTCGAAATAACACCCGGTGCTGTTTAGTTAAGAGATTTAAGTTAAAAAAAATTGGGAGACAAAGTGAGATTCAGTCAAAGAACTTCGATAGTGCATATTATAGAGTTTTGGAGCTTCTGATGAAATTTAGTTTCAGGGTCTGAAATGTTTTCCATGTATTTTATATTTATTTACACACTAAAAGCTCTTAGTAATAAGATAGTTTATCAATCTATACAAAGCAAATGTTTTAAAAGAACCCAGACAAGTATCTATTATCAAGAAAATAAAGTTTATGCAATTCATGTTGACTGTGTTATTTTGCCGAGATAGTTATGCTGCAGACTGTACCTACACTTACGGAAAGCCTGTTCGTTCGCAAATGATGGACCAATCTGAATAATTATCTATATTGCAATTAATAATATCTAATATTACGTAAAATAATAAAATCAAGTTTAAAACTGATTTCTGGAGATAGAGTTTTGACGGATATCCTTCGGGTAAAATGATGATGATCACTATTGACCATGCCATGCCATATTAGTTTAAAATTGCTATGAAAAAAACTGACTCCAATGAAAAAACACAAAAAGTAAAAAAATAACTGCATAATTCAGTGTCGTCAATTCATTTACTTACAAGTAACTGTTTGCTACTCTTGTTGGGGGGCGCCTATGTGATCCAATCTTCGAAGACGCACCCTATTGAAAATACCGGCCAAGTGCGAGTCGGACTCACAAACCGAGGGTTCCGCACAAAATATACTTACGCTAAAAACCACCGTATCTATGATAATCCATTGTTAGCAGAGCCCTACTCCTAAGCAAAATTTAATGGTACATAGACAGACGTATTTTTTTTTATTTTTAGCTTGTTAGGGTTCCGTACCAAAAAGGTACAAAACGAACCCTTATGGTGCGAGTGCCATATCTCAAAAACTACTTACGCAATGTATTTGAAATTTGGAATATTTATAAACATGGTCATGGAATATTTTTATTTACTTAAAAAAGACGATTATTGGAGGAGAGGGGAGGAATTAAAAGTCTAGGTACTGGGTCAAGTAGGGTATCATATCATATGAAAGGGCTTGAACTGCACATTTTCGATCATTTTTTTTATTAAAACACCATTCCCCTCCTTTATCTCCGAAGTGTGAATCTTATTTGTGAAAAGTTTAAAAGAGTGGTTATGACTTTTTCTCCTTCGCGGACGAAGTTGCGGGCGCCTTCTAGTTTTCCATTTCAGCTTGATATCTCCACATTTCTGTTTTTAGTATTTATTGTCATAGCGGCAGCAGAAATACATCATCTGTGAAAATTTCACGGTCTGTCTATCACGGTACATGATCCTGGTGACAGACGA
Organism: Hedya salicella; assembly: GCA_905404275.2. NCBI lineage: Eukaryota > Metazoa > Arthropoda > Insecta > Lepidoptera > Tortricidae > Hedya > Hedya salicella. The sequence continues at coordinate 4,884,301 of FR990104.1, forward strand.
ACAGATAGAGCGAACAGCGGAGTCTTAGTAATTGGGTGTTTTTTTACCATATGGATGCGGAACCCAAAGGGTCTTGACTGACGGACAGTACCTAAAATGATTCCGTTTTTTTCCCTTTGAGGTACGGAACCCTACAAAAAGACTATAAATTTCATACAAGACCTCTTATTGATGCCTGAGTTGCTTCGAGAAGAATCGTAGCGTTAACTACTTGGTCGCCAGGGTCACGACCCAAGGATGATAACGGCAAACCAATCTTTTTGACAAACACACCGTATTCCTCATTATTTAAAGTATAAATTGTTCTCAAGATATAAAACTAAAAGTCATCTCCCGTCACCATCATATTATGATTACAAAATATGTTATGTATATGCGCGAGTATGTTATCTCTTAAAAACAGGTATATATGCCATAGATACGATTATCAATTAGTTATTGACTCGAAGCGGCGGTGTCGACGCGTTGAAACGTTCTTTAAATAACGGAATAATGGGTAAGTTTCTTTTATTTTTAATATACTTTCTTCTTGTAGTTCATAAAGTTGTAAAGTTTGAAATAGGATGTCTAAAGGTCGATTTTTTTAGACTTTTAATTGTGTTTTGCTTTAAGGTGTTAACTATTCGTACCTAGTAGGAAATTTCCGTTGGTTTTAGGATTAGGATACTGTTATTACACCGCGGATTCTTCACTTACTTCTTCGGTCTTCGCTCTAGTCACTCGTAATATGAGTATTATTTATTTTGTTGCTTTACGTTACATTAATTTGTATAGGTTATGTCTTTAGTTTGATATTTTAGCGATAAGACCGGCTGTTTGTTACCGTCTCTTATGTCATACATTATTTTCTTTTAGCGTGTACTTGTAATTACTTTTATTTGATAAACGACTTGGTTTTTGGACTTGGATGTTTTCTATATGTTTAAGTCTTATAATTATTTATCTATATATTATGTACTATCGGCTGCATAACTGGATGGACATTTGTAAACGCGAATGCCTTTAAGCAAGTCGAGACGCTTGTGCTACGTGCTATACTTCATTAGCTTCATTAGATTCCAATAGATGGTGCTGGTAACAGCCATACATATAAAATAAAATATTTTATGCCTTTGGTAAGCGGAGTCAGTTTGTTTATTTTCGGTGTTGTCCAAATCCAGAAATTATAGAATATATCTTCGGTTATTTATTAAATGTTTCTAAGGACAGTCTAAATTCGAATCATATTAATCTACTACCGATGATGATTTACGTCAAATCCAAAAACACTATCTTCCTGACTGATGCTAGGATTCGAACCGTCGGACCCTTCGACGTTTTAGACAGCTGCATTCAACCCCTCAGCCATCGTCGCCTGGTACCCATAGTAGGCTTTGCTTAGTTTGGATCTAGATCGATATGTGTAGGATTGGCCCCGATATTTATTTATTTATTGTTTAACGCAGGTTTAATTCTATGGCAACACGAGGCGAGCCCGCCGTCCAACTCGGTGCGCGTGGTCGGCGCCATCTTGGGTCTGCAATTCAGTTTGGAGGAACCCAACCTGCTTACTGGGGAACATAAGTCGCCAGAATACAAAAAGGTGGGAAATTAATGAACTATTAGTTTATATCAACTGTAACCAGACATCGCAAAAAATTTCAGTAATAATCCTTCCTAAATTATAAACGTGAAAGTATGTACGTTCCACTTAATCTCAAAAACTGCTAGACGAATTTTTATGAAACTTTCCAGTTATGTACCTTATATATCAGAATCGGACATAGGCTATAATGTATGCCAAATTTCATCCCTGTTAGGGACGAAAAAGGGGATGAAAATTTGTATGGACAGTAAATATTTTTTTACGCTAGGAACTTGAAATCTTGGTATTATGCTTCACATTTAAATGAGTAAAATATCGAGTTTTGGGGTAAGACAAACTACTTTTTGTCCCGGAAAAATACCTTTCATCCGCGATAAACGAATCTAAGGCGGACGAAGTCGCGGGCGGCCGCTAGTTACAGTTTTTTCTTGGTTGCCACGGTGACCCATAGATTATATTAAATAACTGAATACATGATAAAAGAACCTGGGCGACCGAGCTTTACTCGGTAGGTGAAAATTATCTAGATAAACTTGCACATCGTGGTTTTTAAAAAATAAATATCTAAAAAGCGATACGAAATAAAAATAACCTACTTATTTGTACATTATGTGTCCATGTAACGTATGATATGACGTGAAAATATAAACTGTTTACCCCTGGGAAACTTAATTTTGCCTAGCGTGTGACTGACGTCATTCAAATATTAAAGCAATCGAAAGCTGAAAGATTAAAGTAATAGCATAACAGTAGGTACAAATTTGCTTAATGTTATGTCAAAGTTACAAGTATTAACTCGGTTTACCCTCATCTGGCATAAACTTTTTTGTCACAATCATCATTTGGCATAATTCATCATTTGGTATAATGCATTTTTTCTGAACACGTAAACTTTTCAGGATGGTGATAAAACAAACCTAACCTAATGCATTTAACAGGATGATGCCTTAAAAAGTACTGAAAATTCTAGTTTCAAAACAAAAATGCATTAAGCTAAATGATGAATTATCCCAAATGAAGATTATGACAAAAAGTTTATGCCAGGTGAGGCTAACGAATTTACATCACACCACAGAGCGTGGCATAAGAATGAGTGATGAGATGCAGATGTTTAATTCGTCACGACCACTGTAACGTACTTATTCGATATTTAAATTATCATTTTGTCTTTCTTTAGATAAACCCTATGTCTACAATTCCTGCGCTGAAGGATGGCGACTTCCTCTTAGCGGACAGGTATTTATTACTGAAATTGACAGTAGTGAAAAAAAAAGTCCGGTGAAAATATGAAGTCTGAAGTCTGAACAGCCAGCTCCCTCGGCTCCTGTATCTTTATGCCACTTTGATATTTTTGGCACTTTGGATTTTGGATGCTACAGACTATTTAATGCTGACTGTACCAGCTCAATGGGACGACCGATTTAGGTTAAAGACACGTTTGCTAAGTTGGTTGCCAACAGCCTATGAAGCTGGCGGTCCCGGGTTCGAATCCGTACGAAAGTTTGTTCCTGGGTCTTGGATTTTTTAAATTTATTTTAGAGAGAAACGATCTCTAGTTGTCTACTTACTCGTGAACGATATAGTTTAAAGAGCTACTGAGCTAAATGAGTGTTAGGATCTTGATGTGCTAAAGACACATATCTCTCTTATCCCTTTAGTGACACATTCTGCGCATCTCTACCACTGGTACCCATACTACAAGCTTTGGTTAGTTCAGGACGAGCTTGATTTTTGTAAGATCGTGCCTGATGTTTATGTAGGTATAGGTATATACATAAAGGCCTATAAACCTTGTAGGCTGATGTGGAAAGCCTAATTAGTTCCCTGCAACAGTTTTAAAGTCCTTTAGGCCTTTCGCGTCAGTAAAATGCAATCTCTTCCAGCCACGCGATCATCCTGTACTTCCTGAACAAGTACGGAGGCGCACACAAGGAGAAGCTATACCCGTCTGACCTGCGCGTACGCGCGCTCGTCGACCAGGGTTTATTCTTCGACACCGGGGTCGCCTTCAGGCAGCTTCTAAACGTTTCTGTAAGTTATTGCGCTCTTTAAACTGATTCACAATGTGATAAAACCATTATTTTGTTACACCTTATTTGTTTCCATAAAGGATAGCCATTACTATTACAAACATCACGGTTTCTGGTTTTTCTTGTAAAAAAGAGTTATGACATTAAAAAAAAACATTTTGCCGAAAAAGTGGAAAGTATTTCAAAGCTGCGTGATTGTTGTGGGTCGTTAAGGAGTAACGGCGAACAGTGGCATCTCGTTAAAAGTATGCGTAGTCGCATCGGATCCGAATCCGCTTGGTTTTTAAGCGGCTTCGCGGCAGCAAAGACTTAACTCGGATTTACCTCTCTCTTACTCTTGTATGTTTGGTATGTGCTCATTCTTAGACGACGACTGTTGTGACGATAAAGACATCGAAAGGGAACGTAGGGCATTGGCCGCCAGGGCCAATATGATAGCTCGCAGGTTCAGTCGATGTACAGCACAAGTTAAAGTTACGCTATTTTGGGCGTACTGTATATCGCTGTATACCTGCAGCCTCTGGACAAGGTACACGCAAAGGTCCATGAATGCCCTACGTGTCCTTTACAACGACGCGTTCAGGGTTCTGCTGCGGCTACCGCGTTACTGCAGTGCGTCTGGTATGTTCGCGGACGCGCATGTGGACGGGTTCCACGCGACGCTGCGCAAGCGCTGCGCCGCGACGCTCCACAGGGTGCGCGGTAGCCGTCACAGTCTCTTGAGGGTTGTAGCGGACAGATGGGACAGTGGCCTAATCAGGCACTGGTCTTCTCTACATTTAAGTTTAGGTACTAACACAGTTATTTAAGTCTGTTGTGATACTAACAAAATATGGATGAATTTATCTGAATTAAATGAATTTTATTTTTATTTTTTATTTTTATTAAGATGTTGCCATCTCGTTACAGCAACCTACATTCCAAGGCAAGATCACCGGCCCCACGCCGACGAACATCGAACAAATCACGGACGCGTACGCAGTGCTCGAGTCGTGGCTGGAGAACCGGCCGTACATCGCCACCGACCACGTCACCATCGCTGACATTTGCCTCGGCTCCAGCGTCTCCTCGCTCCAGAGTATCCACGTGTTGGACGGCAAAAAGTAAGTTACTACACGATTGGAGTAGATTTGTGCGATTGTGTGTCAATTATCTAGAAGCAACAGACCACGTCATTGTCATCGTAGACATTAGGGGACATGCATGAAATTTTTTCATCGCTTTTCGTAAAGAAATATCAAAATACCGTAAAAACTATACCAAAAAGTGAAATTAAAATTAAAATCAGCCAAGAAATACGTACGATATAAGCATTTTAAACTACTAATTAGACAGCGATTTGACAGAGAGGTCCGACATAGACTGTTACGTCACAGTCTACTACAGTCGTATAAACTCCATATTAAATTCTGTTTTGCTAGAAAGAGATAGAATGAAATGTTTCATGGCTTATATCTTGGGTATTTTTATAGTTAATTGAAAAATTATTTTTGTCTATTGTTTGTTACATGAATAAGCTTTTAATAAAGCAAAAATTAAAATTCATGCATATTCCCTTTTGCCTGGGCTCCAGCTTCCTTCTACACGCCCACAGCCCTCAGCAGTAAGAAAAACATTCCAGACACATTACTTAGCTCGGTTAGGTTCGTTAGTTATCTTGCGTCCCTCCAGTACCAATAAAGTAGGGCAATAGGGAATATACATCAATTTTAATTAATTAATTTATTTATACTTTATTGCACAAAACAAAAGTAAGTACAAATGGCGAACTTAATTTCTGCTTAAAGCTTATTCATGTAAAAAACAGTAGACAAAAATATTTTTTCGAATAGCTATAATAATGATCAAGATATAAGCTATCAAACATTTTATTCTATCTCTTTCTTGCAAAACAGAATTTAATATGGAGTTTATATCAGAGGAGTGCACTGTGACGTAACAGTGCATATCGGACCTCTCTGTCTACTTACTAGTTTAAAATGCCTATATCATGCGTATTTCTTGGCCAATTTTAATTTCACAGTGTGAAATACTTTTAACGGTATTTTGATGTTTAGTTAAAAAAAGCGATAAAAAAATCTTGCATGTACCCTATTCCAGCTGGCTAAATAATAACCGTAATATAAAATTGCAAGTAAATAGGTACCGCTTAGTAAAATTGTATTCTTGTCCTTAAGTAAACTAAATACAATGAGAAAAATATATTTCTGCGTAATAAATATTCGGACATTTAAATATTATTCTTATCAATAGTATCCCGCTCTTAATATTATACTTTACAAAATTATGAGAAGTGTTCCCGAAAATGCTTTTAAAGGCGTTGAAATAAAATTAACCTTTCGAATATCTCCCTACTTTTGTCTTACCGCAACGTATCCTATGCAAAAAAAATATCAGCAAAAAGTAAAAGGTTGCCATGCGAAACGATTTTATGCAGCATATTCGTGAACCTCGATAATTATATGGATTTTTTTCAATACACTTTTTGTATTTTTTTCAAAATGACTGAAGGATAGGAGGCTTGCAAGGTATCCAGCTCGCAGAGCTGCCAGTGTTAGGAAATGTGTTAAAATATGAATATTTCCTTTCCCCAGGTTCCCCAAGACTAGAGGCTGGTTGGACCGCATGCAAGCAGCGCCCTTTTTCAAGGAGTACGCCACACATGGCGCCGTCGAGTTGGAGAAGATTTTCAAGATTTTCTGGGAGCAGAATAAAAAATAATGACTGAAAATATGTTTGTTTTGTTTGTTTCGTAAACTCGTATAAAAACCTGGCTTATTCCCGACGTCACCGAAACACTTCGTATCGTGAAATAATAGACTCACTCTTTTTAAGATTCCAAATAGCGAGAACGGCATAAATGTGGAAAAATAAATTTGCATTTTTTTTTCATACCAAACCAAGTTACTTCTCAAACCACCCTCGTATGTCATATTATGGTTAAACCTCGTAGCTTCGGCGCTCCCATGTTTGCCTAGTCAAACCTCAAGTCGAACATAAAGTTTTAGTCAAAGTCCACGGGAACTCTGTAATAAACTAATGAAATCCTACCGAGTTTGGGCTCTTTAGAACCGTCTCGGTGAGTAGTCGATGGAAGTTCAGAGAAAAGTACAGTCAACGATAAAAACTTTTCACAAAACTGAATTTTTGACAGAAACTTATTTAATCATTTTAAAGACTTCTAAAGGTGTTACATGTTGTCGTGACCATGACGCCGCCGACACTTATGAAAAATATTTCTCAAGAGCGTTATAGTACTGTGCGGAGTTGTATAATTTAGATATAGTTCAGTGGCATATAACATAAACAATAGAAACAGAGTGATGGTCTAATCTAAAAAGTATGCCTTTTTAGTATGATTCGCGGAATTCTTATTCACAGATATAGTTCGCTGTCCGTGAGTGTGGCTCGCACTGGTCGCTATTTCTTATTCCGCCGCGCTTCCCAGCAAGTGTTCAGTATCGCGGTCAGGAGGGTCGCGCCGGGCGTGCCGATCTCCTTGAAGTAGGGCTCGGCTTCCATACGGCGAAGCCACTCTCGGGTTCGGGAGAACCTGGAAAGAGAAATTGTGTTCACATCTAGGGATCAATACCGAGTTTAAAATCAATATGGTTTAGAATTATGTCAAACACGACGACATGTTTTAAAGGACTTTTGTTGTAATCTGTAAATTTTATCGAATTTCATACTTTATTAGCAGTGGGGTAGCTATTGAAGGGCTAGACGGGGCCGTCGTGCCCCGGGGCCCCCAAGCTCAGGGGGCCCTCAGACCCTGGTCAGTGGCGTAACTACCGCAGCGCTAGACGGGGCCGTTGGTTACCTAGCTACACCGCTGCTTTACTCGCCACTTAGATTGGTTGGCACTCCACAACTGTACGTTTTTCTAGAAATTTCCTGCGTCGCACGTCTGAATTGTAGAATAAATTGTCACTGCAGTATTTTCTAACGTACGGGTAGCTGGGCATCTAATATAGGATACTTTTTACCCGGCTACGCTCAGGAAAAAGAGATTGATTTTTTTCTCCGCTAACGAAATTGCTATGCCCTCTAGTCTATACGAGTACTATTATACAGTTGTTAAAAAGAAATGTCTGTACATTGAAGATATAAAAAAATTTGTAACGGACTATGTTGTACTTATGTGTCATTGTGGCTTCATCACGCCTAAACGGCTGAACAGATTTCAACTATATTTTGGTGCACGGGTAGCTAGGTTATAGGATACTTTTTACTCGACTAAAGTGAAGAAACAAAAGGTTCATCATTTTTTTCTCCTCCGCTTACGAAGTTGCCAGCACAAGCGACCACGCGAGGCCGGAGGCGGTATGTTTTTTCATCACGAGTCGAACTCGTGTGTTATTGAAGAGGCAGGGGTCATTCGAGTTTTAAAAATTTGCTATGGAGAGGAATTTCGAGAAAGGAAAGGAAGACAAAATTTTTACGTAGGATTCTGTACGCGAGTGTGGTTGCTTGAGACGGAATGGAGGTAGTAAGTGTATTGGGGGCTCGCCCTGCGTCAAGTTTCCTAGATAAATTTTGCTTAAAATTACTCTAGTCGTGTAGTAACTTACTTATCTGCATCTAAGTCGTGGATCCCCCGTAGTGCCGCGACGCTGGAGCCCAAGCAAATGTCAGCGATGGTGACGTGGTCGGTGGCGATGTACGGCCGGTTCTCCAGCCACGACTCGAGCACTGCGTACGCGTCCGTGATTTGCTCGATGTTCGTCGGCGTGGGGCCGGTGATCTTGCCTTGGAATGTAGGTTGCTGTAATGAGTTTCCCAAAGAATGTTGAAGGGGTACGATGCTATCAACAGAACAAACGTAAAACATTTGCCACTGATATACCTATTTGGTAAATAAAGACAAATGCTTTATGTCCGCGGTAAATAGTATCGTGCTGGATGATCTCGCAACTTTGTGCATGTATGCCATGTGGTTGAGTACCAAAATTTTGGCAAGTAGTTAAGTTAAGGCATTTCTTTTTCCTAATTTTAATTGATTCCGTTGTGACACGAACGTTGGCATAAAAAAGGTATGGATAATATTTGTGTCACGACGGAATTTATTAAAATTAGGGAATACGGGTTGGTTGTAATATGACGGCCATAACAAAAAACTGAACGAACGAATAAGTTCATCGACCGGTATCGAAAGATTGCGAGAGCTTTATCTAGAAGGGAGATATAGCTCTAGCGATATTCCATCACCGTTTCATAGTCCATTATGGCCGCTGTGACAGCCGACCCGTGAGACGTAACTACTTCGGGGTTATTGCCTAACGAAATTTTGACACTTGGTATCGGAATCAACTGTCCTAGCCCATACAAAATCATGACACTTAATTGCGATTGCGAGCGTCAAACGCGTTAGGCAATACGGGGGCCGGTCTCCCCTATATGTCTAACGATCGGTTTTCATTGAAAGCAATTATATATGAGAAAAAAATCTTAAGGCAACGCAGATTCCAGTATATAAGAGGGAGAAGACATAGTCTCTTGTCCTTTAAAAATGTTACTTTTTTATCTTAGGGCCAGTACAGTACACACACATACTTTTTAAACGCGCCTTCAACTCGAGTTTATATCGATACAATCATCTTTCGATACGAAACTAACACTAAAGGTTTCAAACGTACAAACATAGAGAAATTTCACGTCACCCCGGGCCGTAAATGACTTACGGCCCGAGGCCACGAGGGCAGAAATTTCCTGGCCAGGGCCAGACGTAAAATGGTAAACACACAACGGGCAGTGACAAAGACAGGCTCAGATCGCCGGTTTAGTGTTATCGCTCCCAGCTCGTGCTACATATACTGTTTATATATACATATAGCGTTTTACCGCACGCTACGCTTACGGTAAAACTCGCATTATAGCCAGATGAAGACGTAAAATTGTGTACTCACCAGGGGCAGTAAAAAAGAAAGCCCTCTGTCGCATGTTTACAACCCTCGCCTGCGGTTCGGGTCACAAATAACTGCGATCGGGCTTTCTTTCTTTCACAGCCCTTAATAAGTAATGTACTATTCCCACCTTAGGTGTGTTATGTACTATTTACCTACATTTTCTATCAATAAGTGTAATGAAGTGACACACAGAATAAACAGCTTGACTAGAACTATGGTATCGGCAAGAGGACCGTCGTCTCCTCCCCTTTTTCAGCCAGTGTTACTCTTAACTTCGATTAGATCTTGTGGAGGCAAAGCTGCAATTCTTCTTCATACACTGTAGGAAAGAGGCTGCCTTGCGGTATTTTACACAAAACATTTTGGGGAGAGTGCGGCGGGACTGCATGAACTGATTCCACCTTATCCATTTCGTCACTATGGGACTAGACGTGGATTTGGGTTCCACCCTTATATCGTGCGTATAACACCGACTCGAACAAAGCGATTTGCTTCTACATTCCTCGTTAGGACGGCTAAAGACTCGAACACTCTCCCAGCATAACTTTTCCCGGAATAATATAACTTGGATCTCTTCAAGATGAGAGTGAATAGGCACTATCTATAGTATCCTCTATCGTCGCCTTCATCGTCGCTTTACCAACAGTGACATTGAAGATAAATGCTGGCCTATTTATGATTAAAAAAATAAGTGTATATTAAAAACAGTAACATACTATAACGTTGAGAAGCTGCCTGAAGACGACCCCCGTGTCAAAGAATAACGCCTGGTCGACGAGCGTGCGCGTGCGCAAGTCAGACGGGTACAGCGCCTCCTTGTGTGCTTTGCCGTACTTGCGCAGGAGGTACAGAATGATCGCATGGCTGGAAGGTAACGTTTATAATTAGGAACATTAAATTTCTCAGAGGTGCATTTATTTATTTAATTAAACTTACACAATACAGGAAATTACAAATGGCGGACTTAATGCCACAAAGGCATTCTCTAACAGCCAACCATTAGGTTGAACATAGAATTTATTGGTGCAGGATATCGGTAACAAACTTGTAGAAATTAATAATTGCATTTTGTATTTTTTCCCGATAGAATACGTTATGTGAACGCAGAATTTACAAATAGTTTTTTCGAATCGAATCGAATTGTTTTTTGGATATTATTTTTTAAACACCCGATGTGACATTTGTCCAGATCCCACGGATGAATACGTTTTTACTTTGGTCTACATAGATTAGTAAGAAAAATTAAAAAGTTAGTTGTCAATGTCATGTCATTTAGAACATCGGGGAACGGCTGTTTATTTTTTGTACGGTTATTGTCAATCCTCTTGTTTTAACGGTCCTTGGTGGTACCAAGGATCATTAAAACGAGAGGACTGACGATCTCCATACAAAAAGCCGTTCCCCGATATGTACAACGCCATCTGTGTATGAGAATTATTTTTTACAATTATTCAACTTTGCAAGCGTAACACAGTTATTAAATGTTACGATTTATTTATTATTAGCTATTTGCGAACTAATTTTTACTATACTATGTTTCTTTATTAAATTGTAACATAGTTAAATGTTTATTTTTAAAGCGCCATCTAGTTTTTGCCAGAATATCTCCTTGCGATCGGAACACTATCCAAAGTATGGCAACTGTCAGTCCTCTTGTTTTAATGGTCCTTGGTGCTACTAAATTAAAATCAAATCAATAACCCATTTTAAAAAGAAACATTACACATAAAAATATTTCATCACCTATTTGTTTCCTAGAGACGATGGCAGTTGTTGGCCGTGGTCTTTAGTAAAGTATGTACAAATGGGCAAGGCTGTAAAATTGGCCTTATATCACATAAAAGTAATTTATGCTTGTATGTAATAGGGTTACATAAGTGTATTATAAATGTTAGGTAAAGGCAAATTCATAAGGGAAGTGAAGTAGCTATTTTTTTTCTAAAAAAAATATTTATTAAAAAGTAAAAAAAAAAACGTGGTCCACACCAGGAATAGAACCTAGTATCCTAGGATTACCGGTCCGGTTATGTTTAAAACCTGATGTGGACTGATGTGCAAATTGCGGAAACTTTCCAAAATGCTTAAAAAAGGTTTTGTAAACCATACCTACCGGTTTGTGCCCAATTTATTCGTCGTTCGTTCTTGTGGAACAAAATGAACCGGCTCAATTTTTGAATTTAACCGGTTAATTTTATACCATGACGACACAAGATAGGACGAGCATTGCTTTTATACCACTACTGGATCTATCCACAATATTACATAACCTACTTTAATCCATTTTGAGTTTTGACCTTGCTGCGTGCTGAATGAATCGTCTCTTCGTGGCTTGGCGTGTTGTTGGATGGTTAAAATATTTGTTTTGTTTAAACAACAAGTGCCGTGCTAAATAATTAAAATGGATTTGCAAAGATACGCAACACAGACGAGTGTTTTTTTAAGCTTAGTAACTCCGTGTTTTATTCATATTTGTGGTGTCACAAAGTTGCAAAAAATACTAATTTTTGAGAAACAAAGACAGGAAACAAGCCTTTTTGAATAGTTTTTAAAGAAACTTACATCACGTTTTGTATGTAACAAAATAAGCCCTTTTTGGCGGCCTTGCCCAAATAAGTTCTAAACAGGTTAAGACGGTGCGCCATCTGTTACCACCTAGGAGTATGCTAAGTTGTTCTACTACTTCCCACTAGATGGCGCTAGTTGATAGACTGAATGCGGGTATTGCGGGTGCTACTGGCGAAAACTAGAACAATGTTATTCTCTAATCGAATTAATTACATATATCAAACAAAATCAGTTTAGTGGACTATTTATAACGAACGAAACGGAGAACGGTTGGACTGATTTTAATAATCTCTGATTTTTTGGATTCGTCTCCGCCCCAAATAGCAGATATCAAGGATTTTTTAAATTATAAACGGTGTTGACTAACACGTCATTCATACGTACTAAAGTAGGTTTCAAATATAGCCAATAGACTCTTTACTAGGGACATTTTAACCACCTTTCGGCTTTAGGGATATTTTTGTATGTCTTTGTATAAATCCTATATTGCTAAACATACCTTTCAGATATGAAGAAGTCTCCGTCCTTCAGCACTGGAACTGTACACATTGGGTTCATCTATAAGAAAATACGAAACGGAATATAGCACATTTATAAACAACACAAAGGTTAACTTAACTTACGTATAAAAAGCCTATGTAATAAATAAATACATAAAATAAATAAATATCAGGGGTAATCTCGATCACTATGTCGATTTGTGTAAGACTAAAGAAGCTTGTACTAGACGAGAGACGAGATGAGTACTAGACGACGATATACAGAATTAACATAGATAAATATAATTAATTATAAAGTTGTAAACATGAACTGTCTGTAGATTGAAGATATGAAAAATAATTATAACAGACTATATGGAGGTCACTGATTTTTTTTGGATTTTTTGTATGTTTGTATGTGTCGTTGTGGCTTGATCACACCCAATCGGCTAAACGAATATCAACTATTTTTAAAACACGGGTAGATGGGTATCCACATATTATAGAATACATGGTAGTTATCAAGGACCATTAAAACAAGAAGACTGACATTTGCCATACTTTGCATCGTGTTCCGATCGCAAGGAGATATTCTGGCAAAAACTAGATGGCGCCATAAAAATAAACATTTAACTATGCTATAATTGAATAAAGAAACATGGTATAGTAACAATTCGTTCGCAAAAAGCCAATAATAAATAAATCGTAGCATATAATAACTGTGTCACGCTGGCAAAGTTGAATAATTGCAAAAAATATTTCTTATACATATAAATAGCGTTGTACATATCGGGGAACGGCTTTTTGTATGGAGATGGTCATCCTCTTGTTTTAATGGTCCTTGGTAGTTATCAAAAGCCAAAGACCATTTTCTCGCGTTAAAAATCAATCAACCTTTTTGAATTCCGGCGTCTTATGCTCCCTGGCTGGTAGGTTGGGTTCCTGCAAGCTGAACTGAAGCCCCAAGATGGCGCCGACCATGCGCACTGCGTGGGACGGCGGGCCCGCCTCGTACTTCCACAGGACCAGACCTACATCGACCAATATTACAACAGTTTTACTGTTCACCCCTCCGACGGGGGCGACTTGTGACCCGCTTCACAAAAGCTTGTAACTTATTACAAGCGGAAATCTCTTTCCAACAATAGGTATGCTTTAAAAACCGGCCAAGTGCGAGTCGGTCTCCGAGAGGGTTCCGTACAAAATATACGCTACACATAGCCGTATCTATGAAAATCCAGTGTTAGCAGAGCTCTACTCCTAAGCAAAATGTACGCGGTGTTCGGTCATTTTATATCGGTTACTCACATAGACATACAGACACAAAATTATTCAGTTTTTAGTACCAATTTGTTGTTATAGCGGCAACAGAACTAAATCAATTACATCACCTATGAACATTTCAACTGTCTAACTATCAAGGATCATGATATACAGACTGGTTACAGACGGACAGACAAACGGACAGCGGGGTCTTACAATACAATACAAATACTCTTTATAGCACACCTCAAATAAGAGTACCGTAAAATGCTGCAACTTTGCGTGTTGGACAAAATAAACCATATTTATACGCTGCATTAAGTTCCGTTTTGTCGCGACAACGTGTGAAAACCGTGTAAGTATCAATAACAAAATGGGACTTAAACGCGTATAAATATAGTTTATTTTGTCCCATAGGCAAAGTTGTAAAACAATAGACAAAGTTGTAAAACAATAGGCAAAGTTGTAAAACAATAGGCAAAGTTGCAGCATTCAACGGTATCGAATGCAGTGTGCTATATTTGTTGCGTTTTCATATCTTGTTGACATTTACGAATTGGTATCAATACAACTAGGATTATATACTTACGAGTACATTCTGTTTATATCGAAGTGACCTTCACTGAAGTACATCATCAGACTGGTGGACACTGGTTGTGGATCTCTGTTCACGAGCTTTATGCAAAGATTCACCCGGCACTCCAATATTTAATTTCTAAGCTGGTGCTTCCGGATGGTTTAACTATACAATCATTTTATTATAAACTAGAAGGTGAAAAATATAACATGGACACCTCTGAGAAACTTAATGTTCCCATTTTAATAAATTTATATATTTTTCTCAAACATCCAATGAAATATTGACGTTGTGTTCCTTATAATAGACCCCGAAGTCTCACATTTCGGGTGAGGCGCCGCGGGGGGCACACATAACGATCATTTCATACAGCGACCTTCTTTTGTTTCATGTCTCCGAGCGCCGCAAACGCCGGGGTACGGCGAAAAGAACGTATAACTATGTATATTAAAGTAACGTTTGTGGGAAAAAAATATTGATTGTTTCAGAAAAGCACTAGGTATATAAGTCTCGGCGCGAACAGGGATTGCCGGCCTCGTAACTATAACTACTCAGCCGACAATCCCCTGTTTCACAGCCTCTGCGGTAATGAACTATTAATAAAGTTTTTTTTTATGTTTCCCTCTTTCTGTTAGACCTCCCATTTTGAGCTCACGCAATTAATATAATTCAAAACAATAAAAAGAAACTTACTCATTATTTCGTTACTTTACAAAATCCTCAATTCGTCGATGCGGCTGGCATATCACTATTTTGATGTAACATTCGCAGATATCGGAACTATCGCATTTACCTGTAAAAGCAGATAAGATAGTCCCGCATGCACAAAAAAGATGAGATACGAAAGATTGCAAGTCATTTTATATATAAGCGAGGGGACAATTGTTAAACAAATCGAACAAACGTCCCATCGCTCAGAAGACTCGTGTTATGAGCAGGGTTCTTAAAATGGGAGCAAAATTCATTTAAGTGCTAATGTCGTTACTGGTTGTCATACACACGTCATTTATCGTCACGCTATGAGAGATAGAAGACATCTAAGACTCAGTAACAAATATTTATGCTCATCACACAAATATTGGATATACACGAGGACAGTCAGCATCGCAGGCAACGTTACTCCCTTAAAGTTAAACCGCTTGAATATGAGTAGTTATGACTAAGAATGTCATGACAAGAGAAGTAAAATGCCATTTAGAAATATGCTGACACTTTACAAAACTTGTGTTCCATTATGACTTATGGAAGTGTGGCCTTCGCTAATGTGCCTAAGTCTCGATTCAAGACTCTCCAGGTTATTGCGTACGATAGCAAATACCCCATGCTATGTGACCAACTGCCTTCACTAGGACATAAACCAATAGTTTTCTCATGATGGCGTCTAGATGCTTATTCGACAATTCTCCCCAGCATAGGAACCTTCTGGTTTGGAAGGCAGCTGACTACCTTCCGATGACTACCTCCCCAGAAGCCGCTTTTAAAGAAGTCGGTATACCCAGCGTCCTGGGAACGTGCTCTTTGATCCGGACGACGAGATTACAGCAGCCATCGAAAGAATAGCTACTGTGAACTCTTTGGAAGATATACGTTTCATTGATTTAAACTTACACGATCTTCACTCATTATCACAACACAACTAAACGGGGCTTAGTCGCGTATAAATATGATTTATTTATTTACTTTTGTTGGTACTTCTTCGACGTTTCGGACGTCGCATTACGTCCAAATAAATCATATTTATACGCGATTAAGCCCCGTTTTGTTGTGATGTAATAACGATATACGTTTATTTATAAAAAGTCTTACAATTTTATATATGTCTTACTTTTCTGCGCAAAAACTACAAGATCTATATTGATGTTTGAAGTAAGGGTGTCTTGTATGAACCGCTACTTAGTTTGGTAGTTAAATAATAAAAAATAATATTTCTACGGGGGGTGCCCCCCATACATTTAACAGAAGCTGAAATACTTTTTCAGCGACAGTTCTTTTAATAACAGAGGCTTCTAAGCATTTTTTTTTGATTAAGTGAAATTGTTAATCATCGCTCGGAAAGTAGCATAAATTATTATCAATACGATCGGTTATACCGTTGTTGAGTAATTGCCGAAAAAATGCGCTTCTCAACAAAAGGACTTAAATGCAATATAGTTACGCTCTTTTTCATATTTTTTTTTCATCTGTAGTCCATTTGTTTGTAGTATCGGCTATGTAACACTACACTGAGCATGGTCCGACGATATGCTTTTATTGGCCACCGTTTCTACTGACTGGTAATTTGAAGACTGTTCTGACTCGTTCAGAGGTTTACCGACGGCCGTATAGCCAATAAGTGAAATACTGTTACTTAATCACTTTTTTTATTCATCTCCCAGAAATGCTTCATCACCTTCCCAAAAGCGGTGGCGCCCGGCTCGTTGATCTCTTTGAAAACCGGTTCGGCCGCCAGCCGGGCCAGCCAGCTTACGGTTTTAGGGAACCTGCGGGATAAACAGAAAATAAGAGAAATACAATTGCATATAATACACTTCTCTGGCTCTGGTGAAATACGAGGAAGGAACATAAGACTCGTAAGGGTTCATCCACAAATCACGCGAGGTTTTTTTGGGTCACATTTAATGTGCGGTCTATGATTTACTATAAAAAATATACTTTATAGCTCAATAAATGTTAGTAGTTTTAAATAAGTGCCAAGAAAATGATATACAAAATTATGCGGGTTTAAATAAATTGGTAATTTATATTTTAACATGCCTTCGTGTTAAATTATAACGTATTTATTTGTTACAAATAAACATAGCACAATTTTGAGATTTGTTTTTCTGGACCTTACTCTACAGTGGCGCCAAGTAGTAAGCACAAAAACGGTGACCCTCATTTTTTTATAGAACAGTGAATTTATCAATACTGCTCCGCTAATCGCATAAGAATCCTATAGATAATAATTCAAATTCAAATTATTTATTTGTTCAACACAGGTTTAGGTACAGTACAGAGTACATAAGGTCTTAATATATAGGTAGGGGTGTCACTGTGCTGCGCCGCGAGGCATACAAATTTTAATCGCCATTAATGGGGTGTAATATGCAAATCTACCGATCCCATTAATTGCAGTCTGTTAGATATTCGTTAACACTATGATAAGCTTTGTTTACTAGAAAGTGATTTAACGCCTTTTTAAAATCAGACATATTGGCGATATTTATTATTTTTTTTGGAACTTTATTGTACAGTCAAGGAATTTAATTTATATACCATTTCGTACCTTTTCGCTGTCAAAATAAATATGACAGCCAATAGAGATTCCATATCAATGTCACTATGACAAGGTACGAAAGGGTACACAAATTAAATTCATCGACCGTACATTGTAGGAGCCATCCCAAGTATGCTTTTCCGTAATAAAGCCGTTCTAGATGATATTGCCGCTATTTTGTTTCTGTTACGATTACTTCTAAAATTTTGAAATAGATGCAAGTTACACTTTACGAAAATTACCACTTCATAAATATACAGGCAAGGGAGAGTCAATATCCGTAATTTTTGAAAATTGGGCTTACAAGATTCCAGGTAGTGAATGCCACATAGAGATCTGTCACATCTTTTCTGCGCTTTGAACGCAGTTTCTCTTTCTACAGAATTGGCCAAAATATGATGGTGTATGTTAACCTTCTTATCCCGTAATGTGACCAACATAAGTCTTATACGCTTGCACTCTGTTATGAAGGTGGGACTACGATTCTCCAAAACCAACTCACCTCTCAGCATCCAACTCGTGGATCCACTGCATGGGGGCGACGGTGGAGGCGAGCGACACGTCGGCGACGGTGAGGTGCTCGCACGCCACGTACACATGTCTGCCCAGGAACGCCTCGAGACACTCGTACGCGTCCTCGATGTGGCTTATATCCTGTTCCGTGGGACCAGGCTTCTTGGCGAGCAGCGTCGGTTTCTGAAATATTATGTTCATAAGAATACTTAACACAAAAGCCTGAACTCATGATTCCGTTCCACCAATATGGAATAAGATTTATTCCTACAATAGGGAATATGCATGAATTTTTATTTTCGCTTTATTAAAAGCTTATTCATGTTACAAACAGTAGACAAAAATATTTTTTCGAATAGCTATAAAAAAAACTAAGATATAAGCCATCAAACATTTCATCTCTTGCAAAACAGAATTTAATATGGAGTTTACATGGCCGGAGTGCACTATGACGTAACAATACATATCGGACCTCTCTGTCTAATTCGTATTTTAAAATGCCTATATCATGCGTATTTCTTGGCCGATTTTCATTTTAATTTCACATTTTGAAAATGTATTTACGGTATTTTGATATTTAGTTAAAAAAGCGGTAAAAAAATGCATGTGCCCTGAATGACTGATTCTGATTCCTAAAGAGCCCTATCGCGAAACGTGCTCGTGCAGTGTGAAGGCTTTTCTCGCGCGTGCAGCCAAATAATTTGTAAAACATCATTTTTTGTTCATAAGTTTCGATTTTTTTACTGAATTGTGATGTTACAAATGTGTTCTTTATTGAAATATACGATACATAATATTAAGGGGCTCCCACACGCGAATGACCTTCGATCCCTAGCTCTTCACTTCTCTGTGTTGTGTCTCATCATGTTGACAACCACCGTTGTTACCAATATACTGTTTCAGTTTATCTTCACGAGTCACCGAAATCAAGACAAACGCCATCAAAATTTGTTATTTTTACGACAAAAAACCAGTTCTTGCGACTTTTCTTAAAAAAATATAGAAATTATTTAAAAACCAGTAGACAATTTTAAAGTTAACATCATTACTCGCTTATTGGTTTTAGTCCCATGTCTAAGCGTCGCTTGAGAGGGAGCCTATACCAATTTAAGATCGAAAAAGGACTTTCCGAATCTTTGTTTTTCTTTTGATTTATTAAGTTCTAGAAGGCGCCCGCAACTTCGTTCGCGGAGGAGAAAATGTCATAACCCTTCATTTTTTCTTCAGCGTAGTCTGGTAAAAAGTATCCTATAACCATATGGAGATACCCAGCTACCCGTGTACCAAAAATAGTTGAAAGCCGTTCAGCCGATTTTGCGTGATGAAGCGTGGCTTCACACATACGAACATACATGAGATCCAAAAAAATATTTTTCGATTCAGTGACCGCCAAATAGTCCGTAACAATCTTTTTTTTTTAAATATTTTCAATGTACAGACATTTAATTTTTACATCTCTATAATAGTATAGATATCTGGTCGAAGACGGAGGGTATAGAGCTACTAGTACAACGCCGCCATGCTTGTTGTACAGGACCAGGGCCGGATTTAGGGGAGGGCATCCGGGACTAGGGCCCTGGGCCTCCAAAAAAGAGAGTCCCCCACAAAAGATTTAATAGCAAGTACAGAGCGGTACCGAATTCTGCTTAACAAGTTATCGGAGAAACGGCCAGTTTTACGTCTTGAAAAACCTTAACGACGATGGGACAAAACCGTTCTTAAAAAGCTCGGCAGATTCCGTTCGTTGACGCTAAAATTTAATTTCGCATAATTCTTATTTTTGATTAGATTTATATATGATTCTTAAAAAATAGTCATTTAGTTTCACAGTAATTATTTTATGAAAAATTTAACTGAAAAAGAATTGTGCATTTTATTTGGAAAATAATTAGGCGCCAGGCAGGGGGCCTTCACTCCATATTTGTCCTAGGGCCTCCACACATCTAAATCCGACCCTGTACAGGACGCCTGCGTCACACTGTGGCCACTCCCCGCCGCCCGCCGCCCGCAAGCTCCGCCCACCCGCGCTCTTCCCGCTCACAGTTCAGTTACCTCAGCCGGTAACTGCGAGGTAACCGAGCGCGGGTGGGCGGCACTTTCAGGGAGCGTCCATACTGTACGTAGTACTGTTTACTATACTGTGCCTGCGTGTACTCACGGCGACGTCCTGCAGCCGCCGAAACATGACGCCCGCGTCGAAGTGCAGGCACTGGTCGACGACGGCGCGCGTCTGCGGGTCGAACGGGTACAACGCCGCCTTATGTTCGCCGCCATATTTGTTCACCAGGTAGAGAATTATAGCGTGGCTGGGAAACAAAAACAAAAAATATTCATTATTTCAATCAATAGTTTGTTCCCTATTGGGACCGAGCGCGACGACAGCGCCACGTGACAGGCGGCCATTATGGACAATATTGCCACCGCTGTCAAACAAGAAGTAAGTAAATATTAATGAAATCTTGTGTTATTTTACTATATTACACAATTCACAACAACACATCTTACCAGGACCATATTTTTTATCTCAAAAACGATTAGAAAATGTTTACTGCAATATGGATTTGACAGCTCAAGTCAGCGACAAAAATGACAATTTTAGCCGTAGCGAGCGCTGTGATCGTTTAGGCTACCCCCTCCACCCGCTTTGCACTCTGCCAATTAATACAAATGCTTAATCAAAACATGAGAGTAATAAATAGGCTTAGAGTCGGTATAGAGCAGGGGTTCCCAAACTTTTTTTTCTCATAGACCACTTTCAAAAGTTAACTGTTCTGGTAGACCCCCTACACCACATTTCTACCGTATTCCCAAAACTTGACAAAAAACGTGAAGATTACCTAAGTCTGGACACAGTTTAACAATATTCATACATTGAAATAAAACAATTTAACGGATTATATCGCGTATATTATCTCAAACGTCGAAACGTCGGGAACTAAAATGAGATAATATACGCGATATAATCCGTTAAATTGTTTTATTTCAATGAGTAATAATCGCGGAAACAGAAGAAAATATTAATATTCATACAGTTGCGCAACGAATGTACTTGCGCAGAGCAGCGGTGCGGGGTGTCGCGGGGAAGCGGGCGGCGCGGGCCGCGGACGCCAACTCGCCTAGTTGGCGTTCTTAAACTTTCAGGGCAGGCGCGTACATGTTTTTGAGTGAGCGGTGAATGATTTTTTTTCTTTACAAAATCATTTTCGGGTACATATAGCGCATTCTGTTTTTTTTTACTATATAGAAAGTTTTTATAGCAAGTTAGGCCATTTATTATTAATCAGTGGGTATGGAATTATCATACGAAACAGCATTTTACGCGAGATTTAGGAACTTCAGTGTCGTTTGATCATACGAGCCTAAGTTCCTTTATGCTTTAACTTTATAGGCAGCTACCCGCGTCAGCTGTAGTCATTGAACCTTTACCGAGCGATATTAAAGTATTTATTATTATTTTTTTATCTCACTGCATATATATGTTTAAAAAGTGTTATGTACACCGTTATTGTTGTGTACATCAGATGTAGATACCTATAATAATATAATTAATGTGTATGATATAATATACACAATGTGGCTGTACATTAATAATAAATAAATAAATGAAACACTGTATAATTTATAATGTACTAGCTTCTGCCTGCGACTTAGTCCGCCTTAAATTTGTTTATCGCGGATAAAGGTATTTTTCCGCCGGGATAAAAAGTAGCCTATGTCCTTCCCCTGGACTCAAACTATCTCGATACCAAATTTCATTCCAATCGGTTTAGCGGTTTAAGCGTGAAGAGGTAACAGACAAACAGACAGACACACTCTTACATTTATAATATTAGTATGGATGTAGTGTCTGTGAATGAAAGTTAATCTTTACGTTCTTGACAATTCATTCTTGTCTTTTAATGTAACACCTCATAGTCTGTATTTATTGATGACTAGAAAAGGTGCCCGCAACTTTGATCACGTCGGGTAAAAAGTATCCTATAACCATTGTGGATG
The DNA here is from genome assembly GCA_905404275.2 of Hedya salicella. NCBI lineage: Eukaryota > Metazoa > Arthropoda > Insecta > Lepidoptera > Tortricidae > Hedya > Hedya salicella. Next base: position 4,906,471 of record FR990104.1, read on the forward strand.
CCCAGCCCACCTACTAAAATAGTTCAAATCCGTGTAGCTGCTTCGATGTAATGAAGCGGCAACGACACACACATTTATGCTCAAGTTCATACGCATCCAAATAAATTACATACTTAAATTTAATAATAGAAAACTTAAATAAAATGCCGCGTAAATATATCTGGTTGTGCAACATCTGTAAATATATGCTAGCTAATCGTTACGTACGTGTAAATAAAACGTTGCATAATAATGACGCTTATTTTCCATTTTGTGACAACCCTAGCACATCCGCGCGTGACAGCGTAAGTACTTACACGAGCGGCGGCGTCGCCCGACATCAAAAGCGTTTCACTACTGTAGGGAATATTGTAATACTGTGGTCTGGAGACGATCCAACTATGGAAATTGGGTAAGGACCAAAAAGTTCACCATCGTTAGTGTAAGTAAAGCTAGCCATACAAAAGCACAGTGAAAAAGTTCCGTTGCGACACAATAATTCGCTATACAATCGTATGGTTTCATAAAAAACTTAAATTTGATTGCGTGAGTTAAGCTAGCAAATTTTTCGATCCTTACCCAATTTTCGTTGCGGCTGCGTTTCAATCACGAACTAACAGATTTAGAAAAAAAAGCACCACTTTAGGAACCCCTGGTATACAGTAATATACATACGATTCCCACCGAACGGGCTGAGTCAGAGCGCGGCCAAGCGCATTTAACTAGTAACCGAAGGAATTTAGAGCATATGGCCAAAAGAAACATCTCAGATTTAAATTTACACCGCTCCCTCGCGGGCTCGCACGGCGCCGCGCGGCTGTCGTCGCATCCGCGCGGCTCCGTGCGGCCCCGCCGCGCGCCCGCGCGTGACGTCACGTTCGATCGCGTCCGACCGGCTCCTACCGCCGCGGCCGCGACGTTTTGTCGCTGACCTCTAGTAGATTTTAACTTGTAGGGACGCAGTCGGCTGCCACCGACTACCCGGGCTGCAACGCGGCAGCCGATAAACCGGCCCGGTCGTTGCGAATCGTATTTTTTTTTAAATAAATATTACGGGACAATCGAACTAGTCCCATGATAAGCTCAATAAGGCTTGTGTTATGAGACTTATGAGTACTAGACTACTTACTAGCTTCTGCCCCCGACTTCGTCCGCCTTAAATTCGTTTATCGCGGATAAGGGCATTTTTCCGGGATAAAAAGTAGCCTATGTCCTTCCCCGGGACTCAAACTATCTCCATACCAAATTTCATCCAAATCGGTTCAGCGGTTTAAGTGTGAAGAGGTAACAGACAGACAGACAGACACACTTTCGCATTTATAATATTAGTATGGATAGTATGGATATACATAGAAAGCATCCAAGACTCAGAAAAAAATATTTATGCTCATCACATCACACAAATATTTGCCCTTACCGGGATTTGAACCCAGGATCTTCAGCTTCGCAGGCAAACGTTACTCCCGCTGAGCTAAACCGGTCGTAAATAAACTAACTAAACTTAAAGCACTGCACCAAATTACCTCTCCGCAAAAACGAAGTCCCCATCCTGTAGTACTGGTATAGTTAACATAGGGTTGATCTGTAAGGAATTTAAAAATAACGTTAATAGGCATGATTCAGGGGTACGAAAATCAAAATTCTATTTAGTCGATCAGTAAGATAATAAAACAAATATAGGACATTATTTATTGCTTTTTAAAATTAATAAAAATATACTCAGATACATCGCTTGAAAGTTTAGGAGTGGGGGCTCGTGACGTCATACAATTTTTACAATAGGAATGTTGCCTTGCCTGATATTAAAATATGTAAGAACTGATAAAACAAGTAAAATGAGTAACTACGTTAATATTTTCAGTTCGATATCTTTCGTGTCGCTTGTTATATGCGCCTTTAATGTTGTTTAGGATAGTTTTAAACTATGAAAATATTAAAAACTGATAATACCATTGTATGGCCCACAGACTGTATGGTAACTATTGTTATCAAACTGTATTGTTAAACGCAAGTTAAGTTTTAACATAGCTGCAGAACTAAGTTCTTAATTCCCCCTTACAATGTACTGTACGTGTGACGTCACGAGGTTAGTGGCTTTAGTATGAAGCGCTCTTTGGGAACGTCCAGAAATGAGATTTTAACATTATTGTATCACGGGGTTTTTATAAATATATCCAAGTTGAGTTCTCGTTAGATATACCACATAAACAAGTTGTCAAATAGCCTTATTGTGCCACAAGAAAAACAAAACACAGTGCATATGAAAAAACTGGTCAAGTGCAGGCACATATTATCTATAGCATTGAATACAAACGAGGTGCAAACTTAACGTAACCCGGGTTGTTCAAAACCGATTTTTGAGCATTAAAAAAAATCCGCTAGATATATGGTTGTAAGCTTCCTGTAAGTAGTATTTCTGTTAATTTATATAATTCCAGAAAATTTCAAAGTTTTCGCTTGGTAAACTTCGGAGATAGGGGCAGGGAATGATATTTTTTTTGACATATTACTTCAAAATCAAAATGTGAAAGTTAAAAAAATGTTTCAGAGTGTACAAATTAAGCCTTTTCACATGATACCCCACTTGACCTAGTAGCTAGACTTTAAATTTTAAAGATATGCCGATGCACCCAAGCCCGTTGACTATTGCATTGTTCCACAGGAAAGAAGACATTAATTATTCTAAACTGTGTATGACCCATATCTGTTGCCATGGCAACAAGTGCCGACCTTTTTGAACTCCGCCGACCGGTGCTCGAGTTTCAAAAGGTCGGGCTCCTTGAAGTCGAACTGTAGCCCCAAGATGGCGCCGACCATGCGCACCGCGTTGGACGGCGGGCTCGCGTCGCGCTTGTACAGGACCAGCCGTGAGCTTGCTGCTGGAATAGAGAATATGCTTTTTTTTCAATGATAATGTTTGTACATATTTTAAATGCAAAGATTGGAAGAAAGTTTCGGAAAGGACTAATAAATCGACTCATAAAATAGTGCACATTTGGAGTATTGCACTATAGGTAGTGAAACGTGGACATGGACACAAAAAGATACAGCAGCTGGGCGTTAAAACGCTCCAGACAAATCGAGCGTGTTCCGTGGCGTCTCACGACAGACGACTAAGGCAACACAGACTAGCTAGTGTCTGAAGATTTCTTGTTTTGTTTTCAAAAAGTGCGTATTTCGTCATAATAATTTTTTTCTCTATTGAACCCTACTAAAAATCAGAAGGTAACGTTTAATTTTCTTTTGGACAGAAAAAACCGGCCAAGAGCAATGTATGATCATATTGATTGATCATTGTACAAAATAAATAAACTTTTAAACAAAAAAATAAAACCGACTCCAAAAAAACTAAAAAGTAAAAAATAACGCCATAATTCAGTTTCTTCAAATTACTTACATGTAACCGTTTGTATACTCAATCTATACAGTATATACAATTAATCTTGTTTTGGCGTCGGTGCATGATTAATCTGCATGTCATGTTATAAATATAGAAAATAAACCCATATTCAGGATTAACATATTTTCGTTCTCTTTTTATGTTCAAGCCTCCGTAACATACAAACTACTAAGGTTATATACATGATTTTGACTAATTTGAAATTCTTAAAGTATGCCAATTCATTTGATACTAACCACTCCATAACTTCAAAGTACAAGTGTGTTTTTGCCGTCCCAAACTTTAACCAACGTTTTCTCAATTGTCGCTTTTTCAGTTTTGCTAATTTTAAGAATTAAAACAAAATAACTATAGCACCTAGAGATATACATATATCTTTCACCAAAAGATAGCGTATGATCTGTAGTATTAGGAACTATTCATAACTCCATATCGACAAAGTGGGACCTTTTCCCAAAAACTGTCACAAATAATGTATAGAGGTATTGTTACTCTTAAATAGGTCTAAAACAATCCGCGATAGCATATATGTCGACCATTTAGGGGACACCCGATATTGACAAAAGCGTGAACCACAAATACATATTTAAGACGATGCACTAGGTATTTACAATGCACATGTTTTTAGTAATTTTAGTATTCAACTGACTCTTATCAAAATAAATACTTTTATCGTTCCGATACTTAAAGTAGGTACATTTTATCCTTTGCATCATGTTATTTTGACATACGGGCTGAAATTTATTACATTGGGAATGTTCAAGCGCGCTACTATATGTATGAGCATGTTCTGTGAAGCTCGCACAAACGGGTTTTCAGCAGTCATGCGGAAAATAATTGTATCTCTGCTGAGTGGAATACGGAATAACTCCAACAGAATTCTAACTATAATTGCTGAAAAATATGACTGTCCTACCTATATTTAAGTACTGGACGGGGCAGAGCATTGGTTAGTTTTAACTATTAATTGTAAGTTTTTAGTGACAGTGCACGTTTCGTCCAGTCTTTTTTTTATCCATAATAATATTATAAAAATATTATAAATGCGAAAGTGTGTCTGTCTGTCTATCTGTTACCTCTTCACGCTTAAACCGCTGAACCGATTTGGATGAACTTTGCTATGAAGATAGTTTGAGTCCAGGGGAAGGACATAGGCTACTTTTTATCCCGGAAAAATACCCTTATCCGCGATAAACGAATTTACGGCGGACGAAGTCGCGGGCAGAAGCTAGTTATTTATAAACTGACCCGCGCTTGACCCTAGTACAGTCACCAGCATTAATATCTGCCACAACAAAGTGCACATAAATATCTGACACGACTATATTCCTAGGGCCGTTAGAACGTGTCAGATATTTTCGCCCGCTTTATTATGGCAGATGTTCATGCTGGTGACTGTACGAGTACCATGTGATGGTAAGTAATACGACATTGTTTGAAAAATAAGTAACTATAAATTGCTCGTTATAGTTGAATCATCGAGAGCGTGGAATTGCATATGTAGTAGTATTGTTTGTTTACAGGCATTCTATATTTGAATTTTCTATTTTCTTGTACTATCAGCATACAAAGAGGTTGTTATATATATATATATATATCTAAGAACTAAAAACAAAAATAATGTCAGTGTGAAATTATCAATATTATTTACGTTGTGCGTATATTTTTACATCTGATTTGATTGTATTCTCAATTAATTATTGTGTCCGCCTGTACGACTACGAATAATTTCTATATTTTAAAAAAATATGGCTGTAAGTAATTTTGGTCCTATTGAGAGTCAAAGTAAGCAAATAATTTTCAACTGTTATAGAAAATGAACTGACGAAAAATTTAAACTTGCCTTACACCGCTGCCCAGTTAGTTGAAAAAGCTACAGGTGTTTGTCTCTCTACTGTTTATAACCAGTGATCGTTATCGACGTGCTGAATTGGTGGCAAAGTATGGTTGACAAAAAAATCAATACTCAAGTATTTTAAATATTATTATATTTCACAAATTATAACATTTACATACATATTTACTATCACTTCTGCTCAATAAAGTACTAAAATTTGTTCAAGAGATTTTGCCGTCAGCCGTTCATGACGATTGGAAAAAATCTATTTTAAATAACTAAATGACCTTTCGACGTTGACAGAAGTCACGGGAAGGTAATTTAAGCTGTTAAAATATTGCACGCAACTTTTATTGACGCCCGATGTCATTTTGACGTATATTGTTTTAAAAATATTTAGGAGGGAAAAGGTTTTGTACAGTGTAGATTTATTATCTAGAGATGAAATCCTATGTAGGCAGGTATTTGTTTTATAGTGATTGTGTAAAACTAGAAAATAAATAAGTGAATATTCGCTTTTTCTGTCAACCATACACTTTGCCACGAAAATTTCTCGTTAATAACGATCACTGTTTATAACATTGTGACTGAGAGCAACAGCGAGAAATTCGCAACAACAAAGAAATTCACCTCCCCGAAGAATAAAAAGTTGCGTCCTTGTCCGTCATCAGCAGTAGACGATTTTGATCAGGAAGTCATCCGGAGAACTATATACAATTTTCATCTGTCCCATAAGCAATTTCCAACCTTAAAGGGACTCCACTCTGTGTTAAAATCCGATAAAGATTACAAATTTGGCATTTCCACCTTACGAAAACAAATACAAAAATTAGGATTTAAATGGAAAAAGACCGAGGACAACCGAAAAATATTAATGGAAAAACACAACATACGACTGCTAAGAATAAATTACCTTATCAAAATTGCGGAATATCGATCTCAAGATAGACCACTAGTTTATACTGATGAAACCTACATCCACACTTCACATGTGTCCGGAGAAGCTTGGACCGATGGAACAGAATATGGTATAAAAAAACAAATCAGTACAGGCCAGCGGTTAATAATAGTGCACGCAGGAGGAAAAGATGGTTTTATTCCCAACGCTTTGTTAATGTTTAAGGCAAACCAAAAAACGGGAGATTACCATGACCAGATGAACTTTGTCAACTACGAAAAATGGTTAAAAGAAAAATTAATACCGAACCTCAAACCGAATAGCGTACTTATCGTGGATAATGCGTCCTATCACAACAAACTTTTGAATCGTGCTCCAACGTCAAATTCTAATAAACAAGAAATGATGGATTGGTTGACAGAACACAACATTTCGTATAACCGGTTGATGTACAAAACCAGTTTGTATGAATTAATTAAACAAAATAAAGAGCGGTTTCGCGAGTACCACATAGATGCAATTTTAAAAGAACATGGCCACTCCGTATTACGTTTGCCACCGTATCACCCGACATTCAATCCGATCGAAAATATTTGGTCCATGGTAAAAGAATATGTAGCAAAAAGAAACGTTTCATTAAACATGCAAGGCATTATGAGTTTAGCAACTGAACGAATGAATACCATCACTGCTGAGGACTGGGAAAATATTTGTCACCACGTCGAAAGTGAAGAAAATAAATATCGATGTCAGGAAGGAGAAATGGATCAAATAACAGACAATTTTATTATCAATACTTGTGACAGCTCAGATGAAGAACATGATAGCGAATAAAAGAAAAAAACAGAGGACTAATACTTATTCCACTTCTTGGGTATGTCATTTTATTAAGTTAAGAGAAAATTATTCTCCTTTTGTTGCAAACGGTACAACCACTACAAATGCAATTCCATCTTCTCGATAATTCAACTATACCATAAAATTAATAGCTATAAAAAAATGATTTTGGGTTACTTGATAATAATGAAATAATGATCTTTATTCTGTAAGTAGGCCGCAAGGGCAATTTTACAAGTCTGACTCTACGGCGTTTCCCAAGAGGAGACCACTGAAGAGAAGAAAGCCGAAACAAACTCAACAGTCAGTCATTTTTTCGAAATAACTCTTATATCTATTACAATATTTGTACTTAGCCTATCCTAAATATATGTTTTGAGTATAAACTCAATGCATAGTTCTTCAAGAAAACATATTAACACTTATAAAAGTAAAAAAAATATAGAATATAAAAAGCAAAATAATGTTTTTTTATTTAAAACCAATTACATACGTTTGATATGCCACGTTATAAGCACCGTGTCCCGCTAAAAGTAATAAAAGTAATACTTTATCAAAATGGGTGTCGATTTAATATCTCCTGAAAATTCGAAATGTTGTCAATTCCTACTTACTGTTACTGACACCGGTATTGGTAATCCGCATCTTGGGAAATAAAATCTTGAGGGTAAAAAAACCGTGCAGTCTGGTAGCCGCGCGCAAATATACTAAAGGCACTTAAGTAGGTACCGACATTATAGATTATATTATAATACGCGATTAGCTTTATCTGTGATAAGGATACTAAATATGTCTTCATCTATATCTATATCTCTAATTATTAAGCCCAGATGCCTTACAGGGGTCATGAAACCAAGAAAACTCTTAATAGCGCTATCTATGAATGAGTCAAATAGTATGAACATTGATAACAGCGCCATCTCTCGGCCGAATATCTTTGCGGCCCTATCACGCCAAACCTGCTGAATGAATCTTAACCAATTTTGGTATAAGGATAACTAAACAACCGAGAATGGTTATAGGATACTTTTTACCTGACAACGCTGAGCAAAAGAGAGGACTATGAACAAATGACGTCAAGCTATATACAGCGTGATTTAGTCTAGATTTTACATTTATTTACAGTTACTATAACAAGATTATAAATCGTATTTATCATGAATCATACTATCTAATCAACCTCTTCAGTTTACGTAGCTGTATTGTGACACTTAAGACAGACAGTAAAAAAACATTACGAACTTACAGTCATAAGTAGGTATTTTATACATAGTCATATTTATTTTGCGGATTAAGTATGTTTTTCATTTTAATCTTCCAGAACGGTGGTGTGCTTCTATTTGTCAATTTTTAATTATTGATTTCAGGGAAGATTAAACTAAACACACAATCAAATGTGTAGAATATAATGAAGCTGTCCGGACACCATGTCGCGTAGCTCTAGCCGCCCCACTGCCCGCTGGCGGCCTGTCCGCGACCTGCCGGGCTAACTACCACTCCGCAACTTCACTTGTCGCGCGACATAGCATCCATCACCCATCTTTCTCACAATGATTTGAAAGAAAAGAGACAGACAATCTTGGTCGCGCACCACACTTGCGCTTGAGGTGTTAAAACTCAAGTTTGAGTTTGTTTCTGCTTTCTTCTCAACAGTGGTCTCCGCTAGGGAAATGCCGTAGAGTCAGACTTGTAAAAGTGCCCTTGCAGCCTACTTACTCGCTATACCCCTTCAGGCTCTTTTCAAGGGTGATTACTCAGTTAAGGGTCAATCAAACGTTTTCTGTATCTCGTTGCCAAAGTTACGTCACCTAAGTCACTATTTAAAAATACTATTTCAAACAATATAAAGGCAACATTTTTTTTCTAGCCTATATAGGTCCATTTTTCAAACGCCCATCTCGTCAGTGTGTTAAAAGCCTAGTTACGCGACCAAATAACAATAGGAAAAAGTTGATCCACCCTTGAACGGTTTACTTTACTTTAGCCAAGTAAATGGTAAGACTAACCTTCTTCATCTCAGTTCCCGGGTCAAGACAGCATGACAGGCAGGCTTATTTGCTACGTAGTCTAATAACTTCTGTAACCTCTAATAACCTTTTTTCACTGTTCTTTTACAATCTGAAATCTGAAAAGCAATTTAATTTGCATGTCAAATTGCTACACGGATAAATTTCAATTTCTTCATGGATATGAGAAACTTAGTTGTGGACTGAGCACTCTGTGTAATGTCAAAATATCACACACTAACGCAGCTCGGCCCAGGACTGACACTTTTTTGTTAAAAAGCAACTAAGTTTGTAGTGTGACCATGAAACAACTTAGCTAAGTAAATTGATATATACTTAATGAAAGATGAGACTGGAATCAACCGCGGAAAAGTGTCTGGATGAGCTAGAGTTAAGCAAATTTATTGCTTTTGTTATTAATTATTAAGTTTTTAGTTCATGAGAAATCATTCAAATTTGTTTATCTAGCTTATATAGGCACACTGCAGCTACATTTTTAAATTTCGCGGTTGATTCCAGTCTCATCTTTCATCAGACTCTATCACTTATCATTATGGGGTTCCAGTGGCCTTCTGTGGTCTTCTTCATCAGTTCTACTTCACTAATACGTGATAAGGGATGGGGATAGGGAGGAGGAATGGTATTTTGTCTCACATTTTCTTTAATAACTACACTAAACATAATAAAATATTTTTAAAAAAATCATACATCTTTTTTTATAGTATATAAGGTGCCCGCAACTTCGTACACGAAGGAAAAGAAGTCATAATCCCTCTTTTTTTTCTTCAGCGTAGTCAGGTAAAAAGTATTCTATAACGATCTAGAGATACCCAGCTACCAGGGTACCAAAAATAGTAGAAATCTGTAAAGCCGATTTGATCACTACAACCAGAGTCCGGAAAATTTGTGTTAATTTTTTTTTTCATTCGGTGGGCCGTTTTTTTTTCATATTACCTACCCAACTATCGATATCAATAAAAAAATGTTTCTAACACTAGTTTGATTGCGACAATCTTTTGTTTTGCTATGTATTTTCCGGGCTCTGACTACAACACATACAAACATACAAAGAATCAATAAAAAAAAAAACAACTTCGTAATCTCCAAATAATCTGCAACTATTATTTTTTGAAAATATCTTCAATGTTCAGACATTTTATTTTTACAACATTACCAAAATCTATATACACACCGATTTTCAAAAAAAATTAAAGCTTTTATCCAGCGGAATCAGGTTGTGACACACAGACACATAAGTGATCCTATAAGGGCTCCGATTTTTCATCAGATGTGCCTTAAAAGGCAGGCTATAGGTACAGTCAGATGTGTGGGCAGGGGAGTCATGTTCCTCTGCAGCTGACCTACACAAGAGACATAGGACTAGAGGTGGGTAATCTCGACTCCATGCGGTGATTTGAATCACTAAATCCAAATCCGCTATCGGTAACGAATCTGCTTATCGGCTCTTTGAATCTTTTCAATGCTCGGCTCTTTTTGGCCAATCCAATCTAAATCTGAGAAGTAACTCTATGAATCTTTAGCTTCTTTTAAATAAAAATGAAGTAAACAATTGCCAATGCAAGCTGAAAGCGAGCCAAACGCGCGGAAATTGCGAGACCGATCAACAAGCTGTAAACCGATGAATCGAATCTATGTACTCTCGGCTATTTCATTCGGCTCGCACCCGCGGTACCGATTTGCTAGTCGGAGTTAATAACTCCTTGGATTCAATAAGATTTATAAGAAGTCGATAAGGGATTCGGATCTGTTCTAAATCTTCAAGTCAGGTTTTACCCATCCCTATAAAGGACACTTACTTAGTATATTGGTAAGATCAAAGAGAATATAACCACTGCGTTTTAGGTAAGACGAGCGAGCTAATAAGTAAATAAGATAATTAAAACCTCATATGTGACAGTAGCCAATGAATATGGCCCCCAATTGCGTTTCTTTTGAGTGCTATCCTTCAGTTGCTGCAGAATTTGAGTAACTTTATAATTGAAGTTGGATAGGAAAGCTGCGTTCGTCCTTACACTGAAAGCAAGAAAATGAGTGTCTAAAGGAATTAAGTCCAGCAATTGAACCTACTTTCTTCTAGATTAAGAGAATTATGTAATTATTACGTTTTCATGTTGAAATTTGCAAGAACCTGGCTTTAATATTAACTAAAAACAGGTAATCAACTGACAAAAACTGACAACTGACGGCGTAATCGAATGTCATTGTCACAGTGACAGCAAAGTTAGTGCAATACAAATCGTCAGTAGAAAAAAGAAATGGGACAAGTAATATTTTTAACACATTGAATTTAGCACCGTATAATATGCGTGAATGGGTGTATTACTAAAGACCATCTAGCTGTCGCTTATCCCTTTTCTCTTTTCGGCATCTTCTATATATAAATACTTTAACAAAATTGTTGCCAGTGACATTTTACTTTTAACTGTCTTCAAAAGAAAGATTCCATATATAGGTTATTTTGGAAAAAATATTTAGAGCCAGTAGAGTAACGATATGAAGATCATCATATCGTATCATTTATTTGTATTGATCATACATAGTCTTAATCATAATATTCATGTCAAATATTATCTAAATTTATATATAACTAGCTTCTGCCCGGGACTTAAACTCGTTTATCACGGATAAGGACATTTTTCCGCGATAAAAAGTAGCCTATGTCCTTCCCCGGGACTCAAACTATCCCCATACCAAAATTCATTCAAATTGGTTCAGCGGTTTAAGCGTGAAGAGGTAACAGACAGACAGACAGACAGACACACGTTCGCATTTATAATATTAAGTATGGAGTATGGATTAGTATGGATAATGAGGACTATGCGCGTCGCGACGATTGCAAGAACGAAAGGGATATCCAATGGTTATTATGTTATCTCGAAGAGATCGCTCTTTGGGGATAAGACCACCTGTCTTGTGATTCGGACTCAGCTCACGGACGTGAGTCGTGACGAGGACGAGATTACAGTCTTACTTTTTTATGAGTCCAACTAGATTTCAACGCGAAATTTCGTTTGCAGCCGTCTAGAATTGACACAGTAACCGATTATACCTGAGTATTAGATATTATTAGTGTTTGTTTGATAATACGTATTTATTTTTTTAATATTAGTCCGTATAAAATGACACACTTAATTAAAAATATTGTCTCCAAAGTCACACCTTTGACAAGATTCTGCACTCGACGTGGTCTGCACCACTATCATTGTTCTAATGATTTCGCTGCCCCTGTGAACGCTACCTATGCTCATTATTTAAAACTACCAATACCAAAGAACAAGTTTTTAGCTACATACGTTTGGATAGATGGAACTGGTATCAAGTTGCGTTCTAAAGATCGTGTTTTGGATAAGGAACCTTGTGATTTTAAAATGCTTCCTAAGTGGTCATTTGATGGCAGCTCTACAGGCCAAGCAAAAACTGACGACTCAGACACGATATTAATTCCCGCTGCAATGTATCAAGATCCCGTACGAAAGAGCCCGCATGTTATTGTCCTGTGTGAGGCAGTGTACGCAGACGGGACACCCACAACAACAAATCATAGAGCCGAATGTGCAAAAATTCTAAGTAGCATTTCGGATCAAGATCCCTGGTTCGGAATTGAACAAGAATACACGATGTTCAATCAAGAAAACTGGCCGTTGGGCTGGCCTGGACCACGTGGATATCCTGCACTTAAAAATAAGTACTCATATTGCGGCCTTGGACATCATATCGCTGGGAGGGAAATAGCTGAGTGTCATGCTAGAGCGTGCTTGTATGCTGGCATGGATTTTGGAGGGACTAATGCCGAAGTAATGAAGGGTTCTTGGGAATTCCAGGTAGGGACCACACCAGGCATCAAAGCCGCTGATGATTTATGGATAGGTCGCTATTTACTGGAAAGGATAGCTGAAAATTTTGGAGTTATCATCAGTTACCATCCTAAGCCAATGGGAGAGAGTCAACCAGGTATCGGGTGTCACCATAATTTCAGTGTAAAAAAAATGCGCGATGATGGCGGAATATCAGAAATTGAAAGAGTGTGCAAAGTTTTGTGCGAACAACATAAAAAGGATATGCCGCATTACGGTTTGGGTGACGGTAGCAACAATAGGAAACGGTTATCAGGGAAATTTGAAACCTCGTCGTTTGACACTTGCAAGTGGGGTATAGCCGATCGCACAGCATCTATCAGATTGCAAAGAAGTGTAGCGATAGATAACAAAGGATTTCTCGAAGATCGTCGCCCAGCAGGAGATTGTGATCCTTACCGGGTATGTGCACGTATAGCACTAACTTGCAAGTAGTTTTGTTATCTTAGTTATATAAACGTTTTGCTACCTGTACTGGCCTATAGAGAGGATAAAAAGAAAATAGATTTTTGTAGCTGAATTTAAATTACGAATGACAATCATTTCGGTACAACTTCACCATGAGAACAAGAGAAACGTCCTAGAAAAGTATAAAAATATTTCAAATATATAAAATTTTATAAGTGATAAATATATGCGAAATGAATAATTTAACTAAATTACTACTTATCAATAAATCCTACAATGTCGTGACCACTTGTAGAAGAAATTTGATGAAACACAACATTAATCACATACTGAATAAGAAGATTTTGGATCGATACCTGAGGCTGCCCTTTCCATGCAACAAGGTTTTGGCTACATACTGTTGGATTGACGGATCAGGTATTAATTTGAGATGTAAAGATAGGATATTGCGCTGCGTGCCGCACACCGCAGATGCTGCTCCTGATTGGGCCTTCGATGGCAGTTCCACCGGACAAGCGAGCGCAGAGAGCTCCGATACCAAACTGAAAGCAGCAGCTCTCTGTAGAGATCCATTCAGAATGGAACCTCACATTTTTGTTATGGGCGAAGTCTTTTTGGGCGACGGTAAACCAGCTCCAACAAACCATAGACATTATTGCAACGCTTTATGTGAAACCCACAAAGAACAAGACCCTTGGTTTGGACTAGAGCAAGAATATGCCATGTTGGATGTCGATGGCTGGGCACTGGGATGGCCCAAGGGTGGTGGATTTCCCTTTGTGAAGTACGAGTATTGTTACTGCGGTGTCGGAGCAAAATATGTAGCAGGAAGAGACGTGTGCGAGGCGCACTGTCGAAGTTGCTTGTACGCGGGCCTCGACTTCGAGGGCACTAACGCTGAGGTAATGCATGCCAGTTGGGAGTATCAGATAGGTGTAACGAACGGAATTAAAGCTCCTGATGATTTGTGGTTGGCACGATTTATACTAGCACGTGTGGCTGAAGATTACGGTGTCCAAATCACTTATCATCCAAAACCTATGGGAATGAAACATCCAGGCTGTGGAATGCATCACAATTTCAGTACCAAAAAAATGCGCACTGCACCCGGAGGTTATAAATTCATAGAAAGTTGCATTAAAAAATTAGAGAAGAATCATATGAAGCATATGAAAAAATATGGGCACAGTGAGGCTACAAACAGAATGCGGCTGTCAGGGCAATTTGAAACTGCTCCCTTCGACAAATTCAAATGGGGTATTGCTGATCGAAAGGCTTCTATTAGGCTTCAAAGAAAAATTAAGGAAAAAGATGCAGGTTTTATGGAAGACAGAAGACCAGCTGCAGATTGTGACCCGTACTTGGTTTGTGGCTTACTTTTGGAAACCTGCCTGGGCCCTGCTAGCGGTGGCGGCGGACACCATCACCACCACCACCACCACCATAGCAAGAAGTAGAAAGGCAGTATATAATGACCAACTCCAGGAATTCCACTGACCCTATTTATTATATTGTTTTGGTGCTATTTGATTTCAGACGTAACTACGTAAGACGTAACAAGTTTTATTGAAATAAAATAAAACATTTTTAACTAATTAGTGATGTAATAATTTTATCAATCCCGCATAAAACTCGTGTATTAAGATTACAGTTATTAGACCACCTTATGATAATATACGAATTATATAGACGGTAAACCATCTATATCCCTACGGTCTTAATGGCTCTTAGGATGTAATGGACTATTTAATGCTCACTGTACAGACAGTATGTTTGGCCCATTGGCACAACTATTTGAAGCGTGGGTACGTACAGGAGTTCCTACTTGTCCTTTACTTTATGCAGTGCACAAATGGTAAGGAGAGTTTTTCTCTACTGTTAATCGCGTTTACAGACTCGCATGAGAAGCGAGATAATAGATAGACGATCTATTGACTAGAATCTAGCTCGTAAGGATGTCCGCCGCGGTGAACAGGAGCCTGTAGCTGGGCGTTCCATTGATCTCTATTATTCCACTGGCCAGATGGGTTACACCGAAACTAAAAAATCTTAAGTTCGTAACATGCTGTCCCTCTCGCTCTCATGTTATGCTGTATTTGAGTGAGTGGGATGGCGCCAAACGAACTTCGTTTTTCGAATTGCCCCTAGGCTGTATACTATTGAATTATTTTTTATGTAAACTAAGTATTCCAAGGAGGTAATATCGATAATTTCGTTACAAATATTCAACTATGTAATTTTTTATTATATGTTAAATATTAAGTATATTAATTTTATTTTATGTTACTTAACTTATATAAATCAAAAATTAAGATTTTAAAATATATATATTTTTTTAATGCGGTCTTTTTCGATACTCGCCTATTTAATTTACTTTAAAGTAGCCTTTTATTTATTCCATGCAAACGAAAATTGCGAAAGTCAGCTTCTGCAAATTTTATTACTATTACTAGTACCTAATACAAGATAAGATGCATACTACAACTACACAAAGGACTAGGTAACCCACCTACCCAAGGTCGCTCGTTGGCGGAAATGATCCCAAGATGCTGGCGGCGTTTCCCCGCTGCACAGCAATGCTGAGCCATGTCCGAGAAACGCAATATATAAATAAAATATAGTCACGTTTTAACTTCGATTACTAGTGTAATTTCACGATAAGACAAGCAATATTATCAGATTCATCAGCTAAATGTCGCATTTTATAGTATACTAGGTGCCCGCGAGCAATTTGAATGATTTTACCCACGCATTTCTGAGGTCATTGGAGAACAAAAAAATTAAATGACCCAAGTCAATTTCGACAAAAAAAATCGACAGATTTTTGTACGTGAAACTTTTGCTTTAGTATAATGGTGATGATTATTTTTCCAAGAAATTATTTTATTGAGTGGTAGCTGTCACTTCGCAATTTAGAAATCACAATAAATAGTTTACACGAAAATTGATAAAATCTTCAAAATTAAGCCACATTTTAGTGGGATTCATATAACATTATTTTCTCCTAATGTGATTTAAGGATTGTATGGTTAAAAGTTATGGTGTTGCTCGCGAGCACCTTGTATGTATGTAAGTGCCTTGCCTACACCGCCAAATTAGCGATAGTCTAATACGTTCTGTACTACTACTAAAAATAACTTGACAGCAGCCAGTCTAGTGGTAGAAAGGTTAGTGGGGCGTTCGCTCCAGGTGCCGTTTCCTGTATATTTATATAGCAGCACTGCATCTGGCGGACTGCCCACCGCATGTGAATGTACAAGAAATGTACCCGGAGCAGACACCTGCATCGGGCTCCTGCTCAGCGGACGGCCTAATTCACAACACTAAGCTAATCTAGCTAAGCTAATGCGGTTCCACCTATTAGGGTATTAGAAATATAAAAGAATTAAAGAATGTATAAGCCCCACAAGTTTGTTACCTTATGCTACTGCCCCACCTGCGTTAACATTAATGTTAATGTAAATGTGGAAAACTACACGTTAATTAATGGAAAATAAAACCTGTGGCCACATTAGTGCAACTGCGCCGTTACCGCCAAGGTTACCGCCATAAAAACCCTTTGATGTGTCGAAAAAACCGCCAACCGCTTTCGCTTAACGTCACTAAAATGCCACATCCCTTTTAAGGTACCAAACTGTTGGCCCCATCGTCTGTATAAATGTATAATGTCATGTTTAACGCCTTTATTTAACGCGTTACGACGCAGGTGGAGAAGTAGCATTAGTGTTACTAATTTACTTTACTGGCAAGGATGTGTTTATGACAACACATGTTGAAAGTCATTGAATGTCACCGATGTAAACAAAGAGAAACAAGATTAAAGTAGGTTTCTTAACTAGCTGGAGTAAACGGACGTTTAAGGACACACGTCGACCTTGATTACCAGTGATTACTTCATTATGGCAGAAGTACAGTATTTCTTATGAATAAAGGTTACCATAATATCACTGGTTACACGTATTTTTCATGTGTACTTCTGTAAAATTCTTTCTAAACAACGAAATATTCACGTTGATACCTGTCAGTTTACTAGAGCTAATTAAAAATCCTACTTTAAATGTTTTGCGATTGTAATTATAAGAATAAAAATCATAATAAGTATAAAAAATATTTAATTGAAAAATGGCAACATCAAGAATATTATTACATAAAAAGAGGTAAAAATCCAATAGTTCTGTGTCAAAACGACACAGAACTATTGGATTTGGCAAAATGACAAGAAACGTGATTATATTATTCGCTGAAGACGAAATGTTAGCTATGTAATTAAATATTAAGAAAAGTGTTAAATGCAAGAAAATATTAAAATTAACCAATTTATTTATTATTTTTAAACACGATAAACCACATGTGTAACGTTTTTATTTGTGTCTTAAATAAGTCAAATGTAAGTTGGAAGATAGATGTATATCTACTTCCTTTTCTTTCACATGGCCATAGACAGCCTCAAGGTTTCCGTAGTTTTTTAATCCGCCATATTCATTTATTCTCTATTCTTTCTCTTTCGTCATATGGCGTGCTAGTGCGTTTGTCCGCCATATTAAATGAAATCAATAAAATAAGACAAAATGTCGCCTTACTAGAGTGTGTAAAAATATCCAAAAACATCCAGTTACTGTGTGATTAAATCATCAAGAGGATCACAATGGAGAATTCCTACGGTGTGGGGGTCGTTAACAGATACGCTCTTTTCTTGGACGACGAGTCCGATCCTCTTGATGCGTTAAAAGCGCGAGAGCAGGCAAAGGAGCTCAAAAAGAAGACCAAAGAAGCCGAAAAAGAAAATAAGGGCAAACCCGAAATTAAGCCTAAGGCAGGCAGCGTCGCTGTAAGGAAAGGGATCAAGGAAACCCAGAATGTGAAGTCCCAAGACAATAAGAGCGCTGAACAACAAAAAATTAAGGGACCGCCTCGTGCGAATGACCGCAATGCGGAACGCCCGCCACCGCGCCGTCGCGAGGACCGGCCTCAGAATGGAGCCGTCGACAATAAGGATGGTGCGCCGAGGCCGCCGCGCCGGGAGTTCGGAGACCGTGAGCGCAGGCCTAACTTCGAGAGGCGCAACTTCAACGACAACGGTGAGGGTGCTGAACGCCGCGGACCCAGGCCTCCACGTGAGCCCCGCGATCGGGATGGTCCGCGCGGGCCGCGACCGCCCTACGACAACCGGGGCAAGCGTGAGTTCGACAGGAGGTCCGGCTCCGACAAGACCGGCGTGAAGCCCGTCGACAAGCGCGAGGGTGGCGGGCCTCACAACTGGGGTACCATCAAGGATGACATGGACGAGCTCAACAAAACCGGGTCCGAAGGTGAGGTCGCAGAGGAGAAGCCCGCGCCGGAGCCCGGTGCCGCCGCCGGAGCTGGGGCCGGTGGCGACGCGCAGCCCGGCGCGGAGCCCGAGCGCGCGGCACCCGAGGAGGAGGTGCGCGAGCTCACGCTCGACGAGTACAAGGCGCTGCGCAACGCGACCCGTGCGCCCCCGCAGTACAACCTACGCAAGGCCGGCGAGGGCGAGGACCTGTCGCAGTGGAAGAACCTCGTGATGCTCGAGAAGAAGAAGGAGGGCGGCGACGACGAGGAGAGCGACGACGAGTACGACATCGCGGACTACCCGCAGCGCGTGGGCCGCCAGAAGCGTGTGCTGGGCATCGAGTTCACGTTCAACGACCAAGCGCGGCGCGGTGCGGCGGGCGGGCGCGGCCGCGGACGAGGCCGCGGGCGCGGCGGCGGCGGCCGCGGAGCGCCGGGCGGAGCGGGGCCCGCGCCGCCCCCGCGCGAGGAGCTCGTGCCTGAGGAGCGCCCGGCGCCGCGCTCGCACCCGGTGCCCCCCAAGGTTGACGACAGCAAGGATTTCCCCTCTCTCGGCTAGACTCAGTGAGCCTTCCCTCTTCCCCCTTTTGAAAGAGTACGATAAAATACAAATTAAATACTGTATGTACCGTTATTTTTGAAGTAAATATACAATATATTTACACGAGTGTGTATTATATTACATAGAGTTTAGTCCGTTTTGACGTTGATCGTCTCGAATCTGAGTCTACTTAGGCGGGTTTGTTTGGAATTTTCACTGTATCGGGTTTGACTAATGCTCATGTTGTGCGACAAATTTTGAGGGGGAGGATGACATTTCAAATGTGCAGTAATGCATACCGGTCTATTGTAAACAGAAGCTTTTATCATATTGTAATCACACCCGCTTGAGTTAACTTTAATGAGTTATGAATTAAGGTTTTAACTTGACTGTGACACATTGAATTAACTCCGTCACAATTTAGTGTAGAATGTGAAGAAAATAACCCTTGTTGCATTTTATATCATGAGTTTGTGTTGACAAATGCAGACTGGGAACTGTAAATAGTTATATATGTTTAAAAGATAAGGTCTTAAAAATAACAAGGTTGATTTTTGTTGTTACACAAACTTCTTGAAAAATAAACATTTTGTATGTGTGAATATTCTTCATTCTTTACTAATGTCAACTTTATAATCTACTAACTTTTACAGAACTCCAATTAACTATACCTGAACTTCCTCCCCCAAACAAAGCAATAACTATGCATACTTTTTGTATGTGTTGTGGTTAAATAATGTGTTAGATTGTAATCAATCATAATTTTTGTTAAATTTTTATGTATTATGTAGTACTTGTGGATCATATTTTATATGGTATGCGACAAGAGCCTTGCCATTATTTTTTCACATGATATGATACATATTGTTCAATACATTGTGGTCAGTGGTTGGTTGATAAGAGGCCACACTGTGGTTGACCACATGTTGGTAGGATAGGAGTAGGGCATATGACAAAATGAAACTAGTTTATGTAAGTAATATTGTATATTGACACATTTTGTCACTTTCACACGAAAACAAATTACTTAAAATTTACACAATAAAACAATACACAAAGGTAGTTAAATATTCAACATAATAGAGCTATCACTTAAAAATAAACATGAACTCGCATCAGTGTTATGAGTACATAAGCAATAAATAGGGTATTTACATTTGTTCACATCTTTAGTGGTGTTGTTCTGAGAACGAAATTACTTTTATATGAAGCTGTATAATTTTGAGCATGGTTCAATAAGTTGATACATAAGTGTTACTTACAAAGAGCTCGTTTCATTTTTAAAATAAAAAGTTAACGAAATTATCCTCTCGCTTTTCTTGCCCAGGTTAAGTTCTCTATATATTATAAACATAATGTTGGCGAAAGAATGCTTACTGGGGGCCTTTAGCTAGCAAGAGGGCCCTGCGCTTCCACCGCTCGCGGGTTAAGCATAACGTGGGTATTGAATAGCTGACTAGCGCTGTGTAATGGAATATTTATGACATATTTTTAAATAAACTGATATTACAGATTTATATTTTTTCAGTATTTGTAACACTATTTTATTTCTACCGTTATTCCTATTGGGTAATCTAGGCGACTAACGCCATAGCTAGCGATCCGGCCTTCCGTCGGAGCGCCGTCCGGGTCGGGAAGATTATAGCGGCGTAATACATTTATAAATTAGTGACGTAAAAGCGTAATACCTAAACACGGGACCGAACCCGTTTCACAGCCACAATACACTTTACTTACGATACAAGCGTTAATAAAGTACAAACCTCAACAATAGGATATAATAGGGTACGTCTAGGCACTACTCCGCCGACTGTCCCTCGACAGTCTCCATTGACTATTATTTACATCGTCCGTAGTTGAGAAATTTCAACGGAATTTATACATTTTGGGCTTAATGCAAGTCGAGTAAACTATCAGTTTCGCCGAATCGTACGTTTATTCGGCAATGAAAACTTGTATGACAGAATTAACCATCTCATTGGAAACGCTGTTAGAAACGGCCATATTTGTTTCCTAGCGAACCAAAATAAAATCAAATCGAGCACGAGTACTATTAACAAATTTCCGGGTCATCTTCGGCCGTCGCCTCACTCGATGCCGAAGGTGTTGGTCTCCTCGACGGCGAGCAGCAGCTTCTCGTGCAGCAGCTGCGGCGTGGGGTAGGGGGGCAGGTCGAGGCGGTTGAAGCAGGTGTGCGCGCGCGGCAGAGACTCCACGCGGCCCCAGCGCTCGATGCAGAAGCGGCGCGGGCCCGTGGAGCCGCGCAGCGCCGAGAAGCCCTCGTACGGGATGGACGACGTGCCTGTCACGAACTGCACGAGCCGCAGCCGCTGCTCGTTCGTGAACCTGCCACGCGGAATACATTGTTATTAATTATATTTATATCTACTTTATTATAAACTTGTAAAAAAATATGTTAGGTCCAGATAATATACTATTATAAAGTTGTAAAAATAAAATGTCTGTACATAGAAGATATTTTCAAAAAAATAAGGTTGTTATGGACTATTTGGAGGTCACTAAAATGAAAAATATATTTTTTGGATTTTATGTATGTTAGTATGTGCGTCGTGGCTTCATCACGCAAAACCGGCTAAACGGATTTCAACAATTTTTGGTACACGGGTAGCTGGGTATCTCCAGATGGTTATAGGATACTATTTACTCGACTAGGCTGAAGAAAAAATTAAAGTATATGACTTTTTCTCCTCCGCGAACGAAGTTGCGGGCGCCTTCTAGTAAACTTATATAAATTCAATATTACATTGAAAATATTGAAACTGGCAATAAATTATCGTTTCTTTTAATGGTTACATATGTGTATTTGTTTTTGCTGATTCATCACCTCAAAACGGCTAGATGGATCTCAACCACTTCTGGCACACGGGTGGGGTCATCCACAGATGGTTATAGGATACTTTTTACCCGTTGTATTTCTTTTTCTCCGCGAATAAAATTAGGACCTTCTAGTAACTACTCTTATTTCTTTGTTCTTATAGGCTTTAAGATACACGACGATATGTTGGCATACACAAGCAATGAACTCGAAACCTGCTGGTACGATGGTCTGTCTCGATTCTTTCTGGCGGTTTCGGTATTGTGCTTTACGAGAAGCACTGGGCGGGACTCTAGTGCGTACGTACTGTAGATTTTTTTACTCAATTATGTAATAGATGACCGCGATTTTAACTTGATTTTTGCCGCACTAAACCGGAAAATAATATTTGTTTTGTTTTTTATCCGGGAAGAAATTTTAAACCAGGATCCATTCAGATATTACGCCATCTAGTTTTCATTACATGACATATATAGTTTACTTTGCCTATACTAAAATATGATTCTCATTCAAATCCCGATTGACATAATAACTCAATCATTTAAATTGCAAATAAGTAACCTTTAGTGGTTTTCCTACTTGTTTATCGGGTTTGAACATATGGGTCTCACGGTTACTAGGTACCTACATTCATATCGGAATCGCGACCGCGATAAGAGAAGTATCTTTATAAATAACTAAAAGGCGCCCACAACTTCGTTCGCGGAGGAGAAAAAGTCTATAAACCCTCTTTTTCGACAGCGTATTCGAGTAAAAAATATCCTATTACCATCTGTGGATACCCAGCTATCCGTGTACCAAAAATAGTTGAAATCTGTCAAGCAGATCTGGCGTGATGAAGCCACAACAACACATACAATACAAACATACAGAGAATAAATCCTTGTACCAAAAATAGTTGAAATCTGTTTTGCAGTTTTGACGTCATGAAGCCACAACAACACATACAAAAAATAAGGAGGGAGACAAACAGGAAAATTACCTTCACAAGTAAGGGCAAGTGCCAAGTGAGGCCCCCACAAACGAAATAAAAAGAATGTTTAATGTATTTGGAAAACTATTATCCGCCACCATCCAGACCCCTAAATCTGGCCCTGCAGAGAGCACGCACTAGGACGCCGGGTATACCGGCCTCTTTCTAGAGGGAGCTTCCTCTGGAGGGAGTATCCTCAGAGGAATGGCGGATTGTCGGAAGGTAGTCGGCTGTCTTCTTAATTAGGGGGTCCCTATGGAGGGGGGCATTGTTAAAGTAGCATCTAGAACATGGAGTATAGAAAAAGTAAGGAGAACAATCTCATATCGGAAAACAGATGAAAGTGTCCCGCGGAAAGCAGTAAATAATAGTTCTAAATCCGTTCAGAATGGCGCTAGAGTGGATTTTCTTAAACATGCAATGAAATATTGCCGTTGTGTTCCTTTGTATCTATTAGGCCCGAAGTCTCATGTTTCGGGTGCGCCGCGACAACAGTGGCATAATGAAATTATTTCTTTTTATTTGTAACATTGTAACAACCTTCTTTTGTTTCGACTACGTATGTAAGTATATTAAAAAAATCCATTATAACTTGCCACCGCCTGTAAGAAATAGCAAGTCCCTGGAGGTATTTAAAAACCGTTGTAAGTCATGTCTGTTGGATCTTCAAAAACAATTGCATGGCACATGATAGTCATCCAAAATGTATTTAGTTATTTAGTCACGGGGGTGGCAGAATAACAGCGTCGGTGACCAATTGTCCTTGTGGGCTCTTGGCATTGACATAAGCTGAGCCACCTTCCCTTTCATTGCTTTGCATACTTCTGTACCTCATCATATATAAGTCAAAACCCAATTATGTACTTATGCAAAAAGTGAATAAATGTCTTTTATTATTATTATTCACTTATTTATTTTAAATCTTATTATTATTAGTGGCAAAATGTTCACTATGTAATTCGATTTCATTGTTTTTGTTGATTTCATAATTTTTATTTCATTGCGTGCCGGCGTGAAAAAGGATTGCCAGCCCCGTATCCTATATTACTTGGCTGACAATCCCTATTTTCCCAGCCTCTGCAGTAATTTACCATTACGCACTTGATGTCGCGAGGCCTCCAATTTAACACCTTTCGACGGACATTTCAGATGTATAGTGATTGTTCTCCTCAGTTTTCCTATAGTGGGGGGCTTCGTCAAAGAAACCGGCAGAGGCGCACCTGTCGATGGCCTGCCAGAACCACACGACGACGGGGTGCGCGTCGTGGTACCCCCCGCGGTACTCGGTGTGCGCGCGCCAGTCCGCCACGTCCAGCTCGGGCGCGCCCGCGATCACCAGCTCCAGCTCGCGCGCGTCGAACGCGCCCACCAGCCGCGGGTCCACCACCTGCAATCCACACGGACACGTTTATACACTTGTAAATATTCCTGTCGATTTAGACCCCTATTTTAACCCCCGACAAAAAAGAGGGGTGTTATAAGTTTAACGTGTCTGCGACTCTGCGTATCTGAGTATCTGTCTGTGGCATCGTAGCGCCCATACGGATGGACCGATTTGAGTGCGGTTTTTATTGTGTCATAGATAATTTATCGCGAGTGTTCTTAGTTTTGTTCGATGAAAATCGGAGCACTCGTGTCCAAGATATTCAGCTTTTAGTGAAACAAGGGCGTTTTTAATTTTTTTTCTTTATATATTTACGCGGCTCCAGCACGCGCCCGCCCGCCGCCGCCCCGACGCCGCGTCACCATACACACCTCGTGGAAGCCGCGCACGAGCCACTCGGTCTGCTCGGCGACGCCGCGCTCGACGCGCCAGCGCACGACGCGCTCCAGGTACTCCTTCTTGTTGCGCTCCGTGACGGCCAGCTCGCGCCCGCCCGGCTTCAGCTCGCGCTCCAGCACGCGCCCGTCCGCCGCCGCCCCGACGCCGCGTCACCATACACACCTCGTGGAAGCCGCGCACGAGCCACTCGGTCTGCTCGGCGACGCCGCGCTCGACGCGCCAGCGCACGACGCGCTCCAGGTACTCCTTCTTGTTGCGCTCCGTGACGGCCAGCTCGCGCCCGCCCGGCTTCAGCTCGCGCTCCAGCACGCGCCCGTCCGCCAGCCGCTCCGACACCGCGAACGTCAGCTCCAGCGACGACACGCAGCGGGCCGCCTGGAAACATAACCCCCCGCTACATTCCTTGCTCGATAACACCCGAACGGAACCTCTTATAAGACGGCTCGGGGGCTATTCATAAATTACGTCATTTTTAATTGGGTGGGAGGGTCTGGACGTCGGATGATGGTAGCATGATGAGGGAGGGGGGGAGGGATTATTCCCAAGATGACATCGTGTTTCGCATCCTTAAAAAGTGCTTCGATGAGTAAAAAAAGGAATGAAATTCGTGTTTCTATAAACTGTTGCTAAAAACGCACTTTTTGGAAATTACATCATTTTCGTCGCGGGGAGCCGGTGGATGCTGTCTGCGCAAGATCGCACCCTGTGGCGAGTTATAGGAGAGACCTTTGTTCAGCAGTGGACATCCGTAGCTGACAGATAGACAATTGATATTGTAATAGGCATGAATTATTTAGAAAAAACAAACTGACTCTAGTGTATTTCAGCATTCTTTTCAACAGTAGTCTCCTCTTGGGAAATGCCGATAGATTCAAACTTGTAAAAGTGCCCTTGCGGCTTACATACAGAATAAAGATCATTATATAATTGCTATTTCATATTCCAACTACCTAGCATAGCTAAGTGGAATTTTATCTCTGAATACAAATCGTCTAAATTACTAGAGCCGTTTTCGAGAATCTAATTTAAAAAATACTCAAAACACATCAGCGGGGTTCGACAAGTCGGTCAAGGGCGTATTTACCCTAGGACCAAGGGGGCCATGGCCCGGGGCGGCGTAGCAACCTCGATGTGCGACTCCAACTCACATTTGTCCGATTTTTTTTCCTTAACTTCTGGGGCGGCGAGACTTATTGGCCCAGACCGCCAAATTTCAAAATACGCCCCTGAAGCCGGTACTTACATAAAATCATTGCACTACATAAATTAAAGCATTTTCCTAATTAAAACTGGGTATAAATTTACTAGAGTTCGGTATTCAGGCAGCAATATACAATTTGTGCCGGCTATCCGTGTGTGAAGTTGCGCGACATGTGTACCGTAGCTCTGTATACACATAGTAACTGAGAAGTTGTACTATTTGCAGAACGCAAAAAATGATTCCGGTTGTACCGGTCAACCTACATATTAATATGAGAGCTTCACGTTCAGTAACATGATATGCGTGAAATAGGTAAACATACTAAAAGTAGGGTAAATAAATGGCAAAATGCCAGTAGGTTGGCTATAACAAACAGTTCTAATCGGGACTCACTACATTCGACATGCGCAGTATTCACTTAAATTAGCAAAAGGTCTCAAGATAATAAAGATCTAAAATGGTATTAAATGGTTCCTCTAAATATTTTTGAAGGTCAATGTCATGAGTGAAGTCATGATCGACAAATTAACATAGTATTACACAATGTATTTTATTATGTTAACGTCAATTTGTACATAAACCTAGACAAATAAAAATTAATGCCTTGGTAAGTGCATTCTTATCGCTGGCGGAGTCGCAGTAGGTTAATCACCTCCGATAAAATCGATTAAAAAATAAAAACTGCATAGTACGCGTACGTTAAAATGAATCAGCACTATTCAAGTTTATAGTAAATTCTGTGGAATTGTACGGACCGATAAAAATGTGAGATTGCGACCGGCGTGATAACAAGCACAAATTATCACCACGTGCTTTTCGCACATGGTCGCTGGGTGCCGCCATCTATCGGCAAAGACGCGTACTAAAAGTTTTCAAATATCTTCTTAGATGGCGCTAGTAGTAGTAAACGCTACGATGTTGAAAGAGGGCAATCTATTACCAGCTCACTAGATGTCACTTGATTAGCAAAGACGTAGTCGTCCCACACACAAATTCTATAAATCTGACTATTTTAAACTTCCGCGTACAAAAAATATTATGCACGCCTCACCATATTGACACACGTATATTAGGTTTTGAAACAGTTGTTAACTGACAGAATATCATTATCATCATCCTAAATACGTTCACTGCTGGACATAGGCCCTCCCTAAAGAACGCCACCAGGACCAGTTGGTCGCCGGACTCCAGCTACCTTCACGAGGTCATCAGTCCACCCTGTGGGGCCTACCCACGCTGCGTCTTCCGATATGTGGAGCACTCAATAGGAAATATGCCTGAATTTTAATTTTTGTTTCATTAGAAGCTCATTACTGTAACAAACAGTAGAGAAGAATAATTTTTCGAATAACTATAAAAATAACCAAGATATAAGCCATGAAATATTTCATTCTATCTCTTCTAGCAAAACAGAATTTAATATGGATTTTATATGGCCGGAGTGCACTATGACGTAACAGTTCATGGCGGGCCACTCTGTCAAATCGCTGTCTAATTAGTAGTTTAAAATGTCTATATCATGCTATTTCTTGACCGATTTTAATTTCACTTTTTCAAATCGTTTTTATGGTATTTCGATGTTTTGTTAAGAAAAGCGATAAAAAAATTCATGCATGTATCCTAATATTGGATATTAGATTGGACTATGCGTGATTGGTGGTGGGCTCAGCCTTCCTTATTTTTTCCCTCCACTTGGCCCTATCTTTAACGTCGTGTTGGGAAACCTTGCATTGTTCCATATCTCTCAGCAGCACATTTGCGCAGGATATGGTCTTAGGTCTCCCTCTAGATTTCTTTCTTATCTTTTACTTATCGCCTGAATAAAGTATATGGCTAACAGACTGCTCACGAACTATCGTTAGAGCATAATTTGGGTCGTGGTCAAGGACCATTAAAAAACAAGAGGACTGACCATCTCCATACAAAAAGCCGTTCACCGATATGTATAACGCCATCTATGTATAAGAATTATTTTTATAATCTATTCAATTTTGCAAGCGGGACACAGTATTTAAATGTTACAATGTATTTATTATTAGCTATTTGCTAACTAATTGTTACTATACTATGTTTCTTAATTCAATTATGACATCGTTAAATGTTTAGTTTAAAAGCGCCATTTAGTTTTTGCCAGAAGAATATCTCCTTGCGATCGGAACACGATCCAAAGTATGGCAACTGTCAGTCCTCTCGTTTTAATGCTCCTTGGTCGTGGTAGAATTTTGTAAGATTGTTCACTGATAAATCTGTAGCAGGTACTAAACCTTTTGATCGCCACCGACGGCTGTGGCCGACAACTAAAAGTCGTGCCGCTGACGCCACGTCGGCTACAGCCGTCCAAATTTCAATGATCAAAAACTTTGGATTACAAGTATTTTTCCATCCCTGTTGATTTTGGATCTCTTCTTATTTTTTTGCTCTGGCGTCAGTGGCACGGTAAATTGCTCCGCCGCTTAGCGTTCAAAAGGCTAATGTAACACTGTTCCCCGGAGTATCTGTACCTGGAGCCATCGCAGCGACGCCGCGAACTGTGCGTCCAGCGCGTCGACGTCTTCTAGCGCAGGCGAGAGCCGCAGCAGCGCGCGGTACAGCGCACGCGTGAACCACGCCTCCAGGAGGTAGCCGTGTACTAGTGCCAGCCCTAGGACACGTCCGGAGAAACGGAACCTGGTGAAAAATTACAAAGTCAAAAATCATTTATTCCATTGACATGCAATATGTGCTAGAATATGTCTTAAGGCTAGGTTTTTATTACGGTGCTCCTTAGATACGGGTCGTTTCACAAAAGCTGGCGCGGATTTAATATGAAATAAGTACTCGTTGCATACAAAATCCGTGCCAGCTCTTGTGAAACGACCTGTACTTAATATTTAATCTAGCCAGTGGCGTGCGGTCTATAAAAGCATAAAGGCACTGCCTATGCTGAAATACCATGACTCCAGATAGGAACAGAGAAACTGCGTACCCTGAAGCCCTGAACGGCCATGGCTCCATATAGGCACCGAAAAACTGTCTACCTGGGTCAAAACCCCTGTAATTATGCAATTTCTTACATCCAATTATCAATTTTTTGGCATAAATTAAATATGATAATAGTCCCTAATATTATACAACACATTATCAGTTAATTTTCTGTCAATAAATAATTTAAACATGATATTATTCAAGTAGGTAACAATGCCTGGTAAGTAAGTATACATTTTAAGGCATAGATGGATAAAACTTGTTTTGGATTTAGGATAAACGAACTTTCGGAAGACAGAGCTAATTTCTGTTACAAGTGGGATAACATACTATAGGTATTAAAATATTTAATCCGTCATGCACATTAATAAAATATATTAGAGACGTGCTTTTTCTTTTATTACGTGAAAAAAAATAACGGCGATGCCACGCCTTGGTATAGTTTAAACAGAGTTATGACGTCACGAGCTCTCACTCCAAAACTTTATATGTTATTTATCTAAGTATTTTTTTAAATAATTTGAAAAACCAAAAATACGTGTCGATTTTAATTGCCGCAATCTCCAATACCTTAAAATAGGCGAACCGTTAGAAATCAAGGGGCACAAATTAACTATCGGCTGGAGTTAAATAAGAGTATAAGATTCTAAGAATAAGACAAATCATAATCACAAAACGTGATCAAGCGACACTATACGGGGCCTTACAAACAACGAACCCTACAATTTCCTTTAAAAATATACCGTAAATCACAGCGGTAATATGAGACGCAGTACAGCAAATCGCGTATTGAGTTAGGCCGCGACAAAAAACGCACCAAACGTGAATGCTTGGCTGTCTACCGTTCGTAACTGGACACCGTGTTTGCCGTCACGTTGGAGGACTTAGGACTCGGGATAAATAATAGTAGCATTAGGGTCCTTGAACAGTCAGCTGCAAAAAGATGTAGGTACACAATTAGTCCGTTCAAAAATATTTTCTCTCAACGCTATTTACGGGAAATGGAGTCCAGCGAAGATTGAAGACTGCACCAGTACTGAAGCGAGCCACATATCCAGTTCAACATATCCAAAATGCTTCCTATGAAATACGACATATGTCGACTAAATGAAGTATTCGATGAAACATTTTTCGACAAAACAAGGTATGTACAACCCTTATAACCCGATATCAAATAACATAACACGACAATACATAATACACCTAAAATTATCCGATATTTACGACGATGGTAGTCATAAAAATACGTG
This sequence comes from Hedya salicella, assembly GCA_905404275.2. Taxonomy (NCBI): domain Eukaryota; kingdom Metazoa; phylum Arthropoda; class Insecta; order Lepidoptera; family Tortricidae; genus Hedya; species Hedya salicella. The sequence goes on from FR990104.1 coordinate 4,936,569, forward strand.
TTTGTGGAACTTCTGAAATAACGAAGCAAACATGTCACGGTCGATTTAATGACAGGGTCTGCAAAGGTAATTTGGAACAAAGTTTTCGAATCTAGCGATAGTGCTTTATTTATACAATCTATCGCTACTATTTTAGGTACTGTTAGAGAGGCTATATAATACCAAATACGTGATTCAAAATCTCACTGATAAAATAAATGAATGTACAATAATTTCATAAGTACCTATATTTTTTTGTTACTTTACATATAACTTCGTTCGCGGAGGAGAAACAGTAATTACCCCTACTTTTTTTTCAGCGTAGTCGGGTAAAAGGTATCCTATAACCATCTGTGGATACTCAGCTACCCGTGTACCAAAAATTGTTGAAATCCGTTCAGCCGATTTGATGAAGTAACAACGAGACATACAAACATACAAAAAATCGAAAAACAAAATATGTTTTTCGATTTTGTGACGTCCTAATAGTCCGTTACAATCTTTTTTTTTTTCAATATTTGTGCACGGAACCTGAGCGTTTAGCTAAGTGCGAAGCCGCGCCGCGTGCAATAACTAATAATATTATGTATAGTTATGATTATACTACTGTTCTAAATGCAATTAAAATTATAGTTATTGTAGGTGGCTAATTAAACATTGTCCCATAAAGGGTTAACGATAATTGGTGGTGCCGCCGGCCATTTTGTGATTGTTACCGCTGTTAACAGTACGAAAATTGAGTTGCACAATCTATGCTGTTATGAAATAGTGAAAATAAATTTCGTACCGTCGGGATCATGATTAAAAGTAAAATAGTCCGTTGCAGGCAGTGCTTGTATCCGGTTACAAATAAACCGGTATTTACTTAGATTAAACCGGTTAATTATATAGGTTCCGTTTGAACGAATTGATTTGGGAACGTTATCCACGGAGGGTGCGCTATCTACCCGGTTAGGTATTACTTTTCGTTCCCTGTTTGCGCTCCGAGATGGCTCTGAGATATTAACCGGTCAGTCAGAGCGGTTTTTTGCAAGCGTAACCTTTATTATGGTTAAGGTTCTCAAAAGGTGGCTCCGGTACGGAAAAAAAACAGTGTGACAGATTTCACAAGATCTAGCCATTTAATAAAAAAGGCTTTAGTAAGTACAAAAAAAATAAAATCCACCTAATATTAAACAATTCTTTATAATATTTTATTCGTAGGATAAGGTACAGTCGCCAGCATTAATATCAGCCACAACAAAGCGAGCACAAATATCTGACGCGACTCTATTTCTAGGGACGTGGACGTGAGGTAGGTATGTAGGTGGGTGACTGTACTTGGCGCTTTGTTTATATTTTGTATTGTTATGAATTAAGATTGAAGGTGCCACTACTGGGAGTACTAGGAGAGTGTCGAACACTGATACATTTACCTTATATAATAATAATATCTTATGGACATATGCAGTACACACACCACACATCCACAGGAGTGTGTTTACGCACAAAGACCAACATGAGTCCAATAAAATATATATGTAGAAATGCAAGTCTATATTAGTACATCCGCCGTTTGTCCGCGTCATCGTTGGTCGCGGCCGAATACGTTGTTCAGAACAATAGGGGTGACTACCCTATAACGGTTTTGCGGTTTCAATTTGAAGTCAGGTGCCAATTGCATAATCTATACTAAGTATTATAAAGTTGTAGAAATGAAATGTCTGTACATATGAATTATTTTGAAAAAAAAATAAGTTAACGGACTATTTGAAGATCACTGAATTTGTTGAGAACATACGAACTTAATCAGCTGAGGAGTAAAAAATAAAAACCTCTCTCAGGATGACCAACTACCCGTGTACCAAAAATAGTTGAAATCCGTTTAGCCGTTTTGGTGCGGTGAAGCCACAACGACACATACAAACATTCAGTGACCTACAAATAGTCCGTTACAATCATATTTTTGGAAATATCTTCTATGTACAAGACATTACATTTTTACAATTTTATAATAGTATAGAAGTGGTTTTCACAACACACACAAAGAGAGGTATGAATTTTTGTCGCCCAAGGATGTAAGGCAGGAGGAAGGTCCATGCTTTTCTCTGTAGCTCAGTTACTGAAAATAATCCGTGATTGACTTATTGTGGTCGATGTATACTAACTTGTATACTATAGACAATTTGTATTGTTTTATAATTGTCGTCAACGCCCTCATACAATATGTATGAGACGATTGTAATGGCGTAATTTGTATGATTGCGGATAATAGTCATGATAACGACAGCTACGTACCTATTGATTCGTTAATAGGCCTCGTTACCGGGTGTTCCGACAACCACAATGATACTGTGTTTATTTTGCATCGCCTTAACTGCATTTAAACTGGCGTTGATTGATGGAGTGGTTTGTACCTTTTTATATACATACCTAACTAGAAGTCGCCCGCAACTTCGTTCGCGGAGGAGAAAAAGTCATAACCCATCTTTTTTGACAGCGTAGTGGGGTAAAAAGTATCCTATAACCATACTACTACCCGTGTACAAAAACTAGTTGAAATCCGTTTAGTCGATTTAGCGTAGCCACAACGATACATGCAAACATACAAAAAATCGATTCAGTGACCTCCAAATAGCCCGTTACAATCATTTATTTGAAAATATCTTCAATGTACAGACATTTAATTTTTACAAATTCATAATAGTATAGAAGTCGAGGCACCCAGATTTAATCATTAGGGATTTGTACAAAAAATGCTCTTTTTTTATTCTTAACCTGACCAGCGATTGACCCCAGTATCAATCACTTCATGGTAAGCGATTACAGAGTCGAGGATTTAGCTCGCTGGTTCAGCAACAGCCTATTCACTCTTGCCTTGAACACCTAAATTAACTATAAGTTGCATTTCATCTAATCTTACTTTGGGGAGAGCGGGGGTCTGGGCGAAAATCACGTAATATTTTTTCTGCACGAAGCGGCGTAAAATTGCACAAAATTGGTTTACATAAAGTAATATGTTGCATCACTAAAATATGGCTAAAACGTATAGGAGAATGATGATTAACTCTTATATCTAATTATAGACTGAAGTCACTAAACATCTATTTCATTAACTCAGGCGTTACTAGACAAGAATTTCTTTGTTATTCCGCTGAATAACGCCTAATCGGAATGTTGACATCTTTTGACAACTTTTCCGTATGTTATAGAACGACCTATCAAAAATTATTGGTAAAAAAAAACTACTTCAATCTCATAAAAAGCTCCTCAAGATACAAAAATGATAAAATCATATTTTTTGGACGTTCCCAATAAATTCTCCGTACAAAAGCCTAAGAACGTGTGACGACATCATTCGTTCCCACCTTGAATGGAGAAATTCAGTAAGCTCGGTTCTTCATACAAACGTAGTTACGCTCTCATTTTAAACGACTAGCTAGTTTGCTCTGAAACTTTGTACTTCGAATAAGTTGTGGTGTTATGCACGCCTCTAATTAGTTTATGTAGCTTCAGTTAGTATAGAAAAAAAAAATACAGCGAATTTAAATCCAACGAGTAGTTTTAAAATGAGACCGAAACTCCGTTTGTATGGGAAGATGAAATTCGGCCGAATTTGCCGGGGTCTCTTAAGGACTTTGTTCTGCAGCTATGTAAAACTTGCGTCCATCGAAACGGTATCATAAATAAAACGTTACCGTATATTTCATGGGTTATTCAATGGCATTATTAGTTATTAATTTTTTCATATCTTAAAATTGGACTTTTCCATCCAACTTTAAAGGCTCATATAACAAGCTACACTCTATAACAGGAACTACCATTTCGCATCAAATATCAATTTTTATTTGAATTAAGCGGAATAGCAGAGGGACTGTAGACGAATGGTATAAATATACATCTCCAAAAACTTTCTTTCGCGCAGACATAAGTTAAAATATTCCACTCACCATTCATGATGATTGTCGACGAACGCCGACATAGGTGACACATGAACTGTGTAAGTGTCATTGGCCGAATACTCGAAGAGTCCGTAGTACGGGTTGAACAGCTCCCGAGACAGCAGGAAGAAGAACTCCCGGCTCGGGCCTCCGTAGTCTAGGCCTTCTTCACCGTCCCACAGCACGCAGAGCTTGCCCTTTTGCAGCTCCTTCTTGCCGCAAGACATGATGCGGCGGAATGCGTCTTCTAGAAGATGCTCGCGGCGGACGTGGAGCCTGGAATTTGAGTTGTTGATTAATGAAGGAATAAACTAAGTTTTTGTCAAAAAATACATTTTTGGTAACGTAAAACCACCCAACTATTGTCTAGGCACCCCAGCTATGGTCCGGAAAGAAAATAATATGTAAATAATCATTACTGTAAATTTTGACGATAAATACGTTTGAATTATAATCAAATGATTTTACCTATGATTACATTCATAATAATATATCCCTAACTAGGTGAGTAAAATTCGATTCAATTTGGACCATAGTTGGGTAATTTAGGACTATAGTTAGGTGACTTTACGGTGCTAGCTTTTAGTGCAGACTGTACTTTTCTTTGATAACCCGTCAACTTTGTAGGATTGCGTTATTTTATTATAGAGTTCCTATGACCATCTTCCGGCTCCATCATCAGCTCTGCTCGACGTTGTCATAATATTGTATTGTCACCTAACTTGAATAAGTATGCCAAAGTTCTATCGGAAACCGGGTTTTGATCAAATTTAACTCGCAAGATTTGTTTACATAGTTATTTACATAGTTACAGGTGAACTTAGGTTATAAAGCTTGTAAAAAACAGTAGGTATAGCACGGGCCGTTTTAAAAAAGCTTGTAAGTTGTATTAGCGGAAATCTCTTAATTAAAAAGAGACTTCCACTTGTAATACAAGTGCCAATCTTTTGTGAAACGGGCCCTAGGTCTTTCGAATAATTAGTTTACTATGGAATTTGTCGGTATCGTAGGCTATCCTTGCGCATCTCGTTCATTATGTGAAGAAGAATGTAGGTTTGTGTGATGAGCACGAATGTTTGTTATTAGGTGTTTGCTTTGTTTGGGACTAGGTCGATTTCTGTAAGATTGTCCCTGATATTTAATTATTAATTTTAAAACAAATGTTTTTTTTTGTATGGAGCTAGAGCTAAAGCCGCAGGTTGCCGACCCCTGCGCCATGGCATAAGAGAAAAAAAAGAAAACTCATTAATTCCATAAAACACACACATACCAAGACTTCACTGACAACTATTACACGCAGAGTGAAGGTGCCCTCAAAGAGTTCAGCAATGTGTGCGATAATGAAGAGCATTGGACTCGGCTTGGTGTTGCAATTTGCAAACCAAACTGCAACGCTGTTATTCTCCCAAAGTCCTAAGATGAAGCGTGTACTCACTTGAGTTTCCCCGGACCCTGTCCGTAGCCCTTGCTCTCGAGTTTCCTGTAGAACGCGCGTAGCTTCGCTTCGAAGTCGCGGCGCTGCGGCGCAGGCGCACGCGTGCTGCGCGCCGCGGCAGGCGACGCTGCGGGGGACGGAGCCGCGCGCCCCTCCGCCGGCACGTAGCTCATGATCTCCTGCTCGAACAGGCTGCAATAGAAAAGGACAGGTTAATTTTAAAAGTCTTCTACGAGCTAAAACATCGGCGGGAAAAATTAAAGTCCTAAATCCTGATACGGAATGAAACTGAGAGGAAGCTGAGATTGCTAAGCTGACTCTGGTAATTTTTGGGCTGCGCTATTTTTTTTAAAACATATTTTTACACCATATAATCGAATTCTAAAACCACGCTGGGATTAGAATCCAAGATGGCAATGGGAACTTGTCTATTAGAAGGTAACTGTACCTTAATCTTCTATCTATCCTTTTCGTACCATGTCGCTGAATCTCCTTCGATAATTGACCGAGCGAGCGTAGCGAGCAAAGCGTCTCCGTTTGAGCTTGGGAAAAAATGCTTTCGTATGTCTGGCGAGCTCTGGAGAGCTCTTCTACAGGTCCATCTTAACGATTCTTCTGAAATTTTGTGAGCAGGTTCGATAGTTATTTGTTTTTTTTTTTTTTGTCGATTTAGTTGTTATTCAAAATGGCGGAGATATAGGGATTGAAAGGCTCCCGAGGTAACAGAGCTCACAGAACCACTAGTTTCATTGATTATGAATATGACGATAAAACGGCAAAGTACTAAAGATCACTTTCCAATAGATACCTTATTGCTAATATTTATGACTTTATGACAATTACTGTTGTCATTAACCGCACGGAACTCTTAGATAATATTATGAAGCATTAGAGTTAAGCAAAAGTGATAACGTAAAAGCCGAAATACTTCAAACTCTAATTTATAGGAATCGATAATTGGCTATTTAGTGAATGGTCAATAAATACAGATAAATGGAGCGATAGTTGGCGTCGGTACGATTTCCTCCGTGGGCCGTGACGCAACGCTTTCGATATTACACTACAATGTTACATGCATTTAATAGAAATCCCAGATCAATTTTATTGAGGTTACTATTAAAGTATACAAGATGTGGTTCACTGGATGGGGTTGCTCAGCTCGTAGTTTTGCAATCTCCCGCACGCCCAATTTCTCATCTCTCTATGCCGTCCCAACTCGGATTGAATCGGTTCAACCTACCTTCGCAGTGCTTGTGCCTTGCGCACTGCGTCCCACACCAACTCTAAGTGGCCGCAGCGGATGGCATTTCCATTTGTGGGTTTGCGCTCCACCCCACTGAATTCGATTACTTGTAATGAGCCCTAGCCAGACCTATCCAGTTCAACGCCAGGTTCTAAAAAAAGGTTCACTGCAGTAAGAGCTATTTGCTAAGTTTCGAATCGACCAATCATTTTGTTACTTATTCTTCGAATAAGCTAGTTGAATCCAGTCTAAGCAATGTTGTTAAAAAAGAAAGTATCATCTCTTTTATGCATACTGCGGGGCAGCAAACAGCATACTCAGCATGATTGCCGGCCGATTTGAATGCACAATTATTTTTAGTTTAATTAATGCCATAAAGACAAATTTAAAATTTAAGGTTTGACTGTAATTGACATACCTATTAATTAATTATTTACTAACTCTTAACTTTAAAACTATATATTTTAGTAACAGAATGCATCAATGTTTTCTGAGTTTATTTTATTTGTTTTTTTTTATTTTTTTATCATATAGTATACGGTATTGCCAAAGCCTTGCAAAATGTTGTATAGACCTTCACCTTCACCTTAGTTATTTATCAGTATAAATTCTGACACATTCGGACGATCAATGTTGTTCTGGTCCCAGTTCCACTAAGCCCTCAATAAAGTCTACGAACTGTCTACTAGTACGTCTAAAGATGATTGAGAGTGAATAAAATAAAAATACACCACAACCTACCCAGTATCAAAGGCACTTAAGTGTATATTTAATTTGGTAGACCTTATCTCAACGCTAATAGGCTTCCAAAAACTAAGCATATTTGAGAGAACAAAGTGTACCTACGCAATTAATTCAATCGTCGCGTCGTAATAACGTTGTAATTAAAAAAAAACAAGAACCATGTGTGAAAGTCGGCGAACTGGCCGTGTAACAGAGCGTGAACTATTAAAATTATTATAATAGAGAAAAGGTGAACCGGCTAATTGCTGCTCTCATCAATCCTCCGTGTCCTGGTTGTGGGAGGACCATGGCACGACAATACGCCGGATTATATTCCTACGACTGAGGGGAGGAGAGAACCATTTACTCTATCAGAATTCCAGATTAAGAGTCCCCAGTAAGCTCGTCTGAATTTCACCTTCCCATACAAACGGAGTTTCGTTCTTATTTTAAAACTACGATTTTGATTGAAACGAAACTTTGCATACACAATGACATGAGGTATATCTAGGCATGAAAGTAGGCTTATATGGCTGCAGTTTATAACACAAACGAAATACAGAAAAAACAAGTTTTGTATGAAAAACTTAAATTCGCTGTATTTGTTTTACTATGGTATCTGAAGCTACATAAACTAATTACAGGCCTGCATATACCTAAACTTATTCTAAGTACAAAGTTTCAAAGCAAACTACTCTCCAAACGTTTGTATGTAGAACCGAGCTTACTGGGGACACTTAAGAATTCGTAGTCATGATCAATTCACTTCACACATTACGTTATTTATAAGATTTCCTTAAAATATAAGTTTTATCGATAATACCCTAAAAGTTGAGTAAAAATTGGGAGGCAACAACATCTTTACTATTATATAAATTAAATGTTGTACATAAAAGATATTTAAAAAAAAAATATCGTAACGGACTATTTGGAGGTTATTGAATCGAAAAGTATTTTTATTGGATTTTTGGTTTGTTTGTATGTGTCGTGGCTTCATCACGCCAAATCGGCTAAACAGATTTCAACTATTTATAGTATACGCGTAGCTGATCCACAGGTAGTTATAGGATACTTTTTACCCGATTACGCTGTCGAAAAAGAGGGGTTATGACCCCCCCCCCCCGCTTCTAGTTTGCTAATATAATTGGACCGACAGCTGATCATAGTACTTAGAATCTGTAAAAGTAATTTGGAAGACTTCCCTGTTTTTATGGCAGCTTCGCAGCCCTGAGTTTTGCAACAACTAATCTAGTATCTAAGTATCTGTTCTCGGGATACCAAGCATAAAATAGACCATGTCAGAGGCGGCTGTCGAGTAACACATATACGCGAAAACGACCAACTGTTAATCTCAGCCTGTCTCCCCCACACCAGGTGCAATGCCAACCTCGGGGCTAGTATCTGTTACAAAATCAACGTTATGCAAGCCAGGGCTCCGCTTTCCCATTTCCCGTGAAACGGCTAAAATGCCCACGAGGTGCAATGAACCGTGATAGATTATATCCAAAAAGAGGAGCGCAAGGCCGGCCCACATTAGACAGAGACAAAAAGCTCTGGGCTAGTAATACGAGTATAGTAATCGATTTAGGCGAGCGAGATTTACGTGCCCCGCCCCCCCGCTCTTGGTGGAGATTAGGTAATTAGTATAATTTCATTTTGGCCCGGTGCCTGCGTACCTGAGGCCAGCGCGTACGCATCCAAAGCGCTGATAAATCTCAATTGAATATTACAATACGTTTGATCATACGAGTGATACGACTCACTATTGAATTTTCTTTTGAAGCCCATTTTCCACATGATTAAGAAAACTGAAACTAATTTCACAGAAGATCAGTCTACGAGGTGGGTTTACACGGTTGTGTTTTTGGAGCAGTTCCACTTCCAATACCAATTTGAACGCTAATGTTGCACAAATTACGTAACCTCAAAACCGTAGTCAAAACATCGGGGTTCAAGCCAGTACTTCGCAGAAGTTTCTCCAGTCGACTGACACGTCGTGCCACCCAAATGCAAAATGCAACCCGCTCCTTTTACAGAGGCTTTGAGGACACCTGAATGGCTTGGATGTGATTATTACGAGGCCAATTGCATCAATCGCAAAACACTTAGTGAGAGTCTGAGGTTAGATTAGCAACATTTGTTTACAACAAACATTATTGGACATGTTCAATGCCAATGACAGTAATGATTGGTTGCATTGTTTGATCGATTGGTCCGCAGTTATTTGTATCACAAAGGCTGGTAATTGAGGAAACATTTGGTGCGTACGCGCACGCAAGGCCGACTCCCGACGCGGTGGGAATGACCTAAAATTACACTGGCATCAAAACAGATATTTCTTAACGGCGCGCGTTAGATTGTATGGTTTGCAGCTAAGGGAAATGGGTCCAGGGGAACGAGTTACGATTTACTCTCAGCCAAGAAGTAATTCTTATCTGGAGTCGGGTTAATAACACGACGACGCTCACGACACCTGGGGCTAAAAAACTGATTTATGCCTATAATGGCGGCGTTCACCGTCATTACACAAGCATCCGGCATGTCCTACGCATATATCATTGAGCCTCCAAAAGTTAATGAGAGGAGTCGGACGGGCGGCGCGTGCTGGGGCCCGGAGCGGCGAGGGTTGGGCACGCCGGGCCGGCTCGGAGCCCGCGGCCGGGTCACGCACCTCGACAGGTGCGCGAGGTGTGGCGGCTCCAGGCGAAGGCGGCCGAATCACCGATGCTCCCCAAGATAACGGCTGATGTCTTGATTCAGATACAGCCTTGTAAAAGTATAGGTATCGCTGACACATTGAGGTTTACGTGGGTGACGTAACTGTGCTCCACTTTGCTATATATGAAACAGACAAGGAAACGAAAATCTTATGATTACATCGCCAATTGTTTAACGATGACAGGAAACCCTAGCGAACGTGGCAATACAATATAAATGCATCAACGTGGCAACCAAAATGTGTACATTTGAAATGCACGATAACACGCCCATTAGGCGGCTAATAGAGGAAACGCTAAATGAAGCCGAGCCAACAAAAACATACCAGAGGTCCGATAGAAATGCAAATATAGATTAGATTACATCTGGATATTGGACGGACGAATAGACATCCTGCCTCGTGCTAACGACGGTTCGGTCCCGTTTTAGGTACCTGTCGTAATCGTTACTTTCAGTGAAATTGACAATTACAATTGCCTCTACAATGTAGAGAAAATTTCTTCGCTGTCGATACTTCGATAGTCATCGGTTTTCTATATTCAGAAAGGAATCACATCGCTTAATCCATCCCAGCCACAAAAATGTCGTACCGGGCTTTGAGGACCCATTTCTACGTATACCTATTTGTAAACTTGCAGTCGTAGTATAACTGTAAACCATAGATGTGTAGTAATTCGTTTAATTTATGAAATTCCACAGATTTGAAACGTAATTACAGATTAACTCAATCAAACTTCTTTCATAAATCGAAGGGGGATCATAACTGGCCATCGATACCAAATGAGAAAATTAATTTCATCAATACGTTGGCACTGGCATCTTAATGTGTAATCAAAAATTCCGGTGCCATAGCTTCGGCCACCTGTGATTAGAGCTCCCTAGCGTAATGACGGCCATGCGCGGGCGCCTCGGGCAGGGCACCGCCGCCTCTGCTCCAACTCCGGCGCAGCGCAGGTAGATGGGCAGACGCCTCACTCGAAAGGGATAGATTAACGACAGATCTACTCAACGATATTTTTTACCGAATTCTTCATTACAACGCGCTTTGTCTGGAATCTTTATTGTCATTGACATTTGATTAGGTAGGAGTGACTCTAAACATTTCAAACTAGGCACCTATTGTACCGTAACCGTCTCTCGGCTGGGGGACTCGGAAAGTATCAAATTACTTCCGAGAATAATTCTAATATTGACACGTAGGTTCGGATTCGACTGCTCCGGCACAATAGGCAGCGATTTAATGTTTTAAAAGTCTCCAATCGTTCATTTGGTGTTCCGAATCGACATTGGCGCGACCTTTGGTAATAGGAGTTGATACGTGCCTAATATTCTACAAAATTACTTCCTAGGACGACCATTAGTTACAGAAACAAAAGGTTACTCAATGCGGTTTGTTTGTTCATTGATCTACGCAACTGGAGCCAATAATTCAATGAGGCCAACATTGAAACTTTAATTTTGTGTTGGCATTAAAACATTGCTATTGAAACTTAACTACATATTAGTCATTCGCGTAACGTCATTTGTAACTTGAAGTGTAGTATTTAACGATTTGTTACGCATGATTTATTACAGTAATTGTAAAACTAGCAAGCCTATTGCATTGTATATGTAATCGTTTGTTCAATGATCTGTCAACGAAGTAGAGAGCTTATTTCATTCATTATTCTCTTAATAAAATATCCGTAGAATAATTTCATAAAATTAACTGGCCGAATTAAATGTATAATGCATATGTCCTATATATCGTTTAGGTACCTTGAATTTTGTACAAGGCTATTAGTAATTGATGAACCATATTGCCACGCCCAAAAATTACGGTTTCCCAGAAATTTAACAAATTGATTTAGCTTTTTATAATCCAACACCGGAATTAAGGGATTTGAAATTAGGGGTCTGGTGTGGATAATTATAAAGTTTCGCCATAAATAAAGATGTTACATTTATGAAAATATTTTTTAAAGTTTATGATGTAGTGGGTAGGTAATAATATGGGAATCAACACAGCACCACATAGGACATGTTATCGGTAAATTAAGTGATCTACATATTCCGGTATCTAACGTGAAGCGGATTTGTAAAATGAAAAATTAAAAATAAAAGTATCATTGGGGAGGGTCTATTAGAATACCCCCAGATTCCTACCATATTTTTTGGCATTTAGTCCAGTACTAAACAACCATCACATTTATTTTGATATTTATTACATGCTTAGATCAAACGACCAACTAATAGAAACAATAATAGTAATGTTTAATGTAGTTTATTTTCCTTGCTTGATAGATGTATAGGGCTTTCATTGTAGAAAAATGACTTAAAAAAAAATTACAAAGTCAAATTGTGGTCTCCAACTGCACTTCTTGACTCTAGGGCTCGAAGCCAAACTGTCAGCTCATAGCTGTGCCGTGTCGCTTTCCCTTTGCCATTACTATGGCCCCTTGAATGCTTGTTGAATTCGTAACCGAAGTACTTAAAAAAAAACTTCTGATCATAAAATTGGTAAGTATCCTTATATTTTAAAATGGAACTATTAACACTAGTATTAAACGGTATTCAATTTCTATCTATAACTAGAAGGCGGGCGCTTTCCAGTTCCGGTAATGCAGAAAGCCCCAGACTCGTAAATACTTGCACATTTTAGTGCCTCTTCGTTTTAACATTATTAATAACCTACCATATCAAATAAGCAAAGTACCCAATACGACATAAGTATTAAAATATGTCCGTCAAAATAAGGAACCAATTTTCCAGTTGTCTCGTGATGTTTCATTTCTAACAAACGGCCACTAACAAACCGAACATTTCAGGATAAACAAAACAGTTTACCAAGGTTTGGGTAAATTAGCATACTGCTAACAATAACTGTAGCATATTAAACTTCACGGTTATAAGGATATTACGAAGGACTTCCGGACAGACGGACGGAACGTTGTGCATGAAATATTTGCACAACGACGGTTGCTTTGCGCGCTCTATTAACAAATATAAGGCCATGTTGTTTCTTTTGTTTGAGTAAAGATGGTATTAAAAATATAGTTACCACATAAGATTGTTTCACACTTCCGTCTTTTTAATGTTTTTGAAGCGTTAGGCCTAACTTCACAACGTTATTATCGGCTGATTAAGCTATGTCAATGTCGACCATTTGATAGGCGTAATCTGTTAAGTAGGCGGTAATAACTAACTAAGCTTGGAGAAATTAATACTTTAGTTAGGTATTCAGTATTCTTATAAATACGAAGATCGAAATAATGAGAAAACACCGTCTGGATTTGAAACAGTGCGTTATGCCTCCCCGGGCCGCACGCTCTTGCCAACTTTTACGATGAATTAGTTTTCAATTTGCTCGTGGCTTCGCCCGCGTTTTCGGGAACTCAGTAGCCTACAACAACTGCTACTCGTCTGGCGCAGCGACCCAAAGTGTGTCTTGACCTCCAATACGAGTGCACTTTTCTTTCCACGAGCCAGCTTGAAGCTCGCATAAATTACCATCCACAGCATCAGAACAACGGTATCTGGGGCACCCGACCGGGCGTTTCCTTGTCGGAATACCCTGTATGTTTTAATTATTAATTTTACCCCCCCTTTTCACCCCGTTAAGGGATGATGTCCATGGTAAAAACTATCCTAGTTCCTTCCCAGGGTCTAATTTTAATCTAAACAGGTACAGCGGTTTATGCGTGAAACGTATCAGACAGCATGTATTAGTATGGTTAGTATATATAAGGGACTCCATATCTGCTGTTGACTACACAAAGGAGCAAACAGCACTGTTTGCCTTTTGTGAGTAATTAATTGCAGTACAGGAAGTCACTGGACACAATAGGGGCCCAGCCCAACTGACCCCCCATCGCATTAGGACAATGTACTTTTTGTCAAACAGCGCTAATGGAATATATATAGCCGCCTTATACACTTATTACGAACCAGGCAGTAACCTTATGTCAATGGTATAAGGTCCGTATATGAGTATACAAGAAACAGGGGGTAATTTAAACGTCAACTGAATCGCCACATGGTGGAATATCGCAATGTGTTTGAAGTTATCTCTATTCGAAGTTGGCGAAAGGCATTTATTTTAGCGCATTTGGTTTCTTTGTTCCCGAATTCTTTTGTTTTTGAATTGTACAATGACCACAGACATGTGTCGATTCATATAAAACTTTCGTTTCGAAAAGAAATTATATTCTCGTCTTCCATTGAGCCTTGAAAAGCTGGTATGCATGTGGATACGAATTTAGGGATATAAATCAATCACATTGCAAAAGAAAGTCCACTGATGCGTTTAAGTATAATTATTATATAATACTAGAAGATGCCCGCAACTTCGTTCGCGGAGGAGAAAAGTCATAACCCCTCTTTTTTCTTCAGCGTTGTCGGGTAAAAAGTATCCTATAACCAGCTGGAGATAACTAGCTACCCGTGTACTAAAAATATTTGAAATCTGTTTAGCCGATTTTGCGTGATGAAGCCACAACGACACATACAAACATACAAAAAATAAAAAATAAATATTTTAGTGACCTTCAAATAGACCATAACAATTTTTTTTTTAAATATCTACAATGTACAGACATTTCATTTTTACAACTTTACAGTAGTATAGATAAGCTCAGGAAATACTGGTCTGATTTCTTGGACATTAACATGGTTCGGGATGAAGATATATTTAGGTGAATAATTTATGCACATCGCTCCCTCCTTACTGAGGATCGTGACTTTGCACATCTACCCGTATCTATGTTATAGAAAACAAAAACACTATGTTAATTCTAATTAAGTTGCACGTATTCGATGATTCCGTGGTTGTAGTACTGAAAGCCCTTCGTTCACTAGGGCCGTTAAACTTGTGTTTTCGCATCGCACGCTGCTAAACAGCAATACAAAGGGTGTAACTCGAATAGCTACGCCGGACCAGCGCGTCCACACCAAGGCAGACGGGGCGACTGGTTATATAACAATGCTATTTACTTTGAATAACCGACCACGTCAAAATACAAATAACAGACAACCTTCGCCGTCCTCTAACTAAACGGGATCCTCTCGCGCGTAAATGTAAGGTACGTATTTATGCACGGTTCCCCAAGAATACCATTATATGTAGGTTTACCTACCATGCAGAAAAAGCCACGGATAACAACGAATTATTCATATGCATACATTAAGCGTTCTGACAAAGTTAAATTTTATCTACATTGAATAAGGTTATGTTCACACAAACGAATAGGGCAAGATAAGCGAACTAGATATGTAGTATCTGCGTTTGTATGCACGGTTGAACTTAAAAGTAGCCGGTTGTTTAGCCCCTGGTCACTTTTACAAATTTCCGATACTGTGACAAAATACTTGAATGACTACTACTGTGGCAGTATGCATTTGTATGCAGGGTAAAGGACGCAATGATGAGTCATTACAATTAATGATGGAGATAAGACGAGCGCAATTGAGATTGTCTATCTAGCTGTGACATGTCTGCCTCGAAACGGTTGGGGTGACGTGCGAGCGTTGCAAATGGTTCAAACTTATGCAGTATTACTTGCATTAATTTACAGTTTACTGAATTGCTCGAAGAATGAAGCATTCAAACAAACATTACTTATATTATAACAGATAAGCTAGCTATTCTGAGTCATTTGTGCTACCCAAAGGCTGTCTGGAAGAGACCGCTCTTTAGTGATAAGACCGCCTATTGTCTACCGTATTTTACGTTAAGGCTCTATTGTACTGTTTCTGTTGTTGGTGTGCAATAAAGAATTGTTGTATTGTATTGTATTAGGTACGGTACTGTAATGTAAGGCAGGGGTCGGCATACTTTTTACCCGACTGCGCGACGCAAAGGAGTGTAATGTGTTTATCAGTCTATGTATGTATGTATGTATGTATGTTTGTTCCTATCTGGCACTCTAGAGACCAAACGCGTTGACCGATTTTGATGATTCTTACATTAATCGATTCGTCTGAACTGTCCGAATGTCACTGAAGACATGAAAATGATGAAAACTCAAAATGGCGATCATGAGACGCCATATTGTGAAAAATAAAAAAAATAAAATCGACATACTGTATCGAGTGGGGTATCATTGAATAAGGAATTGAAAATCATTATTAGGTTTCTTTTATCATTTTGAATTATCAGTTAGGAACTATAACGATTTAAAGTTGGTTAGCACGCCGTCCTCACTAATATTTCATTTAATTGTAATAAATCTGTGCAAGCTTCTCAATAACCCCGACGATAAAGATTGCGAAATTTACAGACTTTAATAATTTTTACTAAAAAGTGTAAAATAAAAATAGTAATTAAAAAAACAAAAAACCCGACTGCGTAAAAAACTAAATAGAAAAAAACTAGTCCAGTACCCTAGAAATTTGTTAAGTTTTAATGGAAATGTTTCATGATTCATGACCAATACTTACATAAAACAAATAATAAATCCTAATATGGAACATAGCGATTTTAAACAGTCGGGACCCTTTGTTGGGAAGATTTGCGTCGATCTAGATTTCTTATGGGTCCCGACTGTTTAAAATCGCTATGTTCCATATTAGGATTTATTATTTGTTTTATGTAAGTATCGATCATGAATCATGAAACATTTCCATTATAACTTAACAAAGTTCTAGGGTACTGGACTTGATTTTTTTTCTTTTTAGTTTTTTTACGCAGTCGGGTTTTTTGTTTTTTTAATTATTATTTAGACGTAGAGCTAGATGCCGAAAATTTATAGATTTTTCGGAAGCTTGAAGAGCCGCAAGTGGCCCTTTAAAGAGCTGCGGTTTGCCGACCCCTGCTGTAAGGGCATTATTTAGTTCATCCGCATATATATTCGTTATCTACTGCCGACTGTACCTACTACCACATTTATCATAGGTCACCTGAACGCCAAAACGTAACATTTATGAGTTTTTTGAAATTATTTTCAACCTTCGCGCACTACATTTACTCGTATCTTTCCTTCTGATGGTGTTTTTTAGGGTTCCGTACCCGAAGGGTAAAACGGGACCCTATTACCAAGACCCCGCTGTCCCGTCTGTCACCAGGCTGTATCTCATGAACCGTGATAGTTAGACAGTTGAAATGTTCACAGATGATATATTTCTGTTGCCGCTATGACAAACAAATACTAAAACCGTATAATTTGAATGTCGGTCTGTTTATGTCAGTAACCAAAATAAAATGATCAAACACCGCGTACATTTTGCTTAGGAGTGGGGCTCTTATAACAAATGGATATTCATAGATACGGCCGTTTGTAGCGTATATTTTGTATGGAACCCTCGGTGAGCAAGTCCGACTCGCAGTTGGCTGGTTTTTTTCTATTCTAATAGGTTTCTGTTAAATATCTATCATAAACCAGAAAATCTACCACATGTGTAAGAAATTACGTTGGTAACGGGAAGGAGGGTCGCAGTTGGCTTTGGCAAACATTTGAAATGTACATTTGCGTACCACACGAGTATCTCTTAGATATCGTGTTTACCTTACTTGAAACTAAAGCAGACCCTTTGATGTCACCTTCTAGTCAACTGAGCACGTTGGTTCTGATTGAAAACAAAGGAAGTTGTAATATCTTAATTAAATACACTTATTGATTGAACATATCTTTACGATTTGCCAATAACTGGTCATCGAGGAGCGGCAAGGCAATCGGTCAATGTTCCTGTTTCCTGCTCTGTCCGCAATAACACATGTTTTGCAAATTTGTTTTGTTTTATTTAAACATAATTTTGGAGCTATTATTTTATATTTACACTAAACTAAAGGATAACTAAGTTAAAGGATCATTATTTATCTCTCCCATAATTTCTATTTTTAATTCTGCTTCTGGTTTTCTAATCACTTTGATGTTTTCTTTCTTACTTTGTATATATATATTTATAGTAGTATGTATGTTTAGTATATGTATATGTATAATATGTATGTTTGTTTTTATTTATTTTTGTATTATATGTAATCTTATCTCACCACCTACTCATTTCTAGCTATTTTATGTCATTTCCGCTACCCAAAGGTTGTCTGGAAGAGATCGCTCTTTAGCGATAAGACCGCCTATTGTTTACCTATTTTATGTTAAGGCTCTATTGTACTGTTTCTGTTGTTGGTGTGCAATAAAGAATTGTTGTTGATGTTGTTGTTTACAATGTATAGTTTCCGCCAAGGTTTTAAACTACTTTGAGGCCTGTGCACAGTGATTCCGCCGTAGGCCATAAATCGAAAAAAGTCATGAGCGTATCCTGGACTAAAAAGTAAGTAAAATGATTCACCGATAGACAATCTTCTAAATACTATATATAGCACAGCAATAAAGTACTATTATCATTTACTTTTGTGCAACGAAAGTGAACGCATCTCGACCCTAATTAGTAGTGTGTTTTTGTCGCCGCAACTTAATCACTTTGTTATTGTGTACTATTATTATTATTTGCGTGTGTCCACGTGGTATTATTATGGAAATCCAAGAAGAGGGTATGTACTTTATTTTTCAATTATGTTTTATATATAAATATGCGTGCTTATATTTTAAAATAATTTTCTAGTAGAGGTCTGTCGTTTACGATTAATTTTTAAGAAGTATGATTTCATTGAGAGTTATACTCTGATGCCGAGGTTTGCCGCACTTGACACATATATTATGTTATAGATGGAAGTGTCCTTAATAAGGGCTGTAACTTTCATCGACCTTTTTTGACCTCTTCTTAGGTAAAAGGGGTTTCAAAGAACAAGAGTAGGGTAGCCGAAAAAAATCCGATTTTTAAAAAATGTTTTTATCTTTGTTTTAGGTACATTTTTAAGGTGTTCTATTTCGAAACGTAGTGTTTTTGATATTTGGCACTCTGGACAAGGAACTGATACAGAAAAATTTCAACATGTTTTTACTACACTGACGGAAACATCAATTATTTCGGATAACATCGAAAATATTGGCATAGAGAATTTAAGGGTTAAAATAAGGAATTTATGTAAACGAATTGCATGTTATTGGAAAAAAACAAGATGTACAAAGTCTATATTTCTACATAAATATGCAGAGTGGCTTAATGATGTAGAATACATTGATGTGATCCAAAGTATCGAGCAGCGTATTTCTCAGCAGAATGATAACGTCGACCCCTCCCCTTCCACTTCTCGTGGCCGTCCGAGGAAAAACTTTAATGAAAGTAGTAAACGCACTAAAAGAAGGAGACTGGCGGAACTATCTAATTTTGACGAGTCTGCTGTAAATACACTGCTCAATGCTTCTGCTGATTCCAGCTTAACTTCTACAAAAGTCGACGAAAACAAAGTTTTGTCACTTATTGCAGAAGGTAAGATTTCTAGAAAGCAATATCTATTAATTAAGAATTTTATACATAATAATATACTGAAAGATTGTATGCCTTCCTATCAACGCATTGTAAAGGCTAAAAAGAGATGTTACCCTACAACTGTAGCCGTTACTGAATCATCAGCCGAAGTCGAACTTCAGAGTTTGTTAGATCACACTGCCACTCGGATTCTTGAGTCTCAAAAAGATATTTTAGATAAAATACCTGACCAGTCTTTAAATAAAATATCTTTGGTTGGGAAATGGGGATTTGATGGTAGTACAGGACATAGCGAATACAAACAAACTTTCTCAGATTCTTCTCTTGTGGATAGTAGCTTGTTTGTTACTTCATATGTACCGCTTCAACTTATTTTAAACCCGGATAATAAGGAAAACTCAATCATTTTGTGGAAAAATCCTCGTCCTTCTTCAACTCGATACTGCAGACCTATTCGCTTTCAGTTTTTTAAGGAAACAACTGCAGTATCAGTTGAAGAGGAGACTTATTTCAAACAGAAAATAAGTAACTTGCAACCGACTATCTTCAAGACAAATGCATGCGAATACACAATTAATCATAGCTTACAACTTACTATGGTCGATGGTAAGGTGTGTAATGCACTTAGTGATGTTTCTTCAACTAGATGTTATATATGTAAAGCTTTACCAAGTGAGATGAATCAAATTGATGTATGTTTGTGCAAAGCAACTGACGAAAGTAAATATGAATATGGCATGTCTCCACTTCACGCATTGATCCGATTTTTTGAATATTTCATTCATCTCGCTTACAAGTTAGAGGTTAAGAAATGGCAAGCTAGGTCTGATAGCGATAAACGACTTGTAGCTGAAAAAAAAAAACTTATACAATCGCAATTTAGGGAAAAGTTAGGTCTTATTATCGATAAACCCAAAAGTGGCGGAAGCGGGACATCGAACGATGGCAACACTGCTAGGCGGTTCTTCTCAAGCTCAGATATTTCAGCTGAAATTACGGGTATTAAGAAGGATCTCCTAGATCGTTGTTGGACTGTACTTCAGTGTATCAATTCGGGATATAACATTGATGCGACAAAATTCAGAGATTTCGCTTTAGAAACTGCACGGCAATTAGTTGCCGAATATCCATGGTACTATTTGCCTGCTTCTGTCCACAAAATTTTGATTCATGGTGCTGACATTATCAATCACGGCCTACTGTCTATAGGAGAACTGTCTGAAGAAGCAGCTGAAGCGAGTAACAAATACTATAAAGCATTTCGACTAGATCACACACGAAAAATGAACCGCGTTTTGACTAATACTGATTTGATTAATCGACTTCTTCTTCACTCAGATCCCCTAATATCAAGTTTGAGAAGGTTACCTGTTAAAAAAAAAAGTTCTTTGTCTAAATCTGTATTGGACTTGTTGTGTGTAAATAGTAAGTAGGTAATATTGAATGTATAAATAGTAAGTAATCGCTTTGTTTTAATATAACCTTATTTGTATATATGTAAATAGTCTTGAAATAAATATTTTTATTATTTATGTAGTATGCTGTTTCATTTATGTTTTCATTAATTACAAATTTTTTTTATCTAATGGCTTTATGTTTAAAATAATAACGTTTTATAAAATGGTTTTGACTACAGATATTTTTTTAATAAAAATAGTCACACAAGTTTATTATAAATGTCTAAAAATGTTATTAATGATATATTTCATGCTTGTATAATAACCCTTTATAGTTTAAAATCGAAAAAATTTTTGGAGTTGAGGTATTTATGGCCGCCCTTGTACGGGAGCGGAATCACCGTGCTGTGGCAAGTATAGGTTAGGTCGATTAAGAGGTTTCCTGTCCCCTTGACACAACAATGGACTAGGGAATCAGTTCCATGCATTATTATTTAATAAATAAAAAGTAAAAAACTAATGGGTGCAGTGTTAGGCTATAAATAAGATTCGGTTTGTGAAAGTCTACTCTGCAAGCAAATGATGTAAGAATCACATTTACTAAATCTACATTTAATAACACCTTTCTCAGTACAATCATGTTGGCTGTAGTTTCCAGCCTTAGATTGTATTAAGCACGTTATTAGTGTAATACAATTTGCATCAATCAAGACAAGAGTGCCGGCACATGAAGTCTTTGTTGCAATCAATTTCAATTAGTTTTATAGGCCCGTGTAATGGACCCACTCGATATACGAATGCAATAAATTAATTTACGTACACCTATTATAACACCTTTCTCAGTACAATCATGTTGGCTGTAGTTTCCAGCCTCAGATTGTATTAAGCACGTTATTAGTGTAATACAATTTGCATCAATCAAGACAAGAGTGCCGGCACATGAAGTCTTTGTTGCAATCAATTTCAATTAGTTTTATAGGCCCGTGTAATGGACCCACTCGATATACGAATGCAATAAATTAATTTACGTACACGCTTAATTGCACTAGGTATTTGCGTTTCTTTTAGAGTATTAATCGCCAAAAAAATGATCGTGGAATCAATGCTTAGATTATGTATCTATCAGTGAAGGTTGGGTTTGTAAGTCTTAAGCACAAAATAGCAAGCACTAATATTGTGTATAATAGTCTTATACACTAGCTAAAATAACTCATAATTTCGGTACTCTAACAATATCAACTAACACAAACTCAGAATAGTCAGCATTTTCATTACTAGGGTAGTTCAAATGGATATTAAAATGAAAGTATAGATCCCTAGAAGACGCCCGCAACTTTGTTCGCGGAGGAGAAAAAGTCACAACCCTTTCGTTGTCTTTCAGCGTAGTCGGGTAGAAAGTATCCTATAACTATCTGTGGATACTCAGCTACCCGTGTACCAAAAATAGTTGAAATCCGTTTAGCCTTTTGGCGTGATGAAGCCACAACGACACTTACAAAAACAAAACTTCGCTTTAGTGACGTCCAAATAATCCTTTACAATAGTTTTCTTGAAAATATCTTCAATATACATACATTTCGATTTTACAACTTTATAATTGTAAGTATAAATATGTGCAAATTACCACTTTATTATGTACACGTATGTTTTCAACATACGCATTTTCGAACCTGAAAAGTATTCACATGGTCGGATTTTCGACCGTAAACTCGTGTTTAATCGATGATGGCATGAGAAAAAAGTAATATTCTCTATGGTTAAACAACACGCACGAAAGCTCTGATTCTCCACACGCAGTGTAATCTGTAGCGTGGTGTTTGTCCAAAACGTGACGGCCGATCCTAATCCAACGCAACGGATTACAAACAAAACCTCAAACTCTTACTGACCTCTATCCAAATAGATACAGGGTTGTTATTTGTGGGATTATACTACAATTTTACCGTAGCGATTGAACATGAAGGACTAACTCAAGCAAGCTTGTATCTGTGAAACAGTTCGCTACGATTTAAAGCTTTAGTTACATGTAACATAGTACCACGTTTACAATAAGAGGCTACGTTAAATAGGAACTAGTGTCAATGATCATTCGATATTGTATCGAGATCTACAATGGCCGATTCCCATATCCACCGATTACAGCGGACTATTACGCTTTACGACGGTTTGATTGGGCCGTGTCTAACGATACGAGAGCACGGAATACTTGTCCGTGTTTAAAAAAAACCAAACGATTTACGATACCCATAAAAATTTAAGTCCCGTCCTGTTATAGATAATTTAAAACCAATAGAAGCGAATAAATCACACCTCCATTCTTGTTCTAGTCGAGATTAAAAGTTATTAGTGTTTCTGTGTTGACTAGGGTTTTATATTTATTTATCCGCTTCCGTTCAATTTGTTTTGTATTATTTTGTTCGTTTTTAATTATTTCCACCGTTATTAGTTAGTTCATTTGCTTTCATCGCTAATCGATAAGAGCGTGAAGATAATGGGGATCATAATAAGCAACTAGTAGTTGTTTACATAAATATAACTGATGAAAGGATGATGAGGACCAGTATGAGGTAGTTAATAGTCATCGAGCTTTTGTAATAGATTTCAAGCTCATTGTAAGAACTGTTTATTGTCTACAAAGACTATTTCTTTATTACTTTCTCCTATCTAGATACTGTCAAGCTATACTAAAAGGGTTTATCAATGTTTGTTGTCCGTATGCTCATACGCCTTTCTGTATTTATAGCGTGCAGCCTGTGTTTATCGCACCCTAGACGTGGAACAAGGCCGCTGCGCCCGCGCACCGTAATGGAGGGTGCCCGGTCCGGTGCTTTCTTTTGATCGCTGCCGCCTTCCAGAAATCGGACAAATCCGGAGTACAATGGTATGGGTACGCGGCAACCTAGCTTATCTAAGTAACCCAGTAAAGGGTTAAATACGTTAACTTAGACACAAACACATTGTTTATGTTTTAACTTTTACGAGTTGCACATGTTGAAATTATTATTAGGTCGTAAGATCTATTATAGCACTTTATGTGGCTTAGTTGAAATGAGAATTAAAAAATAATTGAGAGTAAACCCACAGACTGGTTATTTGCCGTAGTTGATGATAACGAGGAAAAAGCTTCAAGTAAATATTAGCGAAAGAAGTCCGTATCGTCTTCCTAAAATCAAAAATTACATTCTTCAATGTTATTGTAAAAATATTATGGTATTCAGTATTTCCGGTTGAAATTGTCAATTTTATTTTATCATCCAAAGATTACAGAGCAGATTGGAAACAACGGGACCCGATCGTTGGAACCGTAAAGACACCGCGAATCAGTTGACGTCATTACCACGCGACCGCAAGATCGTCAACAATGCATCCAGGAATTCATAGCCGCTGCTAGGAATACCCAATCCCTAATAACGCTATTGGTCATTATGATTTCGACATAAATAGCAATATTTTCTGATGTATAGTTGCGAAAGAGCTATCTACTCTTGCCTCTGCTCGGTAGTCCTCGGTGAAAACTAATATATTTTTTCCACCATACATGAAAAAAAAAAATGGTATGGTCCACTAAAATAAATTGATGGTAATAAATGGAAGGCTCTTTTCCAAGCCTTTCAACAACTCTGATTTCGGTGGCGCATTAGTGCCGGGATCCCGTGAGATAATGTTTTTCTTGGTTATTTGGCAGAAATTGCAGCCGTCTACTAGATACCTTAAAACGTTCGTACATATCTCACGGGATCCCAGCAAAATGCAACAACCAAAGTCAGAGCGATTGAAACGTTCGAAGAAATGTCCTGGACATAATGCGATCTTAGCTCCATCTACCACCGATAATGGGACAGTTGGATAACAAATCTCACCCGAAATCTATGATGGATATTTAGGAATAGAACTGCGATTATATAGATTTTTCTCTCATGATCAATATGGACCAGTCTGATTCTAATCTAGCTGAAATGTTCTTCTAAAAAAAAACAGGCTCAATTCATCGGACGCAGTGCGCGCTCTCCGTTGGTATAAGTAGAGAGGCGTATCCTATTTTTGTCCCCTACAGTTTACAATTTGTTGGACATGAGCTATTTATTTGATGTCTGTCCGTGCCGCGCCGGCCTAATGATTATTGCACCGCTTTAGTATATTTTAACAGACCCACGGATACTTTTGACCCAAATATCGCCTCCCGTCTTCGTCCCTCTCCCGACGAATAAAGAAGATAGGCTTATCGATCGAACTTCGTAGCATTTCACGCTCTAAAAATAGTCTTGTTTGGTAACTTCAAACTTTAAGGGCAAAGGTTATTTGGAAACGTTGCTGAACTTTAGTTAGCAGCTTAATTGGTCTCGCAACTGTGGTATTATCATACACCATAATAGCTCAGATTAATCAGGCTTCAACTAGCTACAACGCTTCTCAGAGTTAGCTAGTTACTACCGCTATAATATAAAATTATTTAATCGCTGAAATGAGGCTAAGTTACAGTTCAATTGTCGATTATTAATTATTTATGTTACATGATTTAGATGTCTGAAGTAAATAAAACCACGCCTTAAAATGATATACACAAGCATAGTTATGTGAACTCCTAAGGCCGTACTAATTTAAGGCTGGTGATTCACCTTTCAAGAGGTGCATGAAGAAGAATAATTATTTGCCGACTATATCATCACTCACCCAGAAGAAACTAGTGTCGATCACAGTGATCCAAAAATATATTCAGGTTATCCAGATCGCTTGCAGTGGTGAGTGAAGGTGAAATGCGCATTTGCGGAACTGGACGGTCGATTTAGATGCGGTGCGGAACGGCGCGGGCGCCGGTGCCGGTGTGCCAACCGAGTAACGTCACAAATGTGTATCCCGATCTCAATTATACGCTGGCTTTATGAGATATTGATCAGGCTCCACTTATAAAGGTATAGCTTTCATTTGGATTTGTAAAGCTGGTACGACTTTGAGCGCAGTTCTAAGACAGTAAAAAAATATTTTTGGAATATTTTAGTTAGGTTTCACATTAATACCAAGCCAAGGGCACATATTGTCCTAATATGGCAGTAACCTAGTAACGAATATTTCGTAAGTTACATTAGTTTATAGCAAGCAACCTGCTGTAAGGAGTCCCTTTTCTGAAACACATCGTATTTATGTTTGTTTTCAAGATATTGAAAACGAAGTGGAATATGTATGAGTGTCGTAGAGAAAAATATAATTATGACTATTACCTCGAACACAAAGCGTATACATTCACAATTCACTTTGGAATGTATGTACACAATTGTTGAAAAAGAAAGCAAGCTCTTGAGGTATTAAATACGAAAATTTCACGCATTAGTCGAATGTTTGGTTCATATTACAACACAATATAATACTTATTATGTGATTCCCCTGTTTCTAATTTCGATATTATGATATCAACATCTCGTGTTAAGCCGCAATTTATTTCCGCGCTTCAGTGTTTAATGTGGGTATAATAACGTATTGTGTGTAATAGTAATTACGTAGGAATTAGCTTTATAGAGATGCAGCGTCCTTCGCAACAGACAATGGGGATCGGGGTGCCTTGACCACCGAATAGATTATATCATTTTAAACGTTGTCACGGGCAGCTTAATTGGTTTAATTATAATGCATGATTGTAATGTTCATGAAGGAAAGGGCTGTGAGCGACATTGAGTGGATATGTTCGATTGAATGTAATCGACTGATGGAGAAAGAATAGAAATTAAGATTTATCAATTCTCGATGTAGGTACACGGTAGTGTAACATGAATATCTATCCAATAATTGAGAAGTTCTGATTATATCCTTGTAATAGTGTTATACTTTATTTGTTTTACAATACGTATATGATTTCATCAAGGCCGACTTTACGCATGCGGGGACCCTAGGGCATTCAGGACTAAGGGGCCCTCGAGCACTTAAAAATGGGAGACCTTGCGGCATTCAATAATAAAATTAGAGGCTTTCCTGGGCTGTAAAAATGTCGTTTAAGATCATTCGGGGCCCCCGTGAGGCAAAACTCCAGGCCTTCTTTCCCACTGGGCACTCGAGCATGTCCCCAGGGCTCCTAGAGTCGCAAAGAGGGCCTGGATGTTGTAAACATGTGGTCCACAGTTTAGTAACAGGTTTTCTTCCTTTATTATCATCATCATCAGCAGAAAGACGTTCATTGCGTGAAAAAATCATAACTCTTTTTTTCTGCTGCGTAGTCGAGTTAAAAGTATCCTATAACCATCTGTTGATTCCTAGCTACCCGTTTACCAACAAGAGTAAAAGTCCGTTTAGCAGTTTTGGCGTGGAGAAGCCACAACTACATTAAACATACAAAAAATAAAATATTTTCGATTTTGTGACCTTCTAATGGACCGTATCACAATTTTCTTGAAAATGTATAGGACTCGCCAAAAGCACGCAAAGAACGTAAACAAAACAGTAATTCCATTCTTCGTTCTGTGAAATACTACAATATTATATCAGCTTGTACTGTCCCACTGGGCAAAGGCCTGTGAAATAAATAAATATAAAACTGAGAAAACAAGAAGACGTTTTCATTGCAAGGACGTACACAATTACCGCAATTATAACTGAAGTTCTTTCATAGACATCTCGGACAATGATCACAAGTTATAAACGTGTGACACTTAGTTAACTTCGAACATCAAGCCGGTCGCACCGAAAGCGAGAGCTGTGAGAACACATTAATTACAAAAACAATGACAATAGGGGACAGATTAATGGTAGGTTCAGGATGGCGTAATTTTTGCATAACCGAATAGGAAGGCCTGCGAGAGCCGGAAGCAAATGAATGTAGACGTAAGTATGGTAAACACATTCGTTATGCTGCATGCAAAGCTCGATACCTAGAGTAAATCTACTTTTGATGTGCTGCCGGCCTAGCACAACTCTCCGCGACTTCAATTCTCGCGCGACATAGCATCACCCGTCTCTCTCGCATTGTATTGAATGGAAAGAGACAGGCACTTGTCGCGCATTACAGTTGTTCTAGAGGTCCCGAAGTTGTTCCGACCCAGGCAAAAAGGGGTCGATAGCATTCTCTTATAAAGTTAGATAGCAAAATTAGCTACGCGTTGTATGGAATATCCATAGAAGATGTACCTGTTTAATGCTCTTAACTATAGTTAGATAATCTATAGAGTTGATGAACAGGATCATGAAAAAAAGGCCCTACATTTCAATTTTTCTCTATTAGAATAGTAGTCCAATGGATTAAGGGTAACGTTAACGATTCTCTGTTTTAGCTAAATGATTGGCTTTAGCTTCATTTTTCCATATTGATATTCATACATTGGGTTTCTAGAGCATTAATGCGAAGAACAAGGGTACTTATTGTTTGGGTTCCTGATATTTAATCTTATATCATTTTAGCCCCAACTTTATGTATGTGTATCCGTATTATATAAAATACAATCTTGATCAGAGTTCTTGTTAACATCGACAATAATCATAGGAACACGTCTGTAGGTGCGTGCGTTCGGAGACTTCGAGCGACAGCGACAGCGCATCGTGCGAATAGAAACACTTGCGCAAGCGCAGGCCCTTCCGAACGGGGTAATGGGCTTTGTTACTGCGTCTGACTGAGAATTGGGGCGATACAGTTTAAAAATAGAATATAAATTTAAGAAGCCCCGATATCTTTAAATTGGCTAACTTGATGATCTTCATCAGCTGCTGCTGCAGATCATCAGTTATCTCACAAATCCGTCTATACACATAGGAATTAAACTTGTGTATAACAACTCATGTTTTTATGCCAGTTCCTTTAGCAGTTCAAAGAGATAAAGGGAGAATTTGAATTCCGTTACAAACATGGGTTACGTACTCAATAAAGCCGAATGGAGAAAAGCAAGAGGTTATTGCCCTGCAGTGGGATATCTAAATAGACTATAAAAAAATACTAGAAATTATGTAAATACAAGTTGGACGTATTGTTTGTATGTTGTAAGAGACAAAAGTTTCCTGTCTCTATTCTGACATGATGACAAGCTCAAAGCTGTCACTGGGACACTGACAGATACGATACGGCCGTCAAATCTTTTTCAAATGAGATTTGTAATGACATATTTATTACTAGAAGACGCCCACAACTTCGTTCGCGGAGGAGAAAAAGTCATAACCCCTCTTTTTTTTTCTCCAGCGTAGTCGGGTAAAAAGTATCCTATAACCATCTGGAGATACCCAGCTACCCGTGTACCAAAAATAGTTGAAATCCGTTTAGCCGATTTTGCGTGATGAAGCCACAACGATACATACAAACATACATAAAATCCAAAAAAAATATTTTTCATTTTAGTGACCTCCAAATAGTTAATGACAATATTTTTTTTGAAAATATCTTCATCGTACAGACATTTCAATTTTACAACTTTATAATAGTATAGATGAGCGAACGAACGAATTGTACGGAGTGTTGTACGGAGTGTCAACTTTTTTAAAATAAAAATACCTATGTATTTATAGTTGAATTACTGTGATTGTCTTCATAGTCTATCTGAACCTAAACTAAGAGAGTATCATGACTTAACTATTGAAAGATAACTCAGAGCCTAAACTGCAACAGATAAGAACGTGATATTTGAAATACATATTATTTTAAAGACGTAGAGGTGCATACGAGTGTAGGATTTTGTGGAATTCGTATTGTACGACGAGGAACTTGCAGGCAAAAGCATAATCTTAAAATAATGCAAACTTTATTGAAACTCTTTTCTACCTATGTCTATTTGTGTGTTGACAAGAAATTCCAAGAGAATACCTTACTTTAACAAGAAGAAATAAGGCATTTCAAGCAAATTGTATTTCGTGAATTGTTAGTTTAGATAACTTATTGACTTACAGACTGAAAACGACGCCGAAGGTTTTCGAAATGACCCCCATGGTCTTCTTCCAGCCCTTGATGAACTGGCGCCGGCGGGCGCCGCGGGGCACCCCCCGGGCCTCGAGCTCCGCGTACCGATTAATGTTGGCGGCTGGCTACTCTAGCAGTTACCCTCATCACTGGTCCAGTCCCTCCACTGGAAATACAGTTTCTGTATTCTATGCTCTTTTGTTTTATCGTTCCAATTTCAAATTTGCGATATTAGGAAAGTTGAAAGCACAGTCACACACTTCACGGCTCCTATATCCGATGCTGTTTTATTTTACTGTTCCAATTTTAAACTTACGGCCGGAGATATTAAAAAAGTTCACTATCATACACTTAACGGTTGCTGTGTACGATCCTCTTTTTTTCTGTTCCAATTTCAAATTAGCGTCCGGAGATATTAAAAAAGTTCACTATCATACACTTCACGGTTTAGTTTATATAATCAATGCTGCTTTGTTTTTATCGTTCCTTATTCAAATTTACGTTCGTTGATATTAAAAAGTTTCAGTGTATACGTATTACACGAATCCGATAGAGTTTCTGATTATATTTACACTAATTTTAATAGGTCCTATTTTCGTTTACTAGCTGAAGTTAGGCACATCTTTTCATTCAAAGCGGGGTACGTTATTCGAAATATTCGCAGTCGTTAGCGTGTCCGAAGTCGCTTCGCGGCGGGAGGCGTGCAGTCGACGGCGCGGCTCGGGCGACACTGACGGCACGCTCGTAGAGGGCTACGCCGCACGCTACGGCAAGCTTTGATGCCAACGCTTTTCAGCGGGCGCTGAAAGCCTGCGTCATAGTTTTAACATAAGCTTTCAGGTAAGGTTGTCGATGTAAACTTGGCAATTACATTGTATTGTTTTCTTGGTGTAATTTTAAAATGTAGCAAGAATAATTTTGCTATAAGCTATTGGCTGTTTTTCGGTGTGTATATTTTTTTCTATTTTATATAAAGTGCATAAATTTAAAACACTGTCATCGTAAAGGAAGCCAAAAAATTGGGAAGTGTGCACTTTGCCCAGCACATTTGAAACCCAAATAATTGCAACGCATGCTTCAGTTGAATTGAAAATACGAGAATAAAGGAATTCACTAATTTGCATGGACTCTGAATATCACGATATAACCACCAACAATTTTCACGATATACTCCTTTTAAATTCGCATTCTTATATAATTTATCCCACATTGATTTTCAACTTCAATTGCGCCTTGTTCACGATTGTGTTTCCGTAAAACGGCGAATACTTGCCACGGGCATACGAGAAGGAATACCAACTCAATTCACACCTAAAGTTTATACAACTATAGGTTCATTTTGCGTCTCTTTACTCGATGGTGTTTGCGTTATTCAATTGTTTTGTCAAGATACGATGGCCGACCCGCGGCGCGCACGAGACCATTACGTGCAATTTGCGAGTGCGCCTGCGCTGGCCGCTTGTAACGGCCACGCCCGGGGGTTGCGTGCACACCGGGGTGTCAACGCACCTGATTTACTGGCTGCCATGCGTGGTCGGACACAGGATATGCACCTTTTTAACTTATGAATAATGAGTCGAAGGAATTTGTAACCTAACTGACGTTTCATCCAATCATAATTTGAAGAGGCTTTCTATTAAAGAACCACCTTGTTGAATAGAGATGTCAAAATTTGTAAAAAATATAAGATCCTGATAAAATAAGGAACTATGTTAAATTTTTGAGTACGTGTAGCTTTTTTATGAGCCCTTAAAGTTGGGTGGGAAAGTCGATTTTTAAAGTATGAACATATTTATTGTGCGACGTCACTGAGCTAGTAGGCTTTAGTATGCCGCGTTTTTTGGGAAAGTCCAAAAATATGATTAAACATTGTTATATCTCCGCGAGTTTTTATGAGATTGAAGTAATTGAGAGGTCGTTCTATCTATCAGTTCCACCGCAGATACAAGTTGTTTAATATCCTATTACGGTTACCACACACTACACTATTAACTCCTTCGGGAAAGAGAGACAAAAGTTTACCCTTTTGCTAGTTTCCAGATAAAACACAAAAATAGAAAGCTTTGACAAGAACATAAAAAAGCGGCCAAATGCGAGTCGGACTCGCCCATGAAGGGTTCCGCAGCCGTTAATACAAAAAAATGCACTACAGATGAAAAAAAATACAATATGAAAAAAAAAACACTAACAAAAGAGCGTATCTCCCCGGAACTTACGTCCTTTTGCTGAGAAGCGCAGTTTTTTGGCAATAACTTAAAAACGGTATGTCCGATCATGACCATGCTGTCAAATCCCTAATAGAAGTAATAGCGCCTGACTTGGCAGATATATTCAATAACAGTGTTGACTGCGGTGAGTTTCCTGATCTGATGAAAATAACTCCTTTATTCAAATCAGGTAGTACCTCTGACCCCACTAACTTTAGACCAATATCTGTACTACCTACATTTAGTAAAATTTTTGAAAAGCTAATTCTATATCAATTGTTAAAACATTTTAATTTGAATAATTGGATGCATAGTAAGCAATTCGGTTTTAAGCGGGGTCGCTCGACATCCAACGCCGGAGTTGAGCTCGTAAAACACATTTTCGATGCCTGGGAGGAATCGCGAGATGCTTTAGGCATCTTCTGTGATTTATCTAAGGCCTTCGATTGCGTTAATCATGAGACACTGATCAGGAAGCTACACCACTACGGAGTTAAAGGATCAGCACTAAATTTATTACAGTCTTATTTAAATGGTAGAATACAAAGGGTTGACGTGAATGGAAAGCGTTCACCGGGGTCATTAGTCTCTATGGGTGTGACGCAGGGATCAATATTGGGACCTTTCCTGTTCCTTATCTATATAAACGACTTGCCACACCTCGAAAAGACCCACCATGACATAGTTTTGTTTGCAGATGCTACGTCTCTAATTTTCAAAGTCGTACGAAATCAACGATCCTACAATGACGTAAGCAATGCTATCTGTGAAGTAGTAAATTGGTTTAATGTAAATAATTTATTATTGAATGAGAAAAAGACCAAATGTGTTAAGTTTGTCACGAGTAACGTAAAACACGAGCAAGCAAGCGTTATGGTTAAAGGTGAGGAACTGGAACTAGTTAATAGTACAGTCTTTCTCGGTATAACATTCGATTCTAAGCTCCAATGGGGTCCCCATATTGCTAATCTCTCGAATAGACTGAGTTCCGCAGCTTATAGCCGTAAGATTCGTCAATTAACAGACGTGATAACGGCTCGATTAGTGTATTTCAGTTATTTCCACAGTATTATGTCGTATGGCATCTTACTATGGGGCAGTGCTTCCGACATTAATACTATATTTGTTCTGCAGAAGCGGGCTGTTCGTGCGATATATAAAATGAACTATAGAGACTCGCTTAGAGATAAGTTTAAGGACATAAATATAATGACAGTGCATTGTCAATACATTTATGAGAATATTATGTATGTACATAAAAATATTAGCGACTTTAAGAAGAACTGTGATATACATAATATTAATACTAGAAATAAGCATAAGCTCGCAGTGCCTGCTACTAGGCTCCATAAAATAAGGAGATCATTCATGGGTAACTGTGTGAGATTTTATAATAAACTTCCTAGCAGCATAACTGAGTTGTCTATTGGTAAATTCAAAAATATTGTGAAACAAAAATTATTTTCTAAAGCTTATTATTATAGCACACAAAACTACATGAATGATGAAGCCGTGTGGGATTAATGTAATTTATAGCGTCATGTAGGTATATGAATAATTATTTTAACGAATACCTAAGGTATTATTATTATTTTAATCTTAATTGTTTTATATACTCTGACATTTAGAATTTTATTCTAGACACATTCTAGATTATTTATTTTTTATTGACAATCCTTTTGGGATTTATCTTATTGATTATTTTAAATTTTAAAATGATGATTTTATCAATATTACACTTAAGTTAAATGATCTGATTAGGTTTTTCTGGGTTTCCCTAATCCTTGCAGCAAATGTTGGATCATATTGTATTTCTCCCAGCAAACATTCACTCTCATGTAACTGACATTTCGAAAGTGCTTGTAACTAGGCCTACTTGAATAAAGAATATTTTGATTTTGATTTTTGATTTTGGTTTAGCGCTAAAAATGAAACTTATTAAATGAAAAAACAGTCTCACTAGCCACTAATTTCACAGTAATATGAAAATTTAAGCATGCAGATGCTTAAATTTTTAGCCACATAATTCATTAATATTTCAGCCTTAACCTGATAACATTATTAACCTATTTACACATGAACCTTGTCTAAATATAACAAAATTGTATCTACTTTATGTAAAATAAAAGTAACATTCTAATTAAAGGAACTTTTTATAGTTTTAATTGCCAAATCTAAGAATTTACCACTAATTTGGTGTATTGGATCATGATTCATGATCGTTCTTTCAACTTTGACGCCACTTTTCTACTCTACTATGTAATGTTTAATCAACTTTATTAATACTATAAGATATATATATATATATATATATATCGAATTGCACTTTAAATTGTGTTTTTTCAATTAACGTTATTACAATTATAACAAGTATCTTATTGTTATAATTGTAATAACGTTAATTGAAACAAATATTTTTCTTGTTTGGCCAAAGAGTAATTTACCATTAAAAAAATACGTCTCAAAGAAAAATTAAGAAAGACATCGTTCTTTAAAGCTTCATTTGATCTAGATCATATACTCTTGATATTTATATCCTAATTAAAATTTTCACCAAATTCTTGGGTTGGGTAGTCCGTATGTATGTCTGTTGTGGCGTCTCTTAAGTGTCTTCGTGTCTACCGGATCCGGTCCAGATCCGGTAAAGGCCGCCAAAAAGTACCGGATCCGGCCGGATTACCGGATCCGCCGGACCGGATTGCAATCCCTACACACGACACCTATGCTCCAAATTTCATCAATGTACATCTTATAGTTTTTGAGTAAAATGCCTGTGACATACGGACGGACAGACAGACAGACAGACAGACAGACATGACAAATCTATAAGGGTTCCGTTTTTCTTATTTTGGCTACGGAACCCTAAAAAACGTAATACCTACAATCCCGCGTCAATAAAACAAATTGTAAAGGTTTTGTAGTCACCCCAATGCAAACTCCGCAATGGTTACACCCACTCACAGCTAAATTTAGCGGGTGCATAAGTGAAAACTTGGTTGGCGTAGGTTAGTGATGTCATTTGATCTCATAGTGTGACTCACAATTGGCCTTTTCCAATGCAGTCTTCCATTAAGCAGATTGTAGAACCACGCGGCTGCGACGATGCCAGGCCTCTGAGTGACGTATTGGACGGAAAATATAGTAAATATATCCGGTTATGGCATAGCGTGATGAATGTCAGCGACATAACGTAGTGCATAGTGCGTTAAGTGTATATATAACTGTATACTACGACATGTGGAGCGCGCGTACTAGTTCCTTTTAGTAAATCTCAGTATAACGGTATTCGCTGCGTCCTGCTCTCCAGCTTCACAGAATTATATGTAAGTTAATTGGAGTAAAAATCACCCTAAGTAGCTGTAGCCATTTGGATCTGAGACATAATCTTTTATTCTAAGCTAAAGAACGAAGCGATTTGTTTTTACCATGGACTTATAAAATAAGCTGACGGAGTCTTTTGAACATTCCACTGAAGCCAGCTAATGGCGGACCGCGTCAATATGTGCATTTTAACAGAGTTGCCATGTACAACAACATTTCCCCAATCACGAAATAGGTTTCAAATAAAAAAATCCCGTACAAAGGTTAGAACACAATACATGTAAGATTCAGATGTGGATAATATCAAAATAAATGGATTAAAACGGATAATCTAATAGTTATTATAGAACTTGGAGTTTTTCATTTGGTAAACTTACCTTTTTTGGTAAATAATTAGTAACCATTCTAATCATTTGACCTTCGGTGGAGTATAAATTTGTAGCTTCAAAATGCATACTACAGATTACGCTCGTTTCGGATGGTGTCCAATTATTTTATTCCTACATTCTCTTATAATTTTTATGTCGTAAATGATTTCTTTGAGATTCGTCCACTCTAGGAAACCTAAATAATATTTTCGATGAGTTTATCACGTAATTCCACGATAATTAAACAAATTTATATACTGAAATAACAATCCTCACGTTTTATAAAACTTATTTTTCATTAAAAAATAATTAATTTACCGCAATACCAATCTCCCTAACTTTAAGGGTAATTACCAAGTGTATCGTATGACAATTTAAAATGTTAAATTTGAAAATAACATTGATTTACGAGTTTGTAACCTATAAAAAGTACCGCTCTGAGTTTTTTTCCTCACTCCGCTGTGGTTCCAACAACGTTGGACAGCCCAAGACGGCATATTTCAATTATATTGTGTCATTCTGAGAGATGTGTATTCGACGGAGTCTCGTTTAGTTATGGCGGCCGACTGACTTACTATGGTTTGAATGTGTGTGTGTCTCTCGTAAGGACAAGCGATTTAACAGATACTGACTTACTATGGTTGCTTCAATTTCATGTTCTAAAGACTCCGTCCGCTTATTTTATAGGTCCATGGTTTTTACATACCTCGTTAGGATTTTCTCCACCGGAGTGGAACTCTATTCCAGCACGAGAGTGAAGAGTCACTATCTAGGTAAGCATGCTCCATCGTCGCTTACTAACAGGCGAGATTGAAGTAAAATGCTTGCCTATCTAACTAAAAAAAAGGATCGCCTTCCATTAGGAAAGGTTTACGAATGACGGTTGCTTGATAATTGTATAACCCTCATTTTAACCTACTACGCACACACAGTTAAAGGAGTACAAGTAAATGAAATAAACATTAACAGCCACCAGTAATTTCAGGCAGAAAAACGAGATGCAAATCCTTGACATCTAGTCTGAGGTGTTGGACGGGCACGCCAAACATGAATTAGAGACACGCACAGCCATACCGCCATGATATAAAAAGGGAGCAGAATTAACGAGTTCCATTAACGCTTGTTGCCTTCTTGGTTACCGATAAATTATGCGTTTTAGTCATGTTATAATAAGATTCCTTGACCCAGTGAAGGAGTGAAATGAACCTCAGCTGTTCAGTGACAACATTGGATACAAATTTTAATATTATAGCTATTGAGATCAAAGTAAAATGAATGCTTTTGAGCTTATGACACTGGTGCCACTAAGAGCGAGGAAGCCATTAGCTATCGGCGATTTTCTCGCCCAAGAAACTAACAAAAGATAAAGATCCTGTCTTAGGAAAAGAGACCCATATATTAATAGTTCAACGCTGGCTGTTCACACTGCCGGCGAGAACTATCTTCATCTATTGTGCGCTTGTTGTGCGCGCGAGAAAATAGTCGATAGTTGCTCGCTTTCTCGCCGGCGGTGGGACTAGTGCCTAAATACTCGTAGAGCTTTATAAAATTGTCTTTTAAGCTAATATAGAAGCTATGCTCGGAATTTCTCTGAAGGATCGGATCCGAAATGAGGTGATCCGACAGAGAACCAAAGTTTTCGATAAAGCCCAAAGGATTAGCAGACTGAAGTGGCAGTGGGCCGGTCACATCTTACGTAGAACTGACAACCGTTGGGGTAAACTTGTTCTGTAGTGGAAACCGCGTCTTGGCAAACGTGGTGTAGGGCGCCCTCCAGCTAGGTGAAGCGACGACATAAGAAAAGTGGCTGGCAGCAGTAGGAAACCAAAAACTCAGGACCGAGCTCACTGGCATGCAATGGGAGAGGCCTATATCTAGCTGTGGACGGAGATATACTGATGATGATGATGGGGATACCTACGCTAATCCGCCGGCCGCCGGCACATAGTGGATATGTTTCTAGTTTGGTTATCTTAAGTGTACATTTGCACTACAAAGTAAATTTGATGAAACGAACATGTTCATACACCGCATGAATGACAATGCTTCTATTCTGAGTACGCAGGTCTCTGGAGACTGGTATGTGGCTTGCGTGTCCACAATTATCATTATACATTAGGATAGCCACGTCTACTGGGACTACACCGCAAACAAAAAAGACAGTAAGTTAATACGAATTTCACACAGGGAAACTACCTTCTTTCTAGACGATGGTGAAGAAAACATGTCGTTACCGTCACGCAAGGTTTTAAAGCACCTGTCCAGGTCCTACTTGTTAGCCTCTTGAGAATAGGCTACATTACGCCCCATTATATATGCTCGTCATAATATTACGCCACTAGAGTATTACGAGCTATCATTATGTCACTTCCTTTCCATTTTTACACGCTTTCCATAGATCTGCGATGTAGGCCCTTTATTCATACATTATGTAAATGCAGTCGTCTAGGTAATGCTTTTGTTTACTCTTCATGGTATTTGGGACAAACTATGCCATATCATTAGCATGTATGATTAATTCTTACTTTAGAAATGTTTAATGAAACTCAGTTTTTCACTACCTACAGCACACACGCAACTGCTTAAAAATCATGAATTCCTCATTCTTGTAAACAACGTTTAACACAAGCGGTGTGATGTCATCCATTGAATCGATGATGGAACTCCCTAGACAGGAAACCAACTCCATCTAACTATAACAACCACTAAGTACAGAGCACACGTGCGCTCATTGACCTAAATCTGAACCCACATCTCATCCCATTCACCAAGGGAATAAGCCAATGTGCCAAATGAAAAAGAACCTATATGCAGTAAACAGTCATTGACATTCACGTCGTTTTAAACTAGAACTATTAATATAAAATAATATAAATAATGTCAAAGGCAACGTGCGCTATTCGTGTTGACGAAAGCCAGTTTTCAGTATTTTTAGACTTAATCGATATTGTTCATTTGTTATGGAAATGGCGTGGTTTGAATCGACAATATTAACACAGAATAAGTAGCAATATGTATCAGTGACGTGGCGTCAAACATTATCCATGGACAAGCTAGAGCTAATTTGGCTCGTTTTTTCTTCAAATACTGTAGTCAGCTGTCTGAAAATGGGTAACCCATGGAATCGAGTTATATGGACGCCACGCGCCACTGATATGTATTAAAGTTCAACAGAAAATGTCTTAATGGAAAAACTGCAGTAGTTCTGAAAATTTGTCTCGAGGTAATTTAAATAATGCGCATGTGATACTTTAAATGTTGCAAAAGGCAGATTGAGTCAATCCATTAAGCCAATTCGTTACCGATAAACTTCAAATAGTACTCTAGATAATGCATTCAATATCAGATAACATTAGATGTCACACGGATATGTATGTATATACAGTGTGGGAGATTGAAACACGTACCCTTTTCGCTCTTGTCACATTGGCAATAAGAACTAGAAATGTCCCTTACTGTACAAACAATGCATTTAATAAGTTTCGGATACTATTAACCACCTTGCCTGTCATATTACCGGTCGCCAAGGTGATTTTGTGTTTAGTAGAACAATTTTACTTCAAGGTAGCTTCCGGCTTGATAGTTCTCATGTGACAATGTATACAGGGTGTTTGGTAACAGGATGCAAAGCCGAAAGTAAATGATAGTTTAGGCCATTTAAAACATTTTAAGCCACACATGTCTTAGACAAATGTTATAATGCTATTTTTTTTAATTTAGGTCTTAAGATTTTTCTGAGAAACTCCTACTCTTGTCGAAAAAAAACGAATAACATTTGTCCACAACATGTCTGGCTTAAAATGTTCTAAATGGCCTAAACTATCACCTACTTTCAGCTTTGCATCCTGTTACCAAACACCCTGTATAAAATGGTTTATAATTGTATCCGGCGCTAATGTCCTTAAGTCGACTATTCGCTTCAAAATCATTAATAAATAAATATTACAGGACAATTTTTACACAAATCCAACTAGTCCTATGGTACCCTCAATAAGGCTTGTGCTATGAACTAGTGCTCACGCACGCGACGATATGTTTAATAAATAAATTTACTGTTATACATAGAAAACATCCAAGACTCAGAAACAAATAATTATGCTCATCACACAAATATTTGCCCTTACCCGGAGTTGAACCCAGGGCCTTCAACTTTGCAGGCAACGTTACTCCCCATCATCTCGTTAATCATGCTGATAAAGATTGACCAAATAAATTTAAGTTTTCTTTAGTCCATGTATATATGTGTTGCGAGAATGTCATGCGATTTGGCTCGACGTGTGACCAATTCACCAAAGTATTGTCGGATTCGGTTTGCATTTGAAAACTGGACAATATCAATTAGCATTAAAATAAATATGAGCGATAAAGCGACGGACTTGACGAAAATCGACTCAGGAAACATTCAGTTCGGTTCCATGAAACAATTGTAATCGCGGTTTTTTCGTAAATGTAACAACAATTATCATTTGTTTGAAAAAAATAGAACAAAAACTGT
Organism: Hedya salicella; assembly: GCA_905404275.2. NCBI lineage: Eukaryota > Metazoa > Arthropoda > Insecta > Lepidoptera > Tortricidae > Hedya > Hedya salicella. Next base: position 4,976,541 of record FR990104.1, read on the forward strand.
CATGAGCATGATGGTTACAAGAAAAATAACTACGAAAAGAGATGCACAGCACAAATGCAAATCACGCTATAAGCTGAGCATAATACGTGGTCTGAACACATTTAGAGGAGGTAAGTTAGTCGAATAATATGAGTATAGCTTAGTGATTAGTGACACTTTTTCTTTACGTTAAAGAAAATTTGACATGCAACTTGTGGTGAGAAGAAATACCATACATCATTCTTCATTTCGTCCGGAACAACCTCGGTCGGTACTGTTCAATTATTTTAAAGGAGAAAAAGAGAGAGACGATGCCACCTCCTACAACCCCACACGCCCGATTTCTGATTTTAACCTACCTCCGCAATTCTTGTGCCTCGCGCATTGCGTCCCACCCTAACCCTAAGTGGCATAGGTGGCATTCTTGTATGTGGGTTTGCGCTCTCCACACTGAATGTGATTATTGATAGGGAGGTCTAACCAGAGATACAGTTTCAAATCAGGTTCTAAAAAAACTATCTCCAATAAAATTAATACCCATTTTATTTAAATAATTCGAAAGACAAAGCCACTGAGCGATCCTTGGCGCTTGTTTGTATCTGCTGTCACCTTGTAGTCAGTGGCAGCAGCAGTATTTACGTTACGAATTATAAGTAACAGTATGGTGAGTGAATCACACTGCGTTACGCACGAATGGCTCCCAGTGTACTTAAATTCGATTAGTATGGACCCGATATGATACGAAACATTTATCCCGCAATTCTCATAGCAAAAATGTAATATAGTTACGAGTGTCTCACATTTTGATATTCGCTCCCTTATTTGTACATCATTCAGGTCCACCTATTTATGCAAACAGGATCCAACCCACACGAGGCTAGTTTTGAGAAAAATCGATTTTTGTTAAAAACATGCGAACAAAATTTTCTATGAACATCTCAAAAAAAGTTTGAATGCAAAATTTCAGACAACGGTAAGTTTTTTGCTGTCTAATACTCGTTTTCCAGAAAATAATGATATTTAGGGACTTTTTCATTCAAAAAGTCAATGGATCTTTTTTGCAAAAATGCTCAAGTGTGGGTTGGTTCCTATTTGATTTAATAGGAACTAAAATAGTAAATAATATAATAAAACGTGCACATGTTATATCAATTTACTTTATTGAAAAAGAAATGCTTATACTTATAGGAAATCTTTTATACCATTAGAACGTTCTAGAAAAATTAAAAGAGTGTGGAATAATCATACATTTCAAAACATCAGTAATTTACTAAAAATATAAAAGAGAATCTCAGTTTTCGAAATAATTTTCTTCAAACTCGAAGACAAGTTCACCAGAAAAGCCTTCCAGGTCATCTTCAATATGTTTGTCTGGATTGAGATTGACGTAAAAACTGTGGTACTCCTGAGAAATCAGGTGCAGAAGGCTCTTTAAGCCTTTCAACTTTGCCTCTGGAATTGGTTTTCCTGTGGGCTAAAGAGGCTCCATTATTTCTTTTGAAATAGCTGATTGCCTCACACGACCAATTTTATTAATGTTTAATTCCTTAAAATCTTCATGAAAGTTCTACCGCATGTAAACGTTGTACATATCATTTTTTTAGTTCAATTTCTTTAGTACCTACTTAACAATGACACTTTATTCCCACCCGTAGTTTTTTTTTTCTGTTTGTAATGCTTTTCTCTAATTTTAGAGAAGATATAAAGTCGTTTTGGTTTATAAAACCTGGTGAACTATCATGGGCTTATTTTTCTTACATGTCTTCATAATACTCATGTAATCTTCTGGTGTATATATTCTTTGTGGCCGTTCAAAACCACCTTCAATTGTACCAAAATCATTGTGTCCCGATTCAAGAAATGTCAAATTAATCTGTACCAGATTTGGGTGGTCATTTAAGACGGCTTTGAGCATTAATAATAGTTTAATGTTGCGATTTTGACCACCGCCAGAATCGTTCCATAAAATAAGACTTGTCACATTATTGTCCAATCTTTCTAATATATGTCTTATAAGACACGAGCCCACTTCTTGGGCTCCTCGACCAATGGGCGACATCATTGCTCCCAGTGTGTATAACAAGATTATACACCCAGAGTTGTCTTTTGTAAAAGACTATATTTGTAGGTAATAGCCGCATTTTTTCGAGGTTGAAGGTAATTTTTTCAACCGAGGGATCATCTTTACCGAGCTGCATATCAACTTTCATTTGACTATGCAAAGTTTGACGCGATGTGCCATTTTTTGATGCTCTCCACTTCTGGTCGTTTTCTACATTCTCCCCATCCGATGCAGACATAATTTTGCTTTGAAAGTGGTCTTTCGTTAGAGGCTTGGTACTTAAATTTGTCGTCAAATATACTTTGTGGACTTTCGAACGGGACAGTACTCTCATAGAAGCCATTTCAGCTCTTCTGTATATAAATCATAAATTTTTGGATTGTCTCATATCTGCTCTTAAAAACCCCATCACATTGTTCTCGGCGATAGTGGGAGATACATGCTGGTAATGCTCTAATGAAATTTATCATAAACTGCTGGCATTCACGTGGTACTTTATTGAGTCCGCTTTGTAAGCCCCGTCTATCTACAACGCAGTCTTGTGAACGCATTTTGCAAAGTGAAGTTTTTATTATTTTTGGGGACGTTTGTAAAGCTTGACAAACATGTCTTGACAAACTAAAATTCTATTCAGAGAGTATTCACGCGAGAAAGATTTTTTTTTTCAAAACTTTGTTTATATTTTCATAGCTATGTAATGACGCTTGACGGGTTTTTCTTGCACTGATGCCCTTAAAGACACATTCTGTGCATTATAGGAACCTAATGAATAAAACTTTTTAAAAACAGCTTTCAAAGGATTTTATTTTGCAAACTAGATTCAAGAAACATTGTTTCTCAGATAATGTAAATTAATTAATTTTAACAAGTAACCATATTGTATGAAGCTTTATGAGTAATTAGGCTTTTTCAATTTGTAAACAAGATCCATCCCGCATGGTTTCTTGTGAAAATTCAGACTTCGTCAGTTTTTCTTTCGCAAACAGTATCCAACCCGCATGGTCCCTTGTAAAAATATAAATTACGATTATGGGGAGCCAAGCGACATGGATTCATTTATAAAAAATAAAACATTACGATTTTGTAGAATACAGAGTTATCATACAGCATGAATCTTATTAGTTTAATATGAACTTGTTGTTATCACTTTTGGTAACTTTGTCAACTTAATGTTTTGATATGAGAAAGTTGCCAGATCAAATTTAATATCAAATGGGTCGATAGAACGTGCATTTTAAAAGCTTACTGTGTATTTAACTCAATTTTGACAGGAGTGTGGGTTGGATCCAGTTTGCATAAATAGGTCCATTTGTATGTAAATTCCTACATACGAGTACCATGACCATTTGATAGAATTAGGCGTTCAATTTATATCTAGGTAGGTTAACTTATTCCACCAAATATCTGTGAGGAATCGTTATTATCTCAGAAAATCGTAAAGCATTAAGTTATAACCGCGCATGCGCGCATCATAATAAAAATGTTGGTTATTTCAATTCAAATTGGTTTAAATCGTAATTACCGTCGGTGTAATTGTAGTCAAAATGGCGATAGCAAATGAACCGATTATTATAAAGATTGATTGATTATTGTGTTTGGTAAAATATTACGCTAATTACTGTAGAGTTAGACTATTTAGCCGCCACAAGCTTCGTTTTTACATTAAATAAACACTTCAGTAAATAAATAAAATATCTGTTATAATGGTTCAATTTTTGATTTTTCCTTGTCATTCGAATGTATAAATATAAATTGCACCATAAATATTCAAACAATTTTAATTAGTACCCATTGTATTTTATAAGTTCATTAAAACCTAAGAAGTGCATTGGGCGACATAGGTATATATCTTGTCGAATGAATCATCTTGATCATAATGATTACACTACAGAGTGGTAGACTATAGTATCATCTGCTATTTCTATTTCAGTGACGCAAACATTAATTGAACTTTAGTGGCATTTCATGTCTTAGTTGGGTCTAAATTTGTATCTTTATTAATTTTGAGTCACTGCATCAAGTAGACAAATTGAGAATGAACATAACATTAAACTATCTTTTTTTTCGATCTTTTAAATTTCATTATAAATCAATCCAACGGCTTAGAGTAAACATCTGTGGCGCATCACTACATCGTGCGCACAACACTAGAGGCGAACCCGTCCAGACGACAGCGGCGCGCGGGCGCGCGCGCAGGGGAATCGACGCGGACCGGCTCCCAGATCGCTGCATGCATCGGCAGAGCGCATCCGATTAGCTTCCACGCCGCACCTGTGCCACTTTGCCTCGCCGCTCACGCTTACGCTTTGCCTTACTTTTTAGCGATAGCATTTTTGCATGTTAAATATTTAACGCTTTGTGTAAATCACTTAATTAGAGTGAAGTTTAAATGTGGAGTTTGTTTTAATTAAACGCCTACAGAGTAGAACCCCCACATAGTGGTGACCCGAGAGTGCAAACGGACCGCAGATTTGAAACAGTTGTCGCGATAAATTATAAGATGTCGAATAGCGAAGCGAGCGGTGCGGGGCCGACCGCGCCGCGGGCGCGTGAGTCGGACAATTTTGGTGACGCTCAGGATAACGGGGCTGTTTCCGTCAACCGTGTGGCTATGCGATTGCCGCCATTTTGGCCGGACGACCCCGAAATTTGGTTCGGGCAAGCAGAAGCGCAATTCCACGTGTCAGGTATCAAGGATGACGCCACGAAATTTTATTGCGTCGTTGCACAGCTGGATCACAGGTATGCTAAGGAAATTAAAAAACTTATTAAGAATCCTCCTGCGACGGATAAGTACCTAAAGCTAAAGACTGAATTAACCAAATGCCTGTCTGTTTCCCGTCAGCAGCAAATAACCCAAGCGCTTTCTAATGAGGAATTAGGCGACCGTAAGCCGTCGCAATTCTTACATCATCTTCAGAACTTGGCCGCCGGCGGAGTTAACGACGAGTTTATGAAAACGATGTGGATGAAGAGATTACCTGCTCACGTTCAACCTATTTTAATTTCGCAGGCGTCAGCCAGTTTAGAAGAGCTCGCGGACCTCGCCGACAGAATATGCGAGGCCACGGCACCGTCGCCGCCATTACACGTCGCGGCCGCGTCATCCAGTTATGACAGCTTGTTGAAACGCATTGACGACCTGACCCGTGGCCAGTCCGAGCTAACCAGGCAAATTGCGCAATTAACTATGCATCAAGGCCGAGGGCGTTCACAGTTTCGGCGTGATGGCAGCGGGAGGTCGAAGAGCAGGGGTCGGAGCCGCAGCAAAACTCCAGGTATGTGCTGGTATCATTCTAACTTCGGTGAAAAAGCTAAGAAGTGCACGACCCCTTGCAACTACGTGTCGGTAAAAGCCAGCGGCTCTCAGTAGATGCGGCGACTGATTGCCACGCCACAAGCCGCCTTTTTATAACCGATAAAAGGTCACAATTGCAGTTTTTAATCGACACCGGTTCGGACCTCTGCGTGGTGCCGCGTGGGAACTGGCCAGATGGCAAACCGACTGAGTACCGCCTCACCGCTGCCAATGGCTCTCCCATCAATACGTTTGGGATCGTAACGCTGCACCTGGACCTAGGCCTTCGGCGTGATTTCATATGGAACTTCGTGGTGGCTAATGTGAGCAAACCGATCATTGGGGCAGATTTTATCGCACACTACGGCTTGCTCGTGGATTGCAAGAACGGTAGGTTGTTAGACAGCCTCACTACTCTCTCTACAGCGGCGTCACGGATAACATGCGAAATCTCCAGCATCAAGACGATTTCCGGCAACAGCGAGTATCACACCCTTCTCTCGAGGTACTCGCAACTTACCAAACCTTCCGGCGTCAAACGTGAAGTGAAGCACAATACTGTCCATTTTATTCGTACCTCACCTGGACCGCCTGTATTTTCCAGACCACGTCGCCTGGCTCCTGACAGACTGAAGGTGGCTAAGGAGCAGTTCGAGGAGATGGTCAGGGACGGCACTGCTCGCCGTTCTGATTCACCATGGGCTTCCGCACTCCATCTTGCGCCAAAGAAGGACGGCTGGAGGCCATGCGGTGACTATCGCGCGCTAAACGCGCGGACGATCCCGGACAGGTACCCGATTCGGCATATTGAGGACTACGCTCACAGATTAGCAGGCTGCACCATTTTCTCAAAAATTGATTTGGTCAAAGCGTACAACCAAATACCAGTTTTTGCAGAAGACATTGCCAAAACCGCTATCACCACGCCGTTCGGGTTATTCGACTTTCCCTTCATGAGTTTCGGCCTGAGGAATGCAGCCCAGACGTTCCAGCGCTTCCTGGACGAAGTTCTGCGTGACCTGGACTGTTGCTATTCTTACATAGACGATATCTTGATATATTCCAGAAGCCACAGCGAGCACTTGGAGCACTTGCAACAAGTTTTCCAGCGCCTGGCGGAGTACGGCCTGCTCATCAACGAAGGGAAATGCGTGTTTGGACAGCGCGAGGTGACCTTCCTGGGATTTTCAATTTCACAACAAGGTACACAACCTCTGGACACTAAAATTAGAGCAATCCGGGACTTCAATCCTCCTAACACCGTAAGCGGCCTGCGTAGGTTCCTTGGGATGCTTAATTTCTACAGGAGATTCATCCCACATGCTGCAGAAGAGCAAGCACCACTTCACGACCTGCTGGCTGGCCCAAAAGTGAAGGGCTCGCAACCCATCAATTGGACACCTGAGCTTTTGGAAGTTTTCGCCAGCTGCAAAGCAAGTATCGTTCGTTGTACTCTCCTAGCTCACCCTGTTCTGAACGCACCGCTAGCCCTCGTAACCGACGCGTCAAACTCGGCCTTGGGTTCGGTGCTGCAACAACTGGTCGACGAGCAGTGGCAGCCACTTGCATTTTTCTCCAAGAAGATGAACAAGGCGCAGTGCCAGTACAGTGCCTACGATAGGGAGCTGTTGGCAGTATACGAGAGCGTCAAGCACTTCCGCTTTATGGTTGAAGGAAGACATTTCGTTATTTATACTGACCATAAACCTATAACTTACGCTTTTCAGCAGAGAGATCGTCACTGTTCACCTCGGCAGTTCAACCAGCTCGATTACATCTCTCAATTCACCACGGACATCAGACACATATCCGGTAAGGACAATGTCACAGCAGACGCTCTTTCTCGCATTGAGGCCATTTCACAGCCACCAGATCTGGAGACACTGGCTCGAGTGCAGAAAGCAGACCGAGAGATGCAAGAACTCCTGAACTCGAGTAATGCGTCGTTGGTCCTCCAGGAAGTGAATGTACCAGGAACTCTCATCACATTATTCTGTGATACCTCTCAGCCCAGGCCTCGTCCTTACGCACCACGTGAGCTGCGGCGACAGATTTTTGACGCCATTCACTGTTTGAGTCATCCGGGTGTGAGAACAACAACCAAGCAAGTCACGGAAAGGTACATTTGGCCCAACGCGCGGAAAGATTGCCGTGCCTGGACCCAAGCCTGCCAAGCGTGCCAAACATCCAAGGTTCATCGTCACATTTCATCTCCACTCAGGCAGTTCCCGCTACCCGGCGAGAGGTTCAGCCACGTGCATATTGACTTGATAGGCCCTCTGCCACCCTCAAGGGATTTCAGATACTGTTTTACGGCAGTCGACAGGTTCACGCGGTGGCCTGAAGTACTACCACTTCACGATATAACTGCCGAGTCCGTTGCAAAGGCATTTTGTGACACCTGGGTATCAAGATTCGGTTGTCCGCAGGTTATTACAACCGATCAAGGCCGTCAGTTTAATTCACAACTGTTCCAGGCGTTGGCGCGCTTCTGCGGCGTGCACCTGCGCCACACGACGGCATACCATCCAGCAGCCAACGGCATGGTCGAGCGCCTGCATCGCACACTCAAGGCCGCCATCATGGCCCACGACGAGAAGAGTTGGACTGACGTGCTCCCCGTCGTGCTGTTGGGACTGCGGACGGCCTGGAAGGCAGATCTCCGGTGCTCGGCTGCGGAAATGGTTTATGGTGAGCCACTACGGATCCCGGGTGAGTTCTTTTGTACTAACACGCACCCTCACGGCACCTCATTGCAGCCATCTGACTTCGTGTCAAGGCTCAAAGAGCACATCTCTCACCTCAAGCCGCAGCCGGCATCTCACCATACATCAAAAACGGTTTTTGTACACGACGATCTCAAGACAGCACAATATGTTTTTATTCGTAAAGATGCCCTCCGTCGCTCCTTAGAAAAACCGTACACTGGCCCACATAAAGTACTCTCAAGAACCGACAAGACTGTCACTGTGGAATCATGTAGAGGACCAGTGACAATATCTATTGACAGAGTTAAACCAGCATTCATGCTTTCGGAACAGCAGGACAGCAACATACGTCAGCAAGCCGCTGAACCAACTTCCGCTGGGCAGCAGAACCCTGTCAAAAAGACGCGTTCCGGCCGCATAGTTAAGTTTCCCAATTATTTATCTACAGATGGACATTGATTCTCCCAGGAGGGTGATGTGGCGCATCACTACATCGTGCGCACAACACTAGAGGCGAACCCGTCCAGACGACAGCGGCGCGCGGGCGCGCGCGCAGGGGAATCGACGCGGACCGGCTCCCAGATCGCTGCATGCATCGGCAGAGCGCATCCGATTAGCTTCCACGCCGCACCTGTGCCACTTTGCCTCGCCGCTCACGCTTACGCTTTGCCTTACTTTTTAGCGATAGCATTTTCGCATGTTAAATATTTAACGCTTTGTGTAAATCACTTAATTAGAGTGAAGTTTAAATGTGGAGTTTGTTTTAATTAAACGCCTACAGAGTAGAACCCCCACACATCCATCAAATACATACTCTGCAAATCGCTCTGCTAACGCAAGGACCGAAACTACCTATCTTTTTAAATGCAGGTATCGTTCCACCTCAATATAACACACAAAGTGCCTATCCACCCTAATACAAGAGTATGCCGGTGATCGTATTTTCCCCTTGCTTGCTTTACCGAAAAGTACCATCTCTACATTTTTTTTACTATTAGTACAATCTAGTGAAATTTATTTTGCAGTGCTCACACCTATATAAAGATTTTCTAAAAATTGCTTGCCTCGTGTGGGAATCGAACCAAGCAAATGTGAAAAAACAACCATGCCGTATTTTTATGATGGCAATGATAAAAAATAAAAAATATATTCCTCTTGAGTACAATTAATTGTATTTTTAAATACAGATACAACGTGAAGTGTTTGATTCAAAAGAAAATTATTTTGTATGCAAGGATTTTATAGAAAAAAATTGAATGCAGTATTACTTACTTTTAAAAATTAAATAATATCCGTTCAGTAAAATATCATATCTAGAATATTTAAGGTACTTTTCTTTGATGTCACAGAAACACATGACATCTTGTATACTAATATATACACATAGTTTAGTATGTTATTAAGTAATTTTGGTGCCTCAAAAATAACCTTATGCTGATTAATGTTATATCGCCTATCTGAACACCTAATAAAACCGTTAAGTGTAAGAAATGTATCAGTGCTACGCGAATATGTACATATTCGCGTAGCACAGTACATATAGAATAAATCAGAGCAGGAAAAGGAACGAAGTCTGGCAACGAAGAAAGGAATGTCACCTTGTCAATTAGACTCCCATTAAACGCGAAAACGACTCGCAGAGGCACCAATGAGAGCTCACACCAACTCATCCACGCTCATCCTTGATGCTCTACCTATTTCACCAAATTTACAATAATTGATATAAATAATAACCTAAGTTGCATAATCGGCAGAGGCCGTAGTGAAACTTACGGTCTCTTCGAAGTGAAGTATGTCTTAATTTGCTATTTTCAATGTAAAGCAAGGAAACAGAGATGGGGCCCCCCTATTGCTTAACGCGTTTGACGTTCGAAATCAGAATCAAGTGTCATGATTTTGTATGAGCTATGACAGTTGATTGGATCAAAATTTCATTAGGCAATAGCCCCCCGGATTATATTAGCACTCATTCTTTTATAGATTCTGTAAAGACATCAACTTCCTGACTATCATTAAAACACATGAGTAATTAAAAACACTGGTCGCCCTAAATGACATCGTCGATATTGAATAAACCATACGCTAACGAGACGCAACGAACTGTGCATCCTTTTTAAGGCTCACTTAGTCACAATTCCATTTAACCCACACACGGCTCCAGGCTTCGGTAATAAAGTACTTATTACAAATAAGGCAAACATCGAATATATAATCGCCCGGTCAATACATTTTATGCCCTGACCTGTACGAGTATCTCTATATATATTTTTCGACATCAAGACAACAAAAGATAAGACAAAAAAATCAAATTTCTTTACACCCATCAATTCTTTTGTTTTTATCGTGATTATTTCTATGAAACATCTGTATTCTGATATCGAACCATCCTTAGAAACAATAGACTGTTATTGTATTAATTAATCTTTGTGTATAGTGATGGATTTCTGTCACGTATAATGTTGAGGGTATAAACATGTACATATCTATTATTATATAGCTAACACTTATGTATGAAGCGTCAGCACATCAGTATTCTAAGATCGAACAATATACAGACTGTTATTGTATAGATTTATTTAATAAAGATGGGCGTGGTTGACGTATAAAATCACAGGTACAAACCGTACAAATAATAACACCTGCGTGTATGATTTTGTGCGAAATAGTATAGTATTTTTAACTAACGAAAACAAACGGAAAAGCTCATATGTTCTCAGAAAAGTAATAGTAGTTTAGCTTAAAATATACGCGAAATCTGGAGTTTATTTAGAAAAAGGCAATAACTTTATAAAATACTAGAAGGTGCGAATTCGTCAGTGGAGAGGAAAAAAATATAACCCTTTTTTTCTTGAGTATAGTCGGATAAAAAGCATCCTATAACCATCTGTGGATCCAATGGCGTGCGGTCCATATACCTAGGCACAAAGGCACTGTCTACCCTGAACGACCATGGCTCCATACAGGCACAGAGATACTGCCTACCATGCAGCCCTGAACGACCATAGCTTCATATAGGCAGAAAAACTGCCTATCATGGCGAAAAACCCTGTGTACGCCACTATGTGGATCTCATATAACCGTGTACCAAAAAAATTGAAATCCGTTCAACCGTTTTGGCGTGATGAAGCCACAACGACACGTACAAATATATACATTGACCTCCAAATAGTCCGTTGCAATAGTTATTTTTTACTATCTTCAATGTACAGACATTTCATTTTTACAACTTTATAATAGATAATAATAACAGTATAGATTTCAGGTTTCATATTGATTAGGTAGTTTTGTAAAAGCAGACTACGAGTTAAAATTGTATTAATTGTGTCAATTACGTATTCCATCTAACACATAAAAAGCATTTTGTATAATCTATTTTGCATATAGTATCAGTCGATCTCTAATAACTTAAGAGTCTTAGACAAGTATGTATATTTGTTGTTGCAAGCGATCTTAGCACAGAATCGTCAGCCAAACCAAGTCACGGTGACGGTGTTGTACCAGCTAAAACTATCACAAGAGAAAGCTAATTTGTTCCTTCAAAGTTATTATACCAGAAATGTAATTAAATACTTAAGGTGGAGGGCCACGTCACTTTCCATACTTAAGTTTATTGCAGCTATTAAGTAACTACAAAACAATAATAGATTTTACGTATTTAGTTTGAACACGGTTTATGTTTGTCGCTTATGTTTTGTAAGGTGTAATGCAATATATACTAATGTATATTTCAATTTAAATAGCTACCAAAAATGTGTAATGGATTTTATTAGGCTTGTGAGATGTATTTACGACAATATTTCTATCGGTGGCCAGTGTGAAAATGATCATTTTTCACCTTATAATATAATCAATTCTACAATATTTTAAGAACTCCTGACTGTTTACAAAAAACAGCGATAAACGTATATGTATGGAAAATTAACAGCACCGATGCACGTTAAAATTAAATGCTAAGACGATACCAAAGCTATTCGCCTAGAGCCGCGTAGCGTATGGTTATTAAATGTAGTTTTATCGACCATAATAAAGTTAAAAGGATATAAAACGGAGATTCGACGATAAGATGTCAAAGAGTTTTAACGCTTCGATGGTATCTCCGCGGACCATAAACCTACACAATGAGAGCGGACGATCTAAATCTGTTAATTGAATTGATGTTAATAATATTATCGAGTTAATTAAGCACTTTTATTCCTTATGAAAAAGGCACGAAATACTAGGTATTTCGTGCCTTTTTCATAAGGAACTACTTAAGATACAACATGATATCAATAGTCTAACTCTTTGAAAAGTTAAGAATAACTATTGTACAGGGCAGGGAACCCGTATTATTTTCATACAAAATAACGATTCGATATTTTCGTTCAGTTACGAGATTTAAACTTTAATCAGGTATTTTGTGATTAATTTATCTTTGCCTAAATACAGTTTTAAAACATTCCAGTAATAGCGTGTATTTTCGAAGATTTAAAAAATACCGGTTCCGATCCCTGGTAAAGGGGGGGAGATATCACAATCATACCTATCTATCGATACGTCTTCATCACGGTAAGTGTAGACCCGTTCTTGAAATTAAAAAACTCGGCCAAAAAATAGATAATGTACTATTATTCTCAAAAGTAGCCCTATTTACGGTAAACATCGGTTGCCCAAGTACCTACTCCGAGGACACTACTTTATTATGAAGTCCTTTGTCCTTTCTTAAGTCTTGGACTAATAAAGCGATTTCACTTTCACCGCTGGCTTACAAAGGCGCGAGGGTGCGCGGCCTATTCAGCCGCTCAATGTAACGTTACTTTACTTTTATTGCTGCCCATTATGGGTAGAAAGGGCCCGGGGACGTCGCTTAGTCAGCCACGCGTTAGAAATTGTTATTTTTGTACACCAAAATTTGAGACAAAAACAACAAGTTTGTAGTCCAAATGATTCAAATACGGCCGCAACAACATATCAAACATCCTTCATATTAAATTAATTCTAAACTGTTTAAAAGAATTGACATCACAGCGAGATAAAATCAGTAGTGCTCTAAAAAGATGTTTCGTTCGACTAAAATAAAGAGCAAAAGGAATCGGTCTCGTGCGCGGCGCTACCTGGCAAGCACCGTACTGTGGTCCCGTTATAAAAAAAAAACTAGCTATATGAGCAAAGGGTGCATCCATAATCTGACCTATAAGAAATATAGGGAATACAGAAAAAACGCATGAAATTATAACAGCTGCGCGATTTGTATTTGACACGTAAAAGTATTGTGTTTTTTGTATGACAAACCGTCATTTAGAAAGCGGATAATTGGAGGAAATGAGATCTTATCCGTTTAACGGGACTGTTACATGAGTGATACAAATCGAATATGGTATGTCGTTTATTTTTTAATCGCTTTTCGATAGTCATTATTCCTGGGGATACTGATGTGGAGTTTATCGACGAAGGAACACAGGCATATAATCGTTTATTATGTATTATGTACCAATATTATAAACGCCAAAGTAACTATTCTATAGGTCTATTACCTCTTCCACGTTAAACTACTGAGACGATTATGATGAAATGAAAAGAATATGCTTGAAGTCTAGGGAACGGTATGGGATATTTGTCTTGTTATAACGTTTTTTATCATGCAGGGAACGCGGTGCCTTGGGCAAAGCTAGTCGCCAATAAAACAATTACAAATTTTACTATTAACATTACTAAAGTGTTCATTTGAAACGCTCCTAATATCGAAAAATTCAAGCACCTTGAAACTAGATATGTATATGTACATATTATCTCGAAAACAGTTAGGATTGTACGCCATAAGATGCGCGTTGCACACAATGCGAAATTCCTCTATAATTACGCCGCATGCGATCCAAATGCTCTTATTGAGGGAACGCACCTGCGTGCGCGCAGAAGGATACAATATGCGGCAGTTTAGTATCGCCGTGGGAAATATTCAATTCAATGAGACGTTTTTTGCCAGGTTTTAGTGACATGTAAGATGTTTCTCAGACATTCTCTTTTTGATTTATTAACCTTATCTTGAACTGGTTGAAAATATTTGCTTAATACATATATTCGGTCAAATGCAAAATTTCTAATCATCGTATGCATAGATAACTATTTTTTATAATGACTGACACAACATGAATATCTATACAAACTTACGAAATTGTTTACGTATATATCTAACTTTTAACAAGCTTATAGAGGACCAGGAAAATAAAATGTTTGTTTTTATTTCCTTCACCGCACTTACAGTACTTCAGTTTCAAGTACTTCTGAAAACTCAAAGTGGATGACATATTGCTAATAAATCCTCTTGTTTATGCGGTTTTACAAAAACATCCCAACCGTTATCAGCACTAGGACCACTCATCGATAAATTGGCCTCATCGAGGTCATCGGGTTTATCTGAAAGCCGACCCTGGCAACATTTGGGTTAACACCATAGCAATTATGTCCACTCGTTAACCTAGTATCACTAACATATACACGTTCATTTGCCGATGGCGTAAACCCTAATACTATACAACAAGTAACCAGTGCAGTGGACCGATAGAAATCCCCGGCACAGAAAAAGCTGATAATTTTCAAACAGCTGAGCCGATTTTCTTGAAATCATAACTAGGAATACTTTCGATGAAGTCAGCTTTCAAATACAACAAAAACTAAGTCAAAATCGGTAGATCCCTACCAGAGCTAGGATTATACACACAGATAAAGTACTGTCCCATGATGTCCCAAAATTTGACTCCTATTGCTATGGATTAAGGTTGAAAGCACATAGAAAAAAATACACATTAAAATAAACTGATAAGTAAACACACGCTAAAGACTTGTCCTAATGTATGGATCAGAATGTTGGGCAACGAAAGAGACGGACGAAAGAAAAGTGTACGCAGCCGAGATGAATGTGTAGAGTGACGAGGAAAGATCGGATTACAAATGAGTATATATGGGGAAGTTTGAAAGTAGCACCCGTGACGGACAAAATGAAGAGCAGTAGGTTAGCGTGGTTTGGGCATGTAATGAGGAGGGATGAGCGTCATATTGGTAGAAGAACGTTAGAGATGAATGTAGAAGGACGAAGAGCGCTCGGTAGGCCAAAAAAGCAATGGATGGATTGTGTGAGAGAGGACATGAGAAAGAAAGGAGTAAGCGCTGAAATGACGAATAATAGAGATGAATGGAATAAGAAAACATGTTGTGCCGACCCTACATAAGTGGGATAAGGGCAGGGAGATGATGATTCACATTAAAACGTCGTTGATCCTAAGCTTCGCCGTCTGAACGCGTAAGTTTGTAGAATTACGGTCTTTAGTGTCATTGTTTACAAGACCAGTCTTAGGTGGCGACTGGCGACAGGCGCAGACGATTAGGTGAGCGATATTTAGATCAAGGTTTTCGCCGTTTTCGGAGCGAGTTTAAGGAGCGTGCGTGAGGCGCGCGTCGGATGCGTATGCGTCAACGGGGCGATGACTCGCTGGGTTAAACAATTTCAATGTTATGGCATGCCTCATGGTACTTCAAGGCAATGGCAACAATCCGACAAAATTAACTCTCAACTTGTTAGTAACGAAAGCGTTGGTAAAATATGTCAGTTCTCTTCTGATATGGTAAATTCTCATAAACAGGCATTCCTTCGATTAAGAGTCCAATTATATTTGCACCCTCCATTTTTTGCTGCAGACACCAACATGAATAAGAGAAAACAACACATTTTACCAAACAAAGTGTTTAAATGGATACAATATAATTCAAATACTCTTTAATTACAAACTCCCAAATACACAGTAATAGAGAACATGAGAGTTACAATAAAATAGAGATAAACAACAGGCCTTATCGCTAGATAACATATAGTAGAGTGCTTAAAGGACAATCATCACATTGCATGAATTCAATTAAAATAAGGGTCATATCCGGACGTGGGTGTCTATTAAGGACATCATAGGCATAATTTCTAGGGATTATCACTGAAATTCTCTTCCACGAAGCGTTCAAACAAAACAAACATTGAAACATTTCAGAGGATGTCGTCCGTCAACGTTTCGTAACAAAACGATTGCATAGAGAGGGTATTCGAGTGTATCATATAAGCATATGAAAGGACACATTTTACAAGCTTACTGTGATAAAATTAAGTTTTAACTAAGCTGAACCTTACGTGCATGAATAATACGTTCCCTTTTCTGTAACAAGTGCAAGTCAGATACGAGTTTGGGAAAGTATACATAATTAAAGTACCATTTTAGCTTTTTCCGGTGTGAGTCATTTCTAACTGGTACACAGTTTAATTGAGGATTATTTATTCCTTCACTGAAGACATAAGGATGTAACGTATATTAATGGAAAATAATCTATAGAGCTCGATGCCCACCGCCTTGTCTATTTGAAAACATTTGTTCCTTATTGGTAAATTAAATGTCTGTTTAATATGTCATGTAAATCACTTTTTCCCAAACATGCAATGAAGTATTGATTGACGTTGTGTTTCTTATAATAGACCCCGAAGTCTGACGTTTCGGGAGCGGCGCGACGAGAGACGCATAATGAATAATGTTATTTCATACAAAGTTGAAGGCCTGCTGCAAAGCGACCTTCTTTTGTTTCAATTAGCTGTGAGCGCCGCCCCCGCCCCGCGCCGCCGATAGAAACGAATAACTATGTACAGTCAGCATGAAATAGTTTGTAACACCCAAAGTCACCAAATAATAGTTCGGTACACGTCCTTATGACAGATGGAATAAGAATGTGTTCCAAACTATTTGGCGACTTTGGGTGTCACTATATATTTGGTGCTGACTTTACATTAAAAAAATGTTTTCATTAGAATTTTCATAAATGTAATTGTTACTAGTTTTATTCCAGTGCATGTTTGAGAAAACCACTATACATACCGCGGCGTGAAAATGGATTGCCAGCCTCATATCCCTATGGCTGGCAATCCCAATTTTCCCAGTCTCTACAGTAATGTACTATATTAAGCGAAGTGTGCATTGGCTGTGTACTGACATGCACAAACTGAAATCTTCACATGTCTATTGTCTACGCAACACATTTACGATGCCGAGTATGCAAAATAAAACTATTAATTGCGATATTTATATAGTCGACATTGGTAATCGTGGGATCTGGATAATTAATAATATGAATCCTGTAAATGTTTACATAGATTGCAACAAACTCCATAAATTCACGTGACCGCCAAAATCGTGGGAGGCTGCTGAGAGGCTTCGACACGTGACCGCCGAATAAATTGAAGAATCCTTTGAATTTTCCAACCATTCAACTTGTTTACTGAATTTCGATTGCTTTCTTCCCAAAACTCGCATATAACAAATCAATTTAACAGCAAAACCACCCTGTTTCAAGATGATGAAAGGTTGATTTCCATCACAGAACTGCGTCAGTTTGTGTGAGTTTGAGAAATGAAATACTTAGTCGATTGACGCATTTTGCGTAGCTCATGAAAACGTGAAATTAATGCCAATGATTTGAAATAAGTTCGGAATGTACAAGTCTTTTTATGAAACCCCGATGAAAGAAAAATGTTGTAAGTTTGACGTGAGTATCTGTGTCTGTAAGTATGTGTCATTGTAGCGCGTGAACAGATGGACCGATTTTGATTTGGTTTTTTTGTGCTTGAAAATTGACTTCATGGAGTGTTCTCAGCTAAGATTTATGAAAATCGATTCAGCCGTTTAAACAATATGAAAAGTTTTTTTTAATGTGTCTGGCGTTGCTCACCGATTTATTGTAAATCTATTGAGGTTAACGACTTTTATATAATACTTAGTACAATAGGTAAAAGTCGGAAAGTGGGATAATCCGATAACACAATACATGAGATATACTTACTTTATCTACTTGATATGCATTTCACACATAAAACTAACTTTTATTACCAATGCCAATTGAGTCTGGATTTCGAACGAGTCTGCAATTTAACACGGGCTCTGTTTTGAAATAGGTAACACTGGCAATGAAAAGTTCAATACTCTTTCCATCAAAAGATACCACATGGATTTCATTTAACACCAACCCCGTTGTATGCACATGCTTAAACAATTACTCACATTCGACAAGAGGCATTCAGCAATCATACCTGCAACAAAAACAGAAGTCATCGTAAATCCATATGATTCATTTGTTACACGAATACCAATACGTTAGAAGAACGCGCCGACAGATTGAGCTTTCAGCATTTCAAACATTTCGATGCTTTACGAGGAATCCTTATGTGTAAACCCTATTCTGATTTTACAATATAGTTAAATACACGAGCTGGTTGGATTAAAATAAGGTTTAAATTACCACCAGACGTTAAATCTTGATAAGATCTTGCTGAAGTAATGCGTGCTTAAGTGGAATCTGCAAAACATTTGGCGCGCATCCCCGATGTTCCCAATAATCCTTGCCATAAAGTGTTTGTTTGCCCAAGGATCATCGAACCGCCGGGAATAGCCCGGCGCGAGTGCATCAAAATAGCGCCCAACGCGATGCACCTTTGTGTTCATATAGCTATGTTTATAAATACAATACAAATACGATACAAATGTCTTTGCACCTTTTTCAGACCTCACAATTTTCATTAACATATCTTGCAAATTGTTTACACGATCTGTCTCATTAATTACAGACAATGGAACCCGATTCGTTGGAGTTTCGAAATTTTCTTTATATAAATTGTAAATAAACGATATTTTAAGTGTTACGCCGTCACTGACAGTTTAGTTCTTCCGTCTGCGTAACACAAATACTTATTTTTTCAATCATCGTCTATTTACAACGACAAAAACTACTGAAAACTCGTTAAGGAACAATTAGAAGTTGTAATGAAGGCTCGAAATGTTTTAATCAATTACATCGTGACAGTAAATGGGTTAAGTGAATAAATCTTGATCTGGACGATTGTATGCAAATGCCCGCATAACGTGCTCCCGCGCAAGGGCAGGCCAGCCCTCATCGCCGGCAATTGTTTCATTTAGCTTCTTGCGAAACCCTTCAAACGTTGCTGTTTAGTGGACCAAGTGGGCTTAGAACTTGGATAACTTAATTCGATTGATTTAGAGCTAATAAAAATCCTCTTCTGCTAAAGGGGCAGTAAGTATGTGTCAGTTTACTAGCTTTCGTTGACTTGAAATATTCGTCTGCCACTTTCTGACTTACTGTGTTGTCTGCCTCGCATAGTTGTGGATGAGTTAAGTATGTGATTGCGATCTAAAGACCGGTATGCACAAAAATATCCATATTTTTATTTGAAGCCTAAACTTATGGTCTCGATAGGATAAATAACATCCTCGCCTCGGAAGAGGCTGAGCTGCTGTATAAATTAGCAAAGCATATTATTAAATTAAGAAATGTTTTACAGTAAGAGAGCCACGGTGTTGGTGGCATATGTAAAACCTTTAAATAAATTAATAATTTTAAAAACCTATCTAAAACTTTTCTAATCGAATATTCACTTCTTACTTACAGCATAGAAGAATTGTATGCCTAAGGATATTAACTCGCATCGGAAAAGGCTGGATTAATTCGGTTTTCAATTATTTACAGAGCAATTTTTTTTTCAACGCTAATAGTTAGTCTAAGTTTAACTTTAAGTAGGTTTTTGTTTTGAAGTGGTCTGCAACGGTGCGAGAAACGACACAACTCGACTCGCCTGTCATCTATTTCAGGCCTGTCAACTTGACAGATGCTTAACGCGAGCCCATGCAAGTGGACCGAAACGTATTTGACAGTTTCTAAACATAAGTGTTTCTAATGAAGTTGCGTTTGTGGTCCTATAAATAATGCGACGAGGGTGTTAAAGGGACAGTACAATAAAATTCTAAAACTGCTCTTGACTTCTGACGTTCTCGAGATAAAATGGCAATTTTTGTAAGAGGCATGTATTGGTCGTTTCACAAGAGCTGGCGCGGATTTCATATGAAATAAGTACTCGTTGCATACCAAAGCCGCGCCAGCTCTCTGAAACGATCTGTACCTAATCTGTATTTTTTTCATATCAATCAAGGACAAAGAAGCTAGTCCACTAGATGGCAAATAATAACTACAGCTACTCGTTAAGTAGTAGAGGACTATTTAACACCAGACAAAAATGCATGGCCCAAAACAGAAACCAAATAATTTACTTTTACCGGGACACGGTTCTTATAAGGTGGCATATCAAACGTACGTAAGTTGTTTTAAAAAAAAAACATATTTTGCTTTTTTATCTTCTATTATATTTTTAATTTGATAAGTTTTGATATGTTTTACTGGAGAACTACGCATTGAGTTTATACGTAAAACATTTATATTTAGGATAGGCTAAATATAAATATTGTAATAGATATAAGAGTTGAGAAGAAAAAAGACTGGCTGTTGAGTTTGTTTCGGCTTTCTTCTCAAAAGTGGTCTCCTCTGGGGAAATGCCGTAGAGTCAGACTTTTAAAAGTGCCCTTGCGGCCTACTTACAGAACAAAGATCACTATTTCATTATTAAGTATCAAATAGTGTATAAAATCCAAAACTACTATAAAGATGTTTGACGATGACGATAAAAATTTCGATATTTGGTAATTAATTTTACAATACGTAGAACCATTTGTATATTGATCAGCCTACTCGCCCATTCATAAAAATAATTAATGGTACTTAAAAGTGCGTGTTAAGTGTTACAATTTAACGTCCGAAGTAACACGGCAACGATAAACCTAATTTGAGGGCAATTTTTCGCTTCAGTACCTTACTGAGCTAGGTCATTTATTTCGGTTAAATCATCGTACACGTAATCAGATGAGGTTATTTCCCAAAGGTCAATGCAAAATGTGAATCACCGAATGAGGCGCATCAAGATATATGGTGATATAATAAGACTCGAGACTAGCGTGACTTAATTGTTCTAGCTTAACGCCGGGAGCAATATTATACAAAGAAAACATGTACATATCGACGGCAAAAACAGAAACGTAGCAAACGCCAACGGACTCAGGTGGCGGTTATTACGTTTCCACTTTTTAACCGACTTCCAAAAAAAAGAGGAGGTTCTCAATTCGACGGAAAGTTTTTTTTTTTTTTATGGATGTTCACCGATAACTCAAAGAATATTTGACCAATACAATATTTTTTTTTTGGTTTAGAGAAGGTACTTTCTAGCTGGTCCCATTTAATTTTGGTGAAGATCTGATTATGGAATCCATGAGGAATTGAAGGAACTCCTCAAATATTGTAGGCATACATATAGCGATGTTGGTATTATAAGAAACATAATAAGCATTTGCATTCAGAAAGTGTAAATTGGTGAAGTGAAATTGATGCAGAAGACCACAGAATGCCATCGGAAATCCTCAATGATAAATGATTTACGGGTGGCGACAAAATATCTTGATTAATTTAGCTAAGCAACTTCATAGTCACAAATTTAAATGTTCCTGATGAGAATGGTACCATCGAATTGATTTGATGATGGAGCCGGAAGGTAGGCACCAGATCAATGTAATAAAATAATGTATCCTAGCCGTGTTTGGGCTTGTTCGAATCGTCACGAGATACACATTTAAGTAACGATTAACTAAAAAGTGTAAAATAAATAAACTTTTTAACAAAAGAATAAAACCGACTCCAAAAAAAGTAAAAAATAAAAAATAACGCCATAATTCAGTTTCTTCAAATTACTTACAAGTAACCGTTTGTATACTCAATCTATACAGTATATACAATAAATGTTATTTTGGAGTTGGTGCCGTCAATTTTCAATATTTTACACATTCTTTATATGGCACCGACGCCAAAATAAGATTAATTGTATATACTGTATAGATTGAGTATACAAACGGTTACTTGTAAGTAATTTGAAGAAACTGAATTATGGCGTAATTTTTTACTTGTTAGTTTTTTTGGAGTCGGTTTTATTTTTTTGTTAATTGCCGTCAATATGCACTATTGTTAGTGTAGTTGAAGAATACACTGTTGCTTTGTAGTGAAATTTGTAAAATTATAGAGTCCAATTTTTTATAAATAATTGCTGTTTGGGACCCAGGTTCTCTTTTTGGGGTATCGGGAATAGCCTAGGTGGATCTTCAATGAAGAGTATTGTATTATATTAAAAAATCCTTTTTTTTCCAGAACTTTGGAATTACAAATCAAAAATTAGGTGTCGTTCGTTCCGTGGTTGTAGGCGATGGATTGTGTCAGTTAGAAAACTGGCTGTTAATCCCATTGTCGCCGATCTTCAAATTTGGGACGTTGACGTCGTTGACGTCAGTTTGGCTGCGTTCTGAACAAGTGCCTAGGTATGACAATTCAACCGCCGCCAGTCCAGTCATAAATATTGAAAGAATGAGGTACGCCAAGCAGCAGACTTTCATACATCGATAATATCGATATACTGTATAGGTAAGCATAGTTCTTGTCATAATTGATCGATATTATGACCCATTTCTTTAATACGGCTGACGCCCACGGAATCACCTTATAACTTATTTTTGAGAATTGGGCATATCTATATTTTTGCAATTAACTATAAAAATAACTTCCCTAGTTAACTCCTCACGTTTTTCCTGAGGTGCTTTGATAGTTTGGCAAACAACAGCAAATTATACTTACTACATAGAGGACTTCTAAAGTCAGACATTATTTTGATATTAGGCTTTTTAGAAATATATTTAAAACGATAAAAACTCATCTTACATTATATTATCCGATTGTATACCGAGATAAAAGGATTAAACATTCAACGATTACATTCTCAAGTTCGCATGTAATTGTGATTACATTGTAATAGTGTTATGTATCTGAGCAGACAACCGAGCCTTGACACGGGTTATAATTGTAGAAAAATTAATGAACATATCGTATAAATTGCACGAATTTTATCGTAGGTTACATCGCCCTGTTATTATCCAATATTAATTGGCTTCTTAATATCCGATCATTACATGATTGATCCAGGAGAATTGGAGCGTGTATGATATTCAGATAAGCAGATATGATAATAGGCAAGTAAATTACAGTCTATTGCAGAAATGTCTGCATGCACAAAGAATTTAAAACAAACGATATTTTGCGATACTCAACTATTGTCGAAAGAGCAAGAGCTAATAAATTTATAGCTTTCTGCATATACCACTAAAGATTGTTCACACTTTCATCTTAGGACACTTTCAAATGAAAGAAAGAAAAAGTCATGATATTGTTTTAAACAGCGTAATTCCACAATGTAGCTTTAGTCCATTTCGCCAGTCTCCAACCAAACGTCAAAGCCCCACTAGTGATTAAGAGTTCATAAGTTAAGGCTAATCGCACGAGTAGCTTTCCATACCAACGAGGGTTCACTTGTAAGGCTGCTCAGGATTTTCCTTTGCAATTGCATTGCAAATATCAAACGCGCGGCGAATACCCGACGCGTGAGTCACGTGGTCGTTAAGTCGATAATTGTATCATGAATGCAGATAGGAAAAGTTCAGAAGATTCAATGCTAACAAGATAATCCGTATGCACGTTCTATTCTACTTTAAATTTGTATACTTTTTTAGGGTTCCGTACCCAAAGGGTAAAACGGAACCCTATTTCTTTTGACGACCGGTTTAGCTCACTGGGAGTAACGTTGCCTGAGAAGCTGAGGTCCTGGGTTCAAATCCCGGTAAGGGCAAATATTAGTGTGATGAGCATATAAATATTTGTTCCTGAGTCTTGGATGTTTTCTATGTATATACGTAATATATCTATTAAATATATCGTCGTCTAGTACCCATAACACAGCTAATACTACTACAAGTATCATGGCACTTCGTCGAATGGCAGCCAGAAGGGGTTGGCCTTACTCCTTATATTCTGACAACAGAACTAATCTACGGGGAGCGAGCGGCACAGGACATTGACTCAGAGGCATTGAAGAGAGTAGCAGCCACCAATGAGATAAACTGGACCTTCATACCCCCCGCGAGTCCCCACTGGGGCGGAGCATGGGAACGGTTGATCGGATCCGCGAAACGAACTCTCAAGGTCATACTGAAAGAACTTGCGCCACGCGACGAAACGCTTGCAACCCTGATGGCCGAAGTCGAAGGAATCATAAATAGCAGGCCCCTGACTCACGTGTCCGTCGAGCCAGGTAGTAACGAAGCTATCACTCCAAACCATTTTCTAATCCTCTCCTCTTCTCCACTGCCAGTACCTGGAGCGTTTGATGACTCAGAGTTTCATTTGCGCAAACAGTGGCGTATATCGCACCGTTTGGCGGACATGTTTTGGAGGAGATGGGTCAAAGAAGTGCTACCCGAAATGATACCCCGCACCAAGTGGAATCAAGACCTAGACCACTAAAGGTGGGAGATTTGGTTTTGGTGGTTGACCCCGACGGACCCAGAAATGTATGGCCACGAGGCATTATACAGGAAATATTTTCCGGCAAGGATGGCAAGGTCAGAGTGGTCACGGTTAAAACTAAGTCTGGCACTTTGAAACGTTCTGTAGCACTCGTTGCGCTCATTCCCATGGAAGATGAGTGCAGCTCAGGCAGCACTAGGCGGGAGGGTGTCGACGCTGGATGTTGACTCCAATTTGTGAGACATAAGGCTTAAATGGGTTATTTTAATAATTGGCAGGAATAATCCATATCTCCTAAAATGTTCTTTGTTTTTCTATGTCTCATTTGCTCAAAGGTTGACTAGAAGAATAATTCCTTACCGGGATAAGTCCACCTTTGAAAATGGTTAATGGGTATATACTTGTTTTCCTGTATTATGCAAGTCAATTGCACATATTTTGATGTTTACATGTATATGCAATATATATATGTATTTGTTAGTAATAAATACAAGCTTAGTTATATAGATAAATATAAAATAATTTAAAGAGTCACAAAATTACTTACCTGTAACGCCATCTGTTCACCTATATATGTAGACTGTATAACAATAAAGCTACGTAATGTGAAGGAAGGGGTATGCGTGTGTGCCGTTTGACCTCTAGTCGCCATTGCATCAACCTGGCAAACACACGCACACCGTTCGCTCATATTTTGGCAATTTTGGACTGAAAAACTCTTATATATTGAGCTTACAATGGGACTAGTTCGATTTGTGTACAAATTGTCCCGTAATATTTATTTAATATTTATTTATTAGTAAGACTCCGCTGTCTGTCTGACTATCCGTCTGTCGACAGGCTGTATCTCATAAACCGTGATAGCTAGACAGTTGAAATTTTCACAGATAATATAATTCTGTTGCCGCTAAAACAACAAAGACTAAAAACAGTATAATTCTAGGTATGGTTGTCTAAGTCTATCAGTAACCAATATAAAATGACATCTTGCTTAGGAGCAGGGATCGGAACCGGTATTTTTTTCATACAAAATATCCGAAATAACGATTCGTTTTTTTTCATTCAATTACGAGATTTTCGTATATTTTATTAAAATTCTGTTGTGTTTCTGAATCAGGTGTTTTGTGATTAATTTCTCTTCTCCGAAATACAGTTTCAAAACAGTCCAGAAATAGCGTGTATTTTAGAACATTTAAAAAGGAGTAGGGCTCTGCCAACTCTCGCACTTGGCCGGTTTTTAACACGCTTTTATTAGGTCGACCTGTATGTAACTATGTAATGGAATCTAAGGTAACTAATTTAACCATCTTACAAGGATCGTAGTGTCATGAAAATTGGCAGCTGTATGTAGTTCTCATGACAATACAATAATATGGTACTGTCGAGCTGATCTGATGATGGAGCCGGGATATATGAACTGGAACTTTATGTTGGAACATCGTATCATAGCTGTGTTTGGATTTGTTAGAAAAATCTTGTGAAGCGTGTTTTTCTAGTGTTTTTTAAACAATTAATTTTTTTATTGTTGTGAGTAATGATAGTGAGATTAATCTCACTTTTTAGTTACGTGATCTGGGAAATGTGTTACTTTTTTGATTGAGCTTATAAATGTGAACTATCTTTAGCTACAAAGTGACACAAAATGGTTTGGAGTAACTGCGGAAATCTGCACTCTGTTATGTTTCTTCATATGATTCACTCGGCATTAAAAGTGATCGTGATATGGCGGATGCAGTTAAAACATCGAATATAGTTTCTACGTCTGGCTACTGTCTAAGTATGTCTGATCTCACCATGCCTAACTTAACACTTAACGACAATGTCAAAAAATGTAGTAAATCAAATTAAAAATAAAACTAGAGGTCCATGCAAAATTTGCCGAAAAATTTAAAGATTTACAAAACAGCCATTCTTAGAAATTCTTTGTGATGTCTTCATACGGCGAAACTCGTAAATATACCTTTATACTACATCAAACAAAGGTCAAACAGGCATGTTAAAATGTCAAGTAGGGGTTAAATGGGAAAATCGGTTAGCAACATATTTAAAAATGTACATTTCTTTCGCAGTCTACAAATTTGCGAAGTGAATTCTGTCCACGATGCGGAACGCCTCGTACCCATTTTTTATCGCTAGATATAGTCACATTATGGAGGATTTGTTTCACTATAATTATTAGCTATACATTTAAACACCTGGTGTCCGACAGGCGTAAAAAGTTCATTATAAATTTGGTTTAAGTGAAAAGTGAGTGAACATTTCACTTTGAGATTAATTATGGAATCAGTGAGTGAACAAAGAGATCATTTAAGTGGGTATGTTGGTATATGAATCACAGCTGCCTTCTATTAAGTTTTTTTTTAAAGGAATTTTATGGCCTGGTACCTTTAAGCCAAGTCTTCATTTCTCATCCTTCTATTAAGCTCGGGAAGTAAATGTTGCGATTGCCAAAATAATGATCAGCAGAAAAGTAATCTGGCAACTTACATTCGTATAGATAATTATATTTTTCTAAATCGAAATATTGTTTCAACTTAAACATCTCAAGGGTTTCATTAACTTTGGATGAGTCAAATGTTCTTGAAACGCGCAAGAGCATATGGATACACTTTATTACTATTTAAAAAGGTATTTATAAGTATGTCGTCGTTCATGGCATGGCCGAAGCCGTAGAAATATTCTGGGAAGCGTTTCCAATTAAAATCTATGTCATCTCGATGGCTGGTTTTGATTCAACAAATTAATGATATGTAAAATATCATTTTGATGCCGGAATTCCTCGAATAATTCGCTACTAAAATAGCTAGTAGCTCGAACGAGCCGGATTTGTGCTAATAAGAAATGTCGGTTTATATAATAGCGGCGTGTTTAATGAAGCTGAGGCGACATGCGAAGGACAAAAACAAAGAGATCTTTTGACAGATAACCCTGGTAGCGGTATAAATTAGCGACGCGACTTTACCACACGGCACCGGCCAGCGCGACTACGATCCCACCAAGTTATCTCTTCACCCGCCAGTGCCACTAGCGTCTACGTGCACTGACATATCACTCATATAGCGTATACAGTTCTCCTGTTTTCCACATGAACAGACAAATTGGCGGCATCGTACCGCAAACAATCTCGGCACTCTGCGAGCGATAATGCCCACCACAAATATTTCCTCTCCCATCTTCGCAACTCAAAATATTTACTAACATCGGCTACTCGAACCTTGAGCGTGCTTTAATTCGAACGCGAGCTGTTCAAACCGGCCCAAGGATAGTCAAATAGTTGATACAATTTGTAATATTTGTCGATTGAATTTCGGACAAAGTAGCTGCGGGCGTGTGGATTGTTTGTACTCGGCGGCAATTTATTACTGTGTGCATGGCCAATTCAGACACGTGTGCTCGGCGCATAGTAAACATAACATTATCATACTACTTTTTGCTTCTTTTGAATACGTAGTTTTCTTTTACTATGTTTCAGTGGCGTGACGTCAAACATATTGTTGGTAAAGCCGGAGTACATTTTCTCTTATGTTTTCTGTAGAGGCAGCAGAATAAAGTACTCAAATGCCTTAAAGTAGGGAAGCCGATGGGAATCAGGTTCTATTAACGGCACGCCACTGTTATGTTTTATGATTTATATATTTGCATGCAATCTTCATAGTTATAGGACATAACTTGCCAGGTCTGTTTTGGTTGATTGGCTTCCATCATTCCTTTTGCCGGTTGGGATCTATAAATGTATCATCATAGGGAAGATGAGCGCCATTGGGAAAAAGAAGAATATCCCGGCCTGTCTTTTGCTTATATATAGAGACGCCATCGTTTCCGTTTCATAAAAGCTTGTAACATGTATTAGAAGTGGAAATAAAAAAAAAGAGACTTCACTTGTAATACAAGTTACAAGCTTTTGAGAAACTGGCCGCGGAATGGAAGTAAGTTGTCATCATCGCCTTTGCGTTGCCAGCGTTTAAAAGCTATGTTTACTCGCTATTGAAAAAAAATAAAAAATAAAAAATAATGATAACAAAACACCATGATACGACCATTAAAATTCCATATTGATACGTATTACCAATTTTACTTCTATAACTCATGAACGATAAGCTAAAGTTTCGGCGACAGGACGTGATGTCACGGGGTTAAATAAACATTCTACACTGAATGTTATCGTAGTTTTTTGTGAATCATTTGAATGACAAAGCGATGAACTTACGACTCTTGGCTCGCAGGCGTGCATTGTGATTCGAATGAAAACATGTAAATTAACAGAATTAGAAATGGCTTCATCCACTTTGATATAAGGAGGAAATTACTGAATTAAATGAGGTATCGTATTGCATATAAACATGAGTACGCAGTGGCGTGCACAGGGGTTTTGGCCAAGGTAGGCAGTATCTCAGCGCCTATACGGAGCCTTGGTCGTTCAGGGCTTCAGAGTAGGCAGTTTCGCTGTGCCTGTATGGAGCCATGGTAGTTCAAGGTAGGCAGTTTCTCTGTGCCTATATGGCGTCATGGTCTTTCAGGGTAGGCAATTTATCTGTGCCTATTTGGAGCCATGGTCGTTCAGGCCAGGCAGTGCCTATGTGCCAATATGGACCGCACGCTACTGTATGTGGGGACATAAGTAAAATGTGTACAAACATACTTATTATACCTACAGTTTACCATATGCACATGCACTTCATCTGCGAGTTATCAGAAGAGATGGGTTCGTTAATTTCTATTAACTATTTATTTTACTGTTATGTATATGTACTCATTACTTAAGTGTACAATAAGTAAAGGATATTTGTATGGTATTGTATATCGCGCATTATACTTCATGAGCAAGGCTCGCAGCACCTTAGCTACCAACAAAACAACCGTTCGTTCTCCATTCACCGTGAAAGCGGCTCCTAAAAGGGCATATAGGCCTGACGCGGAAATTGTTCTGCTAGCATACCTAGCCTTCGCAATAAATCTGCAGTAACGGACGGACGGACGTTACTGCGTATTAACATGTAGGCAGCAGCGCGCGACGCGTGCCGAATATGCAGACCCTTTGCCTAATCTGGCGAGGGCTAATAAGATGTGACATGCTGTGACGGGTGGTTCTACAGATAGTAGTCTTTCTTAGGGTTCCGTACCCAAATGGTAAAACGGGACTCTACTACTAAGACTTCGCTGTCCGACTGTCTGTCTGTCTGTCTGCCACCAGGCTGTATCTCATGAACCGTGATAGCTAGACAGTTGAAATTTTCACAGATGAGTATTTCTGTTGCCGCAATAACAACAAAAATACTATAACAGTATAATTTTATGTCTGTCACTAACCGATATAAAATGATCGAACACCGCGAACATTTTGCTTAGAGGAGCAGAGATCTGCTAACACTGGGTTTATAGCGTATATTTTGTACGGAACCCTCGGTGCGCGAGTCCGACTCGCACTTGGCCGGTTTTTTATTATTATTGTGAGGCAAATGCAAAGGTTACCTGAGGGACTTACTTTTCCTAATATATTTCTGAATATCTTGTGTCCAATATTTAGGACGAGGTGAAAAATAAGTCGCCGCAATTTTTTAACCTTATGACCGCCACATGTGCAAGTCAAGCTGTATGCCGACCAAATTTCATGGTTCAAAAACTCCGAATATAATATCAGTACCTTGTTCTGCAATCACAATTTTATTTTTGAAGGTTAATTTTATTTGATTGCCTCTGGGTCACGTCGTATTACTTCGCTGCTTGGCGCTCAAAGGGTTAAAACATGTATTTCACCTGTGCCTTACAATCATTTTTACTTTCTTGTTTCGTATATCTGTCTGGTTCGTCAGCCTATGTCTACATGCCTGTCTATCTATTTGTCTGTTGGTCTCCCACGTAATCCGTACGTTGAATACGTATACTAGATTATTTATGGTGTGTAGATTCTGAGGTTGAGTATCTGAGTCAAGATATGACAGTTTATCTATAGGTTAATGAAAAAACTCCGCATACATCATACTTAAGACAGCATTTCACAAAACTTGCTCATTCATAAAAACAAGAACACTTACAACCTCAAGACACTTCCACTCGCATAAAATTATTAATCCTCAGTTATTATCTGGGAAACCATCTCTTGTTCTTGTATAGTTTAGATTTTAGTCCATTGTAACACGGTCCTTTACAGAAGTGGTATAAAGTGGTGGTAAAAACTAGAAAAGGGTCAAAACTGGTTGAGGGCTTCGGGAGTATCAATTAATATGCAATTATTAACCCGAGGAGCAAACCGCGAGCGCCGGCGCGGTGTTAAAAGACGGCCGAGTGTACTTGCCGAAGGAAGCTTGGTTCTGTATATGATTGTTTTTATTTTAACTATGGTCTAAATTATATCTTACTTGGGTAAACTGGTAGCTTGCCTAGGTGCGATACATTATTATTACAATGCGTTCATAAGCGCAATCATTTCAAAATTTAGGCCAATGTATACATTTTTATAATAAGCTACCAGATGATGCTTTGAAATTATCGTTTCCAGCTCTCAAAAAGTACTTAAAAGAGTCCCTAATGGCAAAGGCTTATTATAGGGTAGAGGACTGTTTAACAGACAAAAATGCATGGCCCAAAACAGAAACCAAATAATTTACTTTCTACCGGGACACGGTTCTTATAAGGTGGCATATCAAACGTATGTAAGTTGTTTTAAATAAAAATCACTTTTTGCTTTTTTATATTCTAGATTTTCTTTTTTTTACTTTTATAAGTTTTGATATGTTTCCTTGAAGAACTACGCATTGAGTTTATACTCAAAACATATATTTAGGTTAGGCTAAGCACGAATATTGTAATAGATATAAGAGTTATTTCGAAAAAATGACTGACTGTTGAGTTTGTTTCGGCTTTCTTCTCTTCAGTGGTCTCCTCTTGGGAAACGCCGTAGAGTCAGACTTGTAAAAGTGCCCTTGTGGCCTACTTACAGAATAAAGATCATTATTTCATTTCATTATTAATTCAAAAGTATTTTTTGTCAAAATCCTTAAAATGATTATGTATGTATATGAGTCCAGGTGCACGGTTACTACACCTACTAGCAGGTTATAGATAATGAAACGTTGAAAGAGGTTTTTTTTTTAATATAGATACACCTACGTAGTTGTAACACTTGGCTCAGTATGCAAACAAACTATATATGTATATACGTATTCCTTAATTATCTTAAACTTAAAACATCCTATTACTATTAAAGTTATAATGTTCCATCATAATTATAAAATACAATTTCAACCTTATAATTCTTGCGCGTACTGTTATGTACTCTACCTATATAAATTGTAGCATTATTACATCAGTTTTTCTCATCTTTGGCGATATTTATTCTCGAACGGAACCCTGAAAAGGTTCGCAATGTATATTTTATACGCTCCACAGGTCCGGCAAGTTCTTGTTCTAAAATAAGGTAAATGGCGGGAGCCTGAGAACTAGAAGCGAGTAATCATGCCCCGTCTGTCATTACACTGATGACATACCAAGATCCTAAAGATTCGATAGTATACAAAATGAGAGGAAGGGATCCTATACAAAGTATTAAACCGCCTATCAAAAAGTCATTATTAGAGCATTACACATTTCAAAACTTGTCAATACCGAAAAAAATTTACAAAAGAGGTCACCTTCAAACAAAACACCCACACTGACAATTTACCGTATAAACTTACCGGCGATTTCTCGATGACTTTGGCAGAGGGGAAGGTGTCGGTAAGGCATCTCGCATGCTTTAAGTATTGCACGCATACATGTTGGCGCTGTTGCAATCCGACTACTAGAGGTAACGAACGTAGAATGCGTATGCATATCGTATTACTTATTGGTTAAATCGGTTTCACCGCAACAGCTCTAACGATTTGAACGAAATTCGGTATGAAGACATAGTTTTACCTTAGTTTCCAGATAGGATCTAGCAAATTAAATAAAATCTTACTAAGGATATGTTTAAATTTAATTTCTATTCAAGTGTATTTTGTACACTCTAACTATATTAACTGCAACAGATTAATGCTTATCAACAAACAAACGTACAAACATAAACCACAAATCACAATATGAACGGCACGCCATTTTATAAGTGAAAACGTATAATTTGCCAACTCGGTGGCTGTATCGTAATGAGTGTTATTACAGCGGACTAGTTTCCATCGCTCGGGTTTGCGCGGTTATATTTAACTTCGTTCGCGGAGGAGAAAAATTTACACATTTTTATGTGTCGTTGTGGCCTACAAAAATTTTAAATACTTTTTTTTTAATTCAATTACTTTTTAATAGTATAGATGACATAACGGAGCAAGATTACATTTTCGCACACTTACTTCAATATCTAAATGAATATTGGTATAGATTTATTATATATTAATATTAAATCGAGTTTTTCTCAAACTGCGGCTCGTAAACCTTAATCAGAGTTTTCTTGAATTTATATATGTTTGAGTCTCACGAAAGTTTTCTACATGAAATATTTGTCAGCATACATAAGTACATAGTTAATATAATAACAGTGTAAGTCCCGAGGTCGACGTGTACGCAGCGACCGCAGCGCCACGCGTGATCTATTACGGAACTATTATGTCAGGTAGGAACATTGACATTTTAATTATACTCAACGCTAAATACACTGGCGACCGATATCATAATGCTATCTTGTACACGCTTGCGTGATCTTAGCAGATCTGAAAGAGATAGCATTATGTATGATCTCGGTCGCCAGTTGAGTTTGCGTTGAGTATAGATTATAGTCATTATAATAGTAGCAATAAATAAAGTCACACTTAGACTTAGAAACCCATATCCATATCCAAACCACATCCCTCCGAAAGCAATCTGAAAACCATGTTTCGCTGAGCTGAAGATTTGTTTTTTCAAGATATAAGTACCTAACACTAATAATATTTACATTTTCTGTTATGTAATCTACAAAGAAACTGCCATTAATCAAGTTTTCAGTAACGACTTTTCGGTAAATTTTAGCACATTGAAGAGAAACAGCATTCAAAGAGTGTCAATTGTCAAAATAGGTACAATGTTCTTGTGTTGAATTTTTTACAAAAATCTTGTTGTTTTACCATCACGATCTTCGTAATTTATAAAGTGAATTTCTTCATTAAGACACTACATTCTTATTTGTATATATAAGAATGTAGTTTCTTAATGAAGATATAAATAATGAAAAAAATTCAAGACTACTGGATTTGAAGTGTCTTGGGCCTTGACGGGGCGCACGCTCGGCCAACTGAGCTACAGAGTCCAGTCAGCTAGTCTTCAAATTTTGTCACTATTTGTTACAAGTTTTTTGCATTTTGCATTTTAACTGGTTTTTCTGCCGTTAGCACCATGGAGAGCATTTTTGAAACTAAATTTGCGCCCTAATAGAGCGTACTTTACAGTTGTCACAAGTTAGCTAGAGATGTCGCTGTAGTGTAAATAGGTATAATTTTTTAAAATTATTATTTAGGCCTATGTAATAAGAATAATGTTTTTTCATGTTGAATCATCTATTGTTATGAGGAACAATCAAAACAACAAGGACTGCCCATAAATTTGTGGTTAGGGATAATACTCCTTTTATAAAATAAAATTATCCTGTTTACTTTATGCTTGTTACCTACCTACATCTGTCATTAAATGCATTTACCGTTGTTTATCAATCAATCAAACAATCAACATATTCTTTATTCAAGTAGGCCTAGTTACAAGCACTTTCGAAATGTCAGTTACATGAGAGTGAATGTTTGCTGGGAGACATATAATGATAAAACATATATCCTCGGAAGAGGACTCTTAGCGACAAGACCGCGTGTAAATAGTTAATGAGGGAGAGCTATTATTTTTATCAACATATCAGCCGCAAGACACTGCCGGACTAAGGCCTCCTTTAAGTATTTCCACAACGCAATGATCGGTCGTACGCTGGTCTCATCCAACGCGTTTCTGCTAAATTTACCAGATCATCGGGATATAGCAAGTAACAATTCTATTAAAATCAAAACATTAATACGAATAACAAAACCACCCGTGACCATGGAAAGCTGCAAAGCTTCCGAAACGTCGGGAACTAAAATGAGACAATATACGCGATATAATCTGTTAAATTGTTTTATTTCAATGAGTAATCATCGCGGAAATAGAAGAAAATATTACGAATGACAAAAGTTTAAAAAATTGCCGAAAATAAATAGGTCTTGCGTGATGTCTGCGTACGCAGCGGTGTCATCTTTTATGAGAATCCATACTTTACAACGCGCACGCCACGCGCACGTCACGCACACGCCTTTGGTGTGGCTGGGCCTTTATTCGTTGGGAAAGTTGTTTAACAATACAAAATTATACCACGAAATAACGCCCCATTACTAACCCAGCCCCGCCATCTGTATAATTTATACGCACTTTGCCAAAATTATGCTAATACGCGGTTTACTTCATTCACAACGACATACATCACAAAGTTAAAGTTAACGTACACCGAAAAGTCATAAGTCCAAATTAGATATCATCAATAAACAACTCAAAGTACGTGGTACTTATGTATATATCTGCCAAATCTATAAAGGGATTTATCATATTTTCCGTATGTTTCATACTGGCTATCATAAAGTGAATCAGAACATGAGAACTAACAGTAAAGTATACTGTATTGGAGCAAATTAATAGTTGGAACAAATGACGTAATGACTAAATACAGTCTGTCAAATACACAGGGGCACTTTGCCCTGCCATTCAAAAAATATGCCATACGATACTTCTCTCTTTGGCTGACTGTACCTTAATAAAGAACTCTAATAATGTCATATTTTAAACCCTATATTACTAAGTTAGGATTAAACTTACCTTGTTTATTGCAATGCCCTAAATAGCGAGGATAATAGGAAAATAATCACATTATGGAGAAACCACGTGATAGAATCGAGAGCAATGCATTTAATGTTCGTTGCGGCACGTTTCAGTGTAATTGGTGAATGGAGCTTATTAAGCTACGACTTAATTTGTTATACGTGCAATAGTAATCTTAAGAGTACATACTATAAGGTATGATATAATATAGAGACTTACTTCAGCTTACATTTCAGTTATAGGTTAGAGCTAGTTTCCATTTCACTCTTACCAGGAGCTGCGTCCTGTCATTGGTCGATACCACGTGTTTTCACTACTTGGCCACATAGGTGAAAATACTAATTAAACTACAGTAGGATTTTTAAATAGCCGGAGTAGACTGATGTTTAAGGACAGACGTCGACCGTGATTACTTCCTTATGACAGAAGTACAGTATTTCTTATGAATAAAAGTTACCATAATATCACCGGTTACACGTATTTTCATGTATACTTTTGAAAAAATATTTCTAAACAAACAAAAAAATTTACGTTGACACCTGTCAGTTTACTCCGGCTAATTAAAAATCCTTCTTTAGCGAAATGGCACTGACCAAGAAAAACTATCGTTTTCTTATAGTAGGTGGTGACCACTAGCGCCATCTAACTTCTTGTATAAGAATAAGACTCGTTTCGCTCTTCTTACAACCCTGTGGCAATAGATAGCGCACTGCTGGTAGTTTCATAACGCGCTTTCGTTACAACTTCGACCAAAGGGTTGCAATGTAACCAGCTGACCTATATATATATATATTAAAAAACTGCGTTTAAAAAGTTTGTATAGCAGCCTTCCTAACCCACTCATAGCTAACTATAATAACGCAAGGATCCAAAGTGGATCTTAGCCTCCGCCATCTCGATCCTGAGCCAGTTCTCGCCAGTCATCGATGTCCATACTCCGCTGGCTCGGGCATGAGGAGAGAATGGGCAGATCGTCCTGCGAAAAGGGCGTATGTGCGACCGCCGGGTGGTAACAAACTGGTCGGACGGCCTAGATAACGCGGGAGTGACGAAGTCCAGAATCCTCTCATATTAATCAAACTTTGAGTGAGCGGGAAAGTCGGTACAAACATCGAATTTCGATTTTCGGAGTAGCTTGTATTTCTTTTTTACTGAAATATCATCGTACTTGAAGTTCGACATACGATCAGGCTGAAGGCTCAATCAATATAGACAAGACTCACCTTAGCATGCAGGTGAGCTGCACGTCATTCTGGTACCGGTTCAGAGCCGGCACCCCCTCCACCCGCACCGCGTTCACTTTGTCGCGCAGCGCGCTGCCTGAGCCTCCGCAGCGTTCTCGAAGGATCGACATGATGTTGGGTTGTCGAAGGAACGCGACCACCTGAGTAACAAAAGAAATATGTAGTACATTACTGCAGACGCCGGGAAAGGAGGGCATGCCAGGTGAGTAGGTATAGACCGGAAAGTGATACGAGCCCTTTTCATGGCCAGAGGTATGTATAGCGCTTTTCTCAAACATGTGCAATGAAATAAAAAAAATACACCACTCAGAAAACTACACACAAAAGATTTTTTTAAAATTTCCCTCCAATTCCTCCATAATGTTTTATTAAGAAAGTCGTCCGTATTTCGCGTGTGTAATATTCAAACAGACCCTATTAAGGCCGTTGTACACAACCAGATAATAAGAATCATAATTTCTATAATAAATAAAATAAATGCACAGGATTTAAAATATTGTCTATAAAGTTATACACAATATTTTAAATCCTGTGCATTTATTTTATTTATTATAGAAATACGTAAGTACGTATAACCAATATTTTAAATTTGTTCATCAACATACATACAGATTTGTGTTCATAATATCAGTTCGTGTGTAATAGGCATTAACGCAGATATTTTTGGTCTGGTTTATAAAATTAGTATCAAATTTCTTGTCAGATCATGTGAAATAACCTATACAGGGTGCGTCAGGAACTAGCGGTCGTTCAAATCAGAGACAGCAAGTCGAACGGTGGTTTCATCGTATCTGTACGTCTGACGATGTTTTTAGACGTATGTTAACACATTTGTGAAAGGAGATACTATTTTACCACCCAATCATATACGGCTACTTCCATTGACACCATGTAAAACAAATACATATACAGGGTGTCCCACGGCTATGAGACATAAAGGGAAAATACCTTAAATATTGTAGTTGTGATATTATGCTGAAGGTACATATTATTTTATTTTTAAAAGTAAGTAAAACTGCATTCAGATTTCCTAAAATTTGCTTACTTCGTCTGCGAATCGAACCGACCAAATGTGAAAAAAAACCATCCCGTAATTTTATGGTGTCAATCGAAAACATAAACAACAAAGAAAAACCTCTTAAGTAACATAGTATTTTTAAATAAAGGAACAACGTTTAATATTTGTTTCTAATTTCAAAAGAAAATAATTTACTTGTGCCCGCATGGATTTTTTAGAAAATCTTTAAATGCAGTATTACTTATTTTTAAAACAAAATAATGTCTCTATTCAACCAAATATCCTATATACAATATTTAAGGACACCCTGTATACCTTTATGATTATAGGCCTGACGCATAACTGAGTCTGTTCCTGTGGTATCGGAGCAGTACGGGAGGGGCGACAAGTGACGTATATGTGTATAGCGAGACAGTTAGGACACGTCATGCCACTTCACCCCTTCCGTACCACTTCCATACCTCAGGGGCAGACTCAGTTAAGCGGTAGACCTGGCCCCTATTTCATAAACGTGACAGATGACAGTTCACAACGACAATTCGGCAGACATTACTGCTCCATCATGATGCCAGGCATACACTTACTCGGCGACCCAGCAATGTACGTCGAATTGTCGGTGTCAATTTTCACTTGTCACGTTTATGAAATAGGGGCCAGCTGGTCTAGCACAACTCTCCGCGATATCACTTGTCGCGCGACATATCATCACACGTCTTATTCGCACCGTACTGAAAGGAACAAGACAGAGAAGCGTAGTCGCACGACTAAGAGTCGCGTATCACAGTTGTGCTAGAAGTGCTGTAGTTACACTTACCTTGTCGTTATACGCGACGGGAATCTCGTGCAAGGTCCGCGCGTGGGCGTCACCCGCCGACAGCGGCGGCCGCGGCGGCGGCGTCGGCGCCTGCGCAGACCAAACTTGTTACACATCACCATATACGTGTTATAATATGCAGAGTATAACAAAAAATCGGGAAATATTTTAAGGCGGTAGAACTAAAGAATAATTTAAAAAATTGTTTTCAACAATGGACAATTGATTGAAAGACAGTAAGTAACAGCGTGTGTCACAGGCCAAGAGAAACAAAAAATCTTGCGACGCGATGCTATAGCAGTGTCCGCGAATGTGTTAAGTAAGGTCTCATGCATTTTATTGACATAAAAAAATCACTGCCTTATACGGTTGCTATACACTTTAAAACGCTGTATACAATATAGTTCGACTGACACTTGTTTGACAGTGACTTACATACATTGTTGTGAAAACTATAAAGCAGTGCATAGTCTCTCAATGTAAGTAAAGGAATGACGGGTAGATTATTTTGCTTACGACGTTCCTAATTCGGAATGACGTTGACAGTTGTGACAGGTTTCTTTGTAAAGAAATTAGTTATAAAAAGTTCGTAAGGTATATTTTTGGTAAGGTATATTTAGTTTGAAAGTTTCTCTCGTCTTACCTTTCTATTAAGAATTACATTATTATTTCTCATACTTTAAAGTTATAAAAAAAAGGTTCCGCCGAATTGAGAACTTCCTCCTTTTTTGGGAGTCGGTTAAAAATGGCATTTCTAACATGATAATTGTAGATTTTCTATGTGAGAATTGAACGTTACATACGTTAAAGTATCTTTAACATTCGCGATACATTTTCTTTGTAAGTAAAAATGTCTTGTGCGTTCAATGAGTGATAAATTGATAATTCACTAGTGATTTTTGGCAGTGATTTTTTGACCAGTAACGATTGAATCTCTAAACGCTATCTTATCGTCTTTTAGCATTAACACATGATATATTTATTGAGCAAATATTGATCAGCAACTGTTGCCGTTACACTAATTCATCCTTCCATAAAAAAAGATGAATCGCAAACAACTTGTAAGGGTTATGGGAAAAAATCATGCCAAATTATATTAGTACTTTATAATCTATAATAAAAAAATAGGTTCCCAAACATTAAGAGAGGAAGGGAGATCTTCGTAATAAAATCACATAGAAAACAATTGAGTCAATACACTTGTAAACAAAACACACAGTAAAAAAAAACAAAAACAAAACCCATGCAACGAAAGGACTAGAAACCAACGAAAATCTATCTTCAAGTGAACAAACGTGCAGAGAACATGTCACACTATATGGTGATCCCATACAATTTCATATGTAACATTTTGTAACATTTGTTTTTAAACAATAAAAAACATATTTTTTATATGAAACACAAATTTTGTATTTTTAATGTGGCAAAATTAATTACATTGCTCGCTAGTGAAAAGGATAACACACTCGACGCGTAATCGAGAGGTATCAGGTTCTATTCCTGTTGTGACCACGTGCGAGAGCAATCGTATTTTTCTTTGTGCTTTGACTTGTATCTATATCAAATCACAATAAATAAATAAACATAGCTAAAGATATAGAATTTTTACTCGGTTGTTTGGGAATTAGGTTCTTAATGTAAATATCGACGAAGAGACCACGCGCTTGGATCGTTCAGCCAATCAAAGGATTTTTTTATATCTGTACAGTCAGCATGAAATAATATGTAGCATCCAAAGCGTCACATATATATCGTAACGTATATTTATACCTATATATGTTGCGATATCTTTGCCACTTTGGATTAGAGGAGCATATTTGATGCTGACTGTGCAATCACTGGCTCAATGCTGTATTGCGTCGTTTTTTGTTTATATTTAGTTATTAGAAACTTCGTTCGCGGAGGAGAAAAAAAAATATCCCAATTTTTTTCTTCAGCGTCGTCGGCTAAAAAGTATCCTATTAGCATCTGTGGTTACCCAGCTACCCGTGTATAAATAAATAGTTGAAATCCGTTTAGAGGATTTGGCGTGATGATGCCACAACGACACATAGAAACATAAAACATTTTTTTTTAATTTTACAACTTTATAATAGTATAGAAGTACCTAAACTAATTGGTTATATATCGATACCTTAGTTCACACTCGTACTAATTACAGTATTTTTGCCCATGGAATTTCAACTTTACGTATTTGTGCACTAACATACAAATTACAAGCATTTTTCTCAAACAGTTTGTACGATTGTGCTCTAAGGTCGATATGTTCGAATGTAACAAATGTTATAGAATGTTCTCGTCTACAGAATTTTGTGGCAGCACAAGAAGGGATCGACGTCAGAATAACACGTAGCAAGCTAGGAATAAGGGTGAAATTCCAATAACGTACCAGACTCGGCCCGATTCCGGTGCAATAGTATTTCATGTCAAGCTTTAAAAAGAATGAGCCGTTGAATTCACATGACATTTGAAATGAAACAGCAAAAGAAGGCTGCTAAATGACATCTTAAGCACTTGAACACCATTTTTTTCTAATAACTGCTGGGAAATATGTTCATCGTTGTATTTTGTTAGTGCCCTGAACTTATTGGAAATAATTTTTAGGTCCAATAGAAATAGGTATGATGGCTGGGTGTGAAAATCATAATTCTAATTAGTCTGTCAGTTAAATAACAAAAAAATATTGGAAACGTATTTTTTTATTTTTCAAAATAAAAACAGATAAATCGCATTAAAGTTCAGGAGTGGGAGCTTGTGGCGTCACTCCAAGGTCAAATTTGTATCTAGGAATGACTTCACGCGATATTTTATTTAACTTTATTTTTCAATTACGTAAAAAAGGAATATACGTCTCCGATATTTTTTATTAATGTACATGACGAACTAATAAGGGTTTTCGAAAATGGTAATATCACCACCGTGACGTAAGGTCTAATTGACAAGAAGTGTCAAAATCTTGGGCTGTGATTGGTGGATGTTGACACTTCCTGTCCGTTAGACGTTACGTCACGGTGGCGTCAACTGGTGATATTTCCATTTTAGAAAACCCTCATTATTAAAATTTTGTCATCATCCCTATTGGACCAGACGGCATTCAAAATAACTATGTATCCCCCAAAAAACCACTGTCGTTGAATGAAATTACTTGAAAAGTAAAGTGTCATTTTAACATGGCGCAAGAAATGTCATAATGCAGTCGATTCTATTGTTAAATGGCTTATATACAAGAAATACAAGCAACCATGGTAGAAAACGGTGAGAAATATCGGCCGATTGCCTGGTTTCTGAGGAGTTCAACTTTGGTTCATGCGTTCGAAATAAGGGCCAATCATTCGAAAACATAAACTTTGGTTAATACTTAATGCGTTAAAACTATTTTGTTTTTGTTGACCAGAGGTGCCATCTCTCGGGATTGCGCTGTTTCATTTACGGGGGTGGCTATTATAGGCCTAACGCATAACTGCGTCTGTTCTTGAGGTATGTGAGCGGTGCGGGACGGGTGTGTTTATGGAACGTCAAACGACCCGTAACTTCAGTCGGTCGTGAGGCTTGTATAGCGAGACAGTTAGGACCCGTCAGTTCACGTCACTTGTCACCCCTCCCGTACCGCTCCCATACCTCAGGAACTGACTCAGTTAAGCGTTAGGCACTTGTCCCACCGCCGGCGATAAGCGATGAGCTATCGGCGATTTTCTCGCCCAAGAAACGAACAAAAGATAATCGCTCCCGTGTAAATAAAAGAGAGATATATATTTATAGTTCATCGCTGGCTGTTCACATTGCCGGCGATCTATCTCTCTCTTTTATTATTTTTATTAAGCTCATCGCTTACTCGCCGGCGGTGGGACGAGTGCCTTAGACCTGTAGTTAGCAATAACTATTTAACACATTACATTTTACATCGTTAACATAGAATTTTGTGATAAAAAATTCTTACAGGTCAGAACGTAACTTTTATCTCGTAAAACCCACAGGTATTTCTACCGGACTTGGGGTGTCAGTAGTAGGTTAAAAGCGTTCCACTACACTGTGTAAGTTTTAAGAATCGGTTTACATTTTGTGAAATCTCGGCTAAAGTACATTTTTAGTGGCACAAATTTTGATAATGAATGAAGAAAAAATAAATAATGATAAGTAACATCAGAAACCAGTCAAAATAATTTTCACGTCGACAGCTCACACGAAGCAAATGTATCAAAGGAAAAAATAATACTTGCACTTAGAAATTACACTCTCATTAACCTTTTCGCCGCTTTATGTCAAATACAAAACTGTCAATCACATGCCACAGTCAATGTCACATGGGACTGAAAATGAACCTTACTTGATAGCACATAGGTTGCCTTTTGAATCTTTACATCGACTTGGTATGAAGTCAATGGCATGTGGGGCACTAAGTGTACTGACTTTATATCAAGGCGGCGAAAAGGTTAATCGATTTACCATCCTTGTGTCGTTCTGTGATATTACGATATAAATATTAATATTTACAGCAATTACTTCATTGGTGATAATCATAAGTTTAATACCACATCCCGACCGTTCTTCATTAACTAAAAGTATTTTTTGGAGGAGTGTCTGTTCTAGTGGTGAGCGTAAGGGATCTGACAAAAAATATATTAAAAAGGTACATTCGATATACTTTGTTTATGTATTGTTACATATCTGTATCGTTGAGATCCCGAATCACTCAAGCTCACCAGTTGCAAGTACGTGTTATTGAAAAACGAGAGCTAAATTCCTGGATCGCATCAGACGGAGATATTGGAAACGTGAGATCTTACGTAATAACATTCAATCTGAATCTGTTACCACAATTCAATGCAATGTTCCTAAAAACATTGACACGATTGACAGTATTCAAACTACTGAAAGAAATCGCTAATAGTGAGTCTAATTTTAAGGTATTCCGTAAGTTTGGAGACAATATAGACAGATTTACTTAAAATTGATGATCATCTAGGCTACTAATAATATTGACGAGATAGGCTCTTGAAAAATTAACTATATGGGTTAGAAAAAAATATAATCTTGCTTTTATATCATTAAAAATCGCAGTTTTAAAAAGTAACTTAGGAGACGTATAATGGTAATTAAGAAAAAAATTACCTTTAGGTGCACCAAAGGAACTTTGTAAGGAAACATATTTCTCAAATTCTTTTCTAAATTCTTTCATACTAAAATGTAAGGAAATTGAAAATTTGGGACATAAAAATATCCCAATTTTGTTTAGAAAAATATTTCAGGTGCGTTACGTGCAAAGTAATGAAAATATCGTTTATACAAAAATGTCACAAACTGTAATGGAAAATTTGGGACATATTTTTGCTTGAATGTGTAAACGAATATGACTAAGACAAGCCCGAAAAATCAATATTCTGAAAATAAAATTAAGGTAATTTTGTATGCAAATCCCCCATTTGCATCTAACGGTTATTCCGTTAGACCGTGATCTCACGTTAACAACAGCGCCATCTAGCGACCAAGCGGTGAACCGGCACGCGCGGTAGTGACCTGTTCGACGACGAGCGGGCGGCGTCTTGTCGGCAGCAGCGGCGAGAACGGGCCCGCCTGCGCCGCGCGCGGCAGCCGCGGGTCGATGAACGTGGTGCGCCGCATCACGTGGTCCACGAAGAACCGCTAGGGGGTTACATGTTAGTAAGCTGGGGACCGGCACGAGTTGGACCGAGATGTTAGTAAAGTCAAGGAAGTAGGAAATATGCATGAATTTTTATTTCTGCTTTATTAAAAGCTCATTCATGTAACAAAGAGTAGAGAAAAGACCAAGATGTAATATGATTCTAGGATTTTTCGACCACTTGCCATGACGCGGCCATCAATCTCTTTCTAGCAAAACAGAATTTAATATGGAGTTTATATACCATGACGTAAAAAAAGCTCTCTGTCAAACCGCTGTCAAATTAGTAGTTTAAAATGCCCATATCATATATCACGTATTTCTTGGCCGATTTTAATTTCACTGTCTGAA
Source organism: Hedya salicella (assembly GCA_905404275.2). Lineage (NCBI taxonomy): Eukaryota > Metazoa > Arthropoda > Insecta > Lepidoptera > Tortricidae > Hedya > Hedya salicella. Next base: position 5,020,785 of record FR990104.1, read on the forward strand.
ATCGTTTCTACGGTTATTTTGTAAAAAACCGATAAAAAAGTATTTTGATATTTTGTAAAAAACCGATAAAAAAGTTCATGCATGTACCCTAATGGGAACATAAAGTTTTTCAGAGGTGTGCATTTTATATTTTTCCCTCGATTATGTGAACTCTGAATTTACAAATTGTTTTTTTTTACATCGTATTGTTTTTTTACATATAATTTTTGAAACGCTCGTCGACATTTGTACAGTTCCCTTGTATTTCTAATCTACAGAGGTTAGTATTTAAAACAAATAAAAATTATGACATTGAATAGTCCGTTAGAATATATTTTTTAAATATCTTCAATGTAAAGACATTTAATTTTTACAACTTTTTAATAGTATAGATTACCTTGCCGTTCCGGTCAAGTTTGGTGTCCCAGCCTAGAGGCAGGTCTCTGTCAGCGTCACTGAACATGTTGACGAGGGCCACCAGGTCCCTGTTGTGCTGGTACCGCTCGAAGGAGCTCGTGTCTCGCCTGATCTTGGAGATCATATGCTTGAGGGTGGAGTTGCAGTTGTAAAGCGAGGAGGCTTCCTGAAATGAAAGTGATATATTTAGATTTTTTTCACTTCTCCTGCTCAAAAAGTACTTCATATTAGCTTCGCGAAGCGGGAGTAAAATAGTACATGTAGCCCCTAGGGTTTAAAAGAAAGCCACATAATCCCATACTAATTTCTATGACACTGAAAAAAAAACTTGCGGCCAGCTACATACGCCTTCGAATAATTAAAAACAAACAAACCAACCTGATCAGATTGGCCAAACTTTCTAATAGAATTGCTCAAACTGTACTTTTAGTTTCTCATGAAATATACAATTTTAATGTTAAGTGTTTTTTTATTTTCTCGCAGTCGAAGTGAAAATCAGAGTGTAACATGTGGCTAAAAGCCATTATGACACTCAGACATGTTCGTCCTCGCTCACTTCGTGAGCTCGTAAATAATCACTTCGTGTCATAATGCCTTACTTTAGCCCCTTTGTCAAACAATCTACTATTATGTTGAAGGTACTCTTTTACCGGTGACGAAAAAGAACGAGTATATCATGGTAATATGTACTAGAAAGTGAGAAAAAGTCATCGTGCGACGGTACCTGGTGCATGTGCAGGATGGAGTAGAAGTTCGGGCGCGCGAGGAAGTCTGCGGCGGGGTGCGGCGCGGCGGCGGGCGGGGGGCGCGAGGGCCGGGGGGGGCGGGGGGGAGCGTCATCATGCGACGGTACCTGGTGCATGTGCAGGATGGAGTAGAAGTCCGGGCGCGCGAGGAAGTCTGCGGCGGGGTGCGGCGCGGCGGCGGGCGGGGGGGCGCGAGGGCCCGGCGGGGGGGAGCGTCATCATGCGACGGTACCTGGTGCATGTGCAGGATGGAGTAGAAGTCCGGGCGCGCGAGGAAGTCTGCGGCGGGGTGCGGCGCGGCGGCGGGCGGGGGGCGCGAGGGCCGGGGGGGCGGGGGGGGAGCGTCATCATGCGACGGTACCTGGTGCATGTGCAGGATGGAGTAGAAGTCCGGGCGCGCGAGGAAGTCTGCGGCGGGGTGCGGCGCGGCGGCGGGCGGGGGGCGCGAGGGCCGGGGGGGGGGGGGGGGGAGCGTCATCATGCGACGGTACCTGGTGCATGTGCAGGATGGAGTAGAAGTCCGGGCGCGCGAGGAAGTCTGCGGCGGGGTGCGGCGCGGCGGCGGGCGGGGGGCGCGAGGGCCGGGGGGGCGGGGGGGGAGCGTCATCATGCGACGGTACCTGGTGCATGTGCAGGATGGAGTAGAAGTCCGGGCGCGCGAGGAAGTCTGCGGCGGGGTGCGGCGCGGCGGCGGGCGGGGGGCGCGAGGGCCGGGGGGGGCGGGGGGGGAGCGTCATCATGCGACGGTACCTGGTGCATGTGCAGGATGGAGTAGAAGTCCGGGCGCGCGAGGAAGTCTGCGGCGGGGTGCGGCGCGGCGGCGGGCGGGGGGCGCGAGGGCCGGGGGGGCGGGGGGGGAGCGTCATCATGCGACGGTACCTGGTGCATGTGCAGGATGGAGTAGAAGTCCGGGCGCGCGAGGAAGTCTGCGGCGGGGTGCGGCGCGGCGGCGGGCGGGGGGCGCGAGGGCCGGGGGGGGGGGGGGGAGCGTCATCATGCGACGGTACCTGGTGCATGTGCAGGATGGAGTAGAAGTCCGGGCGCGCGAGGAAGTCTGCGGCGGGGTGCGGCGCGGCGGCGGGCGGGGGGCGCGAGGGCCGGGGGGGCGGGGGGGAGCGTCATCATGCGACGGTACCTGGTGCATGTGCAGGATGGAGTAGAAGTCCGGGCGCGCGAGGAAGTCTGCGGCGGGGTGCGGCGCGGCGGCGGGCGGGGGGCGCGAGGGCCCGGCGTGCGCGTGCGCGGGCGGCGGCGACGAGCGCGCGTCCTCCAGCTGCGCGCGCGTCATCGTGCGGCGGATCGACTGGTATCTGCGGACGCCAACACTACTCGTCAACGAATATATATCAACAGAGGAACGATTGTAAGCAGTGGGGTTACTCCGAAGTTCATATAGTACGAATCACGTTATCCTGCCTTTTCACCGAATTATTTTTCGCCGAATGTTTCATTTCGTGCAATGGAAAGGGCATTGCTCGGGGTTTCTCGTGATAGAATCAGAAATGAGGATATCCGCACAAGAACCAAAGTAACCGACATAGCTCACAGGATTGCGTGGTTAAAGTGGCAATGGGCGGGCCATGTAGCCCGGAGAACGGATGGCCGTTGGGGCAGTAAAGTCCTGGAGTGGCGACCACTCATAGGAAAGCGCAGCGTAGGACGGCCATTACCTTCATTATTAGTTTAGTCACGCGTAAAAAAAATACGCTTTTCATTTTACAGGAGCACTCATTAGCAGTGATCGTAAAGGAAGCATTTTTGGTGCAGCGATCATGGTAGAGTGCCATAACTGTGGCTAATTTCGACCGAAATGATGGATTAGGATTACTTTCAATAATATTAACAATTTTTTTCGTTTAAAATTTGATATCCACATCTATAGCGCAATACCATGATCGCTGCACCAAAAATGCTACCAAATTAGTGCTGTTTTTAACCCCCGACAAAAAAGAGGGGTGTTATAAATTTAACTTGTCTGTGACTCCGTGTACCTGTGTATCTGTCTGTGGCATAGTAGCGCCCATACGGATGGACCTATTTGAGTGCGGTTTATTGTGTCATAGATAATTTTATTCCGAGTGTTCTTAGCTTAGTTTGATGAAAATCGGAGCACTCGTCTCCAAGATATTCAGCTTTTAGTGGAACAAGTCGGGGGGTTTTCTAATTATTAATTTTCTACAATTATTTTCTTCGAAGTCGCTACAAATACTCCCGTGAACATAGAAAACGGGTATTTGGACTTGGCAAAGAAATTCTATTCAAAATATACTCGTCTCTTTTGTTCTTGACTATAGACAAGGTATTGAAATAAAACAATTTAACGGATTATATCGCGTATATTAGGACCAAGCTGGAAAGCTTCCGAAACGTCGGGAACTAAAATGAAATAATATACGCGATATAATCCGTTAAATTGTTTTATTTCAATGAGTAATAATCGCGGAAACAGAAGAAAATATTATATAGACAAGGTAGCTGACCTTCTGTCCAGTTGCCTCCTCTGCACCTCAGGCGCCGGGGATCTTGGACTGGTCCCGTTGGCGCCAGGCCTCTGCCACGTCGTGGTCCGATTGATGTGGTCAATGTAGAACACCCGTCCATGGCTGTCCATGCGCGCCTCCCAGCCTGGAAGAACCGAGGCAAACATATAAATCGATTGTCGAATAAATAATAAGTACAAAGACGAAGACGCTGAAGCACCACGCCTCGAGTTCGCCTTGTTTTTAAATAAAAACAGTCCAACTATACATATAGCATCCTTCTAAGTAACTACATATATGAGGAGAATGTTATTGACAGTGACTCCCGCTCGTTCGCCCGAATAATCTGATGTCACGCGCGGTCTATATTGTAACTCAATCAAGAAGTCCGCTAAATGCGGTCTCTATCATGCGGCCTATATGGCGATATGATTAAGAATCAAACTACATAGAGGCAAAAATATTCCGTTACGATTCTCGGCTACAAGGGGAAGGATAGGAAGATGAGATAACTAGTTACCTGCTGGTAGGGGCTCCTCGCACTCGATGATCCCGCCAATCATATTGGCTGGAAAATCTCCAGTCAGCGCCATCTGCCTCGAAGCCCTCTCAGGGATTGAGGGCAATCTTATGCCCGCCATATGTCTCAGAGGCGTCGGCGAGGCCACCGCGTTCTCGTTGTCATCACCGTCTTCGGGCCTCGGCCTCCGCAGGACTACGTCCTCCGGCGGACCGGCGTGCACGATGGTGAAGTGGTTGCTGTTCGTGAACTCCATGTTCGGAGATCTGATCTCCGTCGTCCGGAGCTCGTTCGTAAACTCGACCATTTCGAAGTTTTCTGTGTTTTGGACCGGAGGTGGCGTGAGGTCTGCAGGCGGGGCGGGGCGCGGTCGCCGCGCGTGGTGCGTCGGCGTGGGCGGACACTGAGGTGCCGCGCCTGCTAAGGCTGCCACTCGTGTCAAAACCCGGGGGTGTGGCCGCACCGGACTATCCGTACCCTTCAGACTGCTGTTAGTGGGCGAGTGCTTCGGTGTGCCCTCGCAACCGAGATTCTTCAGCAGATGCCGCGGCAAACTAGAATGCTTCGGCGTCGAACTCTCGCAGGAATACTTCCTGTTCATTATCATCGTCCCCACACTGGGGAGCGTTTTATTGCCGTCTTCGACCGGAGACGTCGAGTGTGAGGAATTGCAGGAACTTGGGGCGTTGGAGCTGCCGTTATCTGCATGTTCTTGACTCGTTTCGGCGTGGGACGTGTGTGAGTTTAAAAAGGCAGTCATCATAGTGGGCGTGTTCGCCCGTCCGGAATTCTGCCTCGTCAAAGGTTTGTGACCTTTCAGAGTCATAATTTCTTTCTCCTCGATTTGATTTCTATTATCATCCTCGAACTCGGAATGATTGCTAATGTCATTTAAAAATGTATGCTGCGCCTTCTCCTCTGATTTGGCGTGGTTTGGCGTGAGATTGGCGCTGTCTACTGTATCAGTCGGGGCCTTGTCTTTCCTCGCAAAGGTCGTCGTTATATAATTATCTGGCCCGATATCTTTAATAAATAATACTTTATTCCTACTTACACTAGGGGAACCGTCAGGTACGTCTTTCGATTTCTTATCATCGACTAACCTAGATAATTTCATAGAAGATATAGTGGATTCGCATAAGCTGCCGTCAGTTTCGGGTGTAGCCAGCGGGGCGACATTCTGCCCGCCTCGCCAGAAGCTTGCCGTCGAGGACATGGCGACCTGGTTGCCGGTGTAGAACTCGCCGGGTTTGAAGTCGTTGATCCCACCCTGTAGAGCAGCGGAGTTGGAAATGTGGTTATCCGTGAAGAACTGCTCGTCCGTGTCGATGAGTTCGAAGGTGAACGCGTCCTCGGGTTTAGTGAGTTTCTTGGGTTTTCTATGGCGTGGCACGTGCGGGGGGTGTGGTGGAGGGGAAAGGGCATGTGATCGCTCGAGCGGTTTGTGCACCGCCCGCGGTGGTAGCGGCGGCCCCGGCGACTTTTCTGCTTCCTCTGGAACTTTCCCCCCCTCTACATCGTAAACGAACTTCATTATCTTACAAGGATTCTTTGGCGACCATATTTTGTAGTACTCCGTGCCGGGCGAAGTGGGCGACTCGAAGCCGTTCATCTTGGACTTCTTCTTGACGCCGAGCGCCTGCCCACCGCCCGTGTCCACCGGCGGAGGACACTTCTTTTTCACCCCCGATGACGTGGGTGCGTCTGTAGCACGAGATTCACTATTTACAGATTGAGATTCTTTACTTAAACTATTATCTACAAATTTACTAGGATCACATTTTTGTTCGAGATTCGGCTCGTTCCCGTTGCTTTCTAGGGTGCTAATTGAGCATTTGTTAACGGTGTCGCTGAGGCGGGCGACTTCTGTGGGATCCGGGCGTTCGGACCCGAGTTCGAAGCTCTCGTTGTGGTAGGAGAAGGGCGGCTGGCGCTCGCCGCCGCGCTTGCGCGAGACGCCCTCCTTCAGCCGCAGGGGCAGCTTCCGCAGCTCGGCGCGGAGCCGCGCCGGCAGCGCCGGCGCTTCCGCCGCCATCTCCTCCTCCTCGCCGTTGTAGTACCGGAAACATAGCAGCTGCTCACAGTCTGCAACACGACAGGTGCCTAGTTCAAAATTGACGTTGAAAATCAATATTTCTTTTCTTCATGGATGTGGTTAGCACGTCCGTCCCTCTAAAGAAAGTATGTAATAAAATTACTAGAAAATGATTGGTGATCCTGGGCGCCCGAGCACGACAGGTCTCATGAGTATGTATGATGCGCATTAGAAATAGCGCAATAGTGCAGCTCACCTTCGTACGGCTGATTGGGCTCATCAAGCAGCCACATTATGCCGCCGCTGGCGCATCCGGTCGCCGGCACGCGCCCGACGACGCCGCCCGACTCTGCAATAAACGAATGTCACCGGTTACTCGATAAATTACCACTATCAGTTTTTGTTACGCCTAACATTCCGGCCCGTCATACCCGCCATAAATTCCCACTTTATTTCCGACATAACCTTAGCCATCGCTCGGAATGCTGTAAAAATGCAATCTTAGATGTATTTTTATCGGTTCATGTTCTTTTCCATATTCAATAAAGAAGCATGACAGGTTTAAAAACGGCCACATAAAATATGGAGAGGAAGTGATTGGGCTCGGGCAAAAGAGAAACAAAACCGAAAATTACGAGTCCAAATATCTCATTTAAAAGCACCGTCGGGTACCCGCATGAAAAACAAAACGACAGGGCAGGTGCAAAACGCAGAAGTAAAAACAAACAACGAGCAGGGAACCGCGCAGAACCGAGCACGGAGAGCCCTTGCATTTTTTATCTAACAACAATCGCGCGTAGGCCGACTGGCGGCGGGCCGCGCGGGCGCATCACAAATTATGTGCCAGCCCTAATCACCGGATGCGGGAGTCGCCCGCACATTTTATGCGAAATAATCGAAGCCACCGAATTGCCAGTTAATTGGACGAACACGGCCATAAATTTCGCGGAAGCAAATTGATTCTGCAATGCGTCCCGGACTACTCCTGCCGGGCATTACCATATTTTGATTGGATTAATATATGAGCCGCTTTAGCTCCCTTCAGTCGATTAAATGCTCCTGGTGCTCATGAATATTAAATAATATTAACGAATGTATTTCCTCCATCCACAACTCGTGTTTAAAGTGCAACATAATAGCTATAACCACAGTTATAAGAAACATCTATAATGATCCTTGTTTTATTATAGAATCGTGGTAAACCTCTAATCCAACAGATACCAGCACCCAAAGTTTAAAATGATATATTGGATTAAATTGCAGTATAATCATAAGTTTGTTTCCGTTTGGGAACAGTTATCCAAAAACAACAGTGCGAGATCGATCGCGCTCATTACTTTTTTGTTCCTCAGCATTTGAAAGACGTCTTAAACCACGTATGCAGCCCTACATGTTTAATGACAGTCATTTCCTTTAGGGTGCTTATCGGGTGATTACGATTAACCAAGTTTGAGTTAACTCTAATGATGATTAGTGTAACAAACTTATGAGATTTACAGTCACTATGAATGGGGAGTATCTTTTTGTGAACACATGCACGTACCTACAATGCCATAGAGCTACTTATTCTAATGGATAAATGGAGAACTTACTACGCCAAATGAATGTATGTTATGTATGCAAACTCTTTATTGTCCATAAAAACAGTGGAACAAATGGTCATTATCGAAATTAGCGCAAACTACTCTGTTACTTTTTTTATGGAGCTGCAACTCATTTTTACGAAATTTATTACGTTATTACGAAAGTTTCTTAGAGTAGCTGTGGTTTATTGCTGACTATAAATGATCAATTGATATACACAAATACCAACAAACATCAAAAACTTATAATTTTGGAATCTTGTGTTGTTTTTTGTGTAATTTGTGCGGAGACAGACTTATTTAGACTGGGCCAAATTTTCCTGGCCAGAATTTCATCATGACCCACATACAGAAACAAAAAGAGATATACATACAAAAGCGAACGGTTCAGACCCGAAAGGCCATTTTCCTGAAATATTATTTCCCCAAAATGTCTGCTTTCGCAAAATTTCAAGCAGAAATTATATCACAGAAGTGCTGACATTATGGAAAAAGCAGACATTTTGGTAATAGGACTTTTTTAGGAAAACTGTCATTTAAGGCCTGAGCCAGGCGAACTTATCCCTATAAGGGATCTCTTCCAGCTAACCTTTAAACAAACAAGAGAGAGAAGTAAACATCAAAGAGGATAGACAAACGAACAAGTTAATATGCACAAAGATACTAATGGCTAATTTTGCATACACATAAAAATATGTATGCATGGGAATGCAGTGACGTTGCCGAATGAACAGATGAAATATGAAATGCCTCGGTTCATATCCAGCATCTTTAGGTTTTATTTGGTACCTATAATAAATAAAAGTCTACATTCTAGTCGGCAAAAATCTAATTTCGTTGCCAATTTCTCCTTATACTTGATTAAATTGATACGCAGCGACATAAAGGTAGGGACTACGGGAAATGTAGTAGATAGTATACGTGCAGCGAAATCTGTAGGAATAGCCGTGTCGGAACTGTTTGAAGTCTCTAGTAACTTCGTGACATATATAACAATAACAAGTGATCACATCGACTGTATATCATACTCTCGAATACGGATTCTCGGAATATCATCCTATCGAAAGTCCGTTGGCTCGACTATTACTGGATCGAAAAGTCTAGAAAAAATAAATTGTCAAATCGAATTTGAGGTTTCAATTGTCATCCCACGGAATCTCCCGACACGATCGTTCGTTGGCTCGTCTACCACCGGATCTAATATTCGCTGGATCAAAAAGCGTAGAAACAATAAGCGATTGACTCAATGGAGCACTTTAAGATAGTTAGCAATGAAATTAAGAGTAAGTAAAGGCGAGTTTCATAATAAGATCACACAAATATTTTAAGGCTTAATTATGTATTGCATACATAACTTTATCTACAGTTTGAGAGCTCTTATAATACTTCAGGTTCGAGTAAAATCGACGAGGTTCAAATCTCAACCGCATAACACCGAGCTAAAGTACTAGGTAGGTATAAATTAGTTCTAAGTTACAGGGCACCGCCGAAAATCAGCGCAACAAGATAATTTTAAATTACGGTATATTGATTGTACATATTCCGGCCACAAGTATTTCGATCCAGCGAATAGTCTATCCAGTAACAGTCGAGCCAACGAATAGTCGCTAGGATGATATTCCTCGAGTCCGTATTATAGAGTATATTGATATACAGTCGACCACATCACATCTGCAAGTTAAGACTAAGGTTTATTAGTGAACCAAATTCACGACAAACTTGGTGACGACGACGACAGAGCAGTGGTGACACAGAGGGCGGCTATTTCCGGCGGTGACGCAACATCCGCGCTTCCGCAGGATATGGGAGGAGATACAAGTGTCGCGAGATGAGCCCGCGGAAGCGGGATTTGCGATACGGCGACCCCGGCCCACGGGCTTGCACGCGATTTCACATCACTCTGAGACAGCAGACGAATGAACAATACATGGTGATAAAGTAGGCTGAAGAGGATGACCGACGCAATCATAAACAAAAAAATATTCTAGATGATAATGCTTTGGGGGCGTCCATTAATTACGTGAAGTGTTTTTGGCAATTTTCCGACCCAGTGAGAATTCGTAAGATTTGGCGGAGAAAAACGTGGTATTCGAGATCTTCTCTCTCCCACAAAGTAAGAGTACTAGATGCGATTCAGCCTGACCCCCGTAAACGCCTCACGTAATTAATGGACACCCTTTAGAACTAAGATCAAAAGAATCTTCAAATCTCTCTGCCAGTGAGAGCCTTTTACTAAAGCTACGAGTACGAGGGGATTTGAAATGTACACAGAAAATAAAACAATATTTTAGTCGTTGGAGTATTATCAACTATCGCAAACGCACTTAAGAGGTACAAAAAATGCATAGAAATTACTTAAAGTAACTAAAAGCGACGTAGACCTTTATTTCAAGCTTTCCTCCAAAAAAAAATTCGAATTATTTATGATCTCATCTGATAGAGTAAAAATAATTTTAAAATGAACTCCGCTCCAATGAGTTTACCCTATATTAGGATGCATGTTTTATAGGTCGGTTAATGGAAGGGCTTTCAGTTTAAGATTGGTTTCACTCTAACTATGACCAATATATATTAAATATACAACGCACAAAACTTAAATAAAATATACAACAGCAGGACGTAATGCTAAGGTTTTCCTTTTATTACGTCTCGTCAAAATCTACTGATGGATACGAAAGTCGTGTCGCAAAAAACAGCAGGACAAATGAATCACGTGAAAACCCATCCGACTGGGACCGTTTTCCCTTACACCTGAACAACTACATAGCATAGCAGAAGGCGAAGGGTCCCTGACCTTTACAATGTATTTCTTGTCTCTTAACGTTTCGTTTCATGGAAAAACTTGTTTACGATAGGTATTCCTAATTCACGACTGACGATGATAAAACAATTTCAGCGCGTAGTAGATCGCTTCCGCTCGTTTCCTAGACAAATGGTGATCCACTTAAGATCGAATAAAATATGATAAAGTGCCTGCTAAAATATAGAGGAAACATCTGTTCTCTTAATAACGCGGATAAAGAAAAAAAATATTTTGCAACTAAAACAGAATCTAGCGATGATGCCACTTCAATTTTAGTAACAAACGTTACTCACCGAAAATTTACTCAGAAAAAAAGGAACAACGAAGAATCCGAAGTGATTTCACATGGTGTTAATCAGGCTCCTCTGAGAAATTTTACGCTATGGTTAGCAGGTCCTCATTCTCGGTTAAAAGGGCGTATATCCATAGAACTTACTAGAGACATCGGTCACTTTAGTTGAGCAAGGCAGTGTGTGTCAACGCTCGGTTCGTCCTACCCGGTTATTTGGCGGAAGCTCGTAGTTAAACTAAACTACGGTCATTCCTCGACCCCTATTCTACGCATCTGTCCTCCTACGCTCTGTTTTAACCACGTTTTTGTCCGCCTGATGTCTTTTTAAGTGGAACCCTCGGTTTCACACGCGAGGTGATCTTTATCTTGTTACTGACACCTCGTAACTACAGAATTCTGCTTTTATTGCTCCCGAGGATCATTTTACTGAGTCAAAGTCGAAAGCCGATATAATGTTACGCTAAAATATCAATCTCGGTCAAAATGGTATCATCATACGCATAAGCTTATATCTTTATATATTCAGAATAAATCTAAATAAGGCCATCTGTTACTGTTATATAGGTTGTGAATCCTTTGATCGCCAAAGTAAGATAATCGTGTAAAAAAACACAATTCCAAAGGTAATTTCACCCGTAAATGAGTCCGTCTGCTGTGAACGCTTAGCTGTATCCGCCTTAAAATAGCCAAAATTACACCGTAAGTCAGGAAACGAGTGTTTAAGGGGTCGCGATGACGACAGACCCCCATTTAGCGGGATGACAACTTGACAGTTTCACGACTGCGGTTAGGATATGTTGACGGGCGACTAGAGCTTTGTTTCTGAGTTCACACGGCGAGCTTTCGACGAATTAACAGCCCTTCGAGCTGTCGACGGAGACGAGACAGACTATTCCGAGGCTGATTTAGCCCACTCGGCACCGTCGACATAAATACGTTCATTCAGAGTCAATCCCGCGGTATCGTAAAACCGGTCGAATGCAAATGCATTTTAAATTCCTTTCCTTTCATTCAAGGATCCATTTTGAACCCGTTAATTTTACGAGTGGAGACCACTTAAAATTCTGCCATTCGGCCGGCTACAAATCGCACCGGATATTGGAAGTTAAGTACAATGCGATGACGACGGCATCCATTAGCACCTCCCTGTGATAACGCAGTGACACTTATCGCTTCTAAAGTCAATACTAATGATTGATGTGTTTTACGACGTAATAAGGAAACGGCTCAGGCTATCATTGTAACGAGAATATACAGATGCAGTGAACCATAAATAGTGCCTGCCCTTATCGAGCGCGCTCCCGTTCACCTGCCGAACATCTCGATACTGAATAAAGCATCATTTGCCGATAGGTACACGAAGCGTAAACTTCGAATAATCGTACGATTTCTAGGAAACTTTATTCGCGTACTGACTCATATTAATCTATCGACGTATATTAAGTATGAATGAGTTTTCTCGACCTTCAGGCGTCTTGATTTTTTCCACAGCATAGTACGTTGGATATGTAAATCCGGCGTGACTCATTAGAGCTAATCGTAATTCACGAGCGCACGCGCAGCCGCAGCGGCCCCGTCCACTTGCCGCGGACGGTATTGCGCCGGAGTTGATTGATTACCTGTGACTATTTATTAATTACTTTCTAGTAGCTTCAGTCACCCTTCCTCGAGGGAATTTATAAATTTAAAAAAGTGTATTTTGAGTTACCTTGTCATTAAGGCATCCATGGGAGTGATGGATCACGATTTCGCGATGCATGTACCTTAGGAGTAATTACTCTAATTATTTTTACTACAAGCTTTACAACAATATTTCGATACGACTATATTTCACGTTTATTTACGCGACGGTCAGTTTTCTCCCTGCATGCCGTTTCTTAAATGAATCATGACCAAAATTGAATAGTGACAGACTATCGTTTAAGGATGTAGAATTACAAAACTTGAGTGAGTTGCTCCAGTTACACATCTGCATAAATAAGGGGTACTATGACACGATTTTTAGATATGGTTATCACCGCATTAGGACTCGCACTGTCCGTTGCACATGCGGCTCTGTATAGCCAAGCCTTAATATTGTACAGGGCAGGCTTCCCGATAAGGCCAAAGACGGCGTCGCCTGTTACGCCATATATGGCGAAAAGCCGACTGCACACCTAAATCGAACACGTCGATAGAATGGCTTTATTTTATCACTGTAAAAATAAGCTGCCGCAAAGCATGTAGGCGGTAAAGTCGTTCCATCAACTATATTATCAAAGCAAGGCTGGACGCTCGATTGCCCCCGGTAGTAATAGCCCATTTAGCTGTCAATTAACGATGACTGATCAGGCACACTGATAACACCTCGTACCCGCACCGATCGATAGAAGATTATAAGCGATTGCAAGCACATTTACGAAACAACGGCGCCAAATGAGCTCGACTAGTGTCACTTTCGGTAGACATACCGAATAAAGCACCGACACTTTCGAAATGGTAACGGGCTTAAATATTCCACCTACTTATATCGACAAGGCGACAGGGCGGGGATCTACGCCTTTGGATATTTTCCAATTAAAATGAAGTGTATTAGGTTAGGGTCGGTGACCTGCGTTTTGCTGTCGATGATGTCGAACTGTGTTAGTTGCGGTTTCGTTATCGTTTTGCAACTCTGCCCGACACGTAGCTACGATCCATTCATGACTTGAGGCGAGAGTGGTGGATGGAGGGGGCTGGTTCATTGATATTGCGCACGCGCGTCGAATGCGACCTCGCCGCGGCCGCAGGCATGCCACAAGCGCGAAAAGCATGTTTCAGATTGCATCGGTACTGTATGCAAGCACGCACATATGCCAATAACATAGTCAACTTAAAAAGTTACCTAGCAGATCGTTCTAGTACTTTGATACAGTAATCTTACAAGGCAGTTCGATTGTGTCGCAGCCGAACTTGTGAAATTAAAATAATCAACGACTTTTAATGCTGACAGTACGTATTGTGTAACTCGAATTGAAATCACACAAAAACAATTCAACTATTGTACCCAATCGCGCCAACATCATTGACAATGACAACTCTCTATTCAGAGACAATCCGATATGACACGCGATAGATAAAGGGATCCATTACACGCCTCCAAACCAGTTTAACGGAATGCGACTAAATGAGACATAAGCAGGTGACAACTACTAGCCATAAGATCAACCGGCAGATTAGGTAATAAAATAAACAAGTGAATTAGGCAAGTTCCAATATTTGCGGACACCTACATCCGCCAACTTGCGGTCATGTAGTCTACAAGTCTACTCCCACGCTGTAGGAACGCATTTACCATGTATATTACAATTAAGGGTGTGGACAGTATGGAATTCCTCATAACGGAGAAAGACGACATATTTACAATGATATTGACTTCTCAAGAAAGCGTCTCTACTTATTAACAAATGAGTTTGAGCGGTATCTCACAAACTACTGTTTGTCGCGTCGCCTAAGCGGCGTCTTTAACAAGAACGCGTGGAATATTGCATTTCTTGAGCAATGTGCAGAGCTTTATGAAATATGCATTTATGCAAATTGGCGCAGGGAACATGGCGCTACTAATGGAAAACAGATGTCAGGTATGATCTAAAGTTCAAGGGTGGTGAGTGCGTATGCGAAAGCGCGGAAGTGCCTACAGCTGCAAACAATGCGTTATGTAGTCAGAGTAAAAAGTGCATGAGACTGAGAAAGCAAGACAATGACTCGTTCGGAGAAACCGGTGCGTGCTTCTGTACCTGCGGAATCACCATGTTAGAAGCCAATTTTTTCTGCAATTTATGATTTTACGATAATAATATTAATAATTTTGCCTATCATGTTTCAAACACAAACATACTTTTCATAATGATCCATCCCGGCCACGGTAATTTATAAGCTAAATTCGCATCTTTGATGCTTCTCTTGAAGAGAAACAATAATTTAAACAGAAATACAAAATAATAAGTTGTTTATGTAGTTGTAAATTGTCCGTGCAAAAACATGTCGAGTGTGTTGCTAAATTTCGCACTTCGAAGCGTCCGGCGCGTGGGTGAGGCGTTCTACGTAGCTGTGCCTTATATCTAGACTTTTGAAAATTTGTAGCACTGACAACATTAACATGGAAATAATGAGATTCAATCAAAAGCTTGACGACACGAGGCATTGTAGGATGTAGGATGCTTAAATAAATAAACCTACTTGGACAATATAGGCATAGTTTGTGATATCGTGATGTGTAATGTGTTGTTATGATAGACCTACCATTACGCTTACCGGAGCTACTTATGACTTTGTAAGCGCGAAATTCCTCGGTCCCATTACATATTCAGGAGGCGTATTGCTTTCAATGCGTTAATATTGGCACGCACATGGAATCAGGGACCGGCTCCGCAATGCTAAAGAATGGGTAACTACTTCACATCAGACAAGAACCGGGACGAACGACCTCGATGTCTGCAAAACGAATACAAATGCCCAATTGGCCAGTGGACTTCGTGACCCGGGATGGCCGCTGTAAATCGTGATTATGCGATTATATCAACAACTTTTCATAGAAGATTGTTGCAAGCTGTTCGTGACTTTGACCTTTTCCGAAATCGAGCTATCGAAAGCTCTTTCAAAATGCTTGCATTCAGGCGTTTTTACTACAAACAATAGAAGCCAAACCGAGCGTATGATTCGATTAACTTATCACTCACATTAATTTGCGGGCCGCGGCCACTTCAACCAATTCAAACGAATTATGGACCGACATTTCAATGGATCAAAATTCCCGCACGTACTTCCTGTACGAGTATGTAATCAGTATGTGTGAAAATCGAACGAAACGTATCGATTTCCATACTCGCCGTTAACGATCTTAACGCGAGTGGCCTTTGACCATGATCTGCTGAGAAATGTCAAAAGTCACCACTAAGGATTTCCGCCTACCAGGTATCTTGTTTAATCGCCAGTATGTCTCATTAACTTGTCACGAGCGCGCTCAAATAATCTATCTCAAATAATTTCGGAACAGCACTTTGTATCGTGAGAATCTTTGCATATCCACTGACAATGGTTGCGCAAAAACTGTGCTCGGCTAGAACAAATGTATGATTGTGCAGCAGTCCCTCATTAACCGCTTTTTATGTGGCAGTGAGAAACGAATAACAAAGCCTATTGTAAAGCTGAAATCGCGTCATTTTTAGGTAGAGACACGCAGCCCCGCACGCTAATAAGCTCTCTTATCTATCTTAATAGCCTAATGCGTGTAATTTCACTGTTCAGCTCGCGGTAAATCTTATTCTAATGATGACATTCAAAGCAATTATAATAATGCTTTTATTAATAAGGTGTGACCAAATGTTAAAGAATAATTAGTTCCAATTATGACGTTGTTGGGTGCTTTACTTACATTACATGTCCTAGCCTCATGGTACCAATTGTATCATCGAACGGAACTCGATATTTTCCTAATCTCGGCATCCTAGGACTCGTGTATTTATAGAGTTGTATCGACCCACGTCCACGTCCTCAACGACTCGACATTCCTGGATCAATCTTTAGATAATGTCCTTAGATAATAATACCGGTACTAATATGCGGAGCAATCTAGTCCACGGAAGGTCCGGCGATTAACCTGTCCAGGTTTTATGTTAAACTGTAGGCATGTAATAAAACTTTGTCTGAGATTATTTACAGTCAATTAATTTGATATAAGCAGTATAATAACGAGGAGTAATTTCATTCCCTGTGGCGATTCTCGTTCTCAAACGTCAAGATTTTAATATCAACAGGAAACCTTCATTAAACTTCATGGGCCGTAAATAGGTACATTTCTAGACATTGGGTGTTAATATTTGAAGCGAGTAACGGAGTCGGCTGCAGCAGTAAGTGGAGCGTTGCATTCCCACCGAGCGGGTACCGCTTCTCTGGCCGTTGTCTACGCAGGGACCGGATCTTTTGCTTCGTGAACCTTCTCCAAGTGGAAAGCTCGCACATGCCGCGCCTAACATTGTGTTTCGTCAGCCAATCTCACCTTTGATTAAGGCTATTTAGTCCAATGAGTTGATAAAGGTAGAAACACGTAGGTAGTTTACCATATTTTCACGACTGTCACAAAATACGCTCGCGCGGTACTGACAGCTTCTCCCGCGTATGCACCCGAATATTTATGCAACTTTTGAATTATAAAAAGAAAATATTTTTTGTTCAATAACTTTTGATTTTTTTAATAAATTGTATTGTTACAAATATGTTTTTTATTGTAATGTAAGAGCATAATATTAATGAGTCAACGATAATGAGAAAATCCTTGTATTTTTAGTGAGATTTTGTTGAAAAATATGGTTGGTATTAATATAATATAAATTTGAGGCCGTAATATAAAATAAGAATATATTTTGACGGTGAAATAACATTTAAGCAACGAGGTTTTTAAGTGACATTATAAAGTTTCAACGGCTCAAACTAATGACTTCGCGCGCTTTTCAGAAAACTACTGTCGGTAATCGGGTAAATTTTGTTAAAATATTAAATGCTTCTAAAATTTGAGGCCGCTACTTACAAAATAAGGAACTGACTTATACAAATAACTTATCAGAATTTTAAATATCTTCTCTGTTTCTTAGAAATGCAACGTCAAAAATCAGTAGGTATTTGACGCTTTATTATCAAAAATACGAAAGCGCTCTTAAGTGTTTAGCTTGGTAGAGAGAGAATTACACCTCTTTAAAGCGCCGTAAAACCAACCTCCAAGCAGGCGGAGCGGTAAGCGTAATAATTCTGCACAGCTAATTAGAAACAGCGCAATTTCAGTTCGTTTGCATGCATTTCCACGTGTATATCCTGTTCCCACGCATCGCCGCGGAAGTTCGTATCGTTCTGTCAGAGCGGGCCCTTACAACGAGTTGCGTCTGCGCATTCCCACGTCTAAAACCTGCGTGTCCACTCCCGATCGGGTTTGCAATTACTCGCCCGTCAAAATTTCTAAGAGTAATGAAGCTTTTAATATTTCTACGCAGACCAGACGTATTAATGATAATTATATTAATTATACAATCCATGTCATCAGCATCATCATATCAGCGTAAGGACTTCCACTGCTGGACAAAGGCCTTCCTCTCATCCAAAGACCCTCATTCAATGGTTTCCCGCAATCTTCATCAGATCGTTGGTCCATCTTGTTGGACGCCTATCCACGCTGCGCGTCCTACACGCGGTCGCCACTCGAGAACCTTTCTGCCCCAGCAGCTATCGGTTCTACAAGCAATTTGCCCCGCCCACTGCCGCTTAAGTCTATGGGTCATGTCGACGACCTTGGTTCTTCTGCGGATCTCCTCATTTCTGATTGGATCACGCAAGGAGACTGCGAGCATAGCTGCTCCATTGCCTTACTATTCATGTGCGTTATTCTAAATAGATCGCAAGTATCGCCACACACCGTTCCAGTTACTATAATGCTCAACCAGTTGTAATTTTCATAGATAAAATAAATTAAC
The DNA here is from genome assembly GCA_905404275.2 of Hedya salicella. Classification (NCBI taxonomy): domain Eukaryota; kingdom Metazoa; phylum Arthropoda; class Insecta; order Lepidoptera; family Tortricidae; genus Hedya; species Hedya salicella. The sequence continues at coordinate 5,039,118 of FR990104.1, forward strand.
CTATTTGCTTAATACCCAGCCCTATAAAAATAAAATAAATAACACTCAGAGCTGACATTCCGTACCCGTTTACGGCCATTGATTAATTAACGAGATAGGGCTCATCCATTCACTGCGGGTTCAGCTCGTATGCCTCTCCGATCGCCCGGTACCATGATTATTTATAGTACAACGTTATCTTCCGCCGGTGTACCCAATGCCGATTGCAAGTAAATCGCCATGCATATTGCACAATATGAGTGACTACGGGCCGATGAACGGAAGATAACGTTGCGCTAAACGCTGGCGTCATGCGGGAAAGAATAACGATTTTCAGTTAGATAAGGCCTGCGGATTCTCCGCCGACTTTATGGGACTTCATGCAGACATTTACACAGACACATGCCATTTTTTACGACAGTACCGAACAAAAGAACTTAATAAATGAATTTCTTTGAACTTCACAAATGAATTCCGTACGTGTCAGTTTATGGTGAAGCGATGATTCAGAAAGGAAACTTGGCGTAGCATCGCCGACGTAACCGAATTTGTAACACCCAAAAGCCTACACCATGCTCCTTAGAAGGCGAACGGAAAAATATCCGTTTACCGTTGCGAGTGGGACCGTTGCAATTATTGGAACAACGTCGAATACGTCGAACTACTGTTGCAAGGACGGTTGTACAATACGCCAAGTGTGTCCCTGATTTACATAGCGCTTCTGACCGGATGTCGAGCACCGGCTTCGTTTGTCCAACGTGCAGTGCATGTATGGCGCGCTCGTATTGTATGGATGTGTCAAGGCTGACCTTGTTGCTCGAGGGACCACCCAGTGCTGGTTGACTGCAAACGACATTAAATCTAGTCATTGCACAGACCTAACGATCAATCGATAAAGGCGGCTCGATCGCATCCAGTTACAGAACCAACATTACACGTTTGTCTCGTCCTAATAGGAAATTAACGTTGATTAACCTTTTAAATATTCATAAAGAATTGAGAGTTTCTAAATTATTGATATTTACATTCCCTACACAATAACTCGTTAATACCAATTCATCATCATTTATGTCTGACCTTTGTGACACATAGAGTCACATAAATTTTCTAAAATGCTACATTATTCATGACATGCGGGTGATGCGAAGTAATAGCTAGTAGACAAACGTTAGTTACAATAGGTTTGGAATAATAAGCCCTATCTAGTCCAGACATCTAGGCACAAGCACACGATTTGGCACAGCGACAGCACCGTCACATCCGGCCCGATGACCGCGCCGTTGCGCAAGCGCAAACCAATAAGGGCATTGTATGCAAAGCATTCGCAAACTGCTGCCGAATATCGGCGAAGCAGAGTAACGGTGCCCGGGTGCAGTGGCTCCCACCATCTTGGATGATCGCGTTCACGTGGGATTAACCTGGAGATTCGTATAAAAACGATCGAAAAACAGAAGAACAATTTTAAGAAATTAAGCTAAACAGGCACACAGATAATTAATTATTAATTCACTATAAAATATGAACAGTGATTAATCGGTAGCTGACGGTTGATAATATAAACTACATAAACATATCAATTTACACAAACAGGCGCACGCTCAATAACTGCGTAGGTGATTGTTTGCGTACGCACACATAGCATCCGAAGACCCATTTAACACATTACTACTTCCGGATAAACATAAATAATAAGATTAAATCACTACGAACGTAGTAAAGCCTACACAAAAAGCTGGAATCACACACCGGAGTGACAATGGTGTTTACATAGAGCTGGCATAATGGGCCAGCCCTTTGAGCAGACGCCGCTCATCCGCACTGCCGAAGGGACCGGAAGGATTTTACAGGCATTATTCTCTATTTCCTGCGAATTGATTCGGTCAGGTTAGATTTTATCACCAATTCGAACTGCATTTTCACATTTAGAGCTCTAATATTTATTAAATTTGCAATCAAATGGAGCAAGTTGAAAAACTTTTATCCAAGATTATATTCTAGTCGTAGCCCGAGGAGCCCCAACGCTCGTGTGAAACAAATCCTGACCGGCACCGGACGTCCGTCTTCGTTATATTCCCGTTGTACATCAAAAGGAATTCGCTTATCGAACAATTTCCAACCTTAAAACATTGGAAAAAGAGATGAAACTATAACACCGCAACACGAACGACCGTAAAACTGCCCTAATACATCTTGTCACTTGAAGAGATGATTAAATTGCAGTGGACAGCGCAGCAAGGCGGATACGGAAATAAGTCATAGTGTTACAAATTGTGCTGTTGTGCGCGTCAGGCGGGCCGGGTCCTTGCAACCCGGAGACACGGATCTGGACCCACGTGGTGTAATCTGACTCGCCAATCGATTGTACAATAGGATTCAACATTGAAAGCGTAACGGGTCCTAGAACGAATGGTGTTGTCGACAAACAAACAATTATATAAAGCTGTACGAACGCGAGTACTAAGCGGTCACTTTGACGCCCTCGTAGGCGTAGCACACGTCCAATAGGTTTCCGCCATGAACCTCTTAAATGTGACACGCTCTCCTCTCAAAAAGTTTACGATGTGTATGTATCACATCGCATCGGACCACTGTTGTTTGCTTCTCACGTGCGAATGTACCTATATTTTAGACTCTCGAATCGATTGAGACTTAAAATTTCAATCGTTCTCACTGTTATTTGTTTGAAACTGCAACCTTGGACGGGATTTAAAGGAACGGACGTGGACAGTCGTAAAACAAACACGGTCCTCGCAGTCGCAGAGACAAACGGACAGAAGAGTATAATATATGGCGAGACGCTCACACGATTGACGGCCGATAACTCCTTCGTCAGAATGCCGGCATCCGGCAGTCAAGGTGACACGGTCCCTCCTTGCAGATCCGGTCCATGCGCAGCTCGAAATTATCAATAAGACAATGGGCGCTCTCATCGTGAGAAAGGAAATTAAACCTAGAAAAAGCCATGCGAGAATCATTAGAAACCGTACAAAAATGTATTTCCAGTGAAAGTAATTTAAAACCTTGGCCTTCACAAAAATAAACTCCAGAAATATGACACCTCCGACATAAAACGACACTCATTTAACAGTTTATGTCCAACTTTATTATGGGCAACCATTCAGCTTTAAGTGTTAAATCAAGATGATGTTCATTTCATCTTAATACATAATAAAAACCATTATTCGATATGAGTTTTGAAATTAAAAGCGTATAGTAATCTGTGAGCTTATCTGTGAGTTATCCAACACCGGTAATATAATAACGGTGAAGTAACACATCAGTAACAGCGGAGCAGATTGCCCGTGCGCACTGGATTGTCGTTAAATTCAATTAGAGCGCACCACCAGCGCCTGCGCCCGCGCAGTTCGACGACACCGGCGCCCACCACATTCGCTACTTATAAATCCCATTCAATCGATCCTTAGCGATTGACAAATTTGCCGTGGGGGCGGGATTATTGAAACCAAACAACGCGTTCCAAATACTTAATAAGTACGAGCAAGTGCTCCGTTGGCAATATGAATGGACATGGAGCTTCATTCTCGTTTCAACGTTTTTATATGCTTTTAGAAATTCTCCTTATAGAGAGACACGCAGCAGGGCGTGGGTGGAAAACCGAGGGCGGCAGTATAGGTCCCTTTAGCATCGCTCTTGTTAGTTCTCGAGTTATGGCATGTAAACCAATAAACGACGGTAATATCTTAGCCCGCCTGGTTATACAACAGTGTTGCGGGAAATGTGGTTAAGTTATGTAAAGAAATCATACCAGCAGCATAAGGTTTATACCCTTAATGCGTCGGCTTGACACTGCTAAATCAATGGCGGCCATGCCCGATGATTACGGTTACGTCAAAGCCCTCTTAGGTAAGCAGCCCGTTTGTACACGAAGTCAACACCGACGCAACCGCTAGCTTATTATAGGGCTGATCATGATCACACATATCATTCTTTACTAACTGAGATTAGATATCCTAAACTTTTTAGCGATACATTTGCATGTAAGACGATCGTTATTAATATAAGTGATGTCATTACTCTAAGCAGACTAAACGGTTTGAGTAGAATTGGTGTAGCTAGATAGGAACATGATTCCGTTTTGGTAGTAGAAATTTAGGCACCTTTTATAAGGCAGCACCATAATAGAAATTAGGTTGTTCGTTTCGCGAAACCTACAGACTGATACTTTCACCGGACCATAACAAATTTCTTGAAGTAGGTATGGTGCATGTGTAAAGCACTACATATTTAAGTTTTAGACTAAATTTTGTTTTCACCTGGAAATTGAAAATTGCAAAAAGCTGATTTTAACCACGTAAACCCAACACAAGAAACGAAAATGAAGAGAAGACTTGATTTTTAAATTATAAAAAAGCATGGTTGAAGTTTTATTGAGGAAGTCTCGCAATATTTTAATATCAAATTCTCGAGTTATTGAATAGATTCATAATCCGTTTACATTCAATAGCGCGTTTATATGATTTTTTGAATTTGTATGGTATAATCTAAAGTGTGGGCCATATAAAACGCTTAGCATCAGGTGGCCATTCTGATGCCATTGCTGCCGCGACAAAATATATTTCTATGTCAAATTACCTGCAATGACGTAATCTTATTTTACAAATATGTTCATAGATTTTTTAAGGATTTTGTCAGCGACTACGAGTATGGTAAGCTGATTGACTTCACAGTTATATTATACTAGCTTCTTTATCGCGGATAAGGGTATTTTTCCGGGATAAAAAGTAGCCTATGTCCTTCCCCGGGACTCAAACTATCTCCATATCAAATTTCATCCAAATCGGTTCAGCGGTTTAAGCGTGAAGAAGTAACAGACAGACAGACAGACAGACAGACAGACAGACAAACAGACAGACAGATAGACAGACAGACAGACAGACCGACACACTTTCGCATTTATAATATTAGTATGGATAGTGCCGAATGGGTTTTGTTTTGCTACCTATAACATTAATAATCATATTGAATATGACGACGAAAGCTGCATCACGTAGCACAGTGAACGATTGTCTTAAGCACTTATGAGTGTTGCATGACTGAAAGTGTGTTTATAGCTCCCGCCTTCCTGCCATAGACAGGCGAAAATACCGTTACTCCCGCGCAACCGAAATTCATTGATTTACATACGCAAATCATGACGAATTGCCTACAATGCACGTCCAAAACATACCGCTCCCCGAGTGCAGGCTAAACCCAAACTAATTGACAGAAACTTTAAGCCCAATTTTGACTGTATAAAATCTTTTTTAAGACAGTGGAAAATAAACGGGTACTGGTTTTGAATTGAAGGTGGTTGAAGACTCATTAATATTTCATTTCCAGCGGACAGTCCTCGGAATGCATGGTCGTAAAAATCGAATCAAAAACAACCCATAAAACCGCAGACATCCTAATAAAACGCTGTATGGTAAACGTGTTCTAGACGACGCGACGACTAAATACTTAATGAGATGCTTTGCTTTGACGATATATATGAATAACTCTCATGCGGAACAGTTTCCGCGACTGTACAGAAACCCTTTCAGACTTTAGCCATGGCCGATGGCTATTTAATCAAGCTAGTCGCTAATGAGCATCTAGATACATAAACATATTGCGGCCTGAGTAAACTGTTTAATACCGTGTTAGATGTTGTCCTAGCGGAATAATAGCGAGTTATGGATGGCGGAAACATGGCTTTTAACAAAAACAAACAAATGCCGCATGGCGAGTCTTAAAAAATGTACACTCGTTAGTGCATCCGGTGAATTACGATTGCGCGTGATGTCTTTTTGCCTCAGTCCGATTCTAAAAAGAAACCGATCAATCGACCAGCATAGCACACGGAGGAGGAATATCCTGCCGCGGCGGGGGGCGCGGGCGCAGTGCACGCGAAGGCATCCATGAATGGCCCTAACGAACTCGCTGGCCTTGGCGCCTGGCCCTGCGACCGGCCCTTGCCGAGCCGCGACTAAACATGGATACAAATGATCGTTATTAGTTCTTAATTATAGACACCGCATCTATTGATATAGTGCACAATGCTAGGCGGTCATACATAATGTATGATGAAGCTTATATCGATCCGATAAGGCGCTTAAGATTGAGTGAATGTTATGTGATACCAGTAGCTATAAGCTAGAATCTTGTGACATAGGTAAAAGGAAACAATATTACTAAATGTTTTGTTAACAACCGTGGTGGATGCACCAGACCATGTTAATTTTGGTAAAACGCATCAAACGAGGTCCAGCTTTAGTGTATAAGTAAATGAACTTGCAATTTGCACTGAACGACAAAACATAATTAAGAAACGCATCTAAAGTATACCGAATCAGAAAGCTTGGATCTTGTTAAATTTTCCTCCCAGATCTGCCCCCGTATTACCTAACGCGTTTGACGCTCGCAATCGGAATCAAGTGTCATGATTTTGTATGGGCTATGACTGTTGATTCCGATACCAAGTGTCAAAATTTCGTTAGGCAATAACCCCGCTGGTTTTATCATATTTTAGTTTTGTAAAGCCCGCGGCACGTTTCTAGCTACGTAGTTCCACATAACAGGAAACGCTTCAAGTCTTGTACATAATCAACAGTAGGTACACATAGGTATACGGGCAAACATCTCATTCACGATCCTTTGATTGCTTCTGAATGAGTGACGTGCTCTGTGTATACAATTCGCCGCACAGCAGGAAGTGAAACGAGTCCAACCATACCAAGGACGATGAGATTGGAACAGAATTTATAATTCCATTCATCTAGAATTTACGTCAGAATCAGATTCACATTTCTTAGTACCTAACATAGTTCCCATTCAGTGTTCTCTTTTGAAGAAAGCTCAATTTCCAGCATCCTTTCGTCAATACATACTTCGTGATAGGAAGTACTTCCTTTATCATTCCGCTGTGGTTATTTTTAATTAGATATATATACGTAACTATTTTTGTTCGTGTGTAAACCTGAATTAAAAACTGCGGTTCTTGAATTCGAGAGTAGTGTTGGTACTACTGTCTATTAATTGGTCTATAAATCTCATTATCCCCGAAATCATAAGTAATTTCATCTCGTTCACGCCTCGCCTTCAAGTTTTATCGCTCGTTATAATGATTAAGGATAAAATTAATTAATTCTTATTTTAAAGAACAACTTCGTGTGCACCTCACGTGGTCATTCATTACAAATTAATTCAGAAGACGTAAACTAACGTAAGATCACATAACGACCTTCGTCAAAGGACGGGATAGCATGGTAACCCACTTAACCGCGCGTGCCTGCGCGTGCCGCCAAGGGATTACGATGCGATGCGAGCTAATGACGCCCGCTTACAACATCTGGTGGTGTGCCTCTATTTACTTACCCAGGGTCCTGACAGCATAGCACCGTATATACAAACTGTGGAAAAATCGCTCCGTTATAATTTGGCCTCTAACAACATCGTTCGTTCGAAGTATAACTCTCGAAATCCCTATATTTTTACATTGTAGGGAACTAGGAAAGAGTCTTAGATCAGCATTTTTCATAGCAAACTTTTGTATCAGACAAAACAAACAGTTGACTATGTTCAATGAAAGATGAAGCGTGCAACGCGTTCTCAGGCAAGATGCGGAACGTGACGAAGGGCCCGTGCTGGAACACTGCCCTGATACGCCGTTCAGACAAGCTATAAGTGCACGTAAATTCTACATCACGGCGGTACTACTGAAATATTCCAGAAAGACTTATAAATTACACAGCAACAAGCATTCTTACGCTCTATTGCTGACACTGCAGAGTAATAGGCTGTATTCGTTGGGATCTTGTCTCTTGGCGAAAGTCACTTTAAATCTGTTTAAGTCACTACAGCTATTATGTAGCGTGAGCTACTCTAAAATACGATTATTATTCAGAGTTTTTACGATGCGTTTTTATAAGGGCACGGGGCACTTCGTGATCTATGATTACGATGGAGTAAGTACCGGTTGAAAACTGAATCACGAGCCGAGCGTGAATGGATACAGATTACCTGAGCTTGGTGACGTAAATGCCAAAGTCATTATCGTTTTAGGTACCGCTGCAGATCCGTGACGGAGCGCTAACCTGATTCTGCTATAAGTGCTAAATTGCTGTCTATGTATGCGTATTACGTCCTCTTATGGGCGAGTTTAAACGTTTCTTGAATATCTAAATTGATGTCAGAAGCCAGGCTCGGCTGGACGTTATTCAAATACACTACTAAGCTGTTTAAGAGGGCAAGACGTATCTTAGAATGGCGGGACGGGGAGACGTGGTCACATCAGGCAGAAACAATACCCCATTACGCCCAGTTGTAGCCACCAGTACCTGAGCTGAGGAAGTCGATATCTATTAGCTGGCACAATAGGTGAGCGACATCCGAAGCTCATTACCGGCACTCATTTCCGTTGACGATTTGCAACATGCGACTAACCAGCGGATTGTTTAATAACTGATGGCAGCTTTGGCGAGGATATTGGAAAAGTCACGCTTTTCACTTCGACTCAGGCGGCATATTTCCTTTTCTACCCACACTGAACGTGAATACAGGATATTTGAATGGTTTTTAATAGCAGTTGCTATTATAGCTGGACTGCTCTAAATGCAGCCATCAAAGACCTCATTTTCATCGTTTTTTTTTGTCATTTAGTAGAAGGGAATAAAAAATTGTCTGTGTGCACGCAATTTGACATAACTTTTTCTATAAATTGTCTACCACAAGAACTGATCCTATGTATGTAAAAATAATAGTTGTAATTATTTAAAGATGGTGGACTTGGGCAATTTATTTGGGAATTACGCTAGAAGACGCGCAAACACTCGCGGCCTTGACGCGGATTGTTTACGGATGCTGCAAGCTATAGAGAACCTATATTACGTTAAAACGTTTTAGAATAGCCAAACAGAGGTATGTTTTTATATCATACATACTTATAATGTTTTCAATTTAAAGAACTTAGCACCACGGTATTGATAGTGAGTAAGTTTTTCGTATTATGCACATCGTACATGAAACAAAAAAAATCAGGGACAATGTTACACAAATCGACCTAGTCCCAAACTAAGCAAAGCTTGTACTATGGGGACTAGTACAAGCTTTAATGAGTACATTAATAATCATATTTAATGAGCAGTGAGTCTGCCGTAAACGTTGAACACTCCATGATATTTATCGATGCAACGCATTGTTATGACATCGAACACATTAACCACATACAAACCTATGCACACAAAACGTGACGTTTCATCCGTCCACGAGCTAGTGATCCGTGCAGGCAATACGACTAAGAGTGAACAAACATGATTTTGTTATATGCAAACAGGGGTTATGTCTGTGGTCCAGAGTTCCGTCCGAGACACGTCGCCGTCGCCACCTACACGGCGCGAGCACAAGAGCCGCCCGTGTTTGCGATGCTTCCCAAATATTTGTCCAGTCAATATTTGTCGCATGCCCCCGCGAGTGTTGCATGAAGACGTACATATACGTCACTGCGCAGAACATTTGAAAAGCGGGGATCAGACCAAGTCGTAAAGTAAACGAGTGGGAGAGATGATTAAAACTCGAAAAGTAAAACCACACGGAAACATCACAAGGCGGCTGACGAAATAAATCTCGCGAGAAAAAAAGCAGAGGGAACGTAATCGCTGAATTAATGAATACAATTTTACAGGACAACGTACAACGTTCAGAGGTAAACGCATAATGATTTCCGTTCGGGACTCTGCGAAAACATTGAAAATGTATCGATCCGCGAACACTCAGATTTAAAAGTGATATAAAAAATGCATTTACGAGACGTCGAGACGGAAACGTATACCGACTACAAACGTCAAAGATTTAAACGTCACCGAATTGATTTCTTGGTTACGAACATAAAAAAGGTTTCACTGCCTTTAAGCAGCGGAACTACAGCGTGATCTATAAAAATAAATTCAATGAATAATTGCGTATATTAACCGGCTAAACAACGTATTAATAAGGGCTTATGTAAACCGGATATGGGAAGTGCGGTCGATATAGTGCAAGTGGTCCAGCGTCAATCGGCCCGCGATTCTAAATCTGAGATATCGTGAGGGTTTCCTGCGCACACGCCGTCGGAACCGGGCCACTCTCTGGCTGCCTATAAATTTCCCTGATACTGAACTAGACCGGACTATTACTGATAGTGATAAAACAAATGATTAAGTACATAAATCTAAAGGAAAACGTTTCGTTTCACTCAAACCATAGACCATGGAAATGTAAGTACTAGGCAGAAGAAACTACACATTATCTAATAACATGTATACGTCAACGTGAAATTTACAATCAGAGTAGCAATTTCGACAGATCTCTTTTGAATTACATTTGGTTGTTGAATGACAGTTCGTATCGCAATTTGGATTGCTCTTACGTCAGTTTGACAGTTCGCTTTGTATGGGATTTGACAGTTAAAAGCAATACAATCTATAAACAATACGCATAAGTTGAATAGCGTGCGATCAAATATCTAAGGAATTGCTAGTTTAGCAACACCAAAGTGATATCACTGATACTTTAGAGCCACTGGAATACCGAAATAGTCATATCTCACTTTTATTGAATTGGTATTGTATATCTATTTGCAAAGTCGCATGCAAACCCAGTAAATATATATCAAATCACATCTTAAAATCCACAACCGATTCACATTACATAAAGTGAGACATTAGAGAAACACTGACGTTGATCATTTATCACGGAATCAGAATGCGAAATGAGATGTTTAATAACATTAAGCGCTTCAATTCAATGCATTTTATCGTTGATATAAAATTCCTAATAGACAACAATGGGAAGGTGGATAAGACACCAATGATTCATTGAGTGCTTCATTACATATATACAACTAATTATCTATATGTACATTTCATACGGGAAAACAACACAGACTGAATATAACAGTAGAAAAGCTTCACATATATAATGCTCGAGTAGGTACCCTGAAATAGACAACTTTGAGGAAATTCGACTGTCTCGCCTCTGTCATACAATTGGTTCGAGGTTAAATAAAAAACCGGCTAAGTTTGAGTCGGACTCGCGCACCGAGCGTTCCGTACAAAATATACGCTACAAATGGCCGTATCTATGATAATCCAGTGTTAGCAGAGCCCTAATCCTAAGCAAAATGTACGCGATGCTCGATCATTTTATATTGGTTACTGATATAGACAGATAGACATAAAGTTATACTGTTTTTAGTATTTGTTGTTATAGCGCCAACAGAAATACATCATCTGTGAAAATTTCAACTGTCTAGCTCTCACGGTTCATGAGATACAGCCTGGTGACAGACAGACAGATGGACAGATGGACAGGGAAGTCTTAGTATAGGGTCCCGTTTTACCCTTTGGGTACGCAACCCTAAAAAAACACCATCAGAAGATACGAGTAAATGTAGTGCGCGAAGATTGAAAATAATTTCAAAAAGCTCATCATTGTTACGTTTTGGCGTTCAGGTAATCAATAAAAAATATATGAGATATAAGGGTAAAATGGGACCCTAATAAAAGAATAAGCAACCATTTAATTTGAGGTTTTCCTTCAGAATATCAACAACAATCGAAGCTTGCATCGGACATCTTGTTTCCCAAATGCTACGTCCGTTTACCACCTATTGTTCTCATCCATATTTTCGCTATATCCATTCGCCATGCACGTAACATAACTATTGAGTGTTTCTAGGAACTACAGCGATTGTTCGATTCTACGAGCGGCAGCTTTTGGCACTTACAGGAGCAAGGTATATCTGGAAAGTCGTAACATTTCTAAGAAACTCTGCAAGTTTTGTTTACAACCCTAAATTAAGGAAAATTTTATATGGAAATACAATGTATTGCACGTGGCTTAGTAATGTGCAGTCTATAATATAGTAAGCACTGGTAAACACACGACCGCACGTTTCTATCAATGGAACTCGTCCAAGCGTGCTGGAATGAAGTAAACAGGTAAAACATACTTCAAGATTGCGTATGTACAAGAAACTAATACTAATGACTGTAGGTAGTCCGTCACAGTCCAGAAAACCGTCATGGGAACAAAACATGATGTTCAGATTACACATAGCCGCCGTCGCAAAGATGGGAAGTTACATACATGCCACGCTTTATGATTCCGTAGTTTGAATAATTGCAATGCTCATGGGAACTCAGGGAGTCTACATCTAGATTATTATAAAGTTGTAAAAATTAAATGTCTGTAAATTGCAGATATTTAAAATATATATATATATTTTGTATGTTTGTAAGTGTCGTTGTGGCTTCATCACGCCAAATCGGATTTCAACTATTTTTGGTACACGGCTAGCTGGGTATCCACAGATAGGATACTTTTTACCCGACTAGGCTGAAACAAGAAATTGGGGCAATGACTTTTTCTCCTTCACGGACGAAGTTGCCCCTTCTGGTCTATATTATTATAAAGTTGTAAAAATGAAACGGATAACGGACTACTTATTTGGAGCTCACTAAATCGAAAAACTTTTTGTATAATTTCTTTGCAGTTTGTATGTATCGTTGTGGCTTCATCACGCCAAATCGGCTCAACCGATTTCAACTATTTTTGGTACACGGGTAACTGGGTATGCACAGATAGGTTATGGGATACTTTTTACCCGACTACGCTGACGAAAAATATACAGGTAATGACTCATTCGCCCTTAAGAAATGTTTCATTTACATGCAAGTCGTTCTCACTCTGTTTATTATTGAGAATCGTGACTGAGCGATGTGCGATGGGGGACAGACACCGTCCGATGTGAACACCATTAATTGGAGAGTAAACCTTTGCTTTATCTTTAAAGTGAACGAATGTCACGACTCCGAGCTGTCGCCTGTCGCAGGAAGCCGCGAGGGCGCGGGGGCAGGCTACACGATATCCCTTTTACGGGGACCAATTAACGGACCCCGTCGGACCGGATGTGCGTACACACACGCATTAGCACCTCCACCCTTCACTAATCTTTTAAGGGTAAAAGAAACAACATCCTGAGAAAACGAAATGGCAGCCGAATTCGACATAAAAATCTTTACGACCATGGCTGCACGTCAGTTTCTTTTTCGTAACAAATACGCAAAAAGCGAGGCCGTACCTGTGTGGAAATGCTAATTCATATTTACGAACAAAACTATTTTTTACACGAAGACCAACTCTTTATTCTATTATTGGAAGCCAAAGAAACCGGAAGCGGAGCCCGTGCCACAATTACAGAATCAAAATATGGCGGACGTATGCTACTTCCGTTTTTGCATGAGCGAGTTTCACCCTCTTTCGAGGGCTGTTCCGGAAGAGACTAAATTTAATAAACGTTTAGAAGTCAATGAGACTTTTGTTCTGCTGGCGGATTTCCGCTTTTTTATTCAGAATAACCGTAACTTTAGTAACGTACAGAATCTACGTCAACCATACAGTTCATCTAATAATAGAAATAAGTCAGGACGAAATTTTCCTCACGTATACTCGACTTACAGAAACTTTGTACTTATCTAAACTTTATCAGTTACAGCTGACTCTTTTATCTTAATGGATACCGACTAATTACGGAAACTGACCAATCGAAGGTTCGCAGAATGGTCTTATTTCGCTAAGAATATTTACCCCATTTAGATAAGAATATTTTCGATAGGAACGGAAGCAGCAGCCGTTAGGATGGGAATATCAAATCTAAACAGATTCGTTTGGGGGCGCGCGAGTGCGCGGGCGCGCTCGCGCAGCCCCATTACCGGCCGATCGTATAAACTTCGAACATAATTTATCGTTTCCTCTCACTGTTTTTCACTCGGCAACAATGCCCGACTCTCCGAGTGTGAAGTTAATGCCTTTACGACGTGTCGAGGAGTAATTTGCTTTAACGAGTTTGTGGATCCGACGGAAGACAACATTAACTATTATCACCGTAACTGTACAGTAACATGCCGCAATTGAATCGCGTGACGGGCTCGCCTTGCCTATCTATATAGAGCGACTGCCCCTATCGAACAAACTGCCATTCCGTTATATAATCTCATTTGTCAAAAAGTTTACTGCATTTGGCAAGAAAACACGAAACATTTAGCTGGCACGAGGGAATGTTTTAAAACTTACTCGATGAATTAAACGAAACAGCGGGTTCGTTTCTTGGTAAACGCTCGTGAGAAAAGATCTCACAACTTCTTTTACTTGTTCCAGCAGCATTTGACTAATGGTGGCTCGACGCCGACGCGAAGAGATCGTGAGAATGCTTTAAGTCACTCGTGTAATGCAACAGTTGAAAGTACTTTAGTTAATTAATGTGATATTGTTTTAATCTGATATCACTTCAGAAAACTACATAAATGCCGTGGCAGAATATACCTAAGCACCTCCTTTCACGTTCGCTACAGTATTATTTCTGAAAAATATATTTTTTTTAATGAATCGAAGTTGCAATGCGCGAAGATATTTAAGTGATGAAAGCGATTATAAAAATGGTGGTCTGATAATTAATGAGGCAGGATAGAATCGCAAAAACGAACAAGTCGAAGAGGTAAGCAGTAAAAGGGGTGGAATTAAAGCGGTGCTAGATGAGGAACAAAAGCGTGTCGGTTTAATTTCCGTTTTGCGCCACCGGCCCCGCGCTGACGAAGCGCCGTTTCATAACACGATGCACCGCAAATTCACCTACTCCATTACCTGACTTAACTGCAATTGCATAGGTTCAGTCAGCAGTCGCTTTGGATGCTACAGACTATTTGACGCTGACCGTACTTTTACAGAATTAAATAGCATTATAACTACTAAGTCGCATTTTTTGCCTCTGCGTCTGCGCGGACTGCAAAAACAAAACATGCAGCGTCATAATGACTTATTCGCATTAATATCGAGATCGCATTAATATCATTAGAAGAACACGATATGATGGAACGCGGCTGGAATGTCTATGGACAAGATGTCTTCACGGCATTTTTGTCGCGTCACCGCGTTGTAACAAGCAATGGCGACCACGGAACGCGTATTGTTAAGTTTTTTGAGCGAGCTGATTAGAAGTTCGTTCGAGTACGAAGCGTCGATAAATTAAATACCTTTCAAGAAATATTACCAACAGATATTGCAGGCTGCGCTGAGATTTTATCGTTCCATCCTGTCTTCCCTGCGGGAAGCATTTTTATGCTTTAACTAAGGATACCTTAAAGTTTTTTTAACACAGTTTTTCGCTGCATAAACATTATCTTATCACACAGAAAAATACTACACTTTCAATGATGTACACTATCCGAATTATACAGTGTTTGTTTGTCGTCATTACAGTGTTCAAAGTAGGTAAATAAGTACATAAATTTGTGGATAAACTCTAATAAGAAACCAATAAGATGTTTAAATTAGGTACGTGTATCTTGCCCTATCAAATAAATAGCCCTCGAGTCGTCTCCTCGTCCACATCGTAATGAAATGAGATGAAGGAGTGTTCGGAGCAAGGCGTGTCAATTCAATATCCGCCGGTGGCCGCCCATGATCCACGATGGTCGGTTTATTGGCCGTGGCCGGCCCTACGCAGACTTTACGATATCACCTCGGGCTGAGGGCACATCCATTATATTCTTTAAGGAAATTTAATGGTGCTTCATCAGGAATATATTTTTATTTCCGTTTGCAATTTCCTTTTGACTGTGAAAATGAAAGCTATAGGGTACTTCTATTAACTTTGAATTCGAAAGTTTATATACATGAACAGATACGTTAGTCAAAAGATTTGTTTCAGATCAAGACAAAGTCTGTTAATTAACACGATCATTTTCTTATTTACTGTCCTATTTCTATATAGTTAGTAAAAAACGCGGAGAAAAAGAAAGATATGTATCAGGATCCAAACAATCGGGCCTCATCAATAAAGATGTGACTTGACAACACTATTCGTGTGGTGTAAAAAAATCGGCAAGAATCCTCTCCAGGTAGAGCTCAGAACGCGCCTATTAAACGGACCATTGTATCACGCACGGCGCCAACTTTTGACCGTTTTTTCAAAGATTTAACCCAAACTGCATCTGCTCGTGACGAACTGCAACGTTTTGATTCGAGTGAGAATCTAGCTTTCATCAACGAGATTAACAATAGAAAGAAATCAAGCAGCTTATTCTTTCGTAGGATGTCAATTGGATCTAATCCGCCAAGAGAGCGCCGGCGCGGCGTAATGGCAACGGCGATGGAATTGTTATAGTGAAAGTAACTCCACATTACAAATCACCCCGTAATTATTAACATTGCTCAAGCTAATTGTGCCACATGCTGAAGATGACAACGTGTAGGTAAAGTACACCTACTATATGAAACTGCGTAGGCCCCCACCTACAACCCAACCCACTGTATTTTTGTATAATACCGCCTAGCCTACGTGTCACAGCAGATGGCCGAACCTTCGCATACCGAGATATTACTGAGAAAATTCGCTTTTAATTAAGTAAGTTACTCACCGTATTCGACCTGACAACCGGTGTCGTGAAGCCGGCTTTCACAAGGGCTGGTTTCCCACTGATATAGCGCGGCTGGCTATCACTGCAGAACCCGTATAGATGTATTTGTTGTCGTAAATATGTCTGCCACTGAAGAATGAACGTCCGCGATAACACAGGGTAACACGCGCGATTTCGAATTTCGAAACGTCAATAATTGCGGCAGGAGCGCGCGCTCGCGTGGTTGCGCGTTTGGCCGTCGGCGCGACTGAGCGTAGCGGCGCACGCGCCGGTGGGGGTTCATTCACAAATCCAGTGGCGGGGCAAGACCCATTCATGCCCGCAGTATCGGAGTGGAGCTGACCGCGGCCAGCTCGGCGCTTCCGAGCCCACGTCGCCTGCGCAGGCGCAATGCACATCGACTTGCAATCGCATAGGACACTAATTATAATGCTACGACATCAAATCGGCTTCCGGCGCCTGCTGCGAATGCACATTGCACTAAATGCGCACTTAACTTGAAGTTTCCATTTGATGAGTACAGAAAATAGGTCGCTGTTTTGATTATTCCGGAATTTTGAGTTATTTAGCAGGGATGCATGACATGCGTAATTTTAGGTACTGGAAGACAAGCTTGGACAATGTATTAGTCGTTTCGGCAAACGCTTTTATAGCGAAGAGTATTTCACGAGACTGATACTAGATGGCAGGATCAAGGGTCAGATACAGACGGCAATTATCCCCGACACGGCACGTATCATCAGGAGGTTTCTCTCCCTGCAATCCTAAACACCTGGTGGCTTGACCCTTGATGTAAAAAACCTACCCCAAGATTAAAAAATCAATCCTAATAATATTATACGTGAAAATTTGCCCCGATGTACACAGGACAGCATAATTGCATGGACATTTGTCAGAAAAAGCTCCTAGCTAGCTGGACATCCACAGATGGTATACTTTTTATCCGACCAAGCTGAAGAAAGAAAGAGGGTTACGTTACTTACGTTTTTCCTCTCTTCCGCTTGCAATTTATCTTCCTATATAATTGTATTGTATTTAAGAACAATGTGCCGTTTGTTTGTTTTCACAACTTCATCACAGCTGGCCGCAGCCAGCTATATCACTTGGCTGGGCTCAAAAGACCTGAAAGTCATCTGACGGACAGGCCCCTGCCTTCGTTTTCTCCCTGCGCATCCTCCTTCGGAATCGAAGCGCCAACTACAGTAACTCTAAAATGGCCCTAAGGGCCAAAAGAGAACATTGAAGACAGCCAAAAAAAAAAGTGCAGTTTTGCCCAAATAAACATTAACATAGCGCTATTTATAACAGTCGGACGAAAAGAGTAATTTTTTTTCAACATTTTTGCCTGTGGGCCGATTCAGGTCCTCTACACGGCTGGTCAACGGACGTGAAATGCCCGACCGCAGGGAAAGAGTCACTCCTGAGGGTTCCTTTTATACCTTTTTGGCACTGAACCCTAAAACTAACAACGAGGTTGGCGCCAAGATACCAGAGTTCATGAGCCCCGTAGCGAAATTGACTGCAATATGAGACAGTTGCAAGAAAACTGCAACGCAAGCAACGGTAGAAGTGAAAGGGTGCAGCGGTTTACGTAACAGTCCTACTAACCACGCCGGCGCAATGCAACACACCGTTTGATAGACGTTTTATTCATTCATTCATTCATTTAATTCTTTATAAAACATGGTTTTACACGTCTACTTATATATCATGACTGCCTTAAGTAAGATCAGGGGGGTTATTGCCGAACGAAATTTTGACAATAGGGAATATGCATGAATTTTTAATTTAGCTTCATTAACAGCTCATTCATGTGACAAAAGGTAGGCAAAAAAAATACGAATAACTAAAAATATCCAAGATAATTTATAAGCCATCAAACATCTCATTTTATCTCTTTCTAGCAAATCAGCATTTAATATGGATTTTATATGGCCGGCGTAAACTATGACGTAGCAGTTCATGTCGGACCTTAATTTTTAGTTTAAAATGCCTATATCATACGTATTTCTTGGCCAATTTTAATTCCACTTTTTGAAATATTTTTTACGGTGTATTGATATTTTGTTAAGATAAACGAAAAAGAAAATCATGGATATACCCTATTGATATCCGAATCAACTGTCATATATACACAAGAATGACAGGCCGCTTAAGGCAATAGGGGGGCTCTTACATCTGAGCTTTTAAGACAAGCTTTTATTTAATATTATCTTCAGTTTCCGCGATTATCACTTAAATGAGTGATAACCGCGGATTCCCAACGTTCCGGAAGCTTGTTCACACGAAAGCTAAAAAAAGAACCCAAAAAAACTTTTTTTTTAGTTTTTATTTTACTCTTTTGTTGGCGTGATACATACTCATACCAAATTTCAGCTTTCTAGTACTAATTATGACGAAGCTAAGCCGGGGATGGACTGACAGACGGACATGGCTAAACTATAAGGGTTCCTAGTTGACTACGGAACCCTAAAAAAGGTGTTTCCATACTAATTGACGTTCATGGAAAATCTATAGGGTACTTCCAGTTGTCCAGCTCTTATTGCACAACCCACTCCCGACTGTTTTGCATTTCAGTAAACAAAATAAAAAGACCCCACACCGCGTACATTTCGCTTACGGCTCTGCTAACTGTTTTAAGCGTATATTTTGTACGAAACCCTCGGTGCGCGAGTCCGACTCGCATTCGTCCGGTCATTTAATTAGGTATTATCTTATTAGGTATTTATTAGCTTCAGCCTGGATTTCACCAAACCTTTATTCCGAAAATAACGCTTATTCTTGGATAGTAATGTCACATAACTATTTGAGAATAAGCGTAATTCTCGGAATAAAAGATTGGTGAAATCCAGCTTCAGTGTGGTTGGGACAGAAATAAGAGCATATCTGACAAAAATACGACAACAAAATGTTATTCAATACATCTCTGCAATTACATATACATAGGTACATGATGGAGGTATACCTAGATGTATAGAGTTTATAAGACATTACTCGAATGCGAACTCGAGACGGGGAAATTACCTCACCACGCACTCAATTAAAATAATACGTGGGCGCACTTTCGTATATACGAGAAAGGAGCAAAGTGCGAAATGAGTTCGGTCAGCAAAACAAGGAATACTTAATAAACAAATTTTGCACTGGTTTTTATGCATGGGCCTTCCAATGAAACAACTTAGTTAAAATACGATTTTATTAGGGTCTTGTAGCTAAAATGATAAAAACGGAACCCTTATGGTTTCGTTTTGTACGTCCGTCCGTCCGTATGTCACAGGCATTTTACTCAAAAACTACAAGATTTATTGTATATTGATGAGATTTGGAGTATACGGGGTGTATTGTATAAGCCGCTACTTAGTTTAGTACTTAAATAACAAAAATAAATATGTTTAGGGTGTAACCGAAGAAGAACATTTTTTTTCATTTGATCAAGTAAATATTTTCGGAATTAATGGCTACGAAAGTTATATATGAATTTGATAACCGTCCTGGTCTATTGCAAGCAGTGGCGGTCCTAGGGGGGGTTAAAGGGGTCATGACCCCCCGAAAATCATACTTGTCCATAGAAAAATTTGGTAAACATAGACAATTTGAAAAAATTGCTCTTTTTATAACCCCCAACAAAATCTTTGTTTAGGAAGGCGCCTGATCGCTAGCTTTACGAAACTTCCTGTAGCCAATTAAAGGGACGAGCCTGCAAAGACCGGTGGTGGAGCCCGTTATAATGTCTCCCGGCTGCAATGGCCAGGAGTTACACAAAAACCAGAAAACGGACTTAACGAGACGGCGATTACGAGGCACGGTGAGCAACAAAGTAAGGGCAAGAAATGCAACAGGATTAGACTATTAGATTACAAATTGCTAATGGTATAGTCGTCGGTATAAAATAGTTGGTCCTAGGGATCGATTATGCCAATACAGTAGGTACATTTTAATTGATGTTCTATGCATGAGAGACCCTTAAAAAGGAGAATAAATAATCACATTTTAGCCGCTACATACATGTCCGTAGCTAACACAGAAAGACATGCCAATAGAATATTGGCCATCCTATGGACAAATTAAAATACGAAGGGACGTCCAATAGTATAGTTCGCGGAATGAAGCAAAAGTAGGTAAAATTATACAAACCTGTTTGCTTATCTGGTATAAGAACTCTTTAGAAAAAAAAATTAAATGTCAATCCAAAACCGTTAATAATTTCGCAATAAACGTGCTACTATGGAGCAAATTGAATATTGTGCCGTGATAAAAACAAATATCGAGGCAAGGAAAACCTCCGCAAGTCGCAACTTATAATTAATGAAATGATAGCCCCCTACAGGGATCAGTGCCCTACTAAAACCATGCTTTACATGTGGCATAGCCTTTTCAAACATAGCAGAGAGTCAATTGAAGATGACCCTCGCCCAGGAAGGCCGATTGAAGTCACATCGTCGGATATCGCACAAAAAGTTGAAAAACTCGAACTAGAAGATTACCGACCAAAAATAAACAATTAACTGCATTCGTTGGTGTATACAACGATTTTGAGGATCCTACGTAACCATCTTGGCATGATGAAAGTCTAGCACTCTAGATGGGTACCGAGAATGTGCAAACCACTGCAGATACTATAACTTGTTGGAACATCGAAACAATTTTTGAAAGAGAACTACATTTTTTTGGGATTCAAAAGGAACTCTTATGATAGTGTGTTACCTTAACTGGAACTTATTATGCACTGCTATTAGAAACACTGCGTGAAGCCATTGAAGAAGAAGGCGGGAAAAGCTATCAAATGGTGTGTTGCAGTTGCATGACAATGCACCGGTTCACAAGAGCTATGTTGCGACTGCTGCTCTTAATAAATGCAGCTCTGAGTCGCTGGTTCACCCACGCTACAGCCCGGACCTAGCCCCCAGCGATTATTAAATGTTCCTAAATTTAAAAAAGAGCTACAAGGGAAAAAACATGCCAATGATAAGTGAAGGAGGCTTTCGGCTCATTTTGAGAGCAAAAAAAAAGTTTTTTTGATGGTTTACATGAATTATTTAGTCAAACTGAAAATTGAATTAACTCGAGGGTAGTTAAATTGAGAAAGAAAATACTTCTTTCGTTTCATTTAATTTACAAATTCCGCGATTTTTTAAACCTTACCGCTGACAAATCCTTACAATTTAGATCGTATTCAGTAACAAGTCTTAAAAATGTTAAAACTCATTAAAGTGAAGTTCTACAGTTCGGTTCGTTCCTTCGTTGATTGCGTAGGTGCACTAGAACACTTCATTTTGGTTTCTAGTCGTCGATGGCGCGTGCGACGATTTAGTCGCGTGTCTAACCGACTGGCCCGCGGCTACGTGCGATAAAAAGTAAGTTTTGAAGTTCTAAATGAGATCCCGTAAGGCTCCGCAGCGCAGCCTACAAATCAATTTCAAAATGTTTAGTTTAAACTGATTTTTAATTCAAGACCAAAATCTGACATGCATGAGAAATCCTGCAACCAGCCGGTCTAGCACAACTCTCGACTACGCTTGTCGCGCGACATAGCATCACCCGTCTTTCTCGCAGTGTATTGAAAGGAAGGAGACAGATAATCTTTTTCGCGCGACAAAGAGTCGCGTATTACAGTTGTGCTAGAGGTGCAGTAATATTAGGGTAAGTATTATTGATAGAAATATTTTAATCAGTGGGGTCTACGTCAGTTGCGTTTATGGCGTTTATAATGCGCTCGATAAAGGTTAGACCGCACTAGGCGTTACAACGCGGTAGCGGGGCGACGCAAACGCGACAAAATATTGTTTGTATGAATGGAATTGACAACGCTTAATCCATACTAATATTATAAATGCGAAAGTGTGTCTGTCTGTCTGTCTGTCTGTCTGTTACCTCCTCACGCTTAAACCGTTGAACCGATTTGGATGAAATTTGGTATGGAGATAGTTTGAGTCCCGGGGACGGACATAGGCTACTTTTTATCCCGGCAAAATACCCTTATCCGCGATAAACGAATTTAAGGCGGACGAAGTCGCGGGCAGAAGCTAGTTTTCAATAAAATCAAATAGAGAATAAAATATTACATATAACCATCACATTTTAAAGATATTCGAAAATATGCCTATTTTACATAAAAACTATATATTAAAAGTTCTTCATTCTAAAAGAGCGTAGGTGACAAACAAGTAGAGCATAGTCGACAATCACAGGGTACAAAATCATACAGAGGCACTATTACTAATTGTAAGACGGATTTAGTATAGAAATTCTTCTCTGCTGTTCTTCTTGTGCGCTGTGACTGTGTCATATCCTCCTAGTGACGTCACTTAAAGTGTAGTATCTTTAAAACTAGTTGAAATTAAGAATTAAAAAAATATTTTTGGGTACCTTGATAATGAATTAACAAGATGTGTGTCGATTTAGTACTTATTACTTCGAAATTAGAAGCGTTTTCAATGACGGTTTTCTAGAATGGAAATATCACCAGTTGGCGCCACCGTGACATAAGGTCTAATTCACAAGAGGGAAGAAGGTGACAGCATCCTGTGCTGTGATTGGTGGATTTTGACACTTCTTGTCAATTAGACCTTACGTCACGGTGGCGCCGGCTGGTGATATTTCCGTTTTAGATAACCCTCATTGTGAGAGATATATCGCACTATGCGGCAACGGAACTACGCGCCACAGCACAGCGCGACAAAGTAGACCAACTCCTCTAGCAAAACAGTGATACGCAACTCTTGCCGCGTGACAAAGTTTGCCTGTCTCTTTCCTTTCAATACAATGCGAGAAAGACGGGTGATGTAATGTCGCGAGACCAGCAACTCACCAAATTTGACGCGCAGAGTCGCGTCGCGTAGATCCGCTGCGGGTAGTGTGGTATAGCAAACGGCGCGACATTGCATTTTAACCCGTATCTTGTACAAATAATATTTTGTCGCATCGTGTCGTAGCTCCACTGCCGCGTAGTTACGCCTAGTGACCTTAATCAGAACTTGTCGTACGACTGACGAGTAAAATTTGCTGCGCACTGTTGCGCCAGTGCGGTATACTACGTACGTAGTAGGGTCGTGTGGCGTCGCACCGCTGCCGCGCAGTTAGTATTTTTGGTAAAAAAATAGCGTTAGAAACGGATTTTTGACGTTGTCTTTCTAAGACAAACCTTAGACCATTCAAATACAAATACATTCCCCTCTGCCAAAATTTTTGACGACCGGTTTGGCTCAGTGGGAGTAACGTTGCCTGCGAAGCCGAGGTCCTGGGTTCAAATCCCGGTAAGGGCAGATATTTGTGTGATGAGCATAAATATTTGTTCCTGAGTCTTGGATGTTTCTATGTACATAAGTAATAAATCTATTAAATATATCGTCGTCTAGTACCCATAACACAAGCCTTATTGAGCTTACTATGGGACTAGTTCGATTTGTGTAAAATTGTCCCGTAATATTTATTATTTATTTATTTATTTATTTAAAATAATATCTAAATCTCCGGTTAGTTTATAAGGTAAATTGCCAGTGTGTAGGTGTTTTTAGGGTTCCGTACCTCAATCGGAAAAAACGGAACCCTTATAGGATCACTTTGTTGTCCGGCTCTGTCTGTCCGTCTGTCTGTCTGTCTGTCAAGACTCTTTATCTCGAGAACGCCGAAATCTTTTTTTCTTGGTCTGAGAGAATCATCATTTATTTATCGCGTGATAATCGCGTCCATCACAGGCTCGCAGGACTTGCGAACATCATTTTATTATACCTAATGAGAAATAAAACCTCAGAAGAACAACAAAGGTCTCCACTTCTTTTCCCGTGAATGGCTTTCACTTCTTGCCGATTTTAGCAAGTATTTCGTCAAGGTCGAAGTGAAGACATATCACACGAGAGGAGAAGGTCGCCACTTTATTGTTCAAATTGATATGATAAGGGAGTAGTGAGATGTGCGTAGACAAGTCATGTTGAAGGGTAGGGGTAGAAGTAGAACAAGACGTGTTCGAAAATAAACTTGACTAAGATTGTACCTACATGCAGCTAAAAGTAAATATTTCAATCCATCCCTGGATTTCATAAGAAAATAAAAATGAGGATGATATTAAAAGACGATTCACGGAACATTCCTTTCATTTATGAACGATAAACTTATGGATCATAACCATAATATAAAAACCTAGCGTTTGCTAAACGTGATATTGTGTTGTTTCGGTTTAAACGATCTCTACCCACATAGTAATAGATACTTTATCTTTTATATTCGATGATAGACGGGCATTTGACCGCAATCTGACCTGTTGGAGTCTAGCTAGGTATTAAATAATTGGATTGGATTATAGAGATATACCTAATAGCAACTCGAATATACCCTGAACAGTGAACATAGCAATCACAACTCGCCAAAGTTTTGGAAACCAGCCAAGAAAATAATTAACACTAACCTGCATAGCACAAGGCGATGTAGTCCTTCGGCGAGGTCGTTCCTTCCGGAAACTTCCAATTCACGTTACATTTGAACCCATCCAGTTCCCACTCAAGAATCCCTTTGGCTTTGTTGACATCTGAATCAGCTTTTTCATCTTCCACCGGCCCCTCGTTCTCCGACATGTCAGTCTCTTTGACATCTTCAGACTTCTCACTGTCTTCTTTAGTACACTTCTCGACATCGTCCAATTGTTCTACACTTTCGCCGTTTGTATTATGGTCACTTACTGCACAGGGTGTGTCATGATCCTCTGACATGTCTCCAAGTCTCGTTTATTTACACATCGTCCACGAGTTATGGCATCATGATGTACGTGGCACCTATAAACTGCGCACATGCAGGAAAGTGGATTAAGTAGGCTGTGAAATAACTGGCCTTAACAAGTTTACAGAAGCGAATGCTTGTAACTGTATGTTATGATAGGGAGAGGGTGCGAGGGAGGTTCGGGGTAGCAGGGGGGGGGGGAGTCTAGCCGGCGACGTCTCGACGCCAGCCCGGCAGGCGCCCATGGCGACGCACTGACGCCTAACGCGCCTTATTCAATCAACGGTACTCATCTCAAGCAAATTATGCACTAGTACTTGTACCAACTACTTAAAGGGTGACATCAAAAGGAAAAAAATATGACACATGCACTTGGTTTGAATACTTTGCCAACGTAACAATCCTGTGAACAATGAAAATGGGCACAAGTTGTATTATGATTTTTGTGTATACCAATTTTTATCGCTCATGATTAATAGCCTCCTGCCGCCGAAAGATATTCCATTCTAATGTATTTTTAATATTTTTCAAACAGAGTAAAGTTACATGTAAATGGTTGATGTTGGTTTTTGGGTGGCAGGACTTTTTTCTTTATTTAATGTCAAAAATAGGTCAAGCATTAAAATTGCATAAAATTTTTACTTTTGAGCTAAAATCAATAAACTAAATCTAAACTAGGAGATTGTTTTATTACCGAATAAGCGGTTCCCAAACATTTTTATATTACAGAACCATAAAATAATGAAAAACTAGGTCATGTGTGTTCTTCATTTACAGTTATGGTGTCGATATTATTATAGCGAAGCCCCCCACAGAGGCTTTGCGGAGTCCTAGGGCCCCACGGAGCTCACTTACAGTGTCACTGACCTAATATAAACATAAACACTGCAAGTAACATCATGAGCATTTCATAAACAATTTACTACATCATAATCATTCTATTGTTAGTCAATATATCCTGATAACATTGAACGCTCCATAGGTATTTGTTGATTTGCAATGTTGATACTAATATCCTAATCTAATATAACATTATAAAAGTGAAAGTTTGTGCCGCTTTATGTATGTTCCTCTTAATTTTAAAAACTACAAATGGATCTCAATGAAACTTTCTAGTAATGTTGTTTAGACTTCGGAATAAGACATAGGTAGGCTATAAATTGCATCACTATGTGGACAAAGTCGTGGGCAACAGCTAGTAAATTATAATCAAGGAATAAGATTTTCAAATCATAAAAGTGACCAAATTTGGATTAAAATAATTTCTGTATCAATAATATTGGTTTATGAACAAACAAAACTGTATAGATTATAAGTTTTTTTCATTTTTTCACATACCATTTCATAGAGCTATTCATTCTTTTGGTATAGACAATGATTTTGAAGGGAATAATGGAACCATTTTCTTATTTATTTATTTGTATCTCACATTGAGTCACGGGCTCGTTTATGTCCCGGATTGTTGAGAGGCTTGCGTGGGGATATGGATCCAACACGTAGAGGCCCTTTCGAGAAGTTTGCTGTGGCTGTACTTCTGCTGGGACTCGCTCCTGATCATATCAATAAGAGAATACGTCCATGAGCAGGTCCCAGCAGATGTTGGAACTATTGCATTTTAAGGAAAGAGATGTCGGGCTACGAAATTGTAGTTTCGATGGACTTTTTTTTGTCTATTGCAATAGAAATATGTCACCCGCCATAACCACTAAATCGATTGTTATCAATAATTATTAATGGAACAAATGATGTCTTGACAATATTAAAAAAATAGTAAGCTGATCATATTTAAGAACTTGCATGTTTCTAAGGTTGTGTTGTGAAAATATAACGAATGAAGGAAGTCTAAAACATTTAGTATTAAATTTAGCAAAATATTATGTTTAAAAATAGAAAAAACTGTACTTGATATATAGACAGAAGCAATTAGAGAAAAGCTTATTTAGGTAAAATTCTCTTCTTTTAGTTACATTAGAATTAAAAACAGAAAAAATATTAACCCTAATGTAATGACGTAACATAATAACTTGACCAATACATGCAATACAATTAACAACCAGTTAGGCTCAGTGGGTGTAACGTTGCCTGCGAAGCTGAGGTCCTGGGTTCGAATCCTGGTAAGGGCAAATATTTGTGTGATGAGCATAAATACTTGTTCCTGAGTCTTGGATGTTTTCTATGTATATAAGTGATATATCTATTAAATATATCGTCGTCTAGCACCCATAACATGAGCCTTATTGAGCTTACCATGGGACAAGCGATTTGTGTGAAATTGTCCCATAATATTTATTTATTTACT
Source organism: Hedya salicella (assembly GCA_905404275.2). Lineage (NCBI taxonomy): Eukaryota > Metazoa > Arthropoda > Insecta > Lepidoptera > Tortricidae > Hedya > Hedya salicella. The sequence goes on from FR990104.1 coordinate 5,066,538, forward strand.
TAATACATAAAATTAATGGACAATAGGAGTGTATTTTAAATATGCCTGCAAAAATTTTAGAGAAAAAGCAACAAATATACAGATGAATCGAGAATCTTATTTCTTTTTACGGGGTAAGTTAAAACTTATTTTAAATTGCCAGTGAAACTATATGAAAATGAAAAGGCCATGGTCTGCTTTCCATAGTAAATCTGCCCTCACACTATAAATAAATAAATATACTATTGGTTTTTGTGTGAGCACCTCTCATAGTGAGGAATATTTATGCTGAGTATCAACATCTTGATTGTGATAGTTTTTGTCTTATGAACTTTCTAATTTTTTTTCTATACATTTTTCAGGATTTATTCACGTAATTTGTTTAAGATTCTGACAAAAAAAGTCACGTAAAAAAATTACTGAATATGAATGTTGATAAGTACCATTAATAATCCTCACTATAAGAGGTGCTTCAAATAAACAGAGTCTATTTTATGTAAGGACCAATTTACTATACAAAGCCGACTGTGGCCTTTCATGCATCTTTTAATATATATTTTTTTATTTAAAAGAATTTGTTTCATACTCTTATTTTTAAATGTCTTTTAAAATAAATGCACATCAACACTGAGCTTTCCTTTGCAATCAACATAAGTATTCCAAACGGTTTAGTTTTTTGTTTAAAAAAATATATGTTTTAAGCATCTTTCCAAAGTTTCAATCATTATGAAACGCTAAGAAGTTTAAGGTGATTAGATATTTTTAAACATTTGTAATTTATGAAGTTGGCGGTATATATGGAAAGCTCTGAATAAAGCTGTATCCAATACTAATAATATATTGTAGTAATAGTAAAAAGTTAATGGAATTTAACTACATATACAGAACATCTAATATAAAATAAACAGTACTGATATTATATTCTTCATAAATACAAAATGTCTAGCTTTAAATCAACGCAAGGAATTGTTTCCTAGTCAATTAATAAACTAAAAATATTAATCAATAATATCAACGGGATCGGGATAAAATAGGAAGTTAAAGAATAAATAGCAACTGGACACGCACATGAATAATCACTGTACTAAATGAAAATGTACACTCCTTACAGAGAAATATATCTGTTTTTCACACAGAAATCACAATCACTACATAATTTCGTAGCTATAATAAATTTTTCGCCAAAATCCATACTTCTCCCTATTGCAGGTGAATGACATTGACATTGAATCGTTCGAAAACCACAGCTGCCTATCTACCTATAAAAAAATTGGTCAAGAGAGAGAGAATAGCTTAATTTTTGGCTTATATTTTTAATATAAATAAATTACTTTGATTGTATTGTGTCAAGAATAACGAACAGTGTTTAAATGTGCCTTTTGGTAAAAACCATCAAGTTATATTGTCAACATGATCATAGAGGTATATTTATATTCATAATAATGTATTTATATTTGTATGTGTTTCTTGTAATACTCCCCGCACAGGATTGTGAAACTGGTTTCTATTTCTGGTTTACACTTATTTTATATATAAAATATATCCTAAAGTCTGAACATTTCTGAACTAACGGGTAATGTCAAAGTCAAGCGTGTTTTCGTGTTTTTCTAGAGCTGATCTCTTTTCTGAATTCTATGCTTTTCTGTGAACAGAAATAGTACGTATTTCATTTATTGAAAATCTATAACCATTTACATTTTTTTATATAAATATAATTATATTTCCTCAGTTTTAAGTTTAATTTTTAAATAATCAAATGATAAATGAAACTAATAATTAAAAAGTATTAAGGAAAAACGCTTCACTGCTGTCAAATTTTGATTTACTGGTTTGGTTTTATTTTATTTACTTTTACAGATCGACCTTCAACTCTAAAGCTGTTCGTTATACATTTAGAAATACTAAATAGTAGTTAACTGTCAGTATTGTTAGTCAAAACAGTTTTATTAAAAAATATATTGATTCAACACGGATAGAATGACTTCCATGGCATCAGACAACGAATCGAATGTCAGTGGGTTCATCCGCTGTAGTGATAGAAATATCACTGAGTTGTATATGTCTGCAATTGAGGTAAATGTCTTTATTTGTAATATTTTCTTCTGTTTCCACGATTATCATTCTTTCTTTGTATTACTTATCAATTATCAATGTCTGACGTTAAGGTGAGTGATTAAAAATGTAAAGGATTATACCGACGGCAAAAAGTAACCGCCAACTAAATCCATTGGCGGTTACTACGTTTCTGCTTGTGCTGTCGAATGTTTGTTTTAGTCTAGAAAAATTAAAGAAAATCAAATCTAATATTTTCAATGCTTCACTATAATATAAATGTAAAGATGTGTATATTGGTCGTTTTGGTCTCTATAGGCGCAAGTGTTCATTATTTTCATTTGTATTTCAAACTAACTTATATATTTTGTCCATCACAGAACATGGAGTCAATAAACCAAGATCTGCTACTAATAGCAAACAATTTGAAGAGGATTGCAGGCCAGGCAGGTCCCTTAGAAAGCCACTTGAATGCACTGCTGCGCACCTTACCAGACCCCAACATGCAGCTCAATATGGAAACAGAATAATATTAACTTAAACAAAGTACATATTTTGTAAATATTTTTATTCTGACGTAATATGGGCTTGGGAAAACCCCTAATAAGGTGGTCTGATGATCTGATCAAGATAGCAGGACACCATTGGGTAAAGGCTGAGTACAACTGATTGTTGTGGAGATACATGGTGGTGGTCTTTGTCTAGCTGTGGATGTCTCTATAGTCTTATTTCCTTAGGCATTTAAAAGTAAACAAAAATGCATAGGCAATATGACCTGTCCGAAAGGATGAAAGGAAAAAAAAGTAAACGAAAATCATGCAACTGTCATTCAGCCAGTGGGCGTCATACCACAGGTGCAAAAGATCAACTAGATTGGTGTAATGACAAGAGTCACATAGTTCATCCTTTTAAATACCTAAAGAAATAGACTATATGATAGTGTTGTGAATAACGTTAATTTTGAGGCTTGATGACTCGAACCCTAAAGACTCCCGAGGCTTAAAGACTCGAGTGACGAAAAGACAATATTTTGCATTCATATAGGTAATTGAAACCAACAAGGTTCTTAATTAGCATTGAGTCTTTAAGCCTCGGGAGTCTGTAAGGTTCGAGCCTATAAGCCTCAATGAGCGTTATCCACAACACTACTATATGATGAATAGATGATTCTAGCTCTAAATAATCCTATTAACCTTTTGACCACAGTCGGCAAATCGCGTCATTGAAAATTCGTGCCATTGACGCCAATGTCGGCAATTGCCGACCAAATCCCATTCTTGAAAATGTCCGAATATAGTATTAATACCTCTTTCTGCAATCACTTTTTTTTTTGAAGATTTATTTTATTTTATTGCTGGCGTCTGGTTCACGTTGTATTACTTTGCTGCTTGGCACTAAGAAGGTTAACTTTAAAAAAATTGTTAAATTGATTATTACATGAGTGTATTTTCGTAAGTTTCCTTTTTATTTTACTTCTAAACCTGATATTAAATTTTCAATTATGTTCAGTTTTAACGCTTTCACGACCGCGAGCTCTCTGCTCGTAGCAAGTTTTCGATACATACGGTTCTAAAATAAACTAAGGGCGATAGTAGGCATCTCGCTACTAAATCGCTGATTCGCTACGAAAATGTCGGTTGCGAAAGTGATAAACCACCGGAATAGAAATGAGCACATAAAAGTTCAGAGTTACTGAAATTGTCCTCATAAATATTAATTTCTTGTACGAATAGCATTAATAATTTTGGTGTTTTTCATGCCTTTTTTCCCTTTATTTAATGAGCTTTGTCACTAATTTGTCTACTCTTAAATTGTTAAGTCAAATAAAACGAGACAATATTTCAGAATACTTAAAAAGAGTCCCCAGCGAGCTTGGTTCTCCATACAAACATAGTTAGGCTCTCATTTTAAAACGACTAGCTAGTTTGCTCTGAAACTTTGTACTTAGATTAACTTAAGGTATATGCAGGCCTGTAATTAGTTTATATAGCTTTAGATACCATAGTAAAAAAAAAACAGAGAATTTAAGTTTTTCATACAAAACTTGTTTTTGCCGTATTTCGTTTGTTTTATAAACTGGAGCCATATAAACTAATTACAGGCCTAGATATACCTTATGTTATTGTAAATGCAAAGTTTCGTTACAATCCATCACGTAGTTTTAAAATGAGAACGAAACTCCGTTTGTATGGGAACGTGAAATTCGGTTAGCTTGCGGGGGACTCTTAATGTACAATACTTTCACAAAAAACAAGTGAAGTGCAAGCACATGTCTAAGGGCAAACTCTAGAACTAAATTAAAAAGCAAGGGCGACAGGGCATCGCCTTGCTTCAGTCCTGTAATTACCGCAAACTCGTCCGTTAGCCCATTATCAATTCTTACCCTCATCTAACACTATCAGTAGGTATATCAAACCAAATCAAAATATTCTTTATTCAAGTAGGCCTAGTTACAAGCACTTTCGAAATGTCAGTTATATGAGAGTGAATGAAATATATTCAAAAGTGCTAGCATTCTAATTAATGTTGCCTACAACACCTTTTTACTAATATCTTAAACCATAAAAACAACGGAAACAAAATAGGAAATAAATGAATATATAACTAGTTTTATCTAAACATAATTACTTAATACTAACTAAAAACTAAATACTTATTATAATACCTCTCTGAATTGCGAGAGAAATTCCTTGCGAGAGGTAGCCCACAGAGTAGTTAATCACTACGTTTTATGGTAGCCGCCAGCGCGACGGTCTCCCGAGGCATCAATCAGCCGCGCCGAAAGGGTCTCCAGTTATTACCTTTTTACAATATAAGTATTTATTCTCTATGAATATTTGACACCTATCATTTATTTATCCGATCAATCACAAGTCAAATAACTTAATTAGTAAATAAAAACTTTAATGTTGTTTCTCATTTTGTTCTAATATTTCCTCTCAACAGTTTGGGTTGCTTTTACATACTAACTGATTAAAAAAAGATATTGCTGTCCTCTTACCTACTGAAAGTCTTCGCAATGATCAGCACCAGAGCGAAGTCGCCAACGCGAGCGGAAGCTATCGCAATAGCTTTGAAGCCAGGCCCCATCTACAGTAACGGGGTTCTTATACGTAAGATATATCCTATTTCATAATGATGGAAGTAGTTCAATAAAACGACAGATTACTGATTTTCCATTTGTACTTGTTCAGGCTCCTTAGAAGCAGGGCCGTAATATCCATAAGGCGATGTAATGCAGGCAACTGCCTACGGCCCAAACGCTCAGGGGCCCCGTCCACCTAGAGATTTACCTACCTATAGGTAAAAAGGGGCCCAGAGGCTCACATTGCCTAGAGGGCTCCGTATGGCTTAATCCGGCCCTGCTTTGCAGCTCTGATAAATATTCGATGTGCAGTCTCGGGCCGCATAGCTGGCCCATCTGCAAAGGATACCATAAAAAAAACTACTATTACAAATAATAAAAAAAGTTCCTCGTATACTGTAGGTACATCTGATGCAAATGCAGAGAGTAGAATAAGTAACGTTCATTTACAATATACAATACAAATACTCTATACTATTGCACACCGTACAAAATATTACAGGGCATTTACAGATAATGAAACATCACAATTACTTAGAGGTAGACAACGGGTGGCCGGTCTTATCGCTGAAGAGCGATCTCTTCCAGATGTCCTGTGTATACCAATTACTGTTGGAATCGGACAAGGTTATGTAATAACGAATCAAGTGACATAAAATCAAACTCATCTCATAAATGGGTTTTAATATCACAATCTTAAAATCGCGTGTTCTGTATGAACTTAGTGTGTCGTTTGATTTGTTCGTACGTGACACGTTCGTTTCTTATAGGTACTTACGTCCAATTAGACTATAAATAATAATAATAAAATGTATTGAAAAACGTATTTCTAACCGACTTCCAAAAAAAGGAGGAGGTTCTCAATTCGACGAAATGTTTTTTTTTTTTTATGTATGTTCACCAATTACTCAAAGACTATTTGACCGATTTCAAAATTTTTTTTTTAGTTTTATAGAAGATACTTTCTAGTTGGTCCCATTTAATTTTGGTGAAGATCTGATGATGGAATCCATGAGGAATTGAAGGAACTCCTCAAATATTGTAGGCATACATATAGCGATTTTGGTATTATAAGAAACATAATAAGCATTTGCATTCAGAAAGTGTAAATTGGTGAAGTGGAACTGGTGCAGAAGACCACAGAATGCCATCGGAACTCCTCAATGATAAATGATTTACGGGTGGCGACAAAATATCTTGATTAATTTAGCTAAGCAACTTCATAGTCACAAATTTAAATGTTCCTGATTAGAATGGTACCATCGAATTGATTTGATGATGGAGCCGGAAGGTAGGCACCAGATCTATGTAATAAAATAATGTATCCTAGCCGTGTTTGGGCTTGTTCGAATCGTCACGAGATACACTTTTAAGTAACGATTAACTAAAAAGTGTAAAATAAATAAACTTTTAAAGAAAAAAATAAAACAGACTCCAAAAAAACTAAAAAGTAAAAAATAACGCCATAATTCAGTTTCTTCAAATTACTTACAAGTAACCGTTTGTATACTCAATCTATACAGTATATACAATTAATGTTATTTTGAGGTCGGTGCCATCGTGTCACAACTTACTAAAATCGTCAATTTTCAATATTTTACACATTCTTTATATGGCACCGACGCCAAAATAAGATTAATTGTATATACTGTATAGATTGAGTATACAAACGGTTACTTGTAAGTAATTTGAAGAAACTGAATTATGGCGTTATTTTTTACTTTTTAGTTTTTTTTTGGAGTCGGTTTTATTTTTTTCTTTAAAAGTTTATACCAATAATGATAATTGATAACTATGGGCTAAAAAAAAACAATTTAGGGTAGATACAAGTACTATAATACAGGCGAGGTGAATATCGGCCTCGCCTGGATTCTTGCAAGTTGAGCACTCTTGACAGAGTGGTCGTGGACATGTCGGTCGAGTATTGCGCTGCCGCTGCACTCGTGATGCGACGCCAGCTAACTCTATGTCTGGCGGAGTGAGAATTGTCGTTGATACTGGAGTGTGTCACAGATTTGATGAGGTCTCTCCACCGTGTAGGAGAGCGCCCACGAGACTTTTTGCCCTTAACTTTCCCTTGCACTACCAATCGCTCCATGGGCCCCTTTAAGATTTTTAAATTTATCTTAAGGTGATCTTAGTGTGAATGGGGCCTAACGTTATGAATCCGCGTCCAGGGGAACTGCTGAGTTCACCGGGATCCCCTAGGGGATCCTGGTGGACGGCATGCTTGCTACGGGTGATGTGTGTGTTGAACTTGAGGACTCTTATTATTTGCACGGACTACGATAATCTTTCCTTGATGTTGAGGTCTTTCCGGGTTGGAACCTTGGTTCGGTGCGCGGTCCACGAGATTTTGACTATGTGTCTCCAGCACGACATTTCTTATATACATTGACGTTATTTCGAAAGTGTTGTAGTCCTTCTCGTATCTAAAAACGGCAATGTACATCGCCTTCGTCTCCACTTTCACCGATGTGTAGTGCCTGTTTTATACGAAAAATCCCGCCATTTTTGTCCAGGTAACTGGGTAGAAGACAGGATTGAATGCCCTAAAGGCGGCACTTTTTACTTTCCACCGAAAGAAGAGATCGACTATGAGAAGCTGAAACCAGAGTTGCGAGTACCTGACTTCAGACTGAATAAGTTAAACGGCTTACGGGTAGGTTCTACTGGTCCTAGTACTGATGTGCAAATTGCGGAAAGCTAAGTCTAGTGTTAACTTAGGTACATGTTTATGAAACCTTCTTCACTTCTGCTGCTCAAAAAGTACGTCATAAAAAGCTTCGCGAAGCGAGACTAAAATAGTGCATTTAGCCCCTAGGGTTTAAAAGAAAGCCATATAATCCCATACAAATTTCTATGGCACTGAAAAAAAAAACTTGCGCCCAGGTACATACTCCTTACGAATAATTAAAAACAAACAAACCAACCTGATCAGATTTGCCGAACTTTCTGATAGAATTGCTCAAACTGTACTTTTAGTTTTTCATGAAATATGCAATTTCAATGTTAAGTCTTTTTTATTTTCTCGCAGTCGAAGTGAAAAGCAGAGTGTTGAACACGTGGCTAAAAGCCATTATGACACTCAGACATATTTGTCCTCGCTCACTTCGTGAGCTCGTCCAAATAATCACTTCGTGTCATAATGGTTTATTTTAGCCTCTTATCAAACAATCTACTATTTTAAGCAGTTTTTACTATATAAAAGTATAAAAGTCTAGTGTTAAGTTACATGTTTATAAGACCTTTTTTAAGTAGTTTTTACTATACATAAAAGATCTTAAGTCTAGTGTTAACTTACGTGCTTAAAAGACCTTTTTTAAGCATATTGGAAAGTTTCCGCAATTGGTACATCAGTAGGTCCTAGTACTTACAGCTACAAGCACCAATATACTATCCTTTGGGGTATATGCTCCCATATTCATATTGTGCCGTTTACTATACCATGCCTTCAAATCTTTTTTCTTATGTAATGAGTGGCAAACACGCAGACGAGCCACCTGATGGAGAGTGGTCATCGTCGCCCATGGATATGTGGAACACTGGAGGAGTCGTCCATACATTGACATCCTTTGAGTGCCCTGTTAACTCGTTTCTTGAAGAATCCGATGTCATACAGCGCTCGATAACACCTCGGGGGAAGCTCCGACTTAAATAACAATACTTATAATAGTACCAGCTTCTGCCCGCGACTTTGTCCGCCTTAATTTCGTTTATCGCGGATAAGGGTATATTACCGGGATAAAAAGTAGCCTATGTCCTTCCCCGGAACTCAAACTATCTCCATACCAAATTTCATCCTTATCGGTTCAGCGGTTTAAGAGTAAAGAGGTAACAGACAGACAGACACACTTTCGCATTTATAATAATAAGTATGGATTGCAGATAATATTTAAGTCATTATTTAAATAGAAAACTATATATCGTGAGACTCAGACATATTTAGATTATATTAGCGGTTACTCTCATCGTAAAAACAGAGTACTAATCGAAGATTTAAGTCGGCATTGATATATTTGTGGAGGCGTAATGGTGACGTTTGACTTTCAGAGTTAAGCGATATTCGATATGGAGACATCGCTGCTTTGAGCTCTATAACCTTGTTCTCGCTGTATAGATAAAGCGCTTTACATACGATACGAAATATTCCATTTAGGCTTTTAACTCTGAAGGGAAGAACCCGTTGCAATCGCAAGCAATATGGTCTGTCTCATTAGTGTTTCAATCACGATCTATGCCTCTATGGACTCGAATCACTTTGACTGACTACTAGACTGTATCAATTTGTTATACCATCTTTTTCATAGCAAAGTCCTCTAGATCTCCACGACTCCCGATTGAGACTCCTCCTTAGGGCAGTTGTTGATGAACGCGTCCCCGTTGTGTTCTGTCTACGTTGCTCATTTTGTGGCACCCTTTTATTAATACAAATAAATTTGGTACTTTCATGTTTATCAAGGGCAACGTGGAGAACATATACCGGCATGACAGCCACGACAAGTGCGGCAACTTCATGACGACCACCGACCTGGTCTATAACCACCTGCCGAAGCCTCTGTGTGGGCCTAACCAGCGCTACTACAAGCGCTGCAAGCACCAGTGGTACCCTCAGCCGGACTACATGCAGTGTTTCGTATGTTTATCTGTGACCACTAGCGATATCTAGTGTCAAGTAGGAAAATTAAACCTGATGTGCATCCACCCGCTGGCGTCCCTGTGCGGCTCAACCTGCGCTACTACAAGCATTGCAAGCACCAGTGGTACCCCCAGCCGGACTACATGCAGAGTTTTGGATGTTTATGTGTGATGACTAGCGACATCTAGTGTCAAGTAGGAAAATTAAACTTGATGTGCATCCACCCGCTCTAGTCCCTGTGCGGGCCCAACCAGCAACCCAACCTGCAAGCACCAGTGGTACCCTCAGCCAGACTGCATGCAGTGTTTCGTATGTTTATGTGTGACCACTAGTGACATCTAGTGTCAAGTAGGAATATAAAACTCATTCTTAGATCAATAGACATGGTGTGCATTCACCCGCTGAAACCTCTGTGCCGGCCCAACCGCTACTATAAGCGCTGAAATCACCAGTTGTACCTGCAGCCGGACAACATGCAGTGTTTAGTGTTTTAATGGTTAAGTGCGACATCCAGTGTCAAGTAGGTATGTTCAACTCATTCGTAGAGCAACATATAAACCCCCTGTGCGGGCCCAAACCGCGCTTCTGCAAGCGCTGCAAGTACCAGTGTTACCCGCAGTTGGACTACATGCATTATTTCGTATGTTTATGTGTGACCGCTAGCGACATGTAGTGTCAAGTAAGAATGTTAAACTGATTCTTAGAATAATAAAAAAAAAAATGAACCTGCTGTACATCCACCCGCTGAAGCCGGTGTGCGGGCCCAACCGCTGTAAGCACTAGTAGTACCTGCAGCCGGATAACATGCAGTATTTCGTTTGTTTTTATGGTTATGTGCGACATCCAGAGTCATGTATGTATGTTAGACTGATTCTTAGAGCAATAGATAGACCTGGTGTGCATCTGACTACTAAAGCCCCGGCACGAGCCCAAACAGCGCTACTATAAGCGCTGCAAGCACCAGTTGTACCTGCAGCCGGACAACATAGAGCTCTATGTTTCGTTTGTTTTTATGGTTATGTGCGACATCCAGTGTCGAGTAGGTATTTTACTCATTCATAGGGCAATAGATAGACCTGGAGTGCCGAAGCACCTGTGCGTGCGCAGCTATCGCTACTACAAGCACCAGAAATAGCTGGTGAAAAAAAAGGAGATGTCAGCCAAAAGTTGGCAGGTTTAACTTTTTCCATCTACCCGTCCATTTAAATATACATTTTGTCAGTTATTCATACGTTTGGCTGACATCTCCAGTGACAACTCGCTCTTTCACCAATCCATACTCGACCAAGACGCATAGAACTACGTCGACACGTTGTATAATAAAGGTAAATAAAACATTGCGTTAGACCCATCATATTTATACATAATAATCCACTGTAGAGTAGAAAGATTACTCATTACAATTTACCTGGTGTACGTTTCGGAAGCTTTCCAGCTTTCCATGGTCACGGGAGGACCATGAGGACCATTTTCATGGTCCTCCCGTGACCATGGAGAGCTGGAAAGCTTCCGAAACGTCGGGAACTAAAATGAGATAATATACGCGATATAATCCGTTAAATTGTTTTATTTCAATGAGTAATAATCGCGGAAACAGAAGAAAATATTATAATCAAAGTTACTAGAAGCATACAAGAAGCAGTAGTGGTATCTTCAGTTAGTCAACCTGCAATGCCTCGTTTATTTGTAACCACTAGTGACATCTAGTGTGGAGTAGGAAGACTGAACTCACTCCTATCTGGGGCAATAGATGGCGTTCTACTTTGACTGCTGGTGTGATTTTATCTTCCCGTTCCAGTTACCAACATGAGAGCATTAAACGCAGAACTATGCAAAGCAAAAAATTACTAAGAACATCTTAGGTTCTCACTTTGATCCTACAATCACCTTTACTACATTGGCACTTTTGTGGCATGTTCGTTAAGTATATACTTTAAACTGTCGCCAGTTCTGTAGTACTTCAATGCAAATATCCAAATATATATAATTCATAATGCAACATTACTTCAGTAGTGGTAGTCAAACTCTAATATTTATCATATCAATAAGAGGACATTGTATATATCTTATCCAATTACCAGGGCAACAAGACTGAGTGGGGACTAAAGAATTACAAGCAACACGAGTGGGCTTGCACGGACGTCTCAGACTACGCGTCCACGTTGTACGATGACTCATTCGTACCGCCCAGGCCCCATCAGTACCTGCAACGGTGCGAGCGGAAGGCGAGGAACTCGTAAGACGTTTTTCTGTGTTTTTACTTTATTAACCGACTTCCAAAAAAAATTTTTTTTTTTTTTATGGATGTTCACCGATTACTCATAGACTATTTGACCGATTTTTAAAAAAAATTTTTGGTTTTATAGAAGGTACTTTCTAGTTGGTCCCATTTAATTTTGGTGAAGATCTGATGATGGAATCCATGAGGAATTGAAGGAACTCCTCAAATATTGTAGGCATACATATAGCGATTTTGGTATTATAAGAAACATAATAAGCATTTGCATTCAGAAAGTGTAAATTGGTGAAGTGGAACTGATGCAGAAGACCACAGAATGCCATCGGAACTCCTCAATGATAAATGATTTACGGGTGGCGACAAAATATCTTGATTAATTTAGCTAAGCAACTTCATAGTCACAAATTTAAATGTTCCTGATGAGAATGGTACCATCGAATTGATTTGATGATGGAGCCGGAAGGTAGGCACCAGATCTATGTAATAAAATAAGGTATCCTAGCCGTGTTTGGGCTTGTTCGAATCGTCACGAGATACACTTTTAAGTAACGATTAACTAAAAAGTGTAACATAAATAAACTTTTAAACGAAAAAATAAAACCGACTCCAAAAAAACTAAAAAGTAAAAAATAACGCCATAATTCAGTTTCTTCAAATTACTTACAAGTAACCGTTTGTATACTCAATCTATACAGTATATACAATTAATGTTATTTTGGAGTCGGTGCCATACTTGTAAGTAATTTGAAGAAACTGAATTATGGCGTTATTTTTTACTTTTTGTTTTTTTTGGAGTCGGTTTTATTTTTTTGTTTAAAAGTTTATTTTTTACAGTCAGCGTCAAATAGTCTGTAGCATCCGAAGCAATATAAATATCGCAACACGATTTTATTCGTATGGGCATAAAGTTGTGTGTATATTTGGCGCTTTAAATGTCACAGACTATTTTCTTGAGTGGCGACCAGAAACTCGAAGATGCAGCGTGGCTGGTCCTCTACAAAATAGACCGACAATCTTGTTAGTGGTCCAAGGAGGGAGGGGGTTATGATCCCCCAAAATCTTACTTTTCCTTTGAAAAAAATCCGGACCGTAGGCTGTTATTGTGACACTTCCCCCACATTTTTGTTAAGGACCGCCCCTGAATACTTGAGGATCGCAGGAAGGCCGTTGGATGCGGGTAGCGCCCAATTGACGTTGAGATCCTTGAGGCTTCCGTCAAGTAATGGATGTCATTCGGCTGACATGATGATGATTTACATTCCATGTGCGATAACGCGAGAGCATAGCACGAAGCCAAACCCCAAATAAATTGGTTGTAGTCAAGGACCATGAAAACAAGAGGACTGCCAATTACCATATTTCGGATCGTCCCCGAGCGCAAGGAGATATTCTGGCAAAAACTAGATGGCGCTTTAAAACTAAACATTTATCAATGTTATAATTGTACAAAGAAACGTAGCACAGTAACAATCAGTTCGTAAACAGCCAATAATAAATAAATTGTATCTTTTAGGTACTATGTCACGCTGTCACACTTGTAAAGGTGAAAAATTGTAAAAAAATTATTATATATCTCATTCATAGATGGCGTTGTACATATCGGGAAACGGCTTTTTGTATGGAGATTGTCAGTCTTCTTGTTTGTAGTCAAGAAGTGATTGTATAGGTACTCAATTACACTGAAAGTTGCAAGTAATATACCATTTTAAAACTGATTGGCTACAAATTGCATCCGTTATATTATTTAGTTTTATTATTACATTTCAGTCCATTAATTACGCAAGGTGTTTTTGGCGATTTTGCCTGGTGAGATTTGGCTTAAACCCTACCCCCAATTTCACGTGAGATTTTTCAAAGTGTGTGTTTCTAATAAGAGCGTTGCATTTATTCTAAAAAACATAATTTGCATAATATTTTAATAATAAATATTACTAAAATGACCAATTTTTTGCAATATTCGCTGAGAACCCCACTCTACCCAAAGTAAGATTAGATGACAATTAGCTTGATCCCCTCCCCTCCTCCAAATTATTCACGTAATTAATGAGATTAAAAATATGTATTATATGTATCTTACTAATACCAGAGATAAAGTCGCATTTCACAGTAGCAATGTTGGTTACTATATACTTATTGGATATAGTGCTACAGGCTACAAACCGCATACGAGTTTCGATGATTCAAAAACTTGCCCTCGAAACCACGCTGCCATCATTCAGATAATATTTATTGGCCGAGACAACCAGTCGTATCGTCGAGGCTCGCGTGTGGGGTGTGCCTGTGAGAGCGCTTTGGTACAAGCGCTATTTTACGAGTATTACAGTTAAAAAAAAAAACAGTAATAATTTACAACATGTTTATTGCAGGAACTTCACAAAAGGTTTCCGATTTTTAATGACAAAACCATTGGCTAAACCAAAACAAAAAAAACAATGATAACATCAAGAATCATTTTTTTCTCATCTTAGAAAATTACTAGTCTTTTAAAATATCACATTTTGTTCAAGATGAGGACAGTGACGTCCGCATATACATTTGTAACAATAGAATAATTCTTAATGCTTTCACAATCAGCCAGCACTGGCACCAACGCGAGATCAGCAATCTTAACACTAGGGTTTAGTCTTAAACCGTACCACTACAACCGCTTAATACTAATATTAACTTAACGAGTCCGCTTAACATAATGGCAGTTTACCATACTAGAAAGAATAAAAAAATAATCAAAGAATAAAAGAAAAAAATACGTATAAGTCAAGAGCGTCGAACAGAGTCAAAATGACTTAATGACTAGTGAGATTTATCGGGAGCTATAAGCGCTGAGTTGAGCGAGATTGATGAGCCTGGACCCGCCGGGCTTCAGCATGGTGTGCTGGTACTGCGGCTGTGAAAAGGCGGTTTGTGGTGGAGAAGTCTGCGATGCGAGCCGCGCTTGAGGGATGTGCACATGCCCATTGTACTGCATTGGAGGGAAGACTGGCGAGTTAATCCGTGCAAAACTCTGCGGAGACTGATAATTAGAGTAACCATTGGTACTGCAGTTTTGGAAGCGATCAAGTAGCGAAGCAGCAGCATTATCTCCACATACAGACTCCTCCCGCGACGGCGGCTGCGAGGCCGCGGTCCGCTGGTTCGCGCTCGACGCCTGCGACTCGAACCCGGAGCTCTGACTCGACGACCTACTACCATTCACACTAAAGATCGGTCTCTCCCCTTCTGAGCCCCAGTAACCCCCAGCAACCCATGACGTACTATGTCCCAGTTTACTCGGCGATATCAGCGGCCTGGCAGCTTTCATGGGCGCCGGAGCGATGAAGCTAGGAGTGGCAGTGAACTTGCGAAGAGAAAAAATAGAATTGCTCTTCTGACTTGATTTTTTAGGACTACTTATACACAAGGAGCTTATACTTTCATCTAAATCGGAATCCGAATCATCCTTTGTCAAATTTTGGAATTTCTTAAAGGAAGGCTTAACAAATATAGTATCAGAAACGGAACTTGGACTTTTGCTCAGAACACTATTTACACAAAATGTGGAATTCAGTTTCGGTTTGCTCCAAATGCCGTCACCTTTTCTTGGAGTAAATGATCTCCCATTCAACATGCTCACACTGAGGGGACTGATAGTTTCAGTAGAAGAGTCAGTGAAGTTATGCAGACCAAATTTACTCAGCGAAACATCATCATCTGTCTCCAACATGACATCACTATCATCTTCTACAAATGAGGTAAGTGTGCCGTTTCTTAGATTTTTTTTCTTTGGTGTTGTCTGAATTCTTGAAGACATTAGTGTAGGTGTAGTCTTATCCATATTCTTATATACAAGCAATACTGCAAATAGACTTGTCAACTGAAATGAAAGAAAAAAACAAATGATTCACAATGTATTGAAATACAATTAAAATTGTAGGATAAAACTTACATAGTTATACCAACCTTAAAAATACTAATGTAAATTGGTTTCATTGTCACATATTTGTTGGCTACTGACATGGCGACAAATACTGTCCAGAGTATGTCGATCAAAACTGTATTCTTCAGTGTATTCACATTCCAAATATGTCCTATAATCTGTATCAAGCAAACGAGGCCTCCTAGTGCCTTTTGTGTCATTTCATTAACATGGTCTAATGATCCTATATTAGTCACAATCAATTTAAAGTCCAACATCTTAGTTTTGAAGTCAAATGAGTAATTTTCTAATGTTGGGAATGTCAAAAAAAATTTCATTTTCATTATAGTTATCACTCTATCTAGGAGTCCAGTTAATATGTCTTTTATATTAACTAAAGTACTGGGTAATTCATTAGTATTTTTATAGCATTCAACTAATACTAGCAATACTAGCACTCCAGCGATCAGCACGGAGGTTCTGTTCACAAAGCTCTTGAATAATGTACTCTGTTTTTCATGCTTTTGTGTCTTCTTATCTGGGCTCCTGTTCTCTTGTACCTTTGAACCCAATAGGATTTCCTTCTCTTTGTGCAACTTCTTTTGTAGAACTTTTCTACAAGGTGTACATAATTTGTATGCTTTTTCAAGTTGCATCCTGAAAATAATTGGATAGAATAAAATATATTCTTTTTTTTATTAGTTTACTCAAGTATTAAATTATAAGCTTTATAATTATATTATATTAAATTATAAGCTGTTTATAAGCCTTAAAGTTATTTTTTTTATGCAATGAAACAACTTGAACAAAATGATTACAGAAATAATATTTCTCAATAGTATTAGTTACTCAGCTTGCTGCTATCTCTTATGAACTAGATTGTTATCACTTATGTAACTAATTATTGTCATAACATTACTTACTGGGTGCGTTCTTTAACAGTCAAATCTGAGTAAACTAAACTAATCTTAATTATTAACTGATAACATTTTGCTGTGGACATTTCAGTCTAAGTAGATTTAAATTCTGGCATCTTACTTGTAATTTTCAATTTCATCATCATAGTTCCTCTCATTCATGGGCACGAAGTTTGCGAGCTGCGCCACCTTCAGCTGCTGGTTAACGTTACACATCTTGCACAGGCCATTCTTAGAAGGGCTTCTTTGGAAAAATTTGGGCGATTTGAGGGCAGAGTCAATTGATACGCTAGTAATGGGTTTGTTGTAATCGCCATCCTGCAAACAACATCATTTGTACCCGTAACGAGTACACTTAATTCTTGAATCTATTTTTGAAGGTAGTCATTCCAATCTATACACATATAATATCAAAATAACCTCACCTTAGTGAACCCGTTGTATTGCTCGCATTTTGGACAAACCCAGCTGTTTCGTTCAATAAATTTCATCCAAAAGTTATGGTTGCAAAACCAACAGTTGACACGCCATGGAAGCGCTAATCTGAATGCAAAATAAGGGTTTTTTTTTAATGATTATATTATCAGGCGGGAAAGCTGGACAACGTAACCTCAAAATTACCTACCTTAGTTTATATATTAAATTAAATACTAATGTAGTACATAACACTGTAGTTATAGCAATTAACACTGATTCCATCTTAAAAGTATAATCCATTTTGTAAGAAACTTGTTATATGTATAAAAATTACATTATATTAATAATAACCTATAGATAATACATTCTCAGTGTTCTCAACCCACCCCCGCAACAACTTTCATGGATTGGATTGGATGAATTTGATTGTCCTTGCCATAGAAAAAAAATAAGCGTGTCGTTCGGAAGAGCAGCTGTTCAATACACCTGAACCTGAGGGGCTACTCTGAAATTCGATATTCGAAGTTCTTATTGCACCATCCCCTCGCTCTCATGTTAAACTGTATTTGAGTGAGCGAGATGGCGTGATACAACCTCGAATATCAAACTTCAGAGTAGCCCCTCTGAGGTTACTCCGAAACTCAAAGTTCGTAACTTGCCATCACTCTCGCTCTTATGTTAAGCTGTATTTGAGTACACGAGATGGCGCCATACGAAATTCGGGTTTCGGAGTAGCCCCTTTGCGTATGAGCAATTTGAAAAAAATCGAGAGCAATTTATTGACATACATAAACTTATAATCCAACAACATAACTTAAAATTTGATTTTAATATCAAATTGATAAATTACTAAATTTAGTCGTGTTCTTTCATGATATATTTTACTCCGAACTCCGAATCAAATTAATCGGAGAGTGAACTAAAAAATAAAAACTGTCAATGTCAAACACTCTCTTCATAAATGTTAGGTTATATGATATGTATTCAAAGATAATTCATGTTGCGATTTTGCGACTATTAAAAACTGTGTTACCTTCTTTAATGTACGATAGTACATTATTTATATACTACGAAATTTTGTAGATGTTGTGGCGGTCTGAGAGCAACAAAAAATGTTATCGGACACTAATATTTTGTACTTGTGCAACTTTGACGTCAAGTTTCACAACTTGGGTAATGTTTACATTTTATTATATTAAACGTGTAAATATTAATCTGTAGTAAGCTTCGTTTAAAAATTGTAAACACTGTTTTTTTCTTTTGAATTTTAGAACACGAGAGCCTCAGTAAGTTATGGTCTGGCAAGTGGTCAATAAATAATCTTGAGATATGTAAGGAGCTGCTAGCAACAGGGTTGCACACTGACCGGCTTAAAACTGTCCTTACGAAATACTCAGACACTGATGCGGCCCTAGATACCATACTTTATACAGCTATAAGCTCATTTTTGACTTTCTGTGAACAAAACTGGAATACTCATCCAGAGAAACTGAATTTGCCAGAATATTTCGGGTTGGAATGGCCTACAGATATAGACGCGGCATTGAAATTACAGCGTGATTCAGAACCATTGTATGTTAATATAGCTCATTCAGAACTGCTATACTTTTCATTGCAAATATTTAATGCACTTTATGCAGTACAACCAAACTTGGTAAGTAAATCATCAATCTGTACCAATTTTTTATTTCATCCTCCTCCTCAATCGTTCCCTCAATGCTGAGTATCTTGACTCTGCCGACATACTTTAGCGAGTATTCCCTCCATGAAGCTTGATTGGTTGCGTGTTGAAGGGCTGCATTAACGGGCATGTCAAGGCACTCCTATACCTGGTTTACCCATCGTTTAGGGCTACGGCCTCTGGTTCTCTTCTGTTCAACTGTGCCTGTGACCATCAGCTTTTCTAAATTATGTTTTATTTCATATAGTTCAGTAACTTGTAGTGTAATATTGGGGTTTCAATTTTTTTTTATACTGCATTTCCCTTTGCATTATTTTGTAATGTCATGTACAACTTTTAGTATCAAATGTTAATTCTAGGTTCATCTGTGGTGGTATTTCCGAAGTATAGTTGTCCATCAAAGAGCCTTAGAAGACAACTGTGCCACAATTTACAATGAGCTGGAACTGCTCATGGCTAAGCTGTCCAACGAGGCAAACATGTTGGAAAACAAACGGCTCGCAATCTTACTGCAGACAGAGATCGCCCAGGCCTACCTCGTATATGGACGAGTGCAGAATGTTGAGGAGTACTTGAACAAGGCTAGAGAGTTGGCAGGACTGAAATTGGAACTAACAGGTACAATGTCAGACAATTGCTATGAATACAAGAAATAAATGGGTGTGTCCCACCTACCTACAGGTTGCAACTGGCAGTATAGAGATAAAAAAATATATACATTTTTCAAGAGAAATTGATTATTCCATTGAATGCTAAAGCTGTTTAAGATTATTCTTCAGAAGTAATCGTAGATATGTACAATTGGCCAATGAGAGAGGTATATAGTTTCATTTTTCAACATACAGCCATCAGTTAATCATTTGTTACTTGCTTGCATAACAAGAATGACCAAGAATTTGATATTTTAATTAATTTCTAGGTGTCCTTGGTAAAAGAACAAAGTTCCAGCAAACCACTCTGCCTCAACTAGCGCTCACCAGCTCACTGGATGCATCAGTGGAGCGCCTGTCTGCTGAGCAGACCCACGGTGAGGCAGAGCTGCCCCCAGACATCGAACTGCAGGATGATGTGAGGCTGCACAAGATTCAGTACTTGGAGGACATCAGCCAGGTTGAACTGCCGAGTTTGGAGCAAACCCTTTGTATGCTCACTGTGTAAGTATTAATGCATATGTCTCTTTCATTGACATATAATATGTACACAATTTTTCAATCTTATGACCCTGATTTTACTAGACTTATGGATAACTAGAAGGTGCCTGCAACTTCGTTCGTGGAGGAGACAAAGTCATAAACCCTTCATTTTGTTCAGCATAGTCGGGTAAAAAGTATTCTATAACCATCTAAAGATACCCAGCTCCCCATGTACCTAAAATAGTTGAAATCTATTCAGCCGATTTTGCCTGATGAAGCCACAACGACACATACGAACATACAAAAAATTAACTTTTTTTTTCAATTCAGTCTCCAAATTGTCCGTTACAATCTTTTTTTTACTATCTTGAATGTACAGACATTTAATTTTTCCAACCTTGTAATAGTATATATACTCATCATCATTTCATTCATCCATGATCATTTGGCAACCAAAACATTTAAAAAGCTTTAGTACAATTTTTATGCTTACACTATCACACTGTAATTTAAACAAATTGTCTCTACATCTTTCCCCTCAGCCTGGACTTGTTAGTCACTGTAGTGATTGTGTTCTTTAGGATAGGGCTTCCATAACTTGATTGATGTGGAGTATGATTGTTTTTCCAAAGGCATAACTCAGCACAATCTTTTAAAACAGTTGAAGCTTACCGAAACATAATTATTTTCAGACAATACTTTCAAAAGTCACAGCCAAAAGATGATTTACTCCAAGAAGAGCTGACACCTTTTATAGAAGCAATATTATCGCAGAAGAGTGGCCCGTGGGGCACGCGGGTGGCCGCCCTGCTGGTGCGCTGCAGGCTGGAGGCGGGCCACAAGCGCTCCGTCGAGCGCGCCATGCTGCAGTGCGAGACCATCGTCAACGAGAAGAAGGAAGTCGCGCGCACTACTAGGTGAGACCACAGAAGCGATATTATTGCAGAAGTGCGGCCCGTGGGGCACGCGGGTGGCCGCGCTGCTGGTGCGCTGCAGGCTGGAGGCGGGCCACAAGCGCTCCGTCGAGCGCGCCATGCTGCAGTGCGAGACCATCGTCAACGAGAAGAAGGAAGTCGCGCGCACTACTAGGTGAGACCACAGAAGCGATATTATTGCAGAAGTGCGGCCCGTGGGGCACGCGGGTGGCCGCGCTGCTGGTGCGCTGCAGGCTGGAGGCGGGCCACAAGCGCTCCGTCGAGCGCGCCATGCTGCAGTGCGAGACCATCGTCAACGAGAAGAAGGAAGTCGCGCGCACTACTAGGTGAGACCACAGAAGCGATATTATTGCAGAAGTACGGCCCGTGGGGCACGCGGGTGGCCGCGCTGCTGGTGCGCTGCAGGCTGGAGGCGGGCCACAAGCGCTCCGTCGAGCGCGCCATGCTGCAGTGCGAGACCATCGTCAACGAGAAGAAGGAAGTCGCGCGCACTACTAGGTGAGACCACAGAAGCGATATTATTGCAGAAGTGCGGCCCGTGGGGCACGCGGGTGGCCGCGCTGCTGGTGCGCTGCAGGCTGGAGGCGGGCCACAAGCGCTCCGTCGAGCGCGCCATGCTGCGGTGCGAGACCATCGTCAACGAGAAGAAGGAAGTCGCGCGCACTACTAGGTGAGACCACAGAAGCGATATTATTGCAGAAGTGCGGCCCGTGGGGCACGCGGGTGGCCGCGCTGCTGGTGCGCTGCAGGCTGGAGGCGGGCCACAAGCGCTTCGTCGAGCGCGCCATGCTGCAATGCGAGACCATCGTCAACGAGAAGAAGGAAGTCGCGCGCACTACTAGGTGAGACCACAGAAGCGATATTATTGCAGAAGTGCGGCCCGTGGGGCACGCGGGTGGCCGCGCTGCTGGTGCGCTGCAGGCTGGAGGCGGGCCACAAGCGCTCCGTCGAGCGCGCCATGCTGCAGTGCGAGACCATCGTCAACGAGAAGAAGGAAGTCGCGCGCACTACTAGGTGAGACCACAGAAGCGATATTATTGCAGAAGTGCGGCCCGTGGGGCACGCGGGTGGCCGCGCTGCTGGTGCGCTGCAGGCTGGAGGCGGGCCACAAGCGCTCCGTCGAGCGCGCCATGCTGCAGTGCGAGACCATCGTCAACGAGAAGAAGGAAGTCGCGCGCACTACTAGGTGAGACCACAGAAGCGATATTATTGCAGAAGTACGGTCCGTGGGGCACGCGGGTGGCCGCGCTGCTGGTGCGCTGCAGGCTGGAGGCGGGCCACAAGCGCTCCGTCGAGCGCGCCATGCTGCAGTGCGAGACCATCGTCAACGAGAAGAAGGAAGTCGCGCGCACTACTAGGTGAGACCACAGAAGCGATATTATTGCAGAAGTACGGTCCGTGGGGCACGCGGGTGGCCGCGCTGCTGGTGCGCTGCAGGCTGGAGGCGGGCCACAAGCGCTCCGTCGAGCGCGCCATGCTGCATTGCGAGACCATCGTCAACGAGAAGAAGGAAGTCGCGCGCACTACTAGGTGAGACCACAGAAGCGATATTATTGCAGAAGTACGGTCCGTGGGGCACGCGGGTGGCCGCGCTGCTGGTGCGCTGCAGGCTGGAGGCGGGCCACAAGCGCTCCGTCGAGCGCGCCATGCTGCAGTGCGAGACCATCGTCAACGAGAAGAAGGAAGTCGCGCGCACTACTAGGTGAGACCACAGAAGCGATATTATTGCAGAAGTGCGGCCCGTGGGGCACGCGGGTGGCCGCGCTGCTGGTGCGCTGCAGGCTGGAGGCGGGCCACAAGCGCTCCGTCGAGCGCGCCATGCTGCAGTGCGAGACCATCGTCAACGAGAAGAAGGAAGTCGCGCGCACTACTAGGTGAGACCACAGAAGCGATATTATTGCAGAAGTACGGTCCGTGGGGCACGCGGGTGGCCGCGCTGCTGGTGCGCTGCAGGCTGGAGGCGGGCCACAAGCGCTCCGTCGAGCGCGCCATGCTGCAGTGCGAGACCATCGTCAACGAGAAGAAGGAAGTCGCGCGCACTACTAGGTGAGACCACAGAAGCGATATTATTGCAGAAGTACGGTCCGTGGGGCACGCGGGTGGCCGCGCTGCTGGTGCGCTGCAGGCTGGAGGCGGGCCACAAGCGCTCCGTCGAGCGCGCCATGCTGCATTGCGAGACCATCGTCAACGAGAAGAAGGAAGTCGCGCGCACTACTAGGTGAGACCACAGAAGCGATATTATTGCAGAAGTACGGTCCGTGGGGCACGCGGGTGGCCGCGCTGCTGGTGCGCTGCAGGCTGGAGGCGGGCCACAAGCGCTCCGTCGAGCGCGCCATGCTGCAGTGCGAGACCATCGTCAACGAGAAGAAGGAAGTCGCGCGCACTACTAGGTGAGACCACAGAAGCGATATTATTGCAGAAGTACGGTCCGTGGGGCACGCGGGTGGCCGCGCTGCTGGTGCGCTGCAGGCTGGAGGCGGGCCACAAGCGCTCCGTCGAGCGCGCCATGCTGCATTGCGAGACCATCGTCAACGAGAAGAAGGAAGTCGCGCGCACTACTAGGTGAGACCACAGAAGCGATATTATTGCAGAAGTACGGTCCGTGGGGCACGCGGGTGGCCGCGCTGCTGGTGCGCTGCAGGCTGGAGGCGGGCCACAAGCGCTCCGTCGAGCGCGCCATGCTGCAGTGCGAGACCATCGTCAACGAGAAGAAGGAAGTCGCGCGCACTACTAGGTGAGACCACAGAAGCAGGTTAGTCAAACGTGGCCCGAATAGTACCGTGTACTTTCGATACAAAACTCCAGTCAGACAGAACGGAACATTACGACGCACGGGAGTGAGTCCGGCCAAGTGCGAAGAAAGGAAAGTGGTGACGCACCTATCAAAATCTACACACTCATGAAATTGGATTTACTTATATACCCATTAGATTGCCTAGAATCCCAAATATCGAACGTAGTTCACCCTTCCCCATCCTTGAAATATGTAATAAATATCACTTACAGTGGTCTCCTCTTGAGAAAATTCCGTAGAGTCAAGACTTGTAAAAGTGCGGCCTATTTACAGAATAAATATCATTATTTCTTACTCTTTATTTTTACTGACTGTGTGATTCATTAATTAAAAAAATCTAAACTTCCTTAAAGCCTTGCTACTGTATATTAAGTTTCCCAGAGGTGTTCATATTGTAATTTTATGCATATATCATGTTATTTGGACTCAAAATAGTTTAAGTTGTGTTGTTTTTTAGATTTTTTTAACCTTGATATGAGATTTGTGCAGTTTCCTAGGCTGTATATATTTTTACTTTGGTTATACAGATTAGTAAAAAAAATGAAAAAGAAGTAATGACATTGACAGCAAACTTTTTATTTTTTTTTGGATCTTACAACATAAGTATAAGCCAAAATTAAAAAAGGACATATCTTATATCATCTCAGGCTCTCGTACCTGTGGGCATCAGGGCTGGGCCCGGCGTGGGCGTGGCGCCAGCAGCTGGCGGACCTGTACCTCAGCCTTGGGCTGGTGAAGGCTGCTCTCGAGCAGTACCAGCGCCTGCAGCTGTGGGAGGACGTGGTCGTGTGCTACACCATGCTGCAACTGCGACACAAGGTATCTGTGGTGCTGTCTCCAGCAGCTGGCAGACCTGGACCTCAGCCTCGGGCTGGTGAAGGCTGCTCTCAAGCAGTACCAGCGCCTGCAGCTGTGGGAGGACGTGGTCGTGTGCTACACCATGCTGCAACTGCGGCACAAGGTATCTGTGGTGCTGTCTCCAGCAGCTGGCAGACCTGGACCTCAGCCTCGGGCTGGTGAAGGCTGCTCTCGAGCAGTACCAGCGCCTGCAGCTGTGGGAGGACGTGGTCGTGTGCTACACCATGCTGCAACTGCGGCACAAGGTATCTGTGGTGCTGTATCCAGCAGCTGGCAGACCTGGACCTCAGCCTCGGGCCGGTGAAGGCAGCTCTCGAGCAGTACCAGCGCCTGCAGCTGTGGGAGGATGTGGTCGTGTGCTACACCATGCTGCAACTGCGGCACAAGGTATTTGTGGTGCTGTCTCCAGCAGCTGGCAGACCTGGACCTCAGCCTCGGGCTGGTGAAGGCTGCTCTCGAGCAGTACCAGCGCCTGCAGCTGTGGGAGGACGTGGTCGTGTGCTACACCATGCTGCAACTGCGGCACAAGGTATCTGTGGTGCTGTCTCCAGCAGCTGGCAGACCTGGACCTCAGCCTCGGGCTGGTGAAGGCTGCTCTCGAGCAGTACCAGCGCCTGCAGCTGTGGGAGGACGTGGTCGTGTGCTACACCATGCTGCAACTGCGGCACAAGGTATCTGTGGTGCTGTCTCCAGCAGCTGGCAGACCTGTACCTCAGCCTCGGGCTGGTGAAGGCTGCTCTCGAGCAGTACCAGCGGCTGCAGCTATGGGACGACGTGATCGTATGCTACACCATGCTGCAACTGCGACACACGGTATCTGTGGTGCTGTCTCCAGCAGCTGGCGGTCCTGTGCCTCAGCCTCGGGCTGGTGGTGAAGGCTGCCCTTGAGCAGTACCTCTTTCTCACCATCGGTTTCGAAAAAAAAAAAAACATTTTTCGGTCGGACACTACTATAAGGCCATGTTCTGAGTAACATTTTGACCTTCTGCCTCAGATCACAAATCATAAATCATTTATTTGCGTGAAAAACATGGTTGGTAAATACATAGTAAGGTAGATAATATCAGTATCATATGCTTTGTCACAGAGTGACATGCAAAATTATAGGCTTCCATACAATACAGTATATTAATATTAATAGATACGACCAATTTCGTGACTTGTAAGATATTCGTTAACCGAGTAAAAACATTCATTTAGTAACCAGTGCGAGAGTTTGCGCTTAAGTTCTCCAATTGGAAGGTTTTTAAAATCATTGGTTTTTGAGACAATATGTATTACGTCCTTGACTGGGACGACCCCGTATTGTTAAGATTATTCGTATTTTTATTTAAAAAAGCGTCATATACGGATGATTGTCGTTGTAATTCTAAGAAACTTCTGATTAGTTATTTGCATAAGTCAGTTCCTTATTTTGTAAGTAACGGCCGCAAAGTTTAAAAACACTGAATATTTAAATTAACAACAGTAGTTTTCTCAAGAGCGTGCGAAGTCATAAGTTTGGGCACATGAAACTTCGTGATGTCATATGGAAACATAGTTGGTTTAAATGTTTTTATAATCAAAATATATCTTTCTTTAACACAACGGCTTTAGATATTCGTTATTTTGTACTGATACATATGTAAATCGTTCTTCTTGTACCGTATTTTTGCCGCCGCTGCCTTATAATTGGTTAATCTGTTTTCAAAAAATGCTTTCTGCGCATGTGCATCGTTGTAACATCACGCCTCTGCTGGTAAGTTCTCTATAAGGATACCTAATGTTGCAGGCGGCCGAGGTGATTCAGCAACAAATCGACATCCAGCCGACGGTAAAGCTGTACTGCTTACTTGGAGACGCCACGGGTATGTTCTACAAGAATATAATACAGTCCTATAGTCATAGTCTTTAAGAGTCCGCAGTAAGCTCGGCCGAATTTCACCTTCCCATACAAAGGGAGTTTCGTTCTTATTTTAAAACTACTTGTTGGATTGTAACGAAACTTTGCATACACAATGACATGAGGTATGTCTAGGCCTGAAACTAGTTTACATGCCTGCAGTTTATAAAACAAACGAAATACAGCAAAAACTTTTGTATGAAAAACTTAAATTCGCTGTATTCTTTTTACTATGGTATCTGAAGCTATATAAACTAATTACAGGCCTGCATATACCTTAACTTATTCAAAGTTTCAGAACAAAAGTAGTTAAGTATTATAAATAAGAAGTACAGGAAGAAAATAATCGTAACTTTTGAACCTTAACCATCACATTGAGTCGAAAAGTGACGAAGGTTTTCATTTGAAATAAAAAGATTTACGCCTACGACACAAAAATGTTTCGTTTAAATATCAGTCAGAAACCTACTTTTTAGGGTTCCGTAGCCAAAATGCGAAAAACGCAACCCTTCTAGTTTCTTTATGACCGTTCAACTAACTAGCGGCTTATACAAGACACCTATATATACTCCAAGTTTTATCAATATATCTTGTAGTTTTTGAGTAAAATGCCTGTGACATACGGGTGGACGGACGGACGGACATGACGAAACTATAACGGTTCCGTTTCCGCCATTTTGGCTACGGAACCCTAAAAATTACACATTTGCATGTTACCATGTTATGTGGTTATTTTTTTCTTACATTTGAAAAACTTACAGAATTTGACACCAAAGCGGAATTGAATTAATATTTGGACAACTTTATTGTTGAAATGTTAATATTACGAATTCGCTGAAAAGAAGGTTTAGTCATAAAATCATGCAAGCGTGTCACCGGTATAGGAGTAAGAATTTTTTGATCACAAACGTTGTGTCCTTGGCAACGAACGTGTTAACCGTCGTTCAGATTCAATGAAACTTGGCACACATGTAGAGGTCATATGGCAACTGTCAGTCCTCTTGTTTTAATGGCCCTTGCCTTGGCTACTTAATTAATACAAGGTGTGTGTGAGATTGTAAGGAATATTGAAAGGGTGAAGGATACTCACTAACAACCATTAAAATAAGAGGACTGAACAAAATGCCGTTCCCCGCTATTTACAATGCCATCTATGTATAAGAATTATTCTTTACAATTATTCAACTTTTCAATCGTGACACAATATTTAAATTTATTTATTATTAGCTGTTTTAGAACTAATGGCCTTCTATTATAACATCGTTAAATGTTTAGTTTTAAAGCACCTAATTTTTGTCTTTATTCTCCTCGGGGGATGATCCAATGTATGGCAATTGACAGTCCTCTTCTTTCAATGGTCCTTGATGTTCCCTAAAATTTTGTGAACTGTCTAGACGACGTATCCTGCTTCGAGAAGGCGTGGGAGTTCTCGGGGCAGAAGAGCAGCCGCGCGCAGCGGCACTGGGGCAACTTCCTCTTCGACCACAAGAAGTATGAGGAGTGCATCCCGCACTTGGAGAAGTCCGTCGAGATCAACAGCATCCAGGAGAGCATCTGGCTGCGGCTTGGGTGAGTGCCTTCTCCATACACGAGACTGTCTAATGATGCTGGAGCAACCTTATCTTCGAATGGAATACAAGAATGATACATGCATGAGCAGTCGTGCCTATTGCAAAAAGTCGATCGAGACTAATAGCATGTATACTTAAAAGCATATCGGGAAACTGTTGTCACACTGCCTCACGAGTTTTTGTCTCGTGTTTTTCACATAACTTTCTTTATACTATACCGATATTTAAATAAAACCTGCATTGTGAAAACGCCTGCGAGTAAAAAAGTCGTGCAAACTCTTAAAGCAACATTGTTTTTTTTAGACCAAGTCCCCGCATAATTTTACATTGCAATGTTCTTTACACTGAAAAAGTTTCATTTTTGTGCGACGCTTTTATTGCCGACTAAATTTTTTTTAAACATCCATCAACTACTCGCCTAGACTAGACCATTTTAAAAGACCCCAAACGCGGTAGGATGGCATTATTTTATTACAGAGTTCCTATTACCATTATCCGGCTCCATCATCAGATCAGCTCGATGGTAGCATACTATTGCATTATCACCAAACTTACATATAACTATGCCAAATTTTAGCCAAATCGGAAACCGAGAAGTGCGTCAAAAACTTGCAAGATTAGTGTACATAGATACTTAGTTACCTACAGGTGGCCCTAATAAAAGCGTGTTAAAAAGCAGAATTGCTGTAACTATCAATATGCTGTTATTGTATTCAGATACGCGGCCCTGATGACCGAGGACTGGGAGCTGTCCGCGCGCGCGTACCGTCGCTACACGTACCTGCAGCCCAACACCTTCGAGGC
Source organism: Hedya salicella (assembly GCA_905404275.2). Lineage (NCBI taxonomy): Eukaryota > Metazoa > Arthropoda > Insecta > Lepidoptera > Tortricidae > Hedya > Hedya salicella. The sequence goes on from FR990104.1 coordinate 5,095,416, forward strand.
GTGGAACAACCTCGCCAAGGTGTACGTGAACCAGGGAGACAAACCCCGCGCTTACAGGGCGCTCATGGAGGCGCTGCGGTTCAACTACGACAACTGGAAGGTAGGGAGCCCTTTCCATAGCAACCCAACACAGGAACAACCTCGCCAAGGTGTACGTGAACCAGGGAGACAAACCCCGCGCTTACAGGGCGCTCATGGAGGCGCTGCGGTTCAACTACGACAACTGGAAGGTAGGGAGCCTTTTCCATAGCAACCCAACACAGGAACAACCTCGCCAAGGTGTACGTGAACCAGGGAGACAAACCCCGCGCTTACAGGGCGCTCATGGAGGCGCTGCGGTTCAACTACGACAACTGGAAGGTAGGGAGCCCTTTCCATAGCAACCCAACACAGGAACAACCTCGCCAAGGTGTACGTGAACCAGGGAGACAAACCCCGCGCTTACAGGGCGCTCATGGAGGCGCTGCGGTTCAACTACGACAACTGGAAGGTAGGGAGCCTTTTCCATAGCAACCCAACACAGGAACAACCTCGCCAAGGTGTACGTGAACCAGGGAGACAAACCCCGCGCTTACAGGGCGCTCATAGAGGCGCTGCGGTTCAACTACGACAACTGGAAGGTAGGGAGCCCTTTCCATAGCAACCCAACACAGGAACAACCTCGCCAAGGTGTACGTGAACCAGGGAGACAAACCCCGCGCTTACAGGGCGCTCATGGAGGCGCTGCGGTTCAACTACGACAACTGGAAGGTAGGGAGCCCTTTCCATAGCAACCCAACACAGGAACAACCTCGCCAAGGTGTACGTGAACCAGGGAGACAAACCCCGCGCTTACAGGGCGCTCATGGAGGCGCTGCGGTTCAACTACGACAACTGGAAGGTAGGGAGCCTTTTCCATAGCAACCCAACACAGGAACAACCTCGCCAAGGTGTACGTGAACCAGGGAGACAAACCCCGCGCTTACAGGGCGCTCATGGAGGCGCTGCGGTTCAACTACGACAACTGGAAGGTAGGGAGCCCTTTCCCTAGCAACCCAACACAAGAACAACCTCGCCAAGGTGTACGTGGACCATGAAGACAGGAGAAAGAGGAGAAATAAATCCAATCAAATATATCAAATGTTATAAATTTCTTGGTTTCAGCTGTGGGAGAACGTCATAATAGTATCTATGGACACGGGGCACTTCGAGGACGCAATCCGCGGCGCCCACCGTATGCTGGATCTGCAGCACAAGTTCGAGGACACGGAGGTGCTGACGCTACTTGTGCGGGCGGTTGTACAGGACAAGGAGGACGCTGATGGAAACCACAGTTCGAGGCAAGTGTTGTTAACGCTTTGTTACAATTGGGAACATAAAGTTTTCCAGAGCTGTTCATATTGTATTATTTCTCGATAGTGCACGTTACTTGAACTCAGGATGTATAAATAGTTTATTTTGAACTTGTCTTGTTTTTAGATATATATTATTATACCCTTTGATATGATATTTGTGCATTCTTCGAATGTATACATTTTTACTTTAAGAAAAATTAAAAAGTAAGCTGTTAATGTTAAGTTTTGTTTTTAATTTTTCTTATCTATGTAGACCAGAGGTTCTCAAACTTATTTTGTCTACTGCCCAGTTTAAAAATATAAATTGTTTTTCAGCGCCCCCTATTTTTTTACTTAAATACCACTATAACTTTAAATTAATTGAATAATAGTGTGCTATATTAGCCTGGTGCTCGCGGGCTATCGTCGGAACTTACTAATATTACAAATGCAAAAGTGTGTTTGTATGTTTTTTTATTTGTTTGCGTCTCTTTTTTAATTTCGAAACGGAGCGACTAACTGACCTGATTTTTGGGATAGGCATAGAAGAAAGGCCGCAGAGTGATATAAGCTACTTTTCATCCCGAAACAATCAAATCTCTATCTATCTAGGTATATGCACGGGCGAATCCACGGAAAAGTTACTAGTATTCAATATGTCTAGTTTTTATTTATACAATCAAACAGGATAGAAATATGAACTAAATAATTGATGTTGTGCAGTCAGTTTGCATTTCCAAGACTTAAAATATTAAGTCGATGAAATTACAAATCGCCCCCTAAAATCCCCAATTTGTTCTGGGCCTCTTACCGCCCCCCTCTAGGCCTCCAGCGCCCACAAGGGGCGTTATCGCTCACTTTGAGAAGGACTGATGTAGACCAAAGTAAAAATGTATTCATACAAGAGAACTGTACAAATGTCGCGACTAACTTATACTTAAAAACAATACGATTTAAATAAAACTATACAGTGTGTCTGGTCAACGATGTCGGAGCTTTTAAGATTGTGTAGTACAATCAATTTCATCGATAAATCACCACGTGTTTTTTTTTTAAGTCAACGGTCATAAAATGGCGGCATTTTTAATTTTTCAAACACCTGAGCACGGGTGCTTGTGGTATTTTTGCTATTATCTGTCAATTATTCGTCCTACGAATACAAAAAATATCTTATTAGATAGCTAAACATATCAGCAATCGATTTAATCTAACAATCATACGCAAACGTTTCAATAACAGAACAAAAAAATATTACGTTTAATATTTATAATAAGGACAAAAACGCATATTTTTTTCAGATTTCATTTGTTTTTGAAAAAACTAGGTCGTTTACCTATTTTTTTTTGTTCTGTGTTTGTAGTACGGAATATTTGCTAGAAATGCACACCAAAATCGTAGGTCTATCTTTGACACTTCAAAAATAACACGTGTTCAAATATGACTCTGTTAATTACCTATTTGACACAATCCCAAGAACTATCATCCCCACTCCCAGTTTTTCTTTTACGAGCAGGTAGATAAATCAAGGGGTGCTGCCAGGTCAATCAGTCATCCCTCGCTCTGCGTTGTGATAACAACCTTCTGCTATCTTCAGCTTACTTCTGTTCAATTGTGTTATTGTTGATACTTTTGTTAAGGCGCGTGTAAACGTGAACGACCTTGCGCATCGGGGCGTGGCGTAGCCTTTCCCGCCCGCACCAGCCGCACCCCCCGCTGTAACAGATCGCGTCAGCCGCGCGCAGTGTCAAACTTTTCAAACCGATTTCAAAACTTTATTTGTGTGTATGTATGTTTTATAAGAAGAATGTATAAAGAGAAATTGCTCGTTTGAAGATATAAAATATTTTAGTAGTGTCCCTGAATCGAAATACTATATTTTAGTATTTGCCTCGTCACAACCAAAATTTATCATGTAATAAAAAAAAAAATACTTATTAGGGATTATAACGAGTAAATCACCATTTTATGATGTAAAAATTAAGTTGTCAAAAAGTAGGGTAAAACATCTAGTTAATGACTCCCTACAGATGACTGACAGCATTAGGCAATATGTAGAAATAGATTTCGCAAATAGTTATATTATATTTTGTCCTCCATCATCGGTTTGATTTTACCGCTAGATGCGCTAGTGTAGCGTGATGTCAACGCAATACCAAATTTAATATCATTGATTGCGGATTTACACGCAGGTTTTTAGCGTTTTAGGACTGCAGGGAATATTTTTAGGGTTCCGTAGCGAAAATGGCTTAAACGGAACCCTTATAGTTTCGTCATGTCCGTCCGTCCGTCCGTATGTCACAGGCATTTTACTCAAAAACTATAAGATGTGTATTGATGAAATTTGGAACATAGGTGTCTTGTGTAAGCAGCTACTTAGTTTGAAAGTTAAATAATAAAAATATATATTTCTAGGGAGGGCACTCCATACATGTAACCGAATCTGAATTTTTTTTTCAGCAAATGTCAATGTGTGCCACATTATTCGGCAAATCTTTTAAAATCACTTTGAGGTTTCTAAAAAAAATTTTTGATTTGGTGAATATTTTCGGAAATATTCGCTCCGAAAGTAGCAAAAATTGTGTCCCCCCCCCTCTATTTTTTAAACGGTATGTTAAAAAAATATGAAAAAATTTAAAAATATATAGCTTAATAAATACTTTCAACGAAAATTGTTTTCAACATGATCGGACACACCGTTTTTAAGTTATTGCCAAAAAACTGAGATTCTCAGCAAAAGGACTTAAGTGCCGGGGAGATACGCTCTTTTGTGTGTGTTTTTTTTCACATCGTATTTTTTTCATCTGTAGTGAATTTTTTTGTATAAACGGCTGCGGAACCCTACATTTGAGCATGGTCCGACATGCTCTTGGCCGGTTTTTTAACTATTAAACTGTACGTGATCTCATAATAACTTCGTGAGCTCGTCTAAAGTGATTATTTAGACGAGCTCACGAAGTGAGCGAGGACAAATATGTCTGAGTGTCATAATGGCTTTTAGGCACGTGTTAAACACTCTGCTTTTCACTTCGACTGCGAGAAAATAAAAAAGACTTAACTTTTCTCTCGCTCACTTCTTCGTGAGCTCGTCCAAATAATCACTTCGTGTCATGATGGCTTATTTTAGCCCCTTGTGAAACAATCTACTATTTTGCAGTGTCATAGTAATTTGCATGGGATTATATGGCTTTCTTTTAAACCCAAGGAGTTAAATATACTATTTTAGTCTCGCTTCGCGAAGCTTATATGACTTACTTTTTGTGTAGGAGAAGTGAAAAAGGATTTTATACCTATATGGGTATAGATAAAATACGATTAGTCGTGGCGGGTATAATTTAAGATACAGGACAATAAATAATAAAGTTTTAAAGCGTAGTTAGTAGCATGTTGTAGATACTCAGTAAGTATTTACTCATACGCTGACAACCGACAAATGGTACTTATTAATTGAAAGCGACAATCGAAATATGAACATTTTATTTTCATAAATGACACATAAATGAAACACACATTTGCTTACTCGGTATCAGTACTTTATTTTAATATCATTTCTTTCGTTTTTCACTTCGTTCATCACAGCTATCGAGTTTACTTTTTCCGGTTATACTAGTCTTAATTATTTCCTCCTTGTTAGTTTGTTTTCTTTGGGGAGTGTTCCTATTTTTCGTTATTTTGATTTATTTTACGATTGTTGTATTTTAATTCGCATGAAAAGTTTCCGTGACTCCTTTTGATATTTCAGGTTTGTTAACTTTGGTTGTTTCTTTGCCTTTGGCTGTTTGTTGTTTATCTTTTGAATCACCCTCACTGTTTTCTAAATTTTCTTTGTGTTTCTTATTCCCTTTTTCTTGTAAAGCCCGTTCTATATATTCAGGATCTCTGATCTGCATATTTCTAGTATGCCTTGGATCCACAAATTCCGGAAGCATACAATCTAAATAAAACCTATGTAGTTTTTTTTTTCATTTGTGTTTCCCAGAAACAGCGATCCCTTTTTATGATCTCTGTTTTTAAAGCGTTATCTTTTCCATACCATAAGTTCATGATATATATTTTTTGAGTCCTATATTTCAGGCCAGTTTTTAGTTTTAAGCCTTCAAACGCGACCAAAATGTGGTATTTCACGTTACTACGAGGCTTAATTGTTGGACTTGCTGTTTGTTTTCCGCTTTGTTACAATGGAGGACCGTCAGTATTCTAGTCAGCACACTGCTGACATACATTTCGTTTATGGGTTTTGCAACGGGAACGCGAATGCTGCTGTTCAAGAGTACGCAAGGAGGTTTCCTAACAGACCCATTCCGAATGCTCGCACATTCATAAGAATCCATGCACGGCTCGCTGAGAACGGCATAAGAAGTCCTGCCGATGAACGTGTTCGACTTGTGGCACCCCAGGACGAAGAAGAGATATTAAGATTAATCACACATGATCCGAGACTGAGCATTAGAAGAATAGCAAACCGGATGAATTTATGCAAGTGGACAGTCTGGAAAGTATTAAAGAGAGAAGGTTTACACCCTTATCATTTTAGACGGGTACAAGATATTATTGAACCAGATTACGCTGCAAGGTCTGTTTTCTGTGCCTGGATAACAAGAAGAGCACGCAGGGGTCAAACGTTTTTGAGGACCGACGAGGCCACTTTCACGCGATCGGGATTTACAAACCACCGCAACGAGCATCTGTGGCAGTTGGGGAATCCTCATGCTGTGAGACAAAGTTCGTTCCAGCACCAGTTCTCAGTGAATGTTTGGGCAGGAATTATCGACGATATTTTAGTTGGGCCTATTATTCTACCAGCGACAATGAATGGCCCACGATTTTTGGAATTTCTTCAAACAGAGTTTCACGACGCATTAATGGAGCTGCCAATAGCATACAGGAGAAGGATGATTTTACAGTTGGATGGTGCTCCCACACATTTTGCAAGAGATGTGCGAAATTATTTGAACGAGCATTATGTCACGTGGGTTGGACGTGACGGACATATCGCTTGGCCACCTCGATCGCCGGACTTAACTCCACTCGATTATTTTCTATGGGGAACCTTAAAACAAAGAGTGTATGTTGACATACCGAGAACAAGGGAAGAATTAGTGTAAAAAATAATAGAATATGGAATCATACTAAGAGAAGATAATGAGATGATTCGGCGGTCTACGCAGCATGTTGCGATAAGAGCAACTGCTTGTCTCCAAAATAAAGGGGGCCATTTTGAACAGTTACTCAAGTAATTGTCATCGTTAGCCTTAAGATACTCTTGCTGTGGTTTCTTATTAAAGTTTAAATTATTATTACCGCTTTATTTTATTGTTATCTCCTTCTAAAAAATAAACTCATTTTTAGGTAGATGTTGAAACCTGTGTAACTTCTTAAGTAATTATGTCAGATCCGTAAATTTGGTATCGACGTCTAGCCAATACCCTATACTACAAACACAGAACAAAAAAAAGTAGGTAAATTACCTAGTTTTTTCAAAAACAAATGAAATCTGAAAAAAATATGCGTTTTTGTCCTTATTATTTACGTTTAATATTTTTTTTTGCTCTGTTATTGACACGTTTGCGTATGATTGTTCGGTTTAATCGATTGCTGATATGTTTAGCTATCTAATAAGATATTTTTTGTATTCGTAGGACGAATAATTGACAGATAATAGCAAAAATACCACATGCACCCGTGCTCAGGTGTTTGTAAAATTAAAAATGGCGCCATTTTATGACCGTTGACTTTAAAAAAGAAACACGTGATGATTTATCGATGAAATTAATTGTACTACACAACCTTAAAAACTCCGACATCGTTGACCAGACACACTATATAAACGGATTATATCGTGTATATTATCTCATTTGACTTCCTATACGCGATATTATGATCAGTTTAAATGGTTTATTTAAGAGTCTATTCATACTTCATACGGACCACAACCACAACGTAACGGCAAAAAGTCAATGATATAATATAAAAAGTGTTAGATAGGTTACCTACACGATAATCCACGTGTAAAAATGGCCAGGCTGATGCACACATAAATCGGATAATATTGCAACAACACACTAATCGTAAATGCTTTTAGACGCTTTTATTGAGTAATTAGTGCAAAATCTCATTCTGCATAACGGCATTTTTGTTTATTTGACGCATAATCCAATATATAACAAAGTACTCCGTGCGCGAGACTGAGTTAAGGTTTGCCAATTGGTGCAATTTTGGTGTGCCATTTTCGGAGCCCGTATAACCTATCTACCTCTTTTTATGCTATATCATTGCAAAAAGTGGTGAAGCAGTGGTTACGTGCTAATAGTTGCGCTGCAGCTTCTTTCACTTGCTTTGATGTGGTCGGACCGAACACACGGTTGCGTATGACGGTGAAATTTGGTCCGTGTGACAAAGAAATATTAATTTTCATACTCCAGGTTAAGGAAGCGGATACTGGAACTGTTCGGGCGCATCACGTCGGTGCACCAGAACAAGCCGGAGATCTGGCAGCTGTACGCCCACCTCAGCCCCTCGCCCCTGCTTAAGGCGCAGCGGCTGCTGAAGGCCTACAGGGGATACACGCAGGTAGTTATGCCGTCCTAGTACAAAAGGGATCAAAATATGCATTCGATCATGATTCTGGTTCCCAAAAATTTCTTAAAAATACTTTGCAATAATAGTACATTACTTACCAAGGGCTGTAAAAGAAAGCCCGAAATCGCAGGTATTTGTGACCCGAGCCGCAAACGAGGGTTGTAAATATGCGATAGAGGGCTTTCTTTTTTACTGCCCGTGGCGAGTACACAATTTTACGTCTTCATCTGGCCAGGTATGACGTAAAATAATAGTGTGTGGAAGATACTTTCATCTATAAATTAAGCATTCCAATAACTTCGTAAGGGTGTAACAGGATAGCTTTTAAAAATTATCAATTTATTACCAAAGCAGATGCATCTTGGATATAATGGAGATTAGATGTTGGTTTATATTTAGAAAAAAAAGGTGTGTGTACCACCAGCCAAAGTGGCTTTACAGGTTGTTATTTATTTATAATTTTATTGTTTACCAAAAAAGAGTACAAACTATTCTCTTAATGAAGCTCACTTTCTTTTAATGATTCCTTATAGTAACAACAGAATTCGAAATCTATCAGTTACATACATAGCTATGGAGAAAAAATAATTGATTGAGGGTTACTTGGGTGCTCCATGGGGGGAAAAGAGTGCTGAAAAGTTGTGCATGGTCTTATACCCTTTTAAAGGCACTGTTTGGCTATAATTTGAAAATCCAAGCTTTGGGAACAATTTTTCAAAAGCTATCCCGCTAAACCTTTCCCTCTCTGATAGATTCCACCCGTCATTATTCTGAATTTTTTACGTTTTTTACTGCAGAGCGGAAATTGGCCCAGCAGTCCAGATACCTGTAAAAAAGTCATCGAACTCGCGCAAAATTTGCTAGACTACAGCCTTAAAGCCAGGCAAGGGGCCAACGATACAGACATAGCGCAGGCTAATGAGCAGATCTCTTCCGCACGTCTGACCGGGCAGGCGGTCATAAGGGCGGTGGAGAAGCAGAACTGGCCCGAAACAGCTGATGCTCTTGAACAACTGAAGGGATTGTTTAATAATGTAACAGAATATATGAAATCTATTGTGTGAAAAATGCGTTTTATTTTGCCTTCAAATATGTACGCCTACCCACTGGTCAAATCACAACGTATGGAAATAAGTTTTGTCGCCTACCGTACGTTTTGATTTTTAATCTGTTGTCTACCGTTGACGCAAATTTGCGTCGGCGAAACCGGCTATTCATTTTTTGGCTGGGAGACAACAGGTAATGAGGGTTTTCTAAAATTATAATATCACCAGTTGGCGTCACCGTGACGTAAACTCAAATTGAAAAGAAGCGTCAAAATCGTGTGCTGTGATTGGTGGATGTTGACATTTCTTGTCAGTTAGACCTCACGTCGTGGCGCCAACTTGTGATATTTCTTATGTTTTTTTTTAATTCAAAGACCTCTAAATAGTCCGTGACAATATTTTTTTTGAAAATATCAATGTACAGACATTTCATTTTTACAACTTTATAATAGTATAGATATTATATGTGACAGTTTTAGGGAAAAGGTCCCACTTTGTCCATATGGAGTTATGAGTAGTTCCTAATACTACAGATCATACGCTATCTTTTGGTGAAAGATATATGTCTCTAGGTGCTATAGTTATTTTTTTTTAATTCTTCAAATTTACAAAAGTAAATAAGCGTCAATTGAGAAAACGTCGGTTAAAGTTTGGGACGGCAAAAAACACACTCTTTTTTTTAAGGAATTTTATGGCCTGGTAAAAAACACACTAGTCATCGCCGCCCACAGGATGTAATAACAAACAATCGATATATAAGTTATAGATGTCGACTTGCGGACATCACTAATTTTAGTACCATGAACACTCCTGTGCCTGCAGCGCCAAAATGGCGATAGTCAAATACGTACAGTAATAAGTTGACAGCAGCCTGTCCAGGGGTATATATACGGAGGAGCTACTCTCAAATTCGATATTCGAAGTTCGTATCGCGCCATCTAGCTCACTAAATTACAGTTTAATTATAATTTTGGTATCCGAATCAACTGTCAAAATCATGACACTTGATTCTGAGGGGCTACTCCGAAACACGAAGTTCGTATCGCGCCATACCGCTCACTCAAATACAGCTTAACAAGAGAGCGAGAGGGACAGCACGTAACGAACTTTGAAGTTAGGCAATAGGGGGGTAGGGAGGTTATTGCCTAACGAATTTTTGATACTTGGTATCCAAATCAACTGTCATAGCCCATACAAAGTCATGACACTTAATACTGATTGCGAGCGTCAAACGCATTACGCAATAGAGGGGCAGGTCAGTGCCATACCATGTACGGACAGATATGACGAAACTATAAGCTATTTTGGCTAAGGATCCTAAAAATAGAGCGTTTTTAATAATGTCCTTAATAGCTGTATTGACATCTTAAACGTTTTGATACTGCTGCTTTAAATAATACGCTAGTGTTTTAGGTATAATAAAAAATTAACAAAATAATATGCTCATCTTTGGCCATAGTTGTAATGGATTTATATAAAAAGAAGCGAGAAATCAAATTCTCTGAAAATTTATAAAAGTATGAAATTTACGTGGGGATGAATTGTTTAGATAATAATAGATTTAGAAATTAGTCACCAAAATAAATGTAAGAAAAAACAAAACGCTTACTAATCAGCAGTAAATTGGAATGGGAGGATTTCTTTTTTACGCTAGAAATTAACTTTGAATGTTTATTTATAATGTGCATGTAGGAATCGGTGCGTAACGATGGCGACAGCAAACGACGAGGAGATCCTTGAAGGTTTCCTTTGTCCTATTTGCAAAGCTGATTTGAAAACAGCTTCGCAACTTACGAATCATTTCGAGAGTTTGCACCAGGAGGAGCAGGATGTTTTGAGATCTCTGAAGGAGATTTTCGGGAAAGCGAAGAAGATTATACTTAATAACGATGACGCGGATATTCAGGAGACGTTTGACCGTGCGTTAAAGTTTAATTATCAGGACTATTATGACTCCAACGAAGAACAGTCGGTCGGAGTATCTCGGAGCTCGACCGACTACTTCAAAGGCGTCAGGTCTGCGAGGCTGGAGAGGTACGCGACCGAGACTAACAAATTGTTGATTAGACTAGACAAATTGGTGGGCAATATGCCCAGTGAACCCAACCAGAGGAGGCAACATGAGCAAGAGGTCAGTTTCATTTGATAAATAATCTCGTTTTCTTCATGTTTTAGTTTATCAGTAAGTCTGTGTAACAAAGGTAACCTGTTTCTTCAGTAATGTTAATAAGGGTAATTTCTATTTAAGTAGTCATTTTATGTGCTTTATTTATACACAAATAATTAATTACCTGTTGTGCACCATTTGTTTTGTTAAATATTACAAAAGATCATTAAATAAATAGTTATGTAATGATCTTTTATAATTTACCTACCAAAGCTGCTATATTGTTGGAACCCACAATAATCATGTCAATTTTGCTATAAGGTAGAAGTCACTGCCGTCTTCTAGATAATGAATAATTGCATTCAAATCTCATGGAGTTTCAACTATACCACCCACCAAAGTGTTTGAACCACTTTTGATTACATTTTCATATTAATGTATGCTTTGCTGAGTTCAAATTTAACAATACTGTGAAATTTGTGATGTAAAATAAAAAGTAAAATTCACTGTCATTTTCTGACAGTCCATAAAAGACCTATAACTACATTCATTGTATAAAATATGATAAAATATCCATGCATAATTTGAAGACAGGTCGAAATTTACATTTAAAGTAATTTGAATTCAGAACAGAACAGTCTTATGGTTTAATTTTGTTCAGACTTTACTGATAACTTATCTTATTGATAAAGCACTTTTGTCGCATATTATCCTTATTTCTAAAATATTAGGTCATCTTTATGCAATTGCTAATATAATATGTCAGAGTTGATGCATATTTCCCAAATAAATTTGAAAAACAATTTCATTTCAGGTGGTCCCATGGCTAGATGGATCTTCAGTGAAACTGTGCCCGAATTGTGCTAAGGCATTCAACCTGACGCGGCGCAAGCACCACTGCCGGCTCTGCGGCTCCATCCTGTGCCACGACTGCTCCACATTCCTAGATATTAATGTAGCTAGTGAGTAAGAAAAAAAAATACATTTATTATTATTAACTTACTACATTTAACACCCACATTACCAAAAGACAAGCTCAGTAAACTGCTGGAAGCTTTCCCTTGCAGTTGTTTATATGTATCCTATTCGCCATTATAATACTTGTTAAGGGCTGCGCTTGTATGTATAGCTTCTATGATAAAAATTGGCTTAGAAAAGTGATTCCTTAATTTATAGATTTAGGCGTTACTTTGTGGAATTCCATATTAGATTAATGGGTTCCTTTGCTTTTCTGCGAAATAGTGTCTTCCCTAGATGTGACAATAAATTGTGCGCATGCGCATGTTTTCATGCAGTTTCCACAAAAAAAAGGGTGGACGTTCGACCGTGAACATCCTCTGCATCTCCTGATGATGCCTCATAGAGAGGCGAAATATGTGTCGAGGATTATACTGTTTGGTGTTGGTTTGTTGTATTTGTATGCATATTTTTGTTTAAATTTTGCGGTAAAATAAAATAACTATAAACCATTATTCTAGTATGATTCCCTGTGAATTTCAATATGGTTGACAAACTCTTGGCCTGGATTCAGTTTCAAACTCAGCTGATAAGACCTTGATTCTTCTTATCAGCAGCAGGATCTTTTACAGCCACTGAATGCCAGCTCTAAAAGTAAAAGGGTGTCTCTTCAATAGCATGATGGATTATAACTTACTAGCTTCTGCCCGCGACTTCGTCCGCCTTAAATTCGTTTATCGCGGATAAGGGTATTTTTCCGGGATAAAAGTAGACTATGTCCTTCCCCGGACTCAAACTATCTCCATACTAAATTTCATCCAAATCGGTTCAGCAGTTTAAGCGTGAAGAGGTAACAGACAGACAGATAGACATACTTTCGTATTTATAATATTAGTATGGATTTTCCAATTATGAAAAGAAAGTCACTGTCATACATTACACATTCATAGAAGCATAGACAGACTAATTGGCTAATAAGTTGTTCATCCTTCCAGGATCTATTATAGACCCGTCAGTGCCCCCGGTCCCCTCAGAGCAGGAGGTGACTGAGAAGACCGGTCTCCGGCTGTGCGAACACTGCTACAACCTCATCGAGCTTCGAAAGCAAGTGCAGGAGAGCCGGAACGCCAAGACCGCGCTGGTCTCCGCTTATGAGCAGATGAGGGGGTTGATGGACCAGGCTAAGCCTGCTGTGGCTATGTATGAGAAGGTTTGTTCATTAACAATGTTTATATTTTATATTAACATTGATCTGGAGAATCAGTACATCTTCTTTGCGTGTACATATTTTAAATTAGTTATAACACAATTGTAAAAGTTTGAAGTAGGTATAATTAAGACAACATTCTAATATTGATTTTTTACGAAAATCTTCATGTTTTACCACCACGATCTTCGTGATTTTTAAAGTGAATTTCGTCACTAAGAATCTATATTCTTGAAATACAAAGATCCAAATAATGAAAAATATTTATTATTTGGATCTTTGTATTTCAAGAACATTGTAATAGTTAAGAATTATTTTATAAAAATTACTGACTGTTGAGTTTGTTTCGGCTTTCTTCTCAACATTGGTCTCCTCTTGGGAAATGCCGTAGACTCAGACTTGTAGAAGTGGCCTTGTCACCTACTTACAGAATAAACAATTTGAATTTGAAAAATGACAAAGTGATAAAATGATATACGTGTTTTACAATGGTTGAGCGCGACGACTCCACTGATACACAATAAATGTACACCACTGCACCCCTCTTAGTTCTTTGAAAAATGTTCTACTTTAAAATAACAAAGCATAAACTAACTTAGAGTGTTTACATATTGCCTTTTATGAACGTGCTCAATTCTCGATCACATGACGTTAATCTGTGTATGTAAGACATAAAAAAAAAGTGAAACGAACTATGTGAAGACCACTGAATTTATTTATTTGTATTTGTGTATGTGCCGTTGCCGCTTCAATACGCCAATACGGCTGAACGGATTTCAACTATTTTTTCCACACAGTTAGATGGGCATCTAAAGATATAGGATACTTTTTACCCGATTACACTCAAGTTAAAAGAGGGCTATGACTTTTTCGCGAACGAAGTTCTCTCACATGTTTACACTCGTGCACAGTACATTATAGCTTAATAACTTTTATAAGTATAACTTTGGCCCTCAGATGTGCCAGAGCCTGTTCGACGGTGAGAGCACATACAACCTGTCTGATGTGAACGCCATGCGCGGGCGCATCGGCAAACTCGCCGAGGGCGTCGACGCTCTCAGCAAACACATCGCGGCGTTCCCCGCAGAACCAGGGACTAGACACGCCAAGCTGTACGCGTCTATAAGACAGGCTGCGGCTCACTACATCAAGGTGACTATGGTATATTGTAATTGTAGTAGGAGGCGCTATAATCCTATCATGTTTTATCTCTTATCTTGAATGAAAAAAGCGAACCTTAACGCAATAGTGTATATATATCCATACTAATATTATAAAATAGCTTTTTTGTTTAAATTTTGCGGTAAAATAGAATAACTATAAACCATTATTCTAGTATGATTCCCTGTGAATTTCAATATGGTTGACAAACTCTTGGCCTGGATTCAGTTTCAAACTCAGCTGATAAGACCTTGATTCTTCTTATCAGCAGCAGGATCTTCTACAGCCACTGAATGCCAGCTCTATAAAAGTAAAAGGGTGTCTCTTCAATAGCATGATGAATTATTATTGTTTGTCGCGGATAAGGGTGTTTTTCCGGGATAAAAAGGTCTCTCAAACTGTCTCCATACCAAATTTCATCCAAATCGGTTCAGCGGTTTATCAAATCAAATCAAATCAAAATATTCTTTATTCAAGTAGGCCTAGTTACAAGCACTTTCGAAATGTCAGTTACATGAGAGTGAATGTTTGCTGGGAGGAATACAATATGATCCAACATTTGCTGCAAGGATTAGGGAAACCCAGAAAATCCTAATCAGATCATTTAACTTAAGTGTAATATTATTGATAAAATCATAATTTAAAAAATTAAAATAATCAATAAGATAAATCCCAAAAGGATTGTCAATAAAAAATAAATATTCTAGAATGTGTCTAGAATAAAATTGTAAATGTCAGAGTATATAAAACAATTAAGATTAAAATAATAATAATACCTTAGGTATTCGTTAAAATAATTATTCATATACCTACATGACGCTATAATTTACATTAATCCCACGCGGCTTCATCATTCATGTAGTCTTGTGTGCTATAATAAGCTTTAGAAAATAATTTTCGTTTCACAATATTTTTGAATTTACCAATAGACAACTCAGTTATGCTGCTAGGAAGTTTATTATAAAATCTCACACAGTTACCCATGAATGATCTCCTTATTTTATGGAGCCTAGTAGCAGGCACTGCGAGCTTATGCTTATTTCTAGTATTAATATTATGTATATCACAGTTCTTCTTAAAGTCGGTAATATTGTTATGTACATACATAATATTCTCATAAATGTATTGACAATGCACTGTCATTATATTAATGTCCTTAAACTTATCTCTAAGCGAGTCTCTATAGTTCATTTTATATATCGCACGAACAGCCCGCTTCTGCAGAACAAATATAGTATTAATGTCGGAAGCACTGCCCCATAGTAAGATGCCATACGACATAATACTGTGGAAATAACTGAAATACACTAATCGAGCCGTTATCACGTCTGTTAATTGACGAATCTTACTTACTGCAAAAGCTGCAGAACTCAGTCTATTCGAGAGATTAGCAATATGGGGACCCCATTGGAGCTTAGAATCTAATGTTATACCGAGAAAGACTGTACAATTAACTAGTTCCAGTTCCTCACCTTTAACCATAACGCTTGCTTGCTCGTGTTTTACGTTACTCGTGACAAACTTAACACATTTAGTCTTTTTCTCATTCAACTATAAATTATTTACATTAAACCAATTTACTACTTCACAGATAGCATTGTTTACGTCATTGTAGGATCGTTGATTTCGTACGACTTTGAAAATTAGAGACGTATCATCTGCAAACAAAACTATCTCATTGTGGGTCTTTACGAGGTGTGGCAAGTCGTTTATATAGATAAGGAACAGGAAAGGTCCCAATATTGATCCCTGCGGCACACCTCTAGAGACTAATGACCCCGGTGAACGCTTTCCATTCACGTCAACCCTTTGTATTCTACCATTTAAATAAGACTCTAATAAATTTAGTGCTGATTCTTTAACTCCGTAGTGGTGTAGCTTCCTGATCAGTGTCTCATGATTAACGCAATCGAAGGCCTTAGATAAATCACAGAAGATGCCTAAAGCATCTCGCGATTCCTCCCAGGCATCGAAAATGTGTTTTACGAGCTCAACTCCGGCGTTGGATGTCGAGCGACCCCGCGTAAAACCGAATTGCTTACTATGCATCAAATTATTCAAATTAAAATGTTTTAACAATTGATATAGAATTAGCTTTTCAAAAATGTTACTAAATGTAGGTAGTACAGATATTGGTCTAAAGTTAGTGGGGTCAGAGGTAGTACCTGATTGAATTAGAGGAGTTATTTTGCTATGTTTCATCAGATCAGGAAACTCACCGCAGTCAACACTGTTATTGAATATATCTGCCAAGTCAGGCGCTATTACTTCTATTAGGGATTTGACAGCATGGACTGAGACCCCCCATAGGTCATTGGTTTTTTTGACATTAATTGATTTAAATGCCTTTACTACATCTGAAGGACTGACATGTTCAAAATAAAAGTCCTTACTACATGCTGGGACGTTTTCTTTTAACAACAAGACGGCAGACGAAGGTGATGAATTTAAACACTTTGTTGTGGATACTGGTATATCGGTGAAGAAATTTTCAAATTCTGTTGCTACATTTAAGCGAAGAGGTAACAGACAGACAGACAGACAGACACACTTTCGCATTTATAATATTAGTATGGATGCGTACGTGTGTCTGTCTTTTACCTCTTCACGCTTAAACCGCTGAACCGATTGGGATGAAATTTGGTATGGAGATAGTTCGAGTCCTGGGGAAGGACATAGGCTACTTTTTATCCCGGAAAAATACCCTTATCCGCGATAAACGAATTTAAGGCGGACGAAGTCGCGGGCAGAAGCTTGTACTGTATATATATTCAAGCTAGTACTGTATATATATTCAATTACACCCCATACATTTTTCATAGGAGTAGGGCTTTGCTAACCCTGAATTTTCTTAGATACAGCTGTTTTTAGCGTATATTTTTTACGAAACCCTCGGTACGCGAGTCCGACTCCCACTTGGCCGGTTTTTTACAATACGTACACGTCCCAGGATTCCCACGTCGTCCCACGCATCCCAGGATTTATCGCAACAACACGATTAATATGACGCGCGTCAAAGGTCTTAAGATGTTGATCGAGAGGCTATAATGGCTTAATTCGCGCACCTTATTACCTGTATCGTGCTATACTAGACTACACATTTTAAACTATTTAACTAAATTGCCCAAGCTATGATATATTACTTGATAATGGCAATAAGTGGCATTCATCTTATAAATTGCTAATTACTTGAATTAAACAATGATATAATTATGTCATGACACTACAATTTAAAAAATCTGCGAAATTAACCACTCTATGTTATGTCCTTACGCAACTTTTACGTAAACTAGCACTAGCTATTCCGGCCACTAGTTATAGAATACGTTTTACCCGAAAACCCTGATAGAAAAGTGAGATTTTTAACTTTTTCTCTTCCGCGTCCGAAGTTGTTAATAGTATACATGAGCGATAACATTTTCAGGAGGAGCTCCTATCACTCAGAAAATTACCCACCGAGGCCCAAATCGAGGAGGTCCGGAGACAGCGATATGAGCGCGCCGAGCGGCAGATACAGCGCGAGCGCGAGCGTATGGAGCAGGAGGGCCTGGCGCGCTCGCCCGCGCCCCGCCCCCCGCCCGCCGCGCCCCGCCCCCCGCCCGCCGGGCCCAGCGCCCCGCCCACGCTCCCCGACCACGACCCGCTGCTCGAGCAGATGCATATTATAAGGGGATACATCAAGGAGGCGAGGAGGGAACTGAGGTTTGAGGAGGTGAGTGCGACAGGCTTCTTTCATTTCGCTCGTTGCTTAATATGCCGCATTCCCGAAATACCAGATTTTGCAAAATATCGGATTATCAATATATCACACTCTTAAGAGTCCCCATCTCGGCCGAATTTCACCTTCCCATACAAACGGAGTTTCGTTCTCATTTTAAAACTACGTGTTGGATTGTAACTAAACTTTGCATATACATGAGGTATATCTAGGCTCGTAATTAGTTTATATGGCTGGAGCTGCAGGTTTATAAAACAAACGAAATACGGCTAAAACAAGTTTTGTATGAAATATTCACTGTATTTTTTTACTATGGTATCTGAAGCTATATAAAATAATTACACGCCTGCATATACCTTTAATTATTCTAGTACAAAGTTTCAGAGCAAACTAGCTAGTCGTTTTAACCCTTGGAGGCCACAGTCGGCTGTAGCCAACAACGGAAAATCGTGCCCCAGACGCCAATATCGGCTATGCCCGTCGAGTGTGTCAGTGAAATAGCGACCTGCTTGCATTCGCGTAAGTTTCAAGTTCATGTTGGCGTCAAGATGGCGTAGCGTCTGAGTTGACAACTTTTACCATTTAGATGTGGCGTTCAAAAGGTCAAAATGAGAGCGTAACTACGTTTGTAAGGAGAACCGAGCTTACTGGGGACTCTTAATATACCGCATTCCCGAAATACCAGATTTTGCAAAATATCGGATTATCAGTATATCACACTCTTTGCTTACCACATTCCCGTTACACCAGGTTGACCAGGTTATAAAATTAAATGTTACTCGTGGACCTAAAACGTTATACTGAAAATTTGGTATACTGGTAATGAGATAAATCAAGAATGTGGTATTTTGCAAAATCTGGTATACCGATATCTTTAGATTCAAAGGTCGTATCCACCATTGTTTTATGTGGCGTTTACGCCCTTTGAGTCTAAATGTATCGCTATTAGCAACGAGCGTTTCATTTATGTGCATTTCTAAATAAGTTTGTATGTCAATAGCCAGGACCTTTATAGGCATGATGCCAAGGTACGAACACACACAAACATACAACTAAGTAAGATAAAAATATCAGTGACTTCCAAATAGTCCGTTTCGATCATATCTTTAATGTACAGTCAGCATCAGTTAGTTCGTAGCATCCAAAGCGCCAAATACATCGTCGCGTATCTTTATGGCCATAAGAATACAAACGTGTTGCAATACATTTGGCACGTTGGCTGCTTACTAAATATTGGATGCTGACTGTACAGACATTTCATTTTTACAACTTTATGATAGTATATCACGGAAAAAGTAAAGGTGAAACAAAATTGCGGTTTTTACCACTATGGGCTGGTCGGATTACATATTTTTTTATTCAAAGACATTTGGACACCCGCGGATGCTTAACACGTTCACAGTCCAGTGCCCCATATATGGGTCACGACGAACATCTCCACAAGTCCGTGCCCCACATATGGGTCACTATATACGACCAGCTATGCACTCAGATTAGTAAAATAAGAATATTTTTGTGTTTGTAGACAGCAGTATTCAGCAAGATATTGTATTAATCCGAGTGCGTACCTAGTTGTTTCTTAGTGACCCGTTAACGTGTTAAGGGATATTTTTACCCGACAACTCTAAAGCAAAAAAGAGGTTTATGACTTTCTTCTCCGCGAACGAAGGTGATCTTCCAATTTGAAATGTTTTTCCGATATTTTTCCAGGTGGCGATGCTCGAAGCTAATCTAAAGGAATTGAAGAAGGAATACCAATTGCAAATGCTCTCTAACAAGTCCTAGTCAGCGGCAGCCAAAATTCGTTACCGACGATGGCGACTATTTATTAGCATCTGTTTTGTTTAACTAAATTATTTATGTTGTCATAAACTTTATACTGTGTTAATATTTAAATTTATACCTAATTCGTATTCTTAGGTAAGATTAATAATAAAGCTGATATTATAAAACTGAAAATGATTCATATTATTATTGCCATTATCAGTAGTTATATGAAGAGATATTAATAATATAATTAAAAATAAGTAACATGATTACACCTAGGATAAAAAATGCCTATAAATATAAAAGGAAACATTCCCGTCCTTTGTCTTTTCCCGGATTTGTTCCTTTTCAAAACTTTTGTGTTAAATATATATACCCGTAAGATGATGTCTCGAGGTATGATGATACTCCAGCGCTTTAACAGAAAGAAACTGGCTCCAATATTAAATCTCTCAACTGAATATTCATTACATCCCTATCAATTCCTTTTGTCCTGATACATGGCCATTTTCTCTAACTGTTTCAACAGCTGTGGCCTCGTACAGAGCGCCTTCTTTATAGCATCGTCGAGCATCTTCCGCTGGTAGAAAGGCGCGATCGGCGTGTCCTCCATCTGGAATGTGTGCACTCGCCCTGCGCTGTCCGACACGAACACGTTCTGCCCAGACGGCCCGAACAAGATCGACGTTAAAATCCCATGCTCTGGAAATGTGTATTCAGCACAAGGAATGTGCGTTTTCCTCCGCAAATCCCAAATAGATAGCACGTTGGTGCTGATTGTCAAAACGATGGTAGCGTTTATAGGACAAAATGCGACGCCGTACACCGCTCCCTGGCAAGTCAGTGTCATTATCACATCGTCGATACCCTCCACCCAGAGTCTGATCGCGCCGTCCGCCCCACAAGTCACCATCAAATTATTCATGAATGGAGAACATTCCATCGCGTATACCGGCCCGGCATGCGCTCGGAACACGTCCATGTGCTGATTCAGATAATTCTTCGAGCACTTGTGGATGCAACCTTCATCGGTTCCCACGTAATAGATGTGGCTGATCCGCGGGTGCCACATCATGCAATGCGCGACTGGATGCCTAGTTATCGGGACATCCACCTTCAGACAAGCCTTAGCGACTTGCAAGCCTTTCATGCTCCCCTCGACGGTGGAAAGACGCATCATGGGCGTGCAGATAAAATCGTGAGTCTTCGTGCTTGTGAACCTGTTCACCCTGCCGTCCTGGCAAGTCGTCATTACGTACTCGTTGTCCTTATCTATCACCCTCCAGGCCACCTTCCATATCGGCTCGAAGCATGGGTTTGTGTCACGCGTGCTTTGAGCGATGATTTTCTTACTATAGGACGTGATATCCAATATCAGGACGTCACCGTTCGTGAAACCGCATGCGAGCCAGTTCGGATTTTTCTCGGAGAACGCCACTGAAGTTAGCGGATCATCGAATCGGTATAGCCTCTCCGGTTTGATAGGGTTCTTTGTGCACCAGATAGCTACAAGGCCGTCGAAGCTTTCAGCGAAGCCACACTTTCCGTGACAGACGGCCAGTATGTTCTTATTCTTGGGATTAAACGCCATAGCCACGATCGGGCGGCCGATGGCCTCCTCGCATTCCAACATCCACAGCGGCTTCATCGTGTAGCAGTACACCAAATCGAGGGACAGCGGATTCATAGGAGCGAGGCCTCTGAATATCTTTTGCGCGTCCGAAAAAGCCTTGGCGGCTAAAACCCGCTCCGTCAACATCACTGCATCGAAGAAATTATGGGTTTGGCCTATGTCCGCGAACGTTTTACCTTGTGTGTTGTCCGGGCCTTCGTCGACGACCTTCTTCTTGCGCAGTAATTTGGCGTCCGCGGACTGGTACATGACCATTTCGTCGGGCTCCTCCTTGGCTCGCTGCCGTGCGAGCTTCTCGTAGGTGTCGTGCATGTCCCATAAGGATGCAAACGACGCGGCGTTTTTCTTCTGCGGCCTCACCGCCAGCGTGTGTCGGGACTGGATCACTACAGGCTCCGTTTGGGTCTCTTCTACCACCATCTTTCGATTCCTGCCTTTTCCTACAGTTATGTATTGATAGAATTCGTTCGCTTCCTCGACCGCATTTCCTTCCGGCGTTCCCTTGTCGTAAGAAAACGAAGGGAGCTCGAATAGGAATTGAGTTTCAGTTTCTTTGAAAACGACAAAAATATTTGGTGGATACGACATGATGGGGTTCGCTTTTGGCAAATAGAACGCGGAGGGTGCCTTGTCGAGGTCGATTTCGTCGGCAACGCCGCCCTCTTCGGTGTTGAGCGTGTAATCGATTTTTATGTCGTCAAGGGAGATGGTAGTGGCGAATACTTTCGGGCCGCCACTGTCAGCTTGCGGGGCCGTCCCGGACTTTTCGACTTTGGCAGTTTCGCGCGCGCGAACTTCGAACGCCGCGTGTGAAAACGTATCCATCATGGTCGGGAAGCTGCTCTCCACAATATCATCAGGGGTGAGGTCGACTTCGTCAACAATCACGCGAAATGCTAGCCTTTTCTCCATGAAGGAGAATCCCTTACTAATTTTTGTGGTAGAAGCATCAATGCTGTCATTATCTTGGCGGGATTCTGACGGAACGTTGAATGATACTGCTTCCTGAGACACAAAAGCGGAATTCATTTTCACGATTTTTTAGGTAAATGCTTCGCTGACCAACAAAAGTGGAAAGGAAACACAGAGAACTTTGTTATGTATGAAGGAACACACAAATATGTGTCATTTTTGACAAATTAGTTGCGTTGTCAATTTTGTTCGGCGAAGTGGCTGTGTTCCGCCCTCCTTTAACTTATTGGAACCTACGATATTGATGATGATTTTCCTAGGAGCATGGATTTGATGTGTACCCATGTATGGAAAATACCTACTAGGGACTGTAGTTTACGTACAAAGTCCACTCGACAAATGCAACCAATCCTACCATGGAACTGTGTCAAATTAAGATTAAAAGTCAATTACGCGGTTGTGCAAAACTTGCATCCTTTTACTCGCGATGTGTGATTATACCTAGTGCCTACATCAAAGAGATTTAACATAATACTTATAGAGAGAACATTGGTCAAGTTCTCATACAGACGTTCATCCCAAGCGTCAGTGGCATCATCTAGCGTTGAATAGCGAAACCACTAACTAAACAAATTAAAAATGCATTTCAGCTATTAGCCACTAGGCGATGTTAATAACTTACGCTTACGCGTGATAGGGGTGGTGACATGCCGATATCAAAGTATCGATAATTTGGATAAATGTACTCGATAAGAAATTTCATTGTGACATAGATACAAGTCAAAGCGCAAAGAAAAAAACGATTGTTCTCGCACTCGTGACACAGACGTGGTCACACTAGGACTCGAACCCGGTACCTCTCGATTATGCGTCGAGTAGAATCGGAGAATAGAGCGTGAGGTACCGGGTTCGAGTCCTGGTGTGACCACGTGTGTGTCACGCACGAGTGAGAATGTGAGTCAGATGTAATACGTGTTCTCATAGATGGCGCTAAGGTTATAATAATACCTTTCATTAAATAAAATAGGTGCGAGTCAAAGCGGATGGATAAATTCGAGGCGCAGTGCTCGCTGATGGAGAGGTTGACACGCTCGACGCGTAATCGAGAGGTACCTGGATCGAGTCCTGAAGTGAGAGAGTTTCTATGTCACAGTAGATAGTTATGTGGTGTTAGTTTTCCCACATTAAAAACACAGAAACAAAAAAATGTGTCTTTCATAGAAATAAAAATTTGAATTATTTCTAACAAACAAGTGATGAATATAGGTATTCAAATAATTGAAGTTGTTTCAATATATATGAGTTCTTTATTTTCATTTTTTTAACATATAATAGTAACACAAAAAAAAAATCTTGGATGGTTATCACACTGCCACCGCCTCCGGCTACCACGCCGTAACGGTTTATTATTATTACTTATTAGTCTGTACTTTTATAATTTTATACGTAAATTATTATTTACTTTACAGTAAACAATTATCGATAACCCATATCGACATAATATTACACTACATACCTAGTAAGTTTAGTACTGCTACTGAACACCGGAGGGCGTTTTTATTAGGTACCATAAGTTTAGGGACATTTTCTAGAATCATCTATGGACGATTTTGTTTTATTCAAATTATTAAATAAATATACATAATACCTACGAAAATAAGCTGAAGTCACGTCCAGTGCTTTTGCCGTAACGTGACTTACAGGATTTCAAGACACAACTAGGCATATTTCCCGTAAAATTATTTTTATTTCTAATGGTTTGTTGCAATTTAAATGCGTCATGTCAGAGCGACGTGTCATACTAGACTAAACGACTTGTTACTTCGAGGTAACAAGTCATGGATTACGCCTTGGTTCGCAATGTCCTGTCTATAGTTAGTTAATATTGAATGTCTTTGGCCTACATTGATGATTCAGGCTTAAAACATTAAACTACTGGAAATGTCATACGGACGCATTCTGCTAAAGTATATGACAAATGTCAGGTCAGTTTATAGGTGTTTGTAGGTGTTGTTTTTTTAATGTAGAAATAAGAATATTTCCGAGTGTGTTAGTGTAGAAATTGGAATATTTCCGTAGCGTGCCGTACGTGTTTACCCCGCCTCCCGCTACGGCTTGCCATCTCCAGTGGTAAAATGCTCCAATGATATAGGATATTATGTATCATACAGGGTGTGTACCAAATGATACACCTAGGGATAATGATATACTATGGATACTTGCAACACATTTTGGGCCCATTAAACACTCGTCCTGCCAACGGTGCTTTTTTATTATATCTTAGTATTTCCTGAAAGTTCGCTTAATGTGACAATACAAAAGTTTTTATAAGCATTCTATTTATATCTAATTTATTATCATTTATTTTAGATAAATCATTTATTTATGTAAGAGGTAATTTTTATTGCACATCAAATAAAGGTACAAAAGGCAGACTTAATGCCTAAGGGCATTTTTTACCAGTCACGCAAGGGGCCAAACAGAAACGTTCAATTATGTAATGTATAGAATACACATACATTAGAGATTGAAATCTTACTTTCATTGTGATAGTTACAAAAAAAGCTAAGAGCCGACAAAGTGTGAAGGAAAGAAAATAAAAATTGTCAAGCTCAACTTTATGACAAAATTTAAAAAAATATTGTAACTGGTCAGATCTTCCAATCGGTACTCTAACGGTATTAGGTACCACATGTCTAGAATCACTTTAAATGTTCCGGCAAAAAATGGTTTCCGTCTTAAATGGTGATTACTGTGATTAGCCTAGTTTTTTGGCACACGATCTGCCATACACCTTGTATATTTACAATTCTGATCTACAGCGATAGGGTCTCATGGTGTGTCGGGCATGTGTCTATGACCCGTGCCTCTGGAGCATATCGCACGCCGCGCTCCGCCGAGCGCGCTTCCGGCCACGCATGGCTACGCCAGCTGTCTTTCGCGGTTTTCTCTGGACAATTCCTTGGCAGACAGGTAATTAATTACTAGGTGAAGTTACTTATTTGCTTAATTCACAAACCTTTAGTTTTGTGCTCACTTGAAATAGCACGTTGGACAGGAAATTTTTATTAATAGATAATGTAATAATAACAATAACAAAAGTATTTCTTGTGCCTGAACTAGGAAAATAGTACAATTTAACGGACTATATCACGTATATTATCTCATATGAGTCAACCCGTGACCATGGAAAGCTGATAAGCTTCCGAAACGTCGGGAACTCAAATGATACGCGATATAATCCGTTAAATTGTTTTATTTAAATGAGCAATAATCGCGGAAACAGAAGAAAATATTAGGAAAATAGTGTTTTACAGGTGCATTGGAGTTAACAAAAATATAGTCCGTTTCACTTATTTTTTTGAAAATATCTTCAATGTGCACGTATATTTAATTTTTACAATTTTATACCTTTTCTATCGACAACAAATAATATTTTTGTGGCAAGCTATTATTGCCGACTGTACTTTTCTTTGAACGTCCATAAACTACTCACCGAGTCGATTCTAAAGAGTCCAACCAAACTCGGTAGGATTGCAGTATTTTGTTACAAAGTTCCTGTGACCACCTTCTTGCTCCATCATCAGTTCAGCTCGATGGTATCATACTGTTGCATTGTCACCGAACTTACATACAAATTTTAGCTCAATCGGAAACAGGGAAGTAGGTCAAATTTAACTTGTAAGATTCCACCCGAACAAACATACATTGCAAGTTAAATAAATAAGCTTGTAATAAATAATAGTATACGAGAGATGTGTCTACACTTTAAACTGTCCGATCCACTTATCATATTACAAACTTGATACAAACCATTTATTTTGCTTTTGCTAGCATACATAGAAAGTTGTCTATCTAGCTCGTAACTCTTAAATAACAGAAGATAATTCTAAGCAATTAAGCCATTAACAGATACGAAAACAAATGCCTTCAAGAGTATTGCTCTTGATCGAATTACAGATTTAGCAATGTTTCTAAAAACAATGAAAATCATC
This sequence comes from Hedya salicella, assembly GCA_905404275.2. NCBI lineage: Eukaryota > Metazoa > Arthropoda > Insecta > Lepidoptera > Tortricidae > Hedya > Hedya salicella. The sequence goes on from FR990104.1 coordinate 5,121,808, forward strand.
AAACTGTAGAGTTACCTGGTAATTACAGCGCCGCGCCTATCATGCGCACGCGATCTTCTTCGAAACTCGAGTAAGCAGCTATATCATTCACAAAATGTACGCGTCGAACGCAGCGCTGACGGACTCATCGCAACTATAATAATTATATTATAGAGATCACCCTAGACTAGACTCACATAAAGTAAAGAAATATCAATCTTACACAAATCGACCTAGTTCCAAACTAAGCAAAGCTTGTACTATAGCTACAGGTGACTATATAGGTATATAATTGGTTATTTTTGTTTATTTTCCTTTTTAACAAGTACAATGCATACAGTGATTGGGACTTCCTTTTAGGTAAGTAAACCTGTGTTAGGATGCCCCGCTCTTCCATAACTGGTAAATTGGTAGGAAATATAACATCTAGAGGTTCCTTATTTAATCTTAACTTAATACATTTTTAACAATGGTTTTTTGTTTAATTTTAATTTTGGTTATAGCTTAATTTAAGTAATACTAAAAAAAACATCCAAGACCCAGGAAAAAGTCTCGTGCTCATCACACAAACACTTACCCTGGCCGGGATTCAAACCCAGCACCGCCAGTTTCGTAAGCCGTTGTGCAACGAACTGAGCCAAGCCAAACGTGTCGTCACATAAATAGATGAAATTGGTTGAAAAAAAAAAAACCTATTTTACAACAATGATAGGTAACCATAGAATAAAATGAAGCAATTTAGGGTACATACATATAACAATTCGTTTTCTTAGGTCTCGCCCTCAGCTTCGTTTTCTTAAGTCAGTCTTGACAATCTGCTGGACGGACCAATTTTGACCTGTGATCTGGAACATGTCCCACTACTTCGCGTGTCTATAGCCCGGCAATTTCGTTCGTGACACTCCCATGGTCTGGGGGCGCCGGGGGAAAGACAGCGGGGGCGGATATGAAGTGTGCGCGCGGCTGTCGTTGCTCCACCGCACGCTCTCTTCATACCCGCCCCCGCTGTCTTACCCCCCCTTAACCTGATGCATACCATGGGAGTGTTACGAACGAAGTTGCTGAGCTATAGTTATATTAAGGACGAACTGACGGTGGCGATCCAGTACGAAATTTAAGAATGACACCCCAGCGGTCGTAATCGCGAAACATGTGTCAGCGTCGACGATACGCCGTCTCCATTTGCTCGGCCTCGTCCATAGGATGGGCGATGGTGCGTCCACATTTGTATAATTTGCCCGATCAGATCTTCGTTCCGCGCTGTGGTATGATCGCGTGTCACGATCACGCGTTTAGACGTTGCGCCGATCCGATCGCTCGAAATCCATGTCGATACGCGTATCACACACTTAGATCGGACTCGCAAGGCATCATCGCCGAGCGTCCAAGCAGCGCGATACGCAGTCATGCCACGGCACGGTGATCGGATACGAGCAAATGATACAAGTGTGGACGCACCTTAAAGTGGCCTCTTTGGGACGGTCGGCCGGTCAGCCGTTCCAGGTAGGTATTGATGTCGTAGAGTCGGATCTTCGCGACCTTCAAGCTGGTAACTGGAAAGAAATGGTGCAATATCGGTGCAAGTGGCGCACACTCGTGTCGGAGGCCAAGACCCCCTTTGGGTTGCTGAGCCATTGAGTAGTCGGACTCGTCTCGGCTAAATAAATATGACTCCTAGACGCGTATTAGATAATTAGATAGTTAGATTACCAAATAATTTTAAAGACATCAACATATTCACCGTAGCGTTCCAATATATTTATGACAATATTATTTATGTTATTAACAGGGGTCGGACAAATGGGCGTCATTGCTCGCAATAACATGGACATGACTCAAAAGTTTGATTGATTAATTTCTTACCTGTAATTTTATTTGTATACGTTGTATATAGAAACACAGACTTCTTATTGTGTAGATTTATTAAAGTAAATAAACAGTAATTTTTCTAAATTTTCCGTGGTAAGTTTATTCCTTTTTACATCCAAAATATACTTGTGAGCTGAAAAACTCCGTTCGCATTCTACTGAAGTTAACGGAGCAAACTTCAGTACTTTAATAGGAATACTTTCATGCCAATAGAATTCAGTGTCTATTTTACCTTCTATGTATTGGATGACAGTTTCAAAATCTGGATTTCTTTTAAGTACTGCTTTCAATTTTCCTTGCAAACTGATTCCTATTTCACCTTGAATGCTTTCCAGATTATTCAATGTACATCGTATTTTACTTAATGAAAATTATTTAGTATTTGAATTAGATTGCAAACTCTCTATTACGTGCGGGATTGATTGAAAATGATATGAAATGAAGTTTAATTGTGCTAAAACGTTATTTGATTGTAAATTCTGTTTACACGTAGGGATATATATACTATCACGATTATTAAATGTTTGTATGACTCTCTTTACAGCTCAAAATTATTTTTATAATAACATGCCGCCTGGATCCAAGTGCCCCAACGTGTACTTATGGGTTGTGGTGGCAAGGGAATGTGTGGGGTAATTTCTTTGAATGTCGCAATCCTGGAAGGGGCTTTTGAAAATACTTTTTTAACGTAGTTGATTAATCTGGTAACGTCGTTAAAATGTTTTCTAATTTCTTCGCAAAGTCTGTCAATCTCATGTGCCAAACAAGTTATGTGTAATATTTGTGGATATTTGGCTTTAATTTTCTGTCCAGCATTTAGCATATAGCTCACCGAATCGCTCGTAAATAAAATAATGTTTTTGAAATTACTTTCAGCACGGTCTTCCCACAGCCACTGTAAGCTTGATCCGAAAAAAATAAATATTGTAGATCCATTTACTTTGTCCAAAACTTTGTATGCAATCAAGAAGCAACTAGCAAGCTGATTATCTTTTAAATTTCTTACGAGAATATTAGCAGTTTTCCGGTCTAAAAAATCTTTAGTCTCATCAATTGAAACCCAAAAGTATCCATTGCTTAGTTGTTCACGAACATGTTATATTTTTTATTATGGTTTGATATTTTTGGTGATGTATGGCTTTTGAAAGAATCACAAGGTCCATATCCATACTAATATTATAAATGCGAAAGTGTGTCTGTCTGTCTGTCTGTCTGTTACTTCTTCACGCTTAAACCGCTGAACCGATTTGGATGAAAGTTGGTATGGATATAGTTTGAGTCCCGGGGAAGGACATAGGCTACTTTTTATCCCGAAAAAATACCCTTATCCGCGATAAACGAATTTAAGGCGGACGAAGTCGCGGGCAGAAGCTAGTAATGTATATAACATTAATATGAATGAATGTCAGAATAGTAAAGCCAATGTCAAAACATAGATTGTTCTGTTTTGCTAAAAGGAAATCAAAGAAGGTATAATATCTTAATTTTAGTATACCATTGAAATCTTATCAATTATCACTATATCATCAATAATTTAATTTATTGGTCAATCAATCAAACTTTTGAGTCATGTCCATGTTACTGCGAGCAATGACGCCCATTTGTCCGACCTCTGGTTATTAAGAACCTAGAGTCTTTTACTAAGAATTCAGATATCCACAATTTTAATACTAGAAATAAAAACAAAATCGCTATTAGAAAGTTCCGCGTTCGTAAAGTAGCCAAATCATTCGTAGGCCAATGTATACATTTTTATAATAAGCTACCAGATTATGCTTTAAAATTATCGTTTCCAGCTCTCAAAAAGTACTGAAAAGAGTCCCTAATGGCAAAGGCTTATTATAGGGTAGAGGACTATTTAACAGACAAAAATGCATAGCCCAAAACAGAAACCAAATAATTTACTTTTACCGGGACACGGTTCTTATAAGGTGGCATATCAAACGTATGTAAGTTGTTTTAAATAAAAAATCACTATTTTGCTTTTTTATATTCTATATTTTTTTTTACTTTTATAAGTTTTGATATGTTTTCTTGAAGAACTACGCATTGAGTTTACCCAAGTAGCAAACAAGAATATTGATTAAATCTTACATATCTAAACTTTATCTAAAATAAGAATTAGCTAAATTTAAAAAGACTCCGTTTAGTAATTTTATCGTAAAAAAAAACAAAACAATTTAACGGATTATATACGCGATATAATCCGTTAAATTGTTTTATTTCAATGAGTAATAATCGCGGAAACAGAAGATAATATTAAAAACTGACTATTTTTTTTATTAAAAAGTTAAAAATAAGTAATTTAGTTCCTTCAACCCGTGCGCTACTAACTATTTTTATTTTTATTTTTGGCAATTTCTTTGGGTGGCACCAACTCCAAAATAACATTAATTTTATACATTTAATAGATTGAGTTACAAAATGTAAATTGAAGGAACTAAGTTACTTTATTTATATATTTTTTGTATTTTTTTCTGAGACAGTTTTTTTATTTTTTTATCTTAAGTCAGTTTCGACAAGCACCTTGATGAACCATATTTTTGACCTGTGATCTGCAATATGTACCACTATGTTTCACGTGTGGAACATCAGGGAGGAACTAAAGGCGCTTTAACCCGATTTTTTAGAATGACACCCCAGCGCGATAAAACTGTAACAAACCCACTAATGGGCAATGGCTACATAAAAACAGAAGCTTTTTCCATTGCATTGTTACTTCATTGTTGCGCCTGACTATTATGTTTTAAATAATGTTCAAAGTGTAGATGTAGCTTCAAACATAGATCCGATACATCAGATAAACGCTTTAGCTTTAGGTTGGACTTCAAAATGGGACCATCAGACTGCATGCTTATGGAGGATATCGAGTCTATAGTTCACATTGGCATACATAGCTTGTGTGATTGATAGATTATTTAGCGGAATTCCATATAAGACCACCTCCACGTCCTTCTCCAAAAATAAATACGCAAGCTCATTAAACAAACCATCTCCAAATAATATATAAACATCGACGCACGTTTCGCCTCTACGACTCATCATCAGGAGATACTGTGGATGATGACGGTCCGGCGTCCACCTGAGAACTGATTGTGATTTGGAACTATTAGGTATGTACTATTGGGTCTGTGAGCTGTAGACCTCACGAGTCTATCCCCTACATATCAGCCATATAAAAAAAAAAAAAAAAACTGAATCGGCTGAAATCCTCGAACCTATAATTATCGAACCTGCTCACAAAATTTCACGAGATCGGCTGAGAAATGCGAGGACAAAATGTCATCTGAACATACGAGGGTGATTGATTATATTTGAGCGTTTTACCCGTCTTATTGTGTGAGCTATAGACCCGTCTGCTATAAAATATTTGAATTGAATAGAATTTTTATAAACAAAGATCTGAAACAAATGAAAAAAAATTTCGACGATACTGGACTTGAACCAGTGCCTTGAGCCAGACCGGGGCAGCACGCTCTACCATCTGAGCTAATCGTCCACACCAGTAGTCGACGAATTTTGTCATCTGTTCTTGCTTTTTTTTTGGATGCACCATACAGAGATCCATAAGCAAGAACAGATGACAAAATTCGTCGACTACTGGTGTGGACGATTAGCTCAGATGGTAGAGCGTGCTGCCCCGGTCTGGCTCAAGGCAGTGGTTCAAGTCCAGTATCGTCGAAATTTTTTTTCATTTGTTTCAGATCTTTGTTTATAATAATAACACTAGTGGAGTGATCCACTAATAAATTGCAAAAATTGTGATTATTATCATGATATTTGTAAAACAAAAAGTACAGTCTTGATAATAGCGCCACCTCTCGCCGAGCAATGGTACCTGTAAAGGTATCTGCTCGGGGTGAAAGTAACTTCATAGTTCTTCACTAGGCGGCGCTAACGGCTAAAGAGTCGGATGCACCATACAGAGATCCATAAGCAAGAACAGATGACAAAATTCGTCGACTACTGGTGTGGACGATTAGCTCAGATGGTAGAGCGTGCTGCCCCGGTCTGGCTCAAGGCACTGGTTCAAGTCCAGTATCGTCGAAAATTTTTTTAATTGGTTTCAGATCTTTGTTTATAATAATAACACTAGTGGAGTGATCCACTAATAAATTGCAAAAATTGTGATTATTATCATGATATTTGTAAAACAAAAAGTACAGTCTTGAATTGAATTACTCTTTTCGCAATATTGACCAATTCATAAAAGCAATCACCCTAATTTTGATAAGAATTGTAAAACGCCGCGACTTCTACAACACAACTGAAAATGGCACCACAACGCATATGGAATTCGTCAATACATTTAAATAAATCATTTCATTTCATTTCAATATTGGGGACAGAGTAATGAGACGGTTAAAACACTGTTGATGACCACCCACGAAAGCATTTTTATCCAAGCTGATACGAAGTGAAAATGGAAATATCACTACTTGGCCCTGTGACGTCAGGTCTAATTGGCAAGAAGTGTCAAAATCCACCAATCACAGCATAGCATTTGAAACTTGTTATCAATTAAATCTGACGTCACGGTAGCGCCCACTGGTGATATTTTCATTTAAGAAAACCCTCATTAATGTAGCTTGTGTGGCCTATGATAGCCCTTAAATTTAGCGAGCGTCCCCGCTACCGGGCGCCGGAGCGTGACGCTGCGGGCCGCTGCATTTGCGCCGCGCGTGCCGCCGTCGTCAGCTGCCTGCCATGAAGAGGATCCTCAGAAACCTGAGGCACAGTGAGTGCTAGATTATAAGATTATTATCTTCGTTCGCGTAAGAGAAAAAAGTCATAACCAAGTACCTGTGGATGCAGCTACCCACGTACCAAATACAGTTGAAATCCGTTTTGGTGTGATGAAGCTGCAATGACAGACACAATACAAACATATAAAAAAATCTCTCGATTGAGTAACCTTCTAATGGTCCGTTTCACTTTTTTATATCTTCAATTTACTGATATTTCATTGTTACAAGTTTATAATACAGTATAGATAATTATTATACGTAAGTATGGAGCCCGGGCGTCGTTCGTTGATTTGCGAGTTTTTCTGACGATCCCCGCTTGATACTCAGTTTATGTACAGAATAACAAACACGAAGATTATGTCCGCCTTTTTCTTTTTTTGGGTTGATAGTGTTGTTATTAATAATATCTTCAGTTACATGTCTAACGATAGCCGAGTGGTTCAAGCGTGCAACTTTCAAACCAGGAGCCTTTGGGTTCGGATCCGGCCTGTACCACTGTCTCTCGAAATGTATATACGGAATGTCATTTGATATTTACCGCTAGCTTTTCGGTGAAGGAAAACATCTATGGGCGACGGTGATCGCTTACCATCAGGCGATCTGTCTGTTCGTTTGCCTCCTATGTCCCAAAAAAAAGTCACCAGCATTAATAATATGCCACACAAAGCGCGCATAAATATCTGACACGACTCTGCTTCTAGGGCGTTAGAACGTGTCAGATATTTTCGCCCGCTTTGTTATGGGAGATATTGATGCTGTTGACTCTACCATATTGTCTAGATAGGTTTAGACTTAGAGGCTAGTCACCCTACATTTATAGAATACTAGCTTCTGCCCGCGACTTCGTCCGCCTTAAATTCGTTTATCGCGGATAATGGTATTTTTCTGGCATAAAAAGTAGCCTATGTCCTTCCCCGGGAGTCAAACTATCTCCATACCAAATTTCATCCAAATTGGTTCAGCGGTTTAAGCGTGAAGAGGTAACAGACAGACAGACAGACAGACACACTTTCGAATTTATAATATTATAAGTATGGAAGTATGGATTTTATATATTCGTCGATATTGAATTTAAATCTTGAGCCTATTTGTAATCATGGTATATTGTTTTTCGCCTGAATCTTTGTTCGTTTTGGCTAATGCTTAAGCATATCCTTTTAAAGACAGGCTGAGTCAAGCTGCAGTTAATTCTAAGTAGGTGTGACTCACACCGGTCTTTATAATTGGGGTACATCGTCCATACATCCGCACCACACAACAATAGCAGGGCCACATTTATAAACTAACATGTCGTCACTACTTAAAATTGTGAATTTAAATCAATCTCACGAAAAGGCAGCATGAAAAGATGCACACTAGCATGAGATGTAGAGTTACTACGTTTTTCGTTGCAGAAAAAAGAAATAAGACCTTCTTTTATAGTAGTGACGATGTATATTTACGTCTTTATAGCTCAGTGCATTTAGCTACCTACTGCAGATGACAAGGCTTAACAATCCTATCATCACCAAACAAGTTTTTGGTGCGCTATTAGGAGGAACAGTGAACAGATAGGTACAAGCACACTACGCAAATATTCATTTTTCTACAAACACACATTTAGGGATCACCTACACACACAATCAAAAAACCGGCCAAGTGCGAGTTGGACTCGCGCACCGAGGGTTCCGTAGAAAAACGGCCGTATCCATAAAAATCCATTAGAGCCGTACTCCTAAGCAAAATCTACGTGGTGTGGGGTCATTTTATATTGGTTACTTACATAGACAGACAGACAAAAAGAATTTTAGATTTATTTCGCGGGGTGTGGTATAAGAGCTACCTTCATACCAAATTTCAAGTTTCTAAGACAACTATAAGTACCCTATAGGTTTTCCGTGGACGGCAATTTGTATGGAAACACCTTTTTTAATCGCTGTATCTTTAGATTTCGTTGACTTAGAAGCTTGATTTTTTTAGAGCTTTAAGGGACTACAGAAATATTGTATTTGATGTTAATTTCAACTTGATACTTGAACTCCACGCGTTCTTGAGAAAAGGGGTCACGACAGACAGATCCTATATAAGGAATCCGTTTTTTGCCTTTTGACTTACGGAACCCTAAAAATTAACTACAAACTAAAAGTAAACCTGTACTTTTTGTTTTACAAATATCATGATAATAATCACAATTTTTGCAATTTATAAGCGGATCACTCTCCACTAGCGTTATTATTATAAACAAAGATCAGAAACAAATGAAAACATTTTTCGACAATACTACTAAAGAGTCGGATGCACCATACAGAGATCCATAAGCAAGAACAGATGACAAAATTCGTCGACTACTGGTATGGACGATTAGCTCAGATGGTAAAGCGTGCTGTCCCGGTCTGGCTCACGGCACTGGTTCAAGTCCAGTATCGTCGATTTTTTTTTCATTTGTTTCTGATTTTTGTTTATAATAAAAGTAAACCTGTTTTTTTTAGGTATAGGTAGTAAAAACCATTTCATTCGGTTGTTATTAAATTTGATGATGGGACATGTTAAATGGAATAATAGCATATAAGTTGACATACATAGTTTGTTAGTTGTATATAATGTGTTCATAATAGTGTAAATAAATGTGTAACAATTAGCACGTGAGGTTTAACTTTTAGTGCTAATTTGTAATAAATAAATAAATAAATTATTATCAATAACATTACACAGCAGCGTGCTTTACTTATTTTTTTTATACTACTAAGTTGGCAAACAAGCGTACGGCCTGCCTGATGTTAAGCAGTCACCGCAGCCTATGAGCGCTTGCAACGCCAGGGGCATTACGAGCGTGTTGCCCACCCTTTAAGAACCTATTCACTCCCCTCTTGAAGAACCCCATATTGTAACCTCCAGGGAAAACTGCGGCAGGGAGGTCATTCCACATACGGAGTGTGCGCGGTAGAAAATTCCTTTGATACCGTACGGTGCGTGACCATTTTGGTCATATTTCTATTTATTATATTTATTACAAGCTTTTATTTGATTTTACATTAGTATGTATGTTTACAAATCTACCGACGAAGATTTGAACCACTTCTCGGGGTCATTGAACTAAAATTAGGTAGTACTACATATTCACTATAACAATATAATAATTGGCACCATAGACCTGGTCTGATGTTATGATCCAATTGGAAGATGGTCATAGGAAATTTGTATGATCTGAATAAAATAGCGCAATCCTACCGAGTTTCTCGGTAGCTCTTTAGAATCGTCTCTATGAGTACCTCGTTGATGGATTTTCAAAGAAAAGTACAGTCGGAAATAAAAGCTTGTCACATTTTTTTTTAATAAAAACTTATTCCGGATTTAACTTGCGTGTATTTCAATTGTGGCTCATAACCTATCAAAGTGAAATTTACGATCCCTTGCTCTAAATTATACCTAGTCTTAATATTAAATTGCAATAGAAGCTTTTTCACAACTATTCTAGAGTTTAAAACGAGTGGTTTATATCATTCGATTTTATTTATTTCATTTGTGTTTCACGATTTCGAATGGAATATTTTCAAATGGAATTCTATGAATTGCGCCTGCAGATTATTTGTGTGTCCCATGAATGTTCACAAACTTTCGATCCACATACGACTTGTTTATTCTTACTTTGTGGGCCTGACCTGTAGCTACTGTAAGAGTAACTAAAAATCTAGTATAGTCTGCGCCAATTCGACTTTCAACGTCGACACAAATCATAACAAAAGTTTTACACAATACGAACGGCGATTAGATCTCGGTGAACTTCTCACATTAAAAAGGATACCATAACCTCTCCACAGTTAAATGCGCGGGCATATCATTAACAATTCGTCGTACCGACACCGATCGCATCGCCTCGCGTTCTCCATTCGGGAAACCGATAAAACTGGCAAAAACCGTAATTTAAGGTCAAGAGGCACGGTCTCGAGGTGGATAAAAATTATTTATTTGCGGCCATTTTGCCTGGCAATTAGGGGGGCGGGGCGCGCGTGACCCCCGACCCGCGCGCTGTCAAGGTGACGACGAGATGAGACTTTAGAAAATGCATCTCCTTTAATTCTGAGGCACGATTTCAACTTTCACAGTCAAGTATTACGTAAAAAAATTGAGATTTTTATGTGGGCTTGGGAATTGGCACGTTTTGTTCACCGGCGATACAAAGGCAAAGTAATTACAGGCTTCAGCTACTGAAATTTCAAATCGCCAACCTTTAATCATCCCCCTCTAAGTACTCGCTCATTAGGTAGTCCTTGTTGGCCTACAGGATATTTTATATAAATTTTTGTATGTACTAATCCTTCACGCTAGTATACGGGACAGACAGGCTGTATTTAAAAAATAATATGAATTTAAATTAAGAATAGGGCCTGTCTCGTTCTTTTATGTCAGTAGATTTTTTTTTAACTAGATTTTAAATGTATCACATCTGAAAGTGTATCCGCCATTTTTAATTAATTCTACCTGTGAGCTGCCACCCTCACATTTGGTGGAGTACACATTCAAATAATCAGTTAGGAAGATTGGTGTTTGATCTGAAGTAGATATAAATAAAAAACTTTAGTAAAGCCCTTCTTGTATGTATTAGTGTACAAAATTATATTGATATGATTGTGAAAAAATTATATTATGATTGATATGGAACTTATGTCATATTTCTAATATGGAACGTCAAATTGCCTATACGCATATGCTACTACTACATACAGCAGGTGACTTACTTAAGTTTTTCACCTATAAGTGATTATGATTATATTCTCTTTGGTGTCGATACAACCAGGGGGGGTTATTGCATAACGAAATTTTGACAATTGGTATCGGAAACAACTGTCATAGCCCATAAAAATCATTACACTAGATTCTGATTCCGAGCGTCAAACGCGTTAGGCAATAGGGGGGCAGCAGCATTGGTAAGGAGGGAAGACGGCCGCAAGACAAAGGCAGAAGTCATATAGTCATAGGCAGTTGAGAGAAGACAGACAATTAATGAGAACAGAGAGTATCGCAGTACACACACCACAAGTAAGGAACATAACTATAACTACCACCTAAGGAGTTTAATTGTAACTTGAGTTTATCTACTCAAACTTTTACCGTTGCTATTCATTTCTTGTAGTGGTAGTCACTGGTGGTAGTGGATTAATTTACTTGGGATATGCGATAAGTTCTATATGTGGAAGGCCTTCTACGGCTGGACAATTTTTTTTCAGAGGTTTTTTGGCGAAACGGCCAAGCCACATATTATAAGTAAGGTGTAGAGTTTGTGAAGTTAGGGCTTGTTGAGTTAAGGCGTGTACAGTTAGAAGTTTGGTTCTACATGATGAGATCTGATAACTTTTTGTCAGTGCAAGCCATATCTCGTCTTGACAACATTTTACACGAAAATGTTTTTGATGTAATCATTTATTTCTCAGATTTAAAGACGAGTAGGTAGGTACATATTTGTGATGAATTTTCCCAGAGGAAGGCTATGCGATAAGCATCGAGATGTAGGTACTAGACTAGTAAGTTTTGAGAAACAATCTGCCGGACAGCGGTCACACGCTTCATTTTAACGTAAGATGCAATTACGATACATGTGCGCACGCGCACGCAGCGCCGACAGTGGGCGGGGCCAACGACGTCCGCCGTATGGACTCTCCTCTCCCCGTGCCCAAAACAAATGTAGATGTGTAAGCACAAACTTTTTCTGAACAATGTGAGGTTTTATTTTTCAAAAAATCTTACAAATCACTACGACTTTGTAGTGATTGCTGACATATTATATCCTTGCTAGTTAAATATCGCCCAAAGTCAAAATGTATTGAAGACTTCGTCCGCGGAGGAAGAGAAGTCATAATTCATAACCCCTCTTTTTTCTTCAGCGTAGTCGGGAAAAAAGTATCCTATAACCATCTGGAGATATCCAGCTACCCATGTACCAAAAATTGTTGAAATCCGTTAGCCGATTTGGCGGATAACGCCACAACGACATATACAAACATACAAAAAATATTTTTCTATTTAGTGACCTTGGAGGTATGTATATATATAATGTAATTTTTGACTAAAATGCCTGTGACATACGGACCGACGGACAGACATGATGAAACTATAAGAGTTCCGTTTTTTTACGGCTACGGGACCCCAAAAAGGAAACCAGATTTACGGTTAAGGAAAAACAACCCTACATAATAATTCTTAATCCACATACACAAATGCCTAAAAAATTAGGTCCCTTCGGTAGGGTGCCCATGACTCGATTACTTTTACCTACCCTTCTTCGCGGGAGTTGATATTTTATATTCAAAATAAATAAAATTACGTAGCTGATGCATAAAAACTATACGTCAGCTAAAGTAGCAAACCTCGTAACTCATTTTTTTTAAATAATGTTTTGGCACTTTTAGATAGTTAAAGTCTGAACGCGTATAACGGCAAAACTCTTAAATGCTAGGAAAAAAAACCGTTTAATTTGCAAGAAATAATATAATACTATCTCGTTCCCACTTGCGTGGTCTCAACAGGTATGATATATATAGCAGTATAATCTCGGTAACCAGTTCGTTTTGGGTTCAATATAATCAGTTAGGTTAGGTGCACAGCATGTCCATCTATTCCGCTTATCTATGGCGAGGAGGGGCGAAGGGTCGACTCTAGTATCAGATAGTGTTGCGTTGTGATCCTTTTGTTGTGAGATTAATTTACACGAAACATGCTGCGTTTAAATATTTTTCATAAATGAAATAAGATGAAGGAGGCAAGCTTGTTGTTCCTTGTAGTTAATGGCAGGTCAGTGGTTTCACAAGAATATATGTTCGATCGAATGTAAGCACCCAAAGCCATACAGAGTGCTGGCTTCTTTGTGCTAAGTATACTTACTCGAAGTATACTTGGTTTTTTTTTAAATTTATTTATCTAAGAATAAATATTGTGGTACATTTCTTGCGGTTAAATCGCCAAACATACGTTTATTGGCGATTATAGCATTCACTTTCCATTAAGTAATGTCTAAATTTACCTAACCATGCTATTACACCATCAGTCAATTCCATCATATGTGATCACATCACACAGCCTACCGCCAAAAATGGCCATAGGACAAAAATTCAATAAAAAGTACAAACTGTCGAACATAGAACCTCCTTTTTTGGAAGTCGGTTAAAAAGTAACTCAATATAATCACTAAGTTGTTAACATACATGTAGGTATTTAGACAATACATTACTAGGAGCAAATATAATTATCCCTGCTGTACGATTAAGTAATCATTAGTTCCATAAATATTGACTTTATGACCTCAATTTCTCAAAACTCTTAATTGGGGTACAGAAGAAAATCTTGTCCCGAGTATTAGTAAACCATGGGTACATTTTGGAACATTTTTATTTTTCAAAAACCTATTAGCACAACCTGGTTGCGTAAGTTTGCACCCCATTTGTATGCAATGTTATATATTATATCAGGTGCAAATTTAACTCAACCGGAACCGGGTAATAATATTAGGGTAAGTCTGTGCGGAACCCTCGGTGCGCGAGTCCGACTCGCACTTGGCCGGTTTTTTTTCTTGCCCCGACTAATACATAGACATCGCGCCGCTAAAAGTTATCCAGTTTGCCTTCTTGACAATATATTTAAGTGCAAGAGTGCCGGATGCTTTTGTCCACCGATAAAAAACCGGCCAAGTGCGAGTCGGACACGCGCACCGAGGGTTCCGTACTAATTTTCACTTACCCTAACTTTATTACCCAGTTCCGGTTGAGTTAAGTTTGCACCTGATATCTATAGCATTACATACAAATGAGGGGGGAATGGTGTTTTTTTTTCACATTTTCCTTAATAAAACAAAATCTAATCACAATAAAAAAAAAAAGTTCAAAAATGTGCAGGTTAAGCCCTTTCATATGATACCCTATTTGACCCAGTAGCTAGACTTTTAATTTTAGCCCCTCACCCCTCCTCCCCTACTCATCGTTTTTTTAGAAAATAAAATATATTTTTAAATATTTCCTTAGCCATACATGTGGGCTGACCATGTTTATAAATATTCCAAATTTCAAATAGATAGCGTAAGTAGTTTTTGATATATGGCGCTCTCATAGTCGGACAGACAGACAGACAAAGTCGCACCATAAGGATTCCTTCTTTACCGATTTTGGCACGGAACCCTAAAAACAACCATCGTAGGCCTGCAGTCTGCAGTTTTTTCTCAAGCTTTCATTATTGACATTATAACTCAATTTACGCCTCCATAGCATTGTATGCCCTTGAGCATTAAGCCTCACTTTCATTCGCGTTTCCATACGCAGACCATCCATTATGTTAAGCACAAAACCCACGACGAATCGATTGATGGACGTCATTACCTATTCGCCACGACAAACGCTCCACTGACATCAAATTTCCCTTTCATTTGGTTAAATTATTCCGGTCATCTTTGAATCCACCGGAACCAAGTTTCAAGAACATAAACATAACGAAGTGTAAAATATTGATTTAAAAAACCGGCCAAGAGCGAGTCGGACTCGCGCACCCGTAGAAATATACGCTACAAACGGCCTATGAAAATCCAGAGTTAGCAGAGCCCTATTCCTAAGCAAGACGTACGCGGTGTTCGATCATTTTATATTGGTTATACATACAGACAGACATAAAATGATACTGTTTTTTAACCGACTTCAAAAAAGGAGGGGGTTCTCAATTCGGTTGTTTTTTTTTATGTTTGTTACCTACCTCAGAACTCCGTCATTTACACGACGATTTGGAAAATTATTTTTTTGTTCATAAGTAGGTATATCCAAGTTGGTCCCATAAAATTTTGGTGAAGATCTGATGCCGGGATCCATGAGGAATCGAAGGAATTCCTCGAATATTATGAGCACATCTATGGCGATTTCGGTATTTATTACAGTAGTTTAAGCAGTTACATTTAAAAATCACCATTAGGTGAAGAGAAACCGATGATGAAGACACAAGCCATCAGTTACCACTGTCGGCTCTACCAGTGTTATTTAATTCGCGGATCGCAAGGCGATTTAGAAAATTATTTTTTCGGTTAAGAGTAGGAATCTCCAAGTTGATCCCATAAAAATTTGGTGAAGATCTGATGATGAGATCGATGAGGAATCGAAAGAATTCCTCGAATATTATGAGCACATGTATGGCGATTTCGGTATTTATTACAGTAGTTTAATCATTTACATTTGTAAATCACCATTTGGTAAAGAGAAACCGATGATGAAGACACAAGCCATCAGTTACCACTGTGTGCTCTACCAGTGTTATTTAATTCACGGATCGCAAGTCGATTTAGAAAATTATTTTTTCGGTTAAGAGTAGGAATCTCCAAGTTAATCCCATAAAATTTTGGTGAAGTTCTGATGATGAGATCGATGAGGAATCGAAGGAATTCCTCAAATGTTATGGGCACATCTATGGCGATTTTGGTGTTTATTAAAGTAGAACAAGCATTTACACTCGCAAATCATCATTTGGTGAAGAAAAACTGATGATGACGACACAAGCCACTTGTCACTAATTAGGGCTCGACTAATGTTATTTAATTCACTAATCGCAATATAATTATTTATCATATTTTGCTTAGAGGCAGAAGTTGGTAAAGATCAGGGTAGCAAAGTGGAGAACCAGAGAACTCCTCAACGGTTAACGGCCCTGATTCTGAAATAGCAACGTTCAGCTGAAGGTCGTCAGCAATTGACATTAGAATGCATTATGGCTGTAAGTGCCGTATAAAAGCCGTAGAAGTCATAAAAATCATGTATGTGTGGCTTCGATCGTCAGAAGGCAGATTTCGTAGTCTTGTTATTTCCGTTAACGATTTTTCATCATGTGGTCAATTTAATAATTTGTTGGCGTCCAAATCTAACAACTCTATGCCTTCCAAAGTTTTGACACGGCTTAGTGCAACATATATTTGCCCTTTAGCGAAATTATTTTTATCAAGGTCTATCACAGCTTTCTCTGGGGTACCTTGTAGCTTATGAACAGTAACAGCCCAACTTAATATTAAAGGTAACATACGACGCTCCACATCTCCGTATCCCCTTGTCGCTTGAAACGTAGTACATGATGGAGGTATGGGTATGCAACCGTCACTATCTTTTAACCTAAGACCAACAGTTTCATCGTCAAATTTTACGTACACGGCTTCCGGGAGCTCCCCGCCCTCCAGCTGATCTCGTCTTAGGGCCGGCCATTTTTTTTTTATTATGCCCATAGTTCCATTCACTAGTCCATCAGAGGCGGAAATATTCCGTCTCATCTCAACATCACTCAAGATTCTACGCCAATTTGAGTTGCGAGATAATTCTGTACATATTATGGGTCAGTTGAGACTGTTAGTCGTATTCTTTTTTAACCAGCAAGCTACTGGACTTAACCATTTTGACCTAGCCAATTCTTATAATTTAGATTTCATTTACAATAGTCTTATCTACAATTGGTCTATTACAGTAGAACTCCAATTATCCGAATTAATGGGGACCGGGACCCATTCGGATAATCAAATATTCGGATAATCGGATTTTTCAAAAAAAAATTGCCATTGGAGAGAATAAAAGCTACGTTTTGATATTGCACTATTTTTTTTATTGAATTAAATGAAAGAAACATGAAATTTTCACATGTTTTAAATTAAGACAAGTCAAGTCAAGACTTAACGCGCAAACACTGGCTTCGCGGGGGGAAGAATAATAGCGCACTTAGACTTTTTTTGGACAATTTTTTGTGATTCGGATAATCGGCGATTCGGATAGTCGGAGTTCGGATAATTGGAGTTCTACTGTATTTACAATAGGGCCTCCTGAATCTTCCCATTTTAAGCTCTAAAAATACTTTATCACTAAAATCCATCACTAAAAAGCAAAAAATAACAAAAAAATAACAAAAAAGAACCGACTTCAAAATAAACTAAAAAGCCAAAAATAATCTTTTATGTACGGTACGGATCACATTTGAATCACCTTTTGAAGACGGTGCCAAACCTGAACTAAAGTCCTTTATCCAACAAAAATACGAATTACTATAACTAAAGGCCGTTTCCGATTAAGGGAAGAAAATATGCCCTTTCGTGATAATGGACAGATTTTTTTTTCTACAGTCAGTTACGTTTAGTAGAGTAACTGTGTCAAGTTTGGTTGAAAAATTCTTTGCGGTTCCGCAGAAAAAAAATAAAAACGGAAATAATGAAATATGGTTTTTCTCCAAAACTATTTAACTTTAATGTACTATAATTTTTTCATTCTGTAAAGCTTAGTCAAGTTCATGTTTTAAGTGAAAATGGTATTTCTATATTTAACGATTATGTAAAAAAATATGTAAGTCAAAATTTTAATATATATATTTTTTTTCTTTTGTAAGAGATACCACTCTAATTGACATTTCAAAATAAGCCTTAGTTAACGTCCTGTAAGCACATATTAATTTGATGGATAAAATCGGAAAGCAACTGTGTCAAAATGAAATAAATAACTGGGTTGGATTTTATTACATTTTATTAGTAAGCTATTCTAACACTTCCAAATAACCAAAGCATACATCCTAACCTAACCTAACCTAACCAAACTTGACACAGTTACTCTACTAGACGTAACTGACTGTAGAAAAAAAAACTAAGTCATAATATTAAAGGGCATTTTTGCTTCCCTTAATCGGAAACGGCCTTTAGCTAATAAGTAAAGGCTCGCCGCCGCGGTTCTTGCGTGTCATTTGTGTTAATAGTATTGAATGAATGGTTTGGCACCGAATGCAAAAGGTGATACATAAAAGATTATTTTTGGCTTTTTAGTTTATTTTGAAGTCGGTTCTTTTTTTGTTTAATTTTTTTATTTTAGTATTTGTTGTTATAGCGACAACAGAAATACATCATCTGTGAAAATTTCAACTGTCTAGCTATCGCGGTTCATGAGATATAGCCTGGTGGCGACAGACAGCGAGATAGACAGACGGACAGCGGAGTCTTAGTAATAGGGTCCCGTTTTACTCTTAGGGTACGGAATTGCAATCATTCAACATTGCTAGCGTGGTAACAGTTTCTAACTATTGTACGTGGTACAGTATTTAGCTACTGCAGCTGTTTACGGGTAATTTGTTGGTGTCTGTTTCTTTGCTCAGTTTAATGTTTAGTTTTAAAGCGTCATCTAGTTTTAATACTGAACCCACTTGCAATTGGCTCACGATCCAAAATAAAGCAATTGAGGAGTGTATTTTCAAATAGGCTTATTTTTGTATGCCTTCTATAGAGAAATAAGCTCTTTTGAAAAGACACTCCTCAATTGGCTGACAGCCCACTTGTTTTCTAGTATTCGCTATAAATGGGATACTGTGATAGGGAGCTTCGCCTGAAAAAATGGTTTCGAAATGTGACAGGCACCTGTCCAAAATCTTGCTATAGCAACTGAAACCGATGCAAATATTTGGGTTGGATGATTATAAGTACAACTGACATTGGTCATCTATCACAACAGGTTGGTGTAATGTACAATACGTGTCTATCTGTAGACATACTCGAAGCACTTATGGCCTGGGTCATTCCCAATTCGCCAACACTATTTTAAAGTTGCATAAATGAAATGGCTATACATTGAAGGTATTATTTATTACAAAGAATTATTGTAACGGGACTATTTGGAGATCACTAAATCGAAAAATGTTATTTTTTATGCTTGTGTGTATTGTTGTGGCTTCAGCACGCCAAATCGGCTAAACTATTTTTGGTACACGGGTAGCTTTGGTATCCACCCATGGTTATAGGATACTTTTTACCCGATTACGCTGAAGAATTAAATAGGGGTAATGACTTTATCTTCTCCGTGAACGAAGTTGCACCTTCTAATGAAGAATAAATCTCTCGAAACTCGTTACGAGTTCACGTCACGGCGGCACCAATCTTTCCCGCACTGTAGTGAATGGGAATATAAGACTAGACTATCGCCTAGAACCTCACCAAGGGGGAGGAGGTGTATAAATGTGGCCCAAAAAACGCGTGATTACTGGATGAACCCTAATGGCCGGCGGTCGCGACGGGAGCGACCCGCGGGGAATGTGTTGTTCGTGCGCCGTGTGGAGTGGATGCGCAGGGCCATAATGCCGCAATTTCGCCTTTTCGCCGATTGCTGCGTGCCGTGCAGGTGTAGCGTGCGCAGCAAAATCGTTCGCTTATGAAATAATCATTTAATTTATCTGGGAAATATTGGTGTTTTAGACGTTCACCGTAAGACGGATCCTAAACGCGTTTGTTTCATAAAAGTTACAGTTTTGTATAAGAAAATATTTATTCGACCGATTTTTTGGTTTTTCGCAAACCATCTTTTTTATTAACCGACTTTCAAAAAAAGGAGGAGGTTCTCAATTCGACGGAATGTTTTTTTTTTTTATGGATGTTCACCGATTACTCAGAGACTATTTGACCGATTTCAAATTTTTATTTTTATTTTATAGAAGGTACTTTCTAGTTGGTCCCATTTAATTTTGGTGAAGATCTGATGATGGAATCCATGAAGAATTGAAGGAACTCCTCGAATATTGTAGGCATACATATAGTGATTTTGGTTTTATAAGAAACATAATAAGCATTTGCATTCAAAAAGTGTAAATTGGTGAAGTGGAACTGATGCAGAAGACCACAGAATGCCATCGGAACTCCTCAATGATAAATGATTTACGGGTAGCGACAAAATATCTTGATTAATTTAGCTAAGCAACTTCATAGTCACAAATTTAAATGTTCCTGATGAGAATGGTCCCATAAAAACACTAAAAAGTAAAAAATAACGCCATAATTCAGTTTCTTCAAATTACTTACAAGTAACCGTTTGTATACTCAATCTATACAGTATATACAATTAATGTTATTTTGGAGTCGGTGCCATCGTGTCAAGACTTACTAAAATCGTAAATTTTCAATATTTTACACATTCTTTATATGGCACAAATAAGATTAATTGTATATACTGTATAGATTGAGTATACAAACGGTTACTTGTAAGTAATTTGAAGAAACTGAATTATGGCATTATTTTTTACTGTTTAGTTTTTTTTGGAGTCGGTTTTATTTTTTTGTTTAAAAGTTTTTATTAATCTACAAGACGAACTAATTATTTTAATTTAGTCGCCATCCCTCTTGGTTATTTTAAAGTAGCTATAGAAAGAGTGCCGCATTAGTTAAATGCAGGTTCTTCTAGATTGTTACAATGTTTTTTATAGAATGTTTATAGATTTTTTTTTTCTCTACAATCCTAGTTTCTGCAAATAAGTATTATGAAAATGAAAAGGTTTGGATTTACTTATTACGGGTTACTCCATAAAACGTTTGTATTGACTGTGGAACAGAATCAAATAAAACTTGGCACCCGGCTAAAGGTGCGTCCACATTTGTATCATTTGCCCGTATCAGATCATCGTCGCGTGGCATGATGGCGTGTCACGATCACGCGTTTGGACGTTGCGCCGATCCGATCGCTCGAAATCCATTTGCTACGCGTATCATACACTTATATCGGAAGAGTGCGTCATCATCGGCGCGCCGACAGTGAGCCTCCAAGCAGCGCGATACGCAGTCATACCACGGCACGGTGATCGGATACGAGCAAATGATACAAGTGTGGACGCACCTTTACATAAAAATAGGCTAGGTAGGTACTTTGTTCCCGATTAGGGTTGCCAAGACCAAAAAAACAAAAGCAGAACTCAGTCCTTAATTTGACCGGACATTTTACCCTAAAAGCCGAACATACCTCTTTAATAGCAAATCATAGCTTTTTTTTAAAGCTGGACACATCGCTCCCGGGACTATCACGGCCCGACAAAGGGCTTTATTTGCACTCGACTACCGCACCGACTCGCGCAAGTCGCGGCAGCGAGACAACATGTCAAGATGCGTCCACATTTGTATCATTTGCCCGATTAGATCTTGGTCACGTGGCATGATCGCGTGTCACGATCACGCTGCTCCGATCCGATCGCTCGAAATCCATGTTGCTACGCGTATCAGACACTCGGATCGGACAAGCGCGGCGTGATCGCCGCGCCGACAGTGAGCGTCCAAGCAGCACGATACGCAGTCATGCCACGCGACGAGCAAATGATACAAGTGTGGACGTACCTTTATGTTACCACTTTATTATGCATTAGGCTCTACATTCGATGGTTAATGTCTGTCGGGTTACTCGTTCCCACCCTGTATACATAACTAATCTAAGGGGTTACTCCGAAACTCAAAAATCGAAGTTCGTAACGAGTTGTCCCTATCGCTCTCATGTAATGCTTTATTTGAGTGAGCGGGATGGCACTATACGAACTTCCTTTTTCGGATTTCAGAGTAGCCCTTCTGCGTCTTAGCTAACACAACGATCCCAGATCAGATACCTGCATTGCACCTCCTTCGTTTGTAATTTCGTATCATTCAGCTGCTCTCACCACTCTCAACAGTTTACGCGTGCGAAAAATCTCAAGGAAAGCGTTAACATACGAGCGTGCATTTCTAACTTTCTCTGGTCAAATAATACATTGTACATGATCCTAAAACAAGTTTGCGTCGAAATTTACTTAATGGCAGTAATTTAGTGCTCTTGGGAGTGGACTTGACTGGCTCTTGGGATATTTAGCTGGAAGGATCAATGGACGGGAGGACCAAGCAGGCTCCAAAAATATCCTATGATTGTTTGATTAAATGACGATAGATAATGAACATAATTAGATAACAAATAAATTTTACCATGCCGAGCCGGGTCTTTTTTGTTGACATTTCTCTTCATTCTTAAAATACAAAGATCCGATCTCCGACTGGATTTGAACCCGTGCCTTGGGCCTTGCCAGGCGCTCGCTCTGCCAATTGAGCTAAAGAGCCCAGTCAGCTTGTCTTCCAATTTTGTCACTACTTGTTACAAGATCCTTACATTTTTGATTCGGCATTTCTGCCGTCGAATTGAAATTCACTTTAAGAATCACGAAAATAAAACATCAAGATATTTTTAAAAAATCAATTTCTGAAATCAAATATTTTACTTTTACCGGGACACGGTTCTTTTAAGGTGGCATAATCAAACGTACTTAAGTTGTTTTAAATAAAAAAACATATTTTGATTTTTTATCTTCTATTATTATTCTTTTTTTACTTTTAAAAATTACTGACTACTAAGATTGTAATATTCTTTTCATTTTACGCTTATTTTACACTGTATAACTAAACACTCGATTTTGCAGTTATTAATATTCCTCTCTCTGGTCAAACTTCGCGAGTTGTATGCTGTCGGCCCGCAGCCTCGCTTCCCACGCAATTATCGGTTGCCTGAACTACCCTTAATTTCAGTGTGAGTTGCTTATTTAAGCTGCCTTTAGTTGTAAACATCGCTGGCTATTAAAAGCTTCTATTTTGTGTAATTGCGGCGTAGCTTAGAACTTTAATAGTTATTTCTTTCCGCGATTCGCATGCACGATCTAAGGAGTTTTTAGATTTTTTTTAACAATGTAATTACACTTGAAGTACAATCAATGTTAAGTAATTTAAAGTAAATTTTGGTAAATATTCATAATAGATGATTTTTAACCCCCAAGGTAAAGGGGTGTTACAAGATGATGCTGTTTAAAAATGTGTATTTTCTCATTCTTGTCTCCTTTTTCAGACAACTGTATTCGTACGGTTGTTTTTGAAGGTGTTTGACACCAGGGTTATTGCGTAACGAAATTTTGACACTTGGTATCCGAATCAACTGTCGTAGCCCATACAAAATCATGACACTTGACTGTGATTGCGAACGTCACACGCGTTAGACAGTAGGGGGGCAGGTCGGAAAGTCAAAAAGATATGCGATTTTAATAAACTTTTATTTTAGCTATTGTAGATGATGGTGTTTCTTCTGATTTATACATAATGTGTTTTTTCTTTTTTGACGTATTTAGTGCAACGGAAAAGAAAGTACCAGTATAAAAACTGCTAAGAAAATCATTTGCATATTTATTATACGGATAGCAACTTCGTCAGCGGAGGGGGAAAAATCATAACCCTCTTCTTTTCTTCAGCGTAGTCGGGTAAAAAGTATCCTTTAACCATCTGGAGATACCCAGCTACCCGTGTACCAAAAACTGTTGAAATCTGTGCAGCCGATTTTGCGCGACGAAACCACAACGACGCATACAAACATTAAAAAAAACATTTTTTCGTCTTAGTGACCTCCAAATAGTCCGTTACAATATTTTTTTTGAAAATATCTTCAATGTACAGACATTTCATTTTTACAATTTTATAATAGTATAGATTATGTGTTCAGATTTTAACTATCTAAAAGTTAAGTCGAAAATAAAAAGATAAGTCGATAAGCTACCCGTGTACCAAAACTAGTTGAAAATCGTTTAGTCACTTAATGTATAGAAGATACTAGGAGGTGCCTCTTTGTCAGCGGAAGATAACAGAATCATAACATACATACATAAATATTTACTCATACTCATACATAGTTAATCATTTATCAAAAAGCCTTATTATACGTTTATGTGACTAATACAAATAACAGTTATATCAGTATATCTATATAAGTACATATATATACTTACCACAAAAAATATTAATAATTTGTAGTCGTAAAATCACGATAAACCTTCCCACATAAAATTTAATGCTATGTGTTACCAATTCGAGGAGGCGTGTCTTCTCCAATAGTAGGTGGATCAATATAATAGCTATCCGATAATGATCTTCCTAATAATAAGCTACACTAATTGATGATCAAAGAAACAATCGATCTGCGGATAATCTGAAGGAGAAAATAACTTTAAAAGTCGACTTTCAATGAATACAACATAAAATTATGATAAAAATGTAAGTTCGGAATAAATCAGTAACATTTTATTACCACAACACATACTCGCTAAGGTGTCGCATAAAGTAAATACATACAAACTTTGAAAAAAAAAAACAATGTTATTGCTAAATAGGTATTTCTTTATTATTATGATATGTGGAACGCTTACCCGCAAATATTTTTCAACTACAAAAATATATTGGAATTATATATTGGATTTTTTGGAAGGCGTCAACGTGTTAGAGTTGAAAACAACATTTCAGAGTGGTGCAACCTTTCCGCTGGTGTCCCACAGGGGGGTGTACTCTCGCCACTTCTGTTCTCTATTTTTATTGATGGCACAGCTATCATCTTTACGCAGATGATCTTCAAATCTATGCTGCGGCCAGCACGAATGATCTCCCATCACTGGTTAGTAAAATCAATGGAGACCTGGAATCCATTCGTGGGTGGGCTACTAATTTTGGTTTAAAAATTAATGCAAAGAAATCGCAGGCAATTGTTATTGGAAGTCCTCACTTTGTTTCCAAACTGGCTGAAATGGTGATGCCAGATGTTATTTTTGATGGAACAACAATCCCGCTCTCCTCTACTGTAAAAAATCTAGGCATTACCATGGACCAGACTCTTTCTTGGTCACCGCACTTATCTGAGGTGAGCAGGAAACTGTTTGCGTCACTGCATTCTTTAGGCGTCAAAGTTGTCTGCAGAATTTCCTTCCACTGCATACTAAGATTACTCTCACCAGCTCTCTTTTACTTCCTCTTCTCGATTATGGTGACATTTCTTCTTTGGACCTCAAGGAAGAGCTACTTGACAAGCTTGAGCGTCTGCAAAATATTTGCATAAGATACATTTTTGGCCTGAGAAAGTTTGATCATGTCTCTCAGTACCGTTCTCAACTAGAGTGGCTTCCGATTCGTCGTCGTAGGGACGTGCATGTGCTGTCATTGCTGTACAATGTATTATTCAATCCCGCGTCCCCCTCCTATTTCTCTGAAAGATTTACCTATATGGCGGCTGGCAGTGGCTACCGGCTGCGCTCAAGTGCCAATCTTTCTCTCGCCTTTCCGCCCAATAAGTCGCGCACATATAGGAGATCTTTCACAGTCCACTCGGTTAAATTATGGAACGCGTTGCCGGTGTCCGTTAAGCAGTCACAATCCGTGGCATCATTTAAAGATAACTTAAAAAAGTTATGGCTTTCAGACCCCTGACCTCGTCTTTTATTATTTATCCGTTTGTGTATATTTATTATGTATATAAATATATATTTACACACATGTATTTATTTATCTAGATGATATATATGCTATTATATTACTATTTATTATTTAGGGTTTATGTGTATGTGTATGCTACTTTAGCTTTTAAGTTTTAATGTCATTGTGCATATTAACTTGTTGGTTTGTCTATCTGCGTTGATGTTTACTCTTCTCTTTCATTTGCTCTAAGGTTAACTGGAAGAGATCCCTTAAAGGGATAAGTTCGCCTTTGTACAAATACGTTACTTTAATTTCTTTGTTTTTTTTTTTATGTACAATAAAGTGTTTACAATACAATACAATACAATATCGTTTCTAGAACGCGCCTTCGTCCATGGAGGAGAAAAAGTCATAACCCCTCTTTTTTCTGCAGCGTAGTCGGGTAAAACGTATCCTATAACCATCTGTGGCTATCCAGCAACCCGTGTACAGAAAACAGTTGAAATCCGTTTAGCTGGTTTGGCGTGATGAAGCTACAACGACAATATACAAACATACAAAATGAAATTTCAGCGCTCTGTGATTAAACCCGTGCCGAATTGGTTTCAAAGATAGAATGTAACCTATGTACCTAGGTTTATTTTATGGGACACATCCAAATACCTACTCGCTTGTAATTAGTACATTCATCGTTGAGAGGACTTCCCTTCGAATCCATGGACGTAAAGCCACGTCGAAAACTTAATTAAATCACATTGGTATGCTTGAAACATTAATTTTGTTATAATAATGAAATGAAATAATGATCTTTATTCTGTAAGTAGGCCACAAGGGCACTTTTGCAAGACTGACTCTACGGCGTTTCCCAAGAGGAGACCACTGAGGAGAAGAAAGCCGAAACAAACTCAACAGTCAGTCATTTTTTCGAAATAACTCTTATATCTATTACAATATTTGTACTTAGCCTATCCTAAATATATGTTTTAAGTATAAACTCAATGCGTAGTTCTCCAAGAAAACATATCAAAACTTATAAACGTAAAAAAACAATAATAATAGAAAATTAAAAATCAAAATATGTTTTTTTATTTAAAACAACTTAAGTGCGTTTGATATGCCAGCTTATAAGAACCGTGTCCCGGTAAGAGTAAACTATTTGGTTTCTGTTTTGGGCCATGCATTTTTGTCTGTTAAATAGTCCTCTACCCTAAAATATGCCTTTGCCACTAGAGACTCTTTTAAGTACTTTTTGAGAGCTGGAAAACGTAATTTTAAAGCATCATCTGGTAACTTATGAAACTCGTTAGTTTAAATCTTTACCGGATTAACTTCTTTACCGGACACATTATCAATAAATCGTATAAAGGTAAATAAAGAAGCTTCTGTGCAAATCTTTAATATCTTCATTCATTTAGACACACAAGATGACTTATTTGCACGTACAACAACTGACGTCTTGAAATGTCCCACAGACATATAACACACGTGCATTGGTCAAGATTCGAGCCGCTACCCAATCGTCAGCATACCACGTCCGATCGTCTATTAACACTTTAAACATTTCGGCTGTAGGGGTGTCACGGTGTCGCGGTGCGTGCACGCACGTTTTACCCTAACCATTTAAAAATGACTTATGTACCTTCAAAAATCGAAGAGTTATACGTCCTATTCGCTTGGGACGTTGCGGTCGTGTCGTCCGCGGCGTTCCATTCGAGAAGAGCGTTTAGATGTTGAAGAGTGGAAGGTTTATAAGTCATTTAGGTTTGCGTAGTTCTGGTCGTGCCGTTCGGCATTCCCGTCGTCCCATTGTGGATTGGTCACATTCTCGTCATAGCGATATGCTCGTGCGTTCCCTAAACGCATTGTCTTCCGTTTTCACGGCCCATAAGTCATGATGCGATACGAACACAAAAAGCGGGGATAAAATCGTAAAATGTTCGATTGAAAGGATACAGAGAATGTCGTCGATGATCAAGTTTGAGACGTCTACTTTAATATTAAATTTTAAGTTCAGATATTTTTGAATGTATACGCACGAAATCTATACTACGAGTATTATAAAGTTGTAATAGTGAAACTGTACATTGATTATTTTTTCAAAAAAAATATTGTAACGGACTATTTGGAGGTCACTGAAACGAAGAACATTTTTTTTGGGTTTTTCTGTATGTTTCGCTGTGGCTTATTCACGCCAAATCGGTTAAACGGATTGCAACTACTTTTGTTACACGGGTAGCTCGGTATCTCCAGATGGTTATAGGATACTTTTTACCCAACTATACTGTTGAAAGAGGGTTATGACTTTTTCTCCTTCGCGAACGGAGTTGCGGGCGCCTTCTAGTGATGTATTCAATCTCTTCCATCCTTAATAATGGCAGTTGACGTTATCGCGCACGATATTTATTTATTTATTTATTTATTTATTTCCATAAATTAACACATTACAGTCAAGCTACACGTGTTAACAGGAGAGTAAGTATACACAATAGCAATTAATTTGTAACATTAAAACTAATTAAAAACATAAACATTGGACAAAAACAATGGACTGGTACAACAGGCCTGTTACATGATGGAGCTTGGTGTGGAAATGGACTCCAGATACCGACCGGCAACTGAAAGAAATCTAGGTTCGGAACTGCAGAATATATCAAGTTCGCTGTCGCTGTCCAGTATATTGTTGAGAAGTGTTAGTGCTCTGTGTAGCGGTGTATGGGTAAGTGCCTGGGTGCGTGCCGCTGGGACAACGAAGAGCGCAGGCCGGCGCCGGAGCTGGACAGAGGTGATAGACTTTGCCCGCAGTGGAATGAGGGCGAGCAACAAAGGGTTACTAATTTGCCCGCGTATTAAACGGAAGAACTATTTTATAAGAGATATGTTCCTTCTACTCTCGAGGGAAGTATAATTAACCATTCCCAGAACGTACAGAGTGGGGTACATCCGTGGGTAATACCCGTAGATTTTGAGGAAAAATATGACCGCGTGCAGAACATCAGGACGTAGAAATATCCAAACTGTACTAAAAAAAAAGTAGCGGGGATCAGCGTCGCTTTGCACACTTCTCACTTTCCAATTTTGAAAATTAATGCGCCAGTAACCGTCGTCATTACAGCTGAGTTTATAGTGGTTTGCATCACATTACGTCGAAAGCAACAGCGCGAAAACAGTAAAGTTGACCACAAGTTTGCAAGCGTTGTGGTCTATCCAAATGTGTCTCGAGACTCTTAAGTATTTATTCTGCGGTGAGATCATTTATTTTTAACACAATTGCCAACAGCAGCCCAATTCTTGGGTACATCGAGATCAATTTTCAGCGTGAGATTGCACGCTTTATAATTATAATTGTAACTTCGCGAGGCTTCTATTTTCCAATCTGAGGGACACTAAATAGCAGAATTAGATAAACGGTAATCTTAGATCTTATTTAGGGGTTTCCCTTTCCACTGGAAGTGCAGTGCTCCTCTTTTTTGGCATATGCACGCGGCTTGATATTGAAACTTTCACCAAAATATTGCGCGTTTAATGTTAGCTTAAAATTATTGCAATTTTCAGGATAAATTCCAACTATGTTTTATTTGAGTCTCGTGCTGTTGAATCACTAGCTACGTTCAGGACTCTAACTTAGAATCCTTCGCTTGCTCGAGATTCAAAATCAGCACTCGCAGCCAAAATCAACTTTGAAAAAACCATTTGTAGTAAACTTAAATTAACTATTGTTAAAATGCCTTACAAAAAAAAGAACACTCTTTAATACGGTTTCTCCATCCAGTTTTTTTACATATAGCCTGACAAGCTAATAACAGAGTAACGATTAACAAAAAAGTAAAACCGACTCCAAAAAAACGAAAATGTAATAAAATAACGCCATAATTCAGTTTCTTCAAATTACTTACAAGTAACCGATTGAATACTCAATCTATGGATTTGACCGATTTCAAAAATTTTTTTTTGGTTTTATAGAAGGTACTTTCTAGTTGGTCCCATTTAATTTTGGTGAAGATCTGATGATGGAATCCATGAGGAATTGAAGGAACTCCTCAAATATTGTAGGCATACATAAAGCGATTTTGGTATTATAAGAAACATAATAAGCATTTGCATTCAGAAAGTGTAAATTGGTGAAGTGGAATCGTGTCACAACTTACTAAAATCGTCAATTTTCAATATTTTACACATTCTTTATATGGCACCGACGCCAAAATAAGATTAATTGTATATACTGTATAGATTGAGTATACAAACGGTTACTTGTAAGTAATTTGAAGAAACTGAATTATGGCGTTATTTTTTACTTTTTAGTTTTTTTGGAGTCGGTTTTATTTTTTTGTTTATTTGGAAGTCGGTTAAAAAACAAACACAGGTGCTGTGCTTAACCAATTTGACGCGTGAGAATGTTAAAGTAACCCATTTAGACTTATTGTCTCCCTCTTAACTTGGACATTAACACCTAGCAATTACTCACTTCGTGACTGCTCATTTCCTACGACTTCACACGATGCAGTTCTACAATGGGTCTTTAAACGAAGTTGATAAGAAAATTGCGTAAGAGAGATGTCTTGATTACCTATACGAACTCTGTAGAATCAAGTACCGTGAAAATGCGCCTAAATATTGACTGTATCATGGTAATCTCCTTGCCTTCTTTTAAATGTAATTGTCTGGTTTGGTATTAAATTGGTAAGTAGGCAGTATAATTACTGTGTAGTTAAGATCGGATTTGAATTGTAGGTCGCGAATTTATACTAAACTCTACATTTAATTATTGAACTGAATGTACCTAAAGGAGGCCCTGACTGATTTTGAAAACTACTACACGATTACTCTGACAAATTTTCTTAGGGGTTCCAATTCCAAACTATGATATGACTTAAAAAAAATCTCACACTTCGTACTTTCTGTTATCGATAATATGTTGCCATGTCTTGTAACGTGTGGAGCGTGTTTAAGCGTCGTAAATTACACAGGCATGGTAATGAGTAATGAATTAATGGGGGCAGACCGAGGTTGGCGGACTGTGCCCGGGGCAAGCTAGCGATCGCCGACGCGAGAACATTATATATTTTTACCTTGACCCTTACGATGGTGATGACCTACCCCCCGCCCCCAAATCGTTGATCCATCGTAAAAGGGTGAACGTAAAAAAAAAAAAAATAAAAAAAAAAAAACCCGACTGCGTAAAAAAACTAGTCCAGTATAATAGAAATGTGTTAAGTTGCAATGGAAATGTTTCATGACTCATGATCGATACTCACATAAAACAAATAATAAATTCTAATGTGAAACATAGTGATTTTAAACAGTCGGGACCCATTAGAAATCTAGATCGACGCAAATCTTCCCAACAAATTTCGATAGTACGTCGATTTTCATGTTTTTCTTTTTCACAATATGGCGTCTCATTATCGCCATTTTGAGTTTTTATGATTTTCATGTGTTTAGTGACATTCGGACAATTAAGACGAATCGATTGACGTAAGAATCATCAAAATCGCTCCATGCGTTTGGTCTCTAGAGTGCCAGATAGGAACAAACATACATACATACATACATAGACTGATAAACACATTAGCCTCCTTTGCGTCGCGCAGTCGGGTAAAAATATATAATTTATGTAAATTGTCAATTTCTATGGAGGATTTTTAATGGACGTGTACAGTTTAGAAAGGTCATTAACGTCCATAATGGAAATCATAGTGCTACTTATCATATTAGCAGGAACTACTCCTAATCAATGTTACCACTAGCTTTAGACAGGATACATTAGGTAGCCAGCCGACGTATTGAGAAAAATCTAAATCACATTTGAGCAAGTAATGTGAACCGGTAAAAACTCACGACATATTTTTAAAAAAGTTGATAAGTTTCAAACGGCTGATCGATTTTCTTGAACTTTATATATGAACACTCTCGATGAAGTCACCTTTCAAACGAAAAAAACGAAATCAAAGCTAGACCATCCCATCAAGCGCCACGATGACACAGACAGACATATACCTCTTTTGCATCGTATTAGATTTTAGAAAAGCAATGAAAACACATACTGAACTTTAGATTTTAAGCCCAATGGGCCTAAAATATCCATATTATGTGAAAAGACCGGCCAAGAGCTACGACATGCACATACTCAGTGTAGGGTTAGTTCTACAATGAAATGCACTGCAGTTGAAAAAAAATACGATGTGCAGCAATAATTAAAATAAAAACCGGCCAAGTGCGAGTCGGACTCGCGCACCGAGGGGTCCGTACAAATTTTTACTTTCCCTAACTTTATTACCCGGTACCGGTTGAGTTAAATTTGCACCTGATATCTATCTATAGCATTGCATACAAATCTGGTGCAACCGGGTTGCTCAAATAGGTTTTTTGCGAATTAAAAAAAAATTAGCTAGTTAGAGACATGGCTATAATTCTCGTGTAATTTTTATGTTTATTAATACAAATTGTGAAAAATTCAATAACTTCGATTGGTAAACTTCGGAGATAAAGGGGGGAGGGGGGGAATGGTGTTTCTTTTCACATTTTCCTTAATAAAACAAAAACGAAACACAGTAAAAAGAAATGTTCGAAAATGTGCATTTTAAGTCCTTTCATATGATACTCCATTTGACCCAGTAGCTAGAATTTTAATTTTTACCCCCACATATTCGTCGTTTTTTTAGAAAATACAAATACATTTTTAAATATTTCCTGTGCAATACATGTGGGCTGACCATGTTTATAAATATTCTAAATTTCAAATAGTTAGCATAGGTAAGCAGTTTTTGAAATATGGCGCTTTATTAGTCGGACAGACAGACAGAGTCGCACCATAAGGGTTTCTTTTGTACCTTTTTGGTACAGAACCCTAAAAATGGAAACATATCCGATCATGTTTAAAATATTTATGAAGCATTACGCTTGTCATTTTCTTATTTTTTTTTGGTCTTACGGCCTTAAAACATAAGGATACAATGTATGCAACTTTCGGTCCAATTATTTCCCAAAATATGCACATTGATAAAAAAAAACTGTCGAAACACGTGCCACAAGTTGATGTTTGCTGAAAAAAAAAACAGCTTCTGTGACATGTATGGAGTGCCCCCCTAGAAATATTTATTTTTGTTATTTAACTACTAAACTAAGTAGCGGCTGATACAAGACACCTATACTCCAAATTTCACCTTCAATGTACACCTTGGTACTTAGTTTTTGAGTAAAATGCCTGTGACATACGGACGGACGGACACAACGAAACTATGATGGTTCCGTTTTTGCCATTCTGGCTACGGAACCCTAACTACACCATTGCCAGTTGCGTCATATTGACAGCGGAACAGTGAAGGAAGCAGAAGAAGCCTTATTATTCGACTGCCCTGTCGATAGTGGAAGGTATCAGTCGCGCGCTCGCCGCAGAGGGCGGCGGATCCGAGCGCCCGCGCCGGTTGCGTCTGCGCATTTCGCGCCATTCTTACGTTCGTGTGTGGTTGTAATTGTTTGGTTGAGTACCTTTGACGCTGCGGTGATAAAAGGATGTAAGTCGACTTGGATTTCTCTATAGTAATCAAAATCAACCAAAACTTATTTATTTCGTTTTACGTATTAAAACTTAGCGTACAACAAGGTGGATTTAATGCTTAAAATTGGATGGAAATGGAAACATAGAAAACGAATTAAGGACGAAAATTCGTCACAAATTATGATAATTATATTCATATACTTAGAAAAAATATTATACCTAGTTATGAAGTCATTTAAGTAGAATTTTAGAATATTAAACTTAGTGTTTTATGTTTAATAATATAACTATGATTATTAATTATCATAATCATAATATGTTTCACTTTAAAATAAACACTCGTACCCAATGATTGTTATTAGATTTTCCCTATATTTCGGGACAATACCCATCAGATTAACAAGTTTTACTTAGGTAATATGCGAACAGTCGATTAGAGCCTATAGGGGTCAGATTGTAGCGGTGATGAGCCCAAGTGTAACTTTTTTAGGGTTCTGCACCCAAAGGGTAAAACGGGACTCTATTATTAAGACTTCGATGTCCGTCTGTCAGTCTGTGAGTCTGTGATCAGGCTGTATCTCATAAATCGTGATAGCTAGACAGTTGCCATTTTCACAGATAACGTATTTCTGTTGCCGGTAATCGGTATAATAACAAATACTAAAAACAGTATAATTTTATTGAAATAAAACAATTTAACGGATTATATCGCGTATATTATCTCATTTTAGTTCCCGACGTTTCGGAAGCTTTCCAGCTTTCCATGGTCACGGGAGTCCTCCCGTGACCATGGAAAGCTGGAAAGCTTCCGCGATATAATCCGTTAAATTGTTTTATTTCAATGAGTAATAATCGCGGAAACAGAAGAAAGTATAATTTTATGTCTGTCTGTCTATATCAGTAACCAATATGAAATGAACAAGCACCGTGTACATTTTGCTTAGGAGTGAGGCTCTGCTAACACTGGATTTTCATAGATACGGCCATTTGTAGCGTATATTTTGTACGGAACCCTCGGTGCGCGAGTTCGACTCGCACTTGGTCGGTATTTTTTTAAGAACACTATCAGATCTTTATTACACATTGCACGTGGCACCGCACTACCTACGTAAAGTAAAAAAAAAAAACTAGTGGCTCTGTAGAGGGTGAACAACCAACCGGACATCCGCCGGACATACGAAAACATTTCTGCTCAAGCTAAAACGGAAACCTTCGCTTGTTCGGTCACCTACATTCCCATCGATCTTTCTGTTTGAGTTTACGATGACGCGGACAGGCGACAGACCAGACCCATCACTTTTCAATCAACCACTAATTTAAACATTATAGAGAGATTATTATAATAATCTCAATTTGACGATCCCGAGTAACAGAGTTGGATCTGAAAATTCAACACTCAAATTATTCCGTAAAAGTTGCTACATTAAATAAATTGTTTTTACATTCCATAGTTATACCGATATCGATATTGCGGGTCCACTAACTGTATATCTGTGGACATGTTATTGGATTTATGTAAGATTGCTATTGATTAGTTTGTAATGCTGCTGATGTTCCAAATAAATAAATAAAGGATCGTGAAAACTATATATTTCGGAGATCAGAGGGGCTATTCCGAAATTCGAAAAACGACGTTCTTATGGCGCCATCCCGCTCACTCAAATAATATGTGAGCGAGAGGGACAGCACGTGTAGCCCCTCTGTTTCTTGAAGCAGTCAAAATTGAACCCTCTAATGAAATCCTGAGAGAGATAGAGCCTTGGGACTATTCTGATCGTAAGGAAAGTAGTCCAGAAATACTGCAATAAAAATATCACAATTATCATCACGCAACCGCTAACTTACATTATGTGGTTTTACGATTCCAAGGCCCTATCAAAACTGTCTTCCTCGATTCTAATTTCCTGCATATCTACATAGTAACGTGTAAGCCTTTTATGATTCTAACAGGCATAAAATGCCTTTTCTGTTTTATTGATAGCAAAACCGAACGAGATATTTCATACATAATAATTATAGATCAAATACATACAATTCTTGAAAGTAATTCGACACTTTCGAGTGTTTATTGGTTTGTTAATTTCTCTATTAATTAGTTGGTCCTGCTGTAATGTATCAAGCGCTATAGAGAAACATAGTGACATGCTTTATTACAGTTAAGTTGCAATATTTGTACGTATAGTCACTAGCATCAAAATCAGACATAACAAAGCGGGCAAAATTATCTGACACTAGGTTCTGCCCGCGACTTCGTCCGCCTTAAATTCGTTTATCGCGGATAAGGGTATTTTTCCGGGACAAAAAGTAGCCTATGTCCTTCCCCGGGACTCAAACTATCTCCATACCAAATTTCATCGAAATCGGTTCAGCGGTTTAAGCGTGAAGAGGTAACAGACAGACAGACAGACACACTTTCGCATTTATAATATTAGTATGGATTGTCCTAACGGCGCTAGAAATAGAGTCATGTCAGATATTTATGCGCACTTTGTTGTGGCAGATATTAATACGAGTGACTGTACTATGTTCGGGTCAAATCTTGTAAGTTAAATTTGACCAACTTCCCGGTACCCGATTGAACCATGGCATACTTACGTAACTTAGGTACCAATATCATGACACCATCGAGCTGATCTGAGGATGGAGTCGGAAGGTTGTCATAGGAACTCTGTAATAAATTAACGCAATCCTACCAAGTTTGTGATCTTTAATAAAATCGTCTGGACAAATAGTTAATGGATGTTCAAAGATAAGAAAAGTCTGCCATAAAACCGTGTCACTAAATTGCAATTTTTGACAAAAACTCATTGCTGATATTTTTTGTAGAGCTAAGGATGGGCTAGAATATTGAAGATTATTTTTTATCTCTTGAAAAATGTAGTTCCTGAAGGAGAAAATAAATAAGTAATCGGTGAATCGATAAAAATACCCGCGGTACATCCAAAAAAGTTGATGATTTTCAGATGGCCGCACCAATTTTCTTGAAAAATCTTCGATGGCACAGGAAAACACACAGATACACATCTTATAGCAACCCTCTTTATCGTCGACGCTTAAAAAAATTTAACCACAGCCTCACGATCGGAACCGCAGGAAAACCTGATAAGGGGTCGTCCACAAATTACGTAACGCAAAATTCTTAAATTTTTGACCCATTAAGGAATCAAGAAATTTAATCATTACAATCGATATCGGCTTCGGTGGCGATTACAATCTTCTGTGGATATTTTGAACGGTATCATTTTTGGACCAAATTCTAAATGGTCAATTGAAGTGGACGAATTACAATTTGTACCTAATGACAATAAATCTAAAATCATGCGTGACGTAACGCAAATCTTGACCCCCCCCCCCCCCCCCCCTCCACCCCCAACCAACCTAACAGGACCGTAACGCTTGGCCGGACTCCCCCCTCCCTCCAATTTGCGTTACGTAATTTGTGGACGACCCCTAATATCATTAATGAAATAATGAAATAATGATCTTTATTCTGTAAGGAGGCCACAAGGGCACTTTTAAAAGTCTGATTCTACGGCGTTTCCCAAGAGGAGACCACTGAAGAGAAGAAAGCCGAAACAAACTCAACAGACAGTCATTTTTTCGAAATAACTCTTATATCTATTACAATATTTGTACTTAGCCTATCCTAAATATATGTTTTCAGTATATAAACTCAATGCGTAGTTCTTCAAGAAAACATATCAAAACTTATAAAAGTAAAAAAAATATATAGAATATATAAAAGCAAAATAGTGATTTCCGCCTATTGTTTACCTATTTTATGTTAAGGCTCTATTGTATTGCTTCTATTGTTGGTGTGAAATAAAGAATTGTTGTTGTTGTTGTTGTTGTTGATTTTTTATTTAAAACAACTTACATACGTTTGATATGCCACCTTATAAGAACCGCGTCCCGGTAAAAGTAAATTATTTGGTTTCTGTTTTGGGCCATGCATTTTTGTCTGTTAAATAGTCCTCTACCCTATAATAAGCCCTATATTAACGATATTATGAATCTGAAAATAATGTGTTTTTTCCAGAGATCCTATTCAAAGAGCTGCCCCCACCGTATCGGGAAAATGAAGATATTCATGTACGCATCGAACAGCCGGAAATATACAATCCGGTATGTATTTTATTTTACGTAGTACGAGGTTTACACTTCAACTGTAAAAGTGATGTTGACACCTTTTGACAACTTTATTCTGTTGTATGATAAAGAACGACCTTTCGATAGTATAATTACTGGTAAAAAAAACTTTTTCAATCTCATAAAAACTCCCCAAGATATAACAACGTTAAAGTCACATTTTTGGACTTTCCCAAAAAGTGCTCCATACTAAAGCCTAAAAACGTGACGTCACACGCTACCGTGTATGGGGAAATTAAAACATTCGTTTTGTAGCTATGTTAAAACTTGCATTAATCGAAACGGTTTTATAACAAAAGTTACCGTACATTTCATGGGTTATACAATGGTAATGTTAGTTATTAATATTTTCTTTCTTTAAAAATGGACTTTCCTATTCCCACCCATTTTTAATAAAGGCTCATAAAACAAGGTATCGAACTCGACATTTATTTTAAGGTTATCATGGAAATTACCATTTCAAAATTGTATTTCTATTTAAATACAGTCAACATCCCTATTTAGCTGAATCGAATTCATGTTTAAATTACAGAGTCCCATACCACCATGCGAGGTTCTAGACCTCCTAGCCAACTGTACGATCACCAAGACAGATGAGACCGAATCGGACGTCGAATACGCAGAAATCCAAGACATGGGGCTGTGGCACTCCACACCGCTGTCCCACCGACACAAATCCAAAATATCCCTGACCTGGGTATTAAAAGAGAACTTGGAGAACACAAAACCTCAGAACGACGTAAGATACCAGCGTCAGTTTGACGACCGCTTCAAAAAGACTAAAATTAGAGAAACAAGGGTTGTTGGTCGGAATGAATACTACCATAACCTGAGGTTCAGGAGTGCGTGTGAGGAGTTTGTGAGTCAGGAGACGCTGTCGGACGAGACCAGCGCGACCGAGGAGTACGTGAGGAAGAAACATAAGCACAGGCATCGGAGAAAAAAGAGGAATCAGGAGCGGTTCGGATATGATATCAGGGATCTCGACAGTTTCTTGAGTGAGGTATGTTGTCCTCCATACAAATAAATAAATTAAAAAATAAATATCAAGGACGATCCACAAACCGAACCAGTCTCCCAAACTAAGCAATGGTTACCAAGGATCATTCAAACAAGAAGCCTGACAGGTGCCTTACTTTGGATCGTGTTACGATCGCAAGGAGATATTCTAGCAAAAACTAGATGGCGCTTTAAAACTAAACATTTAACGTTGTTATAATTGAATATAGTATGGTAACAATTCGTTAACAAATAGCCAATCCATACTGATATTATAAATGCGAAAGTGTGTCTGTCTGTCTGTTACCTCTTCACGCTTAAACCGCTGAACCGGTTTGGATGAAATTTGGTATGGAGATAGTTTGAGCCCCAGGGAAGGACATAGGCTACTTTTTATTCCGGAAAAATGCCCTTATTCGCGATAAACGAATTTAAGGCGGACGAAGTCGCGGGCAGAAGCTAGTAAATAAATTAATATCAGGGACAATCTTACACACACCGACCCAGTCCCAAACTAAGCAAAGCTTATACCAAGGATCATTAAAACAGGAGGACTGACAGTTGCCATACTTTGGATCATGTTCCGATCGCAAGGGGATATTCTGGCAAAAACTAGATGGCGCTTTAAAACTAAACATTTAACGTTGTTATAATTGAATAAAGAAACATAGAATGGTAACAATTCGTTCGCAAATAGCCAATAATAAATAAATCGTAACATTTAAATACTGTGTCACGCTTGCAAAGTTGAATAAGTGTAAAAAATCATTCTTATACATAGATGGCGTTAATGGATTATAGTTCCTTTGCTGTTCCGCGAACTAGTGTCTTTGTTAGATGTGACAATAAATTGTGCTCACATGCGCATATTTTCATGCAGTTTCCATAAAAAAATACGCATGCAAATACAATAAACCAACACCAAACAGTATAATCCTCGACACGTCATCAGGAGATGCAGGAGATGTTGACGGTCCGGCGGTTTTCTCGGGTGGACGCCGGTGTTGGTTTGTTGTATTTGCATGCGTATTTTTTTATGGAAACTGCATGAAAATATGCGCATGTGAGCACAATTTATTGTCACATCTAACAAAGACACTAGTTCGCGGAACAGCAAAGGAACTATAATCCATTAATCTAGTATGGAATTCCGCAAAGTAACGCCTGAATCTATCAATTAGATGGCGTTGTACATACCTGGAAACGGCTTTTTGTATGCAGATGGTCAGTCCTCTTGTTTTGGTCCTTGGCTGGTACTATGGGAATCAGGCGATGATATACATAATATATAGATAAATTTAAGTACTTAAATACATAGAAAACATCACCCAGAAACAAATATTCTTTCTCATCTCACAATCACTTGCCTTGGTCGGGATTCGAACCCGGTACCGCCGGCTTCGTAGGCCGTTGTGCAACCCACTGTATTTAAATCAAAACAAATTCTGGTGGGAAATAACTTCCACCGTGTTAAGTAACATACCGACAAAGGTTTCCCAATATCAAGATTAAATTTTTGCACTAACAATTTTTTATAAATTTATATATATTTTACACGATACCCGAAAATGATGATAACTGACAATGTTATGCAAAAACTGCGATTGCGTTAATGTTTTTGTTTATACCAAATATAGTCATGTAGAGCAATCTCACTGTTTTAAGGTCGTAAACATATTAGTATTACGATGTACAGTTGGATTCCGACACGGAACGGAAAAATTACCATATAAAGGAATCGATTTAGTATCGTTTTAAAATATATCAGTAAAGATATTTCGTGCCCGGCGAATGAAACCATTCCGCTGTCGATGTTTAAAGGACATGGTAATATAATAAAAGAAGTTTCAATTTACGAAAAAAGCAATTCATCTTACGGTTTCGACACTCGGTTCGGGATGCCCACAAAAGAATTTTAAACCCCGCAATCTCCATCATTACTCATATCTGTTATGTTATGATATAATAGTAGGTATATTCTGAGGTGCCGAATCCAGACAGACGTACGATTGTACGATCAATGAATGCAGTTAAGCCCTTCTGGGTTTGTTAAATAGTGTAGGTGGTTTTTGTGCCTTACGGTCCGAGTATAACATAAACTGGATCGGCGTTCTCGAATCTCGAAATTGGCGCAAAATTGGACAAGGCATAAATTGCACGTCATTTACAACATTCGAGATACTTTCTGGAGGTTTTAATGAAGAGTTTCGAGCCGACCGTTTATCTCCTCACAATTTTGCTTTCGATATTAAATCTGGGGATAATAATCCTTATGACAGTGGGTTTCGTGTTGTTTCGCTGCTCGCATGCAGCTATTGCGCAGTCAAATAGTTGAAACAGTATAATAAGTGGATATCCCAGACCCGAGCTAAGACAATAACCGGCAAACTCTCGGAGCATGGTGAAAAGCGTAGGTATTCGTACTCCAAAAAAAAAACGGTAGCAAGTAAAATGAAAGAATGTTAAACGTTGCTAACTGTAGAATTTGATTGCATTGTTATCGGATGTAGGTTTGATTAAAAGAATATCAGTTAAACTCATCGGAGCATCAAGCGACGCCAAGCAACCTACTATGCTCAGAAATTAAGCCTCATGCTTCATTTACACGCTTACCAAGCTTCGACAAGCTTACAGGACGCAGTCGGTGTTAGAGGAGGCAGAAGCTATTTCTGTCTTTCTCTAACATGTGACTGCATCCTGTGAGCTGGTTGAAGCTTGGCAAGCGTGTAAATGTAGCATTACGATTCAAAGATGTACAAGGGACAATGCCTCAGACTCTCAGATGTTTTATAAAACTGGTGTACCTACCCTTCTCTTTTTTATCTTGTTTTTAAATTAATTAAGTTGTATATAGTACATATAAGTTTCTGTTTATTCAATAAAATCCCAGATTAAATTTATTCCAAATTATGGATTAGAGAGATCCAAGTTTCACAGGATTGATAACGAGAAATTAATAAGCAATTAATGTTTTTTATTATTTATTTTCATAATAAAAAAATAAAACATTAGGTTAAATAGCTATTAGTTATTTTATTGCAAGGTACATTTTATGGGTGGGTTTCATAAAGTATTTCACGTCAGCAATACTTAAGTATGTAAGGCGCATACGATTATTTTGAATGCGTAAATATAAGAGTAGAAACTGCGTTTCTGTTGCAAACTATTAACTGCACTTACCAGCGAGCGTAATCCAAACTCCGGTAAGTTAAATTACTGGCAGTAACTTTATACTTGTGCGTGCACTGCGATTATCTCCAGTAGAAAGGGCCATTCATCAATGCGGTTTATTTAAAATAACAATATATCTCGCGGGGTTAAATGTCACGATGCTAATTGCGTTCCAGGCTGATGCCATATGTCATGGCGGCTGAAAAATGTTTACGAGACGCAGTTCATTTGTCTGACCTCCGTTGATGAGGTTTTTAAATGATTAAGATTATCTGCCGCCTTTTTATTTCGCACTTACGAGACTACGGTTTCTGGAGTTAATCTTACGTCGTAATACATTGCGTTCTAGTTTTTCCGCGCGGTAAACAGTTATTTTGGATACCGATACTCAGATAATAAGTAGCAGTTTGACCAATTATTGTTACATCTCATTTGCTCAGAACAGCTCCGTTTACAACGCCAAATCTGCGTTAAAACGTTCGTTTTATCCGCTAGCGTGCAAAAGTCATTTGAAGTTCGAATTTACATATTTTTATATATTTATTTGTTCGTTATGAGTGTTTCGTAGGTGAAAAAATAATCGGTATGTTATAATTTCATCGTATTCTTACAAAAAAAATATTTGGCTTCTCGCGCCTTGCAAGCCTCGTTACGCTCGGGAATCTATATTTGAAATACTCGTTCCGTTCATGGTTCAATTTTAGATTCCTTCGCATATCAAATAACTATTGTCTCTGTCTAAAACCTTATGACGTGAGCGAGACCACGACAAAAAAGTATATGGTTAAGATATTTGAGAAAATTTTGCACGTTTCC
Source organism: Hedya salicella (assembly GCA_905404275.2). Classification (NCBI taxonomy): domain Eukaryota; kingdom Metazoa; phylum Arthropoda; class Insecta; order Lepidoptera; family Tortricidae; genus Hedya; species Hedya salicella. Next base: position 5,164,028 of record FR990104.1, read on the forward strand.
ATCACTTAATAAAAACCATGTCAAATTGTTAAAGTTGCCCAGTCAAATTATGACATAGGGAAGACCAGGTAAGGTTGTCCTGCAGGTCGGTTGTCACAACGGCCATAATGGACTATGAACGATCGATTTCCCGTAACGTAACTCAGGAGACAATAGAGACAGGGTTACTTAGAAAAGTGCTAATAATCTAGGCTATTGATATATTGACGAGATGGGACCTTTAAAAATGGACCTATATTGGCTAGAATATTTTTGACGACTTTATATCGTTTGAAATTGTATTTTTAAAGAGTGGTAACCATGGAAACGAGTTACAGAAGAAAGTTGAGTGACCCTACAACATTTTAATAAAAATCTGTCTGTTATCCCGCAGAAGTTACCTTTTACCTGACCGTACAATGCACGGTATCAAACAGCCAATACAGTGCGATTCTGACACCCCTGTTACAGAACAATTAGGGTTTTCTTAAATCGTAATATCACCAGTTGACGCCACCGTGACGTAAGGTCTAATTACAAGAAGTGTCAAAATCTTGTGCTGTGATTTTTGGATGTTGACACTTCTTGTCAGTTCGACCTTACGTCATGGTGGCGCCAAGTAGTGATATTTCCATTGTAGAAACCCCTCATTATCAAGCGAACCTGTATTACATGTATTCAAAGGACGTGTAAGAAAATTTATCTCGTCCATTTCAGGCAACAATAGACCAGCCGGGCAACATCCCAGTGGTGATCGCGTACCCAACCACATTGTACCAGACGCAGAAGGAGCTACAGAGGGAGCTGTCTCTGCCTCTGGGCACGGTGGTGAACGCGGTGTTCAAGAACCAGCAATGGTTGTACGCGCAGACTCCGCATGGCGACGAGGGCTATGTTATGTACAGCGCGTGTCTACCGCTCGGGATCCTTCCAAATAAGTAAGTTCATTTCAAATACGCTGTATCACATGATCTTCCCTGCTTCGGTAGATGTAGGAGCTGCAGAGTGCAAGAGAGCTGACACTAACGTTGGGCCTAGTGATAATAAAGGTGATGTACAAGAACTAGCAGTTTGTATACGCGCAGACTCCGCAAGGCGATGAGGGCTATGTTATGTACAGCGCGTGTCTACCGCTCGGGATCCTTCTAAATAAGTAAGTTCATTTCAAATATTCCTCTATGTGTCACATGATCCTCCCTAAAGGAAAAAACGGAACCCATATTGGATCACTTTGTTGTCCGTCTGTCTGTCAAGACCCTTTTTCTCACGAACGCGTGAAGGTATCAAGTTGAAATTAACAGCAAATACTTATGTCTGCGGTCTTTTAAAGCTGAATCAAGCTTCTAATTCAATGCAATCCAAAGATACAGGCATTGAATTAAACAAAAAAATAAAACCGACTCCAAAAAAAACTAAAAAGTAAAAAATAACGCCATAATTCCGTTTCTTCAAATTACTTACAAGTAACCGTTTGTATACTCAATCTATACAGTATATAAGATTAATCTTATTTTGGCGAAATTAATCAAGATATTTTGTCGCCACCCGTAAATCATTTATCATTGAGGAGTTCCGATGGCATTCTGTGGTCTTCTGCATCAGTTCCACTTCACCAATTTACACTTTCTGAATGCAAATGCTTATTATGTTTCTTATAATACCAAAATCGCTATATGTATGCCTACAATATTAGAGGAGTTCCTTCAATTCCTCATGGATCCCATCATCAGATCTTCACCAAAATTAAATGGGACCAACTAGAAAGTACCTTCTATAAAACCAAAAAAAAAAATTAAATCGGACAAATAGTCTTTGAGTAATCGGTGAACATCCATAAAAAAAAAAACATTCCGTCGAATTGAGAACCTCCTCCTTTTTTTGGAAGTCGGTTAAAAAGGTGTTTCCATACAAATTGCCGTCCATGGAAAACCTACAGGGTACTTGCAGTTGTCCCAGCAACTGAAATTTGGTATGAAGGTATATAGCTCTTATAGCATAACCCGCGAAATAAATCTGTTTTTTTTTTATGTCTGTCTGTCTTAGTATCCAATATAAAGTGGCCCACACCACGTACATTTTGCTTAAGGAGTAGGGCTCTGCTAACACTGGATTTTCGTAGATACAGCGTTCTTATATTTTATACGGAACCCTCGGTGGGCGAGTCCGACTAGCACTGGCGGTTTTTTAGTATTATGATAGTAATTAATACTTATTAAATATCTCGATAATGAAGTTTCTTCAACATGGTACTCCAAACCTTCTTTATGATCGTTTTGTAGATTATTTTTTGTCTGTGATATTCTGGACTTTGTCACGATTAGAATCCTGGGAATTTTCAACTTCCCGAAACTTTCCCTTTGTCGTAACAGTATCATTACGAAATAGATTAATCGTTCATTCTGCTTACTTTTCAGGACATCTCAAAAGAAGACACCATGCTGGGAGAGCAGCACAGACATATATCCGCGCCCCTGCGGCAACCTCACAGATAACGAGAAGGAACAACTTCGGACCCGGACACGTTCCGAAACTCGGTACAAGTCTCGCAAACAACGTTGTGCTGAAAAGGACTTCGACTCATTATACTTAAGGACTAAGTCTGTCTGCTCCAATATAGACAAAGTACATGAAAAAGTTAGAAATAAACCGAAGAGACAGACTTTATTAGTAGTGAATAGTGACTATAAAGGAAGTGTTTTGAATAAAACGTTGTCAGTGCGAGAGGGCGATGTGGTAGTTTTAGTGGAGGGAGCGGGAGAGACTGATGTGGACGCGGATTGGTTCTATGTGAGGAAAAGAGATGGTAGTCAGGGTTTTATACCGGCCGCTATAGCTGGTCATGGGTATATTTAATTTGTTTTTTATTGCCAATTTCGAAGGAGGTTGTATTGTTACTGCTAGCAAAAAGATGGCATCTAGATCAATATTTAGGTATGTGTTGGCATTGAAATCTTTGCCAACACATTTTGAAGTCAATATCAATATTATTTAAGACAACCAACTTCGAAATGATCGAAGTAATCGTTAAAATTGCATTTGCATTTACTAAGTTATTGTTAATAAAAGATTTTTGAAGTGTTTTACAATTTTATTTTCTATCAAATACCTTGACACGTGATTTTAATCTTACTTTCGCAGGCAATGTTTGCCAATTTAATTATAAGTAACACATAAATCATATTTAGCAAATCCATGGTAAGTGACTATTCTTTGTACGATTCATTTGATGAGTGAAGCCAAAAAAAGTTAACCATCGTTAGCCGTAGTTAATACTCCACCGTCAAGAGCCTAGCTCTTAAATACATGATGAGCCGTAGTTAATTATTCAAACCCGACGAAAGTGAAATATTCGACGAAAATATTCAATACAGTTGTATGGCTAATTGTTCGTCGTACAAAGGAAACTTTCTTGGGAATTTAATGGAATATAAAGAGAATACAAAAATAAAATAAGAAACATGACAATGACAGTGTTCTCAACTTCTCAGACTTTCACATTCCCAGTTTGTCAGTTCCTAGCTCGTCAACAATCCCATTTCGTCCAGTGTCCTATCTTGTCAACATACCCAAATCGGCCACTTCCTATATCGTCATCAGCTTTCCAAACTCGTCCACTTTCCCAACTCACGCACTTTAGCAACAGGGTTTCACTAGAACAGATCCAATGGTTGTAGACATTTTGTATTTTTAACCGACTTCAAAAAAGAACGAAACTCACAAATCTTTAAGACATGTTTATTATCATGTATGTTTAACCACGTGAAACAGATATCAAAAATATTTTTCCTTACTTATGTCAAAAGGAAAATGCATTTTATTTATAACATTTCTGGTTTCTAAGTTTTGAAGTGTGGTCGAATTGGGAATATGGGCGACTTGAGCATGTTAGTGACTTGGAAATATGGACGAGTTAAGAATCTAGACGAGACAGGAATGTGGGTGAGATAGGCAGTGGACGATTTGGGAATATTGACCAGGTAGGAAGCCGACGATTTCGGAATATTGACCAGATAGGAAGTAGACGATTTGGGTATATTGTCCCGATAGGAAGTGGACGATTTGGGTATATTGACCAGATAGGAAGTGGACGATTGGGGTATATTGACCAGATAAGAAGTGGACGATTTGGGAATTGAATGTAGACGATATGAGATTGTAGACGAGCTCGGAAGTTAACTATGGCTGTTGAATGTGGACGAAGTGAACCTAAAGAAAAAAAGTTATCTCAAATCTTTAATCAGCGCTAATTTATCTACATACAGTCACAGACTTACCGAAAATGCAGCACCTGATCTCTATAATTGAACGTAGTGCAGAGATCAATCTCCGGACTCGACCCAGCGATGGCGAGCACGTTCGGATTGGTCTTCATCGCCGCCGAGTACACCGTGGTGGCTGACACCGGCAGCTCCACTCTGATGTCCCCGGAGTAGCTGAGTTGGTAGAGGTGCTTGGCGGCGCCGCCGGCGACCACGCAGTCGTCGTGGAAGTAAGCCACGTGGATGCCGCGATCGGGGATGTCGAAGGCTGTGACGGCGTCCAGGGAGCGTAGGTGCCATAGGGCTAGGCGCGGGCCGCCGCCGCATATCTGACAATAGAAAGTATCTTTATTGTGCTCCACAGAGACAACAGGGATAAAAGATTAAGTAAGGTAACAGCCCGACTTATCATAAAAAAGACTATGAGAATCTAGTCAACCTTTGGCTAGCAGAAAAAGACGAAGTGCAGAACGAAAAAGCACTTGAATTTCGACTTTTATTTTATTTTATATGATGATTACTCGCTTCATTATGTGCTTTAGGAGGGCTTGCTGCGCCCAGACTGAAGTTGTTGATTTATTTTTGCCACTTGTGAGTTTATTTATGGTACATTCTATTTATAAAATTATGACGAAAAGTTAAACTTACAATCCAATCATCTCCAAGGGAAACAGCCCCAACCCACTTGCCCACATCGGGGCGGCTCAATTTGCTGTTGGTGTGGGGCTCCAGCTTATTGTGGAACTTCCCCGTCCTCTCGTCCCACAGTATAACCAGGCCGTCTTCACCTGCTGATATTAGTTGTTGGGCTCTGAAAACAAAATACTTTGATATTTTCTACTAGCTTCTGCCCGCGACTTCGTCTGCCTTAAGTTCTTTTGTCGCAGATAAGAGTATTTTTCCGAGATAAAAAGTACCCTATGTCCTTCCCCAGGACTCAAACTATCTTCGTACCAAATTTCATCCAAATCGGTTCAGCGGTTTAAGCGTGAAAAGGTAACAGACAGACACACTTTCGCATTTATAATATTAGTATGGATTCTGTGATGGTTTTGATTAAGCATTAACATAATAAAATTACAGCATTGGAAATAACAAGTCGGAAATTGTTGAAGATCCGTCTTGTCTTGAGCATAGTCGAATGAAAAGTGTATATAATCCGTGTACCAAAAATTTTTGAAATGGGTTTTGCCCTAACTTCTGCCCGCGACTTCGTCCGCCTTAAATTCGTTTATCGCGGATAAGGGTATTTTTCCGAAATAAAAAGTAGCCTATGTCCTTCCCCGGGACTCAAACTATCTCCATACCAAATTTCATCCAAATCGGTCCAGCGGTTTAAGCGTGAAGAACAGACAGACAGACAGACAGACACACTTTCGCATTTATACACCGTGGCCCTAAATTACGTTGACAAAATTAAAAAGTAAAAAAAAAGAAATTGGAACACGAACCGAGCTCGTTTGTTTATTTATTCTATTTTAACACATTCTTTAAATTATTTCATTATTATTGCTTTTTATGACGTCTTCGCAACGGAAAGCAATAATTTCCTTGCACGAAGCGGGAAAACGGCAGTGTGAGATAGTTAGATCACTCAGTGTCAGTCGTCAACTAGTGTCCAAGACTACTAAGCGATGCATAGAGCTCGGAAATACCGCAGACCGTTCAGGAAGAGGAAGAAAGAGGACTGTTAGAACTCCGAGGCTCCGAAACATTATAAAAAAACGGCTTATTCGCAATCCACGGACCAAAGTTAGAAAAACAGCTGGGGAGCAAGGTGTAAGTCGTTCAACGGTGCAACGTATTGTGGCTAATGCTCTCAAATTGAAAGCGTACAAACTGCATAAGGCACAACTTCTTGAACATAATGATAAAAAAGTTCGCCTATACCGATGCCGTTTACTTAATCAGCGTGCCGCTACTGAAAATTGGCAGAACATCTTGTTTTCTGATGAAAAACTTTTTTGCATTGAACAGGCCCATAACCACCAAAATGACAGAATTTATTTTTCTAGTCGTCCTGGAGAGGCAGCAGTCGTTCCTCACCGCCAAAAGCCAGAATCAGTTACGGTTTGGGATGGTATTTGCTCCACAGGTAAAAATCAAAACATATACAGAAGAGATATTCTTGAAGCTGTAGTTCTTCCTTGGAGTCAACAACATTTTGCCAATCAGCCGTGGATATTCCAGCAAGACTCAGCTGCATCCCACAGGGCCCATAGTGTGCAGCAGTGGTGTAAGGACAATTTCCCCGGGTTCATAAGCTCAAAAGAGTGGCCACCCTATTCGCCTGATCTATACCCAATGGATTACAGTTTGTGGTAAATCTTAGAGACTAGGGCCTGTGCCACTAAATACAAAAATGTAGACGCTCTGAAAGCGACACTAACCAAGGAGTGGGCAAAAATAACCACGGAGGAGCTGCGGCATATCGTGGATAACTTTTACAAACGTTTGCAGTTGTGTATCAAAGCCAATGGCGGATATTTTGAAGACTATTAATAAAAGGTACATAAAAACGATTAAACTATTCATTTAAAATTTCAAATGGCAAAAAATGTGTAACAAATAAAAAATAAACGAAAAATACTTTGTCAACGTATTTTTGGGCCATCCTGTAATATTATAGTATGGATTATAAAGTAGTAAAAATGAAATTTCTGTACATTAAAGATATTTTCAAAAAAATATTGTTACAAACTATTTGGAGGTCACTGAATCGTTTGTTTTTTTTGTCATGGCTTCATCACGCCAAATCGGCTGAACTATTTTTGGTACACGGGTAGCTGGTTATCCAAAGATACACTGAGAAAAATTGAGAGTATGATTTTTTCTCCTCCGCTAATGAAGTTGCGTGCACCGTCTAGTTTTATAATATAATTGTAATAGTATAGATTACATGCATTGGTTACATAGGAATTTAGAATTTTGAAAATTTTGACTCAGTGATATGATCACTGTATACAATATATAATATATATATAATAGGGAATATGCATGAATTTTAATTTTTGCTTTACAAAAAGCTTATTCATGTAACAAACAGTAGACAAAAAGAATTTTTCGAATAACTATAAAAATACCCAAGATATAAGCCATCAAACATTTCATTCTATCTCTTTCTAGCAAAACAGAATTTAATATGGAGTTTATATGACCGTAGTGGACTGTGACGTAACAGTCTATGTCGGACCTGTCTGTCAAATCGCTGTCTAATTAGTAGTTTAAAATGCTTATATCATACGTATTTCTTGGCCGATTTTAATTTCACTTTTTGGAACAGTTTTTACGGTATTTTGATATCTCGTTAAGAAAAGCGATAAAAAATATTCATGCATGTTCCCTATTGTTAAGACTTGTCTGAGTGAAAAATCTTTTCCATTTACTGCACTGTATTTAGCCAAGTCACTGGCTCAATAGTACAGGGTTAGAACCTGAGTTGTTACATTTTCAGGGTTTTTTAAATTAGACTTTTTATCAATGTGGCATTGTTCAAATTTCAATTTGTTAATAACACATATTAGGAGCCCCCAGCAAGCTCGGCCGAATTTCACCTTCCCATACTGGGGACTCTTAACAATTCGAAATACCTTTACAGTAAAGCAACCAGGAATTAGTAAATACTCACTTGCCATGTATACTATGAACATAATCACTGTGTCCCTCGTAGGTGGTCACTAGTCTGCCATCCTCCAAATTGAACGCATAAATGTTATTGTCACCACACCCTGCAAACAGCCTTGTTTGGTCCTCGGACAGCCACAGACTGTTTACATCAGATTGCTCCATGGAGGACTTCATTGGAATAGTTATGACCCACGCGGGTTTTGTCAATTTTCCTGAAATCACGGTCTTCCATTCCCACCCTGTAAATTACATGATACATTGTAATATGTATTTTATATTTCATATAAATAAATAAAAAATGTTGGTATAAGTTACATAGAGTTCAAGCCTACAACACTTTTTTTGGATTGGGACTACTTATTCGTAACACACTACAGGCCACCAATATAATCAATATTATTATAAAGTTTTAAAAATGAAATGTCTTCAACTAAAAGATATTCTCAAAAAACTAAGTGAGACCGACTATGTGAAGTTCACAATTGAATGTATACAGTATGTATGCAGCCAACACCTATGTTTAACAAATAAAAAAACTGACTTTGACTGAATGTTTTTTTTTTTTGTATGTTAGTATGTCTCATTGTGGCTTAAAACATACAAATGGCTAAATAGATTTCAACAATTTTTGGTACACAGGTAGCTGGGTATCCACAAATTTAAATAATTTCATTTGTTATGCCAGGTAATATTTGGCATGGTTAGATTAAAAATGGAGAAATATACATCTGATGCATAATATCTGTTTCTTTATTAGCATAATGGTTGGAATCATAATTTGTATCAGGAGTAACTATTAATTGTAAAGAATTTATTGAAAAACAACCTACTTACCCGAAATTTCATTCACTGTTCCGATGATGAGACAATTATCTGTGCTGGCCAAACTGCATATTTGTTTGCCCGACTCGATGTGATGGATTTGTTTAGGCTTGTTGTAGTCAGCAGTAAGGAGCTCTATGATAGGATTGAGGATTCTGTCGAGACTAAAATAATTCATAATTAAACTATGGACATTATTACAAGCATCATATTAGGTTCGCCTGTAACTTAGTATGTTAGTAATTATGTAAACAAATCTTGCTGGTTAAATTTGACCCACTTCCCGATCAATCTAAAATTTTGCATAGGTGACAATACAATATTATAACACCATTGAGACGATCCGATTATGGAGCCGGAAGGTTGTCATAGGGACTCTGTAAATGAATAACGCAATCCTACTGAGCTGGGGCTCTGTAGAATCGTCTCGGTGAATAGTTGATAGACATTTAATGAAAAGTAGTTGGAAATAAACATAAAAATTTTGACAGAAACTTATTCGTTTCAGGATGAATGGAATAAGCAAATAATCCGTTTAAAAATGTACTTACTCAAATACGGCAATTTGTCCATACATATTACCGGCTACTAAATATTTACCGCAAGGTGAAAACGTTTGACACAAAACGGTGTTATAAAGTATTTTATCAAGCATTGTAATGTTTTATATTAAGAGCAGAATGATAGATTAAATTAAGTTATATATAAAAGCTTATTTCTATTTAACTAAACGTCCTTTGTTTGTATAACAACAAAACATAACCTCACAAAATAAGTTCTGTATTGTATCCTGTCCTTTATCGGACACTACACTAGTGACACTAGATCTGACATTGACAGCGTGTTTTAAAAGGTTGTTAGATTTAGAAGTATGTACTTTTGTATAAATATATACGTATACTTAAATATCAAAACTAGATACATATTCTTGTTCAAGTTATATATTTGAAATGTATGTGAGTGATATTTAAATATATATAGTATATATTATGACTTTATAAACGCCTTTCATGGACTAACTTTTTTTATTTAAAAAAGATTGCCAGATGTTCTTTTGAACCGATAATTTAAGGATTTCTTAATTTTTCCATACCTAATTTGGTTTTATTTCACCTATTTAAAAAAAAACGGTTAATAATATAAATAAATAAATAATTATAATTAAAAAGGTAGTAATCAAGTTAACAAGCAATTAACCAAGCATTATTGTTGTTGATCAATTTTGCTTTTATTATTCTCCATTTTTGTTATTATTGTTACTTTATATCGAAAGTTATAGTAGTATTAACCATATTTATATTCCACCAGCCCCTTTCCATCATCGGAACACACGACGCGTGCGTTCGTTCCATCCGCACGTGGTCAATATTCCGCGAATCCGCATGAAGCGCTTTGGTGCAACTTTTATCATGCGTACCGCAAAGGAGTGGAACTCGTTGCCAGCGAGTGTGTTCCCCGACCCCGACCATTATAATTTGGGCGTGTTCAAGACAAGAGTGAATAGGTTGTTTCTAGACGGGTAGACTACATCCTTGACCGCATCGTCACTTAACAACAGGTGAGATTGCGGTCAAATGCCCATCTATTTTATAATAAAAATAATAATAATAATTTGAGTAAGAATTAATATATATACAAATGTTTGTCTTATCAACATATTAAATTATTATAGATTTTTCCCAGAATTGATATATTATAAATTATATTTCTTAACATTTACATAATTTTGTTATAATTATTGTAACAAAATTGTAACTGAATGTGAGGAAAAATGGATATGGAATACTGGCAATACTTTAGCCCGACCGACCACAGACAAACTGCTTTTATAAAATAAAAAAAAACATTTGCCAAGATGGTCGTAGTGAAGTAAAACTCTAAACGTGCTAAATAATATTAAAAGCTGATAATTTGTATTGGTAAGGCCATTTCCTTGATCCAGCTAAGATCTTACTTTTAATTTCACAATCATGATGTAAAATTTTGCCGTCGGCGCTGTTGTCCATGCAAGGAACTGCGCTTCGGTACTTACCTGTCAAACTCCTGCGAACATACATTTCACATATATAATCGTATTTTAGCTTGACAAATCAGCAAAATGTACAACGGCATCGGCTTGACAACACCTAGAGGCTCGGGTACCAATGGATATGTGCAAAGAAATTGGGCATCAGTGCGAAAAACCAAAGATTCAGTGAACTATCGGACTGAAGAGGAGATCGCCAAATTGGATTCAGCCTCCAATAAGCAGCCAAACCGCGAGATCCTCGACCATGAGAGAAAGAGGAAAATTGAAGTAAAGTGCGCGGAGCTAGAAGACAGCTTGGAGGAGCAAGGGTGAGTAGATGAACATGATTAAATTTGGTAGTATCTTTAACAATAAGTTGGAGGATTTTCAAATAGTTCTACTAGTTAAATCATAGCACCGTGACATAGTTCCATTTTAACCGGTGTTAGTACCCGTCAATAAAAACAACTTGTCATATGGAGAGACATTTTGGGGAACAAAAAAATATCTGCCATTTCATACTGTTTTAGTAGTAACTCAACCATAATGTACCTGTTAAATTTTAAGAAATAAATCAACATGTCTATTGCATTTAGTACCCTGACCCTCAAGGCAGATTTTTAACCATGTGCAATATTTAGCAGTTTAAGTCGGATATTTGATATATTGACTATTTTATGGGCTAAGTATTGCTTCTCACAACTTAAGCAGTGGTTCTCATTTATAGATAAAAAAAATGAAAATAATTAAGTATTTTATATTAATGTAGCCTTAAATATCCACAGAAAACTGGGGCTCATTTAATGACACTGTTTATTACAGTCTTAATTGACTTTTTAATATTATGAGAAGTTTTACATGTATACTATTATAGTTTTAAAAAAGAAATGTCATTAAAGTATTAAAAAAAAGTTAAACAGACTATTAGAAGGTCACTAAATCCAAAAAGGTTTATTTTTTATATGTCTTCTTGAGGATTCATCAAATCAAAATGGCTAAAAGAATTCCAACTATTTTTGGTACACAGGTAGTGAGGCATCCACTTATGGTTATAGGATAGTTTTTATCCAATAGCCCTGAAGCAAAAAAGAGGGTTTTGATTTTTCCCTCTGTGAACAAAGTTATGGACGCCTTCTAGTCCGGGGCGTATTTACCCTAGGGCCAAGGGGGCCATGGCCCAGGGCGGCAAACAGCCAGGGGCGGCGTAGCAACCCTTGGTGCGTGAGTCCAACTCGTACTTGGCTGATTTTTACTTAACTTTTGGGGGGCGAACCTTATGGCCCAGGGTGCCAAATTTCAAAATACGCCCCTGCTTCTAGTCATTCTATAAAATTAACACAATCCAACTATCTGCCAGTTCTAAGTCTCTTGAGGTTTGCCAACTAGTGCTTAACACCATCAAGTAGGTTATATTTAATTAACCAAACCAACTTGTTATTGGTTCCTTAGACCCAGTAGAATATATAAAGGTTGCGTCCACACTTGTATAGCTGACTGCGTATCGCGCTGCTTGGACGCTCACTGTCGGCGCGGCGGTCACGCCGCGCTTGTCCGATGTAAGTGTGTGATACGTGTAGCAACATGGATTTCGAGCGATTGGATTGGCGCAACGTCCAAACGCGTGATCGTGACACGCGATCATGCCACGGGATGAAGATCTGATCGGGCAAATGATACAAATGTGGACGCACCTTCAACACCATCTAAACTATTATAAAGTTGTAAAAATGAAATGTCTGTACATTGCAGATATTTAAAAAAAAATATTGTAATAGACTATTTGGAGGTCATTAAATCGAAAATAATTTATTTTTTGTATGTATTTATGTGAAATTGGCTTCACGGATTTCAATTATTTTTGATACAAGGGTAGCTGGGTATATCGAGATGGTTATTGGATACTTTTTACCCGACTATGCTGAAGAAAAAAGTGGGGTTATGACTTTTCTCCTCCGCTAATGAAGTTGCGGGCACCTCCTAGTCTTACATAAATTTTGAAGACTGTATAGTATAGGTACTTCTGGGAAATTAACCTTTGCTTAACTAGAATCTTTAGCAGCAGTATATACAAATTACTAAGCTAAATGATTTGAGATGTGGCCAAAGCCCCAAATGAAATTTTTTTCCATTATCAATATTGTTCAATTCAAGTATTCTATTTCGTGGAATAGCAAAGGAACCATCCATTAATCAACTATTCTTGCATGTTATTCGTTTTGTACCTTAGCTATATTTATTACATACACAACAATGGATTAAAAGCATAAACACACCTGTTAAAACATTCTAACTAACCTTGCTATTGTAGAATCTATGTCATTTGGTACATTTACATGTCACAAGGTATTATAAATAAGTAGCTATTTTTCGGTGGTGTGGTGTACCTTGTCATTGGTAATTCACACTTTTGCAACCGACATTTTCGTAGCGTTATGCTCGTGGCCAATAATATGGGGAAAAACCGTATGTAGGGAAAACTTTCTACGAGCAGAGCGCTCGCCAAGCGGGCTACGGTCGTGAATGAGTTAAGAAACATTAAACTGACATTGAACTTCGGACATAGTACAAAATCACCATTTGTGCTGTTGTGCACTTGTTAGTTGATAAAGTTTTTTTTTGAGCTGCAAATTGACACTGGAAACTTTGATAGTAACAAGGAAAATTATTATACATGTCCCTAATGCCAATTGAAATGGCCAAAGTCAATATAGATTTACAAAATACTATTTATGAATTAACATAACACTATTCTTCCATGTATTGATGGATCTTGCATTCCATTCATAATTCAATAAAAATGCCATGACATGCAGTGGTATTCATTGAGGAAAGTAAGACATTGTTTGTGGGAATTAAGTTAACTTGTAGTTAACAATATTGTATCGCGTTGAGTAGACCTCGTACTGCAGTGAACATGTTAAATCATTAAATTTAATTAATTCAAAATGAATGATTTTTTTTTTAATGTTTATTTAAAGAGCTTTGATAAAAGGAAATGAACATGCCAGCTCCAGCAGGCCTAAACATAAATCCTAACAGCTTCTTACAAAATTACTACAAAGAAAAACAACTAAATTTGTATACACTTATTTACAAAAAAAACTGTATACAAATTTCGCCGCTCTCTACATAGGTTCTGCCAATATAGATTGGAAAATACCAACATGATTACAATTATACCCCAGTGTAACCTGACTCTTTTAGCGCATATTCGGACACATTCCAAAGGAATAGATAATGCTTGTAAATTAATCCAGCTAAGAGGCTAGAATTGAACTGTGAGCAGTGAATACTTACTATAAATCTACTTGTAATTAATAATGGATAAATACTTAAAAAAAAAAGAAAATAATACCATCATAAATCATGGATAACCATAGTGCTTTTCTAATCAATTACAAATTAGCAACAGCTAAGGGGTGTAAGAAATCAATCAGTAATTTTAAATTTTTGTTACTTGTTAATGTTATTACCTTATCAATAATTCAATTGTACCCAGAAAATTGAACTGATTAAACAATGTGTTCCTTTTTAATTAAAGTTTGATTCACAATCAACTCTAGGTTTGACATGCATGAATATCCAAATTGGACAAAGGTATTCTTATCTTTCTCTTGATAAAAAAATAACCTTTTATTTTTATGCCTAGTTACTGATTGATGCAACACCAAAGCAATTTTCTCCTGTAGGTTTTGTTCGTAATTATTATTATAGATGCTTTGAAGTAACCAGCCCAAAGTTAAATCAATCCTGACCAATGTTAGGATGGATCAGCATTTCGGCATTTAGAGGCCAGCAGTAGGGCGTCCATAGGCCCTGGTGTCTCAGTAAACTTTTTTTTGTCTATTTTAGTGAATTTCTGCACTTTTTCCAACAACTGTTGGAGAAATAAAATGTGTATTTAGTTTTTTAGTAACATCACTTTTGAGGCCCTTAACTTTTCTCTAACATAAATAATTACGTTCGATGGGAAGTTTCGTTACAGTGTAGCAGAAGGACTAACATAGAATTATTTTAACATCTGTACTATTATAAAGTTATAAAAATGAAAACCATACTAATAAATGCGAAAGTGTATCTGTCTGTCTGTCTGTTACCTCTTCACGCTTAAACCGCTGAACCGATGTAGATGAATTTTGATACGGTGATAGTCCTGGGGAAGGACATAGGCTACTTTTTATCCCGGAAAAATACTTTTATCCGCGATAAAGTAATTTAAGGCGGACGAAGTCGCGGGTAGTAGCTAGTGGTCTATACATTAAAGGTATTTTCGAAGCAAATTATTGAAACGGACTATTTGGAAGTCACTGGTCGAAATATTTTTTTTATATTTTGTATATTTGTATGTTTCATGGCTTCATCACGCGAAATCGGCTAAACGGATTTCAATTATTTTTGGCACTCGGGTAGCTGGGCATCTCCGGATGGTCATAGGATACTTTTTACCCGACTACGTTGAAGAAAAGAAGAAGGGTTATTACTTTTTCTCACAATCTAGGGTATGTGAGAATCTGGAGGTGATTATTTGACGGACTGCTAGTGTGGTGAAATGGAAATAATTGATAATAGCCGTGTTAATCTTAGTCTGAGTTAATCCCGTATAAATAACCTTTGTGGCTTGTGTCCTATAAAAATAATTCGTCTGTCAGTTACATTATCAAAAAATAATGGATGGAACGTATTTTTAACTAAGCAAAAAATAATGAAAATATAGATAGCCCGTTAAAGTTCCCCGTGAAGTCACGCCGTGCGACCGATTTTCGCACGGCGTAACGTCATCCGCCCCCACTCCCAAAATTTGACGCGCTTTATCTTTGTCTTTTTTTGTTAGATTGATATTTATACTGATAGAAACGGACTAATTAGAATATTATTATTTTTACCCAGGAAACTACCCTATTCTTCGACGTTTCGGACTTAACCAACAAAAGGCAATTAAATAAATCAACAATTTGTTGTGGTGTGATAGATAATACAGTACAGGTATCGTGTAAGAAAATATTTATCACGCAAAAGTGCATTAATTTCTGTATGTCATCCTATAAGGTGACTCAAAATTTGGTTTTGGCCCGACCATTAGCGCAAAAGCCTTATATCTATATTTAAGTCGGTCTGGGTCACTCAATCCTCCGGTGCAAAGAAAGTTCAGGATTGACGGCTTTACAAGAAGTGAAACGATGTTAAATACTGAGGTATGTATGGTGAAGGAATTTAATGTGTGTACCCTTTCGTACCTTGTCATAATGACATTGATATGGAATATCTATCGGGTTTCATATTGATTTTGACTGTGACAAGGTACGAATTGGTATATAAATTAAATTCCTTGACTGTACCTCTTTATTTCCGTACTGGCAGGAGGGGTGGTTAGGCCAGCAAGGATTAAATAATTGAATTGTCAATAACTTGTGTGTGACTATGACAAGGTATAGATCTATGTTAATTCGTGCAGTTAACCACGAAATAGACTTATCGGCAAACAAAACGTCGGATTGACGTAAATCAATTTCATTTCCAATAAAAAGATACGATCCCAACGTTTGACCAGCATGCATTGGCGACTAGCCAGATCTATTAGAACATATTATTGGGCACGCTCCAAAACAAATATTTGTGATTATTGCAATAACTAGATATACTTGAAGTAATTTATGTTACCCATAAATGGTAGGCTTCTGTCTTGAGCGATTTGCTCCGTAGACAATTGAGCGTTTCAACCCAATTTCAGAAGCTATAATTGTAAATTAGGTTGGAAAATGTTCATAAGTTAATATTCGATGACCGGTTTAGCCCAGCGGGA
The DNA here is from genome assembly GCA_905404275.2 of Hedya salicella. Lineage (NCBI taxonomy): Eukaryota > Metazoa > Arthropoda > Insecta > Lepidoptera > Tortricidae > Hedya > Hedya salicella. Next base: position 5,180,523 of record FR990104.1, read on the forward strand.
GCAACGTTGTCTGCGAAGCTGACCCTGCTCCCGGTAAGGGGAAATATTTGTTCTTGAGTCTTGGTATCTATACCATCATAAAGTTGTAAAAATTAAATGTCTATACATTTAAGATATTTTCCAAAAAATGATTGTTACGGACTATTTGAAGTTCACTGAAACTAAAAATTATTTTTTTTGTTTGTATGCTGGTATGTGTCGTAGTGGCTTCATCACGCCAAATTGGCTAAACCTATTTCAACAATTTTTGGTAGACAGGTAGTTGGGTATCTCCAGATGGTTATAGGATACTTTTTACCCGACTACGCTGAAGAAGAAAAGAGGGGTTAAGACTTTTTTTCCTCCGGGAACGAAGTTGCGGGCGCCTTCTAGTAAGTAAATATACGAGGGGCGTTCAATATATTCTCGGTATGCGTATGATCCATCTTCATCATCATGTTTGATGATGGGTCATATGATGTTGCTATTCATTAATAAAAAAAGGATATCATTAATTTTTCTTTATGTAATAGCTAAACAAAGACGACAGTATGAAATATGTAACGACGTCATTAAAACGGGAGCCTGTTTTGATTATTGTTTAGGAAGAAGTGAGCAAAATTTTGGTACAGTAATTGAGAAAATTTATTCTGAAAATGCAAGATTGACTTATTGTGGTGCATATAAAAACTTTTTTTTATCTTGAGAATATAAATAAAAATATTTTAATATATTATGAAGCATACAAAACACGACGAGACAAATTGTTAAAAAAAATATATCATACGAATAAGTTCACATTTTTGCACTGATGCCGAGAATATATTGAACGCCCCTCGTATCTATTAAATATATCATATAGTACTCATAACACAAGTCTTATTGAACTTACCATGCAACTGGCCAGATTTGTGTAAAATTTAAAAAAAGACGCGTAATTTGGCATTTCTATCGGAAATTGAATGTTACGCAGAGCGCGGATATAATAACAGTCAAAATAAATAAGGAAATTTACTTTCAGACTCCACAAAAGGACGGAACTTTGTGAGACGGTCTTTGAAGTTTTTGCATCTTTGTTAGCTCCTGAATTTCTAAGTGAAATAAAACACTGATTTTGATAGCTAGATTACGCGTTTTTAGACGTGTGTTTTATTTAGATAGTCGAGTTACTCAACTTGTAATCCTTACAAACTTGTAATTATATATTCAGAAGTGGGTTTTTTGAATATCAGAACGACGTGATTTATTGGGGTCTCCTTCGAAATTCCTACTGTCGCTTGTCCTAATATATGGTTTGTCATAACGCATTTTTTTCAGAAACCGTAAATTCTTCAGGTTTTTTTAAAAGATCATCGTATAGATTAGGTTAGTAGGTTTGTTTTATAACAATCCTGAAAAGTTTAGTTCCCTAAAAAATGCGTTATGACAAACGAAACATTAGGACAAACTATGTTAGAGATTCCAATATAGATCCGATTTATTGGCATAGAGTTAGAATAGAATCGAAACTGAAAAGTGACGTGGGCTGCTTTTTATCGCGGAGAAATTGACGGTTCCAGAAGGACAAACAGAAAAAATTTGCCACGCAGTTGAAGCCTAGTCGGCGTTATATTGGTTTAAAAAAAAATCGGGCAACCTAAACATTTTCAACCAAGTGAAAACCGTCTTCTAGAAATTATTTACCTCCACTTTCGATATTGGTCTAGCGAGCGAAAAGTCTGTTTATTATTGTATAAAATACGCCCACCGGCAAAAAATTGGCCCACTCATTATTCCTTCCATATAATTGTATACAAAACGTACTCAGAGAATTATACTGCTGAGTCGGAGTCACTTAATAGTTTTGCGTGCAGTTTACATTTTTATGTAGCTGACTTATCGTATTATACGTAAATATGTATCCTGTTTGCCAGCAGAGAAGCGCAAAAAAATCCCTAATCCATTGTTTAGTACAAAATTATTTCATTTTGTACGGAACAGTTAATATTGCTTATTTTAATCTCTGCATAAAGAAAACTGGAAATTTAAAAAGAATATCTTCCGTGCCGATTTGAGGCTCAGTATATTACCTAAAAAAAAACTTTACCAGCATTCGGAAGAGCCCATTTGGCTTCGATTGGACTGCATGATTTTAAAAGTAACGTTTTTATACAATTGTATACAAAAAGTAATGAGTGGGCCAATTTTTTGCCGGTGAGTGTATATATGTGGCATACCCACTGAAAATTTTTAATGTTTAAGCCCATCTTTGAACCAAATAACAATTAGTAGGTACATGGTTTTTGAAAACAAAGATAGTTCTATACATTTTCATTCTGGTATACCTATAAATTTGCTACATGACCTAAAAACTCGCTAAAGCCCAGGAGCAATAGGTAAACAAGCTCGATTGAACTGCTGTTATTTTTATCGCAAACCAATCGCTATAAAAACCGCAACAATTTATGTGCAACCTGTTACTACCACCATAGTTTCTACACATGCTGTGAAATGTATTATCGTTATCTATTTATCGCCATTTGAATTGGCTCTATTTAGTAGAAAAAGTTCCTTTTAGGGTTGTTGTTACATCGATCGGTGTGCACCCTCGTTTAGGGGCGATGCCCCTGTTGCGCCGGAGTCCAATCAATAAAGTCCACCCTCAGTACGATATATTATTCAACTTTACTCCCGTCAGCTCAGTCCCCAACTGCGCGTCGAGCGCGTCTTATCGCTTTTATTGTTTTTCAAAAGTAATTCGACTCGATTGCCACAGAGCGACAGCTATGCATTGGTGGGTACAGGTGTTCTGACGCTCATTGCGAATTTATTAAGAGAAAAAAATCATAACGTGCCACTTGTTCACTCAGAGCGGTCCACTGCTTACCGTCTTTTGTTTTCGCTTAATTCGAATTTGGAATAGTGAGTGTTTTTTTTTTAATAATGAGTGTGTCACTGGTGTGGTTGCGCAGGTTGCCAAGGGAGGAGATCGCGGCGAGGGTTGCCGCGTTCAGAGCCAAGATATCAGAGACCAGCGACAAGGACGTGCCCAGGGACGAATTCGGCAGGGTAGCGTGAGTACCCTTTTCACTTATTCAATCTCTTTTATCCTTACTTTATATTCATACCCAAAACCCGTTTCCATTTGCGTAAAAGGTAAAGTACGGGTCAGCATTGTCTATTTTGAGGGCTTTAGCAAACACTTTCGCTCTTTGACTTTCGTATTTGCATACGCTTAGCCGGTTGTAGGGCGTGTTGGCAGAGTTGCAACACGAGCGTCGTTCAATACTTGGAATCTCTTGTTATTGTTTTCTTAAACTAAAACGACACATTGCGAATCCGAGCGAACATCTCGGGTATATGACGGCAGCTAATTGTTGAGCATGATGAGTAAATAATTAGTTTCCCAGCCAGAATAAACGCATTGCGTCGGCGCATACCGTAAAATACAACAACGCCTAGATTGATAATCCTATGAAGCAAATTGAATTACAGGTTTTTATTACACGATTTAATTGGTTGATAAGGAAACGAAACACGCGAGTTTTGTTGTGCATTCGGATTTATTTACAAATGCAACGAGAGTTATATTTAAGTATTTAAATGAATTTGATTATTATTAGTGGCCTAGACTAGGGTGAACCTTTTATTACTAAGTCCACCCGTTAACAGCATATATTTTGTAAAGAATCCCTTTGTTTCCCATAATCATTAATAGTCATAATGTAACGTGACGTTAGTCATAAAATCATTTGTCATAATTCTAAAACCGTAAAATTTTCAGGGTCTTTGAAAAGGTCATCCTGTAGGACCCATTAAGTTATGTTAGGTTTGTTTTGTAACAATCCGGCAACGTTAACGGTTTCGTAGGAAAATGCTATTATGACTTATGAAAATTTGGACAAACATTATATTATGACTATAAATTTTGTGACAGTCAATGTACACCCATTTTGTGATTGTGAACTTGCACCTAGCTATAACGATTGTTGTATTATGTACTATCAAGTCTACCAACTTCAAAAATAAATCGATTAGTAGTGACAGCGAATACATGGTAAGGTAAAATAGTCATGTATTCGGACATCAGAATGGACAGAGGTTGTATGTTTTCATACGCACTGCCGGTATACTTGTAATTCTCAAACAACATTAACGACTACCGAGTGATTATGCATTCTGCGTCTCTTTATGTTGGTAACTCCAATGAATATGTGGAAATGTAACGTGCGATACGCCTGTAGTCCAATGTCTACCCTAATGTTGTTATCGAGAATAACATGGCAGTTCTAAATGAGCACCGCTGAGTTGTAAATGCGTAGGAAATCAATGCAACGCTCGTCGACTGTACCTAATGTATCATCAGCTCAGCGGCCTAATTATTGAAACCGCCGATTACAACGCCGCTTACGTTGAACAATGACATGCCTCATACATGGTGTTTTTAAAAGATATCAGTGTAAAAACTCGAGTGAGAACGGGTGGTATCTAAATCTCATATTTTTTATGTCCAAAACTGATTTCGCTGAACAGGTTTTGCATAATTTGATTTCGCCGAATGTTCATCTCGCCTAATCGTTATTTGTCCGAATCTAAATACGCATAATTTAGTATCACCGAATTTTAGTTAGCTGCAAATTGAACCTCTAACAAGAAAAACTGCGGCCAGTAAAGTAGGTTAGGTTAGAACTGCAATCCCGAACAGAAGATGACTGCTGCCAGAAAAGTAAGTTTTCGGCATTAAAAAGTTATGCATAAAAACCATTCGGCGAAAACAGGATTCGGCGTAATGAAATTATGCTTATAGATCATTATGCCTATTGTCATTATGCGATATAGAATTATGACAAAAAAAATGCGTAAACAAGGGGAACCAGTGAAAACAAACGTTTGTAACATTTGCATTTCATAAGGAAGAACTTATACGATTTGAGCAGGATGTATATCAAATCAACCCAACCTTGGAGTTTCATACAATCTTTATTTTAAACTAATGACTCTTGGACAGTGTGTTAGGGCCCGGCCATGACAACGCCCGACCGGCGGCACGGCAAGCGAATTCCTGATACATTGCGTGCAATGCCAATTAACTGTTGTGCGGTGAGCCCCTCGACCACGCAATGAAGAGAGAATTCGCTCGCTGCGTTGCTAGTCGCTCGTTGTCGTGGCCGAACCATTAGCTCCGTTACACACGGCGACTTTTTGCAGCGATACAAACGTGCGACTGTATCGTGACACTAGCGGTTGACAGACGTTTTGTATCGATGCTGTCGCCCTTATGAATAACTAAAACGTGCAGTTGTATAGATTTATATGCACGTTAGTAAGATCAGTACCCAAGTAGCACAGGAAGGTGTATTAGATCTTATACAGCCCTTATAATGCTTAAACTGGCTGTATAATTGCCGTATAAGCTCTTAGTTGCGGGGACTCGCTGCAGGAAGCGGGTCGCCTCTATCCGGCCCATGTGGGAATCTATTGAGGAGGCTTGTGTCTAGCAGTGGACGTCCTATGGCTGAAGTGATGATGATGTTGATGATGAAGCTCTTATACAGCTTGTGCGTATCTACCAGTGGCGTGACGTCAAACATTATCCATAGACAAGCCGGAGGTAATTTGGCTTGTTTTTTCTTTAAATACTGTAGTCAGCTGTCTGAACATGGGCAACTCGGTGGGAACCAGAAATGGAAACACAAGAATAAAAAAATTACGTTGTTGTCAATTTAAAAGAGTGATACTCTAATATTAATCGTTTTTAAATTATAGTTAAAATTAATTCTAGCAAAATTTTGTGATCTGATCTTACACAAGAACAAGATCTGTATCACGTTGGTATCGTAACTGTATCACTTTGGTATTGATACTGTATCGCGGGATGAAAATCGCACATTTTGCTTGGGGCCACTTAACCAAGCAAACTGTAATACACGGGTACAAATCCAGCCAAGCGCAGCTGTAGCTCAGGACTTGCGGTTTACTTGGCTCGAGTTCAGCGCCAGAAGCCAAGTTTTGGTATAGTTATCTTGAAAACGTTTGGTCGATTTCAGGACAGAATTTAAGCACCAATACGGATAAATAGACTTAACACATCCTACTTAGTGTAGCGGCTTGTTTCTCTCATATCATAGGTATCGAATTAACGATGTTAGGATATATCTTAGCTTAGGTATTGATTTTTAAGCCCAGACGAAAAAAGAGGGGAAAGGGTTACATTCTAATGACCGAACGAAATTTCGGTTTCGGTAAAAAAACATGTCTAGAAGTAACGGTCCACTGATATTTTTATTCATAATATTTAACGATTTTCTTCTGAAAGATGTTCTTAGCTATGGTTCGTGATAACTCGTTCGGCCGTTTAAAAATCATCACCTTGTTTCTAGTTCTCTTTATCGTTTACTTATTCTATCAATGTACAGTCCCCAGCATTAATATATGCCATAAAAAAGCGGGCGAAAATATCTGATACGTCCTAACGGCTCGAGAAATAGAGTCGTGCTAGATTTTTATGCGCGCTTTGGTGTGGCAGATAATAATGCTGGCGACTGTATTTATTTTATTAAAATTAATAGATAAACTGTACATAACGTAGATAAACTCTTTAATTTTATTCTCTGTGTACAGGTGTGGTGCAAATATAAAACATTCTGTATAATGAACCCGTATATAATTAAGTGTAAATAACAGATGCGCAGACGTCTCTTTGGAATCGTTTTGGAATTACGTGAGCGTTCTGTGCGTCATAGTGCTATGTCAGCATTAGCAATTGGCGAATGCTGTAGAGACGAATAACGGACCTGCGGTTTCATCTGGTGGCATAGTCTGAAAGATGCTTGTGTTTTAAACCTTTATCACGTATTAACCAGTTAAAAACTTTTTCCTACCATATTCTAAGATTAGTTTATTTTATAAATATTACACTTTTGGTATTGTGGTGGTAATTAATTCTCTCTAGAGCTATCTGCATTTAATTTCATTGTATAAATGTAGGTATAAATATCCAGGCTTTATACACATTAAAATGGGAAAATAATAGGCTCTATATTTACCGTTTTATTACTCTTACGGCCGTTACGGTTACAGATTATGAAACAAGCTCAGAATTAGTTTCATAACATTGTACGTTCTCTGAATTCGCGAGGAGTTACACAAGAAAACAGCTTCCGAGATATAAGTAAACGACGTGACGTCGTCAGAATGCTCCTAAACATCAAAGTCTCTAAATTATCGAACAACATCACCGAAACTCAAATCGGAAGCGTTTAACCTTCCCACTCAGATTTTATAAATAAAAGGAAACATTTACGTAATGTCACGAAATCCCTTAAATAGCTTTGTTGTCCGAAACTCGACCTCTGACCGCGATATAGCATTACATGCAATCCATTGGCTGCTACCACAACAGAGATCGGTTTACTAAGTACGTGGAAGTGGCAATGGAGAGAGGACTAATACTTTCCACCGTCGGTCCGGCAAGGGGTTGAATATTGATCGGGGAATGACGTCAGCGCCTCACACCCCGAGGGGTGGATTTTAACATGGCTCCGCGAACACCCCAGCTAAATATGTTAGGGCATACAATGTAATAGGGCACTAACAGAATGCAACGTTGGAACTGGGTTGATTATATTTTTGTGCCACTGTTTCAGCACTTTCGGTTGTATAATACTGACATAAGTCTTGGCTCCGAGCCGAGAGAAATGTCGTAGCTTTCAAAGATGGGGATGTTTGGTGTGCTTCGGTTGTCGTTTGTGTTCCAGCCGATACCTATTAGATGGTTTCTAGTTTTGATACGTAGAGAAATGTTGTGGATGTTATTATTTTGGGATTTGATAGAGAATGTGAAGATTGTGTTTATTGAATTCGCTAATATTCTGTCAATTTTTATCTATAGTATTATAAAGTTGTTAAAATGAAATGTGTATGTAAGAAGCGAAAAAAAAAACAAATTTGTATGTGTAGTTACGGCTTCATCACGCAAAATTGGCTAAACGGATTTCAATTATTTTTGGTACACAGGTAGCTGGGTATCTCCAGATAGTTATAGGATACTTTTTACACAACTACGCTGAAGAAAAAATGAGGGTTTAGGACTTTTTCTCCTCCGCGAAGAAGTTGCGGGCGCCTTCTAGTATTAATATAAAGTTGTAAAAATGTATCCTTGGATTGTGTTGACTTAGACCTTTTGAGGTACGGCTCCCTTATAATCTGATCAAAATCAAAACAAAATTACAATAACATGTATATTCAACTAAGTCGCCGTGCCCCTGAAAGCGGGTTGCGTGCGGTTTACGAAATTTATGTCACGAGATTTCATTTACTCATTAAAACGAGGGCTCGCGGACATGCGACACGCAAAAACCAGGTTGCCGTTTAGATAGTGCCAGCTTTTTACTGCCCGTCCATTTCATTATATATATATATATATATATATATATATATATATATATATATATATATATATATATATATTATGGCCTAGGGGGCAAACGAGCAGACGGGTCGCCTGATGGTAAGCGATACAGCTAGAACTTTCTAAAATTAGTCTGGGTGGGATGAAAATTCGAGGGTTCCGTACCCAAAGGGTAAAACGGGGCCCTATTACTAAGACTCCACTGTCCGTCCGTCTGTATGTTTGTCCGTCTGTCACCAGGCTGTGTCTCATGAACCGTGAGAGATGATGTATTTCTGTTGCCGCTATAACTACAAATACCTACTAAACAATTTTATGTCTGTCTATCTATCTCAGTAACCAATATAAAATGATCGAACACCGCGTACATTTTGCTTAAGGTGCGTCCACATTTGTATCATTTGGCCGTATCAGATCACCGTGCCGTGGCATGACTGCGTATCGCGCTGCTTGGACGCTTACTGTCGGCGCGCCGATCATGCCGTACTCGTCCGATATAACTGTGTGATACGCGTAGCAAAATGGATTTCGAGCGATCCGATCGGCGCAACGTCCATCCGCGTGATCGTGACACGCGATCAAACCACGCGACGATGATCTGATACGGGCAAATGATACAAATGTGGACGCACCTTTAGGAGTAGGGCTCTGCTAACACTCGATTTTCATAGATACGGCCGTTTGTAGCGCATATTTTGTACGGAACCCTCGGTGCGCGAATCCGACTCGCACTTGGCTGGTTTTTAATTTATAAAATTGATGTACAAAATGAACTGCTGACTGTAGCAATTTTTATTTCATTTGTGATAGGTATTGTTGGATGGTGCATTGGGGGAATATCGAATGATTTCTAAAGAAGTGTAACTTCGAAAAAGACATTGTATTCACCATCAATGAAATACAGAAGCCTCTGCAGTCCCATTAAATGTAAATTTTTATACAAGTCAAATAATTTTCGGCATCACGAAATGACATTTTAAAAATTATAGAAAAACTAACTTCTCTTAGCTAGAAATAATGATGGTTACGTCTTATTATAACAATAGGTACGATGCATACCTATTTAACTCTTCTTAATTTCAGAGCTGGATTCTAACAGACAGCTGTCTAAACTATAAGTAACTTGTTTACCTCCAGCCCAAATAAATTACTGTATTTCACATAAAAGTTGAAATAGCTTGTTATGTCTATTGTACTGCGCTGTTTCCGATAGTTGGTGCAATATATAACTCATCTGACAGGGCAAACACGTAAGTGTGTCATGCTGCAAGACAATTGTCCTAGAATACTGGCTCGATTTTATTGGGGTTTCACTGCGACAATAACAGTTTGAGCTTGATATTGTCTGCTTGAAATAGTTTTCAATTTCCTCTTCAAAAGATGTGGTAATCATTACTGTCACTGTCGTCAAAGTTCCATTAGGTAAATACAAAAGTCGAATGAAAGCAAACGGCAAATTTTGAAAACCATCCACGAAACGATAATGTTAGTAAGAAATTCTTGTATAGTCGTCAATTACTTTTTGCATTTCAATTACTATAATTATAAAAAAGTGGGGTTACCGAGTGGTTCAAGCATGCTACTTTCAAACAGGTGGTAGTGGGTTCGAATTTGGCCTGTACCAGTTCGAATTTGGCTGTGTCCCGAAGTAAGACGCATATTGGCTGATGATGATCTATAATTTATTTATAATTTCTACTTTCCATCAGGTGGCTCGTCTGCCCTTTTGCCACTCGTTACATAAAAAATAAAAATAATAATAGTCAATCGGCCTCTACATTAATCCGTTTTGATTTGACACTTTCTAAATTATTTGGTCTGTCAAAAGCACGACCCTTAAAGCATTTAACTAATGGAGATTACAAGCCGTGTCATTACTGAACAAATTTTTCATGCATTTTTAGCGGGGGGGGGGGTAAACACGTATAGCACACTACGGAAATATTCATATTTCTACAAACGCACACAATTAAAAGAAATCACATACAACACCTACAAACTGGCAATTTACCGTAAAAATAAACTAACCGGAGATTTCGCGATTACTTTCGCAGCATGTATTTCATATGATCTCCAGTGGTTAAATGCTCTAAATCACGACCCTATAACTTGGCGATTGGTTAAAAACTTCAGGCACATTTTTTTTTTAAATTTAATCAGAATGAAAACCACACCCCCGTGTTGAAACTAATTAATGCTGTGATTTTTTGCGACTCATGTTTAGCGTTGAGTGATTTAATCACGCGACGTCAACGGACGCAGACATCCGAATGTTAGTGATTACAGTAAACGCGGCGCGACGTGCCAAACGTCGCCCCTTACTACTTGTACGGTATTTAAATTGATAAATTGTTTAGTATTCATTAAACTGCGCTTTCCGAAAGTAAATTAATAATTATTAACAGGACTGGCCACTCAATCAATTAATATTTCTAAATTAGTATAAAAAATCACAAATTTCGAAAAGTACATTCCATATAAATAACAGTGTCTTAGAAGTGTCTTTATTTTCGAACCTCCCACCATATAAAGAAATTTGGCAGTGGAATTTGAATCAAAAATGTAGGAAATTCTGTTATATTGCCTTTGTGTTAAATTCAAACGTCTAAAAGCTAATGCAACTCAATTCTGATAGAAAATTACTCACTGTTAATTGAATAGGAGAAGGCCTTTTAATGGGCCTTTGGGCGGCTAAAGGGTGTAAACATTGCTGTCTTCGAACCTGAATGCACTTTATTGTTAACTCATACCACGATTATAACTAAAATCTTAAGTCACATTTACATCTTGATTCTGCAAATCCGGCTTCACTGCTATTATTTTGCACACTACTGTAGCAGCTGACATAGGGAAATGCGTATGTAGCGAAAACTTGGTACGAGCAGATCATCACCTAGCGGGTTCCGAGTCGTGAAGATATTTTTTTTTCATAAATCTCTGTTTGTTGACTGTACCAAGGACCATTAAAACAAGAGGACTGTCACTTGACATACTTTGGTTAGTGCCCCGATCGCAAGGAGATATTCTGGCAAAGACTAGATGGCGCTATAAATTAAACATTTAATTGTGTCATATTTGTACAGAGATACATAGTGCAGTAACAATTAGTTCGTAAACAGCCAATAGTATATAAATCGTAACATTTAAAGAATGTGACACGCTTGCAAAGTTGAATGATTGTAAATAATAATTCTTATACATAGATGGCGTTGCAAAAAATCGGGGAACGGCTTTTTGCATGGAGATGGTCAGTCCTCTTGTTTTAATGATCCTTGACTGTACTTTGAAAATACGTTTTGAACGCCTGAACAGAAGTATTAGGTCACTGAATCAATGTAATCGTAGCCTTGTCAGATCAGTTTCGTTCACAATTTATAAGTACCTATTTAAGCATTTTTTCTACCCCAAATTATAAATTTATTAATATTAGTTTCCTATAAAACTTTGATACCTGTTGTTGGCTCAAAAATACTTCAATTCAAAGAATAATGGACCTTATGAATATACTGCATTGAACTAGTACCTATATATCGATTTTGATTCACGCTGCATTTCATTCGCTACATACTGTTTCGAATGCCTGCATTATATTATATAACAATAAATCACTTTAAGGAATCATGTACCTAGAGCCTAGTAGGTCGATCGTGAGCAAAAAATGTTTGCGTCTTTAAGAGCACAGACACAAGAAACAGCGAAGCGTTTTCCTGTTTTTGGAGTCCTCATCCGACTAAATTCATTCTGAAAAATATTTCATTGGATTTCAGTGTTGAGAGTAGTCGGGGCGAGATTAATGTGATACGAAATTTGAGAGCCTATTTGCTTAATCACGATAACAGCGCAGCATAACTATAAAAGTAAGTGAATGTAAGATTGTATAGCTTAACAGTACCTACTCGTAAAGTCTGCAATGTAATCGAATGCACCAGATTTTAAAAAGACAATGCGAAACACGATAATGATGCATGTAATCTGGTAAATTACAAATACATATGTAATTTACTCATTTCATATCGTAAACAGATTACCAACATTGCATTTTATTCAAAGGTAGCTGGAACTCTCTCAACCTTGTAATATTTATTTTTAAATGCGTTTAAATACGGTAAAACGTTTGTGGAATTCCCGAGCGGGGAAAATAATGAGTTTTTCCCCGTGGGGGATAAAAGGGAGCGCTGCCTTTGTGCGACTCGGCGGAGATCCGTTGTTTGCGCAGGCTGCGCGCGGCGCGCTTCCCGCCGCGCCCTCAGTAGCGCCGCCGGCCCGCCACCGGCCGCTCTCGTGCCCCCGCCCCCACAATCACGACGGTCTTCCATTAGTATTAAATTTAGATTAAGAAACCAAGTCTTCCACTAGTTTTAAGTATGCAAAGGGGCAGGGGGTCGCGACGCGACTCGAACAACAGAGTAGTCTTCGAGAGGCTATGGCGCGGCACGTTCCAAGCGGTCGTGGCCGGGCCGGGGCGCGGCGCGCGGCGCGCCAGCTCGCACGAGCCGGAGCCGGGCCCGGCGACGCTGCCGCTGCCGGCGCCGGCGCCGCCGCCGCCGCCGCCGGGCCCGTCGCACGTGGCCGACGCGCTCGAGCCGGCGCTGAGGACCCTCCTGGCCGGCCTGAGGAGCTCCTGTTGCTGCCGCTGCGGCTGCCCCGCGGCCGAACGCAATTTTAACGACAATTTGCAGGTCTGTCTCTCCAACGACGAGGAGAGGAAGTCCATGCGGTCCGTGATAAGGTGTGCATTCATTTATCGATTACCGTAAGCTGTGCATGTAGGCCGATCGTTAATTGAAAACCTAGTCCCGCGCTATCGACTTGATTGGAAATTAAACGATTTCATACCCGGTCGTAGCGAACGCCGGTTCTTGTTATATGCTTGGTTTTATTAGTAAATTTATCGGTGTGGATTGAGTATGTTAAATTATTTTAATGTTTCCCCATTTCTAGCGCACTTAGGTGCCGCTCAGGTAAATATTCGTTAGTCTTCTTTGAAGTTTTATTAGCAGCGCTTCAATTCAAATTTAAAATGCGTCAATTGTAGGTTCCATTCACGTTTAAATATGCTATTTTCGAATAAAGACACAAACAAAATAAAGATAGCTTAGTTCGTTTATAAGAAAACACAATAAATTATGCTGCCGCCATTGAAATTCGTAATTGTACGAGGGCTGCTATTTATATATCCGGAAACCGGGATTACAATCTTCTTAAATAGCATATTTGACCGCCATGGTAAAATTTGAACTTTTTTAAGTATATAAGGTATATTTTTTCTTCCTTATTAACGCTCGTGTTTTGTTTTTGACGGGTTTTAAATGTCATCTCGCAGCAAGAATGGAACTCACTCGTGAAAATATTCGTGCTATGATTTATTATGATTTTCGGCGTGGTTTAACGCAACAACAGTGCATAGATCAACTAACTTCAACTTTTGGTGATGAAGCCCCATCTAAAACTACTGTGTATCACTGGTTTAGTGAGTTCAATCGTGGACGTAGTATGCTTACGGACGAAGTTAAGGCAGGTCGCCCGAAATCGGTCGTTGTACAACAAAATATCGAGGCTGTGCGAAAACTTATAATGGACGACCGACATGTTACGTACCGCGAGATAGAGGCGACTCTGGGTATTTCTATGACCAGCATTAATAGCATATTACATAATTATTTGGCTGTAAAAAAAATTTGTTCGCGTTGGATACCCCACAACTTAACAAATGAGCAAAAACATGCTCGCGTCGAATGGTGCAATAAAATGTTAAAAAAATATAACCGTGGTGACTCAAAAGCCGTTTATAACATCTATACAGGTGACGAATCCTGGATCTATGCATACGATCCCGAAACGAAGCAACAATCAACGGTATGGGTGTTTCAAAATGAGCCGAACCCTACGAAAGTTACTCGTGCAAAAAGTACATTGAAACAAATGGTGGCCTGCTTCTTCGGTATTAATGGCCATGTAGCTACAGTGCCACTAGAAAACCGTAGAACGGTTAATTCAGAGTGGTACACGACCATTTGCTTACCGGAAGTATTTGAACAAATTCGTAAAACTAACCAGCGACGAAGAATCATTCTTCATCATGACAATGCCAGCTGTCATACGTCACGCGAAACAACTCTATTTTTGGAGGGTCAAAATGTGGAATTAACGGGTCATCCGCCGTACAGCCCTGACTTGGCACCCAACGATTTTTATTTATTTCCAAATATAAAGAATAAATTACGCGGTCAACGATTTTCGACCGCTGAAGATGCTGTCGACGCATTCAAACAACACGTTATGGAGGTACCTCAGGCGGAGTGGCAGAAGTGCTTTAAAAATTGGTTCACGCGAATGCAAAAGTGCATAGATCATCAAGGGGAATACTTTGAAAAACAATAAAACTATTTTCAGCCGTGTACGTTTGTTTGTTTTTTTGTTTCCGGATATATAAGTAGCAACCCTCGTAAATTATCCTGATTCAATCGAACATGCAACTCCCCATTGATATAATTTATGTAACAACAATGTCTACTCACAACCTACAATGAACAGCTGTCTGTTTACGCCGCCATTTTGATTCCGCTTTGTATCCACAGCGTGCGCGAAACGCACGCGGTGGCGGAAGCGCAGCAGGAGAAGAACGCGCGGCTGCGGGACGCGTTCGGCATCTCGCCGCGGTTCGTGGAGGGCTCCAGCCTGGACCCCGAGCGGCGCGCGCGCGAGCACGCGCAGCGCTACCCGCTCGTGCGGACCCCGAGCCACGAGCGGGAGGAACGACCGCCCACCGCCAAGAAGAAAAAGAAACGAAGGTAAATTCGGCATAACCTATACTATTTTCATGCATCAGAGCTTAACTCTTGTCCGTGTAGCTGATGAACCGTTTAGGCTTCCAACTCGCCCTATCTAGGGCCACCTTATCTCCCTATATGACATGACGTTAACCTTCTCTTTTATTTTATTTGTTTTATGTAGCTTATCTTTGGTCTTCCTCTTCTTAGCTCGCCTTCAACTTTTCCTATTACTAATCCTATACTATTATAAAGTTGTCAAAATAAAATTCATTTGTATGTAAGTTCAATAAATATGTATGTGTTGGGGTGAAATTGTTGATGAAAGACGCTTGGTTTTTTTAAATTGTTCTTTAAGTACTTCGTGTCAACAACCCTATCGAATATGCGATGAACGGGTCACAATACCAATTTTGTGCTACGGTCCAAGTATGAATATAAGTGGGGATGAGCAAGTGTCGAAAATTAGTCTAGGTCGTGAGACTAGGGACTGCAAATCGTCACAAAAAAAGTTCAAGTCAATAATCAATCATTTATTGTGAATTTTTACATGATAACACTAACACTAAGTTAACAATTTTTAGTTATCACAGGCATTTTCCACTACAGTTGTTGGGGCTTTGATTGCCAAAACCGTTTTTAGATATCAAAAATAGTATTTTTTTGTAATGTTTTGAAAGCCCATACAAAAGGACTATTGGTAAAAAATATGTTACGAAAGATATACTTGCTGATTACTAACCATTTTATCTCAGCCCTTAAAATTACCCACATAATGGTATCGTTAAAAAATATATCGCATGAATAGAGTGTGCACAGCTAAAAACTCGGACCGGCCCTCGTAGTTGTGCGATTTGAAAGATGATATGACAAAGGAAATAATTAATTGAAGGTGTATTAACAGGCTCGCGTTTAAACTTGAAACTAGTGTTGTTTCAAGATGTTAAAATGAAATGTCTGTACATTGAAGATGTTTTCAAAAAAATGATCGTTATATTTTTTTTGGATTTTTTGTATGTTTGTATGTGTCGTTGTGGCTTTATCACGCAAAATCGGCTTAACGGATTTCAACTATTTTTGATACAAGGGTAGCTGGGTATCTCCAGATGGTTATAGGATACTTTTTACCCGACTACGCTGAAGAAAAAACGAAGGGTTACGCCTTGCTCCTCCGCGAACGAAGTTGACCTTGTTTACTACCCCCACTCTGTTTATACACAAATAAAAATGTTTACCATTGTTTTTATTTACTTCCAGTGCGTCACCTGAAACAAAGAAGTTAAAGAAGAAAAAATCAAAGAAAAACAAAAAAGAGAAGTGGGTATTGTTATTGATATTTGTTTATTATTGTTATGTTGGATTGCATGTTTATAATTGTAATGTTGGCGACATTCTCATAGATTTTTAAACCCAGGCAGGTGATGCTTCCGTTGTCGAAGAGGCAAGTATATTAGCTTACTATCTTTAATGGATATCTAATACTATCCCCTCTTAAATATTTACTTAGCCTATATATTTTGCTAATTTCAGCGAGAGAAAAATATTATGGGATTTCATACGTAGGTATGATAATTAAGATAATTTCCTTTATTACTATTATTTAAATCGAATAACAATATTCTATTTATAAATATGTCTTAAATTTACATTCATAATGGATTTCCCATTTTGCTTTGAAGGTAAAAGGTATAAATCGCATCAGTATTATTACCTAATTTTGTCTGAATAAAATGAGTTGCAATTGTAAGAATTTACTTAAAATTACCAAATTTGATAAATCCCAAACACTTACAAACTAATGGTGTATTCGCAAGTCACTGTGATTTATTTCAGAACAGTTCCGAGTTTATCAGCACTTCTATTTTCTTTATATTAGGTAAGGTAAATGTCCCAGTGCCGAACGCTGTTCAGTTGACATTCAACCTTGATTAAAAACTCATAGCAGCATCTCAATCTCACAAACTAGGAATTAATTATTGTAATTACGTTGTCAAACATTGGTACGTTTACCTTATTATAGATGCATGGATTAGTACAAATATTTCCTTAAATCCATGCATCTGTACTTAAGATTCAAACTTATCCAAAGTCACCTGTAATGTTTGCTCTATTCCAGAAGCGCTAGTAAGACGTAGCCTTCTAGTAATTCATAGCAGTGAACTGGGATGAGTTGGCTCTTAGGTAGATATCCCAATCAATATCAATAATGCAACCTTCTGAACGCGAGCGCTGCTTACAAAAATCAAAATCTGATGCATTGTAACACCTGTGACCATTGTAGTATTTATTGCTTTCTACTAGAGTGTGTTTTTGGTCTCTTGCGAGGGTCGCAAATAAGATCTAGCGTTTGTCATACGGTTCAAAGGGTTAAAGCACATCGTCCTCTATGAGACCTTCAATCAATAAAAAAATATAGTACGTCTAAAGTAGCATTCCTAATTCGACGAACTAAATTGATAGATAACGTGTTTCAAGATTCAATTTAAGTGTGATGATGATATTGATGTTTATAATTCATTATGGAACTAAAACTTTAAAATGGTATCTTGTTTGTGTCTTGTAATTTTCTCATACGAGGTCAATTTAGAATAAACATTAACTTTTCAATATCGACACCAACAGTTGTCAAATTAGTCCATCGAATTATGACTACTTATAATAATCTAGACCAATCTGCTGTGGAACAGATAAACCTACCATATCCACTCAAAGTTTCAGTCGCCTCATTGTTTTAGGAACAATAAATTAACGACTCCTCTTCACACAGGCAAGACTCCAGCAAGAAGAAGAAGAAGCGCTCTAAGTCACCAGACACGGACAGCTCCAGTGACTCCGAGGGCTCCGACAGCGACTCCCGCGACAGCTCGGACGATGATAAAAAAAAGAAAAAAAAGGTAATTGTTACTTGAGCTTGCTCCTCTGCCCCGCCATGACAGAATAGGACACGAAGATTATGTTTTTTATAGATTATTGGATCGTACTCACCTCTTTCTGAGGTGTGATGAATATCCACGATAATAAATGCGACAATGATTCGTGTGTTGGTTATTCAGAGACGTTCTATGGCGAAACGAATTAAATGCGAGTCATTTGATTGAGTAGTAAAAGTAAAATAAAAAGTAAATATTACGAACGGACATTACATTTCGAAGCAAGTTTTAACAAAAATATATCGATTTTGAATTTAGTTCTATTTACTGGCGAGATAATAGTCTTAGAAATTGAAAAGAATTTACCAAAGTTGTGAAATGTCTGCATAATAGAAATAGATCTTAAACAATTTGTATGTGAGAAATAAAATAATGGAACCTTTTTGAATAACTATTCATAACGAAATTTTAAAATATTTATAAACAAACGAACACTGTAAATACTACAAGGAAAAATATAATCTTCGAACAAGAAGTGTTCTAACAATGTTGGTTATAATTTCTTATACTTTGGGACTTGGGAAATTGTTTGAATTTTGAGATTACTTTTTACACGTGTCCTGTCTAGACTTGACTTGGGCTCCCCGATCCACCACACACACCTCATCCCCATAGCTTCGAGAGGCCCGAATAGCTGACGTAGCATCTCCCTACTGTATTTCGTCAACATTGGCTTGAAGGGATGTTTAAAATACTTCGCACTGTCCCCTGCATCTGAACTTTTGGGCGTCACTATTTTATTTTTCTTTAACTTTCCTTACACCGCCCTGTTTTCTCCTTACTTTTGCAATAGTTACAAGGAACTAATCGTAGCTATCACGTTCAGTTGCGATGCCTCCCCCGGCTTCATGTCTTAGCTAAGGTACCCACACGTTCAATATCTGTCTGTTATGGGGGAAGATCCAAATTTGTTAATGTGGTTTTTTTGTCTTCTTACATACTTCATTTTTTTTTGTTTATTTTTCTGTAAATACAAGAAATAGACAGTAAAAATTATCTGTTTAACTGTGCATCATTTCATAGGATAGCCATCTTTATCTGAAGAAATAACGTATACTGTAAGTATATCACAAAACAATAACACTCAGTAAACACTATGTTAGGTGAATACTAAACTTGTACCTGTTCCGTGAGAATCGGTAACGCATTAAGAATTAACATCTGTGATTAACGAGCGATCGAGCGGGCTTGCGCGGGTCCCGGCGTGCACAGTTATTGACATGCATGGTGTTGTAGTCCTTTAAACAGATGGTGGTTATATATTGTCCGTGCAGCGCGGGGCGTGTTGTGCAGAAACGTGCTCCCCGCTCGACGCCGGCGGTACGCAGCAGAACTTGTTGACTGTAGTCGGACTGTAGCTCTGTGTCCTGACTGTACCCGTCCCGCGGTGCCTCGAGCCGGGCCCGCACGTTTCTGTGTGACACGGCCAGTTTAATGTCCTATGTTTGAATGTGAAAATGTAACTAATCCATAACATTCTCCCTCTTCTCATTTACCCAAAACTAATTAAGGATGCTCCACATGTTTAAATGGTATACAATACCACCACCGTTTGTTAAATAAGGTACGTTTCCGAAGTGTTATTACAATTTGATTTTGTGTCTATGTATTTATGTATTTTAATTACCTATATTAATACTCAATGTTGACATTGTAATTGTGTTACTAATATTATATCTATCTTACTCGCACTGGTGCCAAGAATCGAACCATACCATATATATATCTATATTATTTGGTTTTTTTTTGTTTATATGAGAATGTTATGGATAAAAATCAACAGAAACATTCTGCAACACTTTTATACTTGTACATTTCATTTATACTTGCTTACATGATAGCTTACATTTTATTTTAGTATTAAACATTATGTTCCGTCTATTAATTTCTAAATGGTTATTTAGAGTGCATGTGTAACAGTGGTATATTATTTGAATTCCGGAAATTCTTCGTTTAGACTATTTTGTAATTCGCTTTTTCATTTGTGAGTCTGAAGAATTTCTCGTATGTTTTAGCGAGACTGATATGATTTGCCATTACCTACCACTATAGTCTTCTTGTATTGGCACTGGTGTTGGATATCGGCCTTCTACGATGTTGTTTATTCATGTTCTCTTGTTGGATTTTGAACAGAAAAAGTCGAGCTCGAGACGCCGCGGCAGCAGTCAGCCGTCGACCAGAGAAAAGTAAGTCAATAGTATGACTTTTTACTATTTACTAAAAGAGATTTGACATTTAAATTGTCTCGTAATAGTCACACTATAAGTACGTCAAATATTGTATATTTTTATTCCTTTATAGTATACACGTTGACTCAATAATTCCACAATATTTCGTAACACAGGTGCAACGGTTCACCTCACGTGCTGTGGTTTTACGCAAATGTCACGTCAAATACGCATATCATCTCCCTGCCCTTATCCCACTTACGTAGGGTCGGCACAACATGTTTTCTTCTTCCATTCATCAATATTATTCGTCATTTCAGTCTCATGTCCTCTCTCACACAATCTATCCATCACTTTTTTGGCCTACCGATCGCTCTTCGTTCTTCGACATTAATCCCTTACATTATTTTACCAATATTACGTTCATCCCTCCTCATTACATGCCCATACCACGCTAATCTACTGCTCCTCATTTTGTCCGTCACGGGTGCTAATTTCAAAAATACTAATTTCTATCCGATCTTTTCTCGTCACTCCACACATCCATCTCAACATTCTCATCTCGGCTGCGTGAACTGTTCTTTTGTCCGTCACTTTAAACTCTTTCTTTCGTCCAATATTCTGATCCATACATTACGACAGGTCTTATGATCATTTTATAGATTTTCCCCTTAAGTTTAAGTGGCATTCGTGGATCACAAGCTGTTCCAGAAACCTGTCGCCATTTTATCCATCCCACATTTATTCTATTTTTCACGTCACGGTCTATATTGCCGTCAATTTGGATGAATGACCCGAGCTACTGAAAGTCGGAGCATACCTCAAAGACGCATAACTTCCACAATAAATCAAAAACACAAAAAACCTATTTCCGTACAACAATATTGACTGTGTTTGGATAAGCGTACGTCATGATAATAGTCTAGACAAAACCACCTGTAAGTTATTGGCCAGGTTTATCACCGTGAATTGATCGTGGTGACAGGTTAAATGGAAATGCAATACGAGCATTACACACCTAACCAAACAGTGCCTTTGTTCCTCTACAATTTGTTTAAATAATAACAACAAAGAATATCTAGGAGCACGTAATTAATTACGTCACTTGAATTTCAGCTCGCCGGTAAAAAACAAGAAAGCTTCAAAGGAGAAAAACCGCGAGGAAACAAACGACAGAGATAATGACAGTCAGCTCCGGAACAGAGACCGCGAGGACAGGAGCAGGAAGTACGATAAGAGAGACGAAGCACCGCAGAAGAGACAGAACGAGTCGAGAAGGAGGGAAGACAGCCCGCGGCATCGCAGTGCGTCGCGCGAGCCCTCGCTACAGCACCGACAGAGGTCACACGTCACCAAAATAGACAACAGGCGACGAGAACCCTCCAGAGAAGGCTCGGAGAAAAGGGCACCCAAGCGGAACCGCCGCGACCGCTCCTCGACCAACGAATCCCGGGACGAACGCAGACCCGACAAATCCAAGAAAGCTCGCGACCACAGCGGGTCTCCTGTCGACAAACGCCGGCGCAAGTCGGAATCTTCAGACAGAAACAGAGAAGACAGCTCTTACAATAGAAAGGAGAAGGCACCTTCCAATAGAAATCGCAGAGACAGCACGCATCGGGAGGATAGAGATAGGAGGCAGCGAAGCGAATCCACTGATTTCAGAAATAAAAGAAGAGAGGAGCGGGACGAGTCGTATGGGAGAAAAGAAAAGGATGACAGAATTAATAAAAGAAGGAATAATCATGAACGTCTGGAAGACGAAACACCGAGGTGGAAAAATAGGGAGAATAACGACGAACAGCGAAGGACTAGGGAAAGCTTTGACGAGCCTTCACGAAGGAACAGAGAGAACTACGATGATCAGCCTCAGAAGAGAAAGAGATCGCCGTCCCGCCAGAAACGCTCCCCGACCCCGGAGCGAGCCGACCGCTCGCCCGCGAAAAGTCGGAACAGAGACTCCCGTAAAGACGTGAAATCCTACAAAAACATGAGGTCCGAGAGGAACTTGTCATCAGAATCTGAGCCCGAACAAGATAAAAACAAAGACAGAGCTAAGGATAAGTCGAGGTTCCTGAAGGACAGCAGTCCCTCGCAGCCGCGGGAGCGTCGGAGGAGCCCGTCCCCGGACTATAGAAGAAAAAAATCGCCATCACCAAAAAAGGTGGAGAAGTATAAGAGCGTAGTGAAGCCAGTCGAAAACAAACGAGAAAGGAGCCGATCTAGGCGGAGGTCTGCCACCCCCCAGCGCTTGCGGCGACGGTCGCCCACTCCGGAGCGGTCGCGACGAAAGTCACCGACACCAGACCGATCAAGACGGAGGTCCCCAACACCGGAGCGATCTCGCAGAAGGTCCCCAACACCAGAGCGACCCCGCAGAAGGTCACCGACTGCAGAGCGCTTGCGCAGACGCTCTCCGAGCCCGGACCGCTCCTGGCGTCGCTCGTCGCCGCCGCGGGACCGCCGCCGCGAGTTCAGAAAATCCCCCGACCGGAAACCATCTCCCCCAAAGACTGTAAATAGAGATAAAGACAAGAAGGAGACCGAGCGACGAGAACGGATATCCAAGTCGCGTAACCGCAGCCGCAGTACCTCTAGTCTCAGCTACTCCCCCGCCCGGCGAAGCCCTGAGCGCTACCGGGACATCATAGACCAGTTACCAGAGAAAGACAAGCGCAAATACATCAGAGTACCCGATAAGAAGAAAAAGACCGCCAGCGTCAAACCTACGGCGGCGTGTTTGAGAAGCTCCTCGAGCGACAGCGGCGACGCGTCCGAAGGCGATACCTTACCGCCCGACGAACGCGCGCGCCAAAACGAATTAGACCTACAAGAGTTTCACGATTTAAAGCTGCGATTGGCGCAGAAGGCCAAAGCGTCCATGGAACGGCGGCGCGACGAAGAGGCGACGACTTCCCGCGCTGAACCGGAACCCAAGAAGACTCCGACTCCAGACAAGTCCCCCGAGAAACTGAAGGAAGTCCCGAAGGAGCCTGAAGTTAAGGAGAAAGAAAAGAGTCCGCTGAACGTTGAAAGTTCGCCCGAGGTCAGGAAGCGGCGTCGAAGCGGGTCTAGGCGCAGTTGGTCGCGGTCTTCTGGGTGGCGGTCGCGGTCTTCGCGGTCCAAGTCGCGGTCGCGCGGCGAGTCCCGGTCGCGAGGAAAGTCCAGGTCGCGTGGAAAGTCACGTTCGCGTGGAAAGTCCCGGTCGCGCGGGAAGTCTTCACGTTCGAGGTCCAGATCGCGATCGCGCTCGAGGTCCTCACGGTCTAGATCCAGATCGTATTCGTCTTCAAGGTGTGTATACGCTTGTCTTATTTTAAAAGAAAGGGGTTTACAATAAAAACCATTTTGCATGCAGCATTTATTAAATGAACATGAATATGAACCACACACTAGCAATAAATGGCTAAACCCTGTAAACTTAAGCATGTGAATCGGTCCTCAGTTCATTTGACCAACGTGACCACATAAGAAGAGGAAGGTGGGGACAGTTGATCACAGGCTATATTTTTCAGACATAATAAGATTTGTAAATCTTATTATGTCTGTCTTATCTGCATTTGGGGGGCAGACGACGGCGGAATCATTCAATAGGCTTGATGACGGGTATGAAAATCAAAATTCGAATTAGTCCGTCTGTTAGATAATACAAAAATATTGGACACGTATTTTTTGCTTTTTCAATATAATAAAAATATACTCGGATAAATCGCATTTAAGTTTAGGAGTGGGGGCTCGTGACGTCACGCCTAAGTAAAATTTGTACTTAGGAGTGACGTCACGCGACATTTTCACTCAATGTATCTCCTTTATTTTTGAATTAAGTTAAAAAAAATACGTGTCCAATATTTTTTATCAACCAACAAGACGGACTATTTTTTAAAATTTAGTCATCCCTATTATATCACTCAATATACACGGTGTTTTTGTTTTTCATTTATTTATTTATTTATTCTCCTTTATTTTTTGATTAAGTTAAAGAAAAAATACGTGTCCAATATTTTCTATCAACCAACAAGACGGACTATTTTTTAAAATTTAGTCATCATCCCTATTATATCACTCAATATACACGGTGTTTTTGTTTTTCATTTATTTATTTTTCTTTAATTTTAACAGCTGGCAGTACCCATCAATATGAACAACTTTTTTTGTGGAACGAAAAAAAATCTGCCATACCCTACATTTTGGTTGACTTACTACTAAGACATAGTTGGCAATGGTTTTTTTTTTTTCGAAATGTCTCCCTATAGGATAAGTTGTTCGTATTGACGGATATTACCACCTGTTAAAATGAACGGAAATAAAAAAACACGGTACAGACCCAAAAAAATGAAACAGCCAAATGCAACTAAAAGACAATTTCATGCTGTCGATAAAGTACAAAACGTAATGTAACATTCCACCCACAGAGGTTCCCGATCGTCGCGGTCCAGCTCGTACAGCAGCCGAAGTTCGTCACGCTCTTCTCGATCCACGTCTACGCGTTCCTCCAGGTAATTAAATATACACACGGAGCATACGGTTGGTCGGCTTAGGCTCATAAAACTCACATTCCCGAAGATTTTAGAAGATGCACTTTCCCAAAAGAGCGATTTCAAACCCGTCATCCGATTTCAAATCTATGTTTTTATAAAAGTGTACTTTTTGGGAACATGCACTTACGGGGAAAGTACCTTAAATGGCCAAGTGTACATTTTAGGAGTGTACATTTTGCGAGAGAAAGTGTATATTTCGAGAAAGTGGGGTTTTATGAGCTTAAGCCGGTTGGCCATACAAAATCGTCCGATAATCGGTTTTGGGTTAGCTATCGGATGCGACCAATCGGTTAATTCTCAGTTGACTGAAATCAACTTGAGATCATAGAAATTTAAAGGAATGGGGATTGTATTCTTAGCGTAAGCTACCTAATTATTAATTATGAAAGAGTGATACCGCAATAAATTCGAGTGGATTATTCTTTGTTTTAATTCTAAATTAGTAATTAGTTGTTAACCCGAGTCCACAAATATAATGCCATTCGTGAAGAGTTTTAACAGAATCAGTTTGTAAAAGCTTGTTCGATGTCGAATATGTCTCGAAACAATGGGGTATATATATGTCGGAACGTCGGACGAATGTCCTCACGGCCAAAAAAGATCGAACAAGCTTCCTAAATCATGATAAATTGTAAGCGAAAGCGATTAGAGCCTGTCAAGTTTGTCTCTCGCGACAAGTCGGCGCTCGAGCCGCGTTTCAGTTAGGCAATGAAACTCATATGAAAAAAACGTCGATCGTGGATAAAACTCTGTGGTTTTTCATACTAAAAATAACCGATCGAATTTCTCAGTTTCGGTCCTCACCCGAACGGTTTAGAAAATTTGACAGACTCTAGCCCCCCTCCGACGGCATTAACACGTACATTCTGTTTCCGTATATGCATGCTCATACCAACGAATACAGAACAATGACGGGCGTGTACGCCGATTACCGTAGATCGGCCCCGTGCTCGCCGCGCCTGCGCGCGGCGCGGGAGCGCTCGCCCTCCATCCCGCGGCGCGCCGGCTCGCCGAGCTTCCTCGACCGCCGCCGCATCACCAGGTGACGGCGCCCCCGCCCCCACCACACCCCACCACACCCCACCCACGCTGCGTTACCACCGAAGCCACCAATCGAATTTATTCAAACTTTAGGGATAATCCTATTCAAGGATAAATACCACTTTATATATCACTGAATTTATTAGACAAGTTGACTACCGCGGGGTAGGGCGCACTGAGGGACTCTCGTCCTCCGCTGGCTGTGCATCCGTGCCCATCGCAACCGAATGCATAGCCAGCGATACATATGTGTCCCTACAAAACCGACACGAATCAGTTTGAATCTGAGGATGTGGGTTCATTTCGCACACCCTCCACTCTGTTTCGGTGGAAACGCAGCCTTAAACCGACCGACCGACGTCACGGCTTCCGTGTCTCGCGTGACTCGCGGAATTTCGTGTCGAATCGAGGTAACCTTGGGGGCTGGCCGGCTCCTGGATCTGTAGATTGGTCTTGACCCGGGTATCGGTCATATAAGAAACACTTCTGTGTTCGCCCTTTGTGGGTACTTTTCGCAAAAGCCTCACGTTAACCTTTTTAAGTTGTCGCGAAAAGATCCATTGAGAGATGGCGAGAGAGAAGTTTTATTAGGTGACCGGTAGTGCTGAAAGTAAACTGGTTTTATTCAGATGGCTTCTTCGAACACTGAAACGCCTGATAAGACCCGGGTAGTATTGATTCAACGGCATGTTTCTTGGGCACCAAAACTGCCCTCAGAGAAAATTTTAACCTTGTAATAGAAACAAACAAACGATGTTTAGACAGTGTGTAACTCTTATTTATTAGTCTTAAAGTCGAATATCCACTAGAATAAAAGCATAAGTCAATGGTAAACTCAAAGTAATCGTACCGTAACGGAAGACCTAATTTCGCTCTACTCGTGGAAACGACACTAGCATTTGACGTAAAACATTCAAAAGGTTAAATTGCAGTGAATCAATACTATAACTTTTTTTTAAAAGCACTGTTTTCTTTTTGGGCTGCCGTAGGAACATCTACATCAATGACGGTTATTGAAAATTTTACCAATTTTCTTTGCCGTCATTTAGATGGTCGTTGTTGTTCGCATTTCTTTTTCGGTTTTAACATTGTTCGTGTGTCGCTTTTCTTTGCTAATTTTAGATATTTGGGCTTCCATTTTATTTTTGCCGCTTGCCTTAATATGGAAAACTAAATTTGCGTTGTTGGTCGAACGTTAGTGTGGTGCTTGTAATCATACCAACGTTTGGTCAGCAGATTGGTGCTCTGTGAAGAAGATTCTTTAGTAACAAAGTTCGTTTACCCTTTTCCCATACTAAGGCAACGTATGTTTTCACATATATATGTATTTTTTGTTTCATCTTTTATAGAAAAAAGTCACGAAAGCATAGCACGAGTTCAGAGGACACGAGTAGCTCCGACTAGTGAAGTCACTGTGTGCTAGTGTGGATTAGTATAGTTCTAAGTTATGTGCATTGTATTTACCTGTCCCTATGAAATATTGCCAATACATTCATAAATCAGACGTTGTTTTTATTACTTCAGTATTTTTGCTTGGACTTTCATTTCAACAACACAAAAACGAATGCGACGCAGTAGGCTGTGACAAAACTGCACATGTTTTTGTGTTTATATTGTGAACATTTGTAATTATTGGCAGTAATAGCTTATGAATATTAAGTAAGTCTGTTCATAATTTAAACATAATTCATGTGGGCACAGATTGTAAATACTCATATACATATATATTGTGTGTGCGTCTAACAAATAAGCGATAGACTCGGTCCACAGTTTCGTACATTTAATTATGGTCTAACATACGATATTTATTTATAGTTGAATTTGTATTAATAAAATTGAGTGTGGCGTATGTAATTGGGTTCCTTACTTTTTTAATAAATAACCTGGGTGTGCTACTAATATTTAGTCGTAAGAAATTAGGTTTCAGTAAATAAGTAATCTCAATTTTATTTCATATTATAAGAGAACTATATGATTTTAATACATACCAGCGATCAATCAGACAAGAAAGTTGTCGATTCGTCAGTTATAGTGCCATATAAGATCGAATAGATGGACTAATGGTATTATTTTCCTCCGTAGCGCACCCGTTGTAGACCTAACGTCAAATAGATACAAATATAGAAGAAGATAATGCCCGATGACTTGTATGTGGACCAGATACGACGCCAGTAGATAGTGACGTGCTATTTTATCGAAGGACATTTATTTTGAGTGTGTTTTGTTCAACCATTTGTTTTATCTCATTAAAGCTTATCCTATAATTTTGAGTTGTTTTTATTTTTTTTTCGTTATGGCTGCATGGTAGAGCTATTTCGTAATTTTGAAACTTTTAGAACAATGTACTTTTTATAGACCACACTGAGTGTTTTTATGATTATATTGCTACTTTGATTTGGCCAGAATGAAAGGTAAGAAATTTGTTAATAGTGTTCCATTTATTTTCGTTTTTTATTCCGAAATAGTGCATGATTTTACCGATTATGAAGTAATTCTCATCGATTTAGCACTTAATGCATGAATTGATAGTAAAATTGATGACGGTTGTTTAGACCCCGTTGTTAGGTACTTGAGATATCAGAATGGAGGTTATAGGTCAGACAGAAGCAAATGAACTTAAAGCAATATTTACTTCACCGTTGCATAATCTCTTGATTACATGTCTGCGAACTTGAAAACATACTAAATGAAGTAAAATATAATATGTTTTCGCATATATAGCGACGTGTACGACGTATCGATGCTTTCCAAGTTTACCAAGGTCAGATTTGTTAGAGACTCACTTAGGTATATCTTATTTGAATCATTTGTATAATCTTAAACAACCACTTCGTTGCGCTTACTAAGTTTATCTTAATTTAGACAAACGCTTCAAGCATCGGACAAGTTCCCAAGCATTTTTACCAGCTATAAGCATCAAAATTCGCTCCACAAGGTATTATTTTAGACTAGAAGGCGCCCGCAACTTCGTTCGCGGAGGAGAAAAAGTCATAACCCTTCATTTTTTCTTCAGCGTAATCGGATAAAAAGTATCCTATAACCATCTGGAGATACCCAGCTACCCGTGTACCAAAAATAGTTGAAATCCGATTAGCCGATTTTGTGTGATGAAGCCACAACGACATATACAAACATACATAAAATCCAAAAAAAAAAATTCGTTTTGTGACCTTCAAATTGTCGGGAACAATCAATTTTCCAAATTGTCGGTAACAATCAATTTTTTGAAAATCAAATCACTTGAGTTTGATTCATAATTAAATTTTCCTAACTTACTAGTAACATTACTAACTCCATTGCATCCTACTAACGTACACTAACCAAACAGCGCGCGCAAGCGGCCGATCCCGTACCACAGGCCGAGCCCGTCGTCGCAGTCCACTGGCAGCTACATCAGCAGTTCCAGCGAGCGGAGCTGGTCACGCTCGCCCAAGCCAGCAGAACGAGACTGAGGCAACACCTTAGGGGTGCACGAGCAGTGACGCCACTATCGGGGGGCTAGACGGTACACTGGGGCCCCTAATCTCTTATCAATCCCTAACAACACATCGGGCCTCCGACTGAGGTGATGTTCCATTGTCTTGCGCAGGTTAAGCGGGTATTACACTTGTCCTAACTAGGATTCTAACTACAAAGAAGCAATACGGTTTAACTCCACTCCCCCACTTAGGATGCTAAATTCAGCAAAGTGTAATACGTCCTTTACTTCTTGGTGCCACTAACAAGAAGCTTACATTACATAGTTTTCGCACCGATGAATTTTATCGCTTGAGACGGCTTGTCTTCCCTTTAAATGGGACAATAAAACCATTAACACGTTATAAAGATGGTCCGCACTTATGAATGCCATGTGCGTTAAAGAGTCTTCTTACTTCATTATATCTATTGTATCGACAGATTAACAAGTTAAACCGAATCGGTGCAAATTATATTTTATCAACTATACAACGGAGATCTTTTTCTTGGAATATAAACTGAAGATAAAGAATGCTATTTATTTCAGAAAAAACCTGGTATTTGTTTAATTAGTAGGTAATGGTTGTTTGCTCTTACCAGTTTCCAAGTGTAGATGTAGGTATAAGCTTCTTGTTGGTACGCTATTAGTCGAATCTTAGATCAACTTTCATTTCTCTTTCATCTTGTGTCTAACATCACTGTTTGAAGCAGGATCTTTAAAAATTACCTATTTCTTCCGTAAAGACGCGGAAGCGAAAAAATGTTTCTCAAGGTTTCAAAGCTTCTCGACGAAATGTTTTTTAAATACTCGTCTATTTTGAAGTCGGTTAAAAAGTGACTTTAAATAATCTAACTTCTTTAATTAAAACGATTATGTAATAGTGATTGAATTGGCAAGAAGGAAGAGAAAACGTAGACGTCAGGACTTCAGACAGTCACGAAGAACGTGATGGTCTAATAATAATTAGTGTAAGTGTGAGTGAGATTGTGATTACTTACTATTACTACCTTCTTCATTTTCATCACGAGTCCTGATGCCTACTGAAACGATTTATATAATCACTGAACTCCTAGTTAACTTGGCGGAGGGATAACGGAAGCTATCAATGCTTGTATAAAAGAAATTGTTTATATTTGTCTCTTTACACTATATATAGTAGGTATTGATACTCCTAAATATATTATTTTAATGTTCTTATGTACCTATTTACGGGCCAAAATCGTAAATTATTAGCAGCATTGAAACAGTTGAAGTCTATTTATATTCCCTTGTTGTATTAAGTAAACGCGTATATCTGCTAAAATTGCAATTTTATGCATAATACTGGCAATATTTAAGTAATTTTGATGTAATTTTCACATTTACTAAATGATGGCGTTTTAAGCATTGAAGTACAATTGATGTGAGAAGTGTTATACTTGCTAAATAAGATAAGTTGATTTTGAATGATTGCGCGACTGGCGCACGGGAATAGGGAACTTGGTGTCTACATTATTCATAATTGTTCACAATAGTTCAGACAAGATGAACAGACACGCTTACAGTTGTAGTTACATGGACATCGAGGAATTCTAGTCATTAAGTCTTGGTATATTTATAATTGAATTTCATCAACAGGCTCGACTGAGCATGGAAAAAGTAGAATGATAAATTTAATTTTTAAAAATATACAGTTATGATGTGAAGAAGGTGATAGTGATAGTTAAACATTGATTTATTTTATCTAGTCAAAATGTAAACATTCCAGTCTTTTTTTTCATTTTTAATGTTATTGAAAATACTTTTTACGCGTTTTTTTTTAATGTTGGTAATTTTATTTTTAGTGTAAGCTCTAACAGTACCAAAAATACTCTAGTCTTTATATTTTAATAGTAAGTGCAATATATTTATTGACAAAATATTATTATATTTACAATTTCGAAACCTAATTTAATTAGTCACTCACGATAATTTATTTGAATCTATTAAGATAAAACGCTGTTATATTTATACATTATAATAGCTGCCATTGAAATGGTTTCTTTTACTCGTAGTAATTAATTTAAGAATAGGAACAATTTTTAAAGAATTGAAAACATGTGAAAACGTTTTAATAAGTAAGCAATAATTTGTATTTGAGGGGATATTAAAATGATACTCATACTATAACAAAATAGATTGTATTATATACACACGATAATAATAAAATATAAGTTTTTGATCATAACAAATCTCAATAAATGCACTAAGATGAATAAATAGCGTTGGTGTTCCCAGCCACATAACGAGGTGAAACAATTTCGCAAGTATGCGGCGTAGGCAAACACATAAATATAATGGATCCAATTGCTGTTGTCAAATAAATACATACCAATGACCGATTTGTTTCATTTCATTACTTCCATAGACCATTAGTGCCCTAAATTTAACTTGATCTTCTGCCTATTGAACCCTCATAAAACCGAGAAACATCAATGTAACAGAAAACATGTAGTTAGTTATCATAGCAATAGCATACAACTAGTTGGTCCGTTGGTATAGTCAGACAAAAATTACTTAATAGCTAATGATATGTCAATTTTATACTCTGCACTGTAATTCTTAAGCTATAAAAGTTTATAATACCATAGAAAACTGCAGCTGTTAATGATAACTTATCATTGATAAGATGTACAGATAAATAAGTTATATAATAGACAATTGAACACTAATTATAAAACCAGTTATACACATAATTAAATCATTAATGCCAAACATTATACAAAATGATTAAACAATATTTATTTAAAAAAACCTGTTCTACTGCGATCAACTATTATATTTTTGAATATTGTATAACTGTCTTATTTTCCACTTAAATTTTAATGCTGCTTATAATAGATAAAATATCTTCCGATTTAATGTACTTCTCCATAACAGTCCCTGTATATATTTATCCACCCGATCAATCAAGAGAAATATATCAACTTTATAAAACATTTAAAATTATGGTCTAACATGATAATAAAGATTAGGGTTTTGATAAAGGCGCGTTATTATTTTCGCTAGAGTAACTAATTCACTGATAAATTCCTACCTACTTTCATAATAATTCATTCTTACACTACAAAACTGTAGAGATAAAAATAAAAACTGTGTAGTTACATAAAAATAAAAAGCCTTTGAAACGCAAGGCACATTCAGTCCAACTGAATTAATAAAATGCCATATAACATAATACAGTAACGAGATATACCGGCAGATTGGTACCACCGCGCGCAAGGTCAAATGGTCCTATACCCTGCTCCCTTTATATAAGAAGGCTGTAGAGTACTCGCCTGTCTCAGTCCCCGACTGCTCCGAACTCGTCTGGAATGTAATCTGTAAGGCCATTTGATTTTCGGCCTAGTGCAATGACTTCGAAAAATCAACAGTACTGTGGCGTGAAAGTGAAAAAAGAAAAAAATATATTTACAGCATCATCACGCAAGGCATTGTGGAGCTAGCTGGTGACTTCAATCCCAGGAAACCGTATATGTGTGTCATGTGACAGTACCTGCCTGTTATGTGAAACAAACTCTTCAGTATATTAGGCTAACATCATCATCATTTGCCTTAATTACTAAACAACTATTAATGCTAATTCAACTTCGAAAGTATACCATTTGTTAACTGCATTTTTTTGTAACAAATAAACGGCGCTTAATTCTGGACCTAAATTTTTCGACAAAAATTGATATTTGGCAATAATTTGCATGTTGCACAGCTGTTTACTAAGTAAGGATGTTTTGACCATACCATAACATTAATGCCGGTAGCACACTCCGCCGCGAAACGTCAAACTCAAGGAAGTTCCGCTTTAGTTTCGTGCGCTCTGTATGCCGTTTCGCGGTTGAGGTGTGCTACCGGCATAACAGCTATGTATAAAAAATAACAAGACAGTGGCATTTGATGCCACATTAGTTTAAAGCCCCCACCAATAGTAGCATAGTTGCTGAGTTTGTTACTCCCGCTTTTCTTCCTTCTTTTGGCTCATCTGGCGTCTCTTGGTCGCAAGGAACATGGCCCAGCAGAAACCAACAAGGTTCATGAAGAGTACTCGCAACTGGAATTAAAGAGAATATTTTTTACAATGTAGGTTTTGACTAATTGAAGTCTGAGAATTACTCAAGAAACGCTGTTAACAGTGAGGGCAATGCTGTATTTTAGAGGCTAACAACTTTTTACAAGGCTAGATAGAGTCTGTGCAGTACTTTATGATTTACATGCTACATTTTACATTTTCTACAATGCTTTTTCATAGAAATTTCATCAACAACTTTCCCGCGAAACCATACAAGTATCATGATTTTTGAAAAGATCATCATGTAGAAGATGTTAGATTAGGTTTGTTTTATAACAATCCCGAATTATTAACGGTTTCAGAGAAAAATGCTTTCAATGAAATGATATGTCGACGAAATGAAGCATTAGATTAAACGTTTTACGATAAAATAAGGTAAAACCCATTTTAGTATGTATGTACAAATATAAATGTTATTTATGAGTGGTCTCAGACACCATCCTCATGTTTACTAAAAATGAAATATTGCAGTGCGAAAATACAGAAAAATAGATGAGGTCCTGGCATCATGATCCAGGGAAAAATTAGAGGATGGCAAATTAAAATAGCATATAAAGAATTCAATGTTAATTCTCTAAAAATGTAAATACAAATAAGTATGTACATGAAAAATATTACTTACTATTGGGGGCACAAATGCCAAATTAATGATTTGGAACAGCGTCAACCATTTCCAGTTGGCTTCTAGAACTGTTGTATATAATGCGAACAACTGTTTGGTAGCAGCCGAGTGGTTCTTGCCCTCCAACCTGGCCAGAGTGTACAGGGAGAAAGCCTGCATGAGCGGTGCAAAGATGAGCCTTTCAAATAGCAGTTTTTTGGCCAGAGGGAATGCTACTACTTCTTCTGGAAACAGTCTCTCAGCAATATTGTAGAAGTAGTGGGGGATTGTTCCTCCGAATAATAACCTGATAAATAAAATAAACATTAATTCGAAAGTATGAGCTGTAAGTAAAGAATAATACACTATCTATAATATTGATTTAAACTTACACGATCTTCACTCATTATCACAACACAACAAAACGGGGCTTAATTTGCCTCTTCAGTTCCTTCCAGACCATGGACATAACGCAATATCCAAAACAGAAAAATTAACAATGAAAGGACATTAAATAAATCAAATTTATACATGATTTGCCCCGTTTTGTTGTTGTGATAATCTATAATATTGCAGTTGTAAAAATTCAATGTATGTACATTAAAGATATTTTCAAATAAATAGGTGAAACGGACTATTCACTGAATTGCAAAGTATATTTTTTTGTTTGAAGCCAAAACAACAGATACAAATCTGTTGTTTTTGCTTCATCACACCAAAACGGCTAAACGGATTTGAACCATTTTTGGTACACGGGTATTAGGTCATCCACAGATGGTTATAGGATACTTTTTATGTGACCACTCAAGAAAAAAAGTTATAATTTTTTCTCCTTCACTGGCAAAGTAGCGTGAGAAGTCTACGTGTAAGATGCCTTCTAGTATAAAGTCAAATTATATTCAGTTGGTAATAAGGTTTGGATTGTATTATGTCTTAAGCTTACCCATATAATCCAAAAGCCAAGACTGGGTCTAGTCTCACTGAATCTCCAGCTACGACCTGTGACGCTATGCTGGCTGCTGATCCCACAACACAGCTGAAATCGAATCATATTCAAACACATTCTAATTTTAAACAATTCTTGAGGTATGAGAGTATGAATACCACTACACTTTCTCTTTCTTGGAGTTTTTCACAAACACTTGGTAAAGTTTCGTGTTTAGTAACATTTTAGTGTTTCAATAAACGCTAACGATATTTCACTATTTACCTGTCAACTATTAAATGAAGACTTTGTACTTTGCCTTCTTAGGTAGAAATAGGTATTTACTTTCTTTTACATACTACACTTCATGTTTACATTCCTTCACTTACCTTGTTATAGCTTTTGTTCTAATAGGATTCAAATACAGGTTTTGCAAGTATGATGCCACCAAATTCATAATAGGTTTCGATAAGGCCATTTTTTCGGAATTTACTATTTAATAATTACACACAACGTCTGTCTTAATCAAATGTTAAGTTGGCACTAATCGGGTTTTTATTACTGTATTATGACGTGCAATGCTATTTCAGAGTTGATAACTGATAAACTTATCGGCACTTATCAACAACGTAAAGTGACAGTCAGTTTCCTTTTCTGTGGTTCAAAGGCCGGTTCACGCACAGATACACATAGTTTATTGCCCTATGAATACCTTCGATCGATCACAAATTAAATCGATAGCTCAGATCGATAGTCAACTTGACCTTGCACACAATCGATTCCTTGAAGATTGAGGATCGACTAAAGAGGCACGGTGGCGCCAGCTGGTGATTTTCCGATATTAAAAATAGAAAACTCAACGAAACATTTTTAACAGAGTTCGAAAGAAAACGTTATTAATTCGATTATATGTACAATGGGGAATGGATGAAAATTTACAAAAATCTCGAAATATGGTTTATAGGTAGGAATAAGCCTCCTTATCGTCAGAAAAAAATTACAGATTTTTCTGTGGCTTAGAAAAAAATAAAAAGATGAAAAGGTGTTGGTGGGCCTATATGACAGCTTATACGGTACGGCAAGAATAACAGTACATTTACAGCCATTTTAATCGAAAACATCAATGGTGCATTTGCCATACCGTATAAGCTGTCATATAGGCCCACCTACACCTTTTCATTACTTTCCTACCTATAAACAAAAATTCCAGATTTTTGAAAATTTTCATTCATTCCCCATTTTCTGCTACGTTTTTTTAACAATTTTTATTTCAAATACATGTTTGTTCTTTTTAGGGTTCCGTAGCCAAAATGGCAAAAACGGAACCCTTATAGTTTCGTCATGTCCGTCCGTCCGTCCGTATGTCACAGGCATTTTACTCAAAAAGTACATGATGTATATTGATGAAATTTGGAGTATTGAAGTCTTGTATAAGCGACTACTTAGTTTGATAGTTAAATAACAAAAAAATATATTTTTAGGGGGGGCACTCCATACATAACCGACACTGAAAAAAAAATAGCAAATATACACACACTGATATTTGCTGATTTTTTTTAGGATATATTTCGACACCTCCTTTTAAAAACATTTGAGGTTTCTATTTTTTTTTCTGATTTAGTGAATATTTTCTGAAATACTCGCTCCGAAATTATTATAAATTATGTCGCCCCCTAACGAAAATTGTTTTACACGTAATCGAATGTACCGTTTTTGAGTTATAGCCAAAAAACTGCACTTGTCAGCAAAAGAGCGTAAGTGCCGTAAGTGCTCTTTTCAAGTGTTTTTTTGTATGAACGGCTGCGGAATCCTGCACTGGGCATGGTCCGACATGCTCTTGAAGGGTTTTTAATAACTGTATTGTTAGATTGCGTCCACTGAAGCTTGATTTTTCAAAATTAATATGTCTGTCTGTCTATGTCAGTAACCAATATCGAATGACCCCGCACTGCAAACATTTTGCTTACGAGCTGGACTCTGCTAACACTGGATATTTAATTTTTCACAGCCATTACAGGATTTTTTAAGGCAACCGACTTGCGATTGGTTTTTAACAAATTAAATATGATATAAAATATATTTCAACGCGTAAGTAAACGAATGGGTAAACTAATGTTGATGAAATAAAAAACGACCTTCACGTTTTATATTCGTATCTGCTTCAGCAGGGCTCTTAATAACAAATAACACAGCATGACACTATGTATGTAATTTTATTATCTTTATTCCATTATGTTACATTAGTGACCGACCGAAGTTTCGGATACAGTTTCGGCCGAAATTTCGGTTTCGGCCAAATAACAGCGGAAACCGAATCTTGTGGTATGTGGTTTAATAAGCAATCTTACAGACGTATATTATAATAGTTCACATCATATTACTTTACTTGTGAACAAAGCTATTATCTTTAATTGTTGAGGGCAACACCTCTTGAGGCTTTAAGACCGAAACACACCGGATGCGTGCGCAGCACGTGCACGGGCGCGTGTGCGTGTCGTGCGCGTTGTATCGTATGAAATGTCATAGTAGATGGCACACCACTTGCGTGGCGTGCACGTGCTTAGCGGTGTGTCATCTCTTATGGGTATTCGTACTTTACAACGCGCACGCCACGCGCATGTCTACGTGCACGCCACGCACTCGCATCCGGTGTGGCTTGGCCTTTAGTCTTAATGGGGATAAAGTGTCCTTTGTGTGACAAGTGTTTGCAGCCAGTAGTATCCACTTTAACACGCTCACTTTCCCTTTACAAATCAATCTGACAATGCCATAAGTCCAAATGCGAATCCGGTATGGAAAAGTGACTCCACAGTGGAGGCATGGACTCCTGTCAAGCAATCACGTGACCCACACCATTGGGGGCACCTACAGGGAACATGTAAAGAGGATATACTAGCAAAAGGCCTTTTGGAAATTAGGAACTTTTAAAAACTATTGGTATCGCATCGCCTCAAATCCCCCGTATTACAGTGCCAAAGGGACAACTGCAGCTCGGACGAACTGACCTACAAAAGAAATTGGCGAAAACAGGGTTTCGTGGTACCCCTATTTCCTCTTCCAAAACTGGACTAATCTTAGTTTTCCTTTCACGCATATTATAACGAGGGCTTCGGCTATGCTTCTATGTTTTTCTTTTATATCCGTTAAATTTGTTTACTGAACGTGTGCTTATGGCGCCGGATGGTGGCATTTTTTGCAGTTTTAGAGAGCCTCTAATTCTTAAAATAAACAAATTATAAAAAAAAATTAAACATAGGCATGGCACAGATAAGTATAGATTATATTTATAAAACAAATTTGCTCTAAGACAATTATCCAGGGAGGAAACGGGGGATTACGTTTGTATGGAGGAACGACCACTAGTATATCCTCTTATAGTAAACAATCTTGGATTTAGTCCACAATGAAGACAATAACTTTGTTCGCAAGTACAAGTTCTACAGCTTGACCTATATCGCTGTACCGCGCCTTAGGTATGCGAGCGGCGAGACAGGGGGCAAGACGACGGCGGAATGACGAATCAGCGGCTGCTCTGCTCCCCCGTCTCATTGCTCGCATACTTAAGGCGCGGTACAGCGGTATTGGTCACACTATAGCTTTCGATCAAAAAAGTTGATTTGTATAATACGTACTTCACAAATTGTTGATTACTATTTAATGTAAGAGCATACTGACCTAAAATATTGTTGTATTAAGAAAACCGGCCAATTTCGAGTCGCACTCGTACATCAATGATTCCTTACCAATACCTATTCAACACAATAGACTTTTATTGAATACTAGAAGGCGCTCGCAACTTCGTACGCAGAGAAAAATCTTTAACCCTCTTTTTTTCGACAGCGTAGTCGGGTAAAAAGTATCCTATAACCGTCTGTGGATACCCAGCCACCGGTATACCAAAAATAGTTGAAACCTGTTCAGCCGAATAGGCGTGATGAAGCCACGACACATACAAAAAAAAACTTTTTTTTTTTGATTCAGTGAAAAAAAAATTTGAATTAATTAATTAATTTACACCTTTATAATATAGATAAAGAGCAAAATAAGCATGTGGCAAGAACTGTACCGATTACCTACATGATATGTTAAAATGTGTATCATTACAAATAAGATTACAAATTTAAGATTAGAAACTTAACTTTAACGACGTGTATGTAGCCAACGATCCTAATGACGCATTTAACCGTTTCAGTGATGTTTTTGAGCTATTTTATAATTTGTGTTTCCCGTTCGTCAAAGTAAAAATATTAGCTATCAAAAAGCCTAGGTGGATCACCAAAGGAATTAGAAAATGTAGCAAACGGAAAAGAAGGTTATTGTGGAACCTGCGATTAAATCCGACCACAAATAACAAAACTTACTTTAAGCAATACTCCTATCGATTAAAAAAAGTAATTACGTTAACTCAAAAAGCTCAAAACGATTATTATATTAAAAATGCATCAAATAAATCGAAAGCTACTTGGACCATTATAAATCGTACAGCAAAAGCAAGCCAAATAAAAGAAAACATCTCGGAAATTAATATTGGTAACGAGGTCGTCAAAAGCCCTCAGCGTATTGCACAAATATTTAATGATTACTTCACTGACATAACCATTTCAAACAAATCTAATGATCATACCAATAATCACTGTTTCAATAATAATATTTCGTGTAATGTACCTATTAATAATGATAATAATTTCACAATGACATATAATTCTCCAAATTCTATATTCATGAGACCAACTACTCCAGATGACATAAGAGCAATAATTATTTCGTTAAAAAATTCCAATAGCACGGGTTATGACGGTCTTAGCACAAAGGTAATTAAAAAAGTCGCTGATGTAGTTTCATCGCCAATTAGCTATATAGTAAATGTATGCATAGAACATGGGTCCTTTCCAGACAAGCTAAAGGTAGCTATTCTTCGACCACTCCATAAAAAAGGCGATAAAACCTGCTTAAATAATTATAGACCTATCGCTTTATTATCTGTGTTTTCAAAAATAATTGAAAAAGTAATTCATTATAATCTAAACAGTTATTTTGAGTCATTTAATCTCTTTGCTCAAGAACAAAAAGGTTTCCGAAAGGGCAGGTCAATAAACATGGCGATTTTCGACCTAGTCCGCATCATTATGACCAACATAGACAAAAATATCCCTGTAACTGCTCTCTACATGGACATGACTAAGGCTTTTGATTTTGTAGACCATCGTATATTGCTCTCCAAACTGTACAGATACGGAGTTCGTGGTAATGTGCACAGTTTACTTGAATCTTACCTGACAGGCCGAGAACAAATTACTC
Organism: Hedya salicella; assembly: GCA_905404275.2. Lineage (NCBI taxonomy): Eukaryota > Metazoa > Arthropoda > Insecta > Lepidoptera > Tortricidae > Hedya > Hedya salicella. The sequence goes on from FR990104.1 coordinate 5,220,700, forward strand.
AGCTAGATTACGTATGTGTGAAAACTAGGAAGCAGATCACTTACTCTTCCGATTACAGAGTAATAAAATTTGGGGTTCCACAGGGTAGTGTCTTAGGTCCGCTGCTTTTTCTCATTTATATTAATGACCTACCACAAGTGATAGATGAATCTATGGTTCTCTTTGCCGACGATAGTACAGTTATATTTACTGGAGGACACTTACATGCATATGAAGATAAAATTAATAGCTCGCTAAAATCTCTCATAGAATGGCTGAACAGTAACAATCTTCGTATTAATTTAGGAAAAACCAAAATAATGAATTTTAAACAGAGAGTTGACAAAATTACAAACTTAAAAGTAGCATTTAAGGATCATACTATTGATGAAACGGACATCACAAAATTCTTAGGGCTAAGCTTAGATAGTAAATTAAATTGGAAAAATCAAATTGACATAATATGCAAAAAACTAAATAAGTACTCATATGCTTTATATCATCTTAGTAAAGTAGTTAACCAATCCACAGTTCTGACCTCTTATCACGCATACGTCACATCTACATTACGATACGGCGTAATTTTTTGGGGTAATGCGACAGACAAAGATTTAGTATTTAAATGCCAAAAAAAATGTATTCGAGCCGTCTGTGGTCTAAAGCCCACAGAATCATGTAGATCTCATTTCGCTAGACTAAGTGTATTGACATTCCCATCTCTTTACATATACGAGACAGCTCTATATGTAAAGAGCAATTTGAACCAGTTCGCAAAATTTAACAGTGTTCGTATGCAGAGTAGGATAAACCACGAACCACATAAAACTGCTCTATTTGATAAAAGTATATTTGGAATGGCACCTAAAATATTCAATAAACTACCAACTACTATTAGAAAATTGCAGGATATTCAAATGTTTAAGCAATCGTTGTTTAAATTCTTAGTTAAAAAGGCGTACTATTCTACTCAAGAATTTTTAATAGATAATAATGTTAATGATAATAATAATGAATATTAATTAATTTTGACTATTCTTTTTTTGTATGATGCATGCTACACTCTCTAATTTTGTATGCCTTTCGGCAAAACATAGTGTTACTAAGCAATTTATGAAACACCCATGTACCTACCTATGTTTTACAAAATAAATTATTCTTATTCTTATTCTTATTCTTAAATATTTGAACTGTATATACCTAGTACAAAAAAAGTCAGTACAAAGGCACATATTTTAGAATTATTTGTCAACAATTTATTTATTTATTTACAAATAATTACACAGCTAACAGTAAGAACTAAATCACTGTGAATTATAATATGTATAAAATGGAGATTTTTAAATGAACATCGATACATCATAAAAAAATAACAATATATGCATCTATAAAATAGAACTACGACGTTCGTCCATCGCCTCACAAAACTCTAAGCATTCGCGACATATATCACTCCAGCTGCTTGCAAAAATATCCCAGTCAGGTGCTGATGCGAGACATGCATTGAGACAGTGCAAAGCTCGAACTAATGGTGAGCTTCTGCGAGAGACGGTGCGCGCCTCTGGTGCAGCGAGTAAATGCCTATGGCGTGGGCGGAAACAGATCCTTGATAGCAAGGGGATTTGCAGGCGTACTACTCTGTTTACTAATTTCAAGCAGTCGCAGTCTCCTCGTAAAATTCTACAGGCCATCGTCAGAAGCTGATTATTACGCCTTACTTCCAGAGAGTGGAACCCCAATACTCCTAGAAGGAATTTTGTAGGATAAAGAAAAGGGTAATATCCGAACATCTTTTTATATAAAAATCTTAGAAATGTTTTCTGAACTTTCTCTAGAAGTAAGACGTAAGAAGCCTCATGAGGGTTCCAAACTATAGAAGCAGTTTCCAGCTTACTCCTGACGAGGGCGTTGTAAATCACTACTATTAAACGCACGTGAACTGTTAAAATCGCGGGAGTTTCGGATAACAAACCCTAACCTGCCAAAACAATCAGACACAAGAGTTTTAATATGCTCATAAAAATTAATAGATTCGTGGTTATACACCCGCCGTTCTGACAGTCATGACGGCGGGTGTACTTCCACATGAAGAATTTTTATGTACGGAGGGAGAAATTATACATTTTCAGTATTTTTTTAGTATAGTTTATATTTGTAAAGGTACACCCGCCATTTTGACTCTCACCTTGAAATTCATTCTGTACAGTTAGATCAGAGGGGTTGTTACTCCGAAACTCGAAATTCGTAACGTGCCATCCCCCTCGCTCTCACTTTAATCTGTATTTGAGTGAGCGGGATGGCGCCATACGAACTTCGTTTATCGGATTTCGGAGTAGCCGCTCTGGTCTGTAGATAATTTAATACACCTAGATCTATCCGATTGTAGGTCGCTCCAGGAAGACATCAACCGTGTTCACCAATGGAGCATTGACAACAAACTTCATTTCAACCCTGAAAAGTGTTCTGTGATGTCTTTTAGCCGCGCACATAATCTCATATCGGCGAATTATCTTCTACGGATGGAACTCATTAAGCGCGTTGACACCGTTAAAGACTTGGGCGTCATATTCGATACGCACCTTAACTTTCATGACCACATGAAGACGCTGGCTACCGACTGTTACCGGAGGTTGGGATTTGTCATTCGTAATACACGGGAGTTTGACAATCCCTCTGTCATTAGGCTTGTTTACACCGCTCTAGTCAGGAGCAAACTCGAGGCAGCATCTCTCGTATGGAACCCCCATGAAGTCACTTACGCCTTGCTTCTTGAGAAAATTCAAAAGGCATTTCTACGATTTCTCTATAAGAAAACTTACGGATACTATCCATTTCTTTATCCGACAAAGTTTCTGCTGGGCACCTTAGGTTTTAATTCTCTGGCGGCAAGGCGAAATTACTGCCTGATGACAGGCGCGTGTCGGATATTGCGTGGAGAGTCAGACTGCCATGAATTGGTGGCGCAATTTGTACGCCTTCTCGCGCCTTCACTGTCTCAATCCAGGTTTAATTACAGGCCACGTACCCGCGATTTGCTGGCAGCACCTAAAGCGCGTACTGTGTCTTACAGGAATTCTCCTCTTGTTCGCGCTTTACGCTATTTGAACGAGCTTCTCGCATCAGCACCCGAATGTGATGTTTTTGCAAGTAGCTGGATGTTAGTATGTGATGAATGTATGAGGTTTTGTGAGGCGATGGATGACCGCCCTTCTGCAGTCAACTGTGTGTAATGTAAAATTGTTTTTTAATAGTGTCTGTTGTATATTCTGAGTTTCACAGTGCATTAGTGTTTAACTGTAATACTGTGTAATTATTTTGATAAATAAATAAAATAATAAATCTACAACAAGCTCTCCAAATATACACCTATGTCTATAGAGCCATATTAAATATTCATTATAAATTATTATTTAATTTTTCAATTAGGGTAAATTTTGATTGAGAATAAATATTTACGACCAACCATAAAAAAACAAATAAGATCAAAACTGCAGAAAAGTAAGTTGCATTCCGTCTCCCATCGGAAGCTCGTTGATAAGTTAAATTTGTCGGATTGTGGCGTGGATAAATATATCAATTCCATTTTGAACGTAGATTTGCATCATTATTGGGACATTTTTCAATGCTTGCAATATTTTTTATCAATCATGTACACATATTGCCTGCTACTATTTTTCTGGACCACTTCTTACGCACGATGCCACAGACAGATATGTATGAGGCATAATGATAAACCGGTTTCGGCTGAACTGGACCTGGGTCCAAAATCTGGTTTCGGTTTCGGCCGAAAACCTTGCTTCGGATGGACACTTATTACAATATATTATGTATTACATTGCAGTAAAAATATAATCCGACAATAAGAGTAAAAAAACTTACTGAATATCCAAAATAAACCTTAATTCATAATTTATTAAATATTAAATAGTATGTCTTAACTTCTGTTGTATAATTTATTTAACTGCATTTGGAGGTTTTGCGAGGTGACGGCCGGCGTGTCCGGAACCATCATAGGCCGCGACTTTACAAGCGGAGTGTTCAGGAAGTGCAATTGCTCCTTCATTTTCATATACATATTTAAAGCTTTTCCACTATCCAATTTTATTGGAGTGCTCATTTCAGACACAACGTTTGGCATTGATTTATAAAACACCCTCTTTCGTAAACAAGGGCTTCTTTTAGGTATCTTATACGAGGGAGACTTTGGACTCACTCTGATAACTGAATATGGTTGACCTAGTACTGGACTCTTTTCTGTACTTTTGGGTTGATCTGCGGCAAGGTTGATATCTACTAAAGTGGCGTCTTTATCACTGTCAGATTCTTTTCTGCTACTTCTTTTCTCTTTTATCAGTTTTCTCACATCAGTTAATGCTTTTTGTTGTGATTCTTTGATATTTTTGAGAACTTGAATACCATCCTCTATCATTTTAATGTTGTGCTCTGTCTGCTTCTCAAGTTCTAGCAACTCATCCAGTTTGGATGTACTCTCAGAGTTAGTGACTGTAGCTTTGTTGAGCATGTCACATAGTGACACAATGACACTTTCTTCTCTCTCATTTACTTTTGCTTCTTCTCTATTTACTCTCTCTGTCACTGTACGGTTGTCAAAGCACATAATAGTGTCATTGGCAGCATTGGAAGTGTCCATAACACTGGAGTTGTTGTGGGATTCCATATTATTTCTGTACTCCCTGAATGGTGTTGCAATGGGTGGTGAAACTTCGGCTATGTTCTCCAGAGTGTGTTGGGCGTCTAATATTGCGTTTGTCATAGCCTCAGTTTCGTGAATTTCTTTCTCTTTCTGTATGAAACTGGCATCGCTACCAGATTTCCAGGAGTCGTTGGATAAAGGTGTGTCTGGCACAGAGGGTGGGGCCAGCCTCTTGTGTTCAATGAGTTTTGGAGCAATGGATTTTCTGCACATGTTGGCTTGATAGGAGCTGTTTTCTTTGTTAGCAATGGTTACTCTGGGTTTTGCTGGCTTGGTTTCTACTGGAGTTTCAGGTATATTGCATATGCCACTGATCCGTACATTTGTTTTAGCTGAAATGAAAATTAATTTAACTACTAGTCAAAATTTTGAAGATGTTGCTTACTACAAAAATGTTTGGTTCAAAGTGCACTCAACCAAAAACAATCTTACCATTATTTATAATAAAAAATATGAGATATACCTTGAATGTATAGTGACTTCTTTGGCCTGTTTTCTGGCTTTGGAAACTTCGGGGTTTCAGTAGGCATGAGCGTCATCCTCGAGTTGGAGACAGCAGCCACCATGGTCACCCTTGAATCAGCTACTGGAGGCCTCATTGTCATCCTCGTACTTGAAATAGTCTGAAAATAGAAAAAAACTTTATGTTCTATTGTACATTACCTAGGTGCGCCTGAAGAGGCTTGTTTACCCAGTTTTTCAGACTCTGTTTAAGAGTAATGCCGCATTAAAATACTTAACCGTTAACTAATCACTTAGACAAATAGGAACAGTATGCAACTTATATATGTAAAATAAATTCAATGTGTGCCAACACTATAAAACAAACTCATAAACTTTGTCTGTATAATTATTAATTAGCATTACATAATTACATTTGCTGATGTTAAGTACATTAAAAAAAAACTGATATGTTTAATTTGGGTCTCTTCGAGGCAAGAGTAAATATGCTGTGGAGCAAGCAAGTGACATCTTCAACCCTGTAGTCACTTACTATCAGGTGGTACTGGGATCAATTGGGATGTTGACTGTACTCAAAAGAAAATATTGATGTGAAATGGCAGTTTGTATGATAGAAATCCTAAATAGAAATGAGCCTTTAATGTTGGTTGTATATTTACCATGAAATTTATAGTAACTTTTGTTACGAAACCGTTTTGATAAACGCAAGTTTAAACATAGCTACAGAACAAAGTTCTTAATTTCCCCAAACAAGTTAAGAACGGAGTATGGAGCGTTTTTTGGAAAAGGCCAAAAATGTGATTTTAACATTGTTGTATCTTGATGAGTTTTTATGGGGTTGAAGTAGTTTTTTCAACAATGTTTCTAAATTGAGAGGTCGTTGTATAACATACCACAGAAAAAACTTGACAAAAATTGTCAACATCGCAATTAATGGTCAGTTTATGAATAAAAATAATAGATTTATTAAAAATAGATTATGCTGTATATTTTATAGATAATATCTATGATATAGGTACCCAGTTAAGTTTTCAGCAGTTTAACAATCATGCAAAATATAAAAAAAATTGACATACTTTAGTCTGAACTGGAGCTACTGGTTTAGGTGGCTGGAAATTGAGAACCTTTCTAACGACATTGTTGCGTATCTTCCCGTCTGCAGTGTGGTTTACATTCTTGTTTACTTTAACTGAGGAGTTCCAGCCCTTCTTCTTAGTGGATGTGGCTGGTTGGGGCCTGGCAGGCGTGCGGCCCTTGAGAGCTGTAAAAAATAAGTATATCTCTGTAGTACTAGACCGTGTTCTCTTCTGTGTCTCTGATTCTGATTCTGATTCTCTTCTGTGAAAAAGGGGGAGAGTACTCACTGGATTACCTGTCGAAAACGCCAGTATTATACCAAAATATCTGATTATGACCAGAATGGTTGATTGCAGATGATATATTAATAAAAAAAAACAAAGTCTCTGTAGTACAGAAAGGGAAACTAATTTGCATGCCACTGTACTGCCCTAATATAAGAAAGCCCATATCACACTAATTGAAGTCCTACATCACATTGCTGTTATGGGATTGTACAGTTGTAACAATTTCCGTTTCTGTACATACAAATTATGAATGTAACCCAGATCCACATTGGATGTAGATTAAATACAGGCAGTGACATCAAAGAGGACCTGTAATATATCTTTCCCGGGATACTCCCAGTGGGACATTTGTGGGGATGAAGGCACCCCTGCCTTGGCGCTGCTCAGGCCATGGCCCCATTGGCCCTAGGGTAAATACGCCCCTGTTTATTGTACATATTAACCAGTTGGAAATGCAAAAAACTTAAAAGATATGTAGAAAAGCAAACTTATCCCTATTAGGGATCTCTTCCAGTTAACCTTTGAACAATTGAGTGAAGATATAAGGAAGATAGACAAACTAACACCATGTACAAATTATATACAATACTAAACTAAACACATGTATATCAATATAAAATATAAATAAATAAATACATGTATATCTACATAATATATAACTAAATAAAGTATAACAATAACATTTAATATGCCCCTGGTTGCCCACGGATGAAGGGAATATTTCCTAATGTTCCACATATAAGGAGTATTCCTGGCAATGGAATATCATGAAGCAGGACAAACTCCCAAGGATTTTAATAGATAAAGAAAATATTCATTTTCTTTTAAAAAATAAGGCCTTTCATAAATAGTTCACTCTGAGCCTGAGCCATTGGGTTTAGGCTTAGAGCATTTAAACCCTAGAGATGCCCTCTGCCAAAGTACCCACGAATTCGTGGGTCATTTTATACAATAAATTGTCAGAGTGTGGGTGTTTTTTTTTATTGTATAGAAAGAAAAGTATTTCCATAGTGCCGGTGTTGTTGCGGACACATATATTTACCTCACCCCCTGCAAAAAACCCATGAAAAATTAGTTCAGTAACGACATGGCTTATCATCTCCAGTAGATAGATCCTCTAAGGGATGCCATTTCATTTTGATCATTGATAAGCATTGACTAGCCCAAAATAATAAGACAAATAACGTGTTCACTGTGGCAATTAAGTGAACTTGAAGTTAACCATTTAAATTAGGGGGACCGGAAGACCCCCGTACCACAGTGAACGTGTTTAACACAATAATTGCAGATGAGTACTTTTGGTATATTACTGCCTTGCTAAGCTGCATCTCCAAACTAATGTGTTAAATAGCAGTGAAAAACTGAACTCACATTTGTCGTTAATAGGACAATTCAATTTCAAGTCACTACTGATCTCTTATCAGACAAGAATCACTTTCATTGCAAATTTTTGAAAGAAAGGAAGAATTTCATGTTTGTTTTAGAGATGTCCAATAAAGAGAAAATGTAATTAATGGTTGATATTAAATAGGGAATTAAATGTTACCTTGAATTTCAGCTCTCATTTCAGCCATTGTAAGCGGTTTCACAGCTTTTTCAGCGGTACGATTGATGGCCATAGTGTTCCGAGGCTTCTTCTTGCCCGTAAGCGTCAGTATAGCATCCTTTGACAATATACCTAAAAACAATAACAATAACGCTTTAAAAGATCTGGATATTGTAAAACATACAATTGATAAAGGATTCCGAATGTAAAGCAAACATATGAGCTATTATATTGTTTTGTTTGTTGATTACCGTTTAGAGCAAGATCAGGGAGCAACTCTGCCATTGTTTTTGGTTGAAAGGATTTGTTTTGTAACATCGTATCCTCCATTTTCACTCATCAATAATTCACTAGTCGCAACACAATAACAAAGAGCTCGGAAATAAATGAAATAGTTTTAGATAACCTTGTTTTGATATAAGAGTACAACATTTATTTCAAAATTTCAAATATGTAACTGTCATGGCTGTTGTCGATCGTCGGTCCGTTCAAAATATAAGCAGGAGCAGAGATCCATTTTACGCATTGATACATTTGGCGGAATCGTTTAAAATTCTTTCCTCCCTTTTTACGTACTGTTTTCAATAAAATATTACAGAAAAATATTGATTAAATATATAATCCACAAATAGTGTTATTATTATATTATTCACTATGTTTTTTTTTTTTTTATTGAGTTAAACAGTCATCACAAAATAGTTATTTATATCTATTAACTACACTTGTTAAAACTATATATATAAAGCGTCATGTTTAAGATTGACTCAAATAAGCTTGATCTACAGGGTTGCCAATTTTGCACTTTTAGAGCTAAATTTAGCACATTATTTACTATTTCAACAACAGTTTACATTTACACAATTACGTAAAAACATCAATATTTTAAGCAGAGATGCGACTTATTTGAAATACTTGTATTTAAAATACAAGTACAAAATGCAAAATATCTATTTTTTATCTTTTGAAAAAAGCATTTTGTATTTCATTTGAAATACTTTACGAGACGTATTTTCTATTTGTAAAATACAAAATACTTTATCGTTAAGTTTCGCCACTATTAGTCGACTAGGTAATAGCGACTAGAGAAGAGAAGCTAGAAGCCTTGCGAGTTTGCCTAGTGAAGTGACAAAACGAACGCGCGTTATCCGTGGATCATGACGTGTTTCGTTGAGGTGGACAGTGTTTGTAGAGGAAAAAACTCATAACATTATTTTTTACTTAAGCTTAGTAGGTAAAAAAATATCCTATAACCATCCCTGGATGTCCATCTAGCTATCCTTGTACCTACTAAAAATTTATGAAATTCGTTCAGCCTTTTTACGTAATGAGGCCTTATAGACACATACGTAAATGCATAAGAAATATACTTATATTTTTTGACTCAGACCTTCAGATAATCAATTCTTCAGATATCAATATACAGGTATTTAATTTTTTTTTCACGTGATAACGTCTTATAAATCGATGAACGCCCGGCCAGCCCCGGCTGCACAAACAAAAAAGTGTCCCGTGCCGTTCGTTACATTGCGATTGCGATTGCGACTGTGTGACTGCGACTACGACTGCGACTGCGTACACAGGTAGCTGGATAGGTAGGTGAGTAGGTAGGCGGGTAGGTAAATCAGTGGGTAGGTAGGTAGATGGGTAGGTAGGTGGGTAGATAGGTAGGTAGGTGGGCAGGTAGGTAGGTAGATAGATAAGTAGGTAGGTAGGTAAGTGGGTAAGTAGGTGGGTAGATAGATGGGTAGGTGGGTAGGTAGGCAGGTAGGTAGGTAGGTAGATAGGTAGATGGGTGGGTAGGTGGGTAGGTAGGTAGGTAGGTAGGTAGGTCGGTGGGTAGGTAGGTAGGTGGGTGGGTAGGTGGGTGGGCAGGTAGGTAGGTATGTAGGGTAGGGTAGGGTAGGTGGCGTTCGGCTTTCCTTCCACGTTATTACGTAAAATTATCGTCCGTAAACCGACCTTACAGGCAACCAATTTTTTTAAATTGTGTTCAAATACAATATAATCAGGGATTACGTTGATCAAAACAGAAACCTAATTTCACCAAAAAGTATTTTATTTCAATAAAGTATTTTGAAAATACCTATTTTGTATTTAGTATTTAAAGTACAAAAAGCTAAAGCATTTTGTATTTAAATACTTTTTATAAAGCATTTTTTACATCTCTGATTTTAAGTAAGTAATTACTTCTAAATGAATAGGTCCATAACATAGGAGGTTCTTTATTTAAGCAATATTTACAATGATATGGCATTTAGATAAACCTGTATTCGAATTTTTTTTACCTTTGTTTTATTTCATTTCACACATACTTTTAGCACTACTGAATTCAGGAGTTGGCAACTTAGCTAAAGAAATGTCATCGTTACGATTTACGATGTGACTGTGATATGAATGTAAGTGTCAAATTTCCGGTGTCGTATCGTATCACTGTACTTTATTTTCTAGCGTAGAGCGTAGGTAAATAGGGAAATCATTCTCGTTCGTTGTTGTTACTTTGCTGGATTAAATAGTTTACTAGCGGGCGGTTACATTTCAAACAATTGAAAATGGTGACTCGCGTAGAAATTAAGGGAATGGACGCGTTCTCTAAATATACGGAGAGCATTGATAGCACTGGGCCGCCGGTGTTCTTCTTTTTTAGCGGATCTAAACTGCCCAATGGTACCAGTTGGTGCCCGGATTGCGTCGAAGGTAGGTTTATGAAATCACTTACCCACCATTGCATTAAAAGCTTTATTTATTTATAACTTGTGAACAATATTCGGTTTGTTATCAAAGTGATTGCAACAATGAAGGTCTAATGAGAAAAGTTTCGTCTTGACTCAGTCCTGACAGTTTTGACGTGTCATTACCATATTACTTTTATTTGTAATTATTAAACCTGTAACCATGGCTAAGAGAAAGAAACCCAAAATTGACAGTCACTATTTGAATAACTACAAAGAATTTACTGATTTCCTTGATAGCTTACCAGAAAAATGTTTACCAATTTATTTCTTTTTTATATCTAGCAAAAAAGAAAATGGCAGAGGCTGGTGCATTTACTGCCAACTAGGTTCCTGTTTTTTTTTTCATCTTGTATGTAATAACATGCTAGCTAACTTCTTTATTATTAATTCCTTTGTTTCAGCTGAGCCTGTGGTCCAAGCTTACCTCAATAACTTACAGAAGAGCATAATCTTTGCCTATGTGGATGTTGGAGATAGAGACTAGTGAGTATAGAGTACACATCAAATCCAGATTAGAGATTGCAATCCGGTCCGTCGGATCCGGTAATCCGGCCGGATAGGGTACTTTTTGGTGGCTACCGGATCCGGTACTTTTTGGCGGCTACCGGATCCGGTAGACCCGAAGACACTGAAAAGACGCCACAACAGACACACATACGGACTACCCAACTCAAGAAAACTGATTCTAATTTGGTCAAAATTTGGGTTAGGAAAAAAATGACAAGAGTCAATATGATCTACATCTAGTTGTTAAGCTTTAAAGAACAATGTCTTTCCTAATTATTTTGTTTAATGGTTTCTTTGGCCAAATTAGAAAAACATTTTTTTTTTTTTTTTTTTCAATTAATGCTCTTACAATTTTATTATAACACGTATTTTACCTATTATTTAAAGTGAAGTGTGATATGATATGTGATTACTGATTAGCTTTCTTTATGTATGTTCTATTATTTTATTATTGTTGATGTTACCTCTTATAGTATTAATAAAGTTGATTAAATATTACATATGTAGTCGAGAAGAAAAGTGGGGTCAAAGTTAAAAGAACAATCATGAATCATGATCACATACACCAAATTAGTGGTAATTTTTTTGATTTGGCAATTACGACTATAAAAAGTTCCTTTAAATTGTTATATATTTTTATTATTTTTATAAAGAACATTTAATTTTGTTATATTTACTATGAGACAAGGTTACCATGAGTTCATGCGTGGCTGTAAAGGTTAATAATATTACTAAGTTAAGGCTAAATATTATTGAAGCAGATGCTTAAATTTTCATATAACTGCGAAATAAGTGGTTAGTGAGACTGATTTTTGACTTAATAAGGGTGTTTTTTAGCGCTAAACCATTCTTTCATTAGTTAATTTGCAAAAATAGCTCTGCATGTCTACTTTACGGCCAATAAACTGAACAAAAGCATAATATTGGATAGAGGCAATAGCAAAACTTCAATCCGGCTGGATCCGGCCGGATTGAGAATCGGACCGGATTGCAATCCCTAATCCAGATAGTTTTTGTAAAGCTTAAAAAGTCTTGTACAACACTGACACAATTTACGACAATGTTCCACATGTAATCATTGGAAACTAGTCTTAGAAAGGCTTATACTGTACATTTTTTTTTTTTTGTCAGGTATACATAGGGCTAGTGATATCAGTAAAAAGATTGTGGGGGTCTATGTTATTACTTTTTACTGTACCTTACTATAAGTGTACAATATGTTTAATTTCAGCTGGAAAGACAAAATGTGCCCATTCAGGACAGACACCCGCACCAAACTCATGGTTATCCCCACACTCCTCCGATGGAAGGGTGTCCAGAGGCTGGAGGGGAGTCAGTGCAACAAGCGGGAACTGCTGCAGATGATGTTTGAGGATGAAGAATAAAATTCTTACAGTTGAATACTTGTTTAACCTTTTAAGCGCCACACAGCGAACGAATATGATATGACTCATAAGCCACAGCATAAAAAAGTGGGATTTTGAAAACAAAATAGTGATTGCACATTTAGATTTTGATATTATATTAGGAGTCTGATAAATAAAATTTTAACAGCATTTGCTGATGTTAGTGTGTCTGTGGCACGAATTTTCAATGATGTGACTTGCCAGCTTCGGCACTCAAAAGGTTAACTATAGCCATGAAGTGCTGCATTAAAAATATCTGCTTATATTTTGATGTAATTCGCAAATATATTACAATGTGGGTGAGCCTATGTGCCGCACCGGGCTATTGTATCAGTAACTTGAGGGTTGATGGTGCAGTTTTATAATCTTTTATTACCTATGTAAATATATGTAATCATTAAGATGGGTTTGTGTTTAATTGCTATTGATTACTGTTAAAACTTTCAACCATCCAAAGCTGAAGAGTTATACAATGAGCAATGGAAAGGGTTATGCTGGGGGTTTCTCCTCGTTCAGAATCAGAAATGAGGATATCCGAGAAGAACCAAAGTAACTAACATAGCTCACAGGATTGCATTGTTGAAGTGGCCATGTAGCCCATAGAACGGATGGTCGTTGAGGCAGTAAAGTCCTGGAGTGGCGACCACGCATAGGCTAGATCACGTCTTAAGGGTCGCGGGGAGTCGGTGGATGCGGTCTGCGCACGATCGCACCCTGTGGCGAGGCCTACGTTCACCAGTATACGTTCATGGCTGATAGATAGAGACTTTCAACTGAAACATTGACAATTGTATCAAAACTTACACACTTAAGGAAGTCTGTACAATTTGGCATAGCAATTGAAAGATTGTTCTTTTTTACTCAAAACTTCTGTTCATTTGCAAGTGCCTGATAACTTCGATACGTATCGAGTGTATTGTTTATCTGTTGAACCATAAATACACAGTTGGATTTAGATAATCAATGCAAGCATTTCTATCAGCGATAGTAACAAATACCTGTTTATATACGCTGAACGATTTGTAATTTAATTATATTATACGTATCAGGCAAGACATTAATTTGAACACTATTCATTTGATACGGTTATTTTCACACGGTAACCACAGAATAAACTTTCCGTAAAAAACTGTGTTCAATAGTAGTAGAAAACATAATATAATATGTTGACAGCATATATATATATATGCTGTGTCAATTACATTAGTTTATAATTATTTATAGATTACTAGCTTCTGCCCGCTACTTCGTCTGCCTTAAATTCGTTTATCGCGGATAAGGGTATTTTTCCGGGTTAAAAAGTAGCCTATGTCCTTCCCTGGGACTCAAACTATCTCCATACCAAATTTCATCCGAATCGGTTCAGCGGTTTAAGTGTGAAGAGGTAACAGACAGACAGACACACTTTCGCATTTATAATATTAGTATGGATGGTTGCCGAAGCGTCACTTAGTTTATTGATTTCTTCAGTATACTTACCTAAACAATACCTGTACATTGATGATATTAAAAAACAACAAGTAAAACGGACTATTTGAAGGTTATTGAATCGTTTATTTCAGATTTTTTGTGTGTCGTTGCGGTTTCATCACGTCAAAACGGCTAAACGCATTTCAACTATTTCAAATCAAATCAAAATATTCTTTATTCAAGTAGGCCTAGTTACAAGCACTTTCGAAATGTCAGTTACATGAGAGTGAATGTTTGCTAGGAGAAATACAATATGATCCAACATTTGCTGCAAGGATTAGGGAAACCCAGAAAAACCTAATCAAATCATTTAACTTAAGTGTAATATTATTGATAAAATCATCATTTTTAAAATTAAAATAATCAATAAGATAAATCCCAAAAGGATTGTCAATAAAAAATAAATAATCTAGAATGTGTCTAGAATAAAATTCTAAACGTCAGAGTATATAAAACAATTAAGATGAAAATAATAATAAGACCTTAGGTATTCGTTATAATAATTATTCATATACCTACATTTACATTAATCCCACGCGGCTTCATCATTCATGTAGTCTTGTGTGCTATAATAAGCTTTAGAAAATAATTTTCGTTTCACAATATTTTTGAATTTACCAATAGACAACTCAGTTATGCTGCTAGGAAGTTTATTATAAAATCTCACACAGTTACCCATTAATGATCTCCTTATTTTATGGAGCCTAGTAGCAGGCACTGCGAGCTTATGCTTATTTCTAGTATTAATATTATGTATATCACAGTTCTTCTTAAAGTCGGTAATATTGTTATGTACATACATAATATTCTCATAAATGTATTGACAATGCACTGTCATTATATTAATGTCCTTAAACTTATCTCTAAGCGAGTCTCTATAGTTCATTTTATATATCGCACGACCAGCCCGCTTCTGCAGAACAAATATAGTATTAATGTCGGAAGCACTGCCCCATAGTAAGATGCCATACGACATAATACTGTGGAAATAACTGAAATACACTAATCGAGCCGTTATCACGTCTGTTAATTGACGAATCTTACTTACTGCAAAAGCTGCAGAACTCAGTCTATTCGAGAGATTAGCAATATTGGGACCCCATTGGAGCTTAGAATCTAATGTTATACCGAGAAAGACTGTACTATTAACTAGTTCCAGTTCCTCACCTTTAACCATAACGCTTGCTTGCTCGTGTGGGTCTCATGGTGGGTCTTTACGAGGTGTGGCAAGTCGTTTATATAGATAAGGAACAGGAAAGGTCCCAATATTGATCCCTGCGGCACACCCATAGAGACTAATGACCCCGGTGAACGCTTTCCATTCACGTCAACCCTTTGTATTCTACCATTTAAATAAGACTGTAATAAATTTATCCTTTAACTCCGTAGTTGTGTAGCTTCCTGATCAGTGTCTCATGATTAACGCAATCGAAGGCCTTAGATAAATCACAGAAAATGCCTTAAGCATCTCGCGATTCCTGCCAGGCATCGAAAATGTGTTTTACGAGCTCAACTCCGGCGTTGGATGTCGAGCGACCCCGCGTAAAACCGTATTGCTTACTATGCATCAAATTATTCAAATTAAAATGTTTTAACAATTGAAATAGAATTAGCTTTTCAAAAATTTTACTAAATGTAGGTAGTACAGATATTGGTCTAAAGTGAGTGGGGTCAGAGGTACTACCTGATTTAAATATAGGAGTTATTTTGCTATATTTCATCAGATCAGGAAACTCACCGCAGTCAACACTGTTATTGAATATATCTGCCAAGTCAGGCGCTATTACTTCTATTAGGGATTTGACAGCATGGACTGAGACCCCCCATAGGTCATTGGTTTTTTTGACATTAATTGATTTAAATGCCTTTACTACATCTGAAGGACTGACATGTTCAAAATAAAAGTCCTTACTACATTCTGGGACGTTTTCTTTTAACAACAAAACGGCAGACGAAGGTGATGAATTTAAACACTTTGTTGTGGATACTGGTATATCGGTGAAGAAATTTTCAAATTCTGTTGCTACATCTAAACTAGAATCTATAATTTTGCCATCAATTTTTAATTCTAGATCATTTCATGATCATTTTTGGTACACGGGTATCTGGGCATCCACAAATACTCATAGGATGCTTTCTGTCCGACTACGCTGAAGAAAAAGGGTTAGGTTTTTTTTCATCTCCGCTAACGAAGTTGCACCTTCTAGTAACATAATAAAATAAAATAAATCAGCACACATGTCCTTTTTGAAATCAGTTTGAAGCATGGATGCTAGTTACTGTACTTATAAAAATAAATCGAGTATAATAATAGCGAGGCAATAATCTTATCATACTAATGTTCAAATAACATTTTGCATATCCATATGCTTATATATACTACTAGCTTCTGCCCGCGACTTCGTTCGCCTTAAATTCGTTTATCGCGAATACGGGTATTTTTCCGGGATATAAAGTAGCCTATGTCCTTCCCCGGGACTCAAACTATCTCCAAACCAAATTTCATCCAAATCGGTTCAGCGGTTTTAGCGTGAAGAGGTAACAGACAGACAGACAGACACACTTTCGCACTTATAATATTAGTATGGGGTATGGATATGGATTATAAAGTTGTAAAAATGAAATGTCTGTACATTGAAGATATTTTCAAAAAAATGATTGATATGGACTATTTGGAGGTCATTAAAACGAAAATATTTTTTTGGACTTATGTTTGTTTGTATGTGTCGTTGTGGCTTCATTATGCAAAATCGGCTAAACGGATTTCAACTATTTTTGGTACACGGGTAGCTGGGTATCTCCAGATGGTTATAGGATACTTTTTACACGACTACACTGAAGAAAAAATGAAGGGTTATGACTTTTCTCCTCCGCGGACTAAGTTGCGGGCGCCTTCTAGTGTAATTATAATTACCTACACGGTTGAATTATCTTTAAACATACAAGATAAGTCAGATAACTCGTCTGCAATTATATATTATCAGTGTACTCGTAGTCTGGTTCTATTACTAGAGCGAGATGGTGACCAAAGTGTCTGTGAAGGGTTTCGACGAGTTCGTCAAGTTTACCGACAGTATCGACCCAAGTGGTCCACCAGTGTTCTTCTACTTCGACTCCAAGTTGCTCGATGGGACGAGTTGGTGTCCTGATTGCGTTGTGGGTAAGACATGTTTAGAATACATTTCCTGCTTGAAGTATAAATACGAAAGTGGCGTTGTTGCTTTATCTTGTCCTTCTTTCTACTTGCAACACTGAAGCATAAGTTGAGATGGGGTAAAAACTATCCTATGTCCTTTCAGACTCTCCGCTCGTGCTAACTTTAGATTCCTTCGCTTACTCGGCTTTCAATTCAAGCACTCGCGCCAAATAACAACTTTGCAGCAATAACTAATAAGTATTTCACCTTATTAGCTCGGAAAAGTTACCTTTAATAATGAAATAATAATGAAATAATGATCTTTATTCTGTAAGTAGGCCACAAGGGCACTTTTACAAGTCTGACTCTACGGCTTTAAAGGCCGAAACACAACGGATGCGTGCGCAGCGGTTTGTCATCCTTAGGTGTATTCGTACTTTACAACGCGCACGCCACGCGCACGTCTACATGCACGCCACGCACACGCATCTGGTGTGGCTTGGCCTTTAAGCCTTTGAAACTCTGCGTGGAAAAGTCATTTGAAGTTCCAATTAATATATGTATGTAATAATATTTTGTATGTTTTTACAGCCCAGCAGTTATGTAGGTACTCTTATATGGAAAATAATCCGAATGTAACGTAACTTTAACAGGTCGTTTGTAGTGCGGCGGGACGTACCTACGGTTAAACGAACTTGTATCTTTATCTGTTGCATTGCTGTATGTTTCTATTACTAGATAACAACTGACCCACTCAAGAAATTAAATGTTGTTTTCCGCAGCGGAACCAATAGTACAGGCGTTCCTGCGTGAAGTAAAAAAGGAGCTAGTCTTTGTACACGTGGACTGCGGTGCCAGAGACTTGTAAGTTCACTTGTATTTATAATTAGAGCCTTAACCATTGGAGATGGCATACGTACCACATACGGACGCATAACTCTGCCAAAATACATAATAATGAGAAAAATCTGGTCAGTTTTACATCACGGCGAGTTTTTTTTTGTTTGTACTTGGAAAAGAACTTCGTGATTTTTAAAGTGAAAGTGCTTGGGGTTTTTTTATCGTCATCGTTATATTTCTGTAGTGTGATGTACGGTAATGACGTAATTTGTTGGGTAAGGACGCTTCGGCATCTCTAGTGGTTAAATCTCTAAGAGTACCTACATAATATACAAGGTGCTTGAGAGGAATCTAATTTTTTTTACCACGCTTTCCCTAGGCCAGTAGGAGCAACAATGTTATAAGGTGTGTCCACATTTGTATCATTTGCCCGATCAGATCTTCGTCCCGTTGCATGATAGCGTGTCACGATCACGCGTTTGGACGTTGCGCCGATCCGATCGCTCGAATTCCATGTTGCTACGCGTATCACACACTTAGATCGGACAAGCGTGGCGTGATCGCCGGCGCCAACAGTGAGCTGCAACAGTGATGACTGCGTATCGCGCTGCTTGGACAAGCAGCGCGATACGCAGTCATGCCACGCCACGGTGATCGGATACGAGATAATGATACAAGTGTGGACACACCTATAATGAACCCCGTTCAAATCCGGCTTAGTTTGAAGATATTTAAATTTGTATGTTTTGGACATTGCTCCGCACGAGTTATGTTGCTAAGTTTTGCGTCGCTATTCACAGTTGATGTGTTGAAAAGGATAGCTTTAGTGAGTAATTACCACTCACTAAAGCCATCCTTTATATTACCATGTTATTAAAAGGGATAATTTTAATACTGAAGCAAAAGTTATTAAATTTACTTGAAAGAAAAATCGACAAAACAGTTTTTTTACCTGAATTTAGGTAACGTTAGTAACATTTTTCACTAGTAAGGACCTCAGGGTGGCATGGTTAATATCTTTCCGATTCCTCGTGACCACTGTGTATCCCTTACAGAGATAGATAAGCTTGAGCTTGCCTTAAAATTTAGACGAAGCCAACGCGTATAATATAATCAAATAGAGCGTCCATCTATTTTCCAAGCCAGTCTTGTCGTGTTGGACTGGCCCCAACGCTTTAGTGTTGGCGCCGTATAAACAGTTTTTCAAGCCGATCGAGCGTTGAGTGAATAGGGTGCCCGTCTATTTTTAAGCCAGTCTTGTCTTGTAGGACTGGCGCCAGCGCTGGCTTTAGTTTTGGCGCCGTATAAACAGTTTTTCAAGAGCAGCTAGCGCTGAGTGCTATAGAGCGCGCGTCTATTTTTCAAGCCAGTCTTAACTAATCGGACTGGCCCCAGCGCTGGCATTAGTATTAGCCTCGTATAAACAGTTTTTCAATACAAGCCAGCGCTGAGTGAATAGAGCGCCCGTTATTTTTCAAGCCAGGCTTGTCTTGTAGGACTGGCCCCAGCGCTGGCTTTAGTATTGGCCTCGTATAAACAGTTTTTCAATCCAAGCCAGCGCTGAGTGAATAGAGCGCCCGTTATTTTTGAAGCCAGGCTTGTCTTGTAGGACTGGCGCCAGCGCACCGGCTTCGTGTAAACCATACTGTATACTTGTATCACCTGCCTTTATTGTATTTTCGATCCGTTTTACAATATTTATGAACACCAAATTCTTGATTGCAGCTACAGAGACCCCCAGTGCGTGTTCAGGACAGACCCCCGCTCGAAGATCAGGCGTATACCCACGCTGCTGAGATGGGGAGGGAACCGCCTGGAAGAGACCGAGCTGAACAATCCGGAGAACTTGAAGAAAATATTTGAAGTGTAGCTTTGATAACTTTTGAGAATGCGGTAAATGTTTTTATAAATAATTATAAAAATTTAAACGTCATATCATAATTGTTATCATTGTTCTTTATAAGCTTAAATTAAATGGTATGACTTATTTAAGAGGGAAAGGGCTGGAGGTGGTAGAATACAAAATGGGTTGCGCAATACGAACAAGAGATTATCGTCGAAGTACCCTGATTGGCCATACTATCGCTTTTGCTGTCCAGTTCATACAAATACTGTCAACTTGCCGATTCGTTAAAATTTTGATGATTTTCGATATCCTATGAGAGTCTTTATTCAATGATTAAACGCTATTTGAAAATAGATACCTATTCCTAAAAAAAATTAAGTTCGAAAAAGGCCAATTTATTTGCTTTGGCTTTTTGTTGGTATTGGTAATTTGGTTAGCAGCCACGTAACACGTGTTCCACTAGGATCCCCTATTTCAATCTTCCAGGGGATCGAAACGCACTGCTCTTCCACTGCGATCCCCCTGGGATTCTTATAATACTAATTAATTATAACTACCTAGATATTTTTCCTATTAATCCGAGTTAAGGAAAGGTGTTACAATAAAATAAATAAATATAATTTTTTTTCTTTAATTGAACCAAGTAGAAACATGTAAACCACAAAAACAGCTTAACATATCTAATGTAAGTACTTACTTACTTAATAAGTATCTAGATGAGCTAAAGCTTTGTTTCTAAACGTTGACCCATTAATAAAAGGTTTCATCTGTAAAAATGTATGTACGTTAATCGAAGTAGTTTAAAAATAATGCGTGTTGAGCAATAAACACTTTGGGATGTCTACTGCTGCATCGAGAGTGTTTTGCGTCTGATTAAATAAAATTTATACATATCACAGAAAATCTTACGTACAGCATTATTATGAACCAACAAAACAAATAAGTCCAGGATAAGTATAATTTATATTTTTTAAAGTGAGCGAATGCACTTTACCCGGATAACGATGACATTGCATCTGTACAATATGTTAGGAACTCCAACAATAATTCAGTCTTTTAATTTGGTACAATGATTTATTGTTTTGTAGTTTATGGAATATCCGATATATTGTGTTATCTGTAGACATAAACTTCTTGTGCTAACCGGCATGGTCGCAATATACGTGTTTTAATAGTTTTACTGTGCCCAGGTATTTATAATAGTTTTACAGTGCTACCATTCTACAACACCAAGAACTTGCGCATCACCCTCAGCAGTTTACGTCACATAATACTATTGTCTGATTCCTTTCGGACCGTTCTGTCCGTTTCCCAAAACGTCCGTTCCCAAAACATCCGTTCCCGTTACTACCTTTTCATAAATAATACGTTTCCCGATATAAGTGTTTCCCAATATGTGCATTTCCCCAAAGTTACGTTTGGCTTGATATCCGTTTCCCAAAACGACCTAATCCCGAAATGTCCGTTTCCGTCACTACCTTTTCCTAAATAATCAGTTTCCCAAAATGTGCTTCTCCCAAAAGATACGTTTAGCTTGATATACGTTATTCAAAAAGACCTAATCCCGAAATGTCCGTTCCGCTCACGACCTTTCCCAAATAATACGTTTACCGATAAATATTTTTGTATTGGCTTAATATGCTGATGCTGACTATACAGGATGTATTCGTTATGTGTAGCCAGGCGATTATTCTGTAAATATAACAGATATAAGAAAACTTTAAACTGATATCGAAAGTACATAGATTCCATATAGTTTAAAGTTTTCTGATATCTGTTATATTCGTATGTACCCAATGAGTAAAATAAAATTAATTTCTTTAAATAAAAGTAGTAATATTAAAAGAAAAATTTTAAACGCTCCCATACGTTTAGTACGAAGTTCCTTGAGGCTGTAATTTTCCTACCGGAGATGAAACGGGTCTTTTTGCATACGGATGCTACGATAACGGGTGTTTTGTCATACGGTCGATTTAGGAAACTGTTATTTTGGAACGGGTGTTTTGCGAAAGGGTGTTTTGGGCATACGTGTATCGTGAGAAACGGATCTTTTGGCATACGGATGTCGTAAGAAACAGGTATTTTGGTCATACGGGTATCATGAGAAACAGATCTTTTGACATACGGATGCTACCAGAAACGGGTTTTTTGGTATACGGACGCTATGAGAAACGGGTCTTTTGGCATACGGTCGATTTAGGAAACAGTTATTTTGGAACGGATTTTTTGGGACCGGATGTTTTGGGAATCGGACAGAACGGTCCGAAAGGGTCTGATTTTGTTCTCGTAACTGCGAAGCAATTACCTATTACTCAACTAGCAAAAAAAAATGCATTGAACGTTTAATAAATTGTCAACCCTATTATGTGGTTAGTGGACTTTTAAATGGACAAAAAAAATGCATACTGAATACTACATTATTTATGATTGCTATTATTCTAATAATGCATTTTTAATCTAATGCCGGGAAATATTGTTAATATTAATAATCTATTAATTTTCCAAGGTACGTAAAATAAAATAAATTCCAATCTACTTTAGCTACGTGCTAGTTGTGTGTTAATTTACTACTAACTACTCAATGGCATTGTATTATTTAAGTGCATGAGCTCACTTGAAAAAGTAAAAACTATAGTTGTTAGTTACATTTGATTCTTACATTTACTCTGTTAGGCGGGTAACATTCACTTACAACCACCAACAATATCTGGAATGTGAACATGAGAGATCAGGTTTTCAGTTTAGCAACCATTGAGGATTGCGCTTAGTTTTGTTCATTCCAAAATATTACATTTACTAATGTGGGTGTATTGAACTAGCACGCCATTATTAGGCGGTAAAAGTATCACAACATTCGCTCCGGCTTTACACACTCGATAAATGGTACGGTTTACTACATTATAGGCCTATTTTGTTTCCCAAATTGCTTCATTTCCCGAGTTTTGATTTGCAATTACTGTTCGGAACTTCAATAAATCTAACCTGACCTACTGGGTTCTACACAGCAACAATATATTATCTAGAAAAGTTTTCGGCGTCGGAGAAAACCACGAGTCGGAAAATTAAACAGATACGAAACGAAAAAGTTTATAAAATAATAGTAACGCGAAACGAAGGGATACCAACTGGTGGTATATGTACGCTGTCCTTTTCTCATTTAGTTATAAAGTTTGAAAGTGAGAAGCTTATGCATAGGTCTTTAGTAAATTAGCAAGTGCAACGTTGTTGATAAAAGATTTAGCTTCGTATAAATGGTAACAATGATTTCTATCACTTTTGTCGGTGTGTAAGGAAGAGGAAAAAATTTATTATCTTTTCTAGCTAATATCAATTCTTGCTAAAAATAGTATGTCAATGAATTTGTCTTTACTTCGTATCCGAAGACGGATCGACAATACTGGCGAGTGTGTAAAGCTGGGCTAACAATAAAATATGAATGAATATATTATTGTCTATTGCCTATTTGTCTATTGTTTGTTATTTATCGTCTTCAGGCTCGACGTTCATGTTGAGATCCCGTTCGGGCACCGTCACGATGACATGATAATATATCTTCTTGCTTCTCAGGAAAGAGCTCTTGTTGTCGAATATTACTGAATCTGAAAACATATGACGAACAACTTAACAACTAAGAAATATTTTCTTGTGTTTGCTTCGTATGATGTATAGTCTGTTTTTTAGGTACTTAAAAAAACCGACCAAGTACGAGTCGGACTCGCGCACCGAGGGTTCCGTACAAAATATACGCGAAAAGCGGCCGTATCTATGAAAATCCAGTGTTAGCAGAACTCTACTCCTAAGCAAAATGTATGCGGTGTTCGATCATTTTATATTGGTTACTGACATAGACAGACCGACATAAAATTATACTGTTTATAGAATTTGTTGTTATAGCGGCAACAGAAATACATAATCTGTGAAAACTGCAGCTATCTAAGTATCACGGTTCATGAAAGTCTGGTGACAGACGGACAGATGGACAGACAGACGGACAGCAGAGTGTAAGTAATAGGGTCCCGTTTTACCTTTCGGGTACGGAACCCTAAAATGGTGAACAAAAACCACGATAAACAAATCCCAATTGGTCCATCTCTTTAGTATCTACGATGCCACAGACAGATACACAGATGCACACGTCTAAGTTATATCACCCCTCTTTTTCGACAACGGTTAAAAAGCATGGAGTATAGAAAAGGTAAGGAGAACAATCTCATAGGAAAACAGATAATAGAGAATAATAGTTCCAAATGCGTCCACAATGGCGCTAGAGTAGCAAGATTGTAGTCAACAACTAATTACAAAACATTTTTATCGAAATGCTAGTCAATCCTTCGTTCTTCTTCTGATGTTAATATTCAATCGTGTTCAAAACAATTTTTCTTGCATCGTTGTAGATTTTTTTGGTCTTATTATGGTAATTTATTTTACGAACTTTGCTACTTTGTCACCACCAATTTAACGCCCTTTGACGGACACTTTGGATATATAGAGACTGTTCTCCTCAATTTTCTACGCTCCATAGTTAAAAGGGCAGATCGACTTTTTCTTGTTATTCTGTCTCGTGACACAGGAGACAATAGTGACAGAGTTAGAAAAATGCTAATAATGTAGGCTAGTAACATACTGACGAGATGGGCCTTTGAAAAATCGAGCTATATTGTTGAAATAGTTATTTTTTATGCAAGAGTGCAAAGTTGTTATTTGGCGCGCGTGCTTGAATTGAAAGCCGAGCAAGCGACGGAATCTTAAATTGAACCAGGAGCGAAGCGAGTGGTTCAATATAGATTCCTGAGCTTAACGAGGCTACAAGGCGCGAGAAGCCTAATAATTTTGCAGCTGTGCGAAACATTCAACCTTTCACCTCACTACAGCGACGAAAATGTGAGATGTAAGAAAACCTATGAAATTATAACAAAACGATATTTTTTTCATTTAAATCTACTGACAATGATAAAGGTTTGCACGATGTACGAATGAGGTAAAAATAACTTTGTTTAAGGCTTATTCCCAGCCCTTTTACTCGTTCAGCCTGTGGGTCAATTATACTCTTAGGACAGTTAACGCTCTGCGCGTGCTGTACAACAACACCCTTAGGATGATGCTGGGTCGTCGGGTTTTGCAGTGCATCTGGCATGTTCGCCGAGACGCGAATTGACGGCTTTCATGCCGTCATGAGAAAACGTGCAGCATCTATAATGCGGCGCTTACGGGATAGCCCCAACAGTATCCTGGGTGGGATTGCGAACAGGCTGGACTGCCCCATAGCGATACAATGGTGTAAGCTTCATGTTTCTTCATTTTAATGTACTTTAAATTTCCATTTGCTGGCCGATTTTAATGATAATTCTTATTTTAATTTAACCACAATTTTATTTATTACAATTTATTTTTATATAATTTTAATTTTACAAGAATTATCTAATTTTATATTTTAATCCTACCTTTTTGTTTTAGTTTTTTAAATGTACAATTATTGTTGTATAAAATTAATTTTAAATTGTATATATCTATTTCCAAAACAGTCTGTGATACTTCAATATTATTATTATTTTTAAGTTTTTATATGACATTATTTAATTCTGAAAATATGTATTTTACCAAATCTAGACAAACTTTGCATTTACTAACACCGTAGCCTAAGTTAATATTACTAACAAATTGTATGGATCATTGTTATCTGACAAATAATTGAATTGAATTGAATAATGAACCTACGAAACACGCTCATAACAAAACAAACAAATAAACATAAGTATAAAAATATTCATAAATTCGAACTTCAAATGACTTTTCCACGCTAGTGGATAAAACAAACTTTTCCACGCAGATATAACCGAAAACGGTAGTTTTCCGAGCTATTTCGGTGAAAAATAAATTATTTTGTTACCTTTATTTATATATCATTTAAAATCGTAGTTTTAAACATGGCCATGGCAACGAGGTTCAAAAAAAGTCGATCGACCCAAAAGCAAAATGAGGCTTACAAGTAGCAGGTCCAGTGATGGGCATGATCCCGACGTCAACAGGTCCCTCGCTGATTTTCTTGGGCCCATAAACGACAGTCTCGTTGCCCTCCTCGTCCCTCCGTTTAATTACGAACTTGATCTCATGGTGGTCTACTCCCGCTTCCCATCTAGAAAATAATTGAAGTGAATATTAGTAGTACGTATACCCCACTATTCTAAAATAATTAAAATAATATTTTGGCCAGAGAAACATGAGATTGACCTTGAAAGAGAATTCTTTATATGGCAACAATTTTACATATTAAAAAAGCTGTCAAATTATAAAACCTACTTCGTTTCTATGCATTCCGTATTGCCAGGTCATGATTTTTTCAAATTGCCGCATATTTTTAATGTCATGTTTCGCTTGCCAAACTCTACGTTTACTGCATTGGGCCGACACAAATAGGTACAGCCGGCATCAAATTTTCTTTATTACCATAGGCCCAAAGATGTGAGACGATATTTTGCTTTAACCAATTTTAATACCATCGTTAAACCTATACTGGTTTAACAATGCTATTAAAATTAGTGTGTATTTTGTTTGTATGATAAATAAAATTAATAAATATTTTTAGTGCTTCGGATGTTACAGACTATTTGATGCTGCCTGTGCCATGTAAGGGAATCCATTAACTACGAGAGGCGTTATTGGTGCTTTTTCGACGTTCCCTCCCCCCGCAGGTGACGACTCAGTTTAACAGTCGATCTCTATAGTTTTAGATGAATTTCGTATGTTTACTAATGTCTGTCAAACAACATGTACAATAAGCCGTTCCCCGATATTTACAACGCCATCTATACTCTATTCATCCTTACTTGTCCTAAATAGTAAACAACATTGTAACCTAAAAATATGCATTTAATGCCAATATCAGCTGTTTTCTCGCAAATAAATAAATTTAATGTATGAAATTGACAACCTGGCACTAAAAATAATAATTCCTGTTACTTTATTTACGACAAAATGGGAGTTTGAGACAAAAAAGGTGTACTTTTAGGCTAGAATGCTGTTAACTATTTAGGACAGGTAAGGACGAACAAAATATACTTTTTGCCTGGTTATCCCCTTGCAGTCGGCGAACGATGCAAAGTATGGCGATTGACAGTCCTCTTGTTTTAATGGTTCTTGCCATGGAACGATGTAAATATGTCTAGACTTAAAGCGAGCTGCTACGATAACCCTTGGCTATAGGTGTCCTACTTACTTCAGCACGCTATCTCCCTCTGCACACAGCATGTCCACGACGTGCTTTTCTCCGGTCTTGATAGTTTCTCTTTTGTACTCTTTCTCCGCGTCTCCCGTTGAGTTCCGGGAGTAGTAGCTCTTGGGCACCTTGCCTCCTGGTTTCACCTGAAGTTATACGTAATACTTTCATCTCTCTGTTGCATTTACTTAGAGAACAAATAAATCTCTTCTAGAGGGTTTATTTAATACCCATGGCGTTACATTGATTCATACTTAAGACTATTCTACAAAATGTTAACTAGTATCTTATTAATAACCATCCTTACGTCGCTCTAGCACTCTCTTCCATTCGGTCAACAGACTTGAAATTCCTGTCGCGAACAAATCACACTGCGGTGCTGCGGCGAGTACAGAGTTAAGGAGTGTGATCGCGCGGGGAACGGACGAGTGTCGGCACAGCTTCCTGCGCGAGGGCGCAGTTGCGAGGAAGACCAAACCTCGTCGCCGGTTGCAGTAATCGTCAGGCACATTTAACTTGAACATTCTTCCTGCGAGGCTCACACTGTCTGTTACATTTCTTATAATGTTAAGGAAAAAGCAAAGCGCGTGCACATTTTTGCGCAGCCCTAGGGATTCATGACCCAAGTGACCCTGGAGGAAGCG
This sequence comes from Hedya salicella, assembly GCA_905404275.2. Lineage (NCBI taxonomy): Eukaryota > Metazoa > Arthropoda > Insecta > Lepidoptera > Tortricidae > Hedya > Hedya salicella. Next base: position 5,248,556 of record FR990104.1, read on the forward strand.
AGTTGCATACATAAAAGGATAATAAATATATAATAAATAGATAAGTTTTCTACCCCTTATATTGTTAGGGTTCCGTAGCCAAATGGCAAAAAACGGAACCCTTATGGATTCGTCATATCTGTCTGTCTGTCCGTCCGTATGTCACAGGCATTTTAGTCAAATACTATACGATGTATATTGATGAAATTTGGAGTGTAGGTGTCTTGTGTAAGCCGCTACTTAGTTTGATTGTTAAATAAAAAAAATATATATTTCTAGGGGGGCACTCCATACATGTAAACGAAACAATTTTTTTTTTGCAGTAAATATTAATGTATGGCACATATCTCAACAGTTCTTCTAAAAACACTGAGGTTTCTAAAAAAAAATATTTAGTGAATATTTTCCAAAATATTCGCTCCGACAGTAGCGAAAATTGTGTCCCTTTATTTTCTAAACGGTATGTTCAAAAAATATGAAAAAATTTACAAATATGAAACTTAATAAATACTTCCAACAATTTTTTTTTTCAACATGATCGGACATACCGTTTTTAAGTTATTGCCAAAAAACTGCGCTTCTCAGCAAAAGGACGTAAGTGCCGGGGAAATACGTTCTTTTGTTAGTGTTTTTTTTTCATATCGTAGTTTTTTTCATCTGTAGTGCATTTTTTGTGTAGTGTGCTGCGGAACTTCATCGGCGAGTCCGACTCGCACTTGGCCGCGTGTCATCTATACCACTCTATACTATCATAAAGTTGTAAAAATGAAATGGCTGTACATCCATATTATTAATCCATACTCCATACTAATATTATATATGCGAAAGTGTGTCTGTCTGTCTGTCTGTCTGTCTGTTACGTTTTCACGCTTAAACCGCTGAACCGATTTGGATGAAATTTGGTATGGAGATAGTTTGAGTCCCGGGGAAGGACATAGGCTACTTTTTATCCCGGAAAAATACCTTTATCCGCGATAAACGAATTTAAGGCCGACGAAGTCGCGGGCAGAAGCTAGTTGAAGATATTTTCAAAAAAAATATTGTTAAGGACTTGGAGGTCACTAAAACGAAAAATTTTTTTTTTGGTTTTTATGTATGTTTGTGTGTCGTTGTGGCTTGATCACGCAAAATCGGCTAAACAGATTTCCACAATTTTTGGTACACGGGTAGCTAGATATCTCCAGATGGTTATAGGATACTTTTTACCCGACTACACTGAAGAGAAAACGACGGGTTATGACTTTTTCTCCTCCGCGAAGAAAGTTGCGGGTATCTTCTAGTACTCACAATAAGTCCACACTTCGGGTCGCCGTTGTCATCCACCATCGTCCCGCCGTAGTGCACTGGCAGCTGGTCTTTGTCGATCAACGTCAGCACCTGCGCCTGCCACTTCTTCGCGTCGCTGCCGTATATCTTGATCTTCGAGATCGTGTATTCGTGCATGAACTTTTTGATCACCGAGAACGCTAGGGAGAACACTTTGGGTGCTGGAATGGAGAATTAAAGAAGCTTAATGACATATCTATACGATTATTTTTTATTGTTCCCTTTTTCTCACTTGGTCAGGGATGACCATTATTGAGCTCCTGAAATTAGTGCCTAGCTCCGAAGGAGATTATTTTTTTATTGTTCCGTTTTTCTAATTTGGTCAGGGATGACCATTATTGAGCTTCTGAAATGAGTGCTTCGCTCCGAAGGGTTGCTAGGTTATTGGTGGAAAAGTGGTCTAGCTAGACCTCCTGACCAGTAATCGGATTCAGTTTATACCTCTAGATGCCTTACAAGAGTCATAATATCAAGAAAAATCTTAATAGCGCGATCTACGAATGAGTCAATTAGTGTGAACATTGATAACAGCGCCATCTCTAGGTCGAAATATCTTTGCGCCCTCAAAACTTATCCAATTTTTGTATAAGGATAGCTAAAAATCAGAAGTTAGTTATGGGATACTTTTATCGGTATATTAAATGGCATTTTTTCCACATTTTCCTTAATAAAACGAAATTTAAGCACAATAAAAAAAAATTGAAAATGTACAGATCAAGCCCTTTCATATGATACCCTACTTGACCTAGTGAGTAGATTTTCCATTTTTGCCCCTTCTATATTTTATAACGTTTTCTTCGCAATACATGTGGGCTGACCATGTTTATAAATATTCCAAATTTCAAATAGATAGCATAAGTAGTTTTTAAGATATGGCACTCTAATAGTCGGACAGACAGACAGAGTCGCACCATAAGGGTTCCTTTTTTACCTTTTTGGTACGGAACCCTAAAAACACGGTGTATAGGCATACTAATCAGGGGATTGTACTCGTACCGTTTACAATGAAGCAGGACTTGAGTATCTCTGGGTAGTTGGCCTCGTAGAGCTGCAGCAGCGTGAACACCATCTCCGCCGCCGGTTTCCACGCGTACTGCCGGATGTTGAAGCCCTCCAGGTCGAACAGCACCGTCACCTGATGAAATGAAGTCGGTTAAAAATAGATATTTTCTAACATACAATAAAATAATGACGTTGTGTACCTTATAATAGGCCTCGAAGTCTCACGTTTCGGGAGCGACGAGACGAGAGGCACATAATGAAAGGTAATTAGGTTAAATAACTGCTTTTCCTTAAAAATATTTCTGAGTGCATGCAGAGTATGCAGGTCATCGACAGAATTACCCCATTAAAGTAAGTATACCATACGTAAGTAGTGAATATACATTGCCATAGTACGCGCTCATATAGTTAAGGCATTCTCATTTTTTTTGCTTAAATTTGTAATGTGAGCCTTCCAACTAATATGCGTATCTTTTTTAATAGGTAGGTACCTAAGAAATTGGCACTCTCAACTTGTTCTATGGTTACTGCAGTTCTGTAATTTCTAAATTGCCTCAGTTTTGTTTCATTAAGATTAACATTCAGGTTTAGAGTCTTCAGTTTTCAGTTTTTTTTTTATTATGGAGATACCTATGGCTCACGTGGTCCACAGCTCACATAGTCACTAGTATAAAAGCATTAGCTAATTAGTAGGTGTAGTCAATTCAGAGTTCAGCAAACTATGAATCAGACTTGAAATAAAAGGTAGTGTAGTACCCATATAAAAAAACCGGCCAAGTGCGAGTCGAACTCGCGCACCTACAAAATATACGCTAAAAACAACCGTATCCATAAAAATCCAGTGTTAGCAGAACTCTACTCCTAAGCAAAATGTACGCGGTGTGGGGTCATTTTATATTGGCTACTGACACACAGACAGGCATAAAAAAATAAGATCTTCTGATTTAATTCCTGAGTTGTGCTATAAGAGCTACCAAATTTCAAGTTTCTGGGACACCTGGAAATACCCTATAGGTTTTCCATAGACTGCAATGTGTATGGAAATACCTTTTCTAATGGGTTTCTCTGGATTGCGTTGACTTAGAAGCTTAATTTTTTTTACAGCTTCAAGGGACCGCAGCAGACACGAGTAAGCATCGGAAATTTGGATGCTGTTATGCATAAACTTCGGCCTCAGTACCTACACCGCGTAGATGTTGACTAGCATGGAGGCGGACTCTATTTAATTTTACTTACAAAATTCCCGGCATTTACCGGCATACTAGAAATTAGTATAACATAAATAGGTACATACGTATCAAGGTATTAAAATTATTTTAGTAGTTCCTGTTTACAAAATTGTATTTAGTTCACATGTGTTTCATTTGACTAATATACATTTAACGTCATAACGTAAATAATTTAAAATGGACCTTTTTATGACGTTTTGTATAATCCCGGGTCCCCCGGAATTGAAAAATTAAAATATTATTTTTAAGAAGCCCACTCCATACATGCTTAGCTTTTTCCGAGATTTTGCTAGTTGTAGGTATAAAAGCATCCGAATTTCCGATGCCTAGACTAAAGTAGATATACGAGTATGATGTTAATTTCAACTCGATATCTCAATGCGTTCCTGAGAAGTAGGGTCAATGACAGGCAGACGGACCGACGACGGACCACAAAGTGATCCAATAAGGTTTCCGTTTTTTCATTATGAGGTAAAGAATCCTAAAAATACATCCACTCGTTGAATAATACCATCATAGGAAATGAACCAAACGACGAAATAACAATTTGACTTGACGTAATGAATGCTCTTTGGCTTACAAAGTGCAAGATTTGATAATCGTCTATTTTATTATACCTTACGAAACAGTTTTTACTTTCACCAATAAAAATATGGTAAAGGGAATGCCGTTAGCTGTATCGGTAGGTAAGTACCTACACGTAATATTAGAAAAGATGCAATGTGTTTATTTTTAATAATTACTGTAACACACGTAGGAATATCAAATTGGGACTAAAAAGGTACAATGGAAATTAACGCCCCATGTCAAATAACGCCCAAAGCTCAGAAAACGTACCAGGCGCGGTTGCAGCCTTAAATGTTGGAAGGGTAACTAATAATAGAATATATGTCGAGTAAATTAGACATCATTGCACACATAAAACAAATGGAAGTGTTCTTTTTATTTGTCAAAAAAATTGCTGTTTTTATATTTGGTAAAATTTTAGTAGATGTTTCAATCGACATGTACAATATTGGGGGTCATGTCTCCTGTGTGTGACCCCCCCCCTTCGGATCGTGCTTGAAACGTTAATTAAATCGAGAAAACAGCTTCACCGCTCACGCACACAGAGAACTACCAAAAGGAACGAGCCTAGCGTTAAACAAAGTAGTTATGAGAGTCACTTTATAATTTGTATTTGTAGAAAAAAAAAATGTATGAGTATGTGAACGTTAGTGGCCTCTAGTAACCTTACAGTAGTACTCTTCTCTTTCTCTTATACTTTTTACTAAAAAAGTATAATAACTATACACTTTAAGCGCACTTTCTAAAGGCCAAAATAAAGAAGTGCTCTTATACTCATCTCTCCTCTCTACACTTGTAACATGAGTGACATCACTCATGTTACAAGTGTAGAGAGGAGACGTTTTACCGCCTAGCCGTTACGACCCGGCCACGACATCGAGCGGCGGCGGCAGCGGCAGCGGGTTTTCCAACTAACCACAGTTAGTTGCGCGTCTCGACCGCGCAATGAACAGATAAAACGCTTGCCGCGCCGCAATTCGCGCAATGTCGTGGCCGGGTCGTTAAGCCTGACCTGAATCTCGATTTTTAACATTTCTAGTGTTCAATAGGAATACCCAATATGTTTAAGTATATATACCTAATTTGTAATAAGGTATTTAAACTAATCGACACCAACCATTAAATATAATTTTCAATAATATACACCACATAGAGTAGTCCACGCGGGCGAAGGCGCGGAAAAATCCTTGTCTCTTGTAAATTTCATATACTTTTATAGCAAGTAAGTCCAACGTTTTGGCATTTCATAAAAACTGATTTGATGTCAGGAAACAGGCTACTGTTTATATTTTGGATTTTGGTTAAACTATTTATACGCTCGTAGAGCATTTAACCACTGGGGAACCAGAGCAAAAGTAATCGCAAAATCTCCGGTTAGTTTATACGGTAAATTGTCAGTGTGTGGGTGTTTTTTTGGTTGTAGGTGATGTCTTTTAATTGTGTGCGTTTGTATAAAAAGGAATATTTCCATAGTGAGCTGTACGTGTTTACCTAACCCGCCGGTAAAAATGCATGAAAAGTTCGGTTATGACAAGGCAGGACCTCTCCATTTAGTTAAAAGCTCTAAGTAGGTATACGCTGCACTAGTGCACTACATTCCGAGGTACGACAAAAACATATTAATTTGACCTGTCAGGAGAATTGTGTTCGACCAAAAACAAAAGACATTTGGTAGACACGAACCTGCATTACTTCCTATGTTTCAATTCAACTCGCATCACGAAACGCGGAACTCAGACGGCGCAAACGCACAATAGATGAGATAGTAAGTACCTACTAAGTTGAATTTTATTTTCGGTTAAACTCATCCACTATACATGGTGCCCACGAGGAATCAGAAAGATTTTAACCACGCATTTCTATATTCATTAAGAGCAAAAAATGTTATATGAACTCTAGTCGAATCCGGCTTAGTTTTGAAGATATTATCAATTTTGATTTATACGATTTATTGTCATAACTAAACAGCATTTAGCTCATTTAATCGCGACATTGCCAAGTTTTGCGTCGCTATGGACAGACATCAAAGTGCTACCACTCACTAAAGTCATCCTTTTTTTGGAAAAAAGTCGTTACCATTTTATTAAAAGGGATAATTTTCATAGAGAAGGCCTTAAGAACGGGCGCTTAAATAACTCTCTAAGTACCAAAAAGGTACGTAGATGGCGGAGTTTTCCATTTGATCGCGTAATACCTTTTTTGCTGTAATGTCGTAATATTTATCGCTCAGCAGTTTTTGTCACCGTAACGGGATGCGGTTCTTAAAGATCATTAGGCGTGGTGAAAGTTTGCATTCAAAGTATCAGTTTGCGTGATGCAGTTTTGTTATAAAGAGTAGATGCAACTGTAGATAATTATTGTATTGCGTAAGTTTTCTTTTAATGGCTACCAAACTCATTAAATGAAGCTTAAGTTACACAAGGAGCTTCGGTAAACAACTTAAGGAAGGGCTTTCTTGTAGTTAATGTATAACAGCTTATAATTAATGTCATAATTTGACGTTCCATGTCATAATTTAAAAAACATATCAATTTTGTACACTATATGGGTGAATCCTAAATCGTGAACAGAAATATTTTTTTCTAAGTCCTAACCGGTCCGAGAGCTGCTTAGAGTGATGATCAGGGCAAAGAGATAACATAATCTTTTTGCGGTAAAAAAAAATATTCCTAGTTATTTTATCATAATAACTCATGGTCACCCTATTTTTTTTACGCATTTGACACATGAATGACAATAAGTCACTACAAGCTAAGTCTGGTGACCAAACAAAAAGGTTTGTGAGACCGGAAAGGCTTTTAACGGTTTAGAATAGTATTAAATGTTATTTAATTGCCGTTAGACCCAGATATTCTAAATCAGCATACAAAAGTATATCGAAAAATAATATTTCTGTCCTCGATTTAGGATTCATTCTGTATTATACATGCAGGAACGGTATTTATATATTTAAACTTTATTGCACAATCGAAATATTTACACAGGGCGGACCATATTCATGAAGCGACGTGTAACCGCTTATATATAATCTAAATAAGAGCATAGTAAAATTGGGCCTAATGTAGTAAGAGAAACAGTTCTATTCTGGCACTGTTTTATTAATTGGTTACTTTCTGTAGTCAATATAAATTATGCCACGCTTACAGTTAAGTGCCATTTCTGAACGCTAAAACATCTTTGGGTACTGATTTTTAAACTTTTGCCAATTTTAAAATTAACCATAACGAACAATAATAAGAAGACAATTTGACCATAATAGCATTAGGACGAGTGATCGGCACTATATCGGTGCAAAACTTTAACCAAACTTGTAAAGCTGACTTACAGAGGGACTTACAACCAAGGAAAATAATACGGTTATTGCCAGATTAGTATTCAATTTAACTCTAAATCGGAATCTCGGGTTTCCAATACTTAGGACAAGGATATTAATATTTTCATGGCTGTAAGCACTCGTTTATGTCGGCTTGGCAAGTTTTGTTAAAGTTTTACACCGATACTGCCGATCACTGATTACGACGTACCTAATTAAACTATTTTTATTTGAAAATTCATACTCTCTGAACGTTTTGCCAGTTCATAAAAAGGAGCTGGTCTAATCTTACGGCCAAGTAGGTACCCAATAGGGAATATTCATGATTTTTTATTTTTCTTTTATTAAAAGCTCATTTATGTAACAAACAGTAGACAAAAATATTTTTTCGAATAACTATAAAAATAACCAAGATAGAAGCTATCAAACATTTCATTCTCTCTTTCTAGCAAAACAGAATTTAATATGGAGTTTATATGACCGTAGTAGACTGTGACGTAACAGGACATGTCGGACCTCTCTGTCAAATCGCTGTCTAATTAGTAGTTTAAAATGCCTATATCATGCGTATTTCTTGGCCGATTTGAATTTTACTTTTTGAAATAGTTTTTAAGGTATTTTGATATTTTGTTAAAAGAAACTATGAACAATTTTCATGCATGTTCCCTATTATTATCATACCTACTGGCTTTAACGTTGTAGAGAGCAGATAATTTGCCAAAAGAAAGGTATAAAATATAACACGCTTTACTACAAACCAAAATAAAATTACATAAGACACGTAAATCTAAAACAGTATGAGAAATGGTACACAAAAGGCGGTCTAAGGCTAAGGAACGATCTCTTCCAAACAACTTATCCCACATGGCAAAACATTATTCCCTACTAGAAGATGCCCGCAACTTCGTTCGCGGAGGAGAAAAAGTCATAACCCTTTGTTTTTCTTCAGCTTAGTCGGTTAAAAAGTACCCTATAACCATCTGGAAATACCCAGCTACCCGTGTACCAAAAAATGTAGATATCTGATTAGCCGATTTTGCGTGATGAAGCCACAGCGACACATACAAACATACAAAAAAACCAAAAAAAAGTTTTAGTGACCTCCAAATAGTCCATAACAATATATCTTTTGAAAATATCTTCAATGTACAGACATTTCATTTTTACAACTTTATAATAGTACTAGCTTCTGCCCGCGACTTCGTCCGCCTTAAATTCGTTTATCGCGGATAAGGGTATTTTTCCGGGATAAAAAGTAGCCTATGTCCTTCCCCGGGACTTAAGCGTGAAGAGGTAATAGACAGACAGACAGACAGACAGACAGACAGACACACTTTCGCATTTATAATATTAGTATGGATAGATATTTGATTAATGGATATAGTAACTACCTATGCTTTTCCGCGAAATAATTATTTTATTCCCTATATTTGTAACTGAATCCGCAATCGAGTTTTTTTCTCATGCAGTGTATTTAGATAATCATTATATTGACAAGATGAATGACTTTTCAAGTCTTGAAAAACATTAACGTTCACCCAATGTCATTGCAAATGGTTGTTGTTGTTTAATTTGTGTTTTATTCTTAGGTGGGTACCTACCTAAACAAAAAGTTGAATTTATGTAAAACGACTTACCTATTTATGTAAACTTTTTTGTTTACATAAGTTAAAATATGAAATAAAACAATGTTATAACAATAAGTAAACAGCTTTGAGGTAAATATAGCGTGCAACTGAGACAATTAACAAATACTATGTTTAGACGTCGTATTTTTGTAAATTTGAATAATTGAATTCATTCCTCCAAATTGTTTGTTATCTTATCACGGAGGTCAATATTCTCATTTGACATAAGATAAATTACGCTAGTAGTAATAATTATCTCGGTGTTATAAGTAGGCAATTATGCCAATTTGACACTTAAGGCTTACAAATATAAGTTATTTTTCGTATGAAGTAATTTTATATCTGTCTTTCAGTAACCAATATAAAATGATCTAATCGAACACCGCGTACATTTTGCTTTGTAGGGATCTGCTTACACTGGATTTTCATAGATATGTTGTAGTTGTAGATACGTCGTTTGTAGCGTATATTTTGTAACGGAACCCTCGGTGCGCGAGTCCATTTCGCACTTGGCCGGTTTTGCAATACTCAGGTACTTATAACGGCTGCAACGACCACGGAATCACGTATTAGAAATTAGCGTAGGGCTGGCTCAAACCTACTATGCCTTTCGCATCAAAACAAACACAATAACAAAGACAAAAAGTCAAAAGGTCACTTTACTCAGTGTTTATTTTGCAGAAGATCTTTTGAATTGCGGTGTTTTGCTAATGACTAATGTGGCAACGTCGTAAATGCTTGGGTTTTTTTAGAACCAGAGTGAACCGGTTAGGTATGTATAGGACCAGTAATCGGATTCAGTGGGGAGAAAACAAAAGTACAAACGGTAATGTCATCCGCGGCCACTTAGAGCTGCGCTGGGACGGAGTGCGCAAGGCGGTGAATACTTGGTTGTATAAAACAACTTTGGGCGCAGACATGGGCTTAGTAATCACTGGGCTAGACTTCAACCAATATCCTCAAACAGGGTTTAGGGTTTATGTGAGGGTGTGAGCACTTAAGCCGTCCCTAACAGGGGTGGCGAACAGTCTTGGCAGCACCAGGTTGGATAGATAGCTTCCATTTAATGAGATATTGCTATTAAATATTGTAATGCACAGGGTGTCAGATTACGGGTAAACGAGTATTTGTAAGCGTTAGATGACAAGGGGCCATAAGTAATAACTAACTTTACTAAATTCTGATTTTAAAAATTAAAAGTATAGAAATAAAAGCTGCTTTGTAATGATTATGGTGTAACGAGTGGAAATCCTCAGTAACAGGAGATTTCCACATATCAAAACACCGCAAACATAAGGGAAACCCGGTGATTTGCTGGATACATCCAGAGACAGATACGAATGGAATTCCAAGGGAGCCCTTGCGTAACAGTGGGTTACCGTGACCAGGATTACCAAGAAAGAATCGGTAGTGGTTGTATTCTGATCGGATTGAAATGATAAAGACATATGGAACCTAATTTGAGAACATTAAAAATTCCGATTAATATTGAATCGACGCCCATTTCGTTATAATTAATTATTAAGGAACTCAAAAACATTATTTTATTATAACATCTAGTTTTGAAGATATTTGGAAAAATGTAAACGAAGCATACCGGACTCTGGAAAGCAAACACGTAGTAACCCACACAAGGTCGATTTTTTTTATTGCATTTTTGGAATCACCGTATTTTTCTGCGTCGATAGGTCGAATCCACGTGCCGATACGATGAAAATGGGGGAAATAGGAACAAGATTGTTTGTTGTTTTTAAAAAAAAAATGCAAATTCATGTGGGTTACTGCGTTTTTAGAGGCCAAAAAAAAATTAAGAAAATAAAATCTCATACATTTGGCGATGCGCTTACTATGTGTTTGCTTACTGTGAAAAAAAATCAAAACGTAGTAACCTACACAATTTCCACTTGTAATAACTTTTGGTTGAATTCATTAAAATAAAATTGAAGTCCTACAAATTTTGTTTATTGTATCCAATTTTGAAAAAGTTAGCTTCATAAACACGAGTTATGATTTTTTTTTAAACTCGGAAGGTTTTTCGTCTCTGGTGAACAATTTCGTTTTTGTGGGTTACTACGTGTTTGCTTTCAAGCGTCGATTTACGATCCTCTAAAATGACGTCACGTAGCGAAATTGTGACAGTCACACCAAAATCCGCCTTAGTAATAGTGTGTTGCCTGTCACCTATTTACTACGATCTATTTGTCATATAGATGCTCTTTTAGATTGAAGAATTTTAATTGATTTTTCTTAATATGTAGTCGGAATATTTTCAAAAAAATTATGATGTTTTTGTACATATTTAATGTTGTATCGGAAAAAAGGCTGCTTAAAAAAAAACTTTTCAATTCTCACCTTCAAAGCTTGAGCGCCGTGCGTCTCCGCTTGCTTGTGAGCGCTTGCGAGATAGTTCTCCAGGTGTCGGAGTATCATCTTGATGACGTCAGTCTTGGTCACCGAGTGCAGGAGGCCCCATGCGTCCAAGCCCACGAATGGGACTATTATTACTGTGAACAACAAATACTTGTTAGAGTCTTGTTACATAGTTTTTTAGGGCTCCGTAGCTCAAAAGGAAAAAAATAATAAGATCACTTTGTTGTCCGTCTGTCAAGACCTCTCAGGAACACGCGTGGAGGTATCATGCTGAAATTAATATCAAATAAGTACTCCATTGTGCAATATCTTGAAGCTATAAAAAAAAACAAACTTCAAAGTCAACGCAATTAAAAATATACAGTCATTAAAAATATATATTTACATACAAATTGTCGTCCTTCTTGTAAATACAAAGATTTAAATAATGAAAAAATTTCAAGACTCCGACTTGATTTAAACCAGTGCCTTGTACCTTGCCGGGGCGCTTTACAAGCTTTAAAAATCGCGAAGATCGTGATAGTAAAACATCAAGATTTTCGTATAAAATAAAATTGTAGTCAGTTGAAAACATTTAAGGTAGGTATAGGTAACTATATAAGGTACTTCCAGTTGTACTAGAAACTTGATATTTGGTGTGAAGACTGTGAACTTCTTGTGGCTTTCTATTAGATATATTTATCTGGAACTGTGCATTTTTCCGGATAAACAATATCCTATAAACATGGCAAATTTGATCTAAATTGGTTCAGCGGTTTAAGCGTGAAGGGATAACAGGCAGACAGAGTTACTTTCGCATCTTCTATTTATCTTCTTTTTCTTCCTCTTCTTTACCTATAAATAAATATTACTTGTAGAAATGTATGTTTGCGCAACACTTTAGAACAGCCGCATCTATTTGGGTAATTCTTTTTTTGTATTTTTAATTGCCAGGACAAAAAATAGCATTAAAAAATAAAATTTTGAGTTTCAAAATCTCCGTATAAGAAGTGAGTGAGTGACAAAAAGATATTAATTAATACATGAGAAGCCGGGGCGGGAAGCTAGCTAGTTTATAATATATGTAGTATAGATTGTAGTTGTTACGGAATAGATACTTTTATATCTACACTAGAAGGCGCCCGCAACTTCGTTCGCGGAGGAGAAAAAGTCATAACCCCTCTTTTTTCGACAGCGTAGTCGGGTAAGAAGTATCCTATAACCGTCTGTGGATACCTAGCTACCCGTATACCAAAAATAGTTAAAATCTGTTTTTATTCTGTAAGTAGGCGGCAAGGGCACTTTTACAAGTATGACTCTACGGCGTCTCCCAAGAAGAGACCACTTTTGAGAGGAAATCCGAAACAAACTCAACAGTCAGTCATTTTTTCGAAAATGTATGTGAGTCGTTTTCAAAATAGGTGTACTTTTTGTAAATTTTGCGTGTCCGCTTTAAAAAGAATAATTTTGCAAGTGATACCGAGCCTATGAAATTAATTTACTCGGTAAATAGTGTTCTTTATACTTATGCCAGTTAGTTAAAATCATTTTTCACTTCAAGAATAATTATTACATTAAAATAATATTCATTATTATCACGAAAGCAAACTCTGTTTTCAGCGCTCCATACAAAATGCTTTTGTCCGCCAAGTACCCTTGCATGTTTGAATACTCTTAGTGACTATATTCATTGCAATTAGATTATGATTGTTATTAATCTTGTAAACTGAGATAGTGTTCTATTTAAAATATTACATTTGCAACAATACGCCTTGGAAATATAAAATTACCTCTTGATAATTATAAGTATGTATGTACCTGATTTTAATGTTAACATCGTTGATTATTTAGATATCAAAGTTTAATAAAAATTATTACATCAAATATATACTACAACAACAAATACATACTTACCTAATCACATTGATGAAATCTAGATATGATGAATTGCCCCTTATAAAATCGTCTGTGTGGCAAATTTTCTTCTGTGTTATAAAAACACACATTTCTTCTGTGTTTCTTTTGTGTTACGTACACCTATTTTGAAAACCACTCATGTGTCGTTGTGGCTTCATCACGCCAAATCGGCTAAACAGATTTCAACTATTTTTGGTACACGGGTAGCTGAGTCCGCAGATGGTTATAGGATGCTTTTTACCCGACTAGCTGTCGAAAAAAAGAGGGGTTATGACTTTTACTCATCCGCGAAGTTACGGGCGCCTTCTAGTTGACTAATAATATTGACTGGTAGCTGAAGTCATTCAAACCTTTTAGAACAGGTCATGGGGCCTGAATAAACAGATATAGTGACTTGTGCGTTTATAATAGTAGTATGGAGTCCGGGTACCTGGTGATCCTTCTTTATCGAAGCCGGTGCTCCCGCTGGGGAAGTGTTTCTCCAGGACTTCAGGAGCTTTCCACTCCGGCAGGGTAGTGTCGATGCCCCATTTCTCACGCCACACCAACGACTGTAAACAAATTTGTTTGAAATATTGTATTGAACTTACACGATTTTCACACATAACAACTAATGACAGTCTGTAACATAGAAGAGTTACTAACGCAATGTAAATAAATAAATCATATTTATACGCCGTTTTGTTGTTATAAAGTCGACACGTTTGGCTCAGTGGGTTGCGCAACGGCCTACGAAGCTGGCGGTCCCGGGTTCTAATCCCGGCCAGGGCAAGTGTTTGTGTGATGAGCACGAATGTTTGTTCCTGGGTCTTGGAAGTGGTTTTCTATCTATTTAAGTATTATAATTGATCTTTATATTATGTATGTCGTCGACTTGTACCCATAGTACAAGCTTTGCAGAGTTTGGGACTAGGTCGATTTGTGTAAGATTTTCCGTGATTATTTATTTACTATATTTATTTATTTCCATTTTAGAAAACCTTCATTGTGAATTTTTGGTTGAGGTCACTCTGCAAATTTCTGCACCTATCTGTTTACTCAATCACTCATATCGGCTCAAATCAAATCAAATCAAAATATCCTTTATTCAAGTAGGCTTAGATACAAGCACTTTCGAATTGTCAGATACAATGAGAGAAGTCTTTGCTGGGAAACATACAATATGATCCAACATTTGTTGCAAGGATTAGGGAAACCCAGAAAAACCTAATCAGATCATTCAACTTAAATATAATACTTACTTATTATTGATAAAATCATCATTTTAAAAATTAAAATAATTAATTAGATAAATCCCAAAAGGATTGTCAATAAAAAAGAAAAAAATATCTAGAATGTGTCTAGAATAAAATTCTACATGTCAGAGTATATAAAACAATTAATATGCGTGTACCAATTAACTATTACAATATTGTCTTAATTATAATTAAAACGTTTGCAATTGTGTTATAATTAATTTATAATTGATACACGCAGAGGAGATGTACAAATTCTCCAGATCAATGTTAATATAAAATATAAACAATTTTTTTTTCAGAAATGTATAAGGTCTTTAGGCGTCACGACATACGATAAAATTAAATATAATAATTTGACTGAATTCTACTGAGATGTTTAAGGTCTCTTAGGGGTCAAAGTGAATAATACATAAAAAATAATTATTATTAAATCTAAATTTCTTAGAGATGTATATGGTCTCTAGGCGTCATAACATGCAAAAAAATAAAATTATTTAATTAAAATCCTCAGAAACGTTTAAGGATATACCTCTATAAATAAGACAAACTCTTAGAGATGTATACAGTCTCTAAATCAAATAAAAAATGAATAACTTCAATCGAGTACAGGATGAAGTCTCTCGCATCATCAGTTCATTAAACACTGGTAGGCAGTTACTAGGTATACAATTAATCTTGCCCTTGCCAGCATGAACAGCTGAAATGAATAAAGACGTCTAATGCTGGACAAAGCCTCCCCCAAGGACCTCCACGACTGGTCGTGCGCCGCCCTCATCCAACGGCTTTCCGCGATGTTCGCGGCGCTCAGGGAAACGTGTCGTCATATATCAGCGGTTTGCACCACCGTGAGGTCAGGTCTAATTGACAAGAAGTGTCAAAATCCGCCAATCACAGTACAGGATGTTGACATTTCTTGTCCACTAGACGTGACGTCACGATGGCGCCAACTGCTAATATTTCCATTTTAGAAAACCCTCATTATCGAGAAATGACGCAGAACCGAGAAAAGTGTCATCATCTCGTGGTAGATAACAACTCATCATCGTTATCATATCAGCCAGATCCCACTGCTGGACATAGGCCTCATCTAAAGACTTCCATTACGAAAGGTCGTGCGTCGCTCCGCCGGTATCCCACGATCTTCACCGGATCATCGGTCCATCTTGTTGGGGGTCTTCCCACGCTGCGTCGGCCTGTACGCGGTCGCAACTCGAGAGCCTTTCCGTCGCAGCGGCCATCGGTTCTACGAGCAATGTGCCCCACCCACTGCCACTCAAGGCTAGCAACTCTTGAGCTAATATCGATGACCTTTTTCTGTGTATCGCCTAATATCTGATTTGATCACGCAATAGGAGAACTACAAGACTAATTTTGGGTTCCCGTAAGGACTAAGTAAAGTAAATAAGGTAAAGAAGTATTAGTTGCTTGACCTATTTCCCGGAAAAAGTAAGTATTAATGAAAAACTATAAAAATAACACTTACGTCTCTTAGCATTTTTTCCGCCGCAGCTGCGTCCCATTGCCTTGCTGAAAACATTAATAAAAAAAACAAAATTAATAATGTACAATAAAGTGCACCAATATGTATACACCATAAAGTTTCAAAAATATGTATACAGGTCTAATTATTATGGTTTATGTCTACATATGTTGGAACTTTATTTATTCATTTATTTATTTAAACTTTATTGCACAATACAAGAAAGTACAAATGGCGGACTTAATGCCATAAAGGCATTCTATACCAGTCAACCATAAGGCTAAACAGAGAAATTATTGGTGCGGGATATCGGTATCAGACTTGTACAAAATAATAATTACAAGGGCGAGACACCCAAGTTACATAGTATACAAACTATACATAATACTTAATATATATAAACATGATACATATATACATATATATAAATACATACAGGTACTTGCTTCAAAACTACTATGAAGACTCTTAATCTTGAAGATTTACCAAGGGATGCTTGCGCAACTTACACTTGAAGGAGAATTTAGTCTGAGCTTGTCGTATACTGAGGGGAAGGGCATTCCAGAGACTAATTGCCTTTACGGTGAAGGAGTTCGACATGGTACCAGAGCGATGAGGGGGAGTGGAGAGTTTAAGTGTACGGGAGGAGTGGAGCTCACAGCCCGGGCGGGCCTTGACAAACTGAAAATTAGAACGTAGATAATCGGGTGCAGCTGGATCATACAATATGGTGAAAAGCGTACATAGGATTTTAAGAGTTCTGCGCTCTCTAATAGGAAGCCAATTAAGCTGTCGTCGGTAAGCAGATACATGGAGAACTTTGTGTGGTTTCTTTACCCTTGACTGTACATATTATAGCAGGGCCTTAGAGTCATAAACATTCAGGCGTCCTTCTCGCTTGCGCTTTAGAAGAAACAGCAAGTGCAAGCGAGTGCTCCGAATTAGTGATTAGGACTCTAACGTTCAGTTGATTTTGACCCCACTATAGTGGATTTTTTAGGGTGATCCAAAAAAAAATTTTTTCTTATTCTGGTTTCAACACCCATTTAATCTATTGCTTATGCCTACTGATTTAACATCCTATAACATTGGCTCACTAATCGTAGTAGAAGCTGGTGATACAAGGTTGTTAAATACAAAAACTGTATGATTTGTTTTCTGTGTTGCTCACAAAAAACGTAATACCCATAAAAATAAAATTGGTGAGGTGTTTTGGCAAATGAAATTTATGAAAAGTCGTTGAGTTGGCTGAAAATTGGTCTAGCAGCACTGAAAAGTGTTCTTCAAGGCGGAAAAGCCCTGTTTTCTTTCTACTGGAATTCAGAATCTAAAGCTGTTTTATTACTTGACTTACATTTGACATTTAGACTAAATCTTTAACCTTATTAAATCAGTAGCTGTAATAAGGACGACACGTTTGGCTCAGTGGGTCGTACAATGGCCTACGAAGCTAGCGGTCCCGGGTTCGAATCCCGGCCAGGGCAAGTGGTTGTGTGATGAGCACGAATGTTTGTTCCTGGGTCTTAGATGTTTTCTATGTATATAAGTAATATATCTATTAAATATATCGTCGTTTAGTACCCATAACACAAGCCTTATTGAGCTTACCATGGGACTAGAGCGATTTGTGTAAAATTTTCACGTAATATTTATTTATTATAAGAAACAGATTAAATAGATGTTCAAAGCAGAAATCGAAAAAAAAAAAAAATTTAACAACCGGATTTTTGTTAGAAAGTTTACAAACTACGAGCATTACTTAGTTTACTGTTTTTTGGCCTATGAAGTACTACCAGAGCATAGTAGAATGTACGTTAACACCACGGACCATTAAAATAATAGGACTGTCAATTACCATACTTTGGATCCTGCCCCAACCGCAAGGAGATATTAAGGCAAAAACTAGATGGCGCTTTAAAACTAAAAAAATAACGATGTTATAATTGAACATAAAATCATAGTACCTATCTACACTAACAATTAGTTCCTAAACAGCTAAAAGTAAAAAAAATCGCAACATTTAAAAATACTGTGACACGCTTGCAAAGTTGAAGAATTGGAAATAAAAATTCTTGTACCTAGATAGCGTTGCAAATACCTACCTAATGGTGATAGGGAACATGCATGAAATTGTTTCATCGCTTTTCTTAACAAAATATCAAAATACCGTAAAAACTATTCCAAAAAGTGAAATTAAAATTAAAATCGGCCCAGAAATACGCATGATATAGGCATTTTAAACTACTAATTAGACATCGATTTGACACAGGTCCGACATGTACTGTTACGTCACAGTCTACTACGGTCATATAAACTCCATATTAAATTCCGTTTTGCTAGAAAGAGATAGAATGAAATGTTTGATAGCTTATATATTGGTTATTTTTATAGTTATTCGAAAAATTATTTTTCTCCACTGTTTGTTACGTGAATGAGTTTTTAATAAAGCAAAAAGAAAAGATTAGGCATATTCCCTATTCTCTTCTTTTGATGGTACAACTTGTGTGGCGTAGTTCTTTATAGAAAAACAAATCGTCGGAACGATAAACAATCCCTGACACATTTAGAAAAAAGCTGATGGTGATCTTCAAACTGCTTTTATAATGGCTTAAATCACCTTTCAATCATAAAAAACGAAATCCATCAAAAACAAAATTGATTCAACCGTTCAAGGGCTATGATGCTACAGACAGATAGACTGACATGCCGTTACACAGATACACACGTCAAACTTATAAAATCTCTCTTTTATCATCGGACCATGGAGTATAGAAAGGTAAGGAGAGCAATCTCATATTAGGAAAACAGAAGAAGAAGTGTCCAGCGGAAAGCAGTCAAAAATAGTCGAAAATCCATCCTAAATGACGCTACACTAGGAAAGTGCGTATGAAATGAAATTAGTAGTTGTTTGTCAGTTCCAGTGATGACAATAAATAATCTCAAAACATATTTATCGAAATGCTACTCAATCTTTCGTTCTTCTTCTGAAATATTTTTTAATAGTTATTAAAATAGCGTTCAAATAGTACATTATTGACCAAGAGCTGTAAAAGAAAGCCCGAAATCGCAGGTATTTGTGACCCGAGCCGCAGGCGAGGGGTGTAAATATGCGATACAGGGCTTTCTTTTTTACTGCCCTTGCTGAGTACACAATTTTTCAATGTTTTCACCTGGTCATAATGCGGACGGCGTAGCGTGCGGTAAAACTCATATTAATGCAAAGTGTAATGTAAAAGATTTTTCTTACATGTTTGTGCATGTGCATTATTATGGTCATTTGTTTTACGCACTCGCTACTGAGACGCCACCAATTTAACGCCTTTTAACGGACACTTTGGATAATATATAGCTTGCTCGCCTTCTTCTACGCTCTATACTCCTAATCGCTAACTTCTTCGCATTCTTATATCTATATTACAATGCGAATATTTGTTTATTGGTATTGGTGACTTTTGCATACAGACCAATTTCTAAATAAGATTTTATGCCATGCCATAAGTCAAATACCGACTATAATACCCAGGAACATACCTGTTTCAATATTTAAAAAATATAATAAATGTTTCGAACGTTTTACATCGTAATCGAATGAAAAATATGCATCAAAAACCGGATTCACTTGATTGATAATAACTTGTTTGGAAGCTCATTGGCCAACGTGGATAGGCACAGGCCCGCCAGGACAGGCGAGCAGACTAGTGTTATAAATAAAGCTGCTAAGATAAAAAAATAAACAATATTTAATAACCAGAATAATCAGTCAAGACGTGCGTCATATAGAAAACTACGCAAAAGATTTATCAAGTATTTTAGCATTGCCAAGTTAAAGATTTCAAAAAAACCAGCCGCTCAAGAAAAACAGTGACAAAAACAAATGCAACTATTATTATAAACAAAGATCAGAAACAAATGAAAAAAATTTTCGACGATACTGGACTTGAACCAGTGCCTTGAGCCAGACCGGGGCAGCACGCTCTACCATCTGAGCTAATCGTCCACACCAGTAGTCGACGAATTTTGTCATCTGTTCTTGCTTATGGATCTCTGTATGGTGCATCCGACTCTTTAAAAAAAAAAAAAAAAAAAAGTAAATGCAACTATTGTTTTATTTAAGTAAGTACAAAAAATTTAAAATCGGAACAGAGGGCGGCTAGAGGATAACAGAGCGATGCGCTGCTTAAAATGGGCTTTGATACAGCCACTATAACGCAGCTTTCATGCTCCAATCCGATCATGAAGAAGAGAATCATCTAAAACCGAGGAAGCCTAGGGTTAGGCCAGTAAGAAAATAAAACGCATCCCATCCATACGTAAAACGCACGAAATTAGTATCTTAAGGCATTCACTGGCATGGGGCGTGGCCTAGGAACAAGCTTGTATGGAGGTGAACACATATATGCGTCAGTGGCAGTGAATGTGTTAAAATAGCTTAATTTAACGAAAAGATAAATAAAAACAAGGTAATATTTCGGCTCATCCCAATTCGCGTATTTAGTCGATACTCGGTATACACTTACTAGCTGCATGCCCTTATTTAATTTAATTAAATGTAATTTAATTAAATGTAATTTTATATAATTCAATTTAATTTAATGTACCTAATTTAATTTAATCCAATTTAATTTCGCGGGTATACGAAACACGGATATGACCGCGAGCCCTAATTAACACGCTTTTATTAGGTCGACCTGTATGTAACTAATAATTTATTTATTATTTATTTATTTATTTTATTCCAACAAAATATATACAGCATGACAGTATAAACCAAATCACTGCATAATTTAGAATTAAAGACTAAAGTACAAAAGTTAACAGTACATAAATAACAAATACAAAAGTTACAAATACAAAAGTTACAAAATAATTATTCTAAGTAATCTGACTTCCATCCATCGCTTCACAGTACTTCAGACATATACTACTTACATTTGCCCATCGGTCTGCAAACACGTCACTTTCAGGAGCCCATGACAGAAGCGAGTTCAGAAGTTTTAAAACCCGAATAGGAGGGGAATTTCTGTGTGCTACAGTTCGTGTTATCGGAACTGCAAGCAGATTACGATGACGCGGCCTAAGTTCCTGCTTGGGCAAGACAGGTATAGCGAGCCTCACTATCTGCGCAACCAAATCCGGGCAGTCCGAGTCACCGCGTAAAATACTACAAGCCGTAACTAGAAGGTTGTAGTTACGCCTTACTTGCAGGGAGTTGAATCCAAGTGATCCCAACAGAAATTTAGTGGGGTATAAGAAGGGATAATACTTATTCACGTTTTTGTATAAGAACCTCAGGAATGCTTTTTGAACTTTTTCTAAAAGTAGGACGTACGTACTCTCGGAAGGATTCCATACAATGCTAGCCGCCTCCAGCTTACTTCGAACAAGGGAGGTATATAGCACTTTAATTGCCCTTGGGTTGTTAAAATCTCGAGCATTCCTGGTGACGAATCCCAGTCTTTTGTAACTGGCGGCAGCTAGGGTCTCAATATGGTTGTGAAAGGTGAGACGCGTACCAAAAACAACCCCGAGGTCCTTTACTGTTGTTACGCGAGTTATAACTTGTGATCCAAGCAAATATTGGGTTTGGAGTGGTCTTAATGAACGTGTATAGGTCATAACACAACATTTGGAGGCATTAAAAAATAGCTTGTTTATCGTGCTCCAATGTAAGACTGCGTCTATGTCCTCTTGCATAGCTTCGCAATCTGCTAGTCCTTTTATCCCATATATTAGTTTTAGGTCGTCTGCATATAGAAGACATGTGGCATGTTTCAGCACTGATTCCAGGTCATTGATCATGATGCCAAATAAAAGCGGACCAAGAATAGAGCCTTGACTGACTCCAGAAAGGGTTGGAAAGAGAGAAGATATATAACACCCGTGCTTCACGAATTGTTGCCGATTACACATGTAACTAGCAAACAATTTAAGAAGTCTGGAAGAAAAACCAATGGAAGACAATTTGTTAAGCAAAATATCATTATCAACCTGATCAAACGCTTTCCTAAAATCAAAGTAGAGAACATCAACCTGTGTACCCTTGTCTAAGTGCTCAGAGATTATGTTTGTAACAGTTAAAAGGTTGGTCTCCACTGAACGCTTTGATCTGAAACCATGCTGAGAGTCGCATAGGAAAGGTTTGACTTGTGGAGTAATCAATTTCTTTAGGATTGATTCGTACAGTTTAGCCAGAGAGGAAAGAATAGCTATAGGGCGGTAATTGTCAACGCGGGATGTGTCGTTAGTTTTAGGGATAGGAGTGACTCGCGTTACTTTCCACCGGCTAGGATACCTTCCTGTAGCTAGGGACATATTAAGAATATGGTATATAGGGAGAATAAAACTATCTTTACATCCCTTGATAACATATGCAGGAATATTGTCTGGCCCCACTGAACTTCGAGGCTTTAATTGTCTAATGGCTGTCTCTACGTCCTGCGGAGTGATAGAGTGAACGTGCACATAGTTTGCAGAACTTGACCTATCATTGCTATTAGCGGCCTTATGGTCAAGCAGCGGGGCAGTAGGTGTGAAGACGCTCGCAAAGTATTTCGCGAAGGCTTCAGCTGCGTCACTACCTGCGTATTCTTTCCCCTCATAATGAAGACAAGCCTCAAAGCCACCTTTTGATTTTAATGAACTAATGTGCTTCCAAAAAGCACAAGGGTTCTGACATATTTTGGCTTGCAGACCATCAATGTAGTCATTATAGGCATGAATCATCCGCTCTTTTAAATTAGCGCGTAACTTTGAGAATTCATGATAGGCATACATACTACCTGTGCGTTTCCATTCCCGATGGAGATTCGCCTTATGAATGATGCCATTGATTAGCTCACCACTAAACCATACTGGATAACATCTAAACCGCTGTTTTGACCGCCTTTTTCTAGGAACTGCTATGTCAAATATACTGTACACAGTGTTGTAAAAAGCATCAACGGCATTATCGACATCTTGAGCATTTAGTACGTCTAGCCAGGATACTTTAGATATTAAACTGTACAATAGGTCATAATCACCCTTCGCGAAATTCCAGTCCAGCTGGGACTCAATATTGCTTGGATCAATGAAGTCAGCGTGAGGTCCCATAATGTAATGGAATCTAAGGTAACAAATTTAACCATCTTCAAAGGATCGTAGCGTCGTGAAAATTGGCATTTGTATGTAGTTCTGATGACAATACAATAATATGGTACTGTCGAACTGATCTGATGATGAAGCCGGAAGATATGAACTGGAACTTCATGATGGAACATCGTATCATAGCTGTGTTTGGACTTGTTAGAAAAGTCTTGTAAAGCGTGTTTTTCTAGTGTTTTTTAAACTATTTTTTTTAACCTACCTATTTCTACATTTGTATGGCATATCGTGGCGAAGCTTTAGTGATTATTTTTGCAGTCCTTGTGTTTAGCCGTTTGAAGATCAACTTTTCTACGTGTCGGGGGACTTTTACCGTTTCAACAATTGTGCTGCTTGCACAACTGTGATACGCGAGTCTTTGTCGCACAACAAAGATTGTCTGTCTCTTTACTTTCAATACAATGGTGCTATATCGACAAGCGTAGTCGTGGAGAGTTGTGCCAGAACGGCTGCTTGTTTTGATTATTGAATGTTACCTCTCAGCCACCGAAGGAGGAAGTGGTCATCGTGCTCCGGTTTTGTGACATCTTTGACGCTGCGACGAAACTGTAACAATCGTAAGGGTTCCATCTATATAACTGCCTAGTTTAGTTCTTTGTTTTAATGGCTTCGGTCAATATAACCTAACCTAACCTAAACAAATATTAACTGATGACATACGTCAAATAATTAAGTGTTTATATTCTCTTTGATAATTATGTACTTACACGTGACGTGATGTACACTTACATATAGTAATATTTACTACGTAGCTTGATATATCAATGACTGAACCATAAAGTTACAATAGAGCTAGAGGGAATACCTACAACACATATTTCCATCTCGCAAATTTACACCTGCAGGGTCTATTTTTTCTGTCTACTGAACCCTGTTCGTAAAATCCAGAGACATTCATCGCAAAAATAACCAGATGCACACGTCAAAGTGATATATATTTATCACACCTCTTTTTCACCGGGGGTTATAAAGAACGCGAATGAAACGCTTTGACATCCACGTCATTAGAATAAACAGTGTTGCCTAGCAACCAGATTGATTAAACTTCGCCTTATTATCATATCCAGTTTAGATGCTAGTTTTTTTTATTATACTGTTGATAAACTTTCTAATTTGTAACACGTATTAAATCGAACATGGCGGAGAACGCGGATAATATTTCAACGTTTAGTGCGGACGGCGGGCAGGACACGGTGGGTCTGCCGCGAATAGTGATGGTCACTGAAGGCTCCGACACTTCAGCATCATCTCCATCGTCGACCTCCTCCTCTGAAGATAACTGGGCCAACCTAATCAAATCCACTGAAATACCGCCAGAGTACTGGCACATACAGAAACTCGTCAAATATATGAAAGCCGGCAACCAAACTGCCACTACGGTTGCACTCTCCTGCTTGAAAGATCACGATTTGACTATAGAAGTAAACCAAAGAGCAATTCAGGAAATCGGTGGCCTAGAATTACTCGTCAATTTATTAGAAACTCGTGATTTGTGCTGTGTTTTAGGGGGATTAGCTGTTCTAAAAGACATTACCCCTAACATTGAGATACGGAAGAAGGTGACGGACTTAGGAGCGATTCCTCTGTTAGTCGGGCTGCTATCGGATCCTGCTAGGGATGTGCAAATTCTTGCGGCGGAGACTATCGCAAATTTAGGAAAGATCCGCAAAAGCAGAAAATTCTGCAGAAAGTTCGGTGGCCTGCCGAAACTAATTGATTTACTGGATATAAAAGAAAAGTGAGTTGAATAGCTACACTGTAAAAATTGACGATCCGTTTGGATCAGCGGGAGTAACGGCTGCGAAGCTGAAGGCCTTGGGTTCAAATCCCAGTAAGGGCAACTCTTTGTGTGATGAGCACTATTACATATTTGCTATTTGCTCTGAGTCTTAGATGTTTTCTATGTATATAAGTAATATATCTATTAAATATATCGTCGTCTAGTGCCCATAACACAAGCTTTGTTGAGCTTACCGTGGCACTACTTCGATTTGTGTAAAATTGTCCCGTAGTATTTATTTATTTATTTGTGTGATGAGCATAAATATTTGTTCCCCAGTCTTGGATGTTTTCTGTGTATATGAGATAAGTAAATACATTTATTAAATATATCGTCGTTTAGTACCCATAAACAACACAAGCCTTATTGAGCTCACCATGGGAGTAGTTCGATTTGTGTAAAAATTGTCCTGTAATATTTATTTATTTGAAAGTAAAACGCATGTAACAATAAAATATACTTGGTTGTGAAACTCTAAGGCCAGATAATTTGTAAAACTGTGACAAATGTATCAGTTAAGATTGTATGAAACATTGTGTTAAGAGTCTTGACCGCTAGCTTATTGAAAAAATTACAATGCAAATTCATACGACTTATATCTGCACTCGTATTTAATGCTATGTCGTCTACATAACCAAGTATAGATATGTATAATCAAAAATATCGAATAATCAATCAGGATTTAAAATTAATTCACTTATTTTATCATACGAACGTAAATACTGTTGCGCAATCATACATAATAGTATGTACTTGTTGTTGTTTTTATGTGTTTTTTACATTCTTGCTCAATCATTTAAGTCTTTTATGTTGATGATGGTGATTGGCCTGTGGGCTCCCGTATCTATGATGGCGGAAATCAAACCACAGGCAAGTCACCATAATACTGTGTTAGTGATTATAATCTCTGTCTAATTAACAGCTTTCACGTCACTAATTATCATTGTAATGGATAAATATATGAATTTTTATCGCCATTCTTAACAAAATATGAAAAAACCGTAAAAAAGGTGTCTAAAACTGAAATTAAAATCGGGCAAGAAATACGGATGATATAGGCATTTTAAACTACTTATTAAACAGCGATTTGAGGGTCCGACATGTACTGTTGTCACACGACACTACGGCCATATAAACTCCATATTAAATTCTGTTTTGCTAGAAAGAGCTAGAATGAAATGTTTGATGGCTTGTTTTTTGGTTATATAGGCAAAAAAACTTTTTCTCTGTTTGTTACATAAATGAGCTTTTATCAAAGCAAAAATAAAAATTGGTGCATATTTTATATTGGCAGGTATCTCGTGACACCTCGAAAAGAATTGACCCAGGACGAATTGCAGTTCCTAGATATCGCGCGAGCAGGCGCCAAAGCTCTCTGGTCAATGTCATCTTCTCAGAGGAACCGAGAGGGTATGAGGAAGTTCGGAATGATCCCCCTCATCGCCAGGCTATTGACCACAATCCACCTCGATGTGGCCATTCCGGCTACGGGGCTGCTGCAGATGTGTGCGAACGAAACGTCTTTCCAACTCGCTATACAGACGGAAAAGATGGTCGACGATTTGATCAAACATTTGGCCAATGAGGATAAAGATTTAAAGGTTATACATTTATGTACTTTTTTTTCAAGTAGGTATATTTGTTGATTGAAGGCTGAAACATATTTGGGACTAGATGGTGCCCGCAACTTTGTTCGCGGAGGAGAAAAGTCACAATCGACTACGCTGAAGAAAAAAGGAGGGGTCCTTTTTTCTTCAGCGTAGTCGAATAAAAAGTATCCTACTACCATCTGGAGATGCCCAGCTATCCTTGTACCAAAAATAGTTGAAATCCTTTCAGCCGATTTGGCGTGATGAAGCCACAAGGACACATACAAACATACAAAAAATATTTTTTGTTTCAGTGATCTTCAAATAATCCGTTACAATCTTTGTTTTTAATATCCTCATTGTACAGACATTTCTTTTTTACAACTTTATAATGCTATAGAAGTATTCAGTAATATTTTTTGGCATTAGTGACCTCAATTACCGCAAAATTTGCATTTTCATGAGAACAGAATATCACGTATGACAATTTTTTTCACTGTCTCGTATGTAAAATATTAAGTATCTATTGAGAATACAATGATATGAAGTGAATGACACAATATATCGTTACAATATTTCCAAGAAAAATAGCGTAAGTACATACAAAGTAGGTATGCACTTACTATTTTTTTACTTGGAACAACATCACATACGAGTTTTTTTTCAAAGTAGTGACGACATGTCTACACCCGATTGTAATATTAATTGGCTACAAACGTGCGACAAAGTTAATGATATTTAAACGTCATCTCTAAATACAAGTTAATAAATAACGGTAGAACGGTACCCATTTTCGTTGATACTCCTTATGAAGTACAAAAATTGGTACTAGTAGGTGATAATATGTAAAGCACTTTTGAATTTAATCGATATTATTATCAACTACGCTACAAGTTGTATATTATTATGCCGATACCTTGTGTAATATAACGCAGAACGCAGCTCACATAACGGAAACGGTTTGTACAACCTCGTTTGCCAGTCAGACACGCCGGCAGACACTGACTTCGTTGCATAATTCGTTATTTTTTGCTCCATAATCTGTATCAGACGATTCAATTTATTGATACATTCCAGACGTATTGCAGCCTGGCTATATACAAATGCGCAAGCGATTCTATCACTAGAGACATGATTCGAGAGGCGGGGGGATTAGAGTTGCTTGTGGAGGCAGCTCAGGATCCTTCCAACAGAGCCAACAAGCCTCTTTTGGCGGCTGTGACAGGGGCCCTGTGGAAGTGCGCTAACAGTGAACAAAGCGTGAAAAGGCTGGACGGGCTCGAGGCTGTGCCTAAACTAGTAAGGTTGCTGGATGACGAGAATAACGGAGTTTTGACGAACGTAGCTGGCGCGCTGGCTGAGTGTGCCAAGTCTCCGCCAAACAGGGACAAGATCAGGGCTGCTGGTGGTATGCCAATGCTAAGTAAGTACGCTTTGATATCAACCGGTGTATGCAATCGTGATCATGTCATCGTAAGATCGTCAACAAAAGGAACTGAAAGGAAAAATGGAAAGTTTGTTTTGCTGTCGAAATACTAACAACAGTAACAACACTCTGGAATGGAAGGTTATCTGTGGCTCCAAATAATGAAATAAAAGTTCTTTTAGCTTTGAATACTATATACATATATATACATGTATATTTCAATTTCAATGTCTTCTATAAACGTATTGTTGTCAAATCTGTTTCAGTACACCATCTCAATAACACACACAAGCCTCTTTTGGAGAACGTTCCACTAGTTATAATGGAATGTGCCAAGGAAACTAGTTGCATGTACGAAATAGACGAGTTGGACGGCGTACGGCTGGTGTGGTCCTTGCTCAAGAATGACTCAACGAGGGTGCAAACGAACGCTGCTCTAGCATTGAGCCCTTGCGTACAAAATGCAGCAGATTCCGGAGAGATGGTCAGATCGTTCGTGGGTGCTTTAGAATTAACGGTGGACCTTCTAGATTCTGATGATCATAACGTCTTGGCGGCAGTCTGTGCAGCCATTGCGACTATAGCGAAGGATCATGAAAACTTGGCTGTTATATCTGATCACGGTGTAGTCGCGAAACTATCTAAATTAGGTTAGTATCAGCGCGCTCAATCTAGATATTTTGCTGTTACATCCTAATATACACTATTGAAAGTATGGAGCAAAGTATCAATATGTGCTTTGAGGGAATTCTGCTTTGCCCTTGGGAGACTTTTTCAAAAAGATTGTTTCGCTTAATGCCAGACAGCTGTGTTTGTAGAAAATTTGTGGACGCTTTTCCTTTGGTTTAAACGGCAGGGTTGTCATCTGCTATCGGGAAACGAGTCCAGAATATTGAAATATAGAAATCTGTGGCCAAAGGCAATACCACCAGCTAAAATAATATATGTTGAGCATTATAGTTACGTTTTTTGTTCCAGTAACGACAACGGACGACCATCTCCGAGCGAATCTGGGCGTAGCCATCGCGTACTGCTGCGATTGGGCCCAGAACCGTCAGGAGTTCAACAAGCGAGGCGCCATCACTCCGCTGGTCAACTGGATGACGTCACGGGATCCAGCAGTACATCGAGCGACGGCTCTGGCCCTGTATCACCTGTCCTTTTTCTCCGTTAACTGCGTGTCGATGCATGCTGTACGTATGATACATCCTTATACTTTAGGACTCTCATGACGAATATATCCGCGCCACAGGTTCAACGCCAACGACGGATTAATCCGTCCCAGAGCGCAGAGCGAAATAGAACTACGTGCATCTGCATAAAGTTCAATATCGGTTTTGACACAACGGTGAAATTTCGTCAAGTTTGTAAGCATTGAAAAAATATAATTCTGCTACCAAGGACTGGTACTTGGACAATCTATACTAAGTATTATAATATAATATAAAGTTTTAAAAATTAAATGTCTATACATTTAATAAATTTCGAGGTCACTGAAAATATATATATACATATATATATATATGTTTGTATGTGTCGTTGCGGCTTTATCACGCCAAATCGAAGGGATTTCAACTATTTTTGGTACACGGGTACCAAAGTCTCTCCAGATGGTTAATAGGATACATTTTACCCGACTACGGTGAAGAAAAAGAAAAATAAGGGTTATGAATTTTTCTTCTCCGCGGACGAAATTTGCCTGTTTTGTTGGTTTTGTCCTTGGTAAGACTAGCGTAAGTAGTTAAAATGTTTTAGGTATTTAACGCTTGTAATGTACTAATGTATATTATCAAGGTCTCTTTCGAATGATTATCAAATGAGATTGCGTACATTATAATTCGTCTGTTGTATATTTTGGCTCATATTGGTCCAATGTTTGAAGCAACAATAAGTACGTAAGGAAAATTGGAACACGTACCTTTTAGTTCTTACTGTCATTGTGACAAAAGCGAAGGCACGTGTCTCAGTTTCCCTTACTGTACGGTCAAGGAATTTAATTTGTCTACCCTTTCGTACCTTATCATAGTGACATTGATATGTAATCTCTATCGGCTTTCATATTGATTTTGACTGTGACAAGGTACGAAATGGGATATAAATTAAATTCCTCGATTGTACATGAACTTAGATTCGATTTTACCAACGTAGTATAAATCTTATGCCAATAATAAATCATTAAATAATCAATATTCATCAATAATAAAACGCCAGTGCGTTTCACCAATATTTAATCTAAGGATAAAATCCCTACACTAGAGTAAAATCTTTTTGTGCTTATCATCATACGCCGTTGGGGCAGTGAAGTCCTGGAGTGGCGACCACGCATAGGAAAGCGCAGCGTAGGGCGGCCCCCGACTAGGTGGACGGATGACCTCGTAAGGGTCGCAGGGCAGTGGACATCCGTGGCTGATAGATAAATAGAGTAAATTCTTATACCGATGATTTCGGCTGAGTAAACTGTTAATCGTAGACTAGAATTGTCATTGTCAATGTCAAGTCAATTCCTTACTAAGAACGTGTTACCCGAACAAATTTAAAAAATACGCAGCACCATTGCTCAAGCACGGGCCCAACTGTCTATCTTACTTGGGTGCATTACGATTTCATTCTATTCATTCGTTTCATGTTACAGAGGAACTATGCGAGAATAAGCTATCCGTAGACTAACGTGGTAAAACGAAATCGAAGTTAACCATCGAGTAAATCGTTGAGTAAAGTTATACTTGGGTAGCCACTCCCGTGTAACTTAAATGTTGGTGAAATCGACCCTAGTGTAGTACTTTTTGAACAAACGCGATACCATATATTATAAGTACTTAAGTGCGACGTGACGAATTGGCTCATTGAATTAAATAACAATTATAAACCTCACAATAGGATTTATGCCGGTTATGCACCGTCACATGATTAAGTCATTTATAGGTCAGTTCAAGTTTATCATTTAAATCGTGTTGTGTCACCAGTCACCACTTAAGGGGCTGTTAATTTATTACGTTAGATGATTTGAGGGGGTGGAGGGTCCGAACAAGTCTTATTTTTTTTCTACCAGGGGGTGGGAGGGGTCTACATTATTCGTACGTAAGATCACAAAACTGAACTAAAATTATTTGTAATTACCACCCGATTGATATTGAAGTATATCAGTTTTTTTTAAGTAAACAAACTCTTTTTATTTGTATTCTTGCTTTTTTTTTCTTTGCATTTTGTCTTTGCATTTTTGTTAGGTACTAATTCTTACTTAGGGGGCGTGTCAGATCTTTGTTAAAATTATCTTACGTAATAAATGCCAGCCCATGAAGGTAATTTTATTCGCATTTTCTATATTGTCCGGAAAAGTTCCAGAAAGGAAAGTTATGTGAAATCCGTTGTATAATGGATACCTTAACTAATTCATATGCGTAACATGCTGCAGTTACAAAACGTATTATAAAAGACCGCGTGTAAGGTCTATTGCGTACCTTCCGTTTTTAAAATTCATCTCGGACTTGAGGTTATGGGCCGTAACTGTGTTTTGTAAGACCGACATACATTGTTGTGAGCTTGTGAACACACATCAATCTTGCGGGTTATCTTTAATACGCAGAGTAGAAGAGGTCAAGCAGTGGCGTAGCTAGGTATCCAAGGGCCCCGGTGCAAAATAAAAGATTGTGGCCTCATGCCAGTTCGAGGTTCTGTTAATCAAGGACCAGGAGCCTTTAAAATATTGAAGCCCCGGTTACGTCATGGCCTATCCCATCGGTAGCTACGGCATGTACAGGCCTTTAATAGCTACGCCACTGAGGTCAAGACTTGCTTTCTTGTTAGATTTTCTGATTGACCGATTGATTAATAGGCTCGTTTCCTATTTCCCTTCAAAATACCAAAGTCCAATCCAAATTACTATTTAGGCTCTAATAAACGATATAAGACTGTGGTTGACTGGTGGAGTATGTCTTAAGGCATGAAGTCCACCATTTGTACCTTCTTGTATTGTGCAACAAAGTTTATATCTATACTTTTTTATGTTAGCCTGTATGTATGTCCCACTGCTGGGATCCACTCCACCGGGACGAGTGGCGAAAAAGAGGGGAAGCCTTTACCCAGCAGTGGGACATATCCATACTAATATTATAAATGCGAAAGTGTGTCTGTCTGTCTGTCTGTTACCTCTTCACGCTTAAACCGCCGAACCGATTTGGATGAAATTTGGTATGGAGATAATTTGAGTCCCGGGGAAGGACATAGGCTACTTTTTATCCCGGAAAAATACCCTTATTCGCGATAAACGAATTTAAGGCGGACGAAGTCGCGGGCAGAAGCTATTTATTATTATAAAGTTGTAAAAATGAAATGTCTGATGAAATGTCTGTACCTACATTGAAGATATAAAAAAAATGCAATGGACTATTTGAAAATCACTGAAAGGAATTTTTATTTTTATTTTATGTATGTTTGTATGTGTCGTTGTGGCTTCATCATGCAAAATCGGCTAAACGGATTTCGACTATTTTTGGTACACGGGTAGCTGGGTATCTCCAGATGGATAGGATAGAGTTTACCCAACTATGGTGAAGAAAAAAGAGGGTTATGATTTTTTCTCCTCCGCGAACGAAGTTTGCGGGCGTATACAATAAAAATATAAGTTACTAGAAAGTGCCCACAATTTCGTTAGCGAAGTAGAAAAAAATATGAAGTTTACAAATCCCTTTTATAAAAAAATTAAGAAATAAAACTTTTTTTTAATTTTAGGCGGGCGTTGTCCATTTCTTGTTGGAGACGATTGGATCGAGGGACCCTATACTGCAAGAAGCGTCTGCTGGCTGTTTATGCAACATCAGGAAGCTAGCTCTGGCCACAGAGAAGATAAAATTGAAACAGTAATCGATTTTTAATCTAAATGAAATGATGTATGAATATTTTTGTGATATGTAGATAAAATTATTTTGATTATATTGTTTTGATATAATTACCTTCACTTATTTTGTCCATTTCCCTTCTCTTGTAGTGTATATATCGAGTTATTTAGTTAAACGTAGAAAGAAACGTTGTGAAGAGATACGTATGTTGATCTATTATGGGGTCGTTGAACGTAAAAATATTGTAGTTTTTTTTACTAGTTTTGTTTATTTTATAAACATCTTTTAAATGTTATACTTAATGTAATCTACCTGTTTACCAGTATATATCATTACAAAGCGAACGATTTTATGTCCTACCAAAGGTTTGTTTGTACTTAACAATTAATGTCCTTTTGTTTTTCTTCAAAAGGTTCTCTAAATAACACAAAGGAAACGTCTCTAGGAAGTTTTGAGCGTTTATTTTAAGAGATAGACTTAAATGGGTTGTCATACTTGGTAGTTGTTTTGAAATTCCGTTCCGTCATGTTCCATCTTGTTAAGGTCATCAACTCTTTTGTTTTTTATCTAACAATGACGTCTAATAGATGATGGATATTTCAAAATAACAAATTCTTAATTAAGATACCTACTAACTTTATACGTAAATCGTTTTTGCAGACTATGATGTTGTCCCTGTCGATTATTTTTATTGATAACTCCTGCCACTTAGCACATAGCTTAGCTAATTTGATTTAAAATGATTGCTTAGGTATAGATTGTGTAGATATTCAGCGATTATTTCAATAGGGAACATGCATGAAATTTTTTCATCGCTTTTCTTAACGAAATATCAAAATACCGTAAAAACTATTCCAAAAAGTGAAATTTAAATTAAAATCGGCCATGAAATACGTATGATATAAGCATTTTAAACTACTAATTATACAGCGATTTGACAGAGGTCCGACATAGACTGTTACATCACAGTCCACTACGGTCATATAAACTTAGTAAATTCTGTTTGCTAGAAAGAGATAGAATGAAATGTTTGATGGCTTATATCTTGGGTATTTTTATAGATATTCGGAAAAAATTTTTCTACTGTTTGTTACATGAATAAGCTTTTAATAAAGCATATATTAAAATCCATGCATAGTCCCTATTACAGAAGAAGTGTGTTCGTGTTTTAGATGGATTAAGTCTCACCGTATCGTGTAGAGACTCTTTTAAGAATTTGGGTTTGCTTTTCTGAATGGTTAACGTCTCTCTATATTGGCTCTCTGCAAACTTGTTTGACGATTTCCAGATAAATATCCATGAAATAAAATTTAAAAAAGTGACAGACTTTTTTTCGTTTATGCGCATGATGTCAAAGCCTCTGTCGGTAAAACTGCCGAGGAGCAACACCGGCACTTTGCTGCCAAGGTATACAACGCCTTGGTCGCCTTGCCATTCGAAATCTAGTCCCCAAGGGGTAGGTACTAAATTTATGATTTCTCTAAAAAGGTTTTACGTCAGTATTTGCGAGCGTTAAGTTTCCCAGAGGGGCCAGAGGTATACTTTTTATTTATTTACGCCATATTAGACGTTACATGGACACAATAATCTACAAATATTTTATGTTTATATCGTATCGTTTTTAAATATTTTTTTTAGTCTTCATGTGACATTTGTTCACTACAATGAATGAATGAATGAATGAATGAATGATTGAATGAATGAATGAATGAATGAATGATTGAATGAATGAATGAATGATTTATTCGATGTATGTGGGAGATGGGTTACATTTGCAGGTTGAGTTACATAACACAGAATCACCAGACCCTACCTTCGCAGGCGTACATACATGTTGGCACGTAATTTAATTACATAATTTACTATCTTCTATCTTAAAAAAAAAATTACCACACAAATTTAAATTACACTAAACTACACTATTTTCCTAAATTACATGTCAAAGTCTCAAATTGTCACGGTTAACATAATATTCATAATTAATAATAGTGAGCAATTATCATTAAAGAAATCATTGATACTGTAATAACATTTTTTTGCAAGCCATGTCTTAATAGATTGTTTAAAATTACATATATTTTTTAATTTAAAATCATCAGGAATTTTATCATAAATTGAGATACACATATTATAAGAATTTTTAGAAGTTAGTCTCAATCTTGCAGCGGGCTTGTGCAGTTTGTGTCTATATTGAGATCGGACTTCTCGTGAGCTGAGCTGCTGTACATCTGTAAATTGGTCTTTGTATTTATGAACAAATGCAGAAGTCTCCATAATGTATAGACATGGAACAGTGAGAATGCAGTTATCTATGAAGTGCTGCCGACACGACTCTGTTTGACTAATGCCAAATATGCCTCTAATGCAGCGTTTTTGTACAATAAATATTCTTCTTATATCTTTGCAATTACCCCATAGAATTACACCATACCGTAGAGTAGAATTTACATACCCATTATAGGCAATTAAAGCAGCTTGTACGGAAACAGTTTGAGCTATTATTCGCTTTTACTTTGGTCTATATGGTTTAGTAAGAAAAAAAAAGTCATGACATTGACAGCAAACTTTTTGTTTTTTCTTGCTAATTTGTTCAGTCCAAAGTAAAAATGGATACAGTCGCTTCGCTAGTCATTAAAACATTTCAATTCCAGGATTTTAAATATGATATTTAAAGAAGAATATGACTTAAAAATAAACCATCCGTAATTTCGGAGTCCACATAAACATAACATGTAGGTACTATCGAGAAAAAAATATAATATGAACAACTGTGGGAAACTTTATGTTCCTAATTCAAATGAATATTACAATTATAATATTTCTAATGTCTGATTTGTGCATACCGCTACACTAAATTTGGTAAAATTGTATAAACACATTTATACTGTAATATCTCTATGTACAAACATGCAATTTATGGCCAATAAATAAATGAAATGAAACAATTACTACATTAAAATGATAAAGTACCGTGCAATCATTTTAATTTTATAACGAATTTCAGTGTTTCTAACCTTCGGCGTTGTAGTTTTGGTAATTAGTTGTTTAATTACATATAGCTTGTATTACTTTGATTGAAACGTCTATTAACTAGTAATCAATCTATATTTGAATAATTAATATTACATCTTTTCACTTAAAACGACTGTTTGACATACCTACTGACTCGGTTCCTACACAGCTGCATAGGTGTGACGATCATTTAATTCCTGGCCGGCCGTCGCCTATAATATGCATATCCATATTATTTTCAAAATTAGATAATGTTTTCACTGTTATTTATTCGCAAGAATCGTCGATAGAGTAGACAATTCACAGCTAATAATTGTGTAGTTTAGGTTTCCGATAGAGCCATACTTATGTAAGTTCGGTGACAACCCAATGTTATGATACCATCGAGCTGATCTGACGATGGAGCCGGAAGGTGGGCATGGTCATTGGAACTCTGTAACAAAATAACACAGATCCTAGAGAGTTTGGGCTCTTTAGAATCGTCTCAATGCGTAGTTGACGGGTGTTCAAAGAAAAGTACAGTTGGGAATAAAAACTTGTCTCAAAACTTATTTCAACGCTACCGTTCCGTTTATTGGATCAATTGTGAATGTTGAAATAATACAATGTACCTAACTCTTTCGCGTGTCGGTATTCGGAACAATCTACTCGTTAAAATTGTATTACGTGGTTAAATAAACTAAGCTAATTTTGCGTGAATTTCATTAAAAATGCTAGACACAATACTATTTAAAATGGCCAAAATTGTTATCGTTGAGTGAAATTGTCTTAGGAAAATAGGTAGCTGATGTGACAAGAGTGTTGTACACAAGTGAGCGTGAGATGGCTTTCGCCATTAAATATCAATTCGTACAGAAACGTTGCCTGCGAAGCTGAAAGGTCCTGAGTTCATATCCCGGTAAGGGCCAATATTTGTTTGATTTGCATAAATATTTGTTCCTGAGTCTTGGATGTTTCCTGTGTATATAAGTAAACATATCTATAAAATATATCGTCTCCTAGTACTCAGAACACAAAGCCTTATTGAGGACTAGTTCGATTTGTGTGAAAAATATTCCGTAATATTTATTTCATGTTTTTTCAATGCATGATGAGCATACGATACCTATGTCACTCCCACACCCATAGCCCATAACCAATACGACGACAAGACATACATATATTCACTCGAAAAACATAACACTGCATTTGACGCATCAGGGTAAAATAAGTTTCTGTCAATTCTCTATCATTTTTGTGACAAGCTTTATTTCGGACTGTACTTTTCATTAAACATCTATCAACTACACACAAAGACGATTTCAAAGGGCCGAAACTTGGCAGCATTGCGTTATTCTAACATAGGAACACTTTGACCACCTTCCGGCTGGAAAAATGAATTAATAAATATGCCAAATTTTAGCTCAATCGGAAACCGCAGGAAGTGGGTCAAAAACTTGCAAGTTTTGTTTACATACTTACTGACATATGTAGTTAAGTTAATTTGTCAGGTGAACCTAATATAAAGCCTATAAAAAATGGTCTCAATCTGTCATTGCATTATTTCTTTTCTCGCATAAGATTTGGGCTAACAAAAACATGAATGATACGCGATTTTTGTCACTCGCGGCTTATGAACGGTCCCTTGCGCAACTATAAAGTTCCTGACCTTGTCGGTGTTGCAACTTGCAACGGTGTGGCGGCATTGAAAATTGTAGTAAGCTGTACATACGAGATGCAATTTTGTAAGAAGAGTGATGCATCGCCGCAATTTGTGAAACTGACTGCAATTTTACGCATTTTAACGTTTTTTTTTTCTATACCTGAGCTGGTGTTAATTTCCTTTTTTATTTTATTATGCCTTAGCATTTTAATGCCCCACATAACTACCTACCAGCAAGTTTTTTAAAAGTTTAAAATTATTTTTTGGCATTATTTGCATTACAGGAGATTTTCTTTTTAATAATAAGAAATATAATCAGAGACAGTTGCTTCTTTTAAACTGAACTTTAAGCCATGCGCGAAGGGTACTTGGCTAGGTAATTAGTTTTAGTAACTAAGGAAATTACTAATAATTTGAAAGGTCGCTGTACAAAAAAAATTGAAATCGATGTTACAGTACACACGTACTGTAAGTAAGGCAGTTCTTGAAAATATTGCTGTGCGGGAGGACTATTTGCAAGTTGTCAATGTAACGTTAGTAGATAAGAAAATTCAGCGAAACACAGAACCATAAAACTTATATTTTAGTAAATCCCCGTTATGTGGTATCCCCGAATTCCCCGATGCAAATAATAGGTATCACTAGGCTCTTATAGTTATAATAATAAATTGTTCTATTAGCAGGCAAGAAACCCATAGTAAAATATACAAATATCATTAAAATACGATGTGTAAAGCAGCCACAAATTAAAAATATAATCACGTTCTCAGGGTGGTGCAGGCTAAACCAACAGGTTATTCAACTCGTCACTGTAGTCTTTTGTTATCAGTGTTGTCCGAAATGCAGCAGACAGGTCTCTTAATATGGCAAAGAAGTCAGGTACTCTCGCGTCGGCGAACATACCTTTCGTACTGCAGAAGGATGGCAGTTTCAGCAAGTTACGAAAGTTATGTGATGACTACCACCTACATAATCTAACCTAAGAGACTAATTTTATTGTTGTCGTTTCGAAACTTTCCAATTTCGAACGAATGGTCAATGGGTTCAATATGGCTGCATCTCTTTATAACAATTCTGGATAAACTTTAATGCACTTTCGAAACAAGTTTTTGGGTGCCTTTAAATATTATGTAATTGGTGTGATGACGTAACGTTTCTTAAGGGCTAAATGCTATTCACGTTATGCATTTATGCATGTTTCGTTGTAAAATGATTCGCTGTGGTTGTATGTATAACAAATTATATTCTCGCGGTTTGTAGACGTAATCCTAGTACCTACGTCCGTCCGTCCATCCGTCGTAACTCTCTTATCTGCGTAGGGAACAAAATTTTCAATAAATTGCCTAGGAAATAAATAATATTCAAACATTGCCATTAAAAAATTATATGTAAGTAAATGGTAAATGTTTTCGACATGTGACACTTTATAATTTACATGTTATTAGAATTATTAATTTTAAGGGACTTGTTATTTATTAATTGTTTTTTATTTATTTTGAATTTATCTTTTACTATTTATTGACTCAGTAATCCTTGGCATATTTTCTAGTTTCACAGAGGAATATATTTTATATTTTTACGCCATAGTTTACGTGGACACAGAATCAACAAATATTTTTATTTATTTCGTATCGTTTTAAAATTATATTTAAAAAAAAAACCTCTATGTGACATTTGTTCAACGACTATCGATCGACAGTATAATTTATTACTTAAAAAAATCATAACCGCAACTTTTTATTTATTTTTTGCTTATCCGTCCTTTGCCCAGCAGTGGGACATTCAAATAGACTTAAAAAAACTGTACAGATCATTAGTAATTCTTTAATTCTATAATATTTTATTTTAATGCCACTTCCAGGATTTCAAAAATGATATTTAAAAAACAATATGACATAAAAATAAACCATCTGTACATTCTGAGTCCACATAGCGCTTACTATCGAAAAAAAATTGAACACCTCTGGTGCTCTTAATGTTCCCAATTATATTATATATGTTTTTTTCTACTCCTGTACTTCTTTATGTCGTTTAAATGGTTACCAACTCCAATATAAAGACATACTTACATTACTTGAGACTTCTAAAACTCTACAGTCTCTTTCCCAAAAAAGCACTGCTAAGCGTGTTACAATGTCGCTATTAACGTATTCCTTGGTGCCACAGAGTACAAAATTTCAATCTAATAATTTATATTCCGTGTGTCGCAAACTAATGTTATTTGAAATAATTTATATTACCAAATTAACAAACCGCTGAATTTATACAGTTTTAAATTAAAAAATTATAATGTACGTAAATGCATTGCTGCCAACTTAAAAAAAAAACATTTTTTGTAATTATGTGTACGTAACACATATGTTATGGCCTATTTTTTTCAAATTATAACATGTGTTCATCACTGGCAAGTATACGCGAATTTAAAAAATAAGAAAACCCAATGAAAAATAGATATTGACAGCTCGCTTTTTAATTTTCTTTGTGGCGCTAAATATTATTCATCTTGAAGTTGTTGGTTGCTGTCTTGTTATAAGCTGTTCAAAGTGAGAAAAATGTAGGAAGACGACCCTAATTGTACTTAATCCTGAAGAAATTGTGTCGTAGCGCAATAAGTATCAAACAATTTGCTGCTAGAAAAATCTCGGGGCAAATATAAATATTTAGACTTTTTGTGTTTTAATAAAAAGTGCTTAGGGATCATTCATTAATTACGTATTGATCCCTGGGGGGAGGGGTTCAAAAAATCGGTCGTAATTAATGAATGGCCCCTTAGTTGTAGAAAAAATATTGTGTAAGTATAGATTTTTGTTTTAAACTGAGCTAATCGGATTAAAAAAGACAATGGCCGATTCGCTCAGTTTAAAAACCAAAGACTATACAACGTTGTATAATTCGGTCAAAAAACGCTCGTGGCGTCTTCCTTTGCGATAGTTGCGATTGTCCTTACGTAATTAATGAATGGCCCTTTAGTTGTAGAAAATCTGTTGTTTGCAACGTTGTATAATTCGGTTTAAAACGCTCGTGGCGTCTTTCTTTGCGACACTCGCTATTGTCCTTACGTAATTAGTGAACGGCTGCTTAGTCGTAGAAAAATATTGTATGCAACGTTGTATAATTGTGTCAAAAAACACCCGTGGCGTCTTTACTTGCGATGCTCGCCAAGGCTCGCATCGCAACCCACGCCACTCGCCTTTTTTGACCCTTATTATACAACAGTTGCATAATAGTACATTATGATAGGAGTGTGGTACGTTGGTAATTACACTCGAGGCTATATCTTGCAGCACGAATCGTAGACGAGTGCTGTATAAAGCCGAGAGTGTAATGATCAATCAATGCACACGAGTTTCATACAACGTTTTTCAACACACTTGCGAGGAAAAAAGCAAAAAAAAAATGGTACCTTACTTAAAATTTGGGCTAGGTTATACGTGCGTAACCAATCCTGTAGTCGTAAGTTTTACATTAATCAGTCATCAGTACCTCAAATTTACGTACCTACATAATTATTATATTTTGTATATCATTGCTTAAAACTTTTTATACAATATTGACATTTTAAAAAAATAATCATCCTTCAATATGATATATTTGTAAATATTAAATATGTCAAATCAAATTAAAATGGCGCGCTGCGACCTGTGCACTTGTCTATGCGCGCGCACGAGCTCTGAGAGAAAGGCTAATGGGCCAATCAGCCTGAATGAAGCCTGAAACTGAATAATTTTATCAATTTAATAGAATCAAAATGTTATTTTGTTATTGAAATTAATTGCTTTTTACAAGTACAGTTTAGATTTATTAAAATAACCTAAAATGTTTCTTGTACCTAAAACCTATTATACACTAGTGCGATTATGTAATGTAAAAAACACGCGTGTGTAATGGACTGGATTACAGCCATAAAAACGGTGCAAGAAAGAGCCACTTTACGAGCAAGTGTGTTGAAAAATACTATTGTACACCGGAAGGCAAAACATAGTGCTACCAAAGTCTATTATTACACCACTGTATTTACCCATCTTTAACAAATAAGCAACTTAACGAGAAATTCTTGTACCAGTAAATAATCGAGGAATTCTTCTTTCTCAAAAGCAACGCCAAGCATTTTAGTGAAATTTAATATGTGGTCCCAGTTTTGCTATTCAAAATTATATAGGTTTAATCCGTTTAACATATTCGAAAAAAAATCGACGATTGCCCAGTTTATTACCTATCTATACCAGTATTTTTCAACCCGTGGACTGTGATTCACGACCCCTTAGTTAGGGGTTTTGTATCAACATTACGAAATCTGGTGTTGGCAAATTAGCGTTTTAGTTACCACCTATTTTGAACGGGTTGATTTATAGTGTTCTGTTCATTCGTAGTGATCATTCATTTGTAATGTATAGTTGTTTGCTTCCCTTCAAAAACATAACTGGGCAGGTTGTGTTCTTTACGCAGGCGAATGCTTAAAGCAATCCTGCAGCCCTCCAATTAAAGGCGGGGAGTTGGTTTACTATGGTGGTTTTAAACGGTAGTCCAAAGCATGAACCTCGGTTAGTCCGTTATACCCGCTATGGCTCCCCAACTTATGCGGCATGCATAAAAGCATTTCCCCAACGTTAAATAACAAGCTTGCCTAGTTCTTAGGGTCAACCCATCTGAAATCTGTAGATTGCACTCTCAAACCTCACAGTAATAAGGACAATGCAATAACAAGTACATTTTGTTCATTCACTTGCAGCGCTGACGGTGATTTCGAACCAATTACGGACGCCAAGAATTTTGGCTACGAAGCTATAAAATTACTTTCACCCATTCATTATGGCGGTCAACCACCTGATAGCAATCACATGTTAAAAACAAAGTTTCCATTGATATCGTCCCACTCATTCAAATCTTGTAAAGCAGGAGAAAGAGAGGGATGGCGTGATGTGGTCGAGGTGAGGTGCTGGCATCTGCGAGGGCCAAGGATGCGGTTGCAACATGCACCAACCTCAATAGCTACCGTTCCATTAAGTAGCGTTGCGAGTAAACGTGATGTCGTTGACTTTACTATAACTACTGTCAAACAGATAGATAGATGAAAACTTTATTCGTCCACGTCACTTTTTTTATTCATTGTTTTAAGCACCTTTATACAAATGTACATATCGGCCCTTTAAAAGTCAAAACCATGTCACAAACAAATGTAATAAATGGAAACAACACAAAACTAAATGGGCATTAAATCTACCTACCTACTCGTACAACTTAATTAAAAAAAATACATAACGTCAGCCAACCTATACACCATTATGTGCAATGTCTGAAGTTGGATTGGCGAGAATCCACAATATTAACAACAGAAAATTTTCAAATTTATAAGCC
Source organism: Hedya salicella (assembly GCA_905404275.2). Lineage (NCBI taxonomy): Eukaryota > Metazoa > Arthropoda > Insecta > Lepidoptera > Tortricidae > Hedya > Hedya salicella. The sequence continues at coordinate 5,291,366 of FR990104.1, forward strand.
CTTGTAATATTCTTAAAACAATAAAGATAAAATGTAGGCAACAGGGCTACATTTTTGAAAAATTTTGGTAGTCATGTGCCCTGGTATGAAATAGGCGTTGACTCAGTATGATGCTGTGGAGAACGCAGCGCTGATGAAAGACAAGGAAAATCAAGAATAAAAATACCTACCTATAAAAAGTAAAAATTAAATTTCTGGTTCAAATGCTCCTTTAACTTTAAAATTTAAATACTTAATACGTAATAGGTATTTTTTCCGTTGGCTCGTTGGGCGACATTCGAAAGATTGCGGGTCACTTCTGGATGAGATTGGCTCAGGACCGGGATAAGTGGCGTGCTCGAACCCTAGTAGCATTTACCGTTGGGGTGTTCTCGCCAACGGTGGGGATTTTGTAGGGAAGTGGTAGTGGACATGCCAGCAAAGCCCCAACATTGGGGTAACCGTGTTGAGTTCTCGTTGATTATCCTACTAACATATATCATTGGGCCCACTAACTCTGCGATCTATCAACCAACGAGGATATTTTCTCGTGGGTATATCGTTGGGTTAACCGAAATAAAATTTACAAACTTTTATTGCTTTCTACTCACGTTTTAATGAAGAAATGTTATTCAATATGCAAATCTATGCTATTAATATAAACTTCCACTTGGCTGCTACTGATAAAAAAAAAAGATGTGGTTAAAAACGCAATGGGCCTACAATGTAATACCAAAGTGATATTTTCCACAAACGCATGACAGCGGGCCAACGTCCTCAACGGTTGACTAGCCAACAATGTTTGTGTTGTATTTATCACAAAATTATAACGTTAGCCCTACAGCTCTATGGTTGATATTTATCATCAAGGAATTTGTTCAGTTGTTACATCGTTGGCCTTACCAAATTGAAGATACAAACAACCGTTTAGTATTTTTCTGTATCTACAAGGTAGGTACCTACCTAAAGTACCTACTTTTGTTTGTAAGTGACTACGATGTCAAATATAACGCACCTCCCTAATCCCTATACAAGTGTTAATAAACATAGTAGGTAAATGAAAAAAATCTTATTAATCTTTTTCTAGTTTTGCCTCGCCTATAATTTAAAATAAATAAAACATTTTCTATTTGAATTGACATCAAAAAATCTGCATCTGCAGGGCAGTATTACCCTAAATCTTTCGTATTAAAATGAATGCCCTCCTTTAATTTTATTATTCTAGAGTCCGTTAAGTAATGCTTCGTTGTCGCGACAACTTAACGTGGTTCAACGACGTTATACGGTCGAGGTCTTAAATATCTTTACAGCAGTCGTGTCAAATACCTACCTGTATAATATTTCCTTTTATATGTACTTACCTACAGATAATACCTTACTTAGGTACTAACACCGATATTATTGTCCGAGGCATATTAGAAACAGATACCTACTCACATAATATTTGTGACTTCGACTATACACATACTAATACATAATAATATTTAAATCACCTTTTTTGAGTTTGTTAATCGGCGATTATGTACCTGAATTTTTGAAATCGCTCCATAATCTGGTGTTATTGGGCCTGCCATCATTGCCGCACGCACTACATATTGGCGCGATTGGAGACGAATGCAAGATACAATAACAAATATAAGTTGATAAATATTTTCCTTGTATAAGGTACATGCCTACGATAGACAAGCTTATGTAGAATAATAAGAAACCTATTTAAAACTAGGCTATTTTTTAGACTGCATCTTTATATTATTATGCGATGTTTATAAATAAGTATTATTATTATTATAAAGCCAAAGTTACGCTGAAGAGGTTCCAAGTGTTATTGTTGAGCTACGTATTTTCAGACTAATAGGATCACTTCGTTGTCGGTCTGTCTGTAACTTTTGCAGGGTTAAGATATAGAATTCTAAGTCAACGCAGTAATGGTTTTCTGAATTTTAAAATTCACCAGCTGGCGCAGAGGTGAGCTGCTGACTTTTCGATTTCAGAAAACCTTCATTAAAAGATACGGCCCTTTGTGCCGCATATTTCGGCACCCGCAAAGGAATAATAACCTATATAGCGTACTTCCCGTTAACCTTGAGTCATAAAATTTGGTAAGAAACAGTGCCTATCACATGGAAAATAAATCTGAAAACCGTAAATTCGTAGTAAGGAAAAAAAAAATGCGGTTATATACTTATTTGCAGTTGGTAAACTAACCACAACCTACCTCGATGTATAAGGACATCAGTTTTCCAACAGCAAAGTTAAGTTTGTACCTCAATCCAGTTTATAATTTCGCTAGAGCAATGTTCTGTCGTTTTCGTAGTTTAGGAACGCCAATAAGTTACCCAATTAATTTGACTAAAATTACCTAACTGGTTATTATATTGTGGTATGCAATTCTTGATGCACGAGTCTTTTTACTAAAACTTACAATAGACTGTAGGAATTCAAAGATTTTTATTTGCCGGCAATAGCAACACTGCATGTGGTCATGTCAAAAATGACATTTTGTTTATTTGGCGTTCGGCGAGCACAACGACGCGGTTCTCGAACGAGACACGAAAACTAGTTTGTTTAATGTAGTGCAAGTGTAATTATAAAACTACATTAATCAAATCAGGTAAGTGATGTTATTGTTAACTCCAAATAATGGTTATTTCAAGTTTGCAGTGCATGATTTATGGTGGTATTCCTAACCGCGTGGACCGCGTGGTGCTAGTGCAAGATTTATTCATGTCTAATAAGTCTTGTTATGATTATGACTAATTATAATTAGGCACTGACTAAAACTGTGGATTTTGTAATATGGGTTACTTCGAACGAAAGGCGGCGCATCATTTTTTTCGCGATTATAAAACCTATTGTGTTTTCTACTTTTTCTAGTAACATTCCACTTAACATAACCTGTTGTACAAAAAGACAGTAAAACAAAAAGACGAGGGTGTGTTTGGCCTCCGCACAAATTAATGACCAAGTTTAACAAATGTATTGATGGATCCATTGTTTTATCCAAACATTTGCATAAGCGTCATAGTTAACAATTTGTATAAACTTTAAAAATATCTCGTGTACCGTAAATTGCCGTAACTTCAAAACTTGCAAAAAGCTTTTATGAGTAGGTACCTATGTACTATCTAAAAAATATACGAACTTCCAAATCAATGGCCCATAATTAGGGCTGCCATCTCGATAATAGCCGAACCCGGACAAAAACTCCAAAAACCTTGAATATTTGAAGTAAATCACATTTTCCCAGGACCTGATAGATTTTATTCAGTTCGAAAAGGTTTACCTAATACAAAAAGTATCCTGGTTTTACCCGGATACATTTTGAAAGCCCTCCTGGACGTTCCCCAGACGGCATTTAAACTAGGACAAATCCGAGGTAACCCGGACGGATGGCAACCATACCCATAATGGAAAGTTTATCCTTTATAGTAATCAGTGATTGGAACTTACAGGTGCAAAAATTTTATGAAACTTGCAAAGCGGACATCAAAGTATGTTACACTGAAAACAAACATACCAATGAAGAAACTGAAAAATATCAGAAGCAGAGGTAGCTGGTACTAACTACACCGGGTACTTCTACTGCTGAAGGTGTCGCTGAAAAATATCAAAAGCATGTAGCTGCCACTGAAGTGTACCTAACTGCATAGTTTAGGTAAGTAAATATAATTATGCTTTAAGTTTGTTACAACATGAAACTAACTGTATTTTGAAGTCTGATATATTTTTTAATTTTATGCACACCTAATTCAAAAACTTATTATTTTAAGGTTCCCTGGATTCGACTGAAACACCATTTTTAAAGGATACTCCTAAATCTCAAGCCCTAGGTAAGATAATTACAATATCCCAAAATACAAATATTTGTTATGGAGGTCATGAAACAAACTGCCTTATTTGCGAGATTTAATCAGTTTTTTTTTATATATAGATGCTGTTCGCCAGAACCAAATTGCTGCAAATGCTACAGTTGCCGAGATACACGAAGTAATATCGAAATGGTTGAGTTTCAACAAAAACCGAAATGGAGGAACGGAAGCCCGCAGTTAAGGAGTAAATCAGCTGTTTCAAGGTCGAAAAAACGGAATCTTGCTAGAAAAAGTTCACAAATCAAGCAAGAGGTAAATGTCACATGTAATTTGAATAACACACCATCCACTGTATCTAATGAGTCACTGTTAAGTGCAGAAGCTGCTTTTTTACCGAATAATGAAACCTATATGATTCAAATAGCTTCCCACTCAGATATTTCGCTAAATATAGTTCTGCCAAGGAACCCTTCAGTTCTTTAGATGTTAATTCCTTTCTTATATTGTGGTCTAAGAAATATAATATATGTCATTCTGCTCTCAATGATTTACTTGTTTGTAGCTAGATGGATTTTTGTAAACAGCTGCCGAGCATAAAATCTAAGTATGCAATTCCCCAATTTCCTCACTTAGGGATATTGTAATCATCTTACCTAGGGCTTGAGCGTAAGGAGTTTCCTTTAAAATAGTGTTACAGTCAAATTCAGGGAACCCTAAAATGAGGATATTTTGAATTAGGTATGCATAAAATTTAAAAAAATCAGCCTACAAAATACAGTAGCTTCATATTGTAATAAGCTTAATGCATGATTATATTTACTTACCTAAACTATGCAGTTAGGTATACTTCAGTGACAGCCACATCTTTTTGATAGTTTTCAGCGATATGTTCATCAGTAAATAAATAAGTAGAAGTACCTGGTGTAGAACATACTTAGTACCAGCTACTTGCTTCTGATATTTTGCAGAAATATATTCTTCATTAGCAGAAGTACCCGGCGTACGGCATACTTTAGTGGAAGCTACCAGCTTCTGATATTTTTCAGTTTCTTATAAATATTCAGTGTAGAATGTACTTTAACGGCAATTTGCATCTGACATTTTTCAGTGATGCATTCTTCACATCAGTACAAGGACCTGATGTAGAATAAGCAACTGGTGTATGGTGCACAGAGTACTGGTTTTCATGATAACATGGCGCAGAGGACCCGAGTCACTGTGGATCGAAAATAGGCTCCCTTTTAGACATAAAAATTAAACTTTTAGGTTTTTTTTATTACAATGAGTTTAATCGCAGTTATAAGCTAAAATATTTTTTGGAATAAATAGGTTTGCAAGCAGGTGTTTTTTTTTTTCAGAAAAAAAATATGGAGCTGGATTCATAAACTCAATATTTCTGAAACCGTGTTTTTGAATGAAAAGGAAATAGCTGCGGTTTGTAAAGTAAAGTCTGTTATGTAAAGTGTGCACCTGCCATTTAAGTCGTCACATAAAAATCAGGTGCAATTATAACGATATATCCGGGTAAAAAAACCGCAGCTATGACTGAAATGTGTACTATGCCAAAAACTCAAAAATAATTCATGTTATTGCCATCTCCGAGGATATACCGGTTAGGCTTGCGGTAGTATGTATTATAACTGCAAATAAAAAACCTTTTCATTTAAAAACAGATAAAATAGAGAACAATTTTTATGTCTATGGGTGCCGATTTTCGATCCACAGTGTGGCTTTACGGATGTACCTAATGTTGGCTATTCCCAGCTACTTACAGTTCTTTATTGCTACTTACTGTCAACACCCATTTATATTAGTGTTATCTTTGGAAAATAAATGTGTGTGAAGTACTATGTTTTTTTTATTAACATTGGCAATAGTTGAGAAAATAAAATATTCCACTAGGCCCAGTTGCCCCAACTAGAGTAAGCCCTTAACCCAGAGTTAAACGTCTATTTACGTACGCGTGTTGCCGCCTTACCTCGGCTTAAGACGCCAACTTTGGTTGGTGCAAGTGGACCTAACTTATTCGTAGTGGCAGCAAAGGGGTCGAGCCCTATATTTTCAGTGTCTTTCAGGTGCCCTTCCGAATATTTAGAACTGTAGATATATCTACGTTGACCTTCCGTTACTTCTAACGAAAGACTGACGTAGACAGTCCCTAAGGTCCCACTCCGGTGTAGAAAACGTCATGGGGATATTTTTCAACAACCAACAACTTATTCTGTAAAGTTGTTGGGTATTGAAAAATATCACTAACGTTTTTGTATACCGGTGTGGGACCTTAGGGACTGTCTAAGTCGGTCTTTTGTTAAAAGAAATAACGCAAGGCCAACATAGATATATCTACAGTTCTAAATATTCGGAAGGGCCTTTGTAACGAAATACCCAATTGGCACTATGTGGATAAACAAACAAAAGCCCAACGGTAGGGGTTCGGTTAGAAAACACGCAATTGGCCTTACGTGGATAAACAAGTGAGGGGCCTACCTAGAATTGCCATCATTGGGCCACCTTGTTTTAAGGTAGAGAATCCAACCGAAAACAAACGGTTGGGCCTTTGTAACCACACCTGGTTGGCCCAGTACAGAAAAGCATATTAGGCCCAACGGTGATCTTACCGTTGGTACTAGTATTTTTAGGGGTGACAAGCCTCACCGTTGCCCAACTAAAAGGTGGACGGAGGCCCAGCAAACAGCCAACTCAAAATGCTACTAGGGAAGAGAGGCCTATGCTCAGCAGTGGGCCATAAAAGGCTAATATGATGATGATGATGAGGTATTTTGGGATTCAAACGTCGTCGTCGTCGCGTCGGGGCCGGGGGACCGCTAAAATTCCGTATTTTAACCGACTTCCAAAAAAAGGAGGAGGTTCTCAATTCGACGGAATGTTTTTTTTTTTTTTATGGATGTTCACCGATTACTCAAAGACTATTTGACCGATTTCAATTTTTTTTTTTGGTTTTATAGAAGGTACTTTGGTCCCATATAATTTTGGTGAAGATCTGATGATGGAATCTATGAGGAATTGAAGGAACTTCTCAAATATTATAAGCATACATATAGCGATTTTGGTGTTATAAGAAACATAATAAGCATTTGCATTCAGAAAATGTAAATTGGTGAAGTGGAACTGATGCAGAAGACCACAGAATGCCATCGGAACTCCTCAATGATAAATGATTTACGGGTGGCGACAAAATATCTTGATTAATTTAGCTAAGCAACTTCATAGTCACAAATTTAAATGTTCCTGATGAGAATGGTACCATCGAATTGATTTGATGATGGAGCCGGAAGGTAGGCACCAGATCTATGTAATAAAATAATGTATCCTAGCCGTGTTTGGGCTTGTTCGAATCGTCACGAGATACACTTTTAAGTAACGATTAACTAAAAAGTGTAAAATAAATAAACTTTTAAACAAAAAAATAAAACCGACTCCAAAAAAAACTAGAGTCGGTGCCATCGTGTCACAACTTACTAAAATCGTCAATTTTCAATATTTTACACATTCTTTATATGGCACCGACGCCAAAATAAGATTAATTATATATACTGTATAGATTGAGTATACAAACGGTTACTTGTAAGTAATTTGAAGAAACTGAATTATGGCGTTATTTTTTACTTTTTAGTTTTTTTTGGAGTCGGTTTTATTTTTTTGTTTAAAAGTTTATTATTTCATTTATTTAACGGTGCCCCGACGCGATTAATAGCTAAAGTGCCACAGACAGAGACACACACACATAGTGGTCAAATGTATAATACCCCACTTTTTTTGCGTCGGGGGTTAAAAAAACAGTTCATTCATTTAGTAATATAACTCCCGTTTCTTGAATTAGAGTAACTTGGGACACTGGGGTTATTTTGACTTTGACTGTACATACAATTAATAGAAGATATTTTAAGATTTTTCAGATCAGATTGAACGGTTTTGAAGATAACAGTTGCAGTGTCGCATGGGCGTTAATTGAATTTGAATCTATCTTTGGTTTTGTTTAATCGGTTTTTTTTTATTATATGTAGTGAGGCGTTAACACAAAGCAATCAAATACGCATAGGTACAAGAAAAGTAGAATTTAAATTTATTGCAGCTAGCCTTTCCAGTAATTTAGTTTAGGTGTAAGAAAAAATGCGACGCTCTTAACTTTCCCATGGTAGCTCAAATAGGAAGGTACGTTGAAACCAGGTTTGTTGGCATCGAGAACATAGTGCAGCAATTTAGTTGCACGTCCTAGGTGCATAGGCATATGTCTACCAACACCAACTCTGTGCTAACTATGTTTGACAAATAAACGTAAGTTCATATTCTTATTCTCAATTATTGTGCAAATGTGCATAGTTAGAGGTTAGCTAAATAGACTGACATCACAGGGAATCATATTTTCTCGGAAAACAAGAGACTTTGTCTGAAGGAAGAATTTTTATTTTATTTATTTTTTTACTTAAAGCCTGGGACGGTTTCGGGCCCTTTACACGGTGCGACGATGGTTGTAGTATAGGGTTGCCAATCTTTGCGCGCAGGTTTTCAGACCATTGTATTCGGATTCCGGCATTTACCCTAAAAAAGCGGGACCCACGCATCGCATCCAGCTTTACTTAACCTTAACGTACCCAGCCCTCAAAGTGTAGGAAACTGTGGGGAATAAATGTCACAATCATAATTTCTAAACTAAGCGCTAAAATATCTAGCTAATTTTTAATAGTATTTTTATTCATATAAACCAAAACATTGACCGTATACTTACGTCAATTACCATTATAGAAATTTAGCCGTTCCCTAAAACGAGACAAACGGTGTCCTTCGTGGGACGCATAGGTACCTACTCTACAGCGCCAGAAAAACGGGACGTACCGCCTAGCGGGACTTTGGCATCCCTAGTCGTGACTTGCCCGAAGAGTATTTTACCGCAGCGGGCCGATGATGGTCGCGTTTATCACGCGTTAAATGTTATGATAACGCGCCTGTCACTCTCGTACTCACATACGTGTCAGAAGGAGACGGTGGCTATGTCATTTATTTGTCGCGTGACAAACGCAACCATCATAGGCCCGCGTAAAATTTTAAGATGTGTCGTGGTCGTGTCGCTTTACTTGACGTACTAACCTAAGTAAATAACTAGATAATATCTACCTTTGTTTTTTTATATTCATAGCATGCAGATATCTAAATGACGTCAGTTACTTACAGGCGAAATTACATTTATTGAATATTATTGCGAAAGGCCTAACCAATAATATTATTTATAGGGTCTAACTTTATTTTTTATCCCTAATGTAACGCAGGGAAGCCGCAGGTAAGTATATGCTATACCAGGGCCAAAATCCACTGAACCTTAGTCACTCGCGCTTTAGAAGAAACAGCAAGTGCCAGCGAGAGGTGCGATTTAGCGTCGATGTCTAACAATCAGTTGATTTTGACCCTAGAATAGTATTGAATAGTAATGTGTACAAATACATTTGCCGCTACTCTAACCACAGATAACTATTTAACCCAATGCGCAAATTACAGCGATGTGGGTAGGTATATTTCCGCCTTAGCATTTCATCAACGAACAATGACATGCTTGTTTAGTGTAGCAACAATCGACATGATCACTAGAATTGTTCTTCCTTCGCAAAGAGGGAAATTGCAAGTAGACATGGTAGAAGACATGTAATTAATTGTAAGAGTTGGTTATTAGTTGATTATCATTGCTGATAGGTAATTAGCAAAACGGTTAGATCGATAGCTATTTATCGTTTTTATCATTATGTAACTAAAACTAATAAACATGTGTAGGTTTTTAAGGGTTTCGTACTACGTACGAAAAATCGGAGCCCTTATAGGATTACTTTGTTAGCCAGCCGTCTGTCCATCTTTCAAGACGCGCAAGAACGCGTCGAGGTATAAGTTGAAATTTATATCAAATACTATTTTTTGCAATCCCTTGAAGCTGCGAAAAAATTCATACTTCAAAGTCAACGAAATCAAAAGATACAGTCATTAAAAAAGGTTTTTCCATACAAAATGTCTTCAGTTGAAAACCTGTAAGGTACTTCCAGTTATAGTGTAACTCTTAAAGCACAATCAACGCGAAAAATCATTAAAAAAATACATTTTTATGTCTGTCTATGTCAGTAACCAATATAAAATGACCCAACAGAGCGTACATTTTGCTTAGAGGCAGGGCTCCGCTAACAGTGGATATTTATAGACACGGCCATTTTCAGCGTATATTTTGTATGAGATTTTGTATCGACTCCTACTTGGCCGGTTTCTTTATTTGCCCTTTACTAAACTACACTTGAAAGTCATGGAAAACGATTGCTTTTGACAATCAATACGTATATGATTAATGATTACTTTACTAATTGATTTCATAACGGTGGTATGGTAGTGGCTAGAGATGCAACGAATACAACTTTCACGAATACGAACAATCAAAACTGTTCGGCGAATATGAAGACGAATAATTCATAATTTTCTATTTCTTGAGTAGTTTTTATTTTTACTAATACTAGTCTTTCTTTTACTAAGAGATTTAATAATTTAAATTGACCACCGGCATTTTTTTATTCAATAAGCACAACATTGGAAACTTCTCAGCCGTTAGGTTTCTACATTCCCAGCGGTCTAAAATAATCTTTCTGAGGTAACACATGGGTTTAAGAGGCCCCAGTAAGCTCGGTTCTCAATACAAACGTAGTTACGCTCTTATTTTCAAACGACTAGCTAGTTTGCTCTGAAACTTTGTACTTAGAATAAGTTTAGATATATGCAGGCCTGTAATTAGTTTATGTAGCTTCAGATACCATAGTAAAAAAAATACAGTGAATTTAAGTTTTTCATACAAAACTTGTTTATGCTGTATTTCGTTTGTTTTATAAATTGCAGGCATATAAACTAGTTTCAGGCCTAGATATACCTCATTGTATATGCAAAGTTTCGTTACAATCCAACGCGTAGTTTTAAAATAAGAACGAAACTCAGTTTGTATGGGAAGGTGAAATTCGGCCGAGCTTACTGCGGACTCTTAATGAAGAATACTTCTGGTCCAGTTTTTTCAGCTGAGGGAAATATATATATCTTCACTCCAGAAGCGGTGTCTGGTATGTAGATATATTCGGCGAATACGAATATTCGTATTTATTGCATCACTAGTAATTACAGTAAACCGTGGCAACTAAAAATGCAGGGGTGAGTTTGAAAAAAGTAATTTTTACACTTTATTTTTGTTTTTATTTTCGCAAACCTGTGTGACCTTTGACATTGTAAAAGTAAAACCTTTGTAAATGTCATTTTATCTATTTAATTGACTGGGTCAAGTTAACTAGAACCAAGTACGATACTCTTGTAAGTCTTGTAATAATTCTAAATGTATCAAAAATGAGGAATTTGGGACATTAAGTAAGTTTCTGGTGTGAATTTTCTATATTTTCCCGATACTATACGTTATGAGAACTCAGAATCTACAAATCATTTATTTTTACATCGTATTGTTTTTTAGATCTATATAATGTTTAAGCACCCGCATCGTGACATTTGAACATTTTCTCCGTATGAATACATTTTTACAGATATTTTTTTTACTAATCCTATGTAGAGCAAAGTAAAAATGTATTTATACGAAGGCCCTGTACAAATGTCGAATGTTTAAAAATTGATATCCAAAACACAATTTGATATATAAATAAGATATTTGTAAATTCTGATTTCACAATTTTTACTATCGGAAAAAAATTGCACACCTCTGACGAACTTAATGCTCCCAATTTTTTCCTAGTCACCCCAATTTACGGTATTTAATTATTATAATTGCTTCCAAAGGTGCATTAGTCCCTCAGAATAATCGTGGGCCTGTCCGGGCTAGACGTTCCGAGAGTTCCTAGACCATAAGTTATGTGGTATCATAACATAAGAGGACGCGGAACGGAAAATTTCATCGACAAAAAAAACAATTAGCTACAAACTAAAAATACCTAAACCAAAATTATCTTTATCTAAATTAAATCTGATTCAAATGAAGATAAATACACTTCCATTCATAACGTATGTTTGGTAACATAAATCCTATTATTTATAATTGCCGACAATTACCTACATACATCAATATTCATGAAAATAATAACAAGCGTACCTTCATCAAAGCGAAGCGCTGGTCATCATCGATTCCCACAATCGGAGAAACAGGCATTGTTTTTTTTTTCAATTCGTTTTATCAATATCACACCGCGAGACTCGTCAGATATCGCGTAGCGTGCGACTTCGGCGGACGTCAACGGTCGACTGAGGAGTTGTGGAACTTGTGGAAATGACAGCGCAATAAAATGCGTGCGCGCATAAGTTGTAACCATGTATAGACTGAGATGACACCGCTAGTATCGCTACCTGATCGAATATTGATACAGAATAGATACAACGTACAACGTTAGAGGACATAAAGTTACTAACGCAACGGTGAAACTGGGCAGGTTGTGGCACAAATTGTAGGTAGGGTGACGGCAACAATCATGGTCATGCTAAGTACAGGAGTACTCAATAATGTTAGAGTAGGGATTCAGTGCTTTCGTTCCTGGAGTTAACCAGTTGCGAACAGCTGTTTGAAATGTACTGTCCCTTACTTAAAATTTGGATTTACGGGAACAAATATCTTGTCCATTACTGGTGCCGTCACCCTTAGGTACTTATATAACTTTAAACAGGTATCTAGAATAAAGTACCTACCTACCTACATATTTTTGGGTAGGTACTTACTGATTGAAGTAATTAGTTAGAAATTAACGGATTTATATAGTTGCTTTGCTATTCCGCGAAAGTTTCGTGGTTAGATGTAGGTAAGATTATGTTGTGTTTTATTTGTGGAAACCAACAAACTAACTACCAACCATAACGCCTGAATCTATCAATTATACATATAGTAAGGAATTTGAGATTGCCCGACTTTTTTATTTATTTATTTATAAAAAAAATTTAGTGATTAACTCACATATCTGTCCGTGTGCTTATATAGGAATCAACCGTGAATATCTTAGATGCGAAGAGGGACGTTTCACCTTCCCTTTCAACAACCAAAGAATATAGTTACTAGATGATATGATATGGGTTTACCCTTAAAAAAATATATTTATTGCCATAATAAAAATAATAGGCACCTAAATAAAAATTATCAATGTTAATTTCTTACGGGCTGACTGTGCAAGTTACTTATACTACTCCGTCCTTTCAAATTCGTGTCGAGTACGCCAGTTTCGACACTTTTATTCAGGACTAAACAGCTAACCAGATTTTTCTAAGGCCCACCAGTCTAAAAAACTGTAATCGGGTAAGTAAAAACTCGATCACATAGACTTCTCACCAATCGCACCTCGGTCTATTTTACCGACACGTATAAATTTGAAATAATTAAATCTTCTCAGATTAAATAAAAGGATTATTTCTGATAAAAAAGTCACGTGAAAAGACACGAGTATCTAGTATGAACGTGGAGGGCTATAGGAACAAAAGGGAAAAACTATACTATTATAAAGTTGTAAAAATTAATTGTTGTGTACATTGAAGATATTTTCAAAAAAGTGATTGTCATTGTAACGGACTTTTTTAAGTCACTGATTCGAAAAATATATTTAGGCGTATCGGCTAAATAAACGAATTTCCACTATTTTTGGTACCTACACCGGTAGCTGGGTATCCGCAGATGGTTATAGGATACTTTTTACCCCACTACGCTGAAGTAAGAGAGGGTTATGATATGATTCTTTCCTCCTACGCGAACGAAGTTGCGGGCGCCTTTTAGTCGCGAGCGTATTTCGAAATTTGGCGCCTGCGCGAATAAATTTCGTCGCCCCAGAAGTTAAGGAAAAACCGGCCAAGTGCGAGTTGGACTCGCGCACCGAGGGTTGATACTCCGCCCCGGGCCATGACCCCCTTGGCGTTGTAAATACGCTCCTGCCTCTAGTAGAAATTATAAATCTAGATATATTAGCATTTCCCCGCGGCGCATTTATAATATTAATATGGGTTTTGAAGGGCTTTTGGAAGGGGCACGGAAAGTGGTTGAAACATATGTGTACCAAGGTGTATAAATAAAAGATACCTATAAAAATGAAAAACTTTGTTATTACAATGCTTTATTAAATGTATAACTTTCTTGCTATATTTAAACAAATTTATTAACAACATTGAATGCTGCATTTAATAAATTATCACACAGGTATTTTAAATTTGCAGTTAAATTTCATTTTGTTCTTAATTACCAGTATATAAATAATTAAAATAAATCTCTAAATTTCTTTTTACAATGTATTCAATTTGCACTTTTCAATTTAATATGTCTGACTGAGTACAGTAGGTGTCTATGTGCATTATCAAGATTCACAAGGCACAAGTCACCTAGAAGGGTAGTGGGGCAACTCAGACCTTTGGTGATTACTTTCATCTGTTTATATTAATGAAAAGGAGATGCAGTATGAGCAAACAAAAACAATGTTATTTAATATTTTCTTCTGTTTCCGGGATTATCACTCATTTAAATAAACAATTTAAACTGATTATATCAAATTGCAACTACAACAGACAATATATCTTTTCTCAGTCGACCCTGTGAACATGAAAGCCGAAAAGCTTCTGAAACTTCAGGAACTCAAATGAGATAATATATGTGATAATCAGTTTAAATTGTTTTATTTCAATGTTATTAAGACTTATGGAACTTGATGTTACACAAACTTATAAACATATGAGAGATACAAGGACAATTTCACCAAAATATATAATATTAAATTATAGAAATTACTAACTATAATTTTGTATTGGTGGATTTGCAGTGAATTATTGGTAAAGTGGTAATCCTTTTTATGAACAAAAGCAATTCTTGAACAAAATCTCTTTCATTGTAAAGAGTTACGCCAGTTGTTCATTTATAAAAAAAGTTGTTAACACCTCTAGAGGCCTTTAATTTAATGTGAAGCTTCTTGCCTTCAATATAAAGTTGCCCTTTGTGTGACAAAAGTGTATGCATACAGTGTTTGCCCTTTACAGTAAACAATCGTGGTTTTAATCCACAATTTACACAATGGCTTTGTTTGCAGGTAAAGCTCAACCAGGAAAAAAAAATAGTAATTGTTTTCGGTCTCGAAAATAGAAAGTAATTTTTATGATCTATAGAAAAACATTTTTCAACATTCATAATATCCTTACTCAGTCCCGATCACTTATTTAACTAGTCTTTCACAACTGTAAATACAACCCCTCCTCTGTCTGGCTCTTCATCAACCACTTCCTTGTCACTCCCCTCCATGTCGGAATTATCAGAATTGGCAGCATCTCTGTAATGTCCAAATGATGACACATCTCTTGGCAAAGCTGGCATTTTGATTCCAGTCCTTGCCATTAATTTCTCAGCAGCATGTTGAGCTTCAACTACCTTCATATGGAAATTATATTCTTTCTGTAAGTTCAATGATTCTTCTAAACCTAAAACTTTGGCTGGACCATGGACAATGGGAGGAGGAGTTGCAGCTGTAACTTCCCAATGTTTGTGCTTTTTCCTCAGTATTTCCTTTTCAGGATTGTGAACGTCAGATTTTGTTGTTTTATATGGTTTGAAGTTTCCTGCAATTTTCGGCTTTGTATTGCTTTCAGTTTTCTCAACTAAATACTTTATATGTGGAAGCTCATCTATTATAACTAAATCTTCAGGTGTAACAAGAGATTTTTCAGGTAGTAACACTTTGACTGTTTTCTCTTGAGCTGTGCTTTGACTTAAGATTTGTAATACATCTTCAGGCTCACTATCATCATCAGAATCCAAGTATGTGTCACATTTTTCAGATTTACCTCGCCATTCCAGATCCTGCACAATTTGTTTGTTTACTGGATTAAGGGTTAGGTTATCTAGAAGGCGGCAAGCTTGTTCTTCTTCTTGTTTTGCTATTAACTCTTTGTCAATCTTATCATGTAAGGCTTGTATTTTGGCACCCTTGTCAGCCAATCTAGTGATAAACGGTTTATTATTTAATAGCTTCACCTGTCTGTCACGAAGCTCTAGGAGTTCAGCAACTGTTTTAGAGGATAAATTTGTTATTTTCCCGTCAATTTCTGTCCTAGGTGGAGGTGGTAACAACCCAGGTATTTTCTTATTTATCTTCTTCATCGTTTGCGCATATCATCTTACACCGAACCAAAAAGCGATTAAACAGGTTGCACTCGGCAAAATAATATCAGAATATTAATAAATGCGGAAAAAATTCAACAATAGCGTGCATTCGTGCATAACATCAAAATATTCCCGTAGCAAACCAATGCGTCAAATGTCAAAAATGAGTGAATGAATGAGTAATTTAAACCTGTAAACCAAAGACAACGCAGAATAATATTATTTCTTTTTAGTAATCGATATTAAAATTGTTGAATTCGAATGGATTGGATTTCTTGCCAAATATCTAGAATCCAAAGTGATATTATTCACTCATAGCTTTGTAAAAAAAAAGATGACGCTTGTGTCACTGTCAAATTTTTATTAAGATACAGCGTTCAGAAGCATAGAGTATTTCGTGTGAATAAAAAAATCAATATTACAAGTTGTTTAGAGTGAACAATGTTTAAATTATAGCAGTAATATATAAATGTTAAAAATTAGCTAAGTCAAAGTCAAGCAATAGTCATTATAATGGACGAAGCAACCGTAAGTCGAACCATTGTCCGGGTGAAGTTCAAATAATAATAAATATATAATATCTTACCTTTTTCATTTCACATTGCTATATCTTTGATGAAGTTCCTACTCCAATTTATTTTAGTGCTCAATTATATATATTTATATAAATAATCCTTCAAGCTGGGATTAGCTACATGTAATTCTCATGGTATTTGGAGAGTATCCGTAAAATGTCTTAGTTATGATATGTGTATAACATTGCACCAAATGTTATTTATTTTAACTCTGGTTGAATGGTTTGGTTACAGGTGCCTTTACATTTGGAACCCATTCAGCCCAAAGACTTGTGCGAGAAGAGGCTGTGGATTGGGAATCTGGACACTAGAGTTAATGAGTATGTCATTTTATTTTGCTATTACTAACTTACAATTTCGAAACTGTTTCTGTGGTAGAGAAAATAGCTAAGTCAACTATTCTGTTCTCAAGTAGTTTTCTTTGGCATATGCAATCCATCAATTGTTCTTTGGCAGTTGCCAACCAAATTTCGTGGCCCTAAACTGAATATAATATCAATTCCTCATTCTGCAATCACTATTCTATTTTTGAACATTCATTTTATTTTATTGTTGTTGGATCAGTCATAATATACTACTTGGCACTCAAAAGCTTAAATGTTCTTGTGGCTGTGGCAATTAACATGTTTTGAAGAAAAACCAGAATACAATCTGATTTGTTGATTTTCTGGATTATAAAATAATATTTACAAATATTATTAACAATTTGTGATTTAAAATGTCAAAGAGGGAGCTCAGCATATCTAGATGAAAACTATCAAGTGTGCTAGTACAATAATAGAAACCACAGTCTATTTCTGTAGATTCGTAGATTGGAAATGCAGTGCAGTGGTTTCTTGACTCACAAAGTGTAAACAGTTATTTTTACTTATGTTTATCACTGAGTATATGTCTAACCCCAATTATGTAAGCAAAAAGTTAATAAATATATTTTATTATTATTGCTCCAGTTAGATCGGAGCTGAGGCCTCTTAAATCTTTCCTGTATTTATATAAATTTTAAAATTTCTCATTACTGGTATCAACTACTGAAAATGGTCCGCGTGTATGGCAACATCGAGAAGTTCGACATGCTGTTCCATCGCAGCGGCCCGGCGGCCGGGCAGTCGCGCGGCTTCGCCTTCGTCACGTACAAGCAACGCCAGGACGCCATCCTGGCCATGAACTCCTTAAACGGACAGCTGTTGGGCTGCAAGAAGATCTGCGTTAAGTTCGCTAAGAATACTGCGGTAAGTTTTTTGTTCTAAGTTGCAGTTCATATGGCCATAAGCAGTTTTTATGTTATGAGGTAGCCATCCATTGATGGGATACTCTTTTGTTTTTTTGGTTGATTTTATTTGTTTTTATTTGTTATAAGATCTCATATCAATACCCTTAGATTCTAAGGTCGTATCCACCATTGATTTGTGTGGCCCTTTGAGTCTAAAGGCATCAATATGTGTAACTGTAATAGTTTGTTAACTTTGTTTGGTAACTTTGACGTCTGCGGTTAGTTAACTTTTCTATTGTTTGGGTATTTCATTATCTTTAATTTTATCTTTATCAATGTGCCCTATGATCGTACCCATAGTATCTGTACAAACTTTTATTTCCTATTAAATCTCCTTCTTTGTAAGATGAAAAAGAGACTTCAGTAAAGCATTAGGCTCTTAGCCTAGGGGATGATTTTTTAAAAACCCTATATAATTAGTGTGCTTGGTGCACTGCAAGTGTAAGGTGCATATGATTAGATTTTTTGTGTTTATTTTTTGTCATTACTTCACTGTTTAGAATTTAACAAGGAGTTTTATTTCGCTGTGAAATTGGTATTTTTGTAGGATAAAAGTGACCTCTAGGATCTATTTTAATTTCTATGATGCTGTATGAATTTATGAACGAAATAGCATTTACTCCACCTGCGAAAGCCAAGCTCTTAAAGTGATGATGATGATGATGAAAAAGCAATTTACTAAAAAACTTTTCCACAGGAGGACCAAGATCGTCCCAAACCAGAACTGGGCATAGCGGCCCTAGCCGGAGCCAAGCCGGAGTTGAAACTGAGCAAGAAAACCGCCATTCAATCCATCGAGGCGAAGCTCAAGATGATGGAAAACATGAAAGCAGGCGACGACTTCGTCATCAACAAGCTAGCGGCGAACGAGGCCCCGATAATAAAACAGTACCAGACCAAACAACACCAGCTGAAGTCTAGCACGACATTTAGACGCCGGCATCCGTATCATAGGAAAAGATAATTGTCAAGTTGTTAACTTGGTCTTGTATGTGCGTATTACCTATTGCTTTCGTTTTACACTGGTCTGGTTATTCTTGAAGTGTTGCTAGAAGTTTTAAAATACTCATTAATGTATACTTTTTTCTCTTTTTATATGTAACTTGATATTTCATCCCTATTTCTTACAGGACCAAAGGTGGTCTGACAGGCTATTTATTTTCTTAGATAATATTTGTGCCAATCAATTCGAAATCAATTATATGCAAACACAGTTCTATGAAATCTTGATTACTTTAACGGAATCTTATAACTTTACATATTACCTCATTTGTTAAATGAAACATGTAGTTTTTAACACGTTCGCTGCCAATGACACAACATTTGTTATAATAAAAAGAAATCGGCTGGCATAGCGTAAGGGATCGTTGCCGGCGCCGAACGTGTTAAGTTGCATGAAGAAATTACAAAATTAGCATGATTCTGTAATTTAAATCAGATCGAGTACAGGTAATACGTACTTGCTGAAATAATCCCTTGTTAATGAAAGGCGCCACGCGCGGTCATCGGCAGGAAGGGATCTCGTCATTTAATCAGATCATATATTTTATTGTATTTTTAAATTAACATCCTTGCTAGAATGTGATCCATCCTAATTAAATCTTCATGAATTTTATCTTAATCATATTTTAGCGACCTATATACAAGGTGTTACAAGAATATCCCTAAAGCCGAAAGGGGGCTGAAGATCCCTAGTAAAGAGTCCATTGGCAATATTTGAAAACCGTAGTATGACCCAAAACATTTTATGGAAACATATAATATATAATAATTATTTCCTAGATATGTTTTAAATCCAGGCATCCAGTAATAATCTCAGGCATGTTTTATGCAATGACATGTATCTTGGGGTTGTAATTACATGACTTATTCAAGCTCATAATTGGATATATCTTCTTTCTAATTTGAGGGTTCATATTTAAAGCACTAAATATTCATATGCTTGAATAATTTATAAACGAGGTCCTTTTCTGAAGATGATGGTATATATAAATATCGAATTTCAAGTTTGTTCACTGCCATGTGTAACCGGCTGATATGAGACACGCGTAAATAGGCCGCGATGCCATTACACCTATATCATGATAATTATTTATATCATTGTTTTTATTTTATGGCACAATTAGGAGTATGTTAATCATGAACAACAAACATATAACATAAATAAACTATATATTTTCCATCAGCAAGAAAAATCATCGTAAGCAATAACACTGCTAGGGTAAAACCTAATATCGGCCTACACAGAGAAATATGCCATTGTGTCAAACAGACTTTGTTATACAGTATATGAAAACGCTTCGTCATTCACTATTTGGGTGATTCCACGGTCGTTTTAACCGCCGTCAGTGCCTAGTCATAAATATTGAGAGAATAAGCTACCTACGCCAAGGAACAGACTTTACAATAACATACATAAATACATGAAAATTATTTATATATTTATAATATATAAATAATTTTCGTAGTTTTTCTCATAATTGATCGAATTTTACGCGTATTATGCTTATTTATTTTTTAATACTTAGGACTAGGGACTGACAACGGTTAAAACGCCCATAGAATCACTGATTTGACGTTTTTCGAGCCGGCCGATATTAGGGCAGTGGCCGGTGTTAGGGACGTTTAAGATATATCGCTCTACGCGTGTCGAATAAAGGCCATTGATATCCATAAAGCGTAATATTCACGCTGTTAATGTAACCCGTGCTTCTTTAACGTCGCTTCTCATGATGCACTTTCGTGTGGTCAGCGGGCCCATGATGGTCGATTTATCTCGCAATAAATAAATGACAAATTACCCGTCCCTTTCTAGCAAGTTTGTGAGTGGGAGAGGGACAGATATATGCTTTATCATTATCATAATTTTTCCGCGTGTCAAATACGACCTACGGACCTGATGATCACGATTATCGCGTAATAAATAAAAAGACATCTGCCACGATCGTTGTCACATACTTGTCACCAAGGACCATTATAACCAGAGGACTGTTAATCGCCATACTTTTGATCGTAAGGGGATATTCAGTATACAAACTAGGTGGGGCTTTAAAACTAAACTTTTAACCATGTTTTCATTGGACAAAAAAACATAGCAGAGTCTGGCAAATGAAAGATGAGAATGGAATCAACCGCAAAATTTAAAAATGTAGCTGCAGTGTGCCTGTATGAGCTAGATATAAACAAATTTGAATGCTTTTCTCATTAACTAACAACTTAATAATTAATGACAAAAGCAATGAATTTCAAACAATGAAAGCTCAACAGGCGCACCACAGCTACATTTTTAAATATCGCGGTTGATTCCATTCTCGTATTTCATTTGCCAGACTCTAAAATAACAATTATATGGTGTTCGCAAACAGCTAATAATAAATAAATCGTAACATTTTAATACTGTGTCACGATTGCAAAGTTGAATTATTGTAATAGAATAATTCTTATACATAGATGGCGTTGTAAATATCGGGCAGCACCTTATTGTATGGCGATTCTCCAGTTTTAATTTTCCTTGCTTGTCAGTAAGTGGGGTCTTTGTCATGACTGAGAATCAAAGTGACACTATACAAAATAAAAATTGCTTCTCAATATAAATTATCGGTAATCCGCAATACGTCACTATTTGATTTAGTATAGTGTCACTTTGGGTTCTCAGTGAGCGTGTGTCTATGGCTGATACACGTTAACCAACATTGTACTGCTGATCCCACAGAACGATCGTTTTTATCTCGTTTATTTGTATGATCTTTTTCATTCATAAGTTTTAACAGTATTAGGTATGTAGTGGAATTAAACAAAGCTTTTGTTATCTTTAGGTCTCTGGCCCAAATCTCAGGTGGATAGGGACGTTGCGGTACCAGATTGTATAATAAGGCCACACTAATGATTAGAGAGCGGATGTGAAGTAGCGATCTCAATATTAATATGGATATGACTGGTATAATTTATTATTTTTTCTATACACAAAAGTAATGTAACTTATCGAAACAAAAAACTAAAATCCTTTTTGGAAGTTTTCTAAATATTGGACAAAAATTATGATAATAAATAAAAAAATCATTTAAATTTTTGAAATAGTTTATTTTTTTTAGTTTTTATTTTAATTATTTTGCTAACATTGCGGTGTGCGGTGTAATAATAAAAGACTGTAAGACCTTATATAAACAACATGACATGTATTTAACAAATTGCACAAGTCATATCCATATTAATTTTGAGATCGCTACTTCAAATCCGCTCTCTACTAATGATGATGAGATGTTCGATGTATTTTACAAACACTAATACGAGAAACACTCGTATACCTTATTTTATTACACGTCTCCGTCTCATTAATATACAACACCTCACTTCCAGTAGCATATTATAGTAGTTTATGCAACTGATGCATAATGAGAGGCCTTAAAACACGAGTGTTTACCCAGGTAGCACACAAGTTGTATAAGAACTTATACTGCCATTAACAGCCAATTTGAGCGTTATAAAGGTTGTATAAGCTCTAATATAGCTTGTGTGCTACTTGGGTAGGGTCAATTGGGGTAAATATTGCACCAAAATAGTAACTTTTGGGTTTAAGTTTTTAAAAATGATTTACTATTATTTATATATTTCGCACACTTCTATCAATTCAACTCTGAATTTAAATAATGTTACTTATTCGATACAAAATATGTGTCTCATTTTTTCTTACTACTTTTGGGTAAATATGAAACATTGTTTAAAAATAAGACAGTCCATTATTTCTAGGTTATGGGTGTTCTTTAAGTAAGTGAAAGATTTTGATACAGTGTACGAAAACAATGACACGAAATCTCTTTTACATTTTTTTTACATTAATAAATAGTGAAAAAGAAGCCTAACTATTTTTTATTTCGATATAAATGAATATCGGAGTGTTTTTGAGTGTTTACAACACTGTCTTATTTTTCCTTCAAATATTGCCTGTCTTATATTTACCTCAACTGACCCTAAGGCCTACTTATGTACAATTGCATACACTAGTTTATCTACATCCATATATTAAATCCTCTTTCGTGTGTTTCATGTTCAACTATTGTGTCAGGAATCATGTTTACCGGAAAACAACTCGGCGCCCGCCCTTAGTCCCGCAGCTGTATTGTAAAGTTGTACGTGATCTTATTAACACACAGTTATGAAAATGTGAATTGTTAGTACTGAAAGCTGGATTATAAAAACATGAACAAGGATTAGTATATACATACATTCATGCATACAATCACGCCTTTTTCCCATTACGGGGTAGGCAGAGACTACCTCCTTCCACTTGCTACGGTCCTGGCATACAACTGCCGCTTCATCAACATTCATTAATCTCTCCATTTTGTGCTGTCACAACCCTTTCGCTGTGTCTCATTCACACACAGAATATCAATATTTCGCGCATCCATCCATCATCTTACATACTTCATCTATTTTATCATTCATTCCTCCCCTTACATTTAACGTAGCAAAGCTCTCCATAGCCCACTCTTCGCTCTCGATGGGACCGAGACGTGATGGGTTGCGAACCACATCGCCGCCATTTGCGTTCCCACGAGCAGCTAGGAATAAAATATTAGTATATGGATGTAAAAAATCCATTAAAAGTTAAATCATAGAGATTTGGGCCCGAGACGATCCGAGCTTCCTTTCAGGTTGGTACTGTCAGAGTGTTCATTGTAAAGTAGGAGTTTTATGAAAGTTTTATGTAAGAATATTGAGTGTAGTTATCAAATATACATAGTACAAGTTGTTCCGAAGTACGAATCTAATTTGTACGAAACAGATATTCTGCAATATTTACCTACTTATGGTATATGCCAATTTATGTGACTATAGTTATATTCTATATATTCCCTTCTCTACGGATTATAATTTGTATAGTCTCAAGACTAGAGGAAGTACCCCATTTAAAAAAAAAAATATTTTTCCACTCCGTTAATATAATATCCATATAGCTAAATTGAGTCGGTTAACTTCAAACTCATATAAATCCACTCTAACCACTTGGGAGATTATTGAAAAAAAGTGATAATTCGGTGATTTGAAAGGCAGATTATTTGTATTATGGCTAAAGCATTAAAAAAATCGATCCTGTTCGACAAACTCAGCTTAAAAACGATCTAAACAGTGTATTCTTAAAAAAAAAAAAATTGGATTTACCTTCATTTGATATAATCGTTTGCAATTTATCTATCTTTGAAAAAACTCTGTGTGGATTTGTATAATTTTGATTGAACAGACCTGGATTTATCTAGATTTATTGACGCAGAGTTGACGTCAACTGACAGCCATATTGAACAAACTTCTTTCGCTGATTGGCTTTGATGGACTTGCCTTCATTTGAAATAAACTGTCATATGGGTTTACCTGATTTTGATAAAATATTGTGATCTTAACTTTATTTTTCTCCAAAACAACACGAAATTATACTTAACCCATAAAATAGAAACAAAACCAATTTCTTAACCTTATATTATATACAAAAATCTTAAAAATGGTCAGAAATGGATTTACCCGAGTTTGAAGTTAACCGACTCAATTACAGCTTTCTAGTGGTAGTTTTCAATAAAAACTGTACCCCCCACTTTTTCTCTCGGGTTATGGACTTTTTGGGCTCGTTGCAATCAAGAGCACTACCGACTTCCCCTATAGAAAAATGGCCCAAATTTTTTTATGAAAAATCAGAGCATCATGTTTGTGACGCTCATACAAAACGCACCAAATCAATGTCACAAACCTGAAGTTTTTACCTATCAGAATTGATCCTGAGTAAAATGCCCTAGTATAATCAACAGCAAAAGTAGATGATTATTTTAGTTCCTTGTCACTTTAAGGCATCCCAATAGGGAACATGCAAGATTTTTTATTAAAAGCTCATTCATGTAACAAAAAGTAGACACAAATAATTTTTCGAATAGCTATAAAAATATCCAAGATATAAGCCATCGAACATTTCATTCTATCTCTCTCTTGCAAAACAGTGTTTAATATCGAGTTTATATGGCCGGAGTGCACTGTGACGTAACAGTGCATATCGGACCTCTCTGTCTAATTACTGGTTTAAAATGGCTATATTATGCGTATTTTTTGGCCGATTTTAATTTCACATTTTGAATTAGTTTTTACGGTATTTTGATATTTAGCTAAGAAAAGCGATAAAAAGATTTCATGCATGTACCCTATATTGTCGTAGTATTGTTACGTCATTGCGACAGAGTACTAAAATGATCATCTACTATTGCTGTTGACTGTACTAAGAGTAAGCCGTAAACGGACAGACAGACGGACATTGTATTACTTTTCCTTATCGCTACGGAACCGTTAAACTATATACAAAAAGGAATCCGGAGTCATAAGAACATTCGATTTGAACTACCTAGGTAAATGCAATACAGTCATCATGAAATAGTCTGTACCCAAGTGCCAATACATTATTTATTATTTAAAATATCGCAACACATTATTTATTTTTATGCTACGGCCAGACTTGAAGGCGAAGATTCATGTTCGCGTTGTCACTTTCTTGTTCACAAGTGCTTGGCCATATAATGGTGATGTACTTTGGCTACAAGTGTCGCGATAACGCAAGATGTGCGTAATCCCGATAGTGTTGCCCCAGCATTATAGGCATAAAAATAAGCGACGATATATGGCGCATAGAATTCTACAGACTATTTGAGGTGACCGTACATGAAGATGTCGCAATCATTTGGGATGAGCCGAGAAAAATGCTCTTATATATTTTTCTGTTAAAATTGGCTAGTCAAAGATACTAATTTCATGTTTTACATTTGGATACGTTTAATTATTTTATTGCCTAGGGGATATTTCGCGTGACGTCACTACTGACTGACGTCTGTACAAACAGCTACAATTAAGTGGCCATCTGTAGGCTTCATGACAAAGTTAATAACGTACTATGGTAGGGTTTGGCGAGAACAAATAAAAGCCAGAATTAAAAAGACGAATAACTTATCCCAGAAATTATATTTTTGAAATCTGATAATTGCAAGCGGTTTAATAAACCTATTCCTTTGGACGACCGTTTTGGCTCAGCGGGAGTAACGTTGCCTGCGAAGTTCCTGGGTTCAAATCCCGGTAAGGGCAAATATTTGTGTGATGAGCATGAATTTGTTCCTGAGTCTTGGATGTTTTCTATGTTAATTCTATACTATTATAAAGTTGTAAAAATGAAATGTCTGTACAATGAAGATATTTTCAAAAAAATGATTGTTATGGACTATTTGGAGGTAATGAAAACAAAAAATATTTTTTTTTTCTATTTTATGTATGTTTGCATGTGTCGTTGTAGCTTCATCGCGCAAAATCGGCTAAACGGATTTCAACTATTATTGGTACACGGGTAGCTGGGTATCTCCAGATGGTTATAGGATACTTTTTACCCGACTACGCTGAAGAAAAAATGAAGGGTTATGACTTTTTCTCCTCTGCGAACGAAGTTGCGGGCGCCTTCTAGTAAGTAAATATATCTATGACATATATCGTCGTCTAGTAAGTACCCATAACACAAGCATTATTGAGCTGACCATGGCACTAGTTCCATTTGTGTAAAATTGTCCTGTAATATTTATTTATTATTCCTCAAAATAGTTTTTGAATGGCCATACCTTGTATAAAATTGGCTCATCCCAGTTTGTGTAAATTAGATTCGGGCAGATTAAGATTTCCCGTAATGCGACATTATGTAAGTCTGATATTAATATTTTTATATTATGTTGAATGAATTGTAGTTAGTTTGCTAGTCTTAGCCTTACATGTTTAGTGTTTTGTCGAATGTTGAATAAAATATTAACCCCTGAAGTTGACTCAATGAACTTCTTATTTCTAAGTCACTGTCAACATCCCAATTCGCTCATCGTGCCGCTGATCGCGCGTTGTCGAGGCCGAACCGTTAAGGCGCGCTCGCGACGATCAATGCGAAAAAGGCGGGCGTGCGCAGACGCCAGTTAACATAGACCCGCGGCCCAGTCCGTTAGGAATCGATTGGTTTTAGTGGGAGATCGCCTGATCGGCGTGCTCTCTGTCACATTTCTGATTTTGTCGTCTAATGAAGTCGCTTGGGGCACATCGAGGCTGTCATCTTATCGTGACTGGCGCGTGAACTGCGGGGTTATTGCCTAACGAAATTTTGTCACTTGGTTTCGGAATCAACTATGACAATAGCCCATACAAAATCATGACACTTGATTCTGATTGCGAACGTCAAACGCGTTAGGCAATACGGGGGCAGGTTAAGCAGTTAATAAATAAATAGTGTTTCTGTCTGGATTTGGATGTGTACCTAAGGGCGTGGTTCCCTGGCGGGGGGCTTTGCGTTTCCTGTCCCACCAGACGCAGCGCTGCTCTATGAATATACAGAAAACGGCACCCGGAGCGGACGACAAGCCGGGCTCCCGCGAGACGCAGCGGACTCCCTAATGCAGCCGTTGGCGTGTGACACTTCGCACTGTCATCTGATCATGACTATTTATCCTTACTTGTCCTAAATAGTAAAGAACATTCTAACTAGAGTTGTACCGACTAGTCGGGAAAGCAGACTATCCGGCCGCATTTATAGTCGGCGAATAGTCGGCAAAAGATACCGAATATTCGGCACATTATGACTTACTGGAAAAAAACAAACTGCCAATATTTGCTTCAATTTTTTTTGTGAAACAACATAATTATAATTTCACTGTTTATCTCATTTTTTTTACTATAATAAGAAACACGCCGTCAGGTGAAACAAATAAATCAATAAAACATAAACAAAACAGACTTGTCAAAACATGAACACATGACCCACTCGTAATGTGTTCATGTTTTGACAAGTCTGTTTTGTGAGGTGCGACTAGCGAAATGAGAGGTTACTCCGAATCTCGAAATTCAAAGTACGTTACGTGCCATCCCTCTTGCTCTGATGTTAAAGTGTATTTGAGTGAGAGAGTGGCGTGATACGAACTTCGAATATCAGATTCGCCCCTCTGAAACCAACGTTCCCGATTGAACCCGAACTTAGCCGAATCCAATGATCGGCGGTGCCGACTAGTCGGCCACCTCAGCGCCGATTATTCGGCTGGTCGGAAAAATCCGTAGTCGGCACATCTCTAATTCTAACCTAATAATAGGCAATGTCAGCTGTTTTCTCGCAAGGAAATAAATGTAATGTATGAAATTGGCAAAGTGGCACTAAAATATTATTTCCTGTTACTTTATTTACGAGAAAATGGGAGAGACTAAATAGGTGTACTTTTAGGTTAGAATGTTGTTTACTATTTAGGACAAATAAGGGTAAAATAACCTATAGATGTTGTAAAAATCAGGGTGAGGTATTCCTTGGAACATAAGTTTGCAAAGAACCAAAATCCTGGATTCTGAGGGGTTAGGCAAACCCGAAAACGAAGTTTGTATTGCGCCATCTCGCTCACTCAAATACAGCTTATCATGAGAGCGGGAGGGACGCCACGTTACGAACTTCGAGTTTCGGAGTAACCTCTCTGATCCCTAGTGTAGTAACTACACTGAAGATGTCAGGTGCTTTTATTGAAACAACAAAATGTAATAAATACATTTATTTGCCAATTTATTTACTCATCTTACAACTAAATAACTTATTGGGCTTAGTGAGTTAGAGATATAAAGTAGGGAGTTACATATAAAATTTTACAACTGCTTAAAATATGTAAGAAACATACGTTTATTTGGCAATCATAACCACTGGTAAGGAAGTAATTGATTGATTTTTCTATTTCTATACAAAATAAATTCAAAAAGTTATTAAGTGTCCGTATCTTTTATGAAGCAAAGTATAATTTTAATTGCGTCTACAAAAATAAATAAACAAATAGAAGTTACTGCAAGAGATCATCCATCCCTTTCTAACCATAATGGTGCGAAAAGGCCAAATGGCCTTCATTTTACTTAATGTTTATTGCACAAAAGAAATCTCGTACAAAAGGCAAGCTTAATGCCGCAAGACATTCTCTACTAGCCAACCTTAAGGCAAAGCAGAAAAGGTGTAGGCGATTTATAAAAATATATATTTCATGTAAGGATGATCCTTTTTTTCTACAAATAGCTCTGTTCTTATTCTAAATGTTACATAAATTATCATGAAGATTAAGATGAAGTCATGGTGACTGCTTCGCATTTATAGTTTTATTGCTTTTCTCAAATTGTGTGACAGATGCGTCATTAACACCTCCATCACAGTTTAATATGACCATAGACACGTTATTACCAATCATTTTTTACCCGACTACAGCAAATCCAAAAGGATGACAATAATATTTACAACGCATATATAAATATATTGAACAATGAGTATTAAATAATTAAATTATTAAGTTATTATTAATATGGAGTACGGACACCGTAACAACTTACAAGCAGAGAGTGTTAACAGATAATGTGCTTGCTATAGGCGGGGCTAAACTTTCGTTGCTTAATAAGCACATTTTCTGTTACATTACGCTAATATGAGATGATAATAAGATCAATATACAACCTTGAAATATACATTGAAAAATATCTCGTAGAAATAAAACAATTTAACGGATTATATCGCGTATATTATCTCATTTTAGTTCCCGACGTTTCGGAAGCTTTCCAGCTTTCCATGGTCACGGGTGGACCGAAACGTCGGGAACTAAAATGAGATAATATACGCGATATAATCCGTTAAATTGTTTTATTTCAATGAGTAATAATCGCGGAAACAGAAGAAAATATTAAATATCTCGTAGTTAACTACTACATAACTTACAAAACTGTAAGGAAAACAGAATGAATCCATAAGCTATGGATTGCTACATAATAAAATTAGCTAGTTATATGATTATTAACTAATAATATAACTGAATTATAAATGCATACACATATGCATAAAATGGATGTCTCATTTAAAGGTAGCAAGAGAGGTAGGCAATGAAAAGACTAAAAAATAAGATAAGATGCTGAATTCGATTACCCTAATTAACAGACGGATGTGCAAAATGTGTACACCTCTTTGTGTAAAGAAATATTGTGATTTATATACAAAAATCTAAGCGCCAAAAAAAAGACGATTACTTCGCACGTGACCACGCAAGGAATCGAACCTGGTACCTTTGAATTACGCGTCCAACGTATAAACCTCTCCACCAGCGAGCACTGTGCTGTACGCCTCAAATCTATCCACCCGCTATGAACCCCGTACTTGCTTTAATTTTTTGAATGGTATTTTATCTCCGCGCCATCTATAGGAACATGTGTTACACATGTTCATTTCAGTGTTGAAATTTCAGATCCCCCTCTTACTTGGGATTGTCGAATTATAAATCATGACATACTGTTAATGTCATTGTATTTCCACTGTCTCATTGATAATTCCTTATTCTTCGCGCATAGAAATTACGAGGCATGAAATAAAATAAAATAGAGTCATACCGGCCACGGTCGTTGTGCTCACTATAAGCTTCGCTGCCCTATAACTCGGTATCAAGATGGCCCTCTCTAAGATCTGATCTCCCTTAACGACGCTGCCATTAAGTGGCTAACTAATCTTAGCCTTAACCTGTAAATTGTGTATCCGTCTCAAATAATACCTTGTGCCATACGATTAAATAAATTAATAAGAGTCGAAACGAGTATATTAAGGTCATCATCATATCATTCTACACTCATAGAAAAACTTCATTTGATCGTGAAAAGCAACTTACGCAGTAGCCATCTGCGGTCTTGCGTTGATACGTCTACTGCCGGCATTTTTTCCTTACTTTCACCTAAACGTCGGACTTCGTTCAGTGCTTAAAATCACATATAAGCGTCCACTTGATTTTCTCCGAGTATCCTCAAGGCATATAAGAATTTGTAGTGATTTTTATTTTGTATGTCGAATAGCAGCACATCATGTAAAATCAGGGGAACGCTTATAGATTAAGATTATTGTGTATTCTGTAACATCGACCGATCCTTATACTTTCTCTCAATGAGACAAAATTTATTTATAATATATAAAAATAAATATAATGCACAAAAAAAACAATTTACCACATAAGGTGACAACCCACCTTATGTGGTAAATTGTTTTTTTTTTTTTTTTAATTAAGAAAAAGCACAATGTTCCTGGCACAATTGGAAACATTAAGTTTCACACAGGTATTGGCAGAGTGCAAAGCGGGTGGAGGGGGTAGCCTAAACGATCACAGCGCGGCTAAAATTGTCATTTTTGTCGCTGACTTGAGCTGTCAAATCCATATTGCAGTAAAAAAAATCTAATCGTTTTTGAGATAAAAATATGGTCCTGGTAAGATGTGTTGTTGTGAATTGTAATAACACCAAAAATAACACAAGATTTCATTAATATTTTTCACAATATGTACTTACTTCTTGTTTGACAGCGGTGACGATATTGTCCATAATGGCCGCCTATCACGTGGCGCTGTCGTCGCGCTCGGTCCCAATACATTTTTTTTGCGATAGTATACGTGACACAAAATACGTTTATTTTTATGTCATATAGATTTTTAGATAAATATCTTTTAAACAACCATGTGACATTTGTACAATTCGCTTGACTGTATACATTTTTAATTTGGTCTATATGGATAAGTAAGAAAATTAAAAGTCATGAAATCGACTAACTTTTAATTTTTTCTTGTGTATAGAACAAAGTATAAATGTTTAAACATCGAGTTTTAAAAATATACATCTGAAAATCAGGACAACATAAAAATAAACTATTTCTATATTTTGGGTCCACGTAATGTATACTATCGAGAAATAGTACATTACTGCAGAGGCTGCGAAACAGGGGATTGCCGGCAGGGTCGTTATTATATAATAGATCTAGAGATACGAGGGCGACAATCCCTATTCGCAACGAGGCTTGTATAGTGCTTTTCTAACAAAAATCCAAGGAAATAAACAGGCAGGCAGTATGCCACAGATAGTCAATAAAAAAAAACTTACTGAAACTAAAGACAATCTCGTTGTTGGATGGCCATACATGTTGTATGAAATTTATTTTATTGTCCCTTAATTTTGAATTTAGAAAGAATTTGAAATTAGAAAGAATCTTCAACAAGTGCAATCGTCTTATACAAAGACGTTATTCCCGTTCTATACAGACGTTATGTAACGAAGATAAGAACGACATTCCCTTGGATGTTAGTGAAAAAATTAAATATGAACAGCTCTCGGAAACTTAATGGTCGCAATTTTACAAAATTAAACATAAAATCACATAATACTCTCACTGGTCCTGAAGCCGGGTGAGACGCAGTTGGACAGCGAGCTGGCCAGCTTCTGGGAAGGACTGGCCATCATCAGGAAGTCGTCGTCTTCTTCAAGCTTCCTCTTCATGCCAGCGTATTGTGTCTCGTTGCTGTCGCTGCCCCAGTCTTTGTAATCTATGCACAGCGGCCATATTGTTTTACCGGACCTGGAAGTTACATTTAAACACGTTAGTATTCGACGGTTCACTTTCAGAACTAGAGAGAGGTGTGTGGGACTGATCGGCAAAGGATAGACATGATGACGGGATACGAAAATCAAAATTGTAAGTAGGTCGCCAGTTCGGTAATAAAAAAATATTGGACACGTATTTTTTGCTTTTTCAAATTATTTAAAAAAACTGATAAATCGCATTAAAGTTTAGGAGTGCATCTCATTACATCACTCCTAAGTATAATTTGTATCGAGGAGTGACGTCACGCAACATTTTGACTCAATCTATCGCCTATATTTATTGATAACGTAAAAAAAATAAGTCTTCAATATTTTTTATTATCTATTTAAGTGTCAAAAAAATAATACAACCAAATTATCTTGCATTGGTAATTCTTCGACGTTTCGGATGTCACGCCACGCTATTAAGCCCCGTTTTGTTGCGATAATTAATGGAAATCGTGTAAGTTTAAATTAATGTATCGAAAATATAATTTAGTCTTAGGGACTGTTTTAAATCTGTACATTACCACCAGGGCATGATGTCAGAGTACGAAAATCTAAATTTTATTCAGTCACTCAGTTAGATAATAAAAAAATACACTTAGGGTGTATCGGTGTAAGATGGAAGTATGGGAAAGTTCTAAAGGTGGACTTTATTTCAAAGTCTTTAAGAGCATTTTCGGTAAAATTTCAGTATTTCCCACACTTTAGTCTTACCGACATACGACACTTTAAATATTAAAATTTAGTCATCATCCCTATTATTGCCGATAGTCTTAAGAGGATATACTAGCAAAAGGCCCTTTGGAAATTAGGAACTTTTAAAAATTATTGCTATCGCATCGCCTCAACTCCCCCGTATTACAGTGCAAAAGGGACAACTGCAGCTCGGAACGATCTGACCTACAAAAAATTGGCGAAAACAGGGTTTCGTAGTACCCTATTTCCTCTTGCAAAACTGGACTAATTTTAGTTTTTCTTTCACATATATTATAACGAAGGGCTTCGGCTATGCTCCTATGTTTTCTGTTTTTCTTTTATATTCGTTAAATTTGTTTACTGAACGTGTGCTTATGGCGCCGGATGGTGGCATTTCTTGCAGTTTTAGAGGGCGTCTAATTCTTAATTTTGAGGGTTCGAATCCCGGCCAGGGCAAGTGTTTGT
Source organism: Hedya salicella (assembly GCA_905404275.2). NCBI lineage: Eukaryota > Metazoa > Arthropoda > Insecta > Lepidoptera > Tortricidae > Hedya > Hedya salicella. The sequence continues at coordinate 5,324,732 of FR990104.1, forward strand.
GTGATGTTGTTCTTGGGTCTTGGATGTTTTCTATGTATATAAGTAATATAACTTGTCTATATATTATGTATATCGTCGCCTAGTACCCATAGTACAAGCTTTGCTTAGTTTGGGACTAGGTCGATTTGTGTAAGTAAGATTGTCCCTGTGTTATTTATTTATTTAAAATAAACAAATTATTAAGAAAAATAAAACATAGGGGCATGGCACAGGTAAGTATAGATTGTATTTATATGAAAAAAAATGCTCTAAGACAATTATCCAGGAAGGAAACGGGGGATTACCTTTGTATGGAGGAACGGTCACTAGTATATACTCTTAAGCTTGTACAAATTCGAACGCGGATAGCACATTGTCATCAACGTATCTACAGAACACGACCGAGCAAGCGTGATTCTCGTGAAGTCACCAGTCACTAGTGGTCATCCATATATTAAACCCCTCCTATGCTCCGGCAAGGATTGGTGCAAAACATTTAAACCCTATTTTAAAATTTTATACAGTTTCAGTTTAAATACCAAACTTGTGACATTGCATACGAGGGCTTACGTCACGTCTCATTTCTTTTTGGGGCAACATATAAGGGTCGTAAATATATATATATCTCCAAAGAAAAGGTGGATGGATTGCGTGAGATGACATGAACAGGAAGGATGTGAGTGACGAGATGACGAGTGATAGAGAGGTATGGAAGAAAGCACATGGTGCGCCGACCCCAAGTAAATGGGATAAGGACAGAATCAAATTATATAATCATACGGGAACCAGTCGTCATATTGTGTCACGTCGGTGACCTTTAGCGTCACGCGAGTTCTTCTTGATGATGGCTAGTATTACAGGACTTGATGTTAACGTGCGACGGACACAAAGCCACTGGCAGCGTCTGGAATCCCTTGCTTTTGGTTACCCAATACCAAATTCCTTCATTCTCTGTCTGTCGAGGGCTTGACATCCACAGAGTATATGCTCCATTGTTTCTGCCTGCAGACCGTACATTGTACAACCACGGCAGAAAGCAAGGTCACTTGTAGGCTACTTTCTGTTATATACCACACTCATTGTGCGGTCCATATAGGCACAAAGGCACTGCCTACCCTAAACGACCATGACTCCATACAGGCACAGAGAAACTGCCTACCCTGAATCCCTGAATTATCATGGTTCCATATAGGCACAGAAAACCTACTTTGGCCGAAAACCCTGTGCATGCCACTGCAATCACACCTTTACATGGACATAAATAACAATGAATACTCATACAGGCAACATATAAGGATCGTACGGGAATCAGTCATCATATTGCGTCACGTTGGTGGCTTGTAGCGTCCCACGAGTTTTTCTCGATGATGGCTTGGCAGTACACGACTTGATATGAGCCTGTGGGATCCACTTCGACCCAGTGGGATCTTTTGTGTAATTACCCCTTCTTGTTATACCATGTCCTTAAACCGGATGATAGATACCAGCAGCGTCTGGAATTCCTCGGCTTTGGTTACCCAATACCAAATTCCTTCATTCTCTGTATGTCGAGGGCAATTCACAGAATATGTGTTCCATTGTTTATACTCACGGCAGAAGACAAGGTCACTTGTAGGCTACTTACTGTTATAAACCACACTCACAGCTGCGGTCTACAGTGGAATCACACCTTTACATAGACATAAATAACAGTAAATACTCACACAGGCAACATATAAGGGTCGTACGGGAACCAGTCATCATATTGCGTCACGTTGGTGGTTTGTAGCGTCACACGAGAGTTCTTCTCGATAATGGCTTGGCAGTAAACGACTTGATGCGAGCGTGTGACCGACGAAAAGGCGCGGGTCACTTGAGGGGGACACATTTTGAGCGGGTTTAGGTTGCACGTGACCAGACGAGGCAGGTTTAGGGATTCTACGAAGTTCACGTCTGAAAAAAAAATGGTTGTCTGTAAAGTCGGTTTACGGACGATCATTTTACGTGATAACGTGGAAGAGAGATACATACGTCACAAGCCGAACGCTTAGGCCGATCATGCCTCTCTACTGCTTGTTTTGCGCTCTCGCTTGCACGCGGTACGTGACACTTTATCGTGCGTGCAAGGGTCAATTTCAGAGCGTTTCAACCGCACTCATTAGTGTCACCGCATTAATGGTGCCTTCTATTACAGATTCGAATGGCATTTTGAGATATTGTGTAGAAGTACAGTACCTCTACACAGGAGGTATAGTATCTCATTACAATCTGTAATAGAAGGCACCATTAATGCGGTGACACTAATGAGTGCGGTTGAAACGCTCTGAAATCGACCCGCAACCGGCGTTCGTTCGTCTGTACTAATTTTTTAAAACGTGTGGATAGCCAGAAACTACTTACTTTCTTTACTAGAGAACAGATGGTGATGCTTAAACGCCACAAGGTAGAAGATCGCGTGGCAGATAGCATGGAAGGCTCCGTGCACCTTCGTGTTGTCACTGGAAGTAGACTCCTGGGTCGCTGTGATGTACGAGTGGCACCACTCCGACATATTCCGCAAGTAGTGGATGAGTCTGAAATTGTATGTCGAAATCAGAATGGCTTTCCCTTCTCTATGCAATATTTAGTATGTTATCTTTATTATTAAACTACAAGGTGCCCGCAACTTCGTTCACGGAAGAGAAGAAAAAACATAACCCACTTTTTCCTTTCAAAAAGTCTGTAATGGCAAAGGCATATTATACGGTAGAGGACTATTTAACAGACAAGAATGCATGGCCCAAAACAGAAACCAAATAATTTACTTTTACGTGGACACGGCACTTATAAGATGGCATATCAAAGGTACGTAAGTTGTTTTAAAACATCACAGTTTGCTATTTTCCTTCTGTTATATTTTTACTTTTTGATATGATTTCTTGGAGAACTACGCATTGAGTTTATACTTAAAAACATATATTTAAGATAGGCTAAGTACAATTATCGTAAAAGATAAGATTTATTTTTAAAAAACCGGACAAGTGCGAGTCAGCCTCGCGCACCGAGGGTTCCGTACAAAATACTGTATCTATGAAATCCAGTGTTAGCAGAGCCGTACTCCAAAGCAAAACGTACGCAGTGTTCGATCATTTTATAATGGTTACTGACATATACAGGCAGACATAAAATTATACTGTTTTTAGTATTTGTTGTTATAGAGGCAACACAAATACATCATCTACGAAAATTTAAACAGTCCAGCTATCACGGTTCATGAGATACAGCCTGGTGACAGACGGACATCGGAGTCTTAGTAATTTCCGTTCCGTACCCAAAGGCTAAAACGGTACCCTTTGGGTACGGAACCCTAAAAAAGACTGACTATTGAGTTTGTTTTGGCTTACTTCACAACAGTGACCTCTTCTTGGGAAATGCCGTAGAGTCAGACTTGTAAAAGTGCCCTTGCGGCCTACTTACAGAATAAAGATCATTATTCACAGGTTAAACAGCACCCATAGGAGAATGGATAGACAACTAACCTGGTGTTGGGCACACGGACACACCTAGCCAACAGGCCGGCGAGGTGACTAGCAGCGGTGCGGCGAGTGGCCAGCGCCCCGGCGCCCAGTCCGTGGAGCCCTGCCGCCACCATCCACAAGTTGGATAGCACGCGATCCGCGCATTGCTGGCTAATGGATATAGCATACAGGAGGAGGAATTGGATGTGTCTGGAATAAACATAATAAAGAATAAATAAAACAATTTAACGGATTACATCGCGTATATTATCTCATTTGAGTTCCCGACGTTGCGGAAGCTTTTCAGCTTTCCATGAAAATAAAATAATAGGGAATATGCATGAATTTTTATTTTTAACTTTATTAAAAGCTCATTAATGTAACAAACAGTAGACAAAAATATTTTTGCGAATAGCTATAAAAATAACCAAGATATAAGCCATCAAACAATTCATTCTATCTCTTTCTAGCAAAACGGAATTTAATATGGAGTTTATATGGCCGGAGTGCACGGTGACGTAACAGTGCACATCGGACCTCTCTGTCTAATTACTGGTATAAAATGCCTATATTATGCGTATTTCTTGGCCGATTTTAATTTTACATTTTGAAATAGTTTTACGGTATTTTGATATGTAGTTAAGAAAAGCGATTAAAAAAAATCATGCATGTACCCTATTAAGCCCTTCTGGCACACGTGTAACTGTCTTTACAGATTAGGCCCATCTGGCATGTATGTATACCTTTATTCGGTTTCGCAAAGGGGGTAGTTTGCACAAATTGTAACTTTGACAGAGAAAAATATATCTTTTCAGTCAATCCGTGACCATGGAAAGCTGAAAAGCTTCCGAAACGTCGGGAACTCAAATGAGATAATATACGCGATATAATCCGTTACATTGCTTTATTTAAATGAGTAATAATCGCGGAAACAGAAGAAACTAATATAATAAAAGAGATATTAGTATCCTGCAGGGGCATCCCATCAGGAAAATTACAAGGGAAGCCTAAGGGTATTCATTTACTCATATTTTAAAAAAAACGTGCTATAAGCCATTCCTTGGGCAAACCCGTGAGAATCGGCTTACATGGCCGTCACGCCACTGGTATCCTGTCCAGTACAATAGCTTTGCTTAGTTTGAGACTATAGTTGAATTTTTCTCACCGTTTTTTGACAGCCGACATCCCAGTAGAATCGCGATAGCGCGAAGGCGTAAATGTACTGGAATGACGGCTGTCAAAAAACGGTTGTGAGAAAAATTCAACTATAAGTTGTGGTGTAAGTCTGTCCCTGATATTTATTATTTATAGGCTATCATTTATTATAACTAAATTGCACAAAACCAAAGTACAAATGTCATTTTTTACCAGTCGGCCATAGGGCAAAACAGAAATAAACGAAGTTGGTTAAGTGAGAGAAATTCAACTGTACTGATTATCCTGAAAATAACATTTTTTTATGTCAAATACATGAACATTAAATACAAATATTTCGCCAGCGCGGTCATTTGCTAATTTAAATATCACAATCTGTCAAATTTAACAACTTTTTTTTAGTGAGTAGGAATTACTTTAAGCAAGACCTTATTTTTTTCCGTGAGATACAGTTACGTAATATCAGAGAATGTAACTGCAGTCAAGCATGAAATTATACCTTCAAACATTTCTTTGCGATTGCCAGCTAAAGCATGTAAATGATAAAAATAGAGCACCAATTTGAATCTGTATTTACAATCTGAAACTTATTTAGGTCAGCACAACTCACACTAAATATTGTGAAAATCACCAGATAATTCTCATCTCCCAGCCACCTTTTAGTTGGTGTCCTTATTTAGGCGAAGGCTGGACGTACAGTATATTATACTGTGATGCATCAATATCAGGGGCGTATTTTGAAATTTGCGCCCTGGGCGAATAAGATTCGCCGCCCCAGAAGTTAAGGAAAACCGGCCAAGTGCGAGTTGGACCCGCGCACCGAGGGTCGCTACGCTGCCCTTGGCTGTTTGCCGTCCCGGGCCATGACCTCCTAGGCCCTAGGGTAAATACGCCCCTGATCAATATGATAAAAACTGTTGGATTTAATTCCATTCACGCATTACACAGGCAAGACTACACATTCAATATATATCACGTCAGTACTGTACCGTGTTTCGTAGACTACAATCGTGTAATGGATATGGAGACTGACATATCACAGTTTACTGATCTTGTAATCTAGTATAAAATAAATAAATAACAGGTACAATCTTAGACAAATCGACCTAATCCCAAACTAAGATATACATAATATATACATAAATTATAATACTTAAATACATAGAGAACATCCAAGACCCAGGAACACACATTCATGCTCATCACACAAATACTTGCCCTGCCCGGGATTCGAACCCGGGCCGCCAACTTCGTAGGCCGTTGTGCAACCCACTGAACCAAACGTGTTGAGTATATTGACGGATGACAATATTTATCACAAGCTACCATTACGGAATTCAGAAACCTAGATTACCGTGATAAATATTGTCATCCACCAATATACTAGACTAGACAATCAAGAAATATCAAGATATTTGATAAATATCAGCAAATCACAGTATTTTTTGTTCGTCTAGACTTCGCCTTAAGTAAATAGGGCTGTATACTCATGTGAGGACACTGACTGTACTTTGTAGTCTGGGTGCCAGTGGCGTAGCTACCGAAGGGCTAGTTTGTTCGTCTAGACTTCGCCTTAAGTAAATAGGGCTGTATACTCATGTGAGGACACTGACTGTACTTTGTAGTCTGGGTGCCAGTGGCGTAGCTACCGAAGGGCTAGACGGGGCTGTGCACCGGCGCCCCCAGGCTCAGCGTGCACCTTGGGACCCTGACGCGTAAGTTAGCTTCTGAAATGTGATGTGCCCTGCACTGAGGCCCCCAATATGACTAACAGAACCTCGAACTGACATGGGGTTTTTATTTTGCCCCAGGACCCTTGTTACCTAGCTACGCCACTGGTACACCACTGAATCTGTTTAGTGAAATGACGAAACCTACCAAAAAAACAACTCATCTTTTCATTTCACCAGATTTGTTTAGTGATTTGATAAAATCCCTGAAGCACGTCAGTGAGTTAACCAGTTGCCTTTTTGGGCTGATTTCATCATTTCACTAAACTGATTCAGGGATTTGATGAAATGACTGTTTTTTTCTAGGCAAATGATAAAATTGATTCGCCATTTTAACATCCTGCGTGATTTGGTCATATCCCTTAGAGATTTGGCTATTTTCCTGCGACATATACGTAACGGGATTCCTTCGTTTTGCCAAACAATTTTGCTGAAATTTTAGTTCCCAACTCATTCATTTCCCAATTCACGCTTCCTTTCCATTGTGATCATTGTGTCTAACACTATTCGTTCCGGTGTCAAACTTTTGGGATATGAAACAGTTCGGGATTCATTTGTCTATTTACAAGTAACATAACATTACATATAGTATACTCACTTAATCCCATGTGTCGGTAACACCACCCTCTCAAACACATTACAAATTGTGAATAGCGCCGGGTCTCGCTCTTCCTCCAGCCACTTCAGCATCTCCAGCATACAGTAGTCCAGGGTCGGGGTTAACTCATCCTTCTCGTCAGTGTCCATTTCAAACATTAACTCATTTTGTTGTTTATTCTTTGTTTTTTCTACTATATTGGAATCCATTTCTACCATTCTGAAAATGGATAAAAATATTAAAAATAAAATTGATAAAACAACCCAACGGATTATATCGCGTATATTATCTCATTTTAGTTCCCGACGTTTCGGAAGCTTTCCAGCTTTCCATGGTCACAGGAGGACATGGAAAGCTGGAAAGCTTCCGAAACGTCGGGAACTAAAATGAGATAATATACGCGATATAATCCGTTGGGTTGTTTTATTTCAATGAGTAATAATCGCGGAAACAGAAGAAAATATTAATAAAATTGATATTTTCTGAAATTATTTCAAAACAATTACTCAGGTAGCCACAGTGGCGTGCACAGGATTTTTGGTTAAGGTAGGCAGTTTTTCTTTGACTATATGGAGCCATGGTCGTTCAGGGCTTCAGGGTAAGCATTTTCTCTGCGCCTGTATGGAGCCATAGTCATTCAGGGTAGGCAGGCCTTTGGGCCTATGTGGCCCGCACGCTACTGGGTAGCCATTTTTGTAGATTTTCTGTCATGAAATAACTGATGCCTAGAAACTTCGTCAACGTTTCTGTTAAAAATAATCACTCGTTGACATCTATAATTTACACAGTGAACAAGATTTTCATTATTGTAGGACCCTGATATGATAAAATACCAAGATTATGTAAATATTGCACAATGTTTATAAATGTGTAAGGTGAGTCGACTCCACTCCAAATCCGCTTGGTAAGTCTGAGTCAGGCTTATCCAAAAAATATTTATTTATTTAAACTTTATTGCACAAAACAAAAGAAAGTACAAATGGCGGACCTAATGCCAAGTGGCATGCTTTACCAGTCAAAAATTATCACATATCTTTTGTTTTTGACCACCAAGAAAGATGTTATATTCTGGATAGTTCAGTAATTTTACTATTTTCCTCAATTTTGCTTCTATTAGTAATTTCCTAAAAATTGGTAAAAAAAGCAAAGTTTGGTTCTTACCTAATAACTATAGCAGTCATAATGTGTTCCCTAAGAGACGGTATATACTTTGTCATCCAAATTAAATTATGTATGAAAGCCCTATTTTGATAACACCCAGCTTTATAGTACGGGAATTGCTCTATAACTGTCTGCATAAGCAGGTCACTGGTCCTGAAAAGAAAAAAGAAATTAAGGACCATCCATTGTAAATCATCACTTTCTTTAACAGGAGCTCAGTAATGGGTTGATTTCCATTTAGTATCTAGAAATGAAACTTGTCACTGAAAATATTAATTATAGGAGCAGACATCAGAATTTCAATGCTTTGCAGGTAGAATTCAATGCTTCTTTTCATACTACTAGTGATTAGGTACTCTAAGTATTATTTTCACCAGTATATAGATATTTTATTTATTTATTTATTTAAACTTTATTGCACAATACAAACTGTTACAAATGGCGGACTTAATGCATTAAGGCATTCTCTATCAGTCAACCATAAGGCCAAACAGAAACTAGAAGTTAGTGCAGGATCATTAATGTTGAGAATACAAAAAAAAGTAAAGAAAAGACACAAATCAACAAGTCAATATGGGGATATATATGTATATATATCTATATACATACACACATATTATAATAAAATACATATAGATAAATACATTACAATTATACAATTATAAAATATATATGTACCCTTACACCTGCAAAACATCACACAGACAATCAATCTTGAGAATTATTGAAGAGATGATTGCGCAACATGCACTTGAAAGAGAAAATGCTCTGAGCTTGCCTTATAGAGAGGAAGATCGTTCCATAAACGAATTGCTTGAACAGAGAAGGATTTCGACATAAAACTAGTGCTGTGAGAAGGAAGAGAGTTTGAGACTGCGAGCTGCGAGATATCAATATATTATCCATACAATTTTGCCCCTAAATTCCGATGTCTTATTATGACTTCATAACATTGTATTGTTTTATACTTGTGATTTCTCAATGTTGAATACCACTATAACAGTGTTCAATTTGACTAAATTTTATAGTCCAATACTGTTAGGAATCCCACTTCTAAAACCAGTAATTAACCCTAGCAAAGCTCATGGCACTCACATTGGCATAGTTGCTACAATTTGTGCAATAATTGCATGGATGTTGGACCACTTTTTTACTGTTTCTGGCAATGGGCAGTCATTCCAATTGTCACCATCAGCTGAAAAAAGCACAATAAAAATGTAATTTTGGTCAGTTACAATATTAATAAGAGTTTAGATTTACATTTATTATTACATTACATATATTATTATTATATTTGGAAAATACATGTAACTAATGTCAAGATCTATAAATTATTAAAAAATAATAATGACAGCCGACTTCAAAAACATCTGCCTCTGGTGCAAATTTGGTAATTATTTTATTAATTTGCAATGACCAATTTTGTAAATTCATATATAAAAGTTGTCTTTTCCATTGTTAAAGACCCACCAAACTCTTCTTAACCAACTCAACAATGATATGTATAATCATATCAACAGTGGAAAGGAGGAATAGGATAAGCAACAGCTTGGTGGCATTTAGTAATATATAACCATTTAGCTCAATTTATAAGGTGTATATATAATTCAATGCCTAGGAAATGTTTCTCTCCTTTCCATCATCAATATGTATACAATTAATAATTATGTTTATTCTAAAAGGGATAATTACACCATTTATATCTTTATGTGTTGTAAAAAGCATAATTTGAGAATTTAAATGAATTGAAAAAGAAGTTGAGTGTAAGTGCATTAAGTATTTCTCAAATTTCAACTGAATTTATGACAAGAAAAATTAAAAAATAAATGTATATCTACAACCAATGAGTATTATGGTTTCAATTTCTGCATATGGGATGTTTTTATTTGGTTTGTTAATTTATGTTGAAGTGTTTAATTTTTATTTTTATTTAATTATTAGCATATTTTATAATGATGTCTACAGGGTCTATTAACACCGACCACAAGCATACCACAATGCAGTGCCAAAAAGTGACAAAGCAGTGGTTACGTGTGAATAGTTGTGCTGCAGCATCATGCAGTTGCTTGGATGTGGTTAGACCGATCACATGTTTTCATCTGACGTCGAAATGTGGTCTGTGTGACTAAAAGTATTTATTTTCATATAAATTATCACCCAACCATGTGGTTGTTGTTGTGGTGTGATTGTTATATGTCTGAATATACCCTACATATAATACAAACCTGCTAAAGCTTACTTTGGGACTAGGTTAATTAGTGTTTGATTTATTGATTTATTTTTGCGCAATTCCAGAGATGCAAATGGTGTAAAGTCTTGGATATGTAAAACTTTCTCTAATAAATTAATTTGAATGCAGTTTACCTTTGAATTTCCTAATTAAACTAGCTAGCACCATGGGGCAGTGGTAGGTGTGTGCGGTGACCAGGTTCAATGTATATCTGCTGTACAGCTCTACAAGTTCATCACTGCGGTCCGTCCAGTCCACATCACACATTAACCCCACAAACTGCATCACCTCCCTTCCCAGTAACACAACACTGGACAAACAGTCTTCCACCAACAACTTATAGTTCTCGTCATTCAGTGGATAATCTTGAAGCACTTTAATAAGTTCTCCATAAGGGCCCGATGCACTGTCTTTTAAGTAGTGCAGTATTATTTTCTCGACTTGGCGTTCTTTGAACCTGAATTTGACTCGAGCAACAGCCGCCTGTCTGTCTAAGGTCTTGCGCATCAATGATGCAACACTCTTCTGAGCTGTGACTGCCATTACTTCTTCAGATCAGACGAGACAGACTTTAAGAAAGCTACTATCTCCGGCTGCCGAAGTAGTTCGGCCTTCTTGTGGTTTAAAACGTCCCTCAATATGTTGCTAGACTCTTCGACGAAGGGTGGCGATAGGTCGTGTTCGTAACTGGTGCTCGGTTTACTATAACTGAGCCCCGCTTCAGCGACGTCCGAGCTCCTCTTATCTTTCAGATAGGTCTGCAATCTTTCTAATAGCAATACTTTGTTCTCACCGTCTTTTTTTTCCGAACTATAACCTTCTTTGGACATTTCTTGACTACATGTCAAATATTTACATCAGCTGTAAGTTATAACGATTCAAGAAATACGGTATTCGTATGAACTCTAATTATAGATATGTTGGTCTTATAACTTTTATATATAATTCGTGTAATACTACTAAAAATAAATTCCACATAACACGTGCGAACATGCACTTTTGTATGATCTACGTAGCGATGCACGGGTTGGATGAACAATGTTGTGAAAGGATGAATGAAGTGAATGATTTTATTTTTTTCCATTCATCCTTCTGGACAGGCTAAGACCATAGGCCATACTGCCTCGTCTTCAGTATTTTTTCCCCATGTGTAAATCCGGTAAAAATATTTCTTCAGTTTTTTTTCCTTTTATAGATAGTCAAATCCAATTAAAAAGTCATTCGCTTTTTTTTCCATTTTAAAATAAACTAGAGCTGAAACGTCAAATCCAAGAGAGAGAACGTCAAGTCAATGTCATGTCACATGCAAATCAAAATCAAAATCATGTGTTCAATTCCAATAATCGTCTTGTCTTTATGACAATATTTAAAAACCTAAATTCTCTATAGGTACATAACAATATATACAATAAATTCAATTTTCGTATTTACAACATATTTACAGTGTTATGTACAAATTTATATAGAGACATATATGTCGAAGTGTCCTTCAACAATTCTATTATGGACAGCGGGATCAAATTTGGTGCACTATAGGTGTTTAATAGCTCATCCATCAGCACAAGGCGTTGAATGCCGAAAGACGGGCAATCGAACAAGATGTGATCCAGAGATTGGACCTCTTGTTGCTCACAGTGATCGCAATCATGCTATGGTAACTTAAAACTAACACTTTTTATTGAAAACAGAGCCATCTAATCGCTGATTTTTATACAAGAAACGAAGTGTTACCACACTAAAATATATGGTGAGGAAGTAAATATATTCTACACTAGTAACAATATGACTTTGGCGCTGCCACTTCAAATGTCAATCCAACTATTCTATCATTCTGTTTTATTTTCCTTTTAATTTAACCATGTCGCAGAAATCTTGCTGTGTACCTGGATGTCCAATAACTTTAGAAGATGGTAAGTAATTAATTAGCCAAAGGTGCGGAGCGTCACGACCGGCTCCCACCGACGCGAGCTCGAGGGCCCGCAGGGCGAGCCCACCCGGATTTTAACTCGACTAGGGGCCGCAGGCCCGAAGGTGAGCATCAGCCAACGCGACGCAAACACACCCGCGTGCAGACCCCTTCTCCTTTTCACTCTCCTTTCACCTTCCCACAGCAAATGTATCAACTCGAGCGACTCCTACGTCTACAATTACACAGAGTCCGAGTACTGCCCATAAAACACACTGTCCACTGGGGCCTCGCGGGCCTCTGCTAACACTGGATTGTCATAGTTACGGCAGAGACAGTTTTAAAACATTCCAGAAAAAGCGTGTATTTTAGAAGATTTAAAGAATACCGGTGCCGCTCCCTGGTTACGGCCGTTTTTAGCGTATATTTTGTACGCAGCCCTCGGTGCGCGAGTCCGACTCGCACTTGGCCAGTTTTTTTATACCTTCCGAAATGCAGGTTTCATTGTTTTGTTACTTTGTAAGTTTCCGATGTTTCAATGTAGCATGGCTTGAACATTATGGCACTATGATCAATATGTAGGAAACAAAGCATTATAATGTCTTTATATTAGTTATTATATTTTCAGGTTTACGTTTTCATCGGTATCTTAATCCTGAAAAATATGCAGAAAAGTATAAGACATCTATACTATTATAAAGTTGTAAAAATGAAATGTCTGTACATTGAAGATATTAAAAAAAAAGACTGTAGTGGATTATTTTGAAATCACTGAATCGAAAAATATTTTTTTAGATTTTTTATAATGTTTGTATGTGTCGTTGTCGCTTTATCACGCCAAAACGGCTAAACGGATTTCGATTATTTTTCGTACACGGGTAGCTTGGTATCTCTAGACGGTTATAGGATACTTTTTACCCGACTACGCTAAAGAAAAAAAATGGTTCTTATTTTTTTTCTCCTCCGTGGACGAAGTATGCGGGCACCTTCTAGTAGATATATAATATTGGTGGAGTCATAACTTAAGTTTATAACAATAAACGTGTCTGCCGCAGAAATTTTCAAAACTGCCACTTGTGCCCTAGAAACAGATTGTGCAAATTAGCAGTCCCTGTTCTGCACCTGCCAGGTAATCTATACTATTATAAATTGAGTATTGAGTATATTTAAATGATTGTTACGGACTATTTGGAGGTCAAAAGTCGAAAAAAAAAAATTTTTTATTTTTTATATGTTTGTATGTGTCGTTGTGTCTTCATCACGCTAAATCGGCTTAACAAATTTCAACTATTTTTGGTATACGGGTAGCTGTGTATCTACAGATGGTTATAGGATACTTTTTATCCGACTATGCTGTCGTAAAAAAGAGGGGTCATGATATGACTTTGTCTCTTCCGCGAACGAAGTTGCGGGCGTCTTGTAGTATATTATAATGTAACTGAATGTACAGGGTAGAGGAGGCCCAAACCTAATGTGGGGTCATGTTCTTTTAATAACAATATACATATGTAGGTATAACATTTGTTTTTAAGTAGGAGTTCTGAAACGTCGTCAAAGGAAATCATCATTTCTTTAAAAGGTAATTCCATAATTTTATATACCCTAAAAGGGCTAAATGAGGGTTGAAAGTTCATATTGGGAACGTGTAAATTTTAAAGTATGATATCAGAGACTTAACTACTAGCGTATTAACTACTAGTGAACGCTAGCGCATATCCCTATTTTCATGAACACGGCCGTTTTTAGGGCTACGTACCCGAAGGAACTGTGGAATAAATTACCGCCTGTACTATTTCCGGACCGATGCGATCTTCAAGCCTTCAAGAAAAGAGCTTACTCCCACCTGAAAGGCCGGCAACGCACTTGTGACTCCTCCGGTGATGCAAAAGTGTCTATGGGCGACGGTGATCGCTTAGCATCAGGCGACCCGTCTGCTCGTTTGCCTCCTATGTCATAAAAAAAGTGTAATATGGAACCCTATTACTAAGACTTCACTGTCCGTCCGTCCGTCCGTCCGACCGTACGTCCGTCCGTCCGTCGGTCCATCTGTCCATCCGTCCGTCGGTCCATCTGTCCGTCTGTCCGTCTGTCTTCCTGTCAATACCACTGACTCATTGACCAGTCACACGGCGTTTAGGGTACCCTAAGGGTAAAACGGGACCCTATTACTAACACTTCGCTGTCCGTCCATCCATCCGTCCGCCCGTCCGTCCGTCTATCCGTCTGTCTGTCTGTCAATGCCACTGACTTATTGACCAGTCACACGGCGTTTAGGGTACCTACAGGGTAAAACGGGACCCTATTACTAATACTTCGCTATCCGTCTGTCTGTCTGTCCGTCTGTCACCAGGCTGTATCTCATGAACCGTGATAGCTAGACAGTTGAAATTTTCACAGATGATGTATGTCTGTTGCCGCAATAACAGCAAATACTAAAAACAGTATAATTTTATGTCTATATCAATAACCAATATAAAATGATCGAACACCGAGTACATTTTGCTTAGGAGTAGGGATCGGCTAACACTGGATTTTCATAGATAAGGCCGTTTTTATGGTATATTTTGTACGTAACCCTCGGTGCCCGAGTCCGACTCGCACTTGGCCGGCTTTTTTAGCATATATTTGGTACGGAATCCTCGGAAAGTCCGACTTGCACTTGTATTATAACTTAATTTCAGGGTCAGCTAGCGTCAACCCCCACACAGAGAGTTCAGCGACTGCGAGGCAGAGTCAAGAGGCATCGCACCTGAATCCAGCACAGATCGTGGAAATACTGAAGCCTGAAAAAGTGAATTCGTCAGACATTCGTGAGTTTATGTCCATACGGATACTTTCTTATGCCCGACTCATTTGTCAGAATATAGTCCGTTTTCTATTGGGAAACAGTATGACATTTTTGAGTACAGCCAGTGTTGGCCGAACGTTAGTGGATTGAACACTAAATAATAATGATTGGAAAATTTAGTTGCGACTAAAGTATTAATGATTGACGTCGGTTAGTGTTTAGTGTGATTGAATACTTGAAAACACTAATGATTGAAATATTTTAATCTTTAGTGTTTCGAAAGTATTAAAAAACTAAATTAACTTTTAGTATATATTAAATCCTGTGATTGATATTAATGATTAAATGGCCAAATTAAAGTTAAGTCGTGTCGTGATACCTAATTTCGTCGAGGACAAAGTACGTAAATATTAGTTCAGCACCTTATAGACTCCGAGTCCATGTTGAAAACTTCCATGCTGGATGGATCCTGTGATGGACCCTGGGGGTACCTACTGGAACTCAGGATTGCAACAACATGGACGAGTGTTTTTTTAGCTTAATGGACTATCAATAAAGAGCGTTTAGATAGGGTACAACCAAATCGTCCTTCTGATGGACCCTGGGGGAACCTAACGAAACTCAGGACTGGATCAACATATACGAATACTTTTTAGCTTAATGGACTTAGAATGAGGAGCATTTAGATAGGACACCACCAAATCGTCCTGATGATGGACTCTAGGGGTTCGTAATGGAACTCCTGAGTTCCAGTCGGTACTCATGGAAGTAGGTAGACGACGACAGCGAAACATATACTTATAACCGGCCGTATCTTTTCTTACGTTAACTTAGAAGTTTAATTTTTTCACAGCTTCAAGGAAAGTCCATGGTTTTACTTTCAACTCGATACTTCCACGCGTTCTCGAGATAGAGGGTCTTGACGGACAACAATGTGATCATATAAGGGTTCCGCTTTTACCGATTGAGGTACGGAACCCTAAAAATAAGATATCCATAGCTTTCATAATATCTATAAATTAAGAGATGTCTCTTCGTTCCATTCTCCATACAAACGTAGTCCCAGTCTCATTTGAAATCTAGGCAACAGAAGTAGATGAAATATTGTAAGTATGGACTAGACGTAATTATCTATGCCTTTGGTTTTTCAGATTTTCATATAAATGTGTAATATCAGAATTACAGGAGCTCAAAAGTCGACAAAAAAAGGGGTCAACTTTGCACGAGAATTACAGACCAATAAGCCATTTTTACAAAAATCGAAAAAACCACAGCCATGGGAAATATAATGAATATCTTGAGTGTAAAATATCATTGATTTCTGTGTTATACTTTTCGTGTAATTTGAGGATTACAAAACACAAAATTCAATCGCCCAAATCTTGGAAAGCCTATAGCTATCACGATACACATTAGCGGGGAGTGGAGTAGCGGGAGAGGAGGTGCAGCGCTGCCCCACGCTGTCTTCTCTCTGACATTGACACTGTCGTTGAAAATTGCAATTTTCTTACGCTTGGTGTAAGTGTAACGCTCGAATGGTTTAGAAATGGGTCAAGTTTTTAGAATTTACATAAACATGTTTATTGTATAAATAAGGATGTGACTTTTTCTTCTTAGTTTCGTGAAATGTCTTGATCTAACAAGCTATTTATTGTTAACCACATATGATCTCATCGGAAGTTCAGCGCTGGCTCCCGAGCCAGCATTATGCTGAGGTGGGACCATTTCGGGTCATAGTTTTAGTTTTTATGTATGTATTTTGTTTATTTATTTTTTGTCTTGCATATGCTAGTATATAGAATAACTTCTGGTGATCGTGACATTAACTAATGTAACATTTAGACATACATGTTTCTGATAACAGACTATCTCTAGTCTAATACCGAATGTTTTATTATTTTTCTCAAACATGCTAGGAACGGTTGGAATTTCGTTTGAAAAAAGAAGACCTACATTAAAAAAAATCGCTACCTAGGAGTTATTAAACGTATGAAATCCCATTATATTCTGACACTTTATATCCATACTAATATTATAAATGCGAAAGTGTGTCTGTCTGTCTGTCTGTCTGTCTGTTACCTCTTCACGCTTAAACTGCTGAACCGATTTGGATGAAATTTGGTATGGAGATAGTTGGAGTCCCGGGGAAGGACATAGGCTACTTTTTATCCCGGAAAAATACCCTCATTTGCGATAACCGAATTTAAGGCGGACGAAGTCGCGGGCAGAAGCTAGTTGTTTATAGTGTATAATCCCATTATATTGTATACTTTACTCACTTAGTCAATTCCCGCAAATGTTCCATTTACTTAACCTATTAAAGATAAAGTAAATCAAGATAAACACGGTGTATAAGTATGTATGTATGTCAGAATAACTGATTATTTATTTTTTGTTAATTTGCTGATTCTTGGAACTTACTTTACTGAAATGACGAAATAAGACAACACATGCATATTGTAGCTAAGTGTTTTGTGAAAATTATCATGTTTCTTACATGTAATCTTAACAATAAACAGTTTAACTAGTTTTTTTTTGGTATGGAACCATGTAGGTCGATTCATAAAAGCTGGCGCGGATTTTGTATGAAACTGTCATATTTTCCATAGACATTTTGCGCTAGCTCTTGTCCTACCTATACTTTATTTATCTTTATATACATAACCTTTGTATATAAGCAAATTTAATCCACGAGATCCAGGGGTGGGTTGCTAGTTAAGAACGATTTTTAATCTCATAAATTTCTCTCATAAATTTACCTAAGTAAGTAACTAATAACTCTTTTGACGATATCAAAAGTATAACGTATTTAAAAGAGGTTGTAATCGCTTCACCCAGAATATGGATGCTACGCAGAATACGGACCGGTTGCGGGAGGAGATGGCGGTGACGGCTGCGAGCGCTTACGTCACGAGCGATAAAGACAGCAATATTCCAATTCCAAACTAATACATAACGCGGCCGCGCGGCCGTTAGAGAGACTTCTCTTAAAGTCCTTACAACACTATCATAATTGTAATAGATATTGTATGATATATTAAGGAAAAAAAAATTGTATACCTATCCATACAAGCATTCCCATTAGAAAACGGACTAATACTTTCCTCATCTATACTTTTATAAAGTTGTAAAAATGAAATGTCTGTCTGTCCACACGGACCGCGCGAAGCAATTTCCTCGCGAGGCGACTCGCTCTGTGTGGACGCGTCTGATGTTGTTATAACATTTATCCTTACTAATCCATACTCTTATTATAATTTTGAAAGTAACTTTCTGTCTGTTTGCTTGTTAAGCTTTCACGGCTAAACCGCTGACCGGCTGGAAATTTGGTAAGGAGATAGCTTGAATCCCGGGGTAGAACATAGGATACTTTTTTTCACGGGACACATGATAAAAGAGTTATACGCAGACGAAGTCTATCAAAAACTAGTAGGTTATTATACTTTGATTAGATGACCCAGTGGCGTGCACAGGGCTTTTGGCCAAGATAGGCAGTTTTTCTGTGCCTATATGGAGCCATGGTCGTTCAGGGCTTCAGGATAGGTAGTTTCTCTATGCCTGTATGTAGCCATGGTCGTTCAGGGTAGGCAGTGCCTTTGTGCTTATATGGATCGCACGCCACTGGATGTCACTTCCAAAAAAATGAATTAATCTTTATTCTGCAAATATGCCCTGCAGGCACTTTTACATGTCTGACTACTGGTGCTTCCCAATAGCAGAATAATATACTTCTTCAAAAGTACTTTTGTATAAAGAAAACATTCTGAAATAATTATTAAGATTCTCAGTTATTTGTGTTTTAAATGCAATGTCTATTTTTTTGTGCAGATGGTTGTACAAGTACCTCAGTATACGAGCCACCAACCAACCATCTACCATCCTACCACCCTGCCCCACTGCCTCTGAACATTTTGGTAAGGAGTCTGACAAATAACACTTGATAGTTTATTTAAATTTGAACAGTATAGTAAAGTTGCTAAGCCGCGAGCCGATTCATCCCCTGTGCGCGAGAAGAGTGGGGTGAATATGACCAACCTACACCTCTTTTCGTTTTTTTTTTGCTGATCAGTTAAAGCACCGGCCATACGCCGACGTGCCGTAAGCGTCACGATTTTATCGCATGCTTAACGCTCTACACCGCTGATTAACGCTGCGTATACGCGGTCGAGTGGCTTTATGCGTCACGATTCCTTTATACATTTAGCCGCGTAAACGCACCGTCAGCGTTTTTTGAGCAGCCGTGTGGAGGGCATGCGATAAAATCGTGACGCTTACGGCATGCCACTGTGATTCCGTACAGCCACCGTATTTTAAGCATGAGTGTGGCTAAAGCTTTAACTGATCAGCAAAAAAACAAAAAGAGGTTTAAGTACTTGGTCATATTCGTTCACTGCGATTCCGTACCGTCACCGTATTTTGAGCGGCGGTATGGCCGAAGCTTAAGGCTACTTACCAGGGCTTGTGTGGTATCGTTTTCGTGTAAAACATATATCACGAATTATTTTTTTATGTTAATTAGATACAAAGTGCTAAAATATACCCCCGAGGAGATCAGCCTTAACTTAACGGATGGTCCACCCGTTACCATGGAAAGCTGCAAAGCTTCCGAAACGTCGGGAAATCAAATGAGATAGTATACGCGATATAATAGTTAAATTGTTTTATGTAAATATTTTTTTTTTTTCAGAATCCCAAAGAGAAATGCGCAAACAGAAGAACAAACAAATCAGTCGCAAATTAAAGGCAGATCTAGGACATGGCAAGATATAAGTTAACTATAAATGGCAAAACAATTCTTAAATTAACTATAGAATTGCAGTTAAATTTATCATCCGATTGTAATTCACAGTGTCAACTAATATGATACTCTGCCTGGCCCCCTTGCAATATATTTTTTTTTTGTAAATAGTTACGTAATTAATTCGTAAGATAATTTAGGATAAGCAAGCAAGTATAGTGATTGACCCTTTAAGGTGAACATTGACTTGGTTTTGTTTTTCACAAAACAACGTTCAAAGTCATTAAATATTTAATGTCAAATTGATCCTTATGAACCTGAGAATTCGAACAAATAACAATCGTAATAATATTGTATGTTATTTATGACTTTTAATATGAATTGAATAAAAAAAGGTGCCAAAAGTACAATCATTTGCCACGGTACGTGTAAAGAATTTGTACTTTGTATATTCCCACTGCCAATGAATATCTAAGACATGTAAATATAAAAAAATAGTACAGCTTACCCTACCTCGTTTTGAATTATTTTTCCAAATATGCATGTACAGATAATTCTAGTTTTAACGATATAAGTAGGTACAACAAATAATTAAACATAGTATTGTAAGTAAAGTTTAAATTATTTGTTTTGTATTAATATTTTTACAAGAAGAAGTACAAGAAGGAATATTATGTCTAAAATAGTATAGAATTTAGTATATTTTATTATGGGGTATAACCTCCTCCATAACCTCTTATCAGGAATTCGAAATTATGTTACCTAACCCTATATTAGGTATAACACCCTCAATCTTAAATAATACTAGAATGTGCCCGTAATATTGTTCACGAGAAAGAAAAAGGCTATAACCATCTTGTTTGCTTCAGGATAGTCGGGCAAAAGTATCCTATAACCATTTGTGGATGTCTGAAATTCGTTCAGCTGTTTTGTCGCGATGAAGCAACAGACATACAAAAAACACAAAAAATATATTTTCTGATTCAGTGACCTTGTAATAGTCCGTATCACATACTTTTTGAAGATATCTTCTATGTAGAGACATTTCATTTTCAACTTTATAATAGATGTGAAAGAATAAAAAAGAAAACAAACTGATTTTTCATTTACTTATGTCCCGTTTGTACGCAAACATTTAAAGCTATGCATATATTTCTATATTTAACGAAAACTCTGTAATAATCCAAAATTAATGCTTTACAGCGTTTCCGTTTATTATCATCGACTTGCGAGTACGGTGGTGGAGTCTTTAACTGCAAATCTTCAAGACAAAATATCACGCCCTGTTCATAACAACAACGTGATATTTGCAAGTACAAGACTCCACCTTAAATCACGGACAGTTTCAAGAAAACGTGTACGCTCCACTTGTTGTCTCAGATGATGGAATTTTTGAGTTCGTTTTAATCAAAATCATGAGCACTGTCGATTCTGAGCAAAACCAAACCAAAAAGTCCACCTGAGTCAACAAGGGGGTACACGTTTTAGTGAGAATGCCGTCTCATACACACACACACGCACACATACTCGTCATGATCATGACGTCACTGAAAGAACTGCACACATACATTACTGTACATATATTATAGCTCAACACATGCTCAGAAATAGTACATAGCTAGCGAATAGATGGCGCCCTTTTGAAGCCTCGTCAAAAGAGCAGAGTTGCCAGTCTATCTCTTGTATGTATATAGTAGTCTTTGATCGCAATAAGGAGAAGAGATTATATTTTTACGATGAAGATGGAAATTTAGCCGACAGTGACCAATGCGCATTCGTGTAAGTGTGGTGTAAAACTTCCTATTAACATAGGGCTTAATTCTACAAAACCAGGGCACGTCATTGACCGAAATATCTAGTAATGCATATTGATGGGCCTTGTTTTCAACCTCTGTACAATTATACCAATGCCTACCCCAATGAGAAAGCATGCGTTTTTTTAAATGACTGACAACATCTGTGTAAGGTAAAGTAACATCAAGATCTCTTTTGTTGTGCTGCAGAGAAGCTGTATTAACAATAGTTTGAGCTAAAAAGTCTACAGTCTCATTACCTGAGACTCCTTTATGGGATGGAACCCATATAAAATTTACTTTGACATCCAATAGGAATAATTCTAACCACAAATGTTTTATGTCTAAAATTAGATAGTGTCTGCCTTGACTTTGTTATTTGACCAATTTTTAAGCACTATCACTGACTATTACCCATTCCTTGCAATTTTGATTTTGCTCCTTGATATGTTTCAGAGTGAATAAGATAGCAACAGCTTCAGCTGTAAAGATACTAGCATGTTTACTGATCTTAAAACCAATCCCCTTATTAATATCAGGCTGATAGATAGCAAAAGAAGTTGCATCATTATTTTTTGAGCCATCTGTATATACAAATTTACAATTAGACCATTCTGATAATAATATGTACACATCCTCCTTAGAGGCTAAACTATGGTCTACCGCAATATTAATTGCAGGATATTTACAATGGAAGGAGTCATTATAACATGGAAGTACAGAATGTATTTTTTGCTCCCCAAGGAGCTGAAGAAATGAAGAAAAGTCCTGAAGAACATACATAGATCTTTCAAGAGAGACTGTTTGGAAAGCAATTAAGCTACAAAACAAATTGTTATTTGGTAAGCTGTAGAGCTT
Organism: Hedya salicella; assembly: GCA_905404275.2. NCBI lineage: Eukaryota > Metazoa > Arthropoda > Insecta > Lepidoptera > Tortricidae > Hedya > Hedya salicella. The sequence goes on from FR990104.1 coordinate 5,347,144, forward strand.
TAAAATAAACCTTTCTTTTAAGTATCGGAATCTAATATTAAGGGGAGGAAGATTCGATTCTATTTGCATTGCTGCAATTGGACTTGTTTTAAATGCACCCAGTATTGTATGCATACATTTGTTTTGTATTTTATCCAATTTATCCACAAGTTTGCCATCTCCAGCGAAACATAGAAAACCATATTCAAACTGACTACGAACAAGAGATTTATACATAGTAGGACTTTGGGATCTGCTCCCCATGTAGTTGCACATAAAGATTTTAAGACATTGTATGCTTTGTTGGCTTTACTTATTAATATATGTTGCCCAAGAGAGCTTTGGAGTGAATGTAACACCCAAAAATTTGATACTACTTGATATAGGCAATGGAATGCTGTTGTATAAAATAGTAGGCAAAACATTACATTTGCGTCCAAACACAAGAACTTTTGATTTAGATTGATTCACATCAAGATTAAGATAACTAAAGTAAAGATTTAAATCTCCTATTGTCTTGTTAATAGTAGCTGATAATTGAGTTATATCTGTTCCTGATGCATAGACAACCAAATCATCTGCAAATTGTAAGTTTCTCACATTAGGTCCTAGAGTGAGATTTAATCTTCTTATATACAAAATAAAAATTAATGGTGACAATATTCCTCCTTGACAAACCCCTGTGGAAGATAATCTTGGCCCATATAAATGATTATTATATTTTACAAATACTTTCCTATTTGTGAGAAATAATTCAATCCAATTTATTATTTTTCCAGAGATCCCAATAATGGATAATTCCTGACACAAGACAGAAATATTTACACTGTTGAATGTACCAGCAATATCAAAAAAGACAGACAGAAGATATTGATTGTTTGATAAACAACGCTGAACATCAAGTTGAAGTTGACAAATACTTTCACTACCTCTTCGGAACCCAAACTGATTGTAAGGTAAAATACAATTTTGTTCTACGTAAAATTCCAAACGCTGTTTTACGAGTTGTTCAAATACCTTCCCAACACGTGATGCGAGAGCGATGGGGCGATAAGAATCTGGTGATAATTCATTTTTTTCAGGTTATATCGGATGTTCCGATTTAATATCGGAACTAAACAATCAGTTTTCCATTCATCAGGTATATTATTTTCCTTCCAAAGACAGTTTATAATGTGTAAAAATATTTTAAGACCACCTATACTTATTTTTTTAAGTAAAATGTAAGGGATACCGTCAAGACCAAAGGTTGTGTCTCTTCTGGTAGATACTGCAGACTTAAGCTCTTCTAATGTAAATGGTTCATTGAGATAAACTATTAGAATTATCAATATGGGCATAATTAGAGAACTCATTTAAAGCTAAATCTGGTGTGTATTTACACAAAAATTCGGCAATCCAACTATCATCAGATGACCTACTAGGAATATATGTTTTATTAAATTTACGCATATATTTCCATATTATTGAGAGAGGTGTACAGCGATTAAAAGAGTCACACAATTTCACCCAGCTATTATGACGTTCATTTCTAAGAGTAAGTTTTTTTAAACCCCTAGTCTTTTAAATTCCACATAATTCTCCGCAGTAGGATCATTTTTAAAAATAATATAAGCTTGTTTAGCGTTTGAAACAGCTTCTGAGCACTTTTAATTCCACCATGGCATTCGAGGTCTATGTATTTTCAAACCAGATCTATTACAATCATTTACACCTGATGTGGGACTTTTAGACTACTACCAGGAATAGACTGTTCAGCGGCAGTAAGAAGGATGTTACAAAATAGACTATAGGCATCCAATGATGAAAGTGTGTTGAAATCAATATCCCCCAGACAAGAGTCAACAATTTTAGCATACATTTGCCAATCAACCCTTTTGTAATTTGGGAAGATGGGCAAATGTACATTATTGCATGTGTTACTGTTAAAATTATCATAAGCATTACCAACAAACATATTTATCATTGCAGGTAGATGATAACTGCTACCTAAAGGAGAATTATGAACAGATCACTCACAAGAAAGTGCCAATGAAGATGAGACCAGAGTTAGGTCAAGAGCATTAGGTCGCCAAGTTAAAGATCCAATCATAGTAGGTTTACCATTATTCAGAAGAACCAAATCATTATCATCAATTACATCTAAAACATCTCTACCCCGAGGCAGGGTATCAACACATCCCCACGACGTGTGATGAGCGTTGAAATCCCCCGCAAATATCAAAGGCCCAGGGATTGACTTAATTAAAGAATTTAATTTATTTTTATCAAATATAGAACTATCATTAGATGGACTATAAAAACTGACGATGCTTATATCTTTATTGTTGACTGTGATTTTAATGCAGATGTTCTGTAAAGTGTCGTCAAAATATGTATTAACCTTTGTATATGTAAGACTATTATGTCTATTTCCACAATCATTCCTTTCTATATTGTAACCTCTTATAGAGAATTTTTGAGTTGGCTTTAACCAAGTTTCTGAGATTATTGCAATGTGTATATGATTTTCATATAAGAAACGAGTTAAGATGAGCCTGTTGCTAAATATACTTTGAGCATTCCATTGCACTATATTTAGCAAATCCATAATGTAAGTGTTATTTAGGTATGTTTTTACTGAACTGTCATTTAGGATTTCTTTAATATTACCACTATTAATTGGCTTATCTTTATTGGTACATATTTTCATTATTGCTTTAACAATTAGATTCATGAATCTTTAAGATTTTACCAGATTACTTAAATGTGTATTGATATTTCTATGTGCAAGCTGTGGGAATTCTTTTTCATTAAATAAATCAGAGTATTGAGCAGCCCTTGATTTTAATTTATTTTCCTCAATTTTTTGTTTTTTTAGGGGCAAATTGTAGATATGGCGATGTGATCACCACCACAATTTGCGCATTTGGTTGATGTTTTGGGACATGTTTTGAAATTATGGTGACCAGCACATATCGAGCAAACTTCTTCATTCTTACAGAACTTCGCTATGTGACCAAAGTGCATACATTTTAAGCACTGTTTCACAGGGGGTATATATTGACCTACCTCATGCCTTCAATGGTCAAGACTGACATGTTCAGGCAATTGTGTTGATGCAAAGGTCACTGCGACTGTCTGCGTCGGAGTAAAGGTGACCAAGCCCTGATCATCCTTGACCCGTCGCATGAACCTCCTCACCTGAATAATCTTTTTGCTAGAAGCTATTAACTGATATATTTTTTTGTTTGATAAGTCAGTAGGTACCGAGGTAAGCACGCCTGTTACTTCGGTGCCCGACGCTGGAATGGGGGCTACCAAATCTAACTCATCCAAAAGCTTTTCATTTTTCAAAAAGACGTTGGCATTATTAGGAAGATCAAATTAATGCCTATTTTGTATCCATTTATGGCCTTAAGATGCATGACACCTGATACGCAATGTTTTCGTATGCTGCTAGAAAGGGCAAGCCTATCCTTATCAGAAAACCTTTTGTTTTCTTCTCTGTGAGTCAAGAATACCACACACTCGGATCTATTTGTGTTTTCGTCATATCTTCGACAGTAATTTTCAGCCCTGAAAGGTTTGTACTTATCCTTGCATTGGTCTACTTCGTTATCTTCACCGCCGGACGGCGTACGTCTCGGTCGTTTTTCTGCACGCCCCCCCATGACGAATGGGGAAGCGTACCACTATTTTTAATAACTAACAACTGTTTACAGGATATTTTACAACGAACATGAACAAAAAACAGCCAAATTTACAAAATTAAATTAAATTGAAAAAATATTTTTTACTAGCGCGCCTTATCTCTTCAAAGACTCCCGCCAAAAAAAAAAACCGAATGAAGTGAATGAATGGAATGAAAACGAACTGACGTTAATGACATTTCAGAGTCCGTTTGAGTAGCCATTACTCTTCACTCCAGTTTGTCTATGTTTTAAATCTACTTATTTTAGTAAAGATAACACATTGTTATTTATTTCATAATGATAATGACAAAAACGTAAATTTGAGTTTTCTAAAAAAAAAGCGGATGAAAGAATTCTAGTCTTTAATTTTGTTACTACTATGACTATCAAGAGTCATGTGGTTACTTAAACATTCATCAGTACTTGTCTATGATCCAGCTCAAGTTTTCTCTTGAGTTTGGGAGGGGTGATTAGAGGAATGCGTGTATATTTCCGAATTGAGCTTTAAAAAATATTTATCAGTGCATACGTAGTGCTATTGCGAAAATATGTGTACAATGAACCGTTTAAGAAGTGTATAATATCACGTGCTCGATTTCACTTTCTATGGGCGTAGATAATCATGCAAAATGGCCAACGATTTGTGGTCATGTACCTGTTGTACGGAGGCGCTGACTTGCTGGCTGCGGCTGAAGCTGTCGCCCGAGGAGATCGAGCAGCGCTACAGGAGCAAGGAGATTGACCGGATACTGGAGAAGGACAAGCAGACGTTGCGGCGGCAGGTGAAGCTGCTGCTTCTCGGCGCAGGTGAAAGCGGGAAGTCGACATTCCTCAAGCAGATGAGGATCATACACAAAGTGAAGTTTGAGCCGGAACTGGTGCGGGAGTACCAACATGTGATATATCAGAATATAGTGAAGGGAATACAAGTTTTAGTTGACGCGAGGGACAAACTGGCGATACCGTGGGAGAACCCGAGGAACTTGGACGTGGGGCAGCAGGCGCTGCACTTCAACAGTACGGCGTCGCTGGACAGCCGGCTGTTCATGCACTATGCACCACACATACACTCTCTGTGGCTTGACCGGGCCATCAAGAGGGCATATGACAGGCGGAGAGAGTTCCAACTGGTGAGTCTTCATTACCCATAACTGTGACTAATCTCGGTTTTATTATGTATACTGACAATGGATTTATTCCCATTAGGATTTATTTATGCTACAATGACCACAAAGATTATAGCTCATATATTTACAAATTAATAGTATTTTTTATAGAAATCATTATGTAAACAAAGACACTGAAGTTTATAATAATATTATTGTGGTGCTGAATATTAATGTGGTCAATGCATTATAAGTGTTTATTACTTAAATTGGCATCAATATGGTGTTTCAACTCTTGTTTTTAATACTCCCAGTTAGTTTTAATTGTTTGTTGTTGAATGTAATGTTTATCAAAATAATCTTCGTATTTATGCGAGACATACTAATGTGAAAGATTTAGATGAATAAACAAAACATGCTAAAATACTATTGTATAAAAACAAAAATAGGTGTTGGTAGAGTTTACTTGTTGAGTTCAGGTAAAATATAAATACACTATGATAAAATAAGTTACAAACTGATGAATTATTTATAAATAAAGCATAATACTCAATTATTAGAAATTACATGCATTCATAGAACATGTGATAGGGCTTACTTCCTGCTAATGCTTATCTGTGTATACACAAATGTGTTGAATGAATCTGTTCAAATAATTATTTAAAAGAAATATTCAATGAAACCTACAAATGCAGAGCCTCGGAATAAACCCATTTATATCTATACTATTATAAAGTTGTAAAAATGAAATGTCTGTACATTGAAGATATTTTCAAAATAATAATTGTGTTGGACTATTTGGAGGTCACTAAAACGAAAAAAATATTTTTTGTATGTTTGTATGTGTTGTTGTGGCTTCATCACGCAAAATGGGGTAAACATATTTTAACAATTTTTGGTACACTGGTAGCTGGGTATCTCCAGATGGTTATAAGATACTTTTTACCCGACTATGCTGATGAAGAAAATAAGGGTTATGACTTTCTCCTCCGCAAATGAAGTTGCGGGCACCCTCTAGTGTCACATATAAATCAGTGATTGTCAGCAGTAGTCTGCTCAGGGTTTTTGCCCAAGGTACCTAGTCAGTTTTTCTGTGCCTATATGGAACCATGGTCGTTCAGGGCTTCAGGGTAGGCAGTTTCTCTGTGCCTATATGGAGGAATGGTCTTTCAGGGTAGGCAGTACCTTTGTGCCTATATGGACAGGATGTCACTGATTGTCAAAAAGCAACAAAACATTTGTATTTGGCAAAAGTTCCAGTTTTACTTTATTATACTGACAACACACCATAGTGAAATGAACTCTCTTTGAGAGTGTTTTTAGCTATGTAAATATTAAAGAGAAAATTTCACCACCGGTTCTCCAGACCAACACGGGCAACCTACCAATTGATGCTCCAAGCTCATGCGTCTAACTTTCAACCAGTTGCTTCAAAATATTATGGGACAATTTTACATCAATTAAGCTAGTCCCATGATAAGCTCAATAAGGCTTCTGTTATGGGTGCTAATAAAACAATATATTTATTTCTATGCATAGAAAACATCCAAGACTCAGAAAAAATATTTATGCTCATCACACAAAAATGTGCCCTGATCTGGAACCGAGGACCTTCAACTTTATCTGGATGCGGTTTGCCTCTATCTGGTCAATTAGGAGGCCTGTATCCAGCAGTGGATGTCCTGTGGCTCAAATGTTGATGATGATGATGACCTTCAGCTTTACGGGCAATTTTACTTCTGCTGAGCTAAACTGGTTGTCACATATCTCATATTATATGATATAATATCCAATTTTTATTAAAATTTGAATTCTGTCATTTTTTCTGATGAACAACCTCCATAGTTCACTTTTCTCTGCATCTTACTGCACATAAATACACAAATGCTCTAAGATACATTAACCAACTAACTTGACTGGTGCAGCAACCCAAAGTGAGTCTTGGCCTCCACTAATAAGAGTCTCCATCTAGGTCTATCCTGTGCCACCTCGCGCCAGTCATCCATGTGGATGGATCTAAGATACATTACATGATAAAATTATATAGATCAATCCGCTAATGTTAATAATTACCACTTTCATTTGCTTGTGTTTTTTATAAAACTTGAAGCCCAGGATTTTTGTTTTTGGGATATTAGTGTATCCTTGCCTCTTGAGAACTAGTTACATTATTTTCTCTTAATACCATTATTTTTCTGCATGCTATCAGTTTCTTAAGCTAAGGCCTATATTGGGCCTTAACCTAGTACTAAAAGTTTTATCATATGACACTAGAAGTTGCCCGCAACTTTGTTTGCCAAAGAGAAAAATATCATAACCATATTTTTTACTAAAGCATAGTGCCCTTGCAGGCTGCTTCTATACTGAAATGGCCGTACATTGAATGTATTTTCAAAACAACAAGTGATATGGATTATATTAAGGCAATTAATTATAAAAAAAAAATGTTTTATGTTTGTATACTACTCAAAACAATATAGGGCCCACTGTTGCGCGGAGTATTTCTGTTCTGTTTTTGTGGTTACAATAAACCAATATTATCTCAATTAAAACGAATAAAACAATTGACTATTTAATTAATCGATTATTAGCTAAACAAAAACAAAAGCCCTTAAATTGTTTTGAGCAGTATATATGTTGTTGTGGTTTCATCCATCACGCCAAAGTGGCTAAACGCATTTCAAATATTTTTGGTACATGGGTACCTGGGCATCCACAGATGGTTATAGGATACTTTTTACCCGACTATGCTGAAGAAAAAAATAGGGGTCATGACTTTTTCTCCTCCGCGAACAAAGTTGCGGGCACCTTGTAGTATGATATATTTTTCTTATGATTTAGTACGGAAAATATATCGTAAAAAGTCTTGCTATAAATTAGGTATATTATACCTAGTTGCGTGCGTGAGCTCTGCCGACTAGCATGGAAGAATATATTGTAAGATGTCTTTTAAAATATATGTTGGCACTAGCTTCTGCCCGCGACTTCGTCCGCCTTAAATTCGTTTATCGCGGATAAGGGTATTTTTCCGTGATAAAGAGGAGCCTATGTCCTTCCCCGGGACTCAAACTATCTCCATACCAAATTTCATCCAAATCGGTTCAGCGGTTTAAGCGTGAAGAGGTAACAGACAGACAGACAGACACACTTTTGCATTTATAATATTAGTATGGATTAGTACGGATATCGTCTGTGACGGGCTTTACTTATGAAAAACGAAACGTGGATACTATCAGCCGGGCTAACATGACTGCTTGTGATTTCGCTTGTCGCGCACTGTACGGACTCAAATGAAATAATAATCTTTATTCTGTGAGTAGGCCGCAAGCCCCAAGGGCACTTTGACAATTCTGAGTCTACGGGCATTCCCAAGAGGTTTTTTTTTACTTCAACAGTCAGTAATTTTTTCTTAATAATTCTTAACTGTAATTTGAGAGGGTAGACAGCCAATGAATCACCGTGGCTCTGAAATAGCATGGAAACGACATTCTTATGCATCTGTAGTTTAGGGACATACAGAGGTCTCACCCTCTCGGAACAAGTCGCGGGGCCTCCTCTTCGGCAGGCAGGTCTTTAGATAGGCCTCATGGCCTCGCCTTGACTTGACGGCGCTGACCAACAGGCCCTGACCTGGCCTGGACCTTTATGGATATATCTGTTCATATACCTATACCTACTACTATTCATATACCTACATGACGCTATAATTTACATTAATCCCACGTGGCTTCATCATTCATGTACTCTTGTGTGCTATAATAAGCTTTAGATTTTCGTTTCACAATATTTTTGAATTTACCAATAGACAACTCAGTTATGCTGCTAGGAAGTTTATTATAAAATCTCACAACAGTTACCCATGAATGATCTCCTTATTTTATGGAGCCTAGTAGCAGGCACTGCGAGCTTATGCTTATTTCCAGTATTAATATTATGTATATCACAGTTCTTCTTAAAGTGGGTACTATTTTTATGTACATACATAATATTCTCATAAATGTATTGACAATGCACTGTCATTATATAAATGTCCTTAAACTTATCTCTAAGCGAGTCTCTATGGTTCATTTTATATATCGCACGAACAGCCCGCTTCTTCAGAACAAATATAGTATTAATGTTGGAAGCACTGCCTCACAGTAAGATGCGATACGATATAATACTGTGGAAATAACTGAAATACACTAATCGAGCCCTTATCACGTCTGTTAATTGACGAATCTTACTTACTGCAAAAGCTGCAGAACTCAGTCTATTCGAGAGATTAGCAATATGGGGACCCCATTGGAGCTTAGAATCTAATGTTATACCGAGAAAGACTGTACTATTAACTAGTTCCAGTTCCTCACCTTTAACCATAACGCTTGCTTGCTCGTGTTTTACGTTACTCGTGACAAACTTAACACATTTAGTCTTTTTCTCATTCAACAATAAATTATTTACATTAAACCAATTTACTACTTCACAGATAGCATTGTTTACGTCATTGTAGGATCGTTGATTTCGTACGACTTTGAAAATTAGAGACGTATCATCTGCAAACAAAACTATCTCATGGTAGGTCTTTACGAGGTGTGGCAAGTCGTTTATATAGATATGGAACAGGAAAGGTCCCAATATTGATCCCTGCGGCACACCCATAGAGACTAATGACCCCGGTGAACGCTTTCCATTCACGTCAACCCTTTGTATTCTACCATTTAAATAAGACTCTAATAAATTTAGTGCTGATCCTTTTACTCCGTAGTGGTGTAGCGTTTTGATCAGTGTCTCATGATTAACGCAATCGAAGGCCTTAGATAAATCACAGAAGATACCTAAAGCATCTCGCGATTCCTCCCAGGTGTCGAAAATGTGTTTTACGAGCTCAACTCCGGCGTTGGATTTCGAGCGACCCCGCGTAAAACCGAATTGCTTACTATGCATCAAATTATTAAAATGAAAATGTTTTAACAATTGATATAGAATTAGCTTTTCAAAAATTTTACTAAATGTAGGTAGTACAGATATTGGTCTAAAGTTAGTGGGGGTCAGAGCTACTACCTGATTTAAATAAAGGAGTTATTTTGCTATGTTTCATCAGATAGGAAACTCACCGCAGTCAACACTGTTATTGAATATATCTGCCAAGTCAGGCGCTATTACTTCTATTAGGGATTTGACAGCATGGACTGAGACCCCCCATAGGTCATTGGTTTTTTTGACATTAATTGATTTAAATGCCTTTACTGCATCTGAAGGACTGACATGTTCAAAATTTAAGTCCTTACTACATTCTGGGACGTTTTCTTTTAACAACAAAACGGCAGACGAAGGTGATGAATTTTTAAACACTCTGTTGTGGATACTGGTATATCGGTGAAGAAATTTTCAAATTCTGTTGCTACATCTAAACTAGAATCTATAATTTTGTCATCAATTTTTAATTCTAGATCACTAATTGCGTGCCTTGATCTACCAGTCTCCGCATTAATCGGGCATCCGCAATAAAAGGCCGGCAACGCACCTGTGACTCCTCTGGTGAGGCAAGTGTCTATGGGCGACGGTGATCGCTTACCATGATGGTATGATCCGTCTGCTCGTTTGCGTCCTATGTCATAAAAAAAATATATATGTCCCAGTTATGGTAACACCTGTGTCCTTGTCGTCGATCATGAGAATTCCTTTTGGATCCCAAACAATTGTAGCCATTAGCTTTCCGGCCGATTCTGATACCCTGAACTTCTTCGAGGTTGGTGCACCCTTCTTATGCCACTGTATAGATTCTTGTGTCGACTCAGGTTCAAAATTATGAACCCAAGTCTCATCTTCAGTCACAATTCGTTCTAATATGTGGGTAGGATTGTCACCGGACAGGTTCGAAAATTGCTTCGATGCTTCAACTCGTTGGTTTGCGCATTCTTGGTACCCACCTAGCACTCGCTTTAGTCATGCCAAGACGGTCACGTAGGCTCCTCAAAATTGTTGTATCCGATACACCAACTAATACAGCTAATTGTTTGTTTTTAAGCTTAGCATCTTCTAGTACGAGTTTTGCAACTTTTTGTACGATATCTGACGGAGACCATTCTGGGCGAGGGGCATCTTCAAATGACTCTCTGCCGTGTTTGAAGAGGCTATGCCACTTGTAAATCGTGGTTTTAGCAGGGCACTGGTCCCATAGACGGCTTATCGTTTCTTTAATTATAAGTTGCGGTGGTTCAATATGCTCCATAGTCGCACGATAATTAAAAAAAAAAATGTTTGATGAGCGATGTCTTTAAAAACATATATGACCGTTTTGGATTGACATTTAATTTTATTTTTCTAAAGTGCTCATACCAGATAAGCAAAAAGTTTTTGTATAATTTTACCTCCTTCTGCTTCATTCCACGAACTATTGGACTTCTCCTCATATGTACTGACTGATAAAGTACGCGTTGTATGTAGCACGATTTAATAACGTCTTAGATGGAGTCTTAGGATTCCCTGCTACAATTAACCAGCTAGGCATACATAGTTTAGTACCATGTCGCTTTCACTCTTTGATAATTTATTTTGGTAGCTCCTTAAATGCTTATTACCGTGAATGCGCCAAGGGACTAACGATAACGGAGAGGAAATGCAGAAAGATTTTTCTTGGATGGCGTCGGGCACAATCCATTATATTTTTTATTATTTTTCCCAGCGAATAATACCAACGTATAGAAAACAAATTAAAGACGAGTCCAAAGCTACGTAAGTAATAATCAATGCCTAGTCGCTCGCTACCAATGTATGACGCAACTAGTAGTGACTAATCTGAGAGATAAGGTATGTAATTACAATTATATTATTCATGCCTACAAGAACAAGTGGTCTTAAAAGGAATAATTCGGTAAAGCTGCCATTTTAAGAGCTAGTCGCATTCTTTTCCCATGTTACGAATGTTTTTCTATACGTAATAGGGAAATAAGCAGACTGACTCTAAAGGACTTGTCGGACATCTGCATATACAAATGTTTTTTGTCGTAGAAATAGTAGCGATACGAACCTATTTTGTATGTTTACACTCGCTACAATAAGTGCGCTAATACTGATTAGGTACCTATGCAATCCGCATTTGTAAAAGTGTAATCATCAATCGTCTTCTCATTAGAGCGGAGTTCAGTAGGTGAACAAAGTAATTAGGTATACTCTTGGGCGAACTTTTTAATGGAAGATTGGACTGTACCAACACTGACATTTCCAAGATTAGCAAGCTTTCTCTAAGTGAAGATTTTTTAGTGTGAAACAATTCAATAGATCAAATAACCTAAGCCAAAGCTGATTCGAATGTACAGATTGACGTCAATTATAATATATTAATAATCCCAAGTTTTGGATTTCTGTCAAGTTGTATTTATATTTAAAGATTCAGTCTTTAGTTGGTCATCACATTAAAAAACGCCCCTTTACGGCATTAACTAAATTAGACATTTTAAGACGACTCAGATATTCTTTTGATTTTTGGACGCTATGTATGCTGTAGGAATACACTAAACAAATGATTATCGTATCCGTACCGTAGTAGGCTAACTGCCAACCACGATCAAATCGTTCGATTTTCACACTCGCACTATTATCTTTTTCGGTCCACTTAATCTTAGGTCATCTTTTAGCTTTTTATTATTATTTATTACTACTATTAGTAGCCACACGAATTTATGAATATTAAAATATAAGGTACCCTTTGTTTCTAACGGCTTCATCATCAGATTATCGTACATTACATAACAAAAGCATGTTTTGTTTGGGGCATTTATTTAGTTAAAAATTAGACGTGAGGATCATAACTAAAACACTACTTTCGATTTTTGGAAAAGCTACTGTGGGGAATGCGACTTAAACTCAACCAATGCGTTACTTTTAATCTAGTCGCTATATTTTGTGACAACATTTGACACAGTATGTTGTCTGGAAGCCACGTTTAAGAATTAGTAGATAGCCAGAGGTACGTTAATTTTTTAAAGCGTTGCCAATGACCTGCAAAATTCCCTGGGCCCTCGACGTTGTGCTGTCAACGTCGCGAAATTGCTAACATAATATCATAGTGGATTAAAATTATCAATTAGCGCCTGCCATTTTAAATGTTACCTTCAAATGTTAAATTAAATGGACCAAATAAGCGTCTGTAAGACCAGCGCTACGTAAAGTGTATCCGAATCTATTGGACATGGTGTACAAATTTCTACGGACTCGCTAATTGATTTGTAACATACTAAACAATCACTCAAGTTGTACAAAAATCCATTTATGAAAAACGTGTCTGTTGATTAGTAAAGCTAAGAGTTTGGTCGGCGAATTTGAATTGTAATGAACCGGTTTCTGTTAAATCGGTTTTATCGCCCATAATACTCATTCTTCCTGTAATAAACTTCATTATACTGCCTTATTACGTACGGTCCACTTATGGTCCACGTATATTTGTCTACTTCAGTGATTCATCACATCTGGGACTGTTTAAATCATATTGCAGACGAGTATTTGCGGCATAGAAACAGGCCTGTTCTTCCTGTAACTCATTTCATAGATAATACGGTGCCTTAACGCATAAACGGGGTCATAATTAGTTATTCCTCCACCTGATCGTGTACATATATATTACGTCTAATTACTGATTATTAATAAGTCATCAATATACAAACCGTAATCTAACTCTGGTTTGTTATTTATAATTGTTGTTGAAGAGTTTCCATTTGATAAAAAAACAGAACATCTCGTGTAACTACTGATTCTTAAGGTCTAGTAGTCTTAAGTCTAGTGTTAACTTGCATGTTTATAAGACCTTTTATAAGCATTTTTTTGTATAAAAAAGGTCTTAAGTCTAGTGTTAACTTACCTGTTTAAAAGACCTTTTTTAAGCATTTTGGAAAGTTTCCGCAATTTGCACATCAGTACGTGTAACCATGAAAATATGGACATAATGTTCTAAAATATCTACGCCAGTTGTTGCATGTCGCGTGCTATGCGCTCAATAAACTAAAGTAACCCGGAACTGCAGACTTAAATCCACTTTTTGCGAAACGCAACAAAAACCCCGATGTTCCCTAAAGTTACATCACAAAAATTGAATGAATCACCACATAAGATATAGTACCTGACACACGTACATATACACGTAGGTATCCGTTCGTATGTTTGCATAACCGTAATGTGATTTCATTTGATAATCTTATCTTGCACAAACCAAATCTTGGTAATTGCCATGATAGTCATTTGCATGGTGGGTTTTCTGATACTAATTGCCGTGTGTGAAGTGAAGGAACCTTTGCACTATTAGGGCTTAATTATCGCTCTATAATGATTCATACGTACGTGTTTTGTAAATAAACACGGTATATTTCATAAGACAGATATTACGTTACGACACGGGGCACCGTTTTCCATACCAAATTAATTAGGTTATCTGTGCCCCGCTCGGGAGATCTAATGGAATTAGTTAGAGTAAACAAGAAATGGTTTGTTTTCAATGATATATTGTAATTTAAAAGCAATTTGTGCCTATAACACATCGCACTGCGAGGTCAGGGACGGTTGGGCGGCCTTGCCGCTAATGAAGATTCTGTATATGCTCAAACAATTGTGTTCTGGGTATTTTCACGTTTCTATTCTACCGGTTAGCTGAAATGAATGTCCTCACAAAACTACATAGCGTATCTAAATGCCCTCTTGCCTGGGTTTCCGTTACTTAAAACTGTCTGGTCAGAAATGTTAACAACTGCTCTAATTCTGTCTGACATTTTGGTAATGAATCGTTTCTAAGTCTTAATCTCAATAGATTTATAAAGCTTAACACTCGGTTCTTTAGATCTAGATCGCGATCTAGGGCATATTCTTAATGATTCAATGCTATGTTTATTTCAAACATTGATTTCTTTCAATGTGCGGTGCACTAGATCTCCCAAGCAAAGTAACATAGACGTACGCTAGAATAATGTTGCAAACTAGAGTTGATTGAAATGCTGAAACGGATTTATCGTACTGCACCATTAATTTTGTTTCATAGACCATGGAGAAAAACCCATTCAGTATTATCGGAGGAATTTTCATGTCACCTTGCATGAATATCGCGACTCTTATCTATATCGCGTTTCGACATGTGCTTTTGTGCTTACTGGTATTTTTCACGTACTAACAAAACACGATAAAATGTTATTTGTACTTGCAAGGATTCGTTAAACGCAAGTGTCAGTGGCCCAAAAATTGGCACATCACGGCGTTTCATTGTGGATTTACCGTGTTCGAGGTGCGAAATTACTCAAAATCACCTGTCTGTCAGTTGCTCTGTTAACAAATAAGTGATATTAGCGCGGCGAAAGAATTTCAAGGTACAAGTTTATAGAGCGTATTGCAATTGGGGCTTGTTTGATATTAATTTCATATTCAAGTGAATATTTTACAGAATTGAGGCGATTTATTTTAATGTTCTAGCTATTAAATTTAATAAATCCATGGTTTAAATTGAGGTTAAACCTGATATGTATCAACACGAAACTCGAAGCATTTTCGTAGTGAGCACGTTGCACAATCTAGGTTGAAACATACCATAGCAGTGTTTAGTCTATCTATAATTTCGTTTAAAGTAAGTCATACCTGTCGTCGACTGTAGTTTGTAATCGAATTTTAATCTTAAGTCGTCCAGACAAGACTTTAATTGAGTAATCCCATTCATCTTACAACCGGCGTCTAATGGATACCTTTCTAAACCATAATGTTGTTCGGTGGAAGTAAAAAGTGGGTGTTTACGTCCTTTCTATTTCGGTTTGATCCTGGGTTAGACTACAACGGTCTACGGGTAGTGGTCGAGCAGGTTCCGAGTCTCCGGCCCTATAAATTAATGCTGAGACATAAAGACGTTTCTCTGTCGTCAATATTAAATGTTGGAGATTATTAATTAACTAATGCTCTAGTCGTGGACAGATGGAGATGAATTACGGTTCGGTTCACGCGTTCCATTGTCGATTAAGTGTATTGACATCGATCGAAGATGCGGGCTGGGGTGTACACGTTGTATGGGAATCGTCCGATGCAGTATGGCTCGCATTTTTTATGAGTCGCCTTCTAGGAAAAAATATCGGCTTTAGAATACCATTTTAGTAGCTCACTGAACTCTTTATGTTGGTTGAGCATTTCTTTAAAAAATTGCCATTTTTTTCTTGTCACACTTTCTCAAACTTTTATGTTATTTCTACTTAACATAAAAGTTTGTTCGATCCCACGAACCACGAATCACGAGTTTTTTCCATCCCAATATGAGAAACAAGTGTCCGAAATTTTCCATACATTTTTGAAACTTTCCTTTGTGTTACCGCCATACAAAACATATGGAAAATGATAACACAATAGGAAACAAACTTTAGGACACTTTTTTTGTTCAATCAGGATCGAAAATGCTCGTGAGTCTGATTGGAAATAACATATAATTTACAGAAAATTTAACAACGAAAAAAGTGGCATTTTTTTAGAAATGCTCGGTTAACCTTTTGAGCGCCAAGCGGCGAAGTAATACGACGTGACCCAGATGCTACAGCAATAAAATAAAATGAACCTTTAAAAATAAATTAACCATTGCTGAACTAGGTATTGATATTATATTTAAAGTCGGAACAATGACATTTGGCCGGCACATGCCGATGCTGACGGATTATCCGAAATCCGATATTTGAAGTACGTATAGTGCCATCCTTCTCGCTCACATGTTAAACTGTATTTGAGTCAGCGGGATGGCGCCATACGAACTTCGAATATCGGATTTCGGAGTAGCCCCTCTGGCGTTAGAGGCATGAATTTTCGTTGACGTGATTTGCCTACTGTGGCAATCGGAAGATTGAGCCATTCATTTCTCTTTTGGGTCAATTACCTTTTTCCTGTGCCTCGTTGCCATGGTTACGTATCGCGAGTCACTCTTTAAACCTACGATTTAAAACCATATAAAGGTAAGAAAACTTTTGTAACCAATAAGTATAGGTCCATTTTTCAAGCGTTTTCAGAATAGCATCAAGAAAAAGTTGATCCACCCTTATAATACTACTGGCTTCTGCCCGCGACTTTGTCCGCCTTAAATTCGTTTATCGCGGATAAGGGTATAATTCCGGGATAAAAAGTAGCCTATGTCCTTCCCCTGGACTCAAACTATCTCCATACCAAATTTCATTCCAATCGGTTCAGCGGTTTAAGCGTGAAGAGGTAACAGACAGACAGACAGACAGACACACTTACACATTTATAATATTAGTATGGATAGTATGGATGATTATGTGTGTTAAACACAAAACGGTTGCTCTCATGTAAGTGGACCAAGTGGACCGACTTTAATAGTGTTACGTACTGATTTCCTTGCAATCGCTCTTAGCTAATGATAATAATCTGTAAAGATTGTGAGTTTGATAAAGATCGGATCAGAAAATTGTAAATTAAGCTTGTTCTACGACTTCTGTACTATTTTCCTGTTGTAAAAATGAAATGTTCCGTACATTGAAGATATTAAAAAAAAAATGTGACGGACTATTTGGAGGTCGCCGAAACGAAAATATTTTTTTTACATTTCGTGTATGTTTGTATGTGTCATTGTGCATTTATCATGTTAAATCTACTAAAGGGATTTATATTTATATATACCCAGCTAGGGTATCCACATATGGTTATAGGATACTTTTTACCCGACTAATCTGAAGAAAAATAGAGGGGTAATGACTTTTTCTCCTCTGCGAACGAAGTTGCGGGCACCATATACTATGTGATATTTATCCGCATACGAAACAAAATCGCTCAAGCTTAGCTTAACTTGAACTAAATCATCAGTATCATTACCATCCTCCTTCTCGCCCTCCTCCTAGCGGTTGTCCCGTCCGGAGACGGTCCGCTTTCCGGCATTTTTGCTTCCACTTCGCTCTATTTCAGACATCGTCCTTATTAATTACTAGCTTCAGCCCGCGACTTCGTCCGCCTTAAATTCGTTTATCGCGGATAAGGGTATTTTTCCGGGATGAAAAGTAGCCTATGCCCGGGACTCAAACTATCTCCATATCAAATTTCATCCAAATCGGTTCAGCGGTTTAAGCGTGAAGAGGTAACAGACAGACAGATAGACCACGTATTTGGGTAGCGGCGTACACATGGTCTAGGTAGTCGGTTTCTCTGTGCGTATATGGAGCTATGGTCGTTCAGGGTAGTCAGTTTGTCTGTGCTATATGGAGCCATGGTCGTTCAGGGTAGTCAGTTTGTCTCTGCCTATATGGAGCCATGGTCGTTCAGGGTACTCAGTTTCTCTGTGCCTATGTGGAGCCATGGTCGATCAGGGTAGTCAGTTTCTCTTAGCCGATAGACTTTCTTGGAGCTTATCGGCGATCCATCAAAGATATTTTGATATTTAGTTGAGAAAAGCGATAAAAAAATCATGCATATACCCTATTCCAAGGCTTCCACGAATGAACTCATTTCTGATCCGGTCAACCCTGGAGACTGTCGACATCCACCTCAACATCTTAATTTCTGCGACAAGTTTGAACATGTCACTAGTTCACTGCCCATGTTTTGCTGCCATAATTGAGCAATCCTCAATAATATATAAAATTGAACAATATCTGTATGTATCTTTAAAAAGAAATGTTACTAAATGAAATTGAGTTTAAGACCGTTATTCCTTATTTCCTTAAGATACATTTTATTTGGGTCATTCGCTTCTTTGCTTTCCGTTTATGGCACCCACCGAGCTAATAATATTTTAATATCATTCTGTGAGAGCAGTCATAAATGTTCTCCAGTATTTAACCCCCGACGAAAAAAGGGGGGATTGGTGTCTTGAACAAATGGACCACTCTTGATTTAGTTTTTAGGGTTCCGTAGGTAGAAAAGAAGGAAACGGAACCGTCAGAGGATCACTTTGTTGTCCGTCTGTCTGTCAAGACCCTTTATTAGGAACGCGTAAAGATATCAAATAGAAATTAGCATCAAATACTTATGTCTGCGGTCCCATGAAGCTGTAAAAAAAACCAAGCTTCTAAGTCCATGCAATCCAAAGATGCAGTATTAAAAAAGTGTTTCCATACCAATTGTCGTCCATAGTAAACCTATAGGGTACTTCCGGTTGTCCTAGAAACGAGAAATTGGTATGAAGGTAGCTCTTTTAGCACAACCCACGAAATAAATCTGAAAATCTTATTTTTTTATGTCATGTGGATGATGGATGCGTCATTGTCGCAGCAGAAACTCACGATCAACTTAAATGCAAACTAAAAAGAGTAATGGAACATGTCGCCACTTGGTTCACAGTAAATGGAATGGTCCTGAACGTCGATAAAACCTACATCATTCACTTCAACCTACGAGGAAAAAAAGATCATGACTTAAATGTCGTCTGCAACAATCGACCTATACCTCAAGTCGACTAGTTAAAATACCTAGGGCTCCTGATTGACTCAGGACTAACTTGGGCACCGCACATCGATTCCCTATGTGACCGACTATCCGCAGCCTGCTTTGCGCTTACAAGATTACGTCCAAGCCTCCATCCGAGTAATGTCCGAAAAGCTTATTTCGGTTAATTTCACTCCATATTAATTTATGGAATAGACCTGTGGGGAGACGCTGCAGATCGCGAAAGGGCGGGCCTTTCAGTTGCAAAAACGTGCAATACGAATAGTGTCGGGAGTACAATGGTATCATCCCGCAAAAGAACTGTTCAAGAAACACAAAATCCTCACACTACCATGTCTTTACATCCTCGAGGTAGCGAAATTAGTGTGGCGGGACTTTGATCAATTCCACATTAACGCGGATGTACTAAACTGTAACTCACGGCGGCCCAATAATTTAAGACCGCCCCCGCACGCGGCTAACTAAGGCGAAAAAATGTCTTCACACCATCGGTCCAAAAGTCTACAACAAAATCGGGGACTATATACAAAATACCACAAACCACAAATCGTTTGTTTTAAAACTTAAAACTTACCTGGTTTCTGCTGCTTTCTATTCACTGCACGAGTTTTTCTCTGAGTGAGCCGAGCCAGTCAGTCAATCTTTGAGGTCAGATACTTGATAAGAAATCATCATATATAATAGCAATATCTAAATTTGTGAAAAATTAAACATATTATTTACTGTATTTTCTTTGCTATAATAACAATCATAAAATGTTCATTGTAAATATAAGTAATATCTTAACAATAATATTTGAACTACGAGCATGTTAATGTACCTACTTAGCGCTTAATGTGACTTATAAAATCTGTATTTTATCAATAAATAAATTGAATTGAATATGTCAGTAACCAATATAACATTTCCCCACACCGTGTACAATATTCTTAGGAGTAGGGCTCCAGGGCCCCAGCGGCCGTCAATTCTAAAAGCTATGAGCCGTGCCCATTCCCACTTAAAGTTTTGTAATTCTTATTCGGTTACTCTGGTTCTTCTTCGGATCTCTTCATTCATGATTCAATCTCGCAGAGAAACTCCCAGCATAGCCCAATACCATTCAAAATTCAAAACTTTATTCTGCAAATAGGCCTCAAGGGCACCTATACATTGTATGTCATGTGTAAGAATGGTATTTATGGTGATGCTTTAGTCGCCAAGTTTAAACGTATTATTTGCACTGTAGCTGTAAGTTTGCCAACAAACCTTAGGACATGTAGACTAAATGGCGTCAACATTGCGAAACCTTCCTGGTATCGAATGGCGTTCCAAGAAACCCGCACGGTCAAGTCAGCTGTTGTGTGGGTGCGGAGTGGTACGGAATACCAAATTAGGCTTTAGAATTTCACCATTCATGCCATTAGATTAGTAAACTAGAGTTTACCAATTTTTCTTGTTTTGCAATTTTTCCGAATGTTCTTACCAAAAGTCGTAGGCTAGTCATTCTCCTTATCTAACTAACTAACTAACTATTGTGTCGCAGTGAACCAAAGAGGATCTTGGCCTCCGAAACGAGAACGCCACCGGTCCCGATCCTGTGCCACTTCTTGCCAGTCTCCTTATCTATGCACTTATTTTTTCGGCGTCCCCGAATAAACTGTTAATTGTAAAAAGTCTTATTGTCGATGCGTTTTGTGGACTTCTAATTGAGAAAGATACATAATAAGGCTATTATTTACAATAGTTTTGAAAAATATCGAATTACTTATAAAGTGAGTAACATAGTGGTCATTAATGTCCCACGATTTTTCATGAAAATAGGGTATTTTCCACTTTGCTACCATGTTTTATAAGTATAGTTACTAATGGACTTTTAACGCATATATTTATTTGAAGCATCTGTGTCGCTATCACGAAATCCAATTTTCATACACCAGTTTATAGATTTTCAAGTATTAATTTGAAAAATACAAACTACACAAAGCTACGAATTATCTTGGTTGTATAAGAATTATTGTATATACGTTTCTAACTGCCTCTGTCGTGATGAAGTTACTAATATATCTTATTCAAAAGATTCGTCAGCACAGCTTTCCTCCGAGAATCTCCATGAGGCTCGCGACCCGCTGGGTGCAGTTTTATGCAAAGCTTACAAGATTGTCGGTCTATCTTATAAAAAAAATCTTTTTATTCATTCTTGTACTATAATATAACTTGTCACCCTTCACTCCTGATAACACGCCTTACTGTGTATGGAGTCCTAAAACAATAGGGTTTGTGATCGGAAATGACATTCTGCGTTATAAATATTGATTGTGGAAATACAACATAAACACATTAGCTCTGTCTGAACTGAACTGAAGTGTTGTTACTCAAAATTATACGTATCTTTACTCAATATACAATCAATAACAACCAATTTTTTTGTCATGTGTTACGATAATTTCATGTCAGCGTGTGTACGGTGATAAAACTATCTTCTCTTGCCAGATGTAAGTCCAGGAGTGACGGGTCCTTCTCCGGTGACAAGTAGTTAAGTGATTTTTGGCTATATTTTTCGATCCATTGCTGTGACATCGCCAATCTCTTCGTACAGTCACCAGCATCAATATATCGATACCTTAGTTCACACTCGTGCTAATTACAATATTTTTGCCCATGGAATTTCAACTTTACGTATTTGTGCACTAACATTCTAATTACAAGCATTTTTCTCAAACAGTTAGTACGATTGTGCTCTAAGGTATCGATATGCCATAACAAAGCGGGCGAAAATATCTGACAAGTCCTAACGACCCTAAAAAAAGAGTCTTGTCCGATATTTATGCGCGCTTTGTTGTGACAGATATTAATGCTGGTGACTGTACACATAATGTAACAAACTTAAACGAGTTTTAAAGGTAGGGCTAGCACAAATGGCTAAGAGCGTGAATGCCAGTCATGTTATGGCTCCTCTTTATTCTTTGCGGCATCACATAAGATAGGCATCTTCAGTTTCTTCAGGAAATAACCTTTTTGTGAATGTTCACTTTTCGTAAACGGCTTTTACTGCCGACTGTAGTTTTCTTTGGACATCTACCAACTACTAAAGAGCCGAAACTCGGTAGGATTGCGTTACTTTATTACAGAGTTCCTGTGACCACCGTCCGGCTCCATCATCAGATCAGCTCGGTGGTATCATAATATTGCATTCTCACCGAACTTTCGTAAGAAGGTATGCCGAAATTTAGCTCAATCGAAATCCTGGAAGTGGGTCAAATTTAACTTGCAGGATTTGTTTACATACTGATTTAATTACAGGTGGACCTAATCGGTGTGTTAAAAAAACCTCGGTCTCGCGCACTGAGGGCTCCGTACAAAATATACGCTACGAACGGCGTATCTATGAAAATCCAGTGTTAGGAGAGCCCTACTCCTAAGCAAATTGTACGCGGTGCTCGATCATTTCATATTGGTTACTGACATAGACAGACAGATATAAAATTATACTGTTTTTACTATTTGTTGTTATAGCGGCAACAGAAATACATCATCTGTGAATATCACGATTTATGAGATACAACTTTGTGACAGACGGACAAATATACAGACAGACAGACGGACACTGGAGTCTTAGTAATAGCATCCCGTTTTACCTTTTGGGTACGGAACCGAAAGGCGAAAATTTTGTTATTTTTTTTTGTGCTCGTAATAAACTTGTTTCCTGTAATTTCCAGAGCGACTCTGTAAGCTACTTCTTCGACGAGCTAGAGCGCATAGCGCGGCCGGACTACATGCCCTCCCACCAAGACATCCTGCA
Source organism: Hedya salicella (assembly GCA_905404275.2). Classification (NCBI taxonomy): domain Eukaryota; kingdom Metazoa; phylum Arthropoda; class Insecta; order Lepidoptera; family Tortricidae; genus Hedya; species Hedya salicella. The sequence goes on from FR990104.1 coordinate 5,370,057, forward strand.
CTGTCGGAAGGCCACCAAAGGCATATCGGAGTGCACGATCAACATCAACAACGTCCCCTTCGTGTTCGTCGACGTCGGCGGGCAGAGGACGCAGCGGCAGAAGTGGACGCAGTGCTTCGACTCTGTCACCTCGATACTGTTCCTCGTTTCGTCTTCGGAGTTCGACCAAGTCTTATCCGAGGATAGGTGAGTCTTTAAATAAATAAATAACACAGGGACAATCTTAAGGTGCGTCCACATTTGTATCATTTGGCCGATCAGATCTTTGTCGCGTGGCTTGATCGCGTGTCACGATCATACATTTGGACGTTGTGCCGATCCGATCGCTCGAAATCCATGTTGCTACGCGTATCACACACTTAGATCGAACAAGTGGGGCGTGATCGCCGTGCCGACAGTGAGCGTCCAAGCAGCGCGATACGCAGTCATGCCATGCCACGGTGATCGGATACGAGCAAATGATACAAGTGTGGACGCACCTTTTTACAAATCGACCTAGTCCCAAACTAAGCAAAGCTTGTACTATGGGTACTAGGCGACGATATACATAATATATAATATTATAGATAAATGATAATACTTAAATACATAGAAAGCATCCAAGACCCAGGAACAGACATTCGTGCTCATCACACAAACACTTGCCCTGGCCGGGATTCAAACCCGGGACCGCCAGCTTCGTAGGCCGTTGTACAACCCAGTGAGCCAAACGTGTCGTCTTTGCTTTTTATCAAGGACCATTAAAACAAGAGGCCTGTCAAGCGCCATACTTTATTTTTTTACTTACAGGATTTTCGGATCGTGGTCCTAACGCCAGGAAATATCCTGGCAAAAAATAGATGGCGCTTTAAATCTAAACTTTTAACAATAATATTTTCTTCTGGTTCCGCGATTATTACTCAATTGAAATAATACAAGTGAACATGGAAAGCGGAAAAGTTTCCGAAACGTCGGTAACTCAAATGAGATAATATACGCGATATAATCCGTTAAAATGGTTTTATTTAGAATGTTAACAATGTTATATTTGAATAAAAACGGTACAGTAAGTAAAAATAATTTTCGTTAACAGATTTTGTTCGGGGTCGGCTTTTGGTATGGCGATTTACAGTCCTCTTGTTTTAATGGTGCCTGCTTATTATTAACCCCTGACGAAAAACAGGGTAAATATACATTACTATATTGATACAAAGATCTAAGTAAAAACAAAAAAATATTGCGATCCACTGCAGCCATTTATTTTTTTACAAAAAAGTTAATATAAGTTGTCGTTGTGACGTGTGTCTTTCTGTGGTATCGTAGCTCTTAAACGTATGATTTGTTTTTATTTGTCTGAAAAGCGACTTCATCTAGTGTGTTCTGTTCAGCCGTTTGGGAATTATCAGATTTTTGTTGCCATCGGTTCATCGATTACTTGTATTTTACAATTTGTGCAAACTACCCACTTTGAGAAAATAATGCCAGATGGGCCTAAACTGTAAAGACAGTTACACATGTGCCAGAAGGGCTTAATTATTTTATTTTAATAATTCACCTGTGCTGGGCTGTGATGTCAGTAACTTAAACTTAACTGACGATGTGTTGTGATCCAATTTGAATAACGTGATAGACTAGCGGAGTGGTGTCTGGCCTCTCTGGTTTACTTTGTATATCAAAGACAAATTGATCGCGTGTCGCCAGTCTACATCTACACATGTCTCGACTCTCGCGGCATTTTATCGATCTCTTTTTGCCACATAATACACTGAAGAACGATTAAATGTGAAAGAGATGGAAGAATCATGTCGCTATGTGTAGTTTGCTCTACGTCTGTTGACGTCATTTTGCGAGCCTGTGAATATCGCTTAATGTGTAATATGCTGCACAATGACTTGCCTAATTTAAATATGTTTCCAAGCCAAGCGCAGGCTACACCCTGGTGACGTTATACATTACTGCGGTGATATCAGCTCATTATAGTTTTATATAACATTTCTAATTATTCTGATAAGTTTCTGTTTATTTGTCCTTTCTACTAGATAGCTTAATCCATTTTAAATTGCACGATGAAGATACGCGATAAAATATTGAATTCGGAGAAACTGATTGATAATAAATGGTTCCAAGCTATGCGGTTTAGCAATTTGTTGAAGTACAGACGAGTCGGATCATGAAAGCGCCCCAATGTTTTGTACGTTATACTATTCTTAGGGCCGGTTCTATCAAACCATACGTAATCGTAAGTCATGTAGATTAAATCCTGTACATGAAGTATAGAGAGAGCAAGGAGGAACATCTTATAGAAAACCATATGAAAAAGTGCCCTGCGAAAAGCAGTAACTAATAGTTCCAAATCCGTCTAGAATGGCGCTAGAATAGGAAAGTAGTTTAATAACATAATGATCTTTATTCTGTAAGTAGGCCGCAAGGGCACTTTTACAAGTCTGACTCTACGGCATTTCCCAAAAGGAGACCACAGTTGAGAAGAAAGCCGAAGCAAACTCAACAGTAGAGTCATTTTTCTAAATAATTCTTAACTATTACAATATTAGTACTTAGCCTATCTTTAATATATCTTTCTGAGTATAAACTCACTGGTTAGTTCTCCAAGAAAACATATCAAAACTTAGTTTATTCTGTAAGTAGGCCACAAGGGCACTTAGTACACCAGACAGACACACAGGGCACCATTATGAAGTGAAGTCTAAGGTTAACTGGTAAAGAATGCCTTATGGCGTTAAGTTCGCCTTTTGTACGATAAGTTTTCATTTGTGCTATAAAGATTAAATAAATCAACCAATTCTGATATTGATGCTGTGCTGGTGACTGTACGTTCGAGGTCGATAAGTGAGATGTCACTATGACAGTTCGAGAATGCCACGACAACCAGGTCCCGGTAATAATAATTATTATTACCTGACCAGGGGTCAAATGAAATTACAGACATCCTTATGGCTTGTACGTCGCTACTTTGACAAAGTGCTCTACACCCTGTATTGCGTCGTTGCAAAATTCTTTCAATAATCTGAGGTAGTGTCTCATGGTCATGATTCCATAGCTTACATCAGAGCAAATATGCCTCACCTCTCGTCTCATTACCGTTCCAAACCACCTCTGAGAACGTCGGATAATCTAATGGGGTGATTCATGTCCCTGTCATCCCTTTTAACCACTTTAGTCAGCCTTGTTGGGAAATTTGCGGTAAATGAAGCTATTGCAACGCATCTTTGCCTACGTGACTGGTGGTGGTATATAATTAATTTATAAATCATTCCAATTAGCGTGCAAATTCATCCGCGCAAACCACGACAGTGCTATTTTTTGCTTCCGTTGTCGACTAAAAGTATCAACAGACATTAAGAGCCCATTCGTATTTTTGGATAAAAAAATGCGCTGAAAATGGATTTTTGACGTCGTATTTTTAAGAAACATAAAAGATATTCAAAATTATGATTAGTTATTTGCATAAATCAGTTCCTTATTTTTTATGTAGCGACCTCAAATTTTCTGTAGAAATGCATATTTTAACTAAAACCCGATTACTAAGTTTACTGAAGAAAGCGCGCAGTCATGTCTTAATTTGAGGCCTTGAAACTTTATGATTTTATAAGAAAACCTAGATGATTAAATGTTTTTTTCACAACCGGATCATAGGGGAAATCGTCAAAAACTTGCCACCTTGTACCCAAAATGAATTATTTTTATAGATAAACAGAATTATTTTTAGTATAAGGTTATCTATTACTGGGCAACCTTCAATAACTCGCCACCTTGCACTAAAATGAATTATCTTTACCTTTAAATATAATTCATTTTTAGTATAAGGTGGCCAGTTATTAAATTAAAGATTTCCCTATCCTTTACAATGCGGCCTCAAATTTTCATTATTTTGTAAATTTTTTCAACATACTCTCACTGAAAACACAAGAATTATCTCACGATCGTTGACGGATTGATATTATGCATCGTACACTACGATAAAGTATATATTTACACAACTCAGTAAAATAACTTAACTTATTCAACTGAAAAATGTTTTTTTTTCAAATCTTAATAAGTTGTATCGATATTCGGCTGCGTGCGCCGGAAAAGCCATCAGTATCTCGCGAGCTTGTTTCGTGAAAGGGTTCTTAAGCGGGGATCGGAACCGGTGTTTTTTAAATCTTCTAAAATACACGCTATTTCTGTAATGTTTTAAAAATGTATTTAGGAGAAGAGAAATTAATCACAAAACGCCTGATTCATGATTCTAGAATTTCTAAAATAATTGAACGAGAAAAACGAATCGTAATTTCGGATATTTTGTATGAAAAAAATACCGGTTCCGATTCTTGGTCTTAAGCATCCTTGTATATGTCCAGCAGGTCTACATGTACGAGTCTGGTGGTCGTACTTGATAAAATGATACTACACTCACTTGATAAAAGCGACTCTCATAGGTCCCCGGGTATTTCCTTAATACTTAATAGTTGAATTCGGTCCAGTCTTTTTATTTTGGATTCATCCAACTTTTATTTAGGGACGTAACATTTTCAAGACTTAATACTTTTTATAACACAATTTTATTATATTTCGTCTTTGTGTTTCCGGCTCGCACGTTCCGAATTTGTGGGAGGCTTCGTGGGGATACAGCTCCAACACGTGGAGGCCCTTTCGAGAAGTTTGCTGTGGCTGTAGTGTTTTACTTTTATTATATCTATTGTTCAAAATCAAAGTATGTAAATTAGAAAATGCTTACTCGAAATTCTAAGCTAACTTTGTTATACTACCTGTGACGTAAGATATATTACATAACACAAACCAACCTATGAATAATTGCTTATATGATGTTAGGTTTGTCTAACCTAAGATGACTCGCCCCCCGCAAACACGCCTCGTCACTTCATCAGTTGCAGTAGAGCGTGCGTCATTTGGATTAAGAATTTACATATAAACTTGTGGTATAAATTAGGCTTGTGTCGGTTTCGGTAAAGAAAACGTCTTTCATTACAAGCACTTACTTTACAACAGATTCTCTTCACTAGATGAATATTAATTAAAAAAAAAACATGATGGCTAAGATATATTAAGAAGTCTAACAACGCGGAAGACCCACTCCACTTTCGTTACGTTAGATACATGCACATACAACCCCTCAGACCAAAAAAAGATAGACGGATGAAGAACCTAGCGAAGCTGTAAAAAACCATGTCCAATTAGTAAGCACACACGCACACGCATACAAATATAAACAAAACCATACATAATATACGTAATACACACAAATACCACATGTCAAAAAAAGAGCAAGCACTGGGCATGGTTTTGTTTAAATTTGTGTGCGTGAGCATGTGTGATTTGATTACTAGTTGGCCTTGGTTTTCTATCTTTCCACGTCTATCTTTTTTCGTGGTCTGAGATTTGCCTTTGATTCCAAGATCAACCCATCCCGCTGTGACAAGTATCACAAATTACAAAATACCGGCTTCTTTACCATGTAGCTTAGCTTGATTAAGATATTTTAGTCTATTTACGCCACACCCACAACTCAGACGCCGGTTAAACTACAGAGCGTGCCTAAGAAATAGACACCTATATAACAGTCACACCCTCGAAGTTCATGTTACCCTCCTTCTGACGCAGTTGGTTAAAACATGCATTTTAACAGGTAGAAAAAAAGGGCTACAATACCACAGCACAAGTGCGAGGTAGCTAAGCGATATGCGAGTAAAAAACCAACCAATAGGAACACTTCATTTCCTATCCTCGCTCAGCTCAGCTCTGGTGAATATGGGCTCAGTAGAGCGTGGTTTTTCACAAACAAAACAAGTGAGAAATGTATGCGAGGGATGGTAGCGAGGAATTTGTTCAAGAGATGTGTGCGAGGGATGTCCGATGCTATGTGTAGTCAATAGATGGTGTTTGTTGGACGTGGGTGTAAGGTGTGTATTGTACGGAGAATAGACATGGATCGGTGGAGAAAGAAAATGCTTTTACATTTGAAGTCCCCGGTAAGCTCGGTTCTCCATACAAACGTAGTTACGCGGTCATTTTAAAACCACTAGCTAGTTTGCTCTAAGACTTTGCACATAGAATAAGTTAAGGTATATGCGGGCCTGTAATTAGTTTATGTGGCTTCAGATAGCATACTAAAAAAAAATACAGCGAATTTAAGTTTTTCATACAAAACTTGTTTTTGCTGTATTTCGTTTGTTTTATAAACTGGAGCCATATAAACTAATTACAGACCTATAATATACCTCATGTCATTGTATATGCAAAGTTTCATTATAATCCAACGCGTAGTTTTAAAATGAGAACGAAACTCCGTTTGTATGGGAAGGTGAAATTCGGCCGAGCTTGCCGGGGCCTCTTAACAAAGGCCCCTCTAGGCATCCTCGCTCCGCTCAGACGCCTTGCACATCCCTGGTAGAAACGCTCACAGCGTTTCACATCTGCACTACGCATCCTCACACCGCTCCGCTACCTCGCACAGCTCCGGTGGATTCGCAACCTTAGGGCGATATTCTATAGACGGTGCCCACGAGGAGTAGGAAATATTTTAACCACGCATTCCTGAGGGCATACAAAATCAAGTTTTGTCGATTTAATTACATAAAAATTGAATAAATTTCGCTTCTCTATGAAAATGATCCCTTTTAATTGGTAACGATATTTTTTCCAAAAAAAGATGATTTTAGTAAGTAGTAGCTGTTTGATTTCTATCAATAGCGACGCGAAACTAGGCCATATATGTGGCAACGTCGCGATCATAAGAGCTTAATGTACTTTAGTAATCACAATAAATTGTTTACATGAAAATTGATAATATCTTCAAAACTAAGCTGGATTTTCCTGGGGTTCGTGTAACATTTTTTTCTCCTAATAACCTAAGGAATGCTCGGTTAAAATCTTTCTTATTCATCGTGTGCACCGTGTATAGGCTTTAGATTTAGAACAACTCTTCGTCAGGCTACAAAAATATCTTTCATGGACTCAAAAATAATTTTTTTGTATCCCTTCAAGTCTTCCGCGGTTCCGCGAAAAGTATGCACCCAAATCGACGATTCAAATCGTCATCGATATTTACATAGTTGTTTTACGAAGGCAAACAGCATCGTAAAATTTTAATCGCTTATGTAATTTCGCTAATTATAAATCGTAGTTTGTTTTTAATATCGTACCTCATCGTGCGGGCGGCGAATGTCTTCCCTTTGAATATTCATGGTTAATAAACATCGTAATAAAATAGGGCGAATTCAAACTAGTTTCACCAGTTAAAAGTAAACACGGAATGACTCACAACCATATTAAGTATAATCTGCAGTTTGCATAATTAATCCGTTTTACGCAATGCTTATTCATTGAGTTGGTGACACACTGGAATTCACTTCGCAAAGATCTCTTGTATGATAATTAAGATAAATATTGCGTATTTCTTTATGTCAGTGACTTACGTGGTCTCTTTCTTGTTTGTATATTACTTGAATTACTTAACTACAAGAAACAATATTAAATTTAATTGATGTTTTGAGTCAACTTTTAAAACGCGGAAGATTTTAATAATGGGAACGCTAAAATAAATAACTTTAAATAACGCGTTTTACGTATTTTTATTGGTAGTAATAGTATATTTTTTAAACCCCTACACCAAAAGGGGAGTGTTATAAATAAATCACAAACATTCGTCTGCCTGTAAATATGTATGTGGTAGGGTACAGTCAAGAGCAAAGATGAATACACAGCAAAAGTTTCAAAGATATGTATACACCAACACTACTGTCATAGTAATAAGATTTGGATATATATTTATGAGATTTTGTCGTGTTTAATTATCTTTACCCTTGACTGTACGATACGCGGATTTTTATGAAAATCTAGCCAACTCGAGAATATCGGTTATTTTAGAATTTGTAAATTATATTCACTCAAGATCGACCGCGCCGAAGCGCCGGAAAAAATGGATTCTCTACAATCACATGATATTTTCTGCTGTTTCCGCGATAATTACTCATTTAAATAAAACATATTTTTGCTTCTCTCTCCCTCAGCTTTTCAGTTTTCCATAGTTAACTCATGAACATGGAAAGCTGGAAAGCTTCCGAAACGTTGGGAACTCAAATGAGATAATATACGCGATATAAGCCGTTAAAATTGAGTTATTTAAATGAATCATAATGATGTTCCCAGAAATATTGCTTATTCATTTAGGGACCGTACTTTTGATGCCGATTTCGTAATTTTGACGTAAATGCACACACATGATGCTTTTAAATACCTAATGACAGATAAAGTTCCGCCCGTTTTACATTTATACGAATCCAAGTATACAATAAAAGTTACAAATGTTTTTCACTGTCTGACTCAAGTGTCAATATACAACTACGTAAACTGATGAGGTTGAATAGATAGTAATGATCAATGATAAATTATATTTTTGATTACTATTACGGTTACGATAAATTGAATCATACTGTATGTAGCTTGAAGTGATTTGTCATCGGCACTAAGAGTACGCTGCCTGCTTATTATGAAGAATTGTATAATGGTTCTTGATTATGAAACTACAAAATTATAGAACTCCCAGTAATGTGATTTTTATCGGAACCCCATGTCCGTGTTCATGGTGCAAGTGTTGGCAAAATGGAGATCGGTCTCGGAGAAAGCGGAACTAACACTTGCGTATTTATATTAAAGATGACGCGATTACACGCAAGTTTCTTTCTTATAATTGTTTAATGTGTGTATCAACTGCTATTACTATTGCACAATTACAGAAGCATCTTTGTTCTGTGATAAATAATGTGTTAACGTATTATGTTCGAACGTGATGTAAATATATGTAGATGTATAATATATGCGAGGTAGATAAGTGCGCTTTAAGATAAATATAGTAAGCATGTTTGTAACTATAGGAACGATCTTTGTCAAATTGGCATAAGTGAGAACGATCTTAGCGACGTCGCCAGCTACGGTAGCCAAACAATTCATAGTGAGATGTATGGCAGCTCACTCACCTGGCGACGGTTTGGCGACGTCAAAACGTAAGGGCGCCGTCGCTAACGACAACGCCATGGCGTCCCAGTGAGGCCGAGGTCTTAGAGTGAGATTGATTCGCACTACAGCCAGTTCTGACAGAATTGGTTCGTTGAGTTTTGGGCTTGCTTTCCAGATTCCAATTCGAGAAAATATGATGCAAATGGGTTGTACTTCGGCAAACTTTTTTTTTTTATTATACTTATGTGCCAAACAAGAGCACGGCCTGCCTGATGTTTCAGCAGTCGCCGTTAGCCTTTATATAATAATAATAATAATCATTTATTTCGGAAGTTCATCCATATCTTGTTAGTAACAATAATAATTATTATCTTATAGTAAAATAAAGAACAGAAATTTGACTAACTTAACCTACGTGACAAATGCAAGGCATTCCATCCTTGCAAGAATGGGCCATCTACCCTCCCTGCGACTGTGGCTACGAGGCTGTTGGCGCTGCCGTGGAAGCCATCGGTGCGCGCTTCGGCGAACATTCCCGACGCGCTGCAGTGGCGCGGCAGCCCCAACAACATCCGAATATTATGATAACACGTTTAAAACGAGGCTTCGGTTTTACCGTCCTATAATCTTTTTTTCGTCCTATAATAGGTAGGTACACTCAAGGGCAAAGATAAATATCCACACAAAGTTCAAAAATATGTATACGTAAACCATAATAATAAGATCTGTACACATAATTTTGAAATTTTGTGGTGTATACATATTGGTGCCCTTGACTGTACGTGTAACTAACAAAGATAATTCTGATTTGTCCTCGATGTGGACATAAATTGTAATTAAGTCTGCCATTTGTACTTTCTTGTATTGTGCAATAAAGTTTAAATAAATAAATAAATTGTCTATTTATTTATGGCTTTATATAACATACCAGAGCCCAAATATAACACATCAACATTGTGTGTCTGTCTGTGGCATTGTAGTTCTTGAACGAAAGAACTGAATATGATTTTTCTGTTAGTATTAGTAATTATTCGCTTTGATTTAAGCTAATCGGTTCAGTTATTTGAAATTATGAGCTTTTTCTGCGTTAGTCAGGTTTTTTATTTTTGCAGCGATTACTTGTTTGATAAATCACAACTCAGGCCAGGTTACAACAAGCGTTTATTTCTTAAGTCCTTAGTACTACTTTGGACACATAGTTACGGATATTATGGTAAAATCAATCTATCCAACAAGCGTGATCTCTTTATTCAACCGTCCGTAAGCGTCATCCCCGCTCAACTAACTGACCAGGGCCTTCCCTACAAAAAGCCCACTAAAAAGAACGAATGCCCTGATTGGTCACCTGTAGCCCTAAGTGATTGGCGGTCAAGTTACCGACCCATCACGTACAGGCGGCAGTGTTGCCAAGACAAGCGGCAGTGTTGCCAAGACAAAGTATTTTTTCCTATAATTAAAGTGCAATAATTAAACACATTCATAAAATTAACCACACTTGTTATTTATTTTGTCTATCAAAATATTTACAGTAAAGTACTAAGTAACGCAATGCGAAATTGACAAAACATATATGGATTCTTCGTCGTCTTAAGTAACTTTGTTTTCGTTTCAGAAAAACGAATCGTCTCGAAGAGGCGCTCAACATCTTCGACACGATCGTGAACAACGTTAACTTCAAAGGCATTTCCATTATCCTGTTCCTGAACAAGTCTGATCTGCTGGCGAAAAAGGTCGCAAGCCAGGAGACAGACATCCGCTGGTACTACCCGCAGTTCGCGGGCGACCCCCACAGCCTCTCGGACGTGCAGATGTTCTTGCTAGACATGTTCGCGAACGTACGGAGGGAACCAAAGACAACGCTCTACCACCACTTCACCACAGCCATAGACACGTACAACATAGAGGTCGTCTTTAACTCAGTCAAAGACACTATCCTCAACCGCAATCTAGAATCCCTCATGCTGCAGTGACCTGCCGGACAATCCGGGGACTACTTGTGTTGGAAGTTGAATTGTGATATGGATTTGTTGTGTATTAACGGCATAATGTCTCACGCCCATCCCGGGTCCTAGTTCAACGGCATAATAGCTGAAGCACATGTGAAGACAGTGTAACTCGTTAGTTACGTGGGGCCTCTACGCGGCCTATTATAGATATTATTGTAAAATATGTAATTTGACACATATTTATTTACCAATAACATAATGTTTGGTAAAAACTATGTATAGTCTATCGTAACGATATTTGTATATCAGTATATTTATGACCAAAAAATGTAGATTTTGCACTTGAAATGTATTATTATGATCACGTTTTTGAAGGAGTATACGTTTGTTTCTATATACGCGTAGCGACGGCGGCGAGGGAACTGTATACAGTTAGTCGGTAGGCTATTGTCCTAGACAAAATGTTTAAAGCAATATTGTTTGGAGATGTCCCATTAGGTTGGAAAGTTCATGGATTAATCGTTGATAGTTTAACTACGCATGCGAATGGAAATCTATATTATTACTCAAATTTTAGAGTTAATGGTATTGCAATACATGACCTGATGTAGAACCGTGCTGGTTTTTTTCTTGCTCAAAATTTTTGCCAACAGATAGAGGGTGTTCATATTGGTTTCTACAAAGCGCATGCGTAATTTGAACCTAATGGGAACGCAATATAAACAGTGCCAAGTTGAGACCTGGTGCGTTGCGGTCTCTTCAATTAGCGATAATGTCACAAAATGCTACAATTGGGCACTAAATGTGTTCCAGCTCCCTGCAAGGGAAACGAAACGAATGTTTCCTCTCAAAATTATAATCATTGCTGTGATTGAATTGAAATTAAATAGCTGATGCAGCAAATATACAAGCTCAGTGTATGAAATATTTTGAAATATCTCTTGACTTTTGACGATTTTGGTACTGACGCTCAATATTGCATATTTTTTTTAAAACTTTAACCCGTAAAGTTTACGAAACCTTGTGATATTGTCACATGTCGTGAGTTCGATTTCACGTGTTAGAGCGCTGACGAAAATCACCCGATTCTATCCGGAGGAAATAAGATTGATCGAAGGTTGCTAGCTGTCAATGATTTTCCGTATCCGATTTGTATGAGGAATATTATCCATACAACTTGGCAATATTCCCGGGAACGCACATATACTATAAATAATACTATTTATGTACACACCTCGTTCACATCGTTACGTAAGATTCATGGCTTGTGCGATGCATCGAAAACAATTAGTAACAGTAGTAGTATCTAAAAAAATAACTCCTTTAATTTAATGCACGCGGCCGAGCGCTGCCGACACAATGCCGCGGAAATGATGGAAAGTTGAACTTTGACAATGGAAACATTTTCCTTATGTCATTTGTTGCTATTCGATTCGAAGCGTTAGGTGTGAATCTTACACGTATACGGTTAAATCTTCGACCCCGTAACCACTTTACAATCTCTGGTCAGTTTTTGGGATAAACAAATTGATTTGAAAGTTTTCGATTGTCATTTCCTCGATTTCGGATCGGGTGTTGTGCGCAAGCGCCGTTACTCTTGCGAAAAATCCGTCCCTCGGCACAGTCTAATGCAAAGACATGTAATCTCATTAGCTGCTCTAGTGTATATTATTTTAATTATGCGTCTTTTCTACTATTTACATTTTTATATTTAAAGGGCACAAATTACGTCCCGTAAGGTACATAGGTTTGTACATTTGATCAATCCACGTCGGTACATATTCGGGTTTAAACGATCTAATTTCGTGCTATACTAGGATTTTTAATTTCAGTCAGAATACGCATAAAAACTTAAAACGCACAATCGCTGGGAGTTTTATGGATGAAAAACCACTGGTAACATAATTTTTATCACCATTTGTTCACTAATAGACGGGGGTTTACCTTTCAAGTTTCAAATTCGAAGATCGTATAGTGTGTTCTCCCTCGCTCTTCAGCTCTGTGAGACCGGGACGCTACAATACGTACTTCGATCACAGCTTCGGAGCATAGGTAGAAAAGCAATTGTAAAATCATTTTCGCAAATAGCTTGAACTGTAAACGTATCTGTGGGTTTCATTTCCGAGACTTCTGAAAGTTAATAGTGACTGATAACGACACTCTTTCATGTTTGATGCCATAAATTAACATTATTAAGTATTTTTTAGACTGGTTTTATATCACATTTCTATGGAAATGTCTTTTTTTAAACCATTCATAATGTTTGTGATATAGATACAAATCAAAGCGCAATGAAAAACGCGATTGCTTTCGCACGTGTCATGTCATGTTTAATTAGCTTGAACGGCAGCATGCTTGCTGTAACCGTCGTAGGTGTGCTAGGCGGCAGGATGCCACGACATCCTCGGCATCTAGCTTGATCTCTCTCGCACGTGGTCATACCACATACATGTTCTCATAGATGGCGCTAAGGTTGATACTTTTCAAAATGAAAGTAGTTACGGGGGTCAAAGCGGATGGATAAATTCGAGGCGTACAGCACAGTGCTCGCTGGTGGAGAGGTGACACGTTGGACGCGTAATCTAAAGGTACCAGGTTCGATTCCTGGTGTGACCACATGCGAGAGCAATCGTGTTTTTCTTTGCGCTTTGATTTCTATCTATATCACAATAGATGATAGTGTGGTGTTAATTTTAACACATTAAAAACACAGAACCACAAAAAAATGTGTTTCATATAAAATACATTCATAATTAAATACCCTATTTGTTTTAGGAATTGAATAAGTACAAATCAACAAGTGAAATTTCATTTAACTGGCTTAAATTAAAAATCCTAGTATATTTACATTATTGCATAATTATGATCATAATAATTATACTCATTTAGTTGTGTAAGTTTCTTAAGCTTTAGTGTATTTATTTGGAATTGGAATAGAAGGTAAATTTATTTACTTTACAAATGGAAGGTTTATTTATTATTCTGTGTAATTTTGAATGGTTTATTCGAGGCTATGTTTGTAAATACCTCTTTTATTTTATCGTGTACCTACATCACGTTGATATTGGGCCGTACATAGGGCGTTTCAGTCGCCGTTACTATACATTGACTAAATTAATTAAAAGGACTCCGAACTTAAAGTATGGAAAATATGGTTTCAGTTAAATTTGATGAAATTTTGATATGTTGTAAATTTTTGTGCTCTGGTCACTACACTGTTTCCGGGTCCGTTTACGAGTTGCGATCTATTTTATACCGTATATCATTTTACATTGAACAGTCATTTTATCTTTCCGTCGCAACAGGCCACTTATTTATTATCATAATAAAAAGTGGTTGATGTTCAAAGCACTTTGTTTTAGAATTCTATTGGAATACTGCTACTTTGTTCGTATGATATGGAATCAATTAAAACTAAAAAAATGAGCCAGGAAACAGTAGCTGCACCCATAGTGACTTATGGTCAGGGTATCAAAATTTACAACATATTAAAATTTCATCAAATTTAACTAAAAGCACATTTTGCACTTTAGGTTCGAGGTCCTTTACGTATCGATATCGTGACTACCTTAACTAAACCTTTTCACTATATTGCATTGTAATAAGGTTCAAAAGTTATTACATCTCTTAGTAGTCAACTGTACTATCAGAAAAGGAGAGAGATATATCACTTAGTTTAGCATTGTAGATAGCACTATTTTCTACAGATGACTACTTAAGGCGTTTTTCCTGACTTTCGTTTTAGTTAAGTGTTTTTAAAGCAGATGTAACTTATACAAAATTGTATGTTGCCGTCGAATGCGCTCGCATTCCGCGGAATTCCGACGACTGCGTCCGTATGCCAACGGAGACATGCAAACATGAACCTAAATTACAAAGTGTAAGATTAATTTCAATCATCTCTCAGTTGTGTGATTTGTTAATCGTACTTCAATATTTGAAATTCAGCATTTTAGTAGGTACAGTAAAGAAAAACAAACACGTATCATTTTCGCTCTTGTCACAATGACAATAAGAACTATAAAGGTACGTGTTTTACAGGTCTAACACTTAACTGAGACTGTTCTTGAGGTATGCGAGCGGTACGGGAGGGGTGACAAGTGACGTGACATGACGTGTACGAACTGTCTCGATATATACATATAAATCAAATGAAATCAAATCAAAATATTTTTTATTCAAGTAGGCGTAGTTACAAGCACTTTCGGAATGTCAGTTACATGAGAGTGAATGTTTGCTGGGAGAAATACAATATGACCCAACATTTGCTGCAAGGATTAGGGAAACCCAGAAAAACCTAATCAGATCATTTAACTTAAGTGTAATATTATTAATAAAATCAACATTTTTAAAATTAAAATAATCAATAAGATTAATCCCAAAAGGATTGTCAATAAAAAATAAATAATCTAGAATGTGTCTAGAATAAAATTCTAAATGTCAGAGTATATAAAACAATTAAGATTAAAATAATAATAATACCTTAGGTATTCGTTAAAATAATTATTCATATACCTACATGACGCTATAATTTACATTAATCCCACGCGGCTTCATCATTCATGTAGTCATGTGTGCTATAATAAGCTTTAGAAAATAATTTTCGTTTCACAATATTTTTGAATTTACCAATAGACAACTCAGTTATGCTGCCAGGAAGTTTATTATAAAATCTCACACAGTTACCCATGAATGATCTCCTTATTTTATGGAGCCTAGTACGTGATTTGTCTCATCTCCCGTATCTCTCCCATACCTCAGGAACCGACTAAATTATGCGTTAGGCCTATAGTTTCCCTTACTGTTGAATTTTTACTTTTGTTACAAATCGCTATTGGTAATTTCGTTAATGTATCGTGATTCACTGAAACGCTCACTCGTTGATAGGTTATTATTTAATTAAGTTCTGGTTTTGCCGTCTTGGTACGGGGTTTGTATGGGTTTGTGTTTTCCATAATAGTGATACGTTGCATTTAAGAGTGCCATCGCGTGGTACAAACTGTGTTGCCACTGGAATATGTAAACGAATTGTCAACACAGCTAACATTGACTGTTGGATAGAGGTTTATTATATTATGCGGTGTATCGCAGAAAAAAATGTTCCAAAACTGGTGTATGTTTAAAGCTGTCCTTGATTTGGAATGATCGTCAACTTGTATAAGTATCAGCAAAATACCTGACAGTGAGTTTGAGATGTATGAATCTGTTTATGTGTACATTGAGAGAAAAACAAATGTATATCGATAATTAGGATGGTAGTTGCTTTCAATTGTGACGTTTCATAGTGACGTATGTTAAATCATAATTTCAAGCACTAATTACAGTGCAACGTATCAGATGAAATCTAATATGTTGGTCATGACAGCCAATCTATGTTTTTATGTCTCAGGCACTCTTAAGTTTGCTCCTCGTTTGTTTGCAATGTTATGATGACTAGGTTACCTTTGCAGTTCTTGTAGCTTGCGCACCGCTTCCCTACCCTACTTTAAGTAGCACCGGATGGCCGTTAGTGGGTATGCGCTCTACTTGATCTGATTACTAGTAAAGAGGCCTACTCAGACCTAGCTCGTTCTAAAAAAGATGACCAGGTGCCAACTTAACGTATCTGGGTAGTTCGAGAGATGAGTTTATTGGGTAACCACACCGCATGGTATAACAGACCTCAGGACTACTTATTATTGAACCGCCTTTAATGATAACATAATCTTTCAATTGGAATGATATGTACTTTAAATATAATTAATTAAACTTGTTAGTTGTCCAAACATAATCTGTAATGAAAAAACCGTTAGCTAACGGTTCATGTGTGACTCGATAATATTTAGAGCGCAAAAAAGTCTGTTAGTATCTTTGAGTGTCTGGTTAGCATAACTATTGGCTATTAAATTACCTGGCTGAACTTTTGATTATTGTGACATTTTTTTAATAAATTTAATTGTAAAATCGTGTCCATGAACTAACAATATTTTATACCAAAGGTCGAAGTTTAAAACTGTAAAATTTATCTGTCAAAATAATATCTTGTAGACCATTTGTTTTTTTGATCTTACATTTCAATTGTAGAAGTATAATATTGAAATTATTAAAACCATTTCGATTTCTATATAACGAGAAATTGGTATTTCATGCATTCTGTATTTTTACGACTGACATGTTTGACGAATCGATTTAAGAACATAAATTGAATTGTATCCTATTAGAGGAAAAAAGTCCTAAAGATAAAATATTATACGAAACTATTCAGGTCTCGAAGATTTAATGCATGTCTTTTTTGCACACGTTTGAAGCTCAAATAGTTTTGGTGGTGAAAAGTATCGGACGCGGTTACGGAAATTTTGGCTATGACAACATTAAAAATTAAGACGGTACTAGGAACAAAATAATAGAAATTCTTATGAAATCCATAATAAAGAAGATATATAATAATGTAAGACGAGGCATAAAATAACCCCGTAAATACCTTACCTTTTGAAAGCCAATAACGGGTAAAAATCAAAAAAAGTGTACATAAAAAATCCTGGAAATATTAATTTTTGGGCTAAAATGTAACGCAACTGAGATGGAGATTTTGGACACTTTCTTGTATGAGGTTCGAATGTATGAAGGATTCTGAGTAAGATATGCCCAAAACATATTTCGAAGTTTTTTTTTTATGTACACTTTTTTTTATTTTCACCCTAATACCTGTCATGGTAACAATGGTTAACAGCTGTTATGCTCACAGCGCCACCCATCATTATAGTTGTCGCTATGGAGTGTAGAAGAGTAAGGAGACATGACAATGGCGCCAAAGTAGCAAGTGCGTTAAATAATTTCCGTACTGCAAAAAAAATCCACAACGATGCAAGAAAAATCATTTTTTGCACGATTGTATATTTAGAACATCAGAGGGGCTACTCCGAAAGACGAAGTTCGTATGGCGCCATCCCGCTCACTCAAATACAGCTTAAGATGAGAGCGAGAGAGATGGCACGTTACGAACTTCGAGTTTCGGAGTAACCCATCAGAAGGATTGAGTAATTGGTTGCAATCCTGCTACTCCAGCGCCATGCTGGACGGATTTGGAACTATTATTTACTGCTTTCCACTGGACACTTTTTCATCGGTTTTCCTATATGAGATTGATCTCCTTGCCTTTTCTATACTCTATGGCGACATGGCGATATGTAGTTTGTGTCTGTTTTGCAACAAAGAGTGACGTGAGACACAGGTTATAGGCATTTAAGAAAAACGTGACCCTCCACTTGTCTCAGATTATGGACATTTTGGTACGTATGCCATTTCGAAAAAAAAAATCAAATCTTCAGTTTTGTGACGCCCATACCACACGTACCGATACAGTGTCACAAAATTGACTTTTGTTCGGACGGATATTTTTTATGATCGAAATCGTACTATACGTATCTACTTTGATTTTGAGCGAAACGATCCCAATAAGTCCATAAGATGCGACAACAAGTGGAAGGTACAGTCACCAGTATTAATATCTGTCATAACAAAACGCGTATAAATAACTGACACGACTTCATTTCTAGGGTCGTAAAGATGTGTCAGATATTTTTGCCCGCCAGATAATGATGTTGGTGACTACACGTTTTTGCGATGCCTTAATGCAGGGGTATGCAATTTTTTTTATACTGCGAATCCCTTTAAAAAAGAAGATATCTACGTGTAGATCTCAAATAGGCGTATGAAAACTATTTCGCGACGCCCCTGGAATAGTGCGAGGAGGCCTCAGGGCGTCGGGACGCACAGTTTGAGAACCCCTGCCCTAATGTAAGGCGATCAAGTGTCTTAATCAAATCAATAATTAATTTGATGTTTCCTCTTTTTATAGCAAGCGCTAAAATTAATATGGTTCAAAGATTGCTTTTTTTTGGGTATTTACGAAATGTCAATGGTCCCAAGTTGGGAGGTGTGGTACGAATAGGATAGTGGGGTGGAACATGGGTCTCAATGAGCCACGACCAAGTCGAGGCTATGTGATTGTTATGATGCTGTTATCGAGGGTGCACGATGGCCACTGTTGCGGCATACTTGTATAATGTCATTTTTAACCGATCGGTTTATAATTTTTATATAAACGTTTAGATTTAAACGTAATTTCTTTGTTTATAGATTCGATGATGGCACGTATGATGTCGGTAATTCTATAAGTTGAAATGAAGTCGGACATGATGTTGATGTATGTCAAGTCGAGAAAAACGAAAAAAAGAAAAAAAAATGCCTTTCATTTCTCGATTTTGCATCAATACCATTACATAAATTCTGAAAATGCTATAAACAAAATAGAAATCAATTATGGTTTAAAGCAACAGATTTGTAGTACGATTTCACAAAATTTGAATATCTTGGATACGAGATTCGTTTCGACATTCCACTACATGAAATGATCACGTTTCCGAACATTAAAAAATCCTTATTTTTTTATAAGTACGCCGTAACAGTGACTATCAGCCATCCAGTAGTGTTATTAATGCTGAGGGTGTCAATTCTTATGTAACTCGATAAAACGAACATTAGATAAAATTAAGTTTAATTGGCTTATACAATTTATTTGGCTGATTTAAGATAGCACCCGAGGCTAATGGATAAGCGGTTATAGCTTTTTGAAAATCCCGTTTGCGTAAATGTTGAAAAGATGTCTCTGGAGAGTTAGCGTTTGTAAAGAAATGTGGCACTTTCACTTGCCTTTTTCCTTTTGTAGACTTTTAGAAGAAATAAGCACCGAGTGTCGAACTAATTTTTTTTATGCCTCACTCAGCCCAAAAAGTTGTATCATTAGCTTTAGTTAGGCAATCAAACCAGATGAAAGTGAAATGTTCCGCTGTGCGTCGAAAATATTCAATGTATAGTTAATTGTTCGCGGCACAACGGAAACTTAATTACGTGAGTTAGACTTTTTGGGCAGTTTTTGGTACAATAGTAGTTGGTAAAGTGGTTCTTTTTACATAAGTTTTTGAGGATGCGCGAAAATCATTGGCGGAATTTTTAATATTTACGCATAAGGGTTTTGAAAAAATGGTTTAGATAGTTATACGTTACGAATTTTAAACATATTGTTAGGAGTCATTTTACACTCGTGTTATTGTATGCTAGAGTGTTGACAATATCTTTTGGAATTCCTCTATATTTTGTATACAGCCCAATATTTATTGTACAGTGTAATAAAATACAATGCATGTATAAACTTATTATCTTTTATTTTTTCTTACCCTGAACTACAATCGAGGACTAATAAACTATAAAACAAGAGGACTGTCAATAGGGTAGTTTCCTGAATAAAAAAATATTATTCAAATTAGTCTGTCAGATTATCAAAAAATATTGGACGCGTATTTTTTCTTTTGTCAATCAAACAAAAAAGACAAAGATAAAGCGCGTCTAAGTTTAGGAGTGGGGGCGCATGACGTCACGCCGTGCGAAAAACGGTTGCAAAGCGTGACGTCACGGGGAACTTCAACCGGCTATATCTTCGTCATCAAGCCTATTGCTACACTTTGGATCGTGACCCGATCGTACGAAGATATACTGGCAAAAAACTAGATGGCGCTTTAAAACTAAACATTTAACGATGTTAAAATTCATCCAAGTTTTAGTCAAGGTAGTCCATGAATATTAGCGCAAGAATCAAAAATATTAAAACATTACTTACCAGGGTTAAAATCAGGGGCGGATTGAGCCATACAATGGCCTCTAGGCAATAAATAAATAAATAAATATCAGGGACAATCTTACACAAATCGACCTAATCCCAAAGTAAGCAAAGCTTCTACTATGGGTACCAGGCGACGACATACATAATATATAGATAAATTATAATACTTAAATACATAGAAAATATCCAAGACCCAGGAACAAACATTCGTGTTGATCACACAAACACTTGCCCTGACCGGGATTCGAACCCGGGACCGCCGGCTTCGTAGGCCGTTGTGGAACCTACTAAGCCAAACGTGTCGTCAATGTGAGTCTCCGGCCCCTTTTTACCTTTAGTTAGGTAGGCCTGTAGGTGGGACGGGGCCCCTTAGAAGTGTTGGGCCCATAGGCAGTTAGTTGCCTACATCGCCTTACGGAAATACGGCCCTGGCCAAAAACAACTGAACGTTAGTCATTTGACGATACGTTTGGCTCAGTAGGTTGCACAACGGCCTACGAAGCTAGTGGTTCGAATCCCGGCCAGGGCAAGTGTTTGTGTGATGAGCACGAATGTTTGTTCCTGGGTCTTGGATATTTTCTATGTATTTGAGTATTATAATTTATCTACACTCAACAGCAAATAAACCGGGCCACCCACTATCGCTACCTTGGCACTCTAATCGGATTTTCTAAAAAATTATAAAACTTACAACCATTAAAGTTATACCTACATAAAGTGCGTTTCATGAAGATTATAATTAATGAAAACACATTGTGATTTATGAATTAATTAAGTGTTTAGTATGGAGTTTCCAAAATCGCGTCGTTCCAATGTGGCCCGGTTTATATGCTGTCGCGTGTATATATATTATGTATATCGTCGCCTAGTCGATACCCATAGTACAAGCTTTGCTTAGTTTGATACTAGGACGATTTGTGAAAGATTGTGCCTAATATTTATAAACATTAAGTCGGCCTTCCCGCTCGCGCTTTTGAAGAAACAGCAAGTGCAAGCTAGTGGTCTGACTTAGTGTTAATTATAACTTACGTTTAGTTGATTTTAGCCTTACAATATTAAACATTTTCATCTGGAATCATCCATGTCTAGTTTTACACAAGAAAATTAACTGAGAAACATGCTAGAAGTTGATTGAAAAACGTGACATATTATATTATTAGACCCTCCTCATTATTCCCGCTTCAAGTAATAATGCATTTCATTGTTGTGCTCTAATTTGAATAGTAAGAGTATCTGAGTCCCAGGCACTGCATGCAATCGAGGCATATTATAATACTATTATTGCCCTTCGAAAATGGCGAGGAGAAACTGATTGCTTAAAGAATATAGCACATTTAGTTCATGTGTTATTTCGTTTTGGCTGTTGTTTTGGTCAAAAAAAGGAAATTCCAAATAAGAGAAATACGAATAGGGAAAAATTGTTATTAGTACTTCGTCATTAGCACAGCTGAAAAGTAAAACCCTCTGCCCGCAAACTACTCTTTAACAGGATCTCTTCAAACAGATAGCTAATAGGCCAGGCGCAGTCCGAAGACGACGACACATTATTGTGTTACCTAACTTCAGTATTTATCTTCAAATAGGCTTATCTACGAGTCCGCTTTCAGCCTAAAATGTTTCTTTTGTCATTCGTAGAAAATGGTCAGATCTGCACCTGATAGTTTTTCGTAAAATAATTAGAAGCGCCGTATAAAAGTGCCATTGCAAGCGACATTGCATAAAAACCGTTCTACGCGCCAGATGGCCAGGATTTATTACAGTCGTTTGAAAAACCTCCCTTGCAGAATTCCTAATTAACTTTTGTCTACTTTATAAGGCGGAGCTCGAAGGAGTTGTTTAAATTAAACAGATAATTCAATGACAGTGTAACTGAACGCGGTGTAGTTATATGTCTAACCATTTTCGTTTCTAAGCATTTTGTCGGAGAGCCGATGGTCGACGGGGCAGACGGGTTTCTGGAGTGGAGACGAACAGTGGACGACTGCAGGCTGACTATGGTGACTCTTTTAGAATAAACTAGGAAGGAAGTGACGGTAAACAGGCTTGAAACTGGGGTGGATTCAGGGTGATCATGACCCATCACGGGTGGGTTGTACTAGTATGAAAACTGATAATTTTTCGATAATGTGACCATGCTAACTGGCTGTCATCTATGCGTGACCCCCTGACTAGAAGGATGAATCTGTATTAGTAGTTCTGAGCTGTGAGCACAATTTTTTTTGTCTTTAGCCGAAAGAAACTGGATACTGAAAAATTACTTGTGAGGTTAATAAGTGGCAACTTGGCTTGACACGCAGCCAAGTTGAAGCTGGCGAGCAGTACCGTGTGTATTCTTTCAAAGTATTGACCATTAACAAGTAGGTTTGTAATACCCTTTTTCATTCGCATAATCCAGTTCGAAAATACTTCCGATTACTCTTTTTTAGACACCTCATAAATTTCAAACTTATGGGCATCTTCTTTGTTTTCAAATCGCCTTACCTATACATTTTCTTGGGTTTTTGAGAAAGAGGCAAAAATCACAAGGTGCTAGGTCAGAAGAAAATAGCGGATGAGGCAGGACAGAGACGTTTTTCGAATCAAAAGATTTGATAATCGCGTTAATGACCGTTACGGCCAATTCCTGCCAGAATTAATTAGAAAATATTTAGTTATACTAATCCGATTTAATGAGTGTGTGGCGTACTTACACACATTTTATATTTTACACTTATACATATTTACATCGCATGTTAAAATATATATTTCTATTCGCAACTTTACTTTTATTTATTTATATATACACATATTTACATTTAATATACAATTATATATTGTACGTACATTATGTTAAACGTATTTAGCGTTTAACATAATTATAACATTAGTTGAACATATATTTATGCCAACCAATTCGTCGATATCGATACGGCAGTTTATCGATAAGTTTTGTCGACGCCGCCGTCGCCCTAGTACAGCAACTAGTTTTGTGGTAAGACGCGGCGTCCGCGCAGCAGAGGTCATATGACAGTCATTGCCTAGTTACGACGCGGAGCGCACGCTACTCGTACTCGCCATTATAACAGACGCGAATGCTGCGCTTGCTTGAATGCTTGCTTGTTTTTCCTATTTCTATCCTCTGAACTGTTTACTCGCTTTAAGACTTTCCCCTAGTGATTGTGTCTGTGCCTTTCTACACTTCTGTGCCTTCTGTTTGCTTTGTGTATGGAATTTGTGTATATGAAAATATACCAGCTGAACTGTAAGTTTTCTGCATTTATTATTTACCACTAACTGGAGCATAATACACGAACCTTGCGACCTTACACCAAACTGGTGACCCCAAATATGAACAAAGAAGAACTTAGGCCGGGCACGTCATCGGGGCATAGTGAGGGGACAGAGTCGATAAATGCAAGTGGCGTATTTAAGGTCGGCGTAAGAGTGCCACCGTTCTGTCCCGACGAACCGGAGATTTGGTTCGCCCAAGTCGAGGGTCAATTTAATATTTCCGGCATTACCAGCGATGTTACGAAGTTTAATTACGTTATCGCCCACCTCGACAACCAGTTTTCTCGCGAGGTGAAGGACATAATTATCAACCCTCCAGCGACTCAGAAATATGAAAAGCTTAAATCCGAGCTGATCAAAAGACTAGGCATCTCCAACGAGAAGAAGACCAAGCAGCTGCTGATGCACGAAGAGCTAGGGGACCGCAAACCTTCGCATTTCTTCCGACATCTCAAGGATCTAGCGGGACCGGCAGTACCAGATGATTTTATCAAATCTATTTGGACCACCCGCCTTCCTCATGGCGTCCAAATGGTGCTCGCGGGCCAACCAGCTTCGTCTTCACTGGAAGATCTCTGCGACCTAGCTGATCGTGTCAACGATCTGGCCTGTTCTTCGCCCAACGTCGCTGCCATGAGTGGCGGGATACCAGGTTCAGTACACAGTGACCTTGCCAGGGAGATCGCAGAGCTACGGAAGCAGTTCCAGGCGTTCACATCAGGCAGGAATAGTAGATCCAGGAAGCGCGGATCTCAGGACAAGCGGAACACTTCGAGGCAACGATCCCAGTCGAATTACCGCAAGTATCCACTCTGCTGGTATCACGGGAAGTTTGGAGACAAGGCCAGCAAATGCGTTCGGCCATGTGACTACAAGCCAGCGGAAAACGCGAGGGGCAGTCGATAATGGCGACTGACGATTGCCCATCGACATCTACTGGTCGCCTGTTCGTCACCGACCGCAAATCAAAGACGCAGTTTTTAGTCGATACTGGAAGCGACCTCTGCGTCTATCCACGGTCGGCGCTGTGTGATCGTCGTTCTCGGACTGGGTATAGTTTATGTGCAGCAAATGGTTCCGATATTGCTACTTACGGCTTTGTAAATTTAAACTTAGATTTTGGTTTGCGCAGAACATTTGTATGGCGTTTCGTAGTTGCCGACGTAACCAAACCAATCATAGGAGTAGATTTTTTAAATTATTACAGTTTAATTGTAGATTGTCGTAATAAACGTTTAATAGATAACTTAACTTCTATAGCTTCCGTTGCCACTGTTGCCAATTGTAATAACGTGTCTTCCGTTAAAGTCGTAACTGGCGAGTCCCGGTATCATAAAATTCTTGAGGGATTTCCCGAAATTACTCGACCAGCTGGTAGGCATAATACTAACATACCCCATAACACTGTCCACCACATTCGCACAACACCAGGCCCCCCAGTTTCTTTACCGCCCCGCCGCTTAGCCCCTGATAAGTTAAAAATTGCCCAAGAGGAGTTTCGGACCATGTTGGCTAATGGTACAGCCAGACCGTCGGAAAGCTCCTGGTCTTCGCCCTTACACTTGGCTCCAAAGAAGGGCAATGGATGGCGACCCTGCGGGGATTATCGTAGCCTGAATGCTCGCACGGTGCCTGACAGGTATCCAATTAAGCATATTCACGATTTTGCGTACGATATTTCTGGTTGTAACATATTTAGTACACTTGACTTAGAAAAAGCTTACAACCAGATACCTGTCAGCCCCGACGACATCCCTAAAACTGCCATCACGACTCCATTCGGGTTATATGAGTTCCCATTTATGACGTTTGGCCTTCGAAACGCGGGGCAAACGTTTCAGCGATTTGTTGACGAACTCACCAGGGGCCTGGATTTCGTGTACGCGTATTTGGATGACTTCCTGATTTATTCTCGGAACGAAACAGAACACGAAGAACACCTGCGAATAGTTTTTAAGAGGCTGAAGGAATATGGCATGCTCGTTAATACCTCGAAGTGCGTCTTAGGAGCTCAGGAGGTAACGTTCCTAGGGTACCTAATTTCAGCCAGCGGATGCAGACCTTTAGACTCGAAGGTGCAGGCAGTTATGGACTTCCCACCACCAGATAACGTCAGGCAGCTAAGAGGCTTCTTAGGGATGCTCAATTTTTATAGAAGGTTTCTTCCCGGAGCAGCCCAGATCCAAGCTCCACTGAACGCTTTATTGACAGGTTCTGTAAAAGGATCACAGCCAGTTAAACTGGAAGAAGAGGCCTTGGAAGCTTTTCAAGCCTGTAAGAGGAGCTTATCGAACGCAGCCATGCTGGCTCATCCTGATTGCTCCGCCAAACTGGCGGTGGTTACGGATGCTTCGGATAAGGCCATAGGGGCAGCGCTCCAGCAGTTCAAAAACGATGCTTGGGAACCGCTGGCCTTCTTTTCGAGGAAACTTAGCCCCTCTCAGGCCAAATACTCGCCTTACGATAGGGAGTTGCTGGCTATATATGAGGCAATAAAACATTTTAGGTACATGCTCGAGGCTCGGCATTTCACTGTCTATACTGACCACAAGCCGATCAGTTTTGCATTCCATGAAAGGAAGAACAACTGTTCGCCCAGGCAGTATAGGCACCTCGACTTCATATCGCAATTCACGACAGACATCCGCCACATTAGCGGCAAAGATAACGTGGTTGCGGACGCCTTGTCACGAATTGAAGTCCTAGAAGCCCCAGTCAGCCTCGAGATTATGGCCCAACATCAAGCCTCCGACCCAGAACCCCAAGAGCTTTTAAACAAGGGTTCATCTTTGCAGCTGCAGAAACTCCATGTTCCTGGAAGCCAAGTTCCTTTGTACTGCGACGTCGGTACAATGGCTACCAGGCCATTCGTACCCAAGTTCCTGCGTAAGCAAGTCTTCGATAGCCTGCATTCTCTGAGCCACCCTGGCTGTAACGCTTCGGCCAAGCTAGTGTCCGAGCGATTCGTCTGGCCAGGTGTACAAAAAGATTGCAGGGATTGGGCGCGTTCGTGTTTGCCGTGCCAGCGAGCTAAAGTCAACCGTCACGTGACTTCCTCACTGGGCACTTTTCACTTACCGCGCGCACGTTTCCGGCAGATCCATATTGATCTGGTTGGGCCCCTACCTCTTTCGCAGGGCTATCGGTATTGCCTCACAGCAGTAGATCGATTTACTCGCTGGCCAGAGGCCGTACCAATAGAAAATATCACGGCAGAAACCGTTGCAAAAGCATTGCTGTCTACCTGGATTGCTCGATTTGGTTGTCCTACAAGCATTACAACTGATCGTGGCCGTCAGTTTGAGTCGGCTTTATTTCAATGCCTGTCAAGGATGGCAGGATTCGAGCATAAAAGGACGACATCATATCATCCAGCTTGCAACGGTTTAGTCGAGCGGTTCCACCGCCAACTAAAAGCGGCTATAGTCTGTCATGCAAATGACAGATGGACTGAGTCGTTGCCGTGGGTCCTGTTAGGTATACGCACGTCGTTTAAGGAAGACTTACAGGCGTCTGCAGCTGAGCTAGTTTACGGAGAGCCGTTGAGACTCCCCGGTGAGTTTTGGGAGCCGAGTCCTGGTATTACTTCGGACATATCAGATTTTTCTGCTAGACTCAAAGGCTACGTAGAAAAGTTACGGCCCGTCCCTGCTTCGCGCCATTGTAAGCCTGGTGTGTTTGTGCACAAAGAATTAGAGACCTGTAGTCATGTTTTCCTGCGAGATGACACTACCAGAGGTTCTCTTACCCCAGCTTACTCCGGACCACACAAAGTTCTCGCCAGAGGAGACAAAATTTTCAAAATTCTCCTCAATAACAAAGTGGTGACAGTATCTATTGACCGGTTAAAACCAACTTTCACGCTGGACATAGTCAAAGATACTACCGCGCCTGAAACTTCTCAGAATAAAAAATCCCGTTCAGGTCGCGTTATTAAATTCCCTGACTATTATCGTCCCTGAGGGACTCTGGTGGGGGGTGGTGTGGCGTACTTACACACTTTTTATATTTTACACTTATACATATTTACATCGCATGTTAAAATATATATTTCTATTCGCAACTTTACTTTTATTTATTTATATATACACATATTTACATTTAATATACAATTATATATTGTACGTACATTATGTTAAACGTATTTAGCGTTTAACATAATTATAACATTAGTTGAACATATATTTATGCCAACCAATTCGTCGATATCGATACGGCAGTTTATCGATAAGTTTTGTCGACGCCGCCGTCGCCCTAGTACAGCAACTAGTTTTGTGGTAAGACGCGGCGTCCGCGCAGCAGAGGTCATATGACAGTCATTGCCTAGTTACGACGCGGAGCGCACGCTACTCGTACTCGCCATTATAACAGACGCGAATGCTGCGCTTGCTTGAATGCTTGCTTGTTTTTCCTATTTCTATCCTCTGAACTGTTTACTCGCTTTAAGACTTTCCCCTAGTGATTGTGCCTGTGCCTTTCTACACTTCTGTGCCTTCTGTTTGCTTTGTGTATGGAATTTGTGTATATGAAAATATACCAGCTGAACTGTAAGTTTTCTGCATTTATTATTTACCACTAACTGGAGCATAATACACGAACCTTGCGACCTTACACCAAAAGTGTTTAATTTTTAAATTTACAAAATATATAACCTACGCTTACGTTGGTGTCTAATTTGCTAGTATCGATTAATGGATATCGATTAATGGGACCTAGCATGACCTTCTTATACTTACTTACACGGCGTACACGAGCTTTTATAAAGTCTGGCTATAATATCTTTACCCCACCAATTTTAATTGTTTTATCTGTGCTTTATATGGCAACACTAAATATAGGGCACTAAATAGTCTGAGGAATAATAAATAAGTCACTAACACCACATAATATATTCTCAGTGCTCTTAAGAGGCTGCTAAAAGCTAAATAGCTTCACTTGAACATTATTTTAACAAAATCCATATTGGTGTTATTCAAAAGTACTAAGGTTGGTTAATCTTACCAGCCAAAGACTATATATATATTTTTAAGGAATTTTATGGCCTGGTATCTAGACCTTTAAGCCAAGCCAAAGACTAAATGCAATGTAAACATTGCCGCTTTTCAGCGATAATCGCTTCTTGCTGTTGCTTTACAGCATCGAAGTTAATGATCATGCGGAAAAGCAGTTCTCGCTGACCACTTTTATATGGTTTTTTCATAGTTAAACCTTTATTTTTTACAAAACAAACGCACGTAAAGATAAATTGTTTCTAAGATACATAAACAACTTGACGTCTGTGACAGATACAAAACATTGCCATATTCAGTTTTTATATATTTGACAGTTCATTTGCTTGGAAGAGATAAAATGGTCCGACTCTGTTTTCTGACTATTGTAAATTCAATTCAGTCAGGAACGAGTCTAGGAAGAAAGGCTTATTTCTTTATATACTTTTCATATACATATAGGAACATATAATAGGGATGTTGACAACTTTTTTTGTGGTATGTTATAGAAAGACCTTTCAATAATTTAAATAGGTACAGATGAAAAAACTACTTCAATGTCATAAAAACTCCACGAGATACAACGTTAGAATCTCATTTTTGCACTTTCCCAAAAACGCTCCATACTAAACCCTAGGAAGGCGTGACGTCAAACCTTCCTACCTTATATATGGGGAAATTAAGAACTTTGTTCTGCCGCTATGCGAACTTGCGTTAACTTGCGTTAGTCGAAACGGTTTCATAACAAAAGTTACCATACATTTCATGGATTATTCAGTGGTATTATTATTTATTAATATTTTCATACTTTAAAAATGGACTTTCCCACCTATTTTTAAAGTCTCATAAAACAAGATACACGTAAAGTAACGAATTCAAAGTTTGTTTTTTAGGATTTTCATCATCTCATCAAGATTTTTATCATTATTTGAGTACAGTCAACATCCTGATTATTTTATCAAAACTGAATATTTTACGACATTCCAGGCCGTAAATAGCATTTACCAGGGCAGATAATTCTAATTCTTCCTGGCCATTGAAAGACGTAAAATTGTGTTCGCCCTCGCCTCCATCTCGTGCGATTAATACTTGAGATCTGAGATATTATTTATTTTACCGCTTTAGGTGTGTAATGTGTACTATTGCGAAGAATACGCACCACAAATTGAGTCATTTCATACTAGTCTTGTATTACAAGCTTCTTGATGTGTTTATATCCAACATACTCGTATCTACGTATGCGGATGTAACATGGCGGCGGGGATTCGTTAGGGGCTCTCGTGAGCTCAAATTTAACCGCTTTAATTAGTGGAGCTGTGCATAGGAATTGGCAAACATTTTCTAGATGTCGACGACACTCGTTACTTTTCGCCCGTAAGAACGTTGGTGCACATTGCTCCATGGTTTCATTTTGCTGATGCCGTACTAACTAGATTTCGCCGTATAGGTTCGTCCCTTAGTAGCATACGAGTGGAAGCGTAATTATGGTTACTCTACTGGCAGTATAAGTTTGTGCGTTAAATAACTTGGCTCTGCAAACGGTACCCTTATACTCTTAGTTTCGTGTCAAAAGGATTTTAATTAAACAACTACATTTTGTATATTGATGATGTGTATGAAATGTGGAGTATTAGGTGTCTGCTTACATCTTTATGTCTGATCACAACTGAGATCGCTTGGCGGCGTGGGACCTATTGACCACCTCAGTTATGATGAGTGGAGAGCTCGGAAGTGCTCCCCACACCAACAACTGAATTTGACGATGAAAAGATATATAGTCTGCAGTGTCAATAGTGTGTTGAAAATTTCTAGCCGATTACTACGGAGCGTTGTTATTACAGTTGCTGTGACCGGCGACTAACACGCGCTGTAACATCTCAGTTTACAATTTAAGGCAGGAATGTAGTGCCAGGGTGCTACCAGAAAGTCTTGTCGATTTGGTGTTACCCAGGGTATACAGAGAGGCCAGTTAGACGCCTCGTCTAGTGGTATCAGTGGAACTACGTTGCTGCTCTGTATACCTACGTTCAAATAGTCCCCTAGACGACCAAGCTCCTCAGGATCATTTTTTGTACGCGGATAGCTGGGTATCTCCAGATGGTTATAGGATACTTTTTACCCGACGTCGCTGAAGAAAAAAGAGGCGATATGACTTTTTCTCCTCCGCGAACGAAGTTGCGGGCACCTCTTCTAGTATAGATAAATTATAATACTTAAATACATAGAAACCATCCAAGACCCAGGAATAAACATTCGTGCTCATCACACTTGCCCTGGCTGGGATTCGAACCCGGGACCTCCAGCTTCGTAGGCCGTTGTGCAACCCACTGAGCCAAACGTGTCGTCGAAAAGGTTTGCGTTGTAAGCGGCCCGCATTCAGACGGTAATCTGGCTAACACGGTTAGAGATGAATAATTCAGCGCCATCCCAACCTGATGACGTGTTAACGCCGATGGTAATCGGCTGGAGTCAACCGGCTTAAGGGGTGTGATCCGCTCTTAAATATTCTCCTAAAAATAGGATTTAAGCCACTCCTTGCTACTTTCCATTCGTTCCGTTCCGTAGGCGTGAATGATTAGAGAAAGATTCAAACTCAAGCAATAGGAGTTGGAACTCAAACAAAATGTATAAGAACGGAACGCGTTTTTGTTATAACATAATTTTCAAAAGGTAGGCTAAACTTATTTCACAAGAAAAGTGTAGGTAAAAAAGGCCCAAAAAGTCCATTGCTGAGATAGAAAGTTACACTTTTTTTTAAATACCCAAATACGTCTTTGAATATCGACCATTTGACAGAGATGTAATCAACCGTTAATCATATCTATAGATTTTTAAAGATTTGATTATCATCTAATATTTTGAACATCTATCACCATGAATATGTATCGTTGTAAAAAACCGTACCTTTACTTTGTATATTTTGGAAATGTCATATAATTTCTACTCTTTTGAGTTGAAATTATATGACATCAAAAGGGCCCAATAGACATCAAAAGGAGGAAAAAAGGTCCTAAAATGTCCACGGTAGGTATGGTTAAATTTGTAGGATGAAAAATAAACCCGTAAATACTATGCTGCCAGTCCTGCAGTTACCAACGAAAACTGCGGTGCGTTCCGAACCGAATACAAATCGTGCATACTAAACGCGCAAACAGAAACAGAACCGCGGACGTACGCAGCTTTAACTTTGCTCAGAGAATCACACATTTTCAGAAATCCAATTCATGCAAAAATCACAGAGTCACACGAGCGAGAATATCCACGTAGGTATCATACAATTATTTCCCACTGTTGTAACGTGTGCCAAAATTTAAATTTTTCTATTCATAGGTACTACTACAAGGTACAAACCCTCTTTTTTTCTTCAGCGTAGTCGGGTAAAAAGAATCTGATAACCATCTGTGGATGACCAAGCTACCCGTGTACCTACCTAAAATGATTGAAATCCTTACAGCTATTTAGACGTGATAAAGCCACAACGACGCATACAATAAATAATAGTAGATTGTTTGACAAGGGGCTAAAATAAGCCATTATGACACTAAGTGATTATACAAATGTCTGAGTGTCATAATGGCATTTAGCCACGTGTTAAGCAGTGCTTAATAAGCACCCTGCTTTTCACTTCGACTGCGAGAAAATAAAAAAGACTTAACATTAAAATTGTATATTTCATGAAAAATTAAAAGTACAGTTTGAGTAATTCTTTATAGTTAAATTGACAGCTTATTTTTTAAAACTAATAATGGGCATAGACAATTTTTACTTTTTTATGTAAAGGGCTGCAATACAATAAGAAATTTTGGCGAATCTGATCAGGTTGGTTTGTTTGTTTTTAATTATTCGTAAGTAGTATGTAGCTGGCCGCAAGTTTTTTTTCAGTTTCATAGAAATTTGTATGGGATTATATGGCTTTCTCTTAAACCCTAGGGGCTAGATGTACTATTTTAGTCTCGCTTTGCGAAGCTAATATGACGTACTTTTTGAGCAGGAGAAGTGATTTTTTTTTTGTATGCACTGATAGTCCAAATTATTTATTCTTTGAAAATATCTGCAATATACAGACAATTCATTTCTACAACTTTATAACATTATAGAGTTAGATAATTTTTCAGTCTTCTGAAAGATTGTCCGTCAACTCAGAGCATATCACAGTAATGGACTAAAATGTGATCATCAACTAATCTTTAAGTGACCCACGTACCAGACCTGCGCCTATTATTACATGACAACTCTGCCGAGCCAAAAGGGCGTAGTTGCTGCAGAAAATCTCAAATGTTATGCTTTTTAATCTAGGAACACGATATCGGCTGAATTGACGAGCGAAGCCTACCCTTCCAAGCGTCAGCTTCAAGCTGAAGAATGAATACAGACTTGAAATGACTCGCCCATTTCATGAGGATGAACAAAACGTGACCCGTATATCAAATTTCTGCCACGTCACGAATAAATACACGTAACACGTCGATACACCTTATTTGCAGTAGATTGCGCTTTATTATGTCGTTTGGGTTGATATTACTAATAGGAAATCAACGATGTAACCGGTAGGATGGCAGATACGAACGTTTCCGAGAAAATATGATGGAAAACAATTATGCACTACATCTGTAAACAGATTAAAATAAGTTTTGATAGATAACTGGGCCCCTAGAAATCAACATGACATTATTTACTTACGTTTTTCCGGTCTTTCTCTTCCGCCTTACAGCAGGGCAGAATAGTGAAGCCACGAAATTGAAAAATTGTTAAAAAGTGGACACTTGGCAAGCCCCCAAAATACAGATGGCCGTCGGGCTGCACAGACTGCATTTTCAAATTAGTTTTATTTCTACGGAAAATATCATACCGCATTAAAGAATTTATTTGAAACACTCCAAAGTGAATGTTTATGTGGCCCAATATTATATTACTTACTCGTAAAAAGTATTTGTGGTAAAAGAACCAACGGTGTTTTCCATAATACATAATAACTTTATATTAAGATGACCTACCTCGATAATTTCTTTCGGGTATAATATACGTTCTTGATGTCAGGTCAGATATTGCCTTTAACAAAAAAGTTTGCGGTTGAGAAAAAGTCATAGCCCCTGTTTTTTCTTCAGCGTAGTCGGGAAAAAAGCATCCTATGGATACCCACCTACCCGTGTACCAAAAAGAGATGAAATGAAGCCACAATGACACGTACAAATAAAAAAAAACCCAAAAACAATATTCTTATAATCAGTGACTTTCAGTCTGTATCACTTATTTTTTGAAAATATTTTCTATGTAAAATACAGACATTTAATTTTTACAACTTACTAGAAAGCGCCCGCAACTGCGTTCACGAAGGACAAAAAGTCATAACCACTCTTTTTTTCGACAGCGAAGTCGGGTAAAAAGTATCCTTCAACTATGTACGGATTTCCAGCTATCCGGTTACAAAAAATGGATGAAATTTGAAATAAAAAAAATGTATAATAGTATAGAATTGATTTAGGTACCTCAAACTTCATCTATCCTCAATAGTACTCAGATAATGTATGTAATTATCCCAAAGACAACCACATGAAACAAAGGCCCAAGTGGTCCCCCATGAACCACTCCCAGTCTCTGCTATGACAACTCCCCAACTCACTGACTCACACGATCGTAGATCCAGCGTATACGCTATAGGGTATCTGTAAACGTCATATTTTAAAGAGAAAAACTAAATGATACATGAGCATTTCGACAAAGGTTGCGCAATGTTTGACTCTATAGATATATTTCACATGAAACAATTACTGCAAAATCAAACGAAATTTATCAGACAGAGGCCATGCAAATTTAACAAATATAATATTGATAGCGCCTCTTAATTTTCACTGCAAATTGGATTGATGTGAAAGCCCAAATAAAATTCGATCCGATCTCATTTACCTACAATAGACAGATATTTCAACTTGTTTGTATTCAATTCAGAATCAATTTTTACCGCACTTACCCGCTAAAACACTTGAGATGTGTTTTCTTTCACTAAGGATAAGAGCAGAACCATTCACAATGAGGAGATCGGGATGTGTCTTTATTTTCCTTTTACGTTGACGTGTGACCTACATATTGTTATAACTTAGGACAGATCCGACGCTTCAACAAGATAAATTATTTTCTAGAAGCCACATGGTTTTTAATTCTTTCTTTTTAGCTTATCATTGAAACTTTACGGATAAGTATATCTAACTACGACATGCAAAATATGCGTAGCTCAATTAACAGTCATCTATAGTTTGACACAGTGTACGATCCTCCGCAGACCGCATCCACCGACTCCCCGCAAACCTTACGAGGTCATCCGTCCACCTAGTCGGGGGCCGTCCTACAATGCGCTTTCTTATGCGTGTGGCCTCTTTAGGACTTCACTGCCCCAACGGCCATCCGTTCTCCGGACTACATAGCCCGCCCATTGCCACTTCAATGATGTAATCCTGTGAGCTATGTCGGTTACTTACAACAGTCATCTCGTCGGACTAAAAGGACACACTTTCTTTCACAATAAGGAGATTAAAAACAATTAATGTTAAGTAGATTATTATGCCATAAGACCTAAAGTCAAACATTTCCATAAAAAATAAAAAAATGGTGGGGGAACACGGAAAAAGCGAGTAAACTTTTCACGATTTTTCCCGGTATGACTAAACTTTAAATAATCCGCTACCTAATACATACCCCTGTGCCAAACTACCCGCGAATTCGTAGGTCGGTTTATTCAATAGGTTATGTTTGTTTGTAGGTTTTTTATTGTGTGCGTTTGTATAGATAGGAATATTTCAGTAATGTGCTGTGCGTGTTTACCTCGCCCTCCGTTAAAAATGCATGAACAATTTGTTCGGTAATGACACGAATTGTCATCTCCTGTGGTAAAGTGCTCTAAGAAATGTAGGGACATAGTATTCTCTGTCCCTGCGTCGACGTTTAAAAGTGTTCACTCTGTTGTTTAGTCTGCAGACAAAACGCGTGTTATGAGACGTAGGAAACGCGGAAAATTCGGAGTGTATTTTACGGAAAGACAAGAGTGGATATAGCGAGTGGGGTGATAAACGTGTTTTCATTTTGGGAGCATTGGACGGAATAGCCAACGACTTGCCAGCGATGTATGACAGACACGATTCTTTCTGTCTTAATGTTTCCTTGATTTTAAGTTTTGAGGGAAATTATAACCCTTTCATTATCCACTTCTACATATATGTCCCAGGGAAATGGCCAAAACAGAAATTTAAACAAATCTCTAAGGGATATGACTAAATTACGTAGGATGTAAAAAGGCGAATTAATTTTATTTGCCTAGAAAACATTAGTCATTTGATCAAACCGCTGAATCTGTTTAGTAAAATGACGAAATACGCCAAAAAAGGCAATTCGTTTTTTCGTTTCACCAGATTTGATAAGATCCCTGAAACACGCCAGCGAGTTGACGAAACGAATTTGCCAAGTCAACTCGTTTTATCATTTCACTGGACATGATCACTTTCATTACACTAAGACTTCTTAAATAATCGAACGGCAATTTAACCACAGGAGACTACCGAAATATACTTTGATGTACTTTTAACGAGAGTTGATTTAATCACGTACTCCTGTATGTACGTGATACCTGTACGCTACGGAAATGTGATATGATACATGCTCCCTTTTTCTACAAACGCTCATCATAAAAAAAAAAACACAGACATGCCATTCATGCCTTCTCCTTGTTTAATGCTCCGATTAAGTGATCAATTAAGGAATATAGTGATTAGCAAGTACACACCGCGTATTTTCATTCACTAAGACAGAATTTCTTTTAAAATGGCAAAGATATTGTCTAGATACTCTTTTAGAAATTACATTTCTCAGTGGATTCACGGCTTTACTAGGAGTTTTCTTAATTTACTTCTCGTCAGTGTTTTGCATACCTACAAAGAACAATTTTAATTTATTTTAGTAAGTAGCGAAATCACATGGTTCACGTGAGGCACGAAAGCTTTGCATAATAACTACTGGAATTAACGTTTCAGGGAAGTCGACAAGGATCTGAGAGGATGATTTTGTAACATTAGACATAATAATTATGCCCAAATATACCAGGTAAAACTTTTAACCTGAGTTAATTAAAATGACGTGTGATACGATATTAAATTTTTCCTATTCCTTGCACGCGGATTCTTTTCTCCGTTGACTTTACCGTACCTGTGTTTAAAAGTAAAATACATAATGTATATGTAAAACAAGGCAGGTAGGTAAGTAATTACTTACCTGGCTAACGGTATATCTAACGTCCATTAATACATTATAGTCCCTTTGATTTTCCGCGAAATAGTGTCTTGGTTAGATGTGACAATAAGTTGTGCTTACATGTGGCTCCTTCATGCGGTTTCCACAAAAATAATTCTCCATTACCGTGGCCATTAAATTAATGTTGAAATACCTACGAACAGTAAGCACAGTCTGTGAGCTTTATGAAAAACCTTCGAGTTTTAGAAGGGTGATTCGACTATTGAAAGCAACAGGCGAATATGATACTGCTCTATTGATGAACATAATGCCTCGTAGAGAAGCGAAACACGTGTCGAGGATTATACTGTTTGGTGATGGTTTGTTGTATTTGCATGCATATTTTTTTGTGGAAACCGCATCACAATATGCGCATGTGAGCGCAATTAACTGTCACATCCCACCAAGACACACTCGCCGAAGTATAAACCATTAATTGAATATATACTGCTCAAAACAATACAGGGGCCACTAAGAATTTTGATCGTAAGGTGAAAATATATATTAGTTAGTAAAAAGTATTTTACAAAGTCTCCAGCTAAGGAGGCTTTTGTTTTGTTTAGGCTAATAATCGATTAATTAAATAGTTAATTGTTTTAATTGAGATCAAATGACTTTATTGTAACCACACAAACTGAACAGAAATTCTCCGCGCAAAAGTGGCCCCTATTTTGTTTTGAGTAGTATAGAATTCCGCAAAGTAGCGCCTGAATCTACTAATTACCAATCCTTTTTTTAGCCAAAAACGGAGGGATCGCATTAATATTTTAAACACGCATTTACATGAAATGGTTTGCTTCGCCCAAATACGCCAATTCTGTTTAAAAGTAACTTTTTATCTATTACGTGGTGGCCAGATTTTAGTGGTGTTCGATTAGATAGACCTCAGTCTAAGAGCTTCCATACATATTTTTATATGAGATTGTAGGCGCTATAACATTCTCACGTGTCAGATCGTTACTAACTAAAACATAATATCTTACGTAGCTAACAACTTAGAACGCTACTTTCGAGCGACTTTGCAAAACCTACTTCACTCAACCGTGACTCAACCTCAGTACTTTTTGTAATCGAATCCACTTCCAGATAACATAGCAAGTTAAAATTTGGTTTCTAGCTGGGTAATTGTGTGGATACACCATACCTAAAAAATATATAAATATTGATTTGGAAAATAAAAAATAGGGCCATATTCGTAGACAAACATTTTTTACAATTTTTTTAGGACTTAGAAGGCAAACGAGCAGGCGGGTCGCCTGATGGTAAGCGATCACCGTCGCCCATAGACACTTGCATCACCAGAGCAGTCACAAGTGCGTTGCCGGCCTTTCAGGTGGGAGTACGCTCTTTTCTTGAAGGTTTAAATATCTTAAAGTTATTAGTAAACCCTGCCTAGCAAAAAGTAGCGATATCCCACCTAAACATAATTGTAAAAAATAAGCCAAGTTCTCATGTTCGACCAAAAGTAGTGTAATCTGTAAAAGGTGTCAATTCCGGCACTAGATTCTTAACAGTTTAATCAATTCATTGCCACTTAATGCATTTTGATTAACTGGCAGCTTCCTCTTAAGGATGTTACAATATCGACCTTTTGGATATTTAAGAAAACTGCCAAATTAGTGCACCAAATGCATTAAGGGGTAATGAATCGGTGTTACTGTTAAGAATCTAATGCCAGAATTGGCATCCTTTCCTATATCATTAGTTGAATCACGAGAACTTCCCATTTTTACATTTATGTTTTGGTGGGATTATCTAATTTGTCCTCTGGAATGCGAACATATAATTTGCGATACAAATATGGGACCTAGAAATACTTAGGCGGCGCCCACCTCGCACTCTTGTTAAACAAGTTTTAATGAGCGGGACAACACGTTAAGAAGTTAGAATTTCGATCTTTCCAACTCCAGATTCCTTGCCGAGAACAGTTTTCAGTTTGCTGAGCATGTTTGACCCGGCGGAAGTTCTTTCATTCACAAGCCTACTAAAACCGTGTATACGGGGACAAAAAGTAAACGTTATGAATTTTGGCATGAATTTAGATTTGGGGCCTTCAATTAGAGGTAAGTTAAGTATATTCGGGCCCATTAGAGGGAAGTCTTTGACGCGATTCAAGCACTGAGTGCTCGTTACTCCCGAAATCGCCCCGACAGAGGCGCACTGCGCCATTTTGTTTTATTTTTAAAGAGGAGTTAAATTACGACTTTGGTTTAAACGTTCGCGCCAAGCCATGTTTTTTTTACTTAAAATATGAGCGCACGTTTTCGTGTTGTATATGAAAAGCCGGACAGAGTTTATAACGGGTGTAATAATGGTTAGCGATAAACACCGGGGTGTAATAATTAAAATTCGAAAGAATAATCTGTTGGAACCGCTGCTGGCTGCGTTATTTTTAACCGACTTCCAAAAAAGGAGTAGGTTATATGTTCGATAGTCTGTATTTTTTTTTTTTTTTTAAGTATGTTCACCGATTACCCCGCCAATTGTGGACCGATTTTAAAAATTCTTTTTTATTTGAAAGGATATACTCCCGAGGTGGTCCCATTGCCACTAAGTTGGGATCTGATGATGGGATCCCAGGGAAATCGAGGGCAATCCTCAAATTTTATAGGCACTTATAACGTTTTTCATATATTTTCTTAAGCTATTTAAGTATTTGCATATGGTAG
Organism: Hedya salicella; assembly: GCA_905404275.2. Lineage (NCBI taxonomy): Eukaryota > Metazoa > Arthropoda > Insecta > Lepidoptera > Tortricidae > Hedya > Hedya salicella. The sequence continues at coordinate 5,409,817 of FR990104.1, forward strand.
TCATCATGCTGAGCTGATGACGGAAGGCAGAAATCCTTCATAGTTAAGAGTTAGAGGATAATTCTTAAAAAAATCATCTATTGTAGGTAGATACGTTAAAACGTGGTTAAAACTGTTAGTCGTATTCTTTTTAGTGTGTCCCTGAAGTAGTCTCTTTATCACCAAGTCAGGATTAGATGATGGAATACCAGGGAAATCGAGAGAAACTCTCAAATATTATAGGCACTAACAATGTTTTGTATATATTTTTCTAAAGTTATCAGTTGTTTTCCTCTGGTCGTCATCATTTCATGCTGAGCTGATGATGGAAGGTACAATGAACTAACCAACTTTTAAATTTCTTACTTCCAAAGACTCGAGATGCGTCCAAAGTGCCTCCTCAATCTTCCCATTCTGGGCTCTAAAAAATACTTTATATCACAACTAAAATCCATCACTAAAAAGCAAAAAATAAAAAAAATAATAAAAAAAGAACCGACTTGAAAATAAACTAAAAAGCCATAAATAATCTTTTATGTACGGTATGGATCACATTTGAATCACCTTTTGAAGTCGGTGCCAAACCTGAAGTAAATAAAGTTCTTTATTCAACAAAAAAAAATTCTATGACTAAATATACATGTAGGTAGATAATAACTCTTTAGTTCGCCGCCGTGGTTCTTAATAGTAATAAATGAATGGTTAGGCACCGACTTCAAAAGGTGATTCAAATGTGATCCGTACCATACATAAAAGATTATTTATGGCTTTTTAGTTTATTTTGAATTCGGTTCTTTTTTTATTTAAAAATTTTAATTACATATATTATCGCACGTTTCATGTAGGTAACTAACTAACCTTCTTTTCTAGCTAGCAAACACAACAGCGTGACAGTTGGAAATCCTTCTGTGAATGCCTGGGGGATAGCAGGATATCATCAGTTTTCTGGGATTCTGTTTCACATTTTACTTCTTAAAGCCAAGTTTTTGATTGACCAGACGTCAGAGCTATATATCATTTACCAATTAGCAAATAAAAGGGTGCAGCAATTGGAATGCCTTGTAAGTATCCCATAAGGATAAAAGGACCACGATATTCTACTTCCAGGCTATTCTAAGGCCTTGACCTTATACTTTTCAAGCATTCTAAGAGCTTGACATTTTACCATCTGGCCTGGCCAGGTGGCTTCGTCGGTGTTTTTTTACGTTTTTTTTGTTAATTGTTTCTTACGTAGACGGTGGTTAAATTTCAAGCTCTAAAATGCCTGAAAACTATTATATCTAGGTTTTAGAATAACGAGATAGTACAATTTTGAACACTGTCTGTGTGTGCTACATACCCGTCTCTTTTTAATAGATAAGTTGGAAAGAGATTTCCGCTTATATAAAACAAGTTACAAGCTTTTGTAAAATGGGCCCCAGGTGGTAAAATGTATCAAATGAAATAATAGTGTAATAATGATTCTGTAAGTAGGCCGCAAGGGCACTTTTACAGACCACTGTGCACTGAGGAGAAGAAGCCGAACAAACTCAATAGTCAGTATTTTTTTCGAAATTTGTGCATTTGAATTTCTTCTATTTTGTGGCATAGGCCAAGGACTACAACGTCACCTAAAGACCTTTGATAGTCAACACAATTACAAGATTTAGATATCAAGTAGTTCCGTAGCTGTGGCCAAACTCCACTCATTTGTAAATTACCCAAAACCTTAAAAAACAACAAAGAAAATATTTCACAATTTGCATGATGCAATTGTGATGTTTACAATTAATCGCAATAATATTTTATCGATGCTGAATCATGATGACAAACATACCTCGAAAATCATCATGACCAAGCTTATTCATTTCATCAACCTTCATTTCAGAATGGATATGTTTGTAGTTGGCTGCAAAGTCCATTTCATTTTCAACTGTATTAAAAACATGGCAAGGTTTATAGTGACAATTGAAATTATTTCCTTTATGCCTTTTTGTTATGAACGTCGAGCTTGGATATTACTTTTCACTACGCCATAAATAGACAATCCAAATATCATATTTACTTATGAGAAGTGGAAATGGTAGCAACATAACAATAACTTACAAGTCTTACAAAATGTATAACTGCTGACTTTAGACAGTTAGAATAACCCATAGAACAACAGTTAATATAAACAGTTAAAATTATTGATAGATGGTGATGATTCGAATGGATTATTCGAATTTAATCAAATTTTATAATGCATCCCTAAGGATAATACCCGATCTTCACATTGAGGCAAGTCGAGGCGAACCCGAGGTACATTGACGTCAGTGCAGTGGACTACTTGGGGACAGTCAGGTGACAGTGGATCGTTGCGTATATTTTACAGAAATTGTAGATTCATATATCTTTGCTATGAGACGAATTACTAGATTTCGTCATACGTTATCAAAGTGCAATCAAGACAAATATGTAAATCGATTATTTCTCTAAAATATAGGCGATGATCCACTGTTCCCTACCCTCCCCTAGCAATGGTAAGAGACATATAAACAGAATCGTTCCAATGCTCACAATCAACCCACTAGTAATTGATTGAAATCGAATGAATTTTAAAGGCAATTAAAATGCAATTCATCGTCCGATTGACTGCCGGGTAACGTAACAGCGACTCGTTCGCAATTTTGGGTTAAACATTACCTTAAGCAGCGTACAGGCGTGCAAGTGTGGTGCATCGTCACAGAATATATTATATTACTATGGGATCAAGCAAAAATCTTTTAACAAATAGTGACAAAATTCAAAGACAAGCTGGAGTGACTGGATTCTGTAGCTCAGTTGATTTGTTCCCATTTCGTCATCTTCCAATCATCATCTTCTGCTGCGAAGCTGAGGTCCTGGGTTCAAATCCCGGTAAGGGCGAATATTTGTGTGATGAAAATAAATATTTGTTCCTGAGTCTTGGATGTTTTCTATGTGTATCTGACGTAGTTTCTATGTGTATCTATACATATAATAAAGCTAACGAAGGTCGAAAGTCTGTACATGGAAGATATTCGAAAACAAATTGACCGAGGATACTTAAAATCGATAACAGAACACGTTCCAACAGTTTTAAGAATTTTTATCTGTTTATCTGTTTGTCTGTTTATTTGTACGCGCATCACGTGAAAACGGCTGAATAGATTTTGATACAAACTTTACTAATCGGTCGAAAAAATCCCAGGCCAGGTTATAGGCTATAAAAATCAACCCTTAAAAGGGGGAGTAGCCAATACACTTGATTGAATTATGTTTGCTCCTGAATCTAATGGCGCTACGTGGCGCTACTTAGGAAGAAGGTGCAAACTTTTCTCAAATACGTGCTACACGAGCCTACGACTACTATTGAGTAGTACCTTGCTAAACAAACAGGTGGCGCTAAAATGAATACCTTGGTATTTTGCCAAATTAACTCTAAGTTTAGAAGAGGGGGTACGGATATCAACAAATGTAATTGAATATAATTAATTTAATAATATAACAAAATACGAGATAAGTGGCTCAGTAGTATCAACAAGGAGGAGTTTCACATGTGAAAGAATTTGCCCAGGTACTGCTTCAGGTTGGAGAAGGACTTATGGAGGAAACCAACGGCCTGATTCGTTTACCAGAGACATTATGCAAGATCGTTCTGTCCGTTGAAGACCACATTCGGAGCGTATACGGAGACCTGAGCCAGGTGACGCGACGTGAGAACTCTTCGGTATGTGAGAGAGCCGTTAATGCGCGGATATTGGCGCAAATGGAAGGTGAACAGGCAGTATATAATTCCATTAACACTGTCTTGGATGAACGCTTCGTCACAACATACTTGATGGAGTTCCTAAACTCATTGAGCGCTTCAGGACTCCCAGCACACACATTAACCTTGAAAGTTGGAGTTCCGATCATGCTTCTTCGGAATTTGTCACCTCCAAAGTTATGCAACGAAACCAGGCTAAAAGTAGTGCAGCTGCAGCGAAACCTCATTGAGGTGCAAATCCCGATGGGGTGCGGCGCTGGAGAAGCCGTGTTCATCCCCTGCACCCTCCCTCATTCCGAGCAACTTCCCGCTTCGCTTCAAGCGCCTACAGTTCCCCGTGAGCGTCTGCTTCGCCATGACCATCAACAAGTCGCAGGGGCAGACGCTGCGCGCCGCCGGCGTGAACTTGCGCACGGGCTGCTTCTCGCACGGGTAGCTCTACGTGTCGTGCTCGCGCCTCACCAGCAGCACGGAGCTGTTCGTGCTGATGCCCACCGGGAAGACTCACAATGTGGTGTACAAAAAAAGATTGTAAAATGTCAATGTTATGTAAATATACTTTACATACCTACTTTTGGAGTATATAACTGTAGATATAATTATATGTACATATTTAGTTGTGCATACATAAACATAACTGTAAATAAAATGTAAATACCTACCTACTTGGCCTCAATATCTATATTCACCTTTCTTCTAATCTTACTTCTAAATGATATTAGACCTAAATTCGAAGGGTTGTTAGGAAGTATGGATTTCTATGTGTATATTTCTTACCTTTTCATGCTTAGACTGATTTGACTGGAGGACCGATTTGGGTGATATTTGCCATGGACTTTACAGTCAAGGACGTAAAAATAGAGAAGTGGTACTTTATCGTCCGATATACACCTCTAAGTATACACTCTGTGTCTTTTAAATCACGTCAAAAATTTAAATAAGTGCGAAAAACGATTGATTTCGGAGTGTAGTTTTATTTAGTGGTATTTGTCTAACATTTTATCTGGACTTTACTTCAAATTTCGGCTCCAGGGGAGAGCGAATTAGCCGCTTACGGACTCAGACCGTTTTTCCACGCGGGTGGAGCCGCGGGCACAGCTAGTAAGTAATATATCTATTAAATATATCGTCGTCTAGTACCCATAACACAAGCCTTATTGAGCTTACCATGAGACTAGTTCGATTTGTGTAAAATTGTCCCGTAATATTTATTTATTTATTATCTTCATAATTGGTCATATTGCAAATTTTTCATACGAGGGCTGCTATTTATATATCCGGAAACCGGGATTACAATCTTCTTAAATAGCATATTTGACCGCCATGGTAAAATTTGAACTTTTTTAAGTATATAAGGTATATTTTTTCTTCCTTATTAACGCTCGTGTTTTGTTTTTGACGGGTTTTAAATGTCATCTCGCAGCAAGAATGGAACTCACTCGTGAAAATATTCGTGCTATGATTTATTATGATTTTCGGCGTGGTTTAACGCAACAACAGTGCATAGATCAACTAACTTCAACTTTTGGTGATGAAGCCCCATCTAAAACTACTGTGGATCACTGGTTTAGTGAGTTCAATCGTGGACGTAGTATGCTTACGGACGAAGTTAAGGCAGGTCGCCCGAAATCGGTCGTTGTACAACAAAATATCGAGGCTGTGCGAAAACTTATAATGGACGACCGACATGTTACGTCCCGCGAGATAGAGGCGACTCTGGGTATTTCTATGACCAGCATTAATAGCATATTACATAATTATTTGGCTGTAAAAAAAATTTGTTCGCGTTGGATACCCCACAACTTAACAAATGAGCAAAAACATGCTCGCGTCGAATGGTGCAATAAAATGTTAAAAAAATATAACCGTGGTGACTCAAAAGCCGTTTATAACATCTATACAGGTGACGAATCCTGGATCTATGCATACGATCCCGAAACGAAGCAACAATCAACGGTATGGGTGTTTCAAAATGAGCCGAACCCTACGAAAGTTACTCGTGCAAAAAGTACATTGAAACAAATGGTGGCCTGCTTCTTCGGTATTAATGGCCATGTAGCTACAGTGCCACTAGAAAACCGTAGAACGGTTAATTCAGAGTGGTACACGACCATTTGCTTACCGGAAGTATTTGAACAAATTCGTAAAACTAACCAGCGACGAAGAATCATTCTTCATCATGACAATGCCAGCTGTCATACGTCACGCGAAACAACTCTATTTTTGGAGGGTCAAAATGTGGAATTAACGGGTCATCCGCCGTACAGCCCTGACTTGGCACCCAACGATTTTTATTTATTTCCAAATATAAAGAATAAATTACGCGGTCAACGATTTTCGACCGCTGAAGATGCTGTCGACGCATTCAAACAACACGTTATGGAGGTACCTCAGGCGGAGTGGCAGAAGTGCTTTAAAAATTGGTTCACGCGAATGCAAAAGTGCATAGATCATCAAGGGGAATACTTTGAAAAACAATAAAACTATTTTCAGCCGTGTACGTTTGTTTGTTTTTTTGTTTCCGGATATATAAGTAGCAACCCTCGTATTTCCAACAACATCACCAAGTACAATTCACCTCTATGAAAACAATAGAATCGATCACAGATTACCGAATAAAGATTCGTTTTTGGAAAAAAATACTAAATACTAAAACCAACTCCAAAAATTTAAATGTTCCTGATGAGAATGGTACCATCGAATTGATTTGATGATGGAGCCGGAAGGTAGGCACCAGATCTATGTAATAAAATAATGTATCCTAGCTGTGTTTGGGCTTGTTCGAATCGTCACGAGATACACTTTTAAGTAACGATTAACTAAAAAGTGTAAAATAAATAATAATTTTAAACAAAAAAATAAAACCGACTCCAAAAAAACTAAAAGGTAAAAAATAACGCCATAATTCAGTTTCTCCAATTTACTTACAAGTAAACCGTTTTTATACTCAATCTACAGTATTTACAATCCGGTATCTATGAGGCAATCACAATTTGTGGCATCATTGAAGGCCAGGCTAAAAAAGTTATGGCTGGAAGACCCTAGACCGGACTAGATTAATTGTCTTTATTATATTTTTTCTTGACATTTTTGACTTAAATATTTATGTATTTATTAATTAAGGTTAAAGATTTAAATTTATATATATATATATATAATATATATAGGTATATATGTAATATATATAAAGTATTCGTATTATATCTATTTGTATATATTATAGGTAAGTATTTATTATAATTTACAAGAATTAAAATGTTGGCTTCGTTTTTTTTGTGCATATTAAGTACCTAATTAGTTGGTTTGTCTATCTTCTTTAAGTATACTTTTTTTTTCTTTCATTTGCTTAAAGGTTAACTGGAAGAGATCCCTCACAGGGATAAGTTCGCCTTTGTACATATTTGTGTTTTGTAAATACATTTTTTTTTGTATTAATTTATGTGCAATAGAGTGATTACATACATACATACAATAATTAATCTTATTTTGGCTTCGGTGCCATCTAAACAAATGTTGAAAATAAGCAATTTTTCGCAAATTTTGAGAGTGAAGAATTTGGCATATCACTTATTAGAAAGATGAGAGTTAGGATCAAATCGCTCAGTTGACAGAGGGTGCGCCCCCCGCCTAGGCAAAGCACAAGGCGCTCTGGTTCAAATCCAGTCAGATCGGAGTAGTGGAATTGTTCAATTATCAAGATCTATGTAATTATCAGAATATAGTATTTTAGTGAAGAAATTCGAGCTCGTGATGCATGATGGTAAAACATCATGGTTTTCATATAAATGAAATCGCTGGTCAGTTAATGAATAATAAAAAAAAGCTTTCAAGATTTCAACCTAAAAAAATATAGTTTACCCAGTAGCTATTAAATGTTAAATAAGCGCGCCAGCCCGTGCGCAGCTTAATGTTTTACGTGCATTGTGAACGAAATGAAATAATAATGGGGTTATACTGAGGATAATTTACACTCATCAGGGAGAGTTCGGAAACGCTCAAATTGACTTTTGGTTTTATTTTTCCGCACATGTGCGGAAAAGAGGGACAAGCTTAAGCAAATCAATACAATTACGAGTAGCATGACAAAAACCCTCCAGTCGTCTGCTTCCTAAATTGACCATTTCCAAAATCGTCCACTTCCTAATTCGTCAATGACTACAACGTCGTTTTCCTAAAATGTCCCTTTTTAGGGTTCCGTAGCAAAAATGGTAAAAAAGGAACCCTTGTGGTGCGTCTTTGTCTGTGTGCCCGACTATTATAGAGCGCTATTATTATATTGTTTCACTTAGGAAAATATGAAAAAAAACACCTTTATCTTCGAAGTTTAAATAAGAATAAATATTACCTATACGAAAATTATAACCATGTCTGTAACTAGCATTTTTTTTCTAAAGTAAGTAGCATTTTTTTTTTTTGCGTATTGTATATTTTCAGCTGAAGTCTGACAGTGATATACACCAGCATCTTAGAGTGTCTCCGAAGGTTTACCCTTATCTGGCATAAACTTTTTGTCATAATCATTATTTGGCATAATTCATTTTTTCTGAACATATAAACTTTTCAGGATTGTTATAAAACAAACCTAACCTAATGCATTTAACAGGACGATGCCATAAAAAGCGCTGAAAATTCTACAATTTCAGATAAAAATGCATTATGCAAAATGATGAATAGGGCATAGAATATATGCATATTTTTTTCGTGTTGTTTATTAAAAACTCTTTCATATAACAGAGGGGAAAAATATATTTTCGAATAACGATAAAAATAAACAAGATATAAGCTATCAAACATTTCATTCTATCTCTTTCTAGCAAAACAGAATTTAATATGGAGTTTATATGACCGTAGTAGACTGTGACGTAACAGTACATGTCAGACCTCTCTGTCAAATCGCTGTCTAATTAGTAGTTTAAAATGCCTATATCATGCGTTTTTCTTGGCCGATTTTAATTTTAATTTCACTTTTGGAATAGTTTTTACGGTATTTTGCTATTTTGTTAAGATGAGCGATAAAAAATTTTCATGCATGTTCCCTATTATGCCAAATTATGATAATGACAAAAAAGTTAATGCCAGATCAGGCTAACCGGGTGCCGAAATGCTGCCAATGAATGAAATGGAGACAAATTGCAAAGGTGGCTGCCCAAGTCGAGAGGACCGAGGACGCCGATCAGCTGTGCAGGTACGACTAAATCATTATCGAGACTAGAGATGCAGCGAATAGTCGTTTGGCTGGATACCGAATACCGAATGTTCGGCGTAGCCGACGGCCGATGGGCCGAATATTCGGCCGCCGAATGTTCGGCCGTCGATTTTACCTGCAGTGGAGTAGGTAAATACGGAACAACCTGAAGGTGCGCTGCGCGCCGTAGAGGTTGTAATTTGTCACTGATTATAGGCAAACGATGAAAAACGCGCTCATTTACATCAGTGCGGTCAAAATTTTGCTCGCGATGAGTGAACTGCAGCACCTCGCCAAAAAAAATGAATAAGTGAGTTTCTAGTGCTTTTTGTGTTGCTTCTAGTAAGACAGACTCGCAATTAGGTACGTAAAAGTGTTCGTGCTGCACGTAGAAAAATGACAATTAACTTGTTAATTTACTATTCGGTATCCGGCTGAATACTACGCCATTATTCGGTATTCGGCCGAAAAGTAAAAAAGGGGCCGAATAGGTCGAATACCGAATAGTTGCCGAATATTCGCTGCATCTCTAATCGAGACCATGACCACTCTGACAAGAGTGAAACGTTTTATAGATAGACTGTCGCATTAAAGGTGTCACATAAGTTTTGCACATACCTGTTTGTTGGTTTGATTTTATGTCAACCTCGTCATAAAATAAAGTAATACGTTAGGAAAACGGAAATTCGGCAAAAAGTGTCACGTGTAATTAATTACTCGTGTGAAGCCTGAAAGTAATTAAAAATTGTGTATATGGCTTCAGGCGTACGTGTATATCAAATTAATGGGCCAAGAATTATTGAGCTTATGATTTTTGCTGGTGTTTCATTTTGATAATATTTTTTGGGAGAATATTTTTAAAAAATCTTTTAAATTTCAGAATAGCAGGCTGGTATGAACATGTCAAGATAGTCTCCATCTGATTATGTAAGCACAAGGGCTTCATTGGGCTGATGAGGTTTTTAAGGTAACAATCGATTCCATTTTTCGTAAGGGACTTTTGTCTAGACATGATATATGGGACCAGCCCCCCTATTGCCTAACGCGTTTGGCGCTCGCAATCAAAATCAAGTGTCATGATTTTGTATGGGCTATGACAGTTGATTCGGATACCAAGTGTCAAAATTTCGTTAGGCAATAACCCCGCCGATACAAATAAAATAGAGTACTCTAAATGTCAGAAATGATCGTTAATGTTTGGCATTGCTACTGGGAGCTAGAAACGCTCCATATAATTATTGTAACTAAGGTGTATGCTTGAGTAGGCGTACCAAATTTACATATAAAAAATAGTATTTTGGCATTTTAGTGTGAAAATCTGCGTTTAATTAGGTAGTACATGGTTGCTATACATGTATTGTTTTATTGAATTATAAGGAGTCTGAAAAAGGCTAGATTTTGTATTAAAAAAACACATCATTTGCGTAACTTTAAAGTTTTGTATTTCAAAGCCTAGATTTTGTCTTTACTTCATGATGCATGCATTGGTTATTTTTAATTATCTTACTACATTATGCCGTAAAATATGTCATGCGACATTATCCCTATTCATAACTCTTGTGAAGCCAGAAAGTACCTAATTAGAAACCGTAAATATGGCTTCAGGCGTAGGTGTATATGAAATTAATGAGCTTGTGATTTTTGCTCGAATTTAATTTGTTCATTATATTTTTCGGAAATAATAATAGCTTCGGGAAACCCACTAAGTCAGGCAACGGACATATTAAGGGGAGACTACTACCGGATTACGTAGTCACTTCAATTGTCTGATTCCGGAGTCCGGAGAAATGTCATAACGACCGGTATTGAGACTTTCTCTAGACCTACCATTTTTTTCGTCGTTATTTTCGTCAAACTATCGCAGTTTTCAAGAGTTACAAAGTTATTTCTCTGTGAAACTGACAAAATCTGGATTTTATTTTATCGTTGTGTAGCTCAGTTTAACCCAGTAAGTTGACATTAGATTAATGTCCATTGTCGAAAAAATCGGTTTCGGTCACATGTATGTAGTGCCCCCCCCTAAGGTGCGTCCACACTTGTATCATTTGCCCGTATCCGATCACCGTCGCGCGGCATGACTGCGTATCGCGCTGCTTGGACGTTCACTGTCGGCATTCCGTATCATTTATACCGCCACGTGAAGAAACGCGTCCACACTAAGCCGTAACGTATCACCGTATCATAAGTATCACATTTGGCATTTCGCCAATCATCATCCTTCGCGTGATCGTTCTTCTGTACAGTTACGTTCTGTTCCGTGTAAAAATGTTGCCCTCTGCGATCGCACATCAAAATCAAAATCATATTGATTGACACGCGTGCAGAAACTTGAAGATCATTATCACGACAGCTGATAAACCGCGAGCCCCGAGCGCCAGCGTGGACAGCAGCGCCTATGCGTCGGCGGCACAGCGCGTGTAGCAACTTAATGGCAGTACTTTGGAAATTCGCCGTAACACACCTGCGCCAGCGACTCAAGCCACGCCTCTCGGCCATCTCTTTCGCGTGTAGATGTAATGGACGAGACAGAAGATGATCATCCGATCGCCCGCGCGATTTCTACGAATGTATTGCGGATCGGTGCACGTACAAACTAGTCCGTATCGCCTGATCGGGCAAAAACCGACTCGAGATGGATCGCGGCGTATCATAACCGCGTAGCGTTCCATGACTGCGTGTCATGATCGCTAGTGTGGACGTCGCACCGTCGCGATCACGCCGCGCTTGTCCGATCCGAGTGTGCGATACGCGTAGCAACATGGATTTCGAGCGATCGGATCGGCGCAACGACCAAACGCGTGATCGTGAAACGCGATCATGCCACGCGACGAAGATCTGATTACCGGCAAATGATACAAATGTGGACGCACCTTTAGATTTTTTTGTTATTTAACTAGAGAAGAGATCACGGTCACGGTTGATGCCCAGCACGATGGATTGACCAGCTTAAAGGCCAGGAACCGTCCTAAAAGTTTTACGATATCGATGGCAAAAAGCGGAAACGTGTGATAGGCAAACAGTCTCATCTACACGTATGTAGATAGACGTGAAAAAACCAGATAAAGTGCCTATCTATCCGATAAGGGATTTCCTCTGTTGAACACGTTGATCACGTAGATTAATTGTATATATACTTAAGTATTGTAACATTAGGGAGAGAATTAAGATATAGCTGAGGTTAGACGGTAGTCTAGAGTATAGAGAGTTGTTTGTTAAAACTATATATATAAACTATGTGAAGAATCACCGAGTTTCCGTTCCACCTACCACCCCGACGCTACACATACTACATGGCGACCGTGACAAGTGAAAACAAGTTACTGCAGGAAGATTTAGAGGACGAGGCGTCTACGGGGCGCTCGAGCTAAGAAGAATATCATCTGCGAGGTGACTTTGCTTAACTATATTCGTGTCACTGAATTTCGATCAAAGAAATGAGCGGCCAGCAATCAAAGAATAACGTCATCGTGACTGCGCCAAACAACAACACCGCGTCATTGGCTTTGGCAGGTTTGGAGCTATCGGAGGTCCTGCTCATAGCTGTTGTGGGCTACCTAACGGTCTACGCGTTGTCCCGGGTCTACGAGCAAGTCAAAGGACACTTATATAGCGGCTGGGAGCGACAAGCGGCACGACGAGCGATTCGGGGAGAAACTGTGTAAATATGTCAATGTTTTTTAATATTTGTTTGTTGTTATGTTGTTTACTTTGAGTGTTAAGTTAAATCATTTTTATGGCTAGCCTTCTAGATGTATTAGGAAATTTACGTGCTGTAAGGGATAGTATAATTAAATTAACCGAGTATTGTCCGAGGATTAATAGGTTATCGGATTACTTTGTTTGTTCTTTGGACTCTCAAGAAAGAAAGTCAGTTGATAGAGTGAAAAAACTTTTTGGGTTATTAAAGCTCAGGTCTTATCTCGACGACGAAGGAAGTCGTTCAATTGAGAGAGAGAGTATTTGTGCGAAATACGCAGATATTTTTCACATGCAGGGTGATAAGTTGTCAGTTTCTAATTTATTCGATTATGAGATCAAATTGCAGAACGATGCCTCTCCCGTGTATGTTAAACCATACAGAATTCCAATTGCACAGAAAAAAGAGTTAGCAAAGCAAATTGAGAAATTAAGGGACGAGGATATCATTGAGGAGTGTACTAGTGAGTGGTCTTCCCCTCTGTTACTTTTACCAAAGAAGTTAGACAGTAGTGGTGAAAAGAAATGGCGGATTGTTATTGATTATCGACTTTTGAACAAGAAAATAGTTGATGAGAAATTCCCACTGACAAATATGCAAGAAATATTAGACTCTTTGTCGGGTTGTATTTATTTTTCACATTTAGATTTGAGTTCTGGGTATTACCAGATGAATTTGTCACCGGAGTGTAGAAAGTTTACTGCTTTCACAGCAGATAAGCAATACCGATTAAAGAGACTACCAATGGGACTTAAGACTAGTCCTAGTGCTTTTTCCAAGCTTATGTCTGTAGCGTTGTCGGGGTTGACTTATGATGCTTGTTTTTTATATTTGGATGATGTTATTGTTTTTGGGAAAAGTCTGCGCGAGCATAACACCAACTTAATTAAAGTTTTCGAAAGGTTCGGGGAAGTTAATTTAAAGCTTAACCCGTGTAAATGCGTTTTTCTTAAGAAGGAATTAAATTACTTGGGTCATATAATAACACCCAATGGAGTTTTACCAGATAAGAGTAAGATAGAAGCTTTGAATAAGTTCCCGGTACCTAAAAATGCGGATGAGGTTCGTCGTTTTGTAGCTTTTGCTAATTTTTATAGGAAATTCATTATAGATTTTGCAGGAATAGCGTATCCCTTAAATCGGTTGTGCAAGAAAGGCGTCGATTTTAAGTGGTCGGAGGATTGTGAGAATGCGTTTCAGAAGTTGAAGTCTTTACTGGCATCACCGCCAGTTTTAGATTATCCCAATTTATCGGAGGACAATGTTTTTCGTCTGCAAACAGATGCTTCAGGATTTGCAATAGGGGTAGTATTATCAAATGCGAATAACAAGCCTGTAGCTTTCGCAAGTAGGCAATTGAATAAGTCAGAAGTAAATTATCCCACATTCACAAAGAATTATTGGCAGTTGTGTGGGCAGTTAAGTTTTTTCTTCCATATTTGTACGGTAGGATGTTTAGGATTTTGACGGATCATAAACCCTTGGTACATTTGTTTAGCAAGTTTAGACTGACTTTGGAGGAGTATGATTTCGAGATTGAATATATTAAAGTTTCAGATAATGTTACGGCAGATGCCTTATCTAGAATTGTCATCACATCGGATGAGTTAAAGTCGTTAAATTCGAGTTTCGTTGGAGTAGTTACTCGTTCAATGGCGCGCTCATCGAAAGTAATAAATGAGACACGAGAATTAGGTACTACGTCTTTGGAGTCCGGCCAGCCTAAAGTAGTAGATATCATAAAAGGACACGAGAAGATACAGAATTAATAATTTGCTCGAGTAAAGAATTTATGAAAATGTCAGTACTGATGAATGATTTGAAGCGGACCGCGAATAAGAGTAGTAATACTGTAATTTGTGTAGACTCTACGATTTACATGAATCAGGATTCTCTATTAACCAAGGCACGCTTAGACGTAGCGTTACGAGACCTGATTGGGATGTGTAAAAGTTTAAATAAAGTAGAGTTGGTGATTATTAAAAATGAGCTCAATATAAATCATGTTATCATGTTAGCTAATGTTTTTCGCGCGAGACAAGATGAATTATCTAGGTTATGTATCATACAGGGAAAAACGAAACTTACCGATCGGGAAATGATTCGAATTATACTTAATGATTATCATTTCTTACCAACTAATGGACATGCTGGTAGTACCAGAATGATTTACTATATTCAGAAGAAGTATTATTGGAAAAACATGCGTCAAGACCTGGACGAGTTTGTGAGGCGTTGTAAAGATTGTCAAAAACAGAAATTTAATAGTAGACAAACGAGAGATAAAATGGTAATAACTACCACAGCTACAACGTCTTTTGAAAAGGTATTTTTAGATATAGTTGGACCATTAGATCAGGATAATGTAGGATATAAGTATAATCTAACTTTGCAATGTGAATTAACTAAGTATGTCTCTGCATATCCATTAGAAAGCAAGGATTCCCAAACTGTGCCAGGACATTTGTTGAAAATTTTGTTTTAAGGTATGGTATTCCCCAAAGCATAGCGACAGATTGTGGTACAGAATTTATCAATGCAACCTTGAACGAGGTGTGTAAATTATTGCAAATCGAGAAAATCAACTCAACACCATATCATCACGAAAGTATTGGTTCACTAGAGAATTGGCATAAGCATCTTGGTAGCTATCTAAGAATACAAACTAGAAATTTTACCACAAACTGGAGCTCATGGGTTCAGTATTGGTGTTTTGCGTATAATACTTCAGTAAACACAAGTACAAAATACTCACCTTATGAACTAGTATTTGGGAAACCATGCAATATAACAAGTAACGTTGTAAATAGAGCTAAACCATTATATAACTATGACAATTACCCATTAGAATTAAAATTTAGGTTACAGAAAGCATATATAGATGCCAGAAACAATTTAATAGAAAGCAAAATTAAAAGAAAATTAATTTATGACAGTAAGTCTAACGTTATAAACTTTAAGATAGGAGAATTAGTACTAAATAAAAAATGAAAACTACAACAAGCTCAATAATTTGTATTTGGGTCCATATAAAATAAAGGATATTATAGGTTCTAATTTAAATGTAATTAAGGATGGAAAAGATTATTTAGTACATAAGAATAGAGTAAAATTATATTATGAATAGCGTTCTTTTCAGGGGAGGGAACCCCCTACCTTTTCAGGGGAGGTGTGATAGGCAAACAGTCTCATCTACACGTATGTAGATAGACGTGAAAAAACCAGATAAAGTGCCTATCTATCCGATTAGGGATTTCCTCTGTTGAACACGTTGATCACGTAGATTAATTGTATATATACTTAAGTATTGTAACATTAGGGAGAGAATTAAGATATAGCTGAGGTTAGACGGTAGTCTAGAGTATAGAGAGTTGTTGGTTAAAACTATATATGTAAACTATGTGAAGAATCACCGAGTTTCCGTTCCACCTTCCACCCCGACGCTACACATACTACAAACGTAGTAACCACCAACTGAATCCATGACGGTTACTACGTTTCCGCTTTTCTTGTCGCGTCTTCCGCTTGTCGTGATCGTCGATATGGTGATGAATGCGGTGAACAGGAATTGATGGCGGGCGTGCATTCGTGCCCTAATGACAACCACCAACCACGATCATCTGTCCTGATGGATACGACCAAGAAGAAGAAGAATATATATGAAATAAAGTAGATTGTTGGTAGCCTCCGATCACAATTTGACGGTCAGTTTAGCTCAGCGGTAGTAACATTGCCTGCGAAGCTGAAGGTCCTGGGTTCAAATCCCAGTAAGGGCAAATATTTGTGTGATGAGCATACATATTTGTTCCTGGGTCTTGGATGTTTTCTATGTATATACGTAAATATATTATCATAGTACCGATAAGATAACACAAGCCTTATTGAGCTTACCACTCACTGGGACTTGGGACTTGTTAGATTTGTGTAAAATTGTCCCGTAATATTTATTATATTTATTTCTTATTTATAATCGATGCCTTCGGGTACCGCAAGGTTCCGTGCTTAGCGAAGAGTTGTAATCCTTAATTCACAATGTGTGTATTAGGAATTTATATTTTCTGTTATATATTGTTTATTGATACCACCAGGTCTCTTGGACGGTATTCGGGTCTCAGTGTATTCAGTCTCATTTATTTTCGAGAATAACTTGATTAATACATCGAATTTATATAAAATTAGCCTTTATTAAATAAAGATACCAAAGTAGCAACTTTGGAGCTAGCGTCAGGGAAGCGGAGGTCGGAGCCTGCGAGGTTCTCGCGTATCCACTTCTGCGCTTGCACTGCCATCCCTTCATCGAAGTGGTCGTGCCATCCACCTGACTTGCCTAAAATAAAATTAAAACTCTTTAAGGACCAATATGTATTACGCACATTCGTATGAAGAGAACATTTACTACAAACGAAGCGCTCACTTAGCTGCTAATTGCCCAAAAGATGGGATTTTTTTGACCATTTCCTCCGGTGAGGTTACCTTTTCTTACGAAGCCCTCGGCATCAGGGTTGCCCATTTTATTTATCCACATTGGGTTTACAGACTCATTTTTCCTGAAGTTATTTATGTCTAAGTGCACGCAGAGCTTCATAACTTCTTCATCAGTTATTTCTTTGCCCAGGAAATTCGCTATGAGTTTAACAGCTGAAGGTAAATCCTGCAAAAAGGGCATATTGTTACATATTTACTATAATGTGCAAAGTATTTTTTCGGTTCAGACTGTGTCTCTGTTTCTATGTTGACTACTTCTTATACAGTCTGTTCCCTAAATTGTCTGCTTCTCAAAATGGCCTTCTTCCCACATTGTTTGTTTCCTATGAAATATGATGATTCTTAAAGTGCCTGTTTCTCAACTCGGCGGGATCTTTTTTGTATGCATGTGTTCACCGAAAATAAATAAATAGTAAGTGCGAACCGATTTCATTCTCAAGGTCGTTCTTTGGTCCTGTATTTTTAATTCGTTCAGTTCTATTAATGGGATACATGATTTAGACATCAAAATAAGTGGGAAGCAGGCCAGTTTTGAAAGTGGACGTAATAGGAAGCGATTTTAGGAAAGTGCCATCAAAGGAAACAAATAGGACTTATTATACGAAAGAGATGTTCGTCGGAAGACGGCCATTTTGAGAAGCAGACATTTTAAGAAACGGACTGTACGAGCAGGATCCTTTTTTCTCTAGGTGGATTTGGGTGTTTTATAGTTACCTTTATCATATCTTCATAGAATATGAACAGCATGTTTGGATGGCCACGGAGCGCCCAAGCCTCCTTTAGATGTGGGAAGAACGGAGTATATATAACTGGAAGAAAAAAACGAGTAATTCAATTAATTAATTTATGAATTACTAGTAGATGCCCGCAATTTCATTCGCGGCGGAGGGAAAAGTCATCATAACCATCTGTTTTGCTTCAGCGTAATCGAGTAATAAGTATCCTGAACTATCCTTGGATCTATCCTTGTACAGTCAAAGGCAAAAATAAATATCCACACAAAGTTCCAAAATATGTATACATAAACCTTACTGCCATAATAATAAGACCCGTATACTTATTTTATAAACTTTGTGGTGTATAGATATTGGCGCCCTTGACTGTACCAGAAATGGTTGAGATCCGTCATGCCGTATTGATGTGATGGAACCGCTAATATTTATGTACCAACAGATGGCGCTGCTATCAATGTCCATTTAGAGCATACTTTTTAACCGACTATGCCGAAGAAAAAACCGCTCGTGAACGCAGTTGCCGCGAAAGAAAATGAACATTTATGATATTAAAAAAAAAAACTATTCTAACGGACTATTTGTAGAAGGTCAGTGAAACGAAAAATATTTTTATCGGAAAAAGGAGGGTTATGAGTTTTTCTCCTCCGCGAACGAAGCTGCGGACACCTAGTATTTATATGATAAAACTCAACACTACTAACCCAAATCATTGATGAAAAGATTCCAATAAGTCTTAAAGTCTCCTGAATAATTAATTGTGAGCCTGTTTTGATGATAAAATGACACAGCAACGTCCCTCGGGTCTCTGGCCACGTATACAACTTTAGCAATGTCCAGTAAATTCGTGGGCATTAGCGAAAAGGGCATGTGCGTCTTCATGCAACGAGGAGACGGCGTGTTAACTACGGCTTCATAAGTCTGCATTATTTTGGAAAGCTCTTGCAAAATTTCGGGACTAATGTTTTTGATATCTGACTCCGGCTTTAAATGACGCATTCTGGAACAAGATAAATATACAGGGTCGAACAATTATAAGCCCTGCGGGCCTATGATGGTCGCGTTTATCGGGCGATAAATGATATGATAACGCGCCTGTCACTCGCACTCACATACGTGTCAGAAGGTGACGGCAGCTATGTCACTTATTTATCGCGTGACAAACCCAACTATCATAGGCCTGCTGGTCGGAAACTACATTAAGACTTTAAGGTAATTATTTTTGAACCGGGAATCAAACGTAGTAAAAATGCAAAAAACTTAAATTGCTGTTTCATTTCATGGACTTTTTACTTTCTAAAAGTACAAATATTTATTGGAAACATTTTATCTTCAATATCTTATCGATTAATAGAATTGAACAGTGAGTTTTTATTTTTTGCTCTTTTAGTTACTTTGATTCCCGGTTCAGGTAAGCTTTTCACAAAATCTGTGAATGCAGCTCTTCATCTTAGAAAAAGTGTGTACTGTCGACATATAAAAAAAATAGTTCCTATATATCGCATTCAATTATTATAAGAATTGAAAATTAAAATAAATCTGGTGGTAACTAAGTACTGGGATTTTTTCTCCCATCTGTTAACCACTTAAGAAATTAGTGGTAACAACTGGGAAAAAAAATCCAGTAGCTACCACCAATTAGTTTAGTGGTAACAGTTGGGGAGTTTTATTCCCATTTGTTTCCACTTGTAAAAGATGGGGAAAAATTTCCTAGCTGTTACCACTGGTGATAAGTTGGTGGTAACAGTTGGGAATAACGCAACCAGTCGTCATATCGTATTTAGATTACAGAAAGATTAAACACGGCGTTAAAGTCAAGTACTGTTGTACATGTTCCGTCTCGTTCTGAGGATCTTTATAATTTCATTTTAAGTAATACATCATTATTTAGGGTATCTACACTGAATCTGGGGCCACCGACCACTCTTCATTACGGCTGCACGTCGGGTTACGTATATTAAGAATGAATATTTGAAACGTTTACTCACTCGAGGAATATACATCTGGTCATCAAAGGTAGCTCTGAAGCCCTGACGTAATCTAAGTCGTTCATCAGCAGCCAAACCAATTCTGACGTGAAAGTTGTTCCTATGGATTACATGTAAATAATGTTTAATTTTCAAACAAAATAAAAATAGTAATTTTATTCCACTATGTGCCAAATATGGTACGAACAAAAAAAAACGATTTTCTACCAAAACACTTACTTAATCATTAGGTCTGAATACTGTCATAATAATTTTTTTAATTTTTGAAATATAAAGTCATATACTGTAGGGTTAACACATGAGATATCGCTAGATTAGTCGAGTCTTGGTGGGGGGCGGGACATAAGCTGTAATTTTTGGAGTCGGGTTTTTATTCAAACTGAGGATGCTTGTACAGAGATATGTTACCTGACCGAGGAAACGTGGCAACCCACACGTCGTCAGGGCGAATGACCATATTCTTGTAGTTGTTAGCATCCTCTTTGTAGCCGACTGGCATCACGCAACCAATGTCTCCGAAGCGAGCGAAGTTACCGTGCTCTAAAGTAAAAATGCCAATAAATATTCTTAAATAGTTATGCTTTCCTCACCCTACAAATTGCCAATAAGTTATTGAATCAATTTGGCATGTCAACAATGATCGTAAATTAGTGGCAAGAATTATGCATACAAATTGGCTGTCTGTAAAGTGGGTTTACGGACGATAATTTTACGTGATAACGTGGAAGAGAGATTAGATGCGTCACAAGCCGAATGCTTACGACTCGGCCACGACATTGCGCGAATTGCGGTGCGGGAAGCGTTTCATTGCGCGGTCGAGACGGGCAACGCACTGTGGCTAGTTGGGATGACACGCAATGAATTAGAAAAACCGCTGCCGCTGCCGCCGCCGCTCTAAGTCGTGGCCAGGCCGTTAGGCCGATCGTGCCTCTCTATCGCTTATCCGCGCTTGCGCTTGCACGCGGAACGTGACAATACCGGATCGTGACACTTTTTCGTGCGTGATGAAGTCAGCGTTCATCGATTTATAAGACGTTATCACTTCAAAAAATTACGAACGTAATTGCTTGGCCTCATTTCAACACATGTGTTCAATGTGCACCATTCCCTATCCCGGTACCCCCGGTACTGATGATCGCGACTGCTTGCTAGCGCAGTTGGACTTGTAAAATTGTCAGATCATTCGGTATAGGGAAAGTGGATCTGTAAAAGGCAATATATCCTTTAAAACGTTACCAATTCCTCATACAGAATGTTTGGATTCCCGTATTCGGTGATGTCATAGAGATTTGTCATTTTACGTAGTTAGTACGTGTCTGCGGGCTTGTGCAGGCTGCGTTTATCGCGCGATAGGTAAATGATAATGTACCCGTCTCTTTCTCAGAAGCATGGGAGTACGACTGATTAATACTTTATTGTTAAGGCTGCTCCAGGCGCAGTATGTTCACCAAACAGAGTTTTTGAAACATTTTATCTACGTTTATTTATAACTAGAAGAAAGCCGCCACTTCACCCGGAGGAGAAAAAAATCCTCTGTTTTTTCTTCAGCGTAGTCGGATAAGACATAAAATTATACTGTTTTTAGAATTTGTTGTTACAGCGGAAACTGAAATAGATCATCTGTGAAAATTTCAATTGTCTAGCTATCACGGTTCATGAGGTACAGCCTGGTGACCGACGGACAGACGGACGGACGGACAGCGGAGTCTTAGTAATAGGGTCTCGTGTTACCCTTTTGGGTACGGAACCCTAAGAAAAGGAATAGTGAAATCTTAGTAACGCAGCAGATTTGTTAGGGACTAAATTGATTCAAAACATGATTAATTAGTATTTTTCAAACACACGTCTATTCTACGTCTTAATAAACAAAAAAATAAAACCGACTCCAAAAAAAACTAAAAAGTAAAAAATAACGCTATAATTCAGTTTCTTCAAATTACTTACAAGTAACCGTATGTATACTCAATCTATACAGTATACACAATTAATCTTATTTTGGCGTCGGTGCCATATAAAGAATGTGTGAAATATTGAAAATTGACGATTTTAGTAAGTTGTGACACGATGGCACCGACTCCAAAATAACATTAATTGTATATACTGTATAGATTGAGTATACATACGGTTACTTGTAAGTAATTTGAAGAAACTGAATTATAGCGTTATTTTTTACTTTTTAGTTTTTTTTGGAGTCGGTTTTATTTTTTTGTTTAAAATTTTATTTATTTTACACTTTTTAGTTAATCGTTACTTAAAAGTGTATCTCGTGACGATTCGAACAAGCCCAAACACGGCTAGGATACATTATTTTATTATGTAGATCTGATGCCTACCTTCCGAATCCATCATCAAATCAATTCAATGGTACCATTCTCATCAGGAGCATTTAAATTTGTGACTATGAAGTTGCTTAGCTAAATTAATCAAGATATTTTGTCGCCACCCGTAAATCATTCATCATTGAGGAGTTCCGATGGCATTCTGTGGTCTTCTGCATCGGTTCCACTTCACCAATTTACACTTTCTGAATGCAAATGCTTATTATGTTTCTTATAATACCAAAATCGCTATATGTATGCCTACAATATTTGAGGAGTTCATTCAATTCCTCATGGATTCCATCATCAAATCTTCACCAAAATTAAATGGGACCAACTAAAAAGTACTTTCTATAAAACCAAAAAATAAAATTTTGAAATCGGTCAAATAGTCTTTGAGTAATCGGTGAACATCCATAAAAAACCTCCTCCTTTTTTTGGAAGTCGGTTAAAAACGAACTTTTCTGAAAAACGAGAACATTATGGCTCGCCGGACTGTAAATGTATGAAGATGGTTAAACGAATCATATGCTTAAATCAAGATGTTTATAAAGATACGTACCCTTGAATAGATCCATTAATACTTCTTGTGTGGAAGAATCTAGCTCTTGCATGTTTACTTTGTCACCCATTGTATCTGTAATTTATTAAATAATATTAAATAGGGTACTATTTAAGTTTGTCATTATATAATATTTTCTTTATCATCTAGCTGACGAGCATTTTCATACCCAGTCATTATGCGTGTTATATTATAAAAGTGAACGTTTGTGCCGATGTACGTATGTACGTTCCTTTTCATTTTAAATACTACTTAACGGATCTCAACTAAACTTTCTTTGACATATGAATATCACATTGACTATAGATTGCGTCCCTATGCGGACGAAGTTGCAGGTAATAGCTAAATATACAACTATATACTACGAACAAATTTTTATTCGCAAATTTTTCTTAGCTTTAATATTTACATCTGAAATGTATAATTTATCACAGATAAAATTGCAGATATGACAAATAATACTGTGGCGGTATCGAGGTTGCGTCATTTTCATATCTAAATACATCGGCAATTCGTCGGCTCAGTATTACAGAGTTCAATGTATCATTTAAAACTAATCGAAATTGCACATTGTCGATATCATTTTGTAACTACACTTAACTATGTAACAAAGATAAATATGTACAATTCAGCTTAAACTAAAATAAAACAAACGTATTCTAAGCTAAATAAATCAATCCTAAAAATCCTAAAATGTACAAATCATCTAAAATTTAATCTAACCTTACTTAAGGGACCCCACCCTGCATTGTACCTGACTCAAAGGTGCCCATAATGTCAGCAGCGTTTCGTCGCTGAATGGCTATGGAGACCTGTTGAGCCAGATATGATCCAGAGCAGGGATCGCCACCCCTGTTTCGTATTCGCCGGCCGAGTTCTTTCAGAAGCTCGCGAGCTTCGCAACCCCAGGGTCCCGCTGTTTTAACGGCGACCGGCACGAAATCGTATGCAGAATATTTGGCGTGCTTCATCTTTGCAGCATGTTCTGCAGCGGAGCCAGCACACCGCAAAGTTTGTCTCAAATGGGATGCAGCCACGGTACTAAAGTAAGGCCATTCGATCTCTTGCCATCCGTGCAACAAAGATTAAAGAAACCTGTAATATTGCTTTAATGAACTATTGAACAATTTGCCGCAACTTTGGAGACCTGACCCCTAAAGCTAAAACCGTAAAGGGCTTAAAGTTTGCCGCCAATCATGAAAAAATTTAAGATTTTTTTAATTCCTCTTATCTAGTTTAGTTAGTTAGTTTGCCTCGTTAAACTATTACCCGCCAATAGAGCTGAGAAAAGATATGATTGATCAGGCTAATTGTGTATATATTTTTGCAGCTGTACTGGTACTATAATAAGATATTAAATATCCCAGTGCCGACGGCCCCATTAGTTGGTCGCAAGTGTCAAAAGAAGGTGTCGAGCATCGGCACATTTAACTTAATATACGTGAAAAAATGCCTTCAAATTGTTTTAGCTACTCTCACATAGTAAATCCTCTTATTATTAAAGTTAACAATTTCAATTTGTAAGAATTGACATTATTACTGCTATCGAGTTTATCGTGTATAAACGAGTCATCTCTTTGCAAACGTAATTTTTATTGTAAATTAGTATGTAGGTTATAATAGTATAAAATGATTTTATTTAAAACACAATGAAAATTGTTATTGAATAAAACATAAGCATAAACTCTTCAATGTGTTTAAAACCCATAGGTAACGACCAGCTTTTCAATACTAAATGTTCACATTCTCAGGACGCGCTGCCGTATATGTCGTATACGGTGTAGTTATGAGATCATTGCAGTATAGATCCGGGCTGCCGACGCGACTGGCGAGCACGCCCTGATATCTTGGTAAAAATGGTTCCTGGCTCAATAGTTGCATATGAAACCCATAAAAACAATTTAATATATGGATGTAGATTAACTAGTGTATGCATCTGTACATAATTAGACCTAACCACGAGTGTTTTAAGGCCTCTCATTATGTATCAGTTGCATAACGTACTATTATTTATTAAATCTATATCTAATTTAATGTAAGATTATTTATTCTCTTGGAATTAAAGTTCGTCTTTTTGTGTCAACCACTTTAGTTTCTTGTAATTTAATAGCAACAGTTTTTGGATTTTCCATATTGGCTTCATTGAAACCGAAACATTGTTTTCTTTACACACATTAACAGGAATAGAAATACCAAAATAAACTTGTATAAATCAAGTGAAGAAGAAAGGCACTCTGTCATATCAAGGGACCAAAAAGCTAACAGAGGATAGGGAAGAGTGGCGATTAAGGGGCTTTAAGCGATAATGTACATTTTTTCGTGGTTTTTGTTGTATACCTAGTTACTGGAAAAGTGAAAATAACTTTTTCTACTCGTGATACGAATAAAAACTCCGCGAATCATACTAAAAAGGCATATTTTCTAGATTGGATGGTTTATATTATATATCACTGAACTATAATACCTATATTATACAACTCCGCACAAAACTACAATGAATTTAAAAAAAAGAACGCTGTGTTTATGCAATTATTTTTTTAGCTATGTTTCATTTACTTTAGTTTATGGGTCACTCGTAGAAAAAATATTGTATACAATACAATATAATTTAAGTCTCGTACCTTCATTAGGCCACTCAGTAAGCTTCGTGGCCTAAACAGGGTACTCGACTGAACAAGCATATACATTATACAACGATTGCATAAAATACTATTCCAAACATGATATACTCGTATATGAACTGAAATGCTATGTAGAAATAATACTAAATAGAAGATAATTAAACAGAAACCGAGTTCAGTTTCTATTGAACACTTTATCGCATTCGAGAATTTGAATATGTGTTTATGCATGATTTTTACAGAGGTCTACAAAAAATAAACATGGCGTATTTAATAGTCTCTCAATAAGCCTTTAATAGACTAAAACCTAATGCGTAATTGTTTATTATGAAAACACCCAACACGTTAATCAAGTCTTTTTTTAAACATAAGTGCATTTGACGACCGGTTTGGCTCAGCGAGAGTAACGTTGCCTGCGAAGCTGAAGGTCCTGGGTTCGATTCCCGGTAAGGGTAAATATTTGTGTGATGAGCATAAATATTTGTTTCTGAGTCTTGGATATTTTCTATGTATATAAGTAAATATATCTATTACATATATCGTCGTCTAGTACCCATAACACAAGCCTTATTGAGCTTACCATGGGACTAGTTCGATTTGTGTTAAATTATCCTGTAATATTTATATGTATTTTCATAATTATTTTTAAAGGTAAAAAGCAAAAAACTGGTTTTTCGTCGTAAAAATAACAAACTTGTGTAGTTTGGTGACTTGTGAAGATAAACTGAGGCAGTATATCGGTAAAGACTGCCGTTGTCAACACGATACGACATAAACAATACGGAAAAGTGGGTAGCTGCGGGTCGAAGGTCATACAGTTCTCGGAGCCCCTTAAGTACTATAGGTACAGGCAAGAGCGTAGCTTATGATTTACAAACTAACACACAATAAACGCATGTAGTGACTTCCATACTACTTAAAATAAAGTTATCAAATGCATATTTAATAAGTTGGCTGAAAATATCAATGCTTTTGTCGTAATTTGGTACATATAAATATTAAAGAACAATGAAATAAAAATCTTTTCTAATTATTTGTGACTTTATTTGGTACCTACCCAATTATTCCAAACTAGTTATTGCTAAGAGCTGTGAACACTGACTGTGGGGTAAAATGTTACATCAAATTGCTGATAATTAATCCCTGTACATTATATAGCCCGATTAGATGCGATTTGTAATCTAATCCTACCTATTAATTCATATCTAGATATTATTTATGTGACGCTATCTACATTGGTACTTATATTTTATAAACAGTATAATCAATCACAAAACAAACAGTGTGCTACTTGCTCAAGCAATATATACGTACTACCTTCTGCCCGCGACTTCGTCCGCCTTAAATTCGTTTATCGCGGATAAGGGTATTTTTCCGGGATAAAAAGTAGCCTATGTCCTTCCCTGGGACTCAAACTATCTCCATACCAAATTTCACCCATATCATACACTTTCGCATTAATAATATTAGTATGGATGTGATATTAGGTTACGTTACATTGAGTTCTAGGTATATGTCGCAGGCCAATCATGTGCATGTCATTGGCAAGATCATGAAATTTCTAGGCATGTCATGAAATGTCACCATGTCATTCAAACGATTTGACCACACCTTTCCTTGGATATGTTTGAGCATATCGATTATGGAGGTTGTACGAAATCAGTCACCTTGCCATTATTTTTTTAGCAATTCGGCGCTTTCGATGGAGCGCCGCTACGCGGGGCTCCTATTTCTAGGGGGTTTGCCCTTCGGGCATCTGAAGCTAGCTAACCTACCTACGATGAGCCAAGTACTTAACTAGGAATATCGACGAATAGGTTGCTCTCTACGATCTACCCTATTTTCGATTAGGCATATCGTGATATGACTGGCCAAATCATATAATTCCCTACCTACGTACAGTCGGGGCCCTAATTTAAGTATCCAGCGGGCCTATGATGGTCGCGTTTATCACGCGATAAATGATATGATAACGCGCCTGTCACTCTCGCATTCACATACGTGTCAGAAGGTGACGGCCGCTATGTCATTTATTTATCGCGTGACAAACGCAACCGTCATAGGCCCGCAGGACTGTATACTTAAGCGTATGTTTGCCTGGATACTTATGTGAGGGCACCGACTGTACATACGACATATGTACATTGTAGCACTTCTACGCTTGCGCCACCATCTCTTGCTAAATAAACTTTATACAACCGGGTTGGGATAGGTGCACAACTACAAGCGCTATGCGCGTGTGTGTGTGAGCACAAAATCTTCGTCACACATGCAAAGAAACCGGTTTAGACTCGCTCTGTTTGTGTTTAAGCCTTAAGGTACGGACAGACGTGCTCGAAAAAAAGCATGCTCATAAGCTTGCTTAAAATTTGCATGCTCTGCAACTGTTCACATTTGCCAGCAATAAGCATGCTTGTTTTAAGCATACCACAGACTACTATACTAGAACAGACACACAATGTCGAACAACAAAGTTGACCGTCACTAACTCTGGCTATACAACTGGCTATATTGTTTTCCCTGGTTCTCCGCCAGATGGCAATAACGAGATCGTGGGCACATTATAGCCATCTAGTGAAGAATTGGGGATACGATAACTAGGACATCACAGGGTCGGCAGATGGCGCTTAATCCCAACTTATGAATGGTTCGACGCGAACGAAGCTTTGGAAATGGCTACCTATTTTTATTATTCGTAAGTCTCGCAGAAAAGTGATGCGCCTCATGCGTCGCTTTCGAGCCCAGTCCACGTACATGAAAGAAAAGTTTGTTTTGGTTTGACTTGGTGCTTAGTGGGAGTCGGACATACTTACTTCAGTATTATTTTACTATCCTTGGATGGACAAATTCTGAAGTATCGATATCGCCAGTAATAAAACTAGTGATGGCTGATGCGACTATAAACACACAATAGGTACATACAGAGCCATATCAAATCATATCAAATCAACTACTTAAGAGCATATAATATCAATATTTTTCGATTCGTGGGTTTTCAAGTATAGCCTGTTTAATTGGGATGTTGGCTGTAGGTATTGTGACTGGCTAAAATAAAATTTGCGCAATGGTAGTTACCATGACAGAAATCGTAAACAATTTTTAGTTCATTTTTGTTTCTAGTTTGGTCTTACATGGTCTTATCAATTTACTCAACTACTACATACAGGAAACAGGATGATTTATACTATGCAATTTATTTAAACTACAAAGAGATAGTTTCGCAGATTTCAAAATTCGCGCTCCGCGCCGTACCGCGCTGGTCGCTTACCGATCGAGTACAAATTATAACCTATTCATGTTAGGTACTCTCTCACCGATGAGTTCCAAATTTAAGATTTGAAACCACGAAAGATACCACCACTAAAATGATATCAAGTTTATAAATAATCATCATTTATATTTATTTTAAGTTACAGCTAGTAAGTTATTAGTTTGTTACGAACTTAGGTACTATTTGAGTTTATAAATTAATTTGTTCTATTATTTTGGAACAAAAGAATAGTATAATTTATATACTCGTAGTCAAAAATTACAATTTAAGAATGAAAGTGACGTAGAAAAATTTAGAACAAGCATGATTTCGGGTCGTCGGTATCCAATTCACGTATTCACGACAATAGGGAATATGCATGAATTTATATTTTTGCTTTATTAAAAGCTCATTCATGTAACAAACAGTAGACAAAAATAATTTTTCGAATAGCAATAAAAATAACCAAGATATAAGCCATCAAACATTTAATTCTATCTCTTTCTTGCAAAACAGAATTTAATATGAAGTTTATTTATATGGCCGGAGTGCAATGTGACGTACAGTGCATATCGAACCTCTCTGTCTAATAACTAGTTTAAAATGCCTATATTATGCGTATTTCCTGGCCGATTTCAATTTTAAGTTCATATATTGAAATTGTTTTTACGGTATTTTGATATGTAGTTAAGAAAAGCGATTAAAAAATTCATGCATGTACCCTATTGTAAATACGATTAGACCGTGACGTTTGTGATTTTACCTTATTTATATTAAACTAATAAGAATATATCAAAGTACTGCTACTAGTAAACTAAAAGTAGGTACCGTAAACGGAGGTCAATAGACAAGAACAGATTTTTATAAAAACGCAGAAGCTTTTAAAGAAATTTAAGGGTGAAGTGAAGTCTCCAATCCACATTGGGCCAGCGCGGAGACTAAATTCCATTCCCTCTCATCCCAGAGAGGAGGCCTATGCCCAGCAGTGGGACGTATATACACGGTGCCCGCGAGGAATGGGAACGATTTTAACCACGCATTCCTTAGCTCATTAGAAGCAAAAACTGTTATATGATGAATCCCAGGCAATTCCGGCTTAGTTTTAAAGATATTATCAATTTTCATGTTAACAATTTATTGTGATTACTGTACTGTGAGTACATTAAGCTTCTTTATCGCGACGTTGCCACATATGTTGCCTAGTTTCGCGTCGTTACTGACAGACTTCAAAGTGACAGCTACTACTCTCTAAACTCATCCTTTTTTTTGGGAAAACAAATCGTTACCATTTTATTGAAAGGGATAATTTTCATAGAGAAGCAAAAGCAAAAATAAAATATTCAATTTTTATGTACAAAAATCGACTTAACTAGATTATGTTTCTTTTTTTGCTGAATTTGACCTGGTTTCATATTAAATTTTTTACTCGTAATGGCCTCAGGATTGCGTGGTTATAAAATCTTTCCCATTCCTCGCGGGCACCGTGTATAGGCTGATGATGATGATGTGCTTCTTTTCGTAGGCAAAGTATAGAAAAAACCTACTAAACCATAGCTTTTACTACTTTTTATTTTCTTATAATATAAAATAAGTGCAGATTAATGCGCCGAAAAGCCAATAAAAACGATGTGTACTGCTTGAGTGAGACGAGTATTACAGACTGCGATGGGAGAGCGATGTGTTACTATTTCGACCAATCACGTAAATGTAAATATGAAATCGACAGCCCGCCGCCGCGTGGCCTTGAACGATGCTGCCTTGAGGGGCTACTCTGAAATTCGATATTCAAAGTTCGTATCGCCAATTCGCTCATTCAAATACAGTTTAAAATGAGAGCGAGAGGGATGGCGCGATACGAACTTCGAATATCGAATTTCAGAATAGCCCCTCTGCCCCCGGTTGATGCGATTTGTATTTTCTTACAAACTTTTTGTCATCGTCATCTATACTATTCTATACATCCAAACTAATATTATAAATGCGAAAGTGTGTTTGTCTGTCTGTCTGTCTGTCTGTTACCTCTTCACGCTTAAACCGCTGAACCGATTTGGATGAAATTTAGTATGGAGATCGTTTGAGTCCCGGGGAAGGACATAGGCTACTTTTTATCCCGGAATAATACCCTTATTCGCGATAAACGAATTTAAGGCGGACGAAGTCGCGGGCAGTAGCTAGTTGAAGATATTTTGGTAACGGACTATTTGGAGGTCACTAAAAAGAAAAATATATTTTTTAGATTTTTTATATGTTTGTATGGTGTCGTTGTGACTTCATCACGCAAAATCGGTTAAACGGAACTATTTTTGGTACACGAGTAGCTGAGTATCTCCGGATAGGACACTTTTTACCCGACTAGGTACGCTGAAGAAAAAACGAAGGGTTAAGTATGACTTTTTCTCCTCCGCGAACGAAGTTGCGGGCGCCTTCTAGTTAGGTATAAAATTAAATTCCCTATCGTCAACTGATATCTTACTTACCTTAGTTTTGATAGTGGCAACTGATTGCAATCAATCAGCTTAGTCCGCCCATGAAAACGTTGCAAAGAGTAGTACCTACGAGTACTTAAAATCTTGCCAAAATAATGAAAATTTGATAGGTATTCTTGATTCTGCAGATTTTTCACTGCTCGTATTGCACAAGTTGTTGAATTAATTGGCAACAGATTGAGACTAGGTTAACTACTCGTAAACTCGTTATGTATCTACTTATTATATATCTATCAAAATAATAAAAAGCATTTTATCATTTAAAACACGCCTAATATATGTACCTAGGTCCATTATATCGCTAATTCAATACATTTATATTAATCTGTTTTCAAATATTACTTACAATGTCATTTTAAACTACGGCGCGCGCCACGTCGCCGCTTGCCGCGACGCGCGAAATTTGAAATTAGCAAATTTTTAAATAAATTGACAATAAAAGTCTTATTAAAAGTAACTTTATTTTAATAAATAAAACTTTTTGAAGTTTATGACGATTAAATCAATTGATTAGATTATTTAATAGCGAAATTAAGGATTTTCATGCAAAACTAGTAAAGCTGTGAAGAAAAAAGGAAAAAAAAATTCAGCACCGTTCTCATTTTTTTTTATACAGATTCAACTAGTTACGACAAACTCATAGAAAATCATTTTACCCACGTCCAAATTATATCATTCAATTTATAACGACTGCGTTTTATCTCGTGGTTCCATAAAAGTATTTTTATTACATTTTCTATAACAGTATTATTAAATAGTTATCAGCACACAGTAATTAACATTTCGGACATCCATTCTATATTTAAATTAAATTTTAATATAAAAATATAAATACGACATATCATTCTGAAATTTGTTATTTATAAATAGTTAAATACACATTATGTATTCACTAAACAAAAGCCAAGCACTTCCGAATTATCAAAACTTGTCAATGTATTACACGGTCCACTTACTGGCCTATTTATGTATTGTTTGTTACGAAACGCGTGCTATGTTTACCGTGCTTGCACCTTGAAGTAAATCATCATGGAGGCGGGGTGAGATATTATGTATGCCGTTCTTTTCTTATGTACATCGTTCGAAGAGAATGGCATGCGTGTCTCGGCCAGTTTCGGCTAATGTCTACAACCTTAAGTTTAGTTTTCTGATCTAGCGCCATCTAGTGACGCTACTGTAAACGAATATGAGAGGTCCAAAGCTCGAGTGGAGCTTCAATTGGCATGTTGAAAATCTGTTTTTAATGGTTTTTTGTTTTATTCAGAATTATGCATATAATTAGTGTTGATGTGGATGTTTATTCGTAGAATATACTAATTTTTATTTTAAGTCCCATAGTTTTCTTAAATTCGACATATTTATATTGTTTCATTTGAAATTGTTACCTATGGCGCCATCTATTGGTGATTGTTAGCCCTAAAAATATTTGTTAGAGAATGGGACCTACTCTATACTCATAAATAAGCATGCTCAAAGCAAACGTACGGACTGTTCAGACGCGCTCGAAGCAGGCCCCCTTCCACCCGCGCCTCAAGTAGCATGCTCGAAAATCAAACGTCGGTTGATTTTTCAGCATGCTCTAAATAAGCTTGCTCATTACTAGCAACGTTGTGTCACACGTGCTACTAATAAGCACTTGCTCAATAAAAGCATGCTTTCGTGCTAGTAATGAGCACGTCTGTCCGTACCTTTAAGCACAGGGTCAACAGGGTGTATGCTTCGCGTTTCGT
This sequence comes from Hedya salicella, assembly GCA_905404275.2. Taxonomy (NCBI): domain Eukaryota; kingdom Metazoa; phylum Arthropoda; class Insecta; order Lepidoptera; family Tortricidae; genus Hedya; species Hedya salicella. The sequence continues at coordinate 5,442,597 of FR990104.1, forward strand.
GGATTTCGTCTTATGTTTTGAGTGGTTAAAAGAAAACCGGCCAAGAGCATGTCGGACCATGCTCAGTGTAGGGTTTGGCAGCCGTTCATACAAAAAAATGCATGAATGATGAACAAAATACGATATGAAAAAGTGTACTAGCAAAAGAGCGTATCTCCACGGCACTTACGTCCTTTAGCTGAGAAGCGCATTTTTTTTTACTTTCGGTTATATGTATGGAGTGCCCCCCTAAAATATCTAACTAAGTAACGGCTTATACACTACTCCAAATTTCATCAATATACATCATGCTGTTTTTGAGTAAAATGCCTGTGACATACGGACGGACGGACATGATGAAACTATAAGCACAGACTACTTATACTCTATAAGGTTTCCGTTTTTGTCATTTTGGCTACGGAACCCTGAAAAACAAAAAAAGAACTGTAGAAGCCAACAATGATTAATGAGTTACTTATTGTCTTACCGCAACGTTACATAGGTATCTTATATTTACACATCTGTAAATATGGTACTTTATACCATCAGGTGCCAACATTTTTTATGGAAAGCGACTTATATTCACTTGACTCAGTTCTTTCCGTATTCCTGAATATCAATGTGTTAGACTAAGTATATCATGTTTTAAAAATATGGTTTTAACCCCCAACGAAAAAAGAGGGGCGTAATGATTGACGTGTGTATTTGTGTGTCTGTCTCGTGATCGTGTGTACCGATTTTGATTTAGTTTTTTGTGTTTGAAAGGTGACTTTATCGAGAGTGTTCTTAGCTGTGGTCCCTAAAATTCTCAATTTTTTTGAGTTTGTCGGAAGTTTTATCGGTTATACTAAATACTACATTGCGACTAAAATGACACTTTCTACGTAACTGTGATATTTTTGACGCAAAATGCTTAAACATGGCAACAATTTAGTATGGAATTTTTTTAGTTCCAGTGTAGTTAGGTGATTCCGATCTAGGCAAGCTTGAAGAGCGGAATGATGCGTAGGTATAAATAGTGATTAAGACTTAAGTCTACAAGTGAACAAATACTATTTATAATGACTGACGGAAAATAATCAAGTAATTCTAATCAGGAATATCAGGATAATAAGGTTGACCTAGATATAATATTGATAGACGAAATAGGAGAAGGAAAGTATCAACTCAAGGCAATCGCACTGTGCGGACTGCATACTCTCTTGACTGGTCTGACATTCAATGACTTTATTTTCTTTGATGAAAGGGTAAAAACAAGGTAAGTAGGATAACTTCTTATCAGTAGGATATCTTCATTTAGGATCGGCGCAGCATATTTTCTCGTCCATACTTTTCTATCAGCCAACTTCTCTTCTCGTTTAATTCCATCTCATTCTTGTCATCTTTCACACAATCGATCCATCTTTACTTCAGTCTTCCTCTTCTTTTGCAAGCTTTCATATTCATACCCACGCTTGTCTCTTCACTGGTCTCTTCGCATGACGTGCCCGTACCATGCTAGTCGGTTAGCTCGGAACTTGTTAATAATTGGTGTGGAAGTGACCACTTTCCACACCAATTATAAATTAGTACTTTTTTTTTTATTGTTCTCTATTATCTCTTGGCCTGTATTGCCACTCCGAAGGACATAACTTAGTACTTTAACTAGTATTGGTTCCGTGCACGAGTTCAGCTCCACCTAGCGTCCACAGCTTTATTGGCTCTGACGTTTTGGCATTTAATCGCGACGTTGTGAAAAGTTTTATTACTTCCTTTATGAATTTAGCTTCTTGTTTTACAGTAAAACTACAACTAAAAATGAAGTAAACAAACCCTGACATATTCAAAATAGATTTGAATGACGCCCCCCCAATTGATTTGAATGACGAAAATTGATATCACAACCCTTTCTCCACCCATATTAAGGTATCACAGTAATTTTGGAAATAAATTAATAGTTAATTTTGGATTAGAATAAAACTTTTCACAACGTCGCGATTAAATGTCAAAACGTCAGAGCCAACAAAGCTGTGGACGCTAGGTGGAGCTGAACTCGTGCACGGAACCAATACTAGTTAAAGTACTAATTTATGTCCTTCGGAGTGGCAATACAGGCCAAGAGATAATAGAGAACAATAAAAAAAAGTACTAATTTATAATTGGTGTGGAAAGTGGTCACTTCCACACCAATTATTAACAAGTTCCGAGCTAACCGACTAGCATGGTACGGGCACGTCATGCGAAGAGACCAGTGAAGAGACAAGCGTGGGTATGAATATGAAAGCTTGCAAAAGAAGAGGAAGACTGAAGTAAAGATGGATCGATTGTGTGAAAGATGACAAGAATGAGATGGAATTAAACGAGAAGAGAAGTTGGCTGATAGAAAAGTATGGACGAGAAAATATGCTGCGCCGATCCTAAATGAAGATATATATTTATTGTTTAAAGGGTTTTTTTACTACTTTAATGGTTTTATTAAATAATAAAAAACATATATAATTGTTCCTATATCGCTAGTGATAAATTATATATCGTTTCCAGATCGAAATGAGTATTATTTTAACGACCGGGTTTATTCAAATTAGGTAACCAAGTCTAAACAGATTACTTTGAGATATGACAGATAACAGCGCCAATATTGGTTTTACTTTTGGCCACTATGAGCGCTGCGATCGATTATATGTATTACCCCACCTAGTACTTCCCACCCAGCGAATACTATTAATTTCGGCATAATGAAATAATGAAATAATGATCTTTATTCTGTAAGTAGGCCACAAGGGCACTTTTACAAGTCTGACTCTACGGCGTTTCCCAAGAGGAGACCACTGAAGAGAAGAAAGCCGAAACAAACTCAACAGTCAGTAATTTTTTCGAAATAACATTTATATCTATTACAATATTTGTACTTAGCCTATCCTAAATATATGTTTTGAGTATATAAACTCAATGCGTAGTTCTTCATGAAAGCATATCAAAACTTATAAAAGTAAAAAAAATATATAGAATATATAGCATAGTCTGTTCCTTTCATAGTTTTAAAGATTAAATCCAGAGACGTACGTAACTAATGCAACGAGGTACAGAAAAAGATCAAAGCGCAAAGAAAAACACGATTGCTGTCGCACATGGTCACACCAGGAATCGAACATGGTACTTTTGGATTACGGAATGTGATCACGTGTAATACTTATTCTCACAGAATTACAGTGGGTCTATGCGGATGGATAAATTCGAGGCGTACAGCACAGTGTTCGCTGGTGAAGAGGTTAACACTTTAAACGCGTAATCCAAAGGTACCTGGTTCGATTCCTGGTGTGACCACGTGCGAGAGCAATCGTGTTTTTCTTTTCACTTTGCTCTTTGTATTTATATCACAATAAAATACGTGTATAAAGCTTTAATTTACAAGTTTTAATCGGTCTCACTATTTTTGTGACTCCGATTCACATTTAGATGATTTATATTTCATCTTAACCAAAATCTTTAAATAGTTATTAAACTCTAATTAAAACCCAAAAGAATAGTCTTCAGATGAGATGTAGGGTAAATCGTCAATAACTGGCCAGTTAATGAAGGGTGGCCAGTAATTGATACCTTATACTAAAATGAATTATGTTTACCTATGAACAAAATTCATTTCTAGTATACGGTGGCCAGTTATTGACAATTTACCCTATAAGGCGTTATTATATTCGTTTTGGTTATGGAAATGATATCTATACTATTATAAAGTTGTACAAACGAAGTGTCACATTAAAGATTTAAAAAAAATGTGTTCTGGACTATTTCATGGTCACTGAATCGAAAAATATTTTCATTGAATTTTTTGAATGTTTACGGCTAAACGGATTTCAACTTTTTTTGGTACACGGCGGGTGTCCACACATGTTTATAGGATACTTTTTACCCGACTACGCTGACAAAAAAGAGGAGAGTTACTTTTTCTCCGCCGAGAACTAATTTTATAATATAGTAGTAGTAATGATACTTGTGTCTTTCATAGTAGCAAAAAATTAAATTTATTCTTTCAGATGTAAAATCCAAGAATGCGAAGACAATGACAAAACTAGCTTTTCCCCTCCGTGGCTAGCAGATGCTGTCCCATCATTTTGCCAGAGCTTTGACAGCTGTCATCGCTTTGCTCCCTCCAACACGTGGAATGTATCCGTAGACACTTGTCTCCCGTCTCTGTTTAACAAACGCTCCATAATCGAGTGCACTGAGTACGTTTATCAACATCACAACTCCGCTGTATTTGAGGTAAGGAATCTATTGAATTGAGAATAGCGTCATCTATTATTACGGTGCGTCCACACTTGTAGCATTTGCTCGTATCCGATCACCGTGGCGTGGCATGACTGCGTATCGCGCTGCTTGAACGCTCACTGTCGGCGCGGCGATATCACCGCGCTTGTCCGATCTAAGTGTGTGATATACGTAGCAACATGAATTTCGAGCGATCGGTTCGGCGCAACGTCCAAACGCGTGATCGTGACACGCGATCATGCCACGGGACGAAGATCTGATCGGCCAAATGATACAAATGTGGACGCACCTTTAGCTTCTCCTCCTCCTTGCACAGTAATGAGGCTCGTGACCTCTCTTCTACACTTAAAAACAACATAATAACGATATATTTCGTTTCTATTTAAAATCTCGTTCAAGTAAAAACAATATTTCTTTATAACGTTATATCATATCACTTATATCTATCTAGAACGCCTTAAAGTAACTAGTCTCAAAATGGGACTCGAGATCGACAAAAGCAAGACCAAGCTGATGGTAGTCGATCGTTTTAGTGCTATACGTACCAATCTTCTACAAGAGTTCGAAACCGTGGAACACTTCCAGTACCTTGGAATTATTATATTATTTATTTGTTCTCACAAATAAATAATAAATATCGGAATGGCCAAAACTGCGATGACCCAACTCGGCAAAATATGGAAGGATAGGAACATCTCTAACCGGACTAAGATGCGCCTCCTCCGCACACTCGTCTTCTCCATATTTCTTTACGGGGCTGAGACCTGGACGCTCAAAGCCGCCGACAGGCATAGAATCGACGCGTCTCGGTTCTTAAAGAACTCAAAATAGAGAATACCCAGCGCCTGTCCTCTATGTGTCTACACCGTGTAGTGAGTTATTTTCGCCACATCGCACGAAGAGAAGCAAACAATCTGGAAAGACTGGTAGTGACGGGAAAGGTCGAAGGCCCAAGACCCAGAGGACGAAGCCCGAAAAGATGACTGGACCAGATATCCGAACAGCTGGAGCTACCAATCAGCACTGGCTACGAACCGCATCAGTTGGAGGCAAGCAATTAAGGGTCATAAAAGGAGTCACGATCCTCAGCCATGGGGGAACAATTAAGAAGAGAGATCATATCACAACGGAATGAAAACCACATTATAAAAAAGCGTTATAAATGTTTCAATAACGTTATGAACTACGCGCTGTTGCCGCTCCGTATGTACATTATTTGGCTAGGCACACGGCGCGCCGGCGACCGGCGCTGGATTCATGTATTGCCACAGAGTACGAGTATTGCGCAACGTTGCCAGCACCTTTTGCTTGGACGCCTTCTACCTATCGTCCGTACTGGTGAAAAACGATTAAGGAGTGTTGTTAAATTTAGTGTTGTGTTGTTTGTGATACAATCAATGAAAAATGGGACGCAAAAAAAGAAATGCTGTCTACCTATAGATACGTAGTTACGTAGACCTATTGGAGGTCGGGACGACGAAATTTTTAGATATTTGCCTCATACTAATAGCAATAAGTAATCCAAAACACTGCAATTGGCATTGCAATTCAAGATTGCGGACATCACTTTCAATGAAAACGTCACCTTAGGTGTCGTTTTCTAGGTTTTTAGGGGTGCGGATTTGGAAAATGGCGTCCATTTTGGAATTCAAGATGGCAGACATCACTTTTAATGAAAAAGTCATCATAGATGTCGTTTTCTAGATTTTTGGGGGTGCGAATATGGAAAATGGCGTCCGTTTTGGAATTCAAGGTGGTGCACCTCACTTTTAATGAAAAAGGCATCAATGGTGTTACTTTCTAGATTTTTGGGGAAAAATGGCGCTCATTTTGGCCCGTACCGTGCTCAACGCAGTGGACGCCCTAAAGCACGATGAAGCAATTTTAAGCTTTGACTGGACTTGAACCAGGTGCCTTGTGCCAATGCTGTTGTTCGCTCTTATTTGATTAAGCTACAAATTCGAGGTTTTCGGATATTAAATAAAATTTTCTTAGTTCGCAAAAGCGCTAAGAAATATCCTATTTTTTATTTTATTTATTGAAAACTAGCTGCCCGTCCCGGCTACGCACAGGTGTTTTTATATCTTTTGTCTCACTCACTCACTCACTTCTTATATGGAGAATTTCAAACCCGAGATGTTCCCTCTTCCATGCAAATTTTAGAATATTTTCTTACATACAAACTTTGTCCTGACAATTACAAACACAACAAAAATATAATTAACTAAATAGGTACAGTCGTTCTGAATTGATGCGCAAACATCGCGGCATGTATAGACAAATACAAGAAAATTGTCATCATGTAAAATTATTGTTGAGGGAGATAAGAGGACACTAAAGCAACTACAATATATTTCTTCATCAAACATATTTCTCAACAACCATTTGCTAACTATAAAAGCTTGTAATAATATATTGTTTTTAAATGAAGAACCTCAGACACTAGACAGTCTGTGTGTTTATAACCACATCACATAACGTTAAAACGACTACAACAGCTATTTACTATTTTAGATACAGGAATAGCTATTTTATGTGAAGAAGAAAAATTACATAACCCTCTCAAATTGTAACTTTGACAGAGGAAAATACATCTTTTCTCAGTCCACCAGTGACCATGGAGAGCTGGAAAGCTTCCGAAACGTCGGGAACTAAAATGAGATAATATACGCGATATTATCCGTTAAATTGTTTTATTTCAACGAGTAATAATCGCGGAAACAGAAGAAAATATTATACATAACCCTCTATTTTGCTTTACTAGTACCTGACAGAGTATCTTATTACCTGTGGTTCCACTAACATTTTTTTCCTTACTGAAAATAGGTTGAGTTCCAAACTCAACCTAGAATAGAAAAAAGTTCAAATATTTTATAGCCTTTATTTATTTACAGCACTAGAACTCGTTAGTTCGAAGCGCCGTATGGCCGTTGGCAGCATATTATCCACGTGTATAAGCCTAGGCTTATGTGTAACAGGTCTAGTAGCATGGACGCAACCCCATTGGCGAGTATTGCTCCTCATGCTATATTTGCCACAATTCATCAGCATCAGCTACTTTTGGATAGCACCAGAATCCGTACAGTGGCTGATGAACAAAAATCGTCTTAAAGAAGCTAAAGCTATCCTTATGAAAGCTGCTCATATAAATGAAAGAGTTCTATCCGACGGAACTGCGAAAAAAATAAGTGAGGGTAACAGGTAATCAGAAGTGGGATATAGAGAAATTAACCTTCTCTCACTTTTGTGTAAACATAAGACTATCCTTCTTCGTTAAATCGTTACTTGTATATAGCAGCTTTCAATATCGTTAATGACTAAAGGGATGGTGATTACATCTGTGAGCATGTCTAGTAACAAATATGTGAACTTCTGCGCTGTGACTGTTATCACCATACCGGGTTTTTGGATTAGTACATTTTTAATCAACAAAATTGGCTGAAAACCCTTGCTGATGGGCTTATTTTGGCTGGGTGGTGAGTTTTATAAATAACATGTTATACATTTAGTACCTAATACTATCTTCTGTTTCCACGATTATCACTCATTTAAATAAAACAATTTAAACAGATTATATCGCGTATATTATCTCATTTGAGCTCCCGATGTTTCGGAAGGTAGCTTCCGTGTTCGCGTACGGCACCTAGTATATTTATAAAATTGATGTTTAATGTACGAGTAATATATAGGTAAATTCAAGTATTGTACCAGTTTAAGGTTAATTTCAAATTAATATACCAATAAATGCGTCTATACAAACTAAAACTGAAGTAAACTAAAGTAAAGGTAAATCTAAGGTGCTCTCTTTTGGTATGGTCCCGAAGATGCTGGCAGCATTACCTCGCTGTATAACAATGCCGATCCGTTTTGCAAGGAAGCTGTCAGCTCTTCACTCCCCCGTGAGATATCACAAGCATGAGGCTGAAGGATACTTCTCGAACCCAAAAGGTGTAAACTTGTATTTAATTTAAATTTAAATCTTCCTTCTTCTTTCTCTTCTTTAATGATTCCAGGTATTCACTGGGTAAATCTAGCACTCTACATGGTCACTCAATCCAGTGCAGCAGCAGCCTCAACTACCGTGATCGTGTACGCCTCCGAGCTGTTCCCTACCAGCCATCGCAGCCGCCTCGTGGGGTATTCAACCATATTTCGCAGAGTTGGTGAACTTATGGCGTTGCTTATGCCGGCTCTAGTACGTAAATTTTATCACTATAATCAACTTTCTCAACATCATCATAATCAATATCATAATCAACTTTATCATCAACAACAACAATAATTGCCCTCGTGGTTGATCATCGTTGTTAATATTACAGTCTGCCAAAGCTGGCTCTGAGGGAGTCCCATTGTGGCAAGGGTGGCTTTACTAAGGTTGAAACGAAGAAGAAGCCAGCCTGCCAGAATCAGTGTGGTATCGCACCGACAGGACTCAAACACTTCCTGCGTCCCCAAGTACTGACAACACTGTTGCAAGTGTCGTAGTCTACATTACTCTACAAAGGCTGACGTAATCATAGAATATTTTCGTGTGAAGACCGGATTCATCTTAAGGGTCATGAAGTTGGAGTCTCGTCATAACGTGAATTTTACGTCCTTCTTGGTGAAGCAAAGTTTGAATTTTGGCCGAAAGGAGTCATGTTCTAAAAAAAACATCATCCAATTGTAATCTGCAAGTAGGCCTCTACTCTACTGGGCTCTATTATATGTCTGATTCTACCAACGCTCCAGCTCACCAGTTTCTCAGTCAGCTGCTTTTTGAGCAGGAGAAGTGAAAAACTATTTATAATGAAATAATGAAATAATGATCTTTATTCTGTAAGTAGGCCACAAGGGCACTTTTACAAGTCTGACTCTACGGTAAAAGTGGAACCTGACTACATTTATGTGTCTGTGGCGCGAAGGCTAGATAAATTACCGCCTATTCTTTCGACCACCTCGACTGTACCAAGTAACTAAAGGATCTGCAACTTATGCAAACAGAAATAGAAATACTGAAAGCGATTTTACGAATTTCAACTGCTTTTGGTACTAGCTACTGCTAGGCTTCAACTGAGAACTGAAATGAAATATAATCCGTTGAAATTGTTTTTTTAACCGACTCCCAAAAAAGGAGGAGGTTCTCAATTCGTCGGGACCTTCTTTTTTTTCTCTTCCTCGAACGAAAGTAAAACATCTATCCATACTTATATTATAAATGCGAAAGTGTATCTGTCTGTCTGTCTGTCTGTTACCTCTTCACGGTTAAACCGCTGAACCGATTTGGATGAGATTTGGTATGGAGATAGTTTGAGTCCCGGGGAGAACATAGGCTCCTTTTTATCCCGGAAAAATACCCTTATCTGCGATAAACGAATTTAAGGCGGACGAAGTGGCGGGCAGAAGCTAGTACTATTATAAAGTAGTAAAAATGAAATGTCTGTACGTTGAATATATTTTCAAAAATATGATTGTAACGGACTATTTGAAGGTCACAAAACCGATTGTTTTTTTTTGTATCTTTATATGATCGTACGTGTTGTTGTGGCTTCATCACGGCAAAAAGGATAAACAGATTTCAACTATATTTGGTACACGGGTAGCTTGGTATCCACAGATGGTTATAGGATAATTTTTACCCGACTACGCTGAAGAAAAAAAGAAGGGTTATGACTTTTTCTCCTCCGCGAACGAAGTTGCGGCCGCCTTCTAGTCTACACTTTTATAAAGTTGTAGAAATGAAATGTCTGTACATTGAAGATATTTAAAAAATATATATTGTTATGAACTATTTGGAGGTCACTAAAATGAAAAATAATGGATTTTATGTATGTTTGTATGTGTCGTTGTGGCTTCATAACGCTAAATCAGCTAAACGGATTTCAACAATTTTTGGTACACGGGTGGCATCTCCAGATGGTTATAGAATACTTTTTACAAGACTATGCTGAAGAAAAAAGAGAGGTAATGACTTTTTCTCCTCCGTGAACGCTTTCTAGTATGTATATATACTACTATAGAAAATTCTGGTACCTATTGCATAGGTACACGAAATCTGTGCCCGCCGATAAGCCAAGCGATATTTTCTCATTTTGTTTTGTTCATAGCTCGATTTATCAAGTCTATTCCATCTCCATTCCCTGGTTTCGACAGGATCAAATATGAAGCTAGGTATACAATGTCGCAGACTTTGTATTGAGGGAAAAACCAACCATTGGAAATGATTCCCAGTCACATAAATAGCTTTTCGCGCGCCCACGTTATAGCAGAGCCCACCTAGAGTTGCATGTTGCATCACGACGGCACAGAGTAGTTAAATATACATTTTGTACGTTTTCGGTTATATTATGCCTAAACTCATATGTATATATAAAAATTATTCTTCAAAATATTTACTACGGTGCCCGAACTTTCCCTAACGTAGGAAAATAAAATCATAACCATCTTTTTTCCTTAATGTAGATGAGTAAAAGGTAGCCCATAACCATCTGTGGATATCCAGTTACCCGTGTACCAAAGATATTTGAAATCCGTTTTGCCGTTTTGGCGTGAAGAAGCTACAACGACACATATAAAATTCAAAAATAAAAAAACGGTTCAGTGATCATAAAATAGTCCGTATCACTATTTTTTTTTAATTTCTTCAATGTACAGACATTTCATTTTTACAAGTTTATACCTAATAGTATATAACATTCTAGAACACAGTCAAGTAGTCCAACTAAATCGGTTGGCATTCTTATGATAATGGGAACACCCTGGAACATGCTTCACGATTAGGCGGTTGAATAGGCCTCAAGGAAGATCCAAGAGTTCCAAGACCCTCAGCGGCCGATTAGCGCATTATCTGCCGACTACAGCCAGAGCCGACCCCGTCTTTACGAGCTGGACGATAAACCCTTTACGTTAAAAGTCGTATAGCATGGAGTTGCAATTGCGATTCACGATTTTACTGGGGTTTCTATGAATTTGCGCTCTGATAACACATTAGGTTAGGTAAAGCTTGTTTCGTCATAATCTTCAATTTACGATTTTAGAAAAAACAACAAAAATACATCTAGATTATAGAACGGGTACTCACTTCGTTAAAGTTCTCGACGTGTTTCAGTCCATTGCGAGGACCTTAATCTCCAGCACGTGCTGTCACGGCTCAGATTCAGTGCGGAAGCGAGATCCGCGGTACAGACCGATAAATGTCGCCGTTCTCGATTTTAACGACGTAAGTAGCCGTTCTGAAACATAAATATGTCTGAAGTCTCACGGAAGTTTTCTATGAAAAACTAAATTGGTAAGCATTGCGGTAACGGTAACAGCCTGGCTTCACGATTAAGCGGTTAAATAGGCCTCAAGGATAATCCGAGGCCCTCAGCGACCGATTAGCGCCTTATCTGCCGACGACAGCCAGAGCCGACCCCGTCTTTACGAGCTGGACGATAAACCCTTCACTTTAAAAGTCGTAAAGTATGGAGTTGCACTTGCGATTCACAATTTTACTGTTGGATTTCTATGAATTTGCGCTCAGATAGCACATTAGGTTAGGTTAAGCTTTCAGTAAAAGCGACAAAAACACATTTAGATTATAGAACAGTTACCCACTTCGTTACGGCTTTCGATGTGATTCGGTCCATTCCATTGCGAGGACTTAATCTCGAGCACGTGCTGTCACGGCTCAGATTCAGTACGGAAGCGAGATCCGCGGTACAGACCGATAAATGTCGCCGTACTCGATGTTAACGACGTAAGTAGCCGTTCTGAAACATAAATATGTCTGAAGTCTCACGGAAGTTTTCTATGAAAAACTAAATTGGTAAGCATTACGTTAACGGTAATAGCCTGGCTTCACGATTAAGCGGTTAAATAGGCCTCAAGGATAGTCCGAGGCCCTCAGCGACCGATTAGCGCCTTATCTGCCGACGACAGCCAGAGCCGACCCCGTCTTTACGAGCTGGACGATAAACCCTTCACTTTAAAAGTCGTAAAGCGTGGAGTTGCACTTGCGATTCACAATTTTACTGTTGGATTTCTATGAATTTGCGCTCAGATAACACATTAGGTTATGTTAAGCTTTTAGTAAAAGCGACAAAAACACATTTAGACTATAGAACGATTACCCACTTCGTTAAGGCTTTCGATATGATTCGTTCCATTCCATTGCGACGACTTAATCTCGAGCACGTACTGTCACGATTCAGATTCAGTGCGGAAACGAGATCTGCGGAACGGACCGATAAATGTCACCGTATAGGTACTCGATTTCAACGACGTGAGTAACAGTTCTGAATCGTAAATATGTCTGAATTCTCACGGAAGTTTTCTATGAAAAACTAAATTCGTAAGCATTACGTTAACGGTAACAGCCTGGCTTCACGATTACGTGGTTAAATAGGCCTCAACGATGATCCGAGGCCCTCAGCGGCCGATTAACGCATTATCTGCCGACGACAGCCAGAACCGACCCCGTCTTTATGAGCTGGACTATAAGCCCTTTACTTGAAAAGTCGTAAAGCTTGGAGTTGCACTTGCGATTCATTATTTTACTGTGGGGTTGATAATATGTTATCTGAGTGCCAAATATAGAAATAGGTCAGACTATACTTGTTTTGTTATGTTCAATTTACGATGTTAGAAAAAAACTACTGGGAAAAACCTATTGAGATATAAAACGGCGTCAGGTCGTTAAAGTTAAGGATTTCTAAATATGTTTCGATCCATTCCGTGGACTTTATTATTAAGCATGCGCGGCCACGAGTGAGATTTAGTGCTTCTGCACTAAATCTCTACAGCAACATCTACGGAATGGATCGATAAATGTAGCAGTACAATCACCATCAATATCTGCCGTAACAAAGCGGGCGAAAATATACACGTCTTAACGGCCTTAGAAATAGAGTTGTGTCAGATTTCTATGCGCGCTTTGTTGTGACAGATATTAATGCTGGTGACTGTACTCAACTTTAACGATGTGAGCAACAGCTCTGTAATCTAAATTTGTCTGAGTCTCACAATAGTTTCCAGGTTATGTATATTAATCCATACTAATATTATAAATGCGAAAGTGTGTCTGTCTGTCTGTCTGTTACCTCTTCACGCTTAAATCGCTGAACCGATTTGGATGAAATTTGGTATGGAGATAGTTTGAGTCCTGGGGAAGGACATAGGCTACTTTTCATCGCGGAAAAATACCGTTATCCGCGATAAACGAATTTAAGGCAGACGAAGTCGCGGGCAGAAGCTAGTAATATTATAAATGCGAAAGTGTGTCTGTCTGTCTGTCTGTTACCTCTTCACGCTTAAACCGCTGAACCGATTTGGATGAAATTTGGTATGGAGATAGTTTGAGTCCCGGGGAAGGACATAGGCTACTTTTTATCCCGGAAAAATACCGTTATCCGCGATAAACGAATTTAAGGCGGACGAAGTCGCGGGCAGAAGCTAGTATACATATATATTTATTTGGATGAAAATAAGCAAGTATATTAGTATTTATTATTTAAAGTTTATATGACCATGCTACCATGCTACTTAACAATAGCTTCTAATGTCTTTGTGCATCTTAACTTGTTACTTTGTTTGTCTCCGTTGATGTTTATTTTTCTCTCTCATTTGCTGTATGGTTAACTGAAACAGATCCCTTAAAGAAATACTGCCTTTGTACACATTTATTACTCTGCCCACAAACAAACAATTTTTTTATGAAAAAATAAATATTTTTACCAGACTTAACAAAATATGTATTTTCGTGAATTAACTTTGTACTATCCCGTGAAGTTTCTGAACAGAAGTCTCATTATGATGACGAATTTATGAAAAACATTGTATTTAAAGCTGTGTCGGGTCTATTTTCCGCCCACTCTTTTTCAGAAGCGATAAAAAATTGACACGATTCTAGTGAGGATTTCATTCATCCTTTAGGAACGTCAGTCTTTTTGTCTGTCTGACATATTTTGTCACCCTTGGTTGTTGTGTGAAAAACTTATAAACCAAAAATCACACCTTGGAATGTATTCAGTTCGACATATTCCATGGCACTCTTTTTCGGGTTCCGCACCCAAAGGGCAAAACGGGACCCTATTACTAAGACTTCACTGTCCATCTGTCTGTCACCAGGCTGTATCTCATGAACCGTGATAGCTATACAGTTGAACACACACAAATCACAGATGATTTATTTCTGTTGCCGCTATAATAACAAATACTAAAAACAGTATCATGTATGTCTGTCTGTCTATATCAGTAACCAATATAAAATGATCGAACACCGCGTACATTTTACTTAGGAGCAGGGCTCTGCTAACACTGGATTTTCATAGATACGACAAACATAGATAACGACTTGCACTTTTTGGCACCACCACCAGTTTTTGGCGTAGAAAAATCGGCGGGATACCGCGACGCAACGCGATACTTTGATTGGCGGAATAAATCACACTGGGAATTAAACGCCTGCCATTGCCTTTTGTACTATTTGAAGTTAACCTTTTGCAGTTCTAACAACATGGTTCCTATTCAGTAGCAAATCAGTATTTATTGGTGCGGAACAGTCAGAAAAAGTTTCTAGAACTACTCAATTAAGGAGAAGATTTTATTTCTCGACTTTGGATAATGTACGATGAGTAAACAAGTACTTTTTGGGTTGGTTAGTAAACATAAATAAATAGGTAATAGACAATTTTACACAAATCGAACTAGTCCTAAGGTAATCTCAATAAGGCTTATAAGTAGCAGTCGACGATATAGGTATTAAATAAATCACAAAGGCAATTAAACGCCGGTCATTGGTTTTGCATTATTTTAAGGTATTTAAAAGGTGTGAACATGATGAAACAGTTTCTAGAACTACATTATTAAATGAGAATTCAATATCTTATATGTCTCGGCTCCGGATGATGCGTTAATAAGCGCTCTTTAGGGTAGACAGTAATCGCGAAATAGTTTTTAGAACTACTTTATTAATTGCCATGGCAGAAGGGAAAGTGCCTGCTATGGGACGCAACTTGCGTCAGCAGTTTCGCTGCCTCGCACTTGGGTCGCACCATCGGAGCGGCCGGAGCTGCAGCCGAGACGGCTGCTCTCAGAAAGCAAGACAAATACTCCGCATTGACACATTACTTATTTGTCCCGCTCGCCGTTAAGATGACTGGCTGCTGGTGTTCAGAAGCCAGAAAGTTTTTGGCCGAAGTCGGGCGCCGTTTGCGAGAGAGTCATGACCCCCGCGCCGGGTCGTTCCTGTTGCAAAGGTGTCAATCGCGATTCAACGCGGTAATGCAGCGAGCGTGATGGGCACCTTTGCACTCGGAATGACTCGGGGCGGGTTATTTGAATAATTAATATTAATTTGTATTTATTATTATTGTTTAAATTTTTATTATTTTGCAACGTGTTGTATTTAAGTTATTTCTGTTGGTTCTGATCCCATGTAGAATTCATAAAATAATAATACTTTATTAACTGAAAATTCAATAACTTCTCGGCTGTCTCGGCTTCGGATGGTCTGCGATGCGTTAATAAGCGCTCTTTAGAGTAGACACTTAAAATTTATATTTCAACCGACGTGTCCGATCTACGATCGCACTCTTTTTCAATGGCGTTGAAAAATCGCCGCGAAACTAGTGAGCCCGCGCGATACCCGCGTGCGACACTTTGATTGGCGGAATAAATCACAGCGGGAATTAAACGCCTGCGATTGCTTTTTGCGCTATTAATCCGGCCGGTTTAATATATCGGTAACTGTTCGCGGTACTGCCGATATCATTGCTATTGGTTAGCAATGGTTATGTACTATACGTGTCAAAATCTTCACATACGTGCTTATGGTTTTTGGTTGATCTCAACTTATATTTAAAATAAAACCCGGCCAAGTGCGAGTTGGACTCACGCACCGAGGGTTCCGTACATAATATACGCTACAAACGGCCATATCTTAGAAAATCCAGTGTTAGCAGAGACCTACTCTTAAGCAAAATGTAGGCGGTGTTCGATTATTTTATATTGGTTACTGACAGAGACAGATAGACATAAAATTATACTGTTTTTAGTATTTGTTGTTAAAGTGGCAACAGAGATACATTATATCTGTGAAAATTTCAACTGCTAACAAGCTATCTCGGTTCATGAGAGCATGATGATAGACGGACAGACAGAAAAACAGTGGAGTCTTAGTAATAGGGTCCCGCTTTACCGTTTGGGTACGGAACCCTAAAAATAGTGACATGCAACGACAGTTGCAGAAAGTATGTCAGTGGTTAAACCTCTCCAATTACAATTTTAAGTAGAGGTCCAAAATAAATAAATGATTTTGTTTCAAGCTGCAAAGTTTATTGATTAGCAAGTTGTTGCAAGTAGCGAAATATTAAAAAAAATGGAAATCTTTTCGAAAGTCACAAGAACTTACACTAGAGTAAAAATATTAAGAATGATCACAGGAATTATCGAGATTTTATTGTTTAGTGAGAAAATTGTAAATATTTTCCAATTCATTTGGCTGAAAAAGCTTTACATGACATGAAATGATTGATGCGACTAAATGTTAATTTTATGCGATGCATACCTATTTCTTTTTCTTCGACAGTTGTAATTTTTCTTGTCTATATATACATGTATAAATAATAAAATAATACAGACCAAATTACCAACGTACTACACGACAACGACTTTATAAATATTCGGCCATATGCCTAGTTTGCAGGGGCATGGCTTCAGGAAAATTACAAGGGAAGCCGGAGATTCTTAACTTGCTTAACCCACACAATATAAATCCTTTGACAGTTTTGGTGCTCAAATTTCTGTAAAAAAAAAATTTGCACACGTTTTTTTCTTTTCTTACATAATCGAAAAATAAATTGAGTCAAAATTTCGCGTAACGCAACTCCTAGGTATGTACACATTTTACTTAGGAGCTACGTTATGAGCCCCCACTCTAAAACTTTAATGCGATTTATCTGAGTATTTTATTATTATTATGAAAAAAAAGCAAAATTTACCTGCCAAATATTTTTTTATTACCTAACTGACGGACTTATTACAATCTTGATTTTTATACCCAGTCATCATACCTATTGTATTCTTGAAATTAACTCTATGTGTGGGGCAAAAGATTAATCCAAATCGACATCAAAAAGAAATCGACAGATGGATAAAGATTATGCATTTCATAATATATGATGATCCTTTTTTTACAATACTGTTAAATGTTGTCACGGCAAAACAGAACTACTAAATACGGTTTATTTTTGCCCACAGGCAAAATTGTAAACTACTAGGCAAAGTTGCAGCATATTAGGGTATGGTACAGTCTATTTGAAACAACTAAAAAAACGGCTTTCTAGAATAATTAGTAAAATTATTATCTTTTTACCGTGTAGTTTCGGTCACTCCTGAATGAGATTGGCTCAGGACCGGGATAGGTGGCGTGCACGAAGAGAGGCCTATGCTCAGCAGTGGGCGATAAAGGGCTGATATGATGATGTATGATGATTATCTTTTTGGTTAAAAGTCACTGGTGTTTTCGTTAATAAATAAAATTAGAGTCGTTATACCTACGTAATACTTGTGACAGCTGAATTTAGCTATGACCTTTCCGCTCTTTGGTTCAGCATAGTAAAATTGGGCTAACCGCTGATTATCCATGTCAAAAGACAGGCGTAATCAGCCATTAATTACTAATAGAGTATGAAGAAATGATTCCTACAACGACTTACTTAAATATTTCTAGTTTATATTTGCCTTTCGCTCAACCACAGCTTGCTCTAGGCCACAGGTCCCATTTCAAATCGAAAATCTAATCGACATCCGGACTTGGGTTTGCACAGACGTCTCTAAATTATTTTCCGTGTAATTTCGGTAATTGGTTACTGGTACACTGCGGTACTCGTGTAAACATACCTATGACTATCAGATTATATGTATACTGAAAAGCCGGGACCAAACCGACCGCAGTCTGACTAACCATAGATTTTAAGTTATAGTTATTTAGAATTTGGTCTTGAGCTTACACAACATGAACAGTATAAACCAAAGCACTGTGAACTACAAAACATAAAAACATACAGAAAACTTAAAAACTAGTTAATTTAGGCGACGTAACTCCGTGGCTCCGTTGCGTCGTCTGATCTGGTGTAGGATTCGGCAGATTACCCCGGAATTGCCTAAACACTACACCCTTCGGCCAGAAGTCTGCACTTGCGATGGTGTCCTGCAGCGGCCACGGTACGCGCACTATAACTAGCTGAAGTGCACGAAATCGCGGGACTGCAGCTGGTGCACCCTCAGCGATAAGCCAGTCTTCCAGCGGACGAGCTCCACCACGTCATCAGCCACGGCGGAGTGATGTAAGTGCGACATATAGAGCGCCTTACTTGGTGTCGAAGACCAGAATCAACCGGCTCGGCAATGCCACAGAGAGTTTTGCGAGGTGCCCTGCACGCCTTGTTCCTGCTTTCCACCAGTGTGACCCCCTCCTTATCCATACCAGTGCGGGAGGACTCTTATGGTTTCCAATCGCTGTCAGCAAGTTGTACTCTTTGTATGTCGTCGCTCCACCTAGCTGGAAAGTGACCTAAAAAAGTGACCTAAGTTTGCTAAAATGCAGTCTCCATTTCCAGAACCATGCCACTTTAGACTGCTAATCCTTTGAGCTGTACCTATCAACAACTTTGGTTTTCTGCCAGATCATCTCATTTTGGGTGCAATTTTTCAAAAAACTCCATTATACTATATCAGATTTCTTCAAACAGTGGGTCGCGACCCATTGGGGGGTCACGTGACCTCTTTTCATTAAAGGGGTCACGTAAAAAAGGTTGAAAAACACGTACTGTTTAATTGAAACTGTAGTTTTCGAGCTGAGGCAGTAGGTATGCGTAGACCCGGCTGATAAATAGCGGGATTGCGCCCAATTGGCGACCATTCATGGGCACAGGCGGACATTTTTGAAAATAGGACGTCGTTAGGATTCAATTCGACCGCTAACATAGTATTTTATTACAGGCTTTCCATTACCTACTCATGTATTTTGGTTACTATTGGGTGGCGCTCTTGAACTAGTAAATGTCACACTAAATGCAGATGATCTTGCATGATTCCCTGGATATTGGGGCCGCGATATAAACATAAAAACCGGCCAAGTGGGAGACTAGCTCGCGGATTGAGGGTTCCGTAAAAAGTATCACTAACCTAATCTAATAGGCCATTAAGTTTGCACCTATCTACCTTCTCTATTTCGTCGCTTACAAATGAGGTACAAACTTAATGCAACCGGGTTGTTCAAATTTGATCTATGAAAAAAATATCTAGAGTGATAATGGGTATAATTTTCTTGTAATATTTACATTTTAATATATAGAAATTGAGAGAATTTCAATATTTCGTCGTTCGCGTCCTGCCGCGGGCTCGCTTCTCTCATACCATGCGCGATGACTTAGTAATTGTACTGAGTCAATCTGAGTGAATAATTTGTTGGATAAATATGGACCCATATATCAATAGTCGGCCCATAATATCTGTCCATATTTATCCAACAAATTATTTCTCCGAACGACATCATTTGCAGAAACCGCAAATACTTACCTAATGGTTTCAAGGGCAACTGGAACAACTTTATGATACAGAATCAATTTAATTGTTGATCGGTTCGAGTCCCTTTTGCATTAAAGTTTCCCTTCATTATTGAACTTTGTAGTTCATATTCATAAATAAACCTAGAGATGTTTCTGGCACGAACGTCAGGTGGCTAGTGCTTGACATAAAAATAACATCGACAATCTCGTTATAGGTAAATACAACTTCAACGTCTAAGAATGTCTAAATAAATATTTACAATGTCCTGCAGCTAATTAAAGTAATAAGAAAGTGACAAAATCGATTCTCCTAGTAAACGATCTATTTTTACGGTATAATACCACGGCACATGAGTGCCATGCGAAATAATGTGACATTGGAATGTCACATTTTTCTTGAATGAACAAGGATAATTAATGTTAAAAGTTTTGATTACTTACTTAAGAGGATATACTAGTGGCCGTTTCTCCATACAAACGTAATCCCCCGTTTCCTCCCTGGATAATTGTCTTAGAACAAATCTTTTTATAAATATAATTTATACTTACCTGTGCCATGCCCCTATATTTTATTTTTCTTAATAATTTGTTTATTTTAAGAATTAGAGGTCCTCTCAAACTGCAAAAACTGCCACTATTCGGCCGGCGCCATAAGCACACGTTCAGTAAACAAATTTAACGAATATAAAAGAAAAACAGAAAACAAAGAAGCATAGCCGAAGCCCTCGTTATAATATATGTGAAAGAAAAACTAAAATTAGTCCAGTTTTGGAAGAGGAGATAGGGTACTACGAAACCCTGTTTTCGCCAATTTTTTGTAGGTCAGATCGTTCCGAGCTGCAGTTGTCCCTTTTGCACTGTAATACGGGGGATTTGAGGTAATGCAACAGCAATAGTTTTTTAAAATACCTAATTTCCTAAAGGCCTTTTGCTAGTAAAAGTATATCCTCTTAACGCTGGTATTAAGTATAAAAGGAATGAAATTAAACGCGTGTTACTAATATGCTACCTTATTATTACTTCGATGAGTAGCAGGACATAATGAAGAAGAAGAAGATACATTTATTTTGTAAACAACAACAAAAATTACAGTACATTGGAAAAGTGACATGTATAGACTTAACCTAGACTAAAAGCTAAACCTAGGAGCTATAATCAATTATATTTGTGTTTACAAAAATGGAGTCCACTCAGCATATGTCAGAGCACTCATGAGTGCCATGACGCTGATCTTCCGTGGATCCAGAACAGGACATGTGTGAGACAGCGTGCTGTGTATGTACGCTGTGTACCTACTCATTTATGTGCGTGCCTGTGTGAATGGCATATATGTATAAAGATAAATACATTAAATTAAATTAATATGGACAAAATAAACAAAATAACCCTGATATATATATGTACTCAGACCAGCCTATCTTTAAGACGCATTATCCATATTATACTATCATATTATAGATGCGAAAGTGTGTTTGTCTGTGTGTCTATTACCCCTTCACGCCCAAACCGCCGAACCGATTTGGATGAAACTTGGTATGGAGATACCCTGAATCCCGGGGAAGGACATAGGCCACTCTTTATCCCGGAAAAACACCCCTACCCGCGATAAACGAATTTAAGGCGGACGAAGTCGCGGGCAGAAGCTAGTATTATATAAGTTGCAATCAGCCCTTAACTTTACAAATTCAGCAAGGCTATCCCCCCGCACACATTTGTTGCGCCAGAAGATACTGCTTTAAACGTTTTTTAAAAACAAACAGTGTAGGGGCTTTTCTGATCGGTGGTGGAAGATTGTTCCAGCATTTCGTAGCAGCATACCGAAAACTGCCACGAAACGCCGCCGTACCGTGTCGCGGGCATACGAGCCGGAGCGCCTGTAATGAATATTTTCTTAACAGCTACTAAATACTATATGTATTTCCTCTAAGACGTTGAAGTTGTCCTTATCGATAACACGTTTACCGATGTATTTTTTATGTCAAGCTCTAACCACCTAACGTTCGTGCCAGAACAATGTCTAGGTATAATTCTACACATCTGTAAAGACGTTTTAAGGATTCTGAAAGTGTCGTTCTGAAAATAGTTATATGGCAGAATTAGTCCTTACTTTGATATCTTGCCCTTTAGGATGCTTCAGATGAGCGTTCATTAGAATGCGACACCATTAGATCTCAGGCACGGACAGCATTCCTTCTCGATGCTCGCCATCGCTGGACTTTAATTAAGGAACGCTACGGGTGCCATATTAAACGAATACGTGTGTCGTCTTAAATTAAGGCAGATTGACCATTGCGACTAGATGTGGATTCTTGTGATGTCATCCGCGCGTAGGGTTACCAGATGAAACATTCAAAAGCCTGGAGAAAAGGCGTGATTTCCACTGAAAAATCCTGACATATTGTTGCAGTTTGAAAATTTTCTCTTTTAGGAAAATTATTTTTAGTTTCTTTATTTTAATAATAAATACTTAGATCTTTAAAATGTACTGTATTTTATTGAAAGTTCAAAAAATCCTGAGATTTGCAAAATCCGGCAAAAATTCTGAAATCTCGGGACAAATCCAGAGATATGGTAACCCTATCCGCGCGTGTATAAAAAGATCTATTCTCCTAAAAGTTTAATTTGACGAAATAAGTTTCTATCAAAAATGACACTTTTGTAACATGATTTTATTTCTAAGCTTGGATCTAACCTTGAAGAAAGAGAGTAAGTTATTATAATACAATAACTCTTTATTGCACACCTCACAAAACAGAGTACAGAAAATATTACATGTATTATTAGTTCTTGTTATTAGTGGCAAAAATTCTGGGACCGACCCAAGGAGAGGATGGAAGCCGGAGAATGACGAAAAACCAAGAGATCGGGGATCTAGTGCGCGAGCTTAAATATTATAGGGGAGATCAAGGCATTCAGACTCCGCTGGCTCGAGCACGTTGAGAAGATGGGAGAGGATTGTGCCGCCAAAATCGCTTATTTTGGATGCCCGAGTGGTCGCAGACCGATAGGACGGCCTAGATATCGCTGGAGTGATGAAGTCCAGGAAAGTCTCAGGAATCTAGACATACGCAAATGACGCGAGTTAGCTCAGGATCACGAAGCGTGGCGTAAACTCGAGTCTGAAGCCAAGATCTACGTTGGATCGCTGCGTTTAGCAAGCTAGTTAGTTGTTTTTTTTATCTGACTGTACTATTCTTTGAATATCCATCAACTACTCACCGTGACAATTCTATAGAGCCCAAACTATAAGTTTGCATTATTTTAGTATAGATTTCTTATGACCATTGAGCTGAAATTTGATACACCTACATCAAATTTCTGCTCAATCGGTATCTGGGAAGTGGAACAAATCTTCCTTGCAAATGTTAAGTTAACTAAAAGCTTGAAAAAAGAGAAAAATAGGTATGCCAGAGACATATCGTATCCTGCCGCTTAGTGTTATAAGATTGCTAGAGTCTGGCTATAATATCTTTACCCCACCAATTTTAATTGTTTTATCTGTGCTTTGGTATATGGCAACACTGAATATAGGGCACTAAATAGTCTTAGGAATATAAGTCACTAACACCACATAATATATTCTCAGTGCACTTAAGAGGCTGCTAAAAGCTAAATGGCTTCACTTGAACATTATTTTAACAAAAACCATACTTATTGGTGTTATTCAAAAGTACTAAGATTGGTTAATCTTACCAGCCAAAGACTTAATGCAATGTAAACATTGCCGCTTCTCAGCGATAATCGCTTCTTGCTTTTGCTTTACAGCATTGAAGTTAATGATCATGCGGAAAAGCAGTTCCCGCTGACCACTTTTATATGGTTTTCCGATAGTTAAACCATCATTTTTTTTTTAAACCAACTCACGTAAAGATAAATTGTTTTTTAAGACACATAAAATAACTTGACTTCTGTGACTGATACTCGTACAAAACATTGCCATATTCAGTTTTTATATATTTGACAGTTCATTTATTTGGAAGAGATAAAATGGTCCGACTCTAAATCCACGGAATAAAAATACTAGTAACGTAACGGCCCCAGTAATGGACGGGTTAAGGATCTTTTGGATTTCTTTTGGTTGTATTTCGTTCACTTTTTAAGTTTAACGGTTAGTGAATACATTAAAATATCCCTGAATAAACATTCTTTAAGACAAGGGAAAAATGACTAAATATTTTAGGAGCCCGGTTTTCTTGTAAAATCCTTGAATGGACAGTGGAGATCCTGGAATGGACACCCCAATAATGGACACTTTTATCAAGGAAGCATTTATTTATTTCGAAAATGGCGTCCATTTGGAATTCAAGATGACGGACATCACTTTGTACGTGTCGTTTTCAAAGTTTTTGGAAGTGCAGATTTCGAAACTGGCTTCCAGTTTGGAATTCAAGATGGCGGACATCGCGTTTAACGAAAAAGAAACCATGGGAGACGTTTTCTAGGTTTTTAGGGGTGCGGATTTCTAAAATGGCGTCCATTTTGGAATTAAAGATGGCGGACATTACTTTTAAAAAAACAATCATCATGGGAGTCGTTTTAATGGTTCCATGATGACCTTTTCGTTAAAAGTCATATCCGCCATCTTGAATTCTAAAATGTACCCCATTTTTGAAATCTGCACCCCCAAAAACCTACGAAATTACTCCCATGACGACGTTTTCATAAAAAGTAATGTCCGCCATCTTGAATTCCAAAATGGACACCATTTTTGAAATCTGCGCCCCTAAAAAACTAGAAAACAATTATTATGATATTTTTTAAATATATTTTAAAAGTGATGGCCGCCATGTTGTTTTCAAAATGGACGCCACTTTCGAAATTTGTGCCCTAAAAAACAAGTTTTTTTTTCGACCCTCTTTTTCTCTGCCGCTTCGATTTTTTTGGTTTCTAAGTTGATGAGAAATTTTCATATCATATCAAATATAGTATATTTGGACCTCTAAAAATATAAAAGATGAATGAGCATCATTACTTTCTTTACCTTACTAATTAAAATTTTATTATCGAGAAATAATTGACAGTGTCAGTGACAGGTGGGTCTAGGAAAAGTGTAAGGCTGACTTTACGCAAAATATAGTAGTTTCGCCTTATTCGCATTTTTTTAGAAATACAGTATTTGATACCCTAATGCAGTAGGATAGTATAGTAGGGCTTGTAACCCTAGTAGGTACTAGACCAATTCGGTCTATTTGTCTCTGATATTATGTCTATATTTGCGTAGAATGGCGTTCGCTAAATCGTGTTTTAATGAAAGAACTCGGGGGTTCACAACAATTCAGATTATCCCTTAACACTTTCATTTTAACCGTTCTCACTGATTATTTTGAGTGATATTTGGTTTTGAAAAATATAAATAAATTATACAGAGGTCCATTAATAATAAAACATTTATTACGTAACTAGGTACTGTATTATATTCAGCAGTGAAAAACAATAACAACATAATGCAAAGCTAAAAATATTTTGTACTAGTCAGTTTTAAAGTCAACCTTGAAATTCGTCACTACTTTCGTAATGCATAATAATCAAACTAAAAACGTAATGACTCTATACGACGCTCGCATGCAGTTTTCTTTAAAAGCTTTTTTCAAAGTAGTGACGAATTGAAATTCAAATTTGTATTAGGCTTCATTTAAGAGCATTTATCTGGTTAACTGGCAATGTCGCATATTTTCTCATTTTGCTTCATTATTTTGTGCCATTTGAATGAAACTTAAAGGTATGTTCAATTCATACCCTACATCTTCAGCATTTATATTTCGTTTAATTCAACTATTAATTGCGTTTGCCCTTATTCTCTTACAAAACAAAATATACTAGACATGAATTTATTTTTATAGTTCTAATATCATGAAACTTTGCATTGTGTCAGCTTCCCTACCTAAACGTAATTAATGTATTGAAAACTTGTTCAGGTTACATTCATATTTCTCAAAATAATAAAAAAAAAATATATATGCGTCGTTGTCAGTTAAGCCGGTATAAATCCTCTTAAAGTTTTATAGTACATGATTGAATTGTAGAAAGATGATGGTATAGGATACAATAGTCGCCAATATCTGCAACAGGAGCGTCATCTGGACTGGCATCATGGACATGATTTTGATTCTGACTGGCTCCATTGACATTTGGCGATGGAAATCTTTTACTGATTTCTGCAAATTTAAGGCAACTGGATCTGAAACTAAAATTAAGACTTTGTAGCCCTAAAATAGCGATGGGCGACTTTGAATGATACGAATCGAATCATTTGATTTTGAAGTTCACTCGAATATTCGAGATTCATTCGAATGAAATCGAAAATCAGAGAATTTAGAGAGAAAAATCGTCAGTAGCTGGCCACTGTTCAATAACTGGCCACCTTATACTAAAAATCAATTCTATTTATAGCTAAATAGAATTCATTTTAGTATGAGTTGGCCAGTTATTGAACGGTGGCCAGTTATTTATACATTAGACTAAAATAAATTCTCTACACCTATAAATAAAATTCATTTTTAGTATAAGGTGGCCAGTTATTGACGATTTACCCTAGTCCGCACCGCACGACGCCGCGCTCGTTAAAACCCGCCTCACGAGGCCGCGCCAGTTAGCGATAATAGCTACATCGTACAACAATCGGAGTTGAAAGTCGAACATTCATTCGATTATAGTGATTAGTACACTACTATTTTGTTATTCGAATGGTAAAATAAATTGTAAAACGAATTATTCGATTCCTGTAATCATTCGAAATCCCTAAAATAATAAAATTTCATTATTCCTGAATGTATTTTAATAAAACAAACACTATGTATGATGTTTTTGTTGTGATGCAGACCAATGAAAATAATATTACAAGATGAATGAATGGGGTGGTGTCTATTAGTAAAGCCCAAGGAAAAAGTAGATATATCTTGTGTGAGAGAAAAGAATGTAAACACGAACGGCTGTAGCACATGCTGGGCTTGAACCTTTGTACTTGCACACTGCCGCAATTATTTTACACCTTTTGATTTGTTTTATGCATGAGTGTATGCAAATAAATTATTTCTTTCGTTCTTTCTTGAACAATTACACTCCATCTCTACAGCCACAGTAATAAGGTTTGGATGTATAGGTATTTATGACATTTTGTGGTGTTTAATTATTTTTGCCCTTGACTGTACAAAGGCTTTGCACGTGGACAATGCTACTGTTGCTATTGTTGGACCGAATAGGTTGTGTAACATGAATGCCGGATAATATAAGGAAGGCTAAACAAAAAACAAAGCAAATGGCGTTCAAAGGTATGTTCGACAAATAGTAGTCTCGTAAATTACAAATCGAGGAGTATAAGAAACGTAAGGAGGCCAATCTCATATAGGAAAACAGATGAAAAAGTGTCAAGCGGAAAGCAGTAAATAATAGTTCAAAATTCGTCCAGAATGGCGCTGGAGCTCTTCAACTCAATCCTTTGTTCTTCTTCTGATGTAAATATTCAATCGTGTTCAAAATGATTTTTCCTCTATTGATATGGATTTTGGCATATATTACTATGGTATTTTATTTCACGCACTTGCTACTATGCGCCTCCAATTTGACGCCTATTGACTGACACTGGATGTGTAGAAATTGTTCTCCTTATTTCTCTACTCTGCATAATTATTAAAAAGTAACATATTCCCAGAGAGTTCCATTTTCGAATACCATCATTACTGCTTTTTTATTTTTTTATTGTAAGCGGCCAGTTCCTGAAGCTTTTTGTATGCCCCACGTTTACAAATTGGCGTCTATAGTATACATTATGTTAGACTTACTTGAAAGCAATGCGTTGTACAGACTAGCCATAGTTGTTGTTAAACCGTCTATTTCATTATGTGCACGCTGACCGGAACAGATAATCGAAGTTATAGCGCCCATTAAATGTATCAATTGAAGTATATTGATCAGTAGACCACTTCGATTTACATATTCCTAAAAAAAAACTTTATAAAAATTAAATATTAAAAATTGTATTAGATGCAGACTATAATATCAAATGGCAAAGTGTACAATCGTTTATAAATAAATGAAATTCCAAATATTGATAAGTTAATCTACTTTTTTGTACCTCGTTGCTACGGTTGCGTCTGCTGACCTGTCACTCTTTAAAACTACGATTTTAATCAATATAAAAGTAACAAGATTATTTATTTATACCCAGTATAAGTCCGTTTTCAATGGCCCATCTAGTCAGTATGTTAATAGAAGGTTAATAGCCTATATTATTAGCATTTTCTAAGCAACTCTATCAATATTATCTTCGGAGTTACGGTACAGAATAACTACAAAATAAAAACTTGATCCACCCAAATATGCCTAATCATGGCCAATCGGTATTCATTGTAAAAGTAAAAGGTAACCATAATAATGTCGACTTACGGATTTAAAGAATTTTGAATAGTGAAAATTGGGTAGTTTCCTGGGTAAAAGAAATATTATTTTAATTAGTCCGTCAAACAAAAAAAGACAAAGATAAAGCGCGTCAAAGTTTGGGAGTGGAGGCGCATGATGTCACGCCGTGCGAGAAACGGTCGCACGGCGTGACGTCACGGGGAACTTTAACAGGCTATATCTTCATCATTTTTTGTTTAATTGACAAAAGAAAAACAACGAGTCCAATATTTTCTGATAAACTAACTGACGGATTAATTATATTTTTTTAGGACACAAGCCTATTAAACTGTTTGAATTTATCGAGTATTTATTTTTAAAAGGAATTGTTGCATCTTTGGATATTATCGAACGTCATAAATATGATATTATTACTCTTGACTTGACTACCTACATTGTTAATCTCAAGGCTCGTCTATAGCCGTAGTATCGTCGAACTTAAAAGCTTGCATTACGAGTATTGTACGGCTGTCAACATAGATACCGTCGGCATACGGAATGTTACGTAATACAGGGTGCCTGGGGGAATCCGAAAAATTTAAACTATTTCTGAGGGCATTAGGAGAAAAAAAAAGTATGTACGTATGACAAAAGTAAATTCAGCAAAAAAATCTAGTGTACGGATTTTTGTACATAAAATTTGAATAACTTCTTCTCTATGAAAATCATCCTTTTTTATAAGATGGTGACGATTGTTTTTCCAATAAAAGGATGATTTTAGTGATTGGTAGCTGTCACTTTGATGTATGTCAAACTTGGCAACATACGTGACACTTTAGTAATCACAACAAATTGTTTTTATGAAAATCTATAATATTTTCCAATGTGGTTAAAATCTTTCGGGGTTCTCGCGGACACCTTGTAAACTCTTGAATGTAATAAACAATAATCCCAATAAATATCTTGATTTTGTCTTACTGTTTCGGTTTGCATCAAAGTAGAGATTGCACGAAAACATAGAAAAATGTAGAAGACCGTCAGGGTGAACATGGATAACACCACCTAAAATAATACAATATATATAATCAAGATGAAATGGAAAAGCCCGCATTGCTTTCCATTATTAGTTAATTTACACGCATATAAATAATTAAATATTATGAACAATTTATACATTAAAAATCGATGACAAACTTTTTTTTAAAACCGTATGTTTAACTGGTTCGGTTTCTTACCAGGAATTGAATTAAGTGGGGGGAGCGCAACCTCACAAGCGCGAAAGCCACTGTGGTCACTTGGAATGGGTGGGGACGAGGTGCGCAAGTCATAAGCACTGTGAAGGAGCAAAAGATTCGGAGAAAGGGGAAAGAATGATAGTATGGACAGGTCACTCCGCTAGCAGGGCAACTCTAACACGTCGTCTAACAAGTTCGCGAAAACATCATATTTTATAGGACGCCGGGTAATCCGATCTTCTAGCAAGCGGCTTCTGTTGGATGGATCTTCTGAGGGATAAAGGATCGTCGGAAGGCAGTCGGTTGCCTTCCTGACTAGTCCTCTCGTTCCCATGAAGGGGAACATTATCAAAGAAACGTCTGACGCCATTATGAAAAATCGGACTACT
The DNA here is from genome assembly GCA_905404275.2 of Hedya salicella. Classification (NCBI taxonomy): domain Eukaryota; kingdom Metazoa; phylum Arthropoda; class Insecta; order Lepidoptera; family Tortricidae; genus Hedya; species Hedya salicella. The sequence goes on from FR990104.1 coordinate 5,472,312, forward strand.
CTGAAGAGTCATGCGTGATACATAAAAAAAAAACCGTCGACTCGAGAACCTCCTCCGTTTTCTCGACAGCTGAAAATCAGTATATGGTGGGATTTTTTACAAGTCCTGGTGAAGTCTTGATCCCATTCCATGGGGTGCCTGCCGTCTTACGCAAGCACCTATTTTGGATGATCTGGTGAGGCTTTATACTCGTACAAGACTTAATCACGTGACCGAAGGCACGCCCATATAAGCAAGGCCCGGAATTGACAATATTTATTTTTTTAAGCGGGCGTTTTTGACATAATCAAATAGAGGATTAGATGGGGTTCTTCAAGAGGGGAGTGAATAAGTTCTTAAAGGGTCGGCAACACGCTCGTAATGCCCCTGGCGTTGCAAGCGCTCATAGGCTGCGGTGACTGCTTAACATCAGGCAGGCCGTACGCTTGTTTGCCACCTTAGTAGTATAAAAAAAAGAGGATAAAAAATTAATATGACCACATTTTAGAATTTTTGAATATATCCTGATTTTATATAGATAATATTTTTAAAAATTTCGTCATTCTAAAAGAGCGTAGGTGACTAGTAGAGCGTTAGATGACAGTGACAATGTAGAAAATCATACAGGACTATTACTAAGACGGATTTAGTATAGAAATTGTACTGCTGTTCTTCTTGTGCGCTGTGACTTTGTCATATCTACTTAATGACGTCACTTAGAGAATAGTATGCTTACCACACATTTTCCCGAATATCTTCAAACCTAGTTACAATAGAAGAATATAAATATATATTTGGGTTCCTTGATAATTATTTAACAAAATGTGTGTCGATTGAATATTACTTGGAAATTTGAAATTTCGACGATTCTCGTGGCACTTTCATCTGTCATTTCATTTTAAACAGAACACACATTTTAAAAGAATTAAAAAAAAAGGTAAACAGGCAGCAGTTAACACCTTTCTCAAGGCATTTTCAATATTAAGTCGAAGGAATTTTCAACAAGAATGGCTTATGATTGACATACGATACAAATACACTTTTCTACACACTTGCTCGTAAAATGGCTCTTATTACACCGTTTTTATGGCTGTAATCCAGTACATTACACACACGTGTTTTTACATTACATAATTGCACTAGTGCCTTTTCATTACAGTTATTTTCTTAATGTCAGTAAATAGTTTTTATGTACCAGAAACATTATCGGTTCTTAATCAATTTAAAGGGGAACTTATAAAAATCAATTCATTTCAATAAATTATAAGGTTTTCCATACTAAATAACATTTTGTTTGTCCTTATTAAATTGATATAATTATTCAGTTTATTATATTGAAAAACGTCGTATGAAACTCGTGTGCAATGTTCATTACACTCTCGGCTTTATACAGCCCTCGTCTACGACTCGGGCTGCAAGATACAGCCTCGGGTTTATTTACCAACGTACCACACTCGTATCATAATGTACTATTATTGCACGCCTTACAAATATACAGGGATTTACAAATAATGCATTTACAAAACACAATTAGAGGTAAACAACAGGCGGTCTTATCACTAAAGAGTGATCTATTCCAACTTTTTGGTATAGTTGTCACTATACCAAAACGTTGTCTGGAAGAGATCTCTCTTCAATATCTTTAAAACTACTAATGAACGTCGTCAAGTTAATTGCCAGTACCTAAATTAGTATATGGCACTGCAACTTACTAATAATCTGTTTTTTAATTTAATGTATCGATACGTACCTTGAAAGTCGATAAGTGAGAACTCACTATGACGGAAAATATCACGAGAATATTCTGCTAAGCCATAATGGGGGGGACAGAAGTTTTGTAAAGTGGTAGCTTATTCTTAATCGTAAGTAGGGTAAGACAAAATTTCAGTGCTCTTTTCAGGGACATATGTTTCATCAAATGTAGGTATAGATATATCAGAACATTATTTAAATGGTACTGAGTTACCAACCTGTATTCCAAAGCATTGTTTAAGTCTAATACTACACTTCTGAAGTCTGTTAAACGCTACAATAGACTTTTGTAGATCTTTTAGTAGAAATGTGCAATTGATTCCTAAATCTGCGAAGGTATCGTTTTTCTCATCAAAGTTTACAAAAATCTCCAAAGACGCCCTTAAGTTAATTTTGATTTGATTAAATGCAAAGCTCATTATTCTGATTATAATGTTAAATGTGAGAATTCGGATAAAAAACTGAATATCTTTCCAAAAACTTAAACCTGTTTGTACTACAGATATGATACATCCATAAGAAATGTAACTACACTGAAATACGCCGATAAAAGCAATAACTCTTATAATTAAATAGCACGTCACTACAGCTATGGAAGCGAATGTAACTTGCCAAGTAAATTTGCGAAGAGCTTTTGGGTAAACATTACCAGTAACACAATGATCGTGAATAAGATCGATTTTTGACACGATTATGCAATATGTCATCGATCGTTGTATGCTCATAACGAAATCTAAGACAGAAATTAATGTCATCATTATTACGTAAAATATTTCGGATACAAAAAACATGGTATTTTTATGTCGAATAGTGTTGTAAAAGAAAATAAAGTGGTCTATCAATGCGGCAATATAAAAAACTGAAATTAATAAAACTTTCAAAACCACGGTCATTTTTCTCTGCTTGCGGAACGAAAAATAATTTCGGTAAACGCACAAAATATTCTCCAGTCTTTGCACCATATTCAATAATGTTATTTTTGATATCCAATCAGCCATTTTAATTTACACGTCTGAGTTTGAACGAGACTCTAATAAAATTGGAACCAATCGTAATTGACTGAGTTAACTCGATGAAACACTTAGTTTATTAATATTATTGTGTATGTACCTACGGGACGTAGGCGGGGCCATTACATGAATTATTATTTTAAGAAATATATACTAACTAACATTTACTGGAGGTTTCGCCCACGTTACCGAGACCTGAGTAACTGTAATTAACTAGAAGGCGTGTGGTTCATATTCATATCGACGGCAAGCGGAAACGTAGTAACCGCCAGTTGAATCCATTGGTGGTTACTACTTTTCGGCTTTTTGCCGTCGATATATATAGGCACAAAGGCACTGCCTGCCAGAGGCGTGGCGTTAGGAAATTACAAGGGAAGCCGAAGCGTATTCATTTACTCATATTTAAAGAAAAAGGTGGTCATAAGCCTTTCCTTGGACAACCCTGTGGGAATCGGCTTATATGGACGGCAACGACCATGGCTCCATACAGGCCCAGAAAAACTGCCTACCCTGAAGCCCTGAACGACCATGACTCCATGTAGGCACAGAAAAACTAGGTACCTACCTTGGCCAAAAATACGCCACTGCCACTAGGTGCCCACAACTTTGTTGGCGAAGAGAAACAGTCATAAACCTCTTTTTTACTTTAGCGTAGTCGGCTATATTATCTGCTGGGTATCTGTGGATACCCAGCTACCCGTGTACCAAAAATCGTTGAAACCCGTTCAGCCAATTTGGCGTGATGAAGCCACAACGACGCATACAAACATACAAAAAATAAAAATAAAATATTTTTCGCTTCAGCGATTTTTTTTGGAAATATCTTCAAAATACAGATATTTCATTTTTTAAAACTTTATAACAGTACCTACAGATATTAATATACAGATGTTAAGGAGATCCTTAACATCCGAGCAAAGAATCTGAAAGATTTAACCACGCATTTCTGAGGCCATCAGAAGTAACTAAGACACGTTAAAAGACCCAAATGATTTTTCCAAAAAGGATGACTTTACTGAGTGGTAGTTGTCACTTTGATGTCTATCAATAGCGACGTGAAAATTGGCAACATACGTGGCAATGTCGCCATAAGAGCTTAATGCACTAGTAATTACAAATAGTTGCAAAATGTTGCGTTTTTATGTTATTGTCAAAAAACGTATTTGTCCCATAGTCGCAATTGTCCTGCCCCCCTATTGACTAACACGTTTGACGCTCGGAATCAGAATCAACTCTCATGATTTTTTATGGGCTTTGACAGTTGATTCGGATACCAATTGTCAAAGTTTCGTTAAGCAAAAGCCCCCTGGTTGACTTACACGTGAATAATGACAGATATTTGATCTCTATAATCATAATAGCAGCTGGAAAATTATCCGCAATCATCATAGCAGTAAATAATTGCGCTTTAGATTTCAGTCCTGCTATTTCTATCTAGTCATTTGAATTTGAGTGAAAATTTGACGTTTTAGTAAGCTATATTAATTAATTAAGTAACGTAATTTAATTGAACACTCAGGTTATTGGTTATTTTAATTGAAAGTGACAGTAAGGCAAATAGAAAAACAACTTGTTTATTATTTATGTTTCAATGTATTAATTTATTTTCTGCGGCTACCTTTTTACTATAAGTATATAAAAGGTAAAATACAAAATGCGAGCTATGGAAAGGGCTATGCTTGGGATCTCTCTGCGAGATCGAATCAAAAATGAGGAGTTTCGTAGACGAACTAAGGTCACCGACATAGCAAACAGGGTAAGCAAACTGAAGTGGCAATGGGCAGGGCACATAGTTCGAAGAACCGATGGCCGTTGGGAAAGAAAGATTCTCGAGTGGAGACAAGCGCAGCGTGTGGAAGGTCCCGCAAGGTGGTCGGACGACCTGATTAGGGTTGCGGGAACTCGCTGGATGCGGGTCGCCTCTATCCGGCCCATGTGGAAATCTATTGAGGAGGCAGGTCCAACAGTGGACGTCCTATGGCTGAAATGATGTACAAAAGAAAAAAAGCAAATATGAAATGTACGAGTAAACTGATTTTCTGACGTTAATATTTTTTTTAAATATGATTATGTACTTATGATGACAAAAATGTAGTTTAATTTAAAAACGACTTTCATATTTTATTAAAATAAAAATAAAATTGTAGCTAGGCAATGTTTCCCTCTAAAGCTGATGAAACTCGAGTTTACGGTATTAGCCGTGGTAATAGCCTTCGGAGGCCTACCATACGATACAACATGACATTGAAATTTAAACCTATCAGTATTTGAAATAGAGTTAAATTTCTTTAGCTCCAAAAAGCGACTTAATCAAAGGAAAATATATACTACAAAAAACAATATAGGGGTCACTGTTGTGCGGAGAATTTCTGTTCAGTTTTTGTGGTTACAAACTACTCTTATCTCGATTAAAAGTAATAAAACAATTGACTATTTAATTATTCGATTATTAGCTAAACAAAAACAAAAGCCATTTTAGCTGCGGAGTACGTAAAATAAATTTTTAGTGGCCCCTATAATTGTGAGCAGTATAACTTTATTATAGTTGGAACTGGTTTAAATTCCTTTGGGAAAATAAGTCCTAACAGGAAGCAAATCAGCCTTAAGAAGATATGGCTCTATAACTATAAAAATAAACCAGCTAAGTGCCAGTCGGACCGGGTTTCGCACAAAATATACGCTACAAGCGGCCGTATCTTTGACAATCCAGTGTTAACGAGCCCTATTCCTAAGCAAAATGTACGCGGTGTTCGATCATTTTATATTGGTTATGATTATGACATAGACAGAGATAAAATTATACTGTTGAGATACAGCCTGGTGACAGACAGACGGATAGCGGAGTCTTAGTAATAGGGTCCCGTTTTAACTTTAAGGTACGAAACCCTAATTAATAACTGTAAATCAAGTACTGGGAAATGAAAGGCTTTATTAAATATTATTATTTTATTTAATTCAACTATTTCAAACATATTTTATAAACAGCCTAATGTGAGATGGAATCGTGTTATTTTAGGAAAGACCTTCTACGTCTTTTAAAATAAGTTATGGAAAGTCCATAAAATATGACTCAGCACACAAAAAAAACACTTCTAAATACCTAATAGTACTATCCGCGTTCATATAAGCCTTCACACAAGGAACGTTACATAAATTTAAGCACATTTTATCTTTACACGAAATCTGAAACAAACAAGATCGTACGCAATTGCGGCATGTGTTTGTTCAAAACTCTCACATTCTTTTAACATTGTATAAAAATACCATACAGATGCTTAGCACGAAACAGGCGACGAGAGGGAAATGATAAATAGCACTGCAATCCGAAATACAGACACTTGTGACGATCGCACGTGCTGGCGATGTCACAGTCGGCGTGTCGCGTTGTAATCCCTGGGCCAGGGGGGCTATTACAAAAGCGGTGGTATAAGTCGGTTTCGGAAGACATTTTTATAATCAAATACTCGTAATGAAATAATGATCTTTGTTCTGTTAGTAGGCCGCAAGTTTGAGTCCACCGGTAGTACCCAAGTGGGGACTACTGTTGAGATGAAAGCCGAAACAAAGTAAATAGGGTAAGGGCAAATATTTGAGTGATGAAAATAAATATTGTTTTGGATGTTTTCTATGTATATAAGTAAATATCTATTAAATATATCGTCGTCTAGTAACCATAACATTGAGCTTACCATGGGACTAGTTCGATTTGTTTAAAATTGTCCTGTAATATTTATTATTATTTTATTATTTGTTTCACGCCTTGAGTCACGGGCTCGCATGTCCCGGATTTTTGAGAGGCTTCCGTGGGGATTATTTTATTATTATTAAACTCAACAGTCAGACATGTTTTTAAATAATTCTAACCATGAAAATGTTATTACTAAGTAACGCTTGTCTCACGCGCTGGCGATGTTGGGAGTCGGTGTCTCGCGTGAATCGATGATAAAATTACTTTTTTAAACATCAAGATACTTGTAACTTAGTGCTGTAATTTTGGAATTCACGCAGAGGGGGCGATAGGTGGTAGGCGGGTTTTAGAATACTCAGCCACACTCGCTTGTTCCAGTGTTGAAATAGACTGCGTTAACAGCTGGTCATCAGAGAGCCTATATGTCTGTCACTATGGTAACATCACGAAAAAAAAGAAGGAACGCGATTCGTAAACACACGTTTATTATGGAAACCAATATTAGAAATAATAACTAGGATTAAGGTCCATTAATGATTTTATTAGATAAGTGTATTTGAAAAAAAACAGGATGCTTTCTAATTAATGCTATTAAGAAGCAATAAAGTTACTTCTTGTCTAATGTCACTGCATAGGTATTTGTAACTCTGAAAGATAAAACTAAACAAAAAAAAATAACGGAAGAAGCCAATGATATTCAGTCAATGTTATAAATGTACTACTTTGTAAGGATATTCAGATTTTTTTTGTGTTCGTCAACGAAACATAAGTAATAGACGCACTCAAATATGCTAAAAAGTTGAAATAAAAATGGCCATGACACATAGCCAGCATCGAAGACAATAGAAGGACGAAAAAGTGACGACATGGTCTGCACCGTCTAGAAAACGAAAGAAAGGTGTCTATGCTTTAGTGAAACGAAATATCGGAACTTACAGGCGCAAATTTGACGCAGAAAGCTCACAACAGAACTGACTGGCTCCCTCTGGGGGAGGCCTTCACTTGAGAGGAGTTTCTTTATTAAGATAATTCTAATTACGTATACAGTACCTAAGAAAATTACATCAGTATAATATTTAAGACGAAGTGCGCAATGCACTTCTATATAGTAACATGCTTTTTTTAATTAATTTTATATTGACTGTAAGAAAAACTAAGACTAACAATTGTATGTGCCTATCTATGCTTTTCTGTTAAATATGCTATAACCTAAAGCAGATCGCTTTGTGAATAGCCCCCTGTAATCTGTCGACCGGGGCCGATTACGTCGCTATCAAGAGCGGGCTTAGACACCCGCTTAGTGCCGATTCTTGTCTAACACGCGGAGACCAGCCAAGTCTCCTTACATGGGTGATTAAATCGGATCTAAGTACCTTCAGAAAATAGTTCTAAGTACTGTGAAATCTAACCCCTGTTAGACAATGAAAGGGAAATATATGGTAAATAATGGGAAATAAATAAATGGGTCCATTCTCTTTTCATTAACAACTTTAGTTTTTCAAATAAACAACCAAGAAAAGATCTATAAAATTAACATGCTATACATAAGTTTCGTAACCGATTTATGAACTCTTATACGAAAAGTCATACATTGATCATAGTAGCCATAAAAAGGTGATAACGCAGCGGTAAATAAGGTACCTTCTCCCTTCCTTTTCTCCTCAGAACACCTCATTTGTGAAATGCTGCTTGGTAAATTATGAAAATTAAATAATTAAGCCCTTATGGCACATGTGTAACTGTCTTTATAGATTAGGCCCATCTGGCATGTATTTACACCTTTATTTGTTTTCTCAAGGTGGGTAGTTTGCACAAATTGTAACTTTGACAGAGAAAAATATATCTTTTCTCAGTCAACCCGTGACCATGGAATGCTGAAAAGCTTCCGAAATGTCGGGAGCTGTAATGAGATAATATAGGCGATATAATCCGTTAAATTTTTGTATTTAAATTTTTACTTAGCACACAATAATGGAAGTGATTAAACCACACGATTGAATTGTAGACAAATGATCGTATAAGACACAATAGTTGCTAAAATTTGCAACAGGAGCGACATCTGTATCGGCATCGTTGACATGATTTTGATTTTGATTGGGTCCATCGCCATCTGTCGGTGGAAATCTTTCACATACTTCTTCATTTCCAAAGCATCTGTACCTGGAACTTAATATTATAGTATTCGAAATAATTTTGAATTGATATGATGTTTCAATTTGATAATTTGACGTTGAATTCATATCGACGGTGGAAAGGACAAATCAGATAAGCGACAGCTTGGTGGTATTTAGTACCCATTAAACTAATTGTATAAGGTACTAGAAAGTGCCCGCAACTTCTTTCGCGAAAGAGAAAAAAGGCATAACCCTCTTTTTTGCTACAGTGTAGTTGGGTAAAAAATTTTCTAGAACCATCTGAAAATGCCCAGCTACCCGTGTACTAAAAATAGTTGAAATCTGTTAGCCGATTTGCCGTGATGAAACCACAACCACGACAAACACGACGCATACAAACGTGCGACAAATGAAAAAAAACATTTTTTCGATTTACTGACCTCCAATTAATCCGTTACAATTTTTTTTTAATATCTTCAATGTACAGACGTTTCGTTTCTACTACTTTATAAAAGTATAGATTAAAAGGTGCCCACAACTTCATTCGCGAAGGAGGAAAAAAAATCGATTCAGTGACCTCCAAATAGAACGAAAAAATATATTTTTTGAAAATATGTTCAATGTACAGACATTTTATTTTTACTACTTTATATTTATAATAGCATAGATATGGGTGTTGCTACTGAAACTGTGTCGCGCTAAAAATGAATTTGATGCCAATGGGGAAGCGATGGAAATTTTCAAAAATCTTGGAATTTTGTTTATAGGTTTTTTCTGTGGCTTAGAAAAAAATAAAAAGATGAAAAGGTGTTGGTGGGCCTATATGCCCGCCTTGCCTTATAAGGTACAGCTAGAGCAGCATTGATATTTTCGATTAAAATGGCTGTAAATCTACCGTATACTGTATAAGGCAGGTATATAGGCCCACCAACACATTTTTTTCTAAGCCACAGAAAGATCTGTATTTTTTTTCTGACAATAAGGAGGCTTATTCCTACCTATAAGTAAAATTTCAAGATTTTTGAAAATTTTCTTCCATTCCTCATTGCGCTAGACTGATTGCTTTTTGGTTAACTTTTGATAATCCCTCAATCCGTCTATATATTTGTTTCGATATAAACAGATATTAAATGTTGACTCACTAATAAGGAGTGCATTGTACAATCTGGCCGTCGCTCTGCTCAAATCGTCCATTCCATTATGAGCCAGCTGACCGGCGTGCAGCGCTGACGTCATGGCTCCCATGAAATTTAACAACTGCAGTATAGTGACGACACTACTTGGCCGGTGTTTATATTCCTAAAATATGTCATAAAGTCATAATACAAGTAAAATAATGACATGCTATGAACTCTGATACGAGTATAGGTGCCATCTATTTGGCATAATTTTTTAAGGTCTGAAACTGATTTCGCCGAACAGGTTTCGCATAATTTAGTATCGCCGAATTTTAGTTAGCTGCAAATTCAACCTCTAACAATAAACAACTGCTGTCAGTAAAGAAGGTTAGGTTAGGTTAGAACTGCAATCCCGAGCAGAAGATGACTGCTGCCAGAAAAGTAGGTTATCGCATTCAAAACTATGCGTGAAGACCTTTCGGCGAAAATAGATTCGGCGAAAACAGGATTTGGCGTAAAGAAATTATGCTTATAAATCATTATGCCTATTGTGATTATGCGATATAGAATTATGACAAAAAAATGCGTAAACAAGGGGAACCCCCTGATATAATTAAACTTCTAATCAGAGCGCATGAACCGGTATTCTCTTTATACAAAATAACCGGTTTTTTTTTCATTGTTGTCGTTTGACATCTCGCAATCAAACGATTGCGAGATTTACGTATATTTAATAAAATTCTATAAATTGAATCAGGTGTTTCCAAAGATAGTATTCTTTTAAATACAATTTTAATACATTCCAGAAATATCTTTTATTTTTAGAAGATTTATAATTACCGGCTCCGAGCCCTGCTTCAAATAATTGGTTTGATTACATTATGAAGTACCTACTAAAACACAGGATTATTTTCACAACACTACAAACAAGATAAATATGAATTGTTTAATTATCTTTCGTGATTTCGTGAATAAATAATCAAGACCAAACGCGGGTATAGATCAAGAAAATCGCGCGGCAAGAAGATGTTGATAGTCGCCTCTCCAGTTCCTTCAAGACAAGATAGTCTTGTAATTCTCACGTAACGTGACGTCAGAATTCATAGTTAAATAAATCATATTTATTACGCAATTAAACCCCGTTTGTTGCGCCGTGATACTGTGTGAAAATGGTGATAGTTTAAATTCAAGTTAAGATACAGGAATTGTTGCTTATAGCCCCGAGGGATAAAGCTATAATTTTATTCCCAAACCGCAAGTCTATACTGAAATACTTTATGACGATGAGACCTAAAAAAACATTGTGCCCAACATGAACAATAGTTAGTATAGTCTGTGCGGAAAGAGAAGAGTCGTAGGATTTGAGGGCGTGTCAGTGCAATTTTATGTTTTTTACTATGACAACACATAGTTACAGAAAAAAAATAGTTTACCAGGTAGCTTAAAGTAAAGGTCTTGCAACCAGGCCATAAAATCACAAATAAAAAAGATATTATTTTAATCACCTGATGACCCGTATATTCACATAAATATATATTTTTTGAGTGAAAATTATTACTTACCGATTTTGTCTTGGAGACTTATTACTTTTAAATAGGTAATACATATAATAATTTTAAATAGGTAAGGTACGCATACATACCAAAATCACGGACAAACGTTCTGGGACTTTTTGTAAGTCGATAGTGGGGCTTTTAGCCGCTTTTTGCCGCTGACACAACTGAATAATTTTCAATATGATTTCCCTTGTTGAACTATACCTACCCGGTTTTATGATGTTTCGACATTATTAACCGACTTTCAAAAAAGAAGGAGGTTATGTGTTCGATAGTTTGTATTTTTTTAATGTAGGTATGTTCACCGATTACTCCGCCAATTTCCACAGACCGATTTTTAAAATACTTTTTTCATTTGAAAGAATATACACCCGAGGTGGTCCTATTGCCACCAAGTTGGGATCTGATGATGGTATCCTAGGAAAATCGAGGGCAATCCTCAAATTTTATAGGCACTTATAACGTTTTTCATATATTTTCTTAAGCTATTTAAGTATTTGCATATGGTAGTCATCATCTCATCATGCTGAGCTGATAACGGAAGGTACAACTCCTTAATAGTTAAGAGTTAGAGGATATTTCTTAAAAAAAAACATCTATTATAGGTAGATACGTTAAAACTGTTCGTCATATTCCTTTTCGTGTGTCCCTGAAGTAATCTCCTTATCACCAAGTCAGGATTAGATGATGGAATACCAGGGAAATCGAGAGAAACTCTCAAATATTATAGGCACTAACAATGTTTTGTATAAATTTTTCTAAAGTTATCACTTGTTTTCCTCTGGTTGTCATCATTTCATGCTGAGCTGATGATGGAAGGTACAATGAACTAACCAACTTTTACATTTCTAACTTCCAAAGACTCGAGATGCGTGCAAAGTGCCTCCTCAATCTTCCAATTCTGGGCTCTAAAAAATACTTTATATCACTACTAAAATCCATCACTAAAAAGAACCGACTTCAAAATAATTTTTACTTTTATGTACGGTACGGATCACATTTGAATCACCTTTTGAAGTCGGTGCCAAACCTGAAGTAAATAAGGTTCTTTATTCAACAAAAAAAAATTCTATGACTAAATATATATGTAGGTAGATACTAACTAAAGGCTCGCCGCCGCGGTTCTTAATAGTAATAAATGAATGGTTTGGCACCGACTTCAAAAGGTGATTAAAATGTGATCCGTACCGTAACATAAGAGATTATTTATGGCTTTTTAGTTTATTTTGAAGTCGGTTCTTTTTTATTTATTTTTTTTATTTTATATATAAACCTTGCTGCTTTTAACCCCCGACAAAAAAGAGGAGTGTTATAAGTTTAACGTGTCTGTGACTCTGTGTATCTGTCTGTGGCATCGAAGCGGTTTGTTGTGTCATAGATAATTTTATCACGAGTGTTCTTAGCTTTGTTTGATGAAAGGAGCACTCGTCTCCAAGACATTCAGCCTTCAGTGGAACAAGTGACCGGATCTCAGCCAATATCGAAGCTAGGAACTCCAAATTGTGTTGCTATGTTCATTTGTGTTGGGAGGTTTTTAAAATTTTTAATTTTCTATAGTTATTGTATATAAAAATAAACAATGACATGTAAATGACAGAAGTTTGTTTATTTTGTACAAGACAGGTATCTAAGGTTCGATTGTCATGTAAAATTCAGTAGTTCCCGTTTCTTCCACGACTCTTCTCTTTCCGCACAGACTCTAGTAGTAGAGGTGACGAACATGGTATCAATTATTGGAATTAAGCTGTCAAGCATAGGCACGTTCACCTTACAGGAGCATTAACGTGACCATCATAGGTCCACAGGTTAAAGCAGAATTCGAACAATTTATAACTTAAGTAGGCTATTATCAAGGAGAGTTAAACAAAAATGGTATTCTTACTATATCCGTAGGCATTATAGATGTGATGCCACGATAGCACAGAAAAATATAGAACGTTGTGAGATTGAACATCGATAACACCACCTGAAATTATTTAATGAATATTACAATTAATAAACATATAGATGCGTTCAGTCTCCCTTCTACGAATATAAATCTATTTTCTCATTATTATTGGTATGTAAATATTGCTTTCCTGATAAATAAATGTTTTTAACCGTAAGCTCCGTATTCACATGCTTTGTTTCTGAGCACCGCGGGAAGTCTACGGTATGGACGCTTTGAGAACTGAACAGGAACTGAACATGGCAGAAAATCGTGGTGGCTACCAAAATAATTTCTACGGTGTCCGATTCATATGTAGATTTTATGTGTATATGCGATATAATTCATTTAAATTGATTTATTTAAATGTAAATTTTCTTTCTGAATTCGTTTTCACAAATCATTGGTTTTAGTGAATGTGATTTTAGGTTTAAAAGTATGTTGCGGCAAAATGTTATATTATCAATAAAATATTTTTCGGTTGGTTACATTAATCTTGAAAGAAGAAAACCAACATAGTTTCTGGAAAAGAATTTCGATGACCTTATAAGATATTTGTTTTGAACCTTACCTATATATCTTATTATTTTAGTTTTAGTTTTTAATTTAGTTTTAGATATTGTTACCTGAGTTCCAAAACATTTTTTAAGTCGAATACTGCAAATCTGAAGGCGATTAAAAGCCAAATTAGACTTCTGTAGATTATCACGCAAGATCTTAAAGTCAGCCTTTAAGTTTTCAACGTCATCTTCTATTCTACTATCATATTTTTCAAAAATTTCCAAGGATGCCGATAACGTTGTTTTGATTTGATTGATTATCATAATCATTAATCTGATTATAATGTTAAAAGTGAACAATTTCAAATAAATTTGAATTTCTATCCAAAATGACATAATTATATGAAATATAGATGCGATACAATTGTAAAAGTTAGAATCACACACAAATGCGTTCATAAAATAAGCAATTTGTATCACTGCAGAAGAAAATATAATAATTAATACATTTATAGTAAACTCCATTGCGAATCTGCGCAACGCTTTACGATATTTATTGCTAGTATTGCAATAATCGTGATTGAGGTTAATTTTTGATATAATTATACAAAAACCCATCGACTCCCTTATACTAATTACAAAATCGAGCAAAGTTATCACAGTTGTCAGCACGAAATAAATCATTTCATACAAAAATAACATAAAATTTTCATGAAAATAAACCTGATAATTGTCGTAAATTTTGGATATACAAGCAATAATATATATTATTGACGCTAATATTACTTTACTAATTGCGATTATTTGTTTTCGTTTACTCAAGGAAAAATAGTTTCGATAGATGCACAAAACATTTTCTCCATTTATCACCATATTTAATATCGGTATTTTTGCGTTCAATTCTGACATTTTAATTTTCACGTGTAGGTTTGGGTAATACTCAAATAGAATTAAGTGTATGTGCGATGGAACGACTTAATTTGACGTGGTACTTAGTTGATAAGTTTTTGTAGTAGTATTGGGGCATTTCTCCGGATTGTCAATTTCAAGCACCCGAGCGAGGTCAAAAGTGGTTGAATTTATGAATAAAATAAAGCACATATTATAGCGTTTGTTTTATTTAGACAACTATACAAACAGATCTTTATTATTTAACTTAACAAAAAAATATTCATAACATAACTTAAGATCGTTTTTGTGTTATTTTTTGGTATGGTTTTCCATATCTAGTAGTAGTTTATATTACCTTTTCATAGAACTTCTATAAAAATAATTCGCATCTAAATATATGCAATAAAGATGATTTTTCCACGCTTCCAAAGGGTAACACGTACACGTGATCTCGGTGTAATTTTCAAAACGCGTCGGTACCGTCATCAAGCGTTTTACCGATGCGTTTGTGAATACCATACAGTGTAAATATCTACACTTATTGGATGGTTATAATCTTTGGTTCTCTATATACCCTGACGCAGCATATGGTGATAAAGGATTTGTCGAAACTGGCTTGTTTGGGAAGTTGGAAGTCATCAAAGCGGTTTGCAAGATGTTTCGTGATGACAGCTTATGACACGGCTCAGAAGTAACATATAACTGAAATTCATCAAAATTGATCTTATCGTTTTAGTTAAGAGGATATACTAGTGGCCGTTCCTCCATACAAACGTAATCCCCCGTTTCCTCCCTGGATAATTGTCGTACAGCAAATGTTTATTATAAATATAATCTATACGTACCTATGCCATTACCCTATGTTTTAATTTTCTTAATAATTTGTTTATTTTAAGAATTAGAGGCCCTCTAAAACTGCATAAAATGCCCCCATCCGGCGCTATAAGCACACGTTCAGTAAATAAATTTAACGAATATAAAAGAAAAACAGAAAACATAAAGACATAGCCGAAGCCCTCACTAAAATATATGTGAAAGAAAAACTAAAATTAGTCCAGTTTTGCAAGAGGAAATAGCGGACTACGAAACCCTGTTTTCGCCAATTTTTTTAGGTCAGATCGTTCCGAGCTGCAGTTGTCCCTTTTGCACTGTAAAACGGAGGATTTGAGGCGATGCGATAGCAATAGTTTTTAAAAATATCTAATTTCCAAAAAGCTCTTTGCTAGTATATCCTCCTAAGGAAAAGCTTCACTGCTCTATTATGCCTCGCCTGTGGCGTTTTGTCATAAAATCCAACAACTTTTGAAGAACTTTCATGATCCAGTATATTACTTGATATAGGTTCCTACACTGTCGTTTCGTCACCATCAACGTCCTAACCCCACAAAACTTTAGGCTCAACAATACGAACCTACCATTCCTTGTCTTTAGCTTCGTCAGCTTGTTCAGAGGAAAGTGCGAACACTTTTGAGTCTTGCTTCCACTCAAAAGACTGCTGTTTGCCCACCCATATTTATGTCTACAGAGTTGGTTGCCGGATTTTATGATAACCTAGTCCTACTTCGCACTTTGAACTTCAGAAAACCCAATTATGTGCCATCGTAACTTGCTCAATTCTTCTTAAAGTTCCGTGATGCTCTCGTCGGTCCACAGGGCGAGAGTATTGTACGTTTTCAGGGCCAAACGTCGTAAGTGATGGTAGCCAGATCTTGGCATGTTTTTTCGCACCCCTGACCGCTACCGTACCCAGGATGCCGCGGGTCACCGCATAAGACCAAAGAATACTATTGTATATTAACATAAGACTATATTTATTGTTTTTATTGTGTTTTTTATCTTGAAGGCCGGAAGCGCTGTATAACCACCACACTTAGTATTTGAACTGTAGATACTGTCGGTATGCTGCAGCTGGTCTTGGACAACGTTTTAGGATATATTCAAGTTGAAATGTCTGGGTTGAATATCGATAATATTTATTTTAAAAAAACTATACTCAATTAATCTGGTATTATATAAATTTTTAACCGAATGGTCAGTAGTCACACAGCCAAGTTTTGTTTATTTAATTTAAATGCATAAAATTGAAATATAACATACAATATCCAGACATCTCTCGAATAAAAGAAAGACATGTACGTAATTAAATACTTACATTATTCAGCTGAATCTGTAGATAAATATTTATTTTTTGCATATAAAAAAGGAATTATTTTGCAAGAAATAGTTATTCTGTTACAAATTAGTCATCAGTGGAAGCGTTATTGATTTCGGTGGCAGAATATTGATTTCGGTATGATGTCTATTGTTTCGATGTTTGTAAAAGCCTCAAATATCTTACGAAGTAATAAATATATAAAAGGCCTTTATATAATACATTTTAAATTTAGCCTTGTTTTATATACTAACCTAGCATATCAAAAAAGTGAAAAAAAATCGACACCCGGAGTCACGCAAAATTGCTCATTTCGGAGAAATGCCCATAACATAATGCCATTACAAGAACTATTAATAAGTTATGTCGCCCACTATCATTAAAATCTACGGACCAAGTGTCCAGTGTACATCTAATGTTATATGTACCTATTTTGTATGAAGATAATTCCACAGTTTTTCGATCCATCATACGACATAGCTAGGAAAGTGGTCAATATTGTGGAGGTTGGAAATTACATGGATATTATTACAATTACTGATGTGCAAATTGCGGAAACTTTCCAAAATGCTTAAAAAAGGTCTTAAGTCTAGTGTTACATATTATAGTTACTAGTTACATATTAGTGACATATTTATAAGACCTTTTTTTAGCATTTTTTAGTATATAAAACGTCTTAAGTCTAGAGTTAACTTACCTATTTAAAAGACCTTTTTAAAGCATTTTGGAAAGTTTCCGCAATTTGCACATCAGTAATTACAACCTCCACGGTAGTATACGAGACAGTCAGGCAAATATTTTGATGTATTTAAATTAAGAATAACGACTGCCTCGTTCTAGTTTTGAAAACATATCCAAAACCTTTGTATTACTTTTATTGCTTCTTCCTGAAGCTACACCCTTACAATAGGGTAGTTTCCTGGGTAAAAAAAATAACATTCTATTTTTTTTATGGCATAGGTGGCAAACGAGCAGACGGGTCGCCTGATGGTATGCGATCTCCGTCGCCTATAGACACTTGCATCACCAGAGAAGTCACAAATGCGTTGCCGGCCTTTCAGGTGGGAGTTAGTCTGTCAGACTATCAAAAAATATTGGACAGGCATTTTTTCTTTTGTCAGTCAAACAACAAAAACAAAAAGAGACAAAGATAAAGCGCGTCAAATTTTGGGAGTTTTTTGCTACTTTCGGAGCGAATATTTCGGAAAATATTCACTGAATCAAAAAAAATTTTAGAAACCACTTAGTGTTTTTAGAAGAACTGTCAAAATATATGCCACACATTGATATTTGCTGATAAAATTTACATGTATGGAGTGCCCCCCCTATAAAAATATATATATTTTATATTTAACTATCAAACTAAGTAGCGGTTTACACACGACACCTATGCTCCAAATTTTATCAATGTACATCTTATAGTTCGTGAGTAAAATGTCTGTGACATACGGGCGGACAGACAGACATGACGAATCTATAAGGGTTCCGTTTTTGCCATTTTGGCTACGGAACCCTAAAAAGACGTGTCCAATATTTCCTGATAAAGTATTTGACGGACTAATTATATTGTTTTAGGACACAAGGCTATATCGATGGTTTAATTGAAATAGGTATCGATAATTATTAAAACCCATTGTAGGTGTACAGTTTCATGTTATTATTCTGTTTTATTTTTTTTTTTTTTTTTTTTTTCATTTATTTGGGTAAACAAACAGTCATCACAATCTTTTTATACTTAAAATGTTATAACAAAATTTTTCAATTTATGTGTGACCATACCGTTCACCACTTATTAATATTATGTTTATTAAAATTGTATGTATATTATAATGTATGGTCTATATGTTTTGCGACACGGGCGTACATTGCGCAACCTCGCTGTTAGCTCTCAAATTCGGGCGGGATCTCGAACGGAGCGAGATTTGTCAGATGGAATAGCGTGGCTTGGGAGGATTTTGAGGGGCTCTTGAATTTATAATAGGACTAGCTCCTGCCCGCGATTTCGTCCGCCTTAAATTCGTTTATCGCGGATAAGGGTATTTTTCGGGGATAAAAAGTAGCCTATGTCCTTCCCAGGGACTCAAACTAACTCCATACCAAATTTTATCAGACACACTTTCGCATTTATAATATTAGTATGGAAGTATGGATTTAGTAAAACTCTCGACTCTCGACTCGCTTGATGTGGGTCGCCGCTATCCGGCCCATGTGGAAATCTATTAAGGAGGCCTGTGTCCAGCAGTGAACTTCCTATGGCTGAAATGATGATATAACGTTTTAAAAATTAAATATCTGTACATTGAAGATATTTAGAAAAAGCTATTGTAACGGACTATTTTCAGGTCACTGAAACGAAAAATAATTTTTAGTTTTACTTTTTGTATTGTGTCACTGCAAACTAAACAAGCACCTGTTTCAAATGGGTATGAAACTGGACGCAGTAAGTATGCAGATTCTGCCAAGAGACAGAGGACACTGCAATGCATATCCTCTGCTTCTGTGGACCACACATGAGGAAAAGAAGTGGGGGGTAACATGTCGTGCCCCCGGAAGAGATACAACATTTCATTGCCCAAAGAATTTGGGAATTCCTAGACTCAACGGGTCTCAGTAGTGAACTCTAATAAAGGGCTGCCACAATAGATCAAATCTGGTCGAGGCGGCATACAGAACGGTTAGCTAGATATCCCCCGATAGTTATAGGATACTTTTGACTCAACTACTATTTAAGAGGCAAAAGTGTTACTTAAGTTTTAAATCCTAGAGGTACTAATTTTATAGGGTCGACTCTAATAGCTAAGGTATCATAGTATCTTTCCTGTGGATAACACAATAGTTAACGGCATGGGCTTATAAGTATACCTGGTCTTTGTTTTGCATCCTTGGGATACCTGAGTACATCTACTGGTGTTTCTTAAAATATTTTGGGAACTTCTTAACAAAATTACAAACCTTCCAAATGTACAAACAGGCTAGGGGATGTTCAGCTGTTTAAAAAAGGGCCTGCCGCTGCTCCTTATCCATGCATTAGCTGTTGCACGAACGCACTTTTTTTGCAGTATAATAAACACTCTCTTAACATCAACAGAATTTCCCCATAGCATGAGGCCATGACTGAGAATGGATGAAACATGGCTATGGTAGGCCGTGAGTCGCCTCTTTAGAAACGTTATGTCTAAGTTTTTTTAATGCGAATATGAAACGGTCTAATCTAGAGCATATTGCGTCAATAGAAAGGACATACATTGCCGCCTGCAGTATTCCCGGACCGATGCGACTTTCAAGCCTTCAAGAATAGACCGAACTCCGGTGATGCAAGCCGGCAACGCACTTGTGACTTCTCCGGTGATGCAAGTGTCTATGGGCGACAGTAATCGCTTACCATCAGGCTCGTTTGCCTTCCATGTCATAAAAAAAAAGTTTTTTCCCAGAAATTATCCCTTAAGAGTTCCCAATAAGCTCGGTTCTCCATACAAACGTAGTTACGCTCTCATTTTCAAACGACTAGCTGCTTTGCTCTGAAACTTTGTACTTAGAATAAGTTTAGGTATATGCAGGCCTGTAATTAGTTTATGTAGCTTCGGATACCATAGTAAAAAAAATACAGCGAATTTAAGTTTTTCATACAAAATGTGTTTTTACTGTATTTTGTTTGATTTATAAACTGCAGGCATATTAACTAGTTTCAAGCCTAGATATACCTCATGCAGGGGCGGATCGTGAATTTGTGGGGCTCTGGGCTAATACTGCTTAGTAAGTAGGCCCTACTTAGTTTATTGAACTACTTGATGGTTTTTTAATTTTAAATGTAAAGTTTTTTTATTTTGCAATATCGTCTATTGTATTCAATGGGGACGGGGGGCCCTTTGTATCTATGGGGCCCTGGGCTGCAGCCCAAATAGCCATGAAGTAGATCCGGTCCTAAACTCATGTCATTGTATTTGTAAATTTTCATTACAATCCAACACGTAGTTTTAAAATAAGAATGAAACTCCGTTTGTATGGGAAGGTGAAATTTGGCCGAGCTTACTGCAGACTCTTAAGGGGTGAAAAGTGAGAATGGATGAAACGTGGCTATGATAGGCCGTGAGTGCCGCCGCTTTAGAAACGTCACGTCTAAGTGTTTTTAATGTGAATATGAAACGGTCTAATCTAGAGCATATTGCCTCAACAGAAAGGACATAAAATATTTTTTATCCCAGAAATCATCCCTTAAGGGAAATTGGTAAAGTTGTAAAAATTAAATGTCTGTACATTCAAGATATTTTCAAAAAAACTATTGTAACGAACTATTCGGAGGACACTAAACGGATTTTTACATTTTTTATATAAAAATCCGCTGTTACACATAGTTGGTTATAAGCAACTTTTATACGACTACGTTGAAAAAAAATAAGTGGTAAGAACTTTTTCTCCTCCGCGAACGAAGTTGCGGGCTACTTCTAGTAACTTATATTTTTATCGTATAGTCTGAGTAGAACACAGACAATTTTAATTTAGATTTTTACAGTTTTGACATTGTGTTTAGCTACTAAATAATATTCATTAAGATCATAGAAAGCCTTTTCGATCAGCCATTTATTTAGCCTGCATTTAAAAGTTATCCCTTCCAGAGCTTTTAAGACGGCAGGGAGATGGTTAAATATACAAATGCTCATTATAAAAGTACTCTTTTTATAAATAGAGTTTTTAACCTTAGGTAGATTTAAATTATATTTATATTGCGTTATTGTATTATTCTTTAGTGAAGACTTTGTTGTAAAATACATTGATGATTTTTTTGACGAATAAACACAGCTCTAAAATGTAAATGCTGGTCGACGTTAGAAAACGTTTCACTCGAAAAACGTCACAGAGCGAGTCTTCCATGCGCATCCGGTATACATCCCTTAAACATTTCGCCTGTAATCTAAATATCGTCAGAATCATCGACAGAATTGCCCCAGTAGATCACACCGTAAGTAAGTAGTGGGTACACGCTTCCTTAATAAGCATTTCTTACCACAATTTCAGAACATGCTCCCGACAGAATTGAAAGAGCATAACAACTACTAGAGAGCTTCTTGTTTAAATGTTCAATGTGATAGGTACTTCCAGTTTAAATGACAATCTATTTTGATCTCAAGAAAGTTAGCACTAGTGACCTCCTCTATGGAAGTACCTGCTTGTGATATACAGAGTTTTGCAAAGTTGAAAGGAGGTGATAGCTTAGGCCATTTAGAACATTTTAAGCGATATATGTGTCAGGCAAATGTTATTATTTTTTTTTAATTTAAGTTTTAAGATTTTTCTGGGAAAACTCTAAAATTTCAGACTACATCGACAATAGTACTTTTTTGAATGTAGGTAGCATTTTTTTGTATTTTTTTTTGTATTGTGCAATGTCTATCGTACACTATAAAAGTTATTTGAAACATCTGTGTGTAAAGAAAAAAAAACTACAGTGATTTAAAAATTAAATAACATGCAAAAAAAATGATTTAAGTGTTTTCGAAGGACAATAAAAAAAAAACTAAAATAGCCCCGGTTCATCAAACCATTTAAGAAACATGCTTGGCTATTGCCCTTTCATTTAAGCTATCAAGCACGACTGTAGCTATCGTATCTTTAAAAATAAGCCACTTAAACCAACTAGAGAGCTAAAATGTTTCACTCGACTTGTGATACTTGTGACGAATCTAATTATGATTTTGTAATAAAACATTGGTTCTTAATACTAAGTTGGCGTTTACCTGACATTTGAAATGTTTTGAAAGGGTTAAGTGCAGTGGACAAAACTGTCACATGCAATTTTAATAAATAAAGGTTCGCGGTGGTGTGAAACAAAAGGGACCGATAGCAGCGGGCGGCGTTTAATTTATTACAAAATCATAATTAGATTCATCACAAGTATCACAAGTAGAGTAGTCTTTGAAGTCACTGCATTATTTTGCTCAGAACTTAGTTAATGTCATTTTCTATATTTATATTTTGTTTGTCACTGGAAAATAATACAGACGCATCATCAGCAAACACCACGCATGGTTCACGAATTTGCAAAGGAAGTTCGTTTAAGTAGACGAGGAACAGAAGAGGTCCAATGACACTCCCCTGTGGCCCGCCCAATACGACCTAGACCTAGAAACTTGAAATTTGGTATGAACATAACTCTTATAGCACAACCCGCGAAAAAAATCTGTTTTTTTTTTCTCTCTATGTCAGAACCAATATAAAATGACCCCACACCGCGTAAATTTTGCTTAGGAGTAGAGCTCTGCTAACACTGAATTTAATAGATACGGCTGTTTTAACGTAAATTTGTACGGAACCCTCGGTGCGCGAGTTCAACACGCACTTGACTGGTTTATTTTTAGAGTCGCAATCCCGGCAAGGCAACGGGATTCCGCAAGAAATACAGAATGTATAATGAGTTTAGTATCGTCACATCATTGAAAACATTTACGACTCCCATTTCGTGTGGAAAGCCACAAAATCGGTTTAAACGAGCCGTTAAACTGACGCATTGGACTCGACACGCAATAACTGTTGTTATCGCGCCATTCTTCGCGGATTTACGGCGTTCTGCCGCGATAGCTCGCCGGATTATTCGATAATCCGTTTAAAGTGGACGAAGGTTAAATTTAATGTTGTCCTCGCGATACTATTTTAGGAACAATTCTTAAAAGCCTATGCAAATACACATATCTTCTTTTCAAGCGATTATGCACATTTTAACGTGAAAAGCTTGACATTGTTGATTTTAAATAAAACTGCCTGATTTTAAATGAAATCGGATTATTCGATAATCGGTTTGATGTGGACGAAGGTTAAATTTAATGTTGTAGGTACTCGAAATACTATTTTAGGGTCGATTCCTAAGAGCCTATACACATATATTCTTTTCAAGCGATTATGCACATTTTAATGTAAAAACTGTAATCTTTTTTCAATGAGCTTAATATTGTTGATTTTAAATAGAACTGCTGCCCTAGCTCGCCTGAAATCGGATTATTCGATAATTGATTTAATGTGGACGAATGTTTGTCTTTGTTTTTTATTTTTTGTCTTTTTATTATGATGAGATTACAATATAAATGATAAATACAATATATATATATGTATATATATATACGTGAATGAAGGTTAAATTTAATGTTGTGCTCGCGATACTATTTTAGGAACGATTCCTAAGGGCTCTATACACATATCTTCTTTTCAAGCGATTATGCACATTTTAATGTGAAAACTGTAACCTTCTTTCAATGAGCTCAATACTGTTGATTTAAAAAAACTGCCGCGACAGCGCGCCCGAAATCGGATTATTCGATAATTGATTTAATGTGGACGAATGTTTGTCTTTGTTTTTTATTTTTTGTCTTTTTATTATGATGAGATTACAATATAAATGATAAATACAATATATATATATATATATATAATATATGCCAAAAACAGTTAAAGTTGATTGACTCTAAAACGACTTTAATATATAATTGTACCTGGCGTTTTGACAAAATAATGACCCATAAAATCGACAACAGTCATCACCATCTCGGGCCTTCACATAATTAAGTAGGTTAATTCGGCAAATGGAACCGTTTCACGAAGTTGAATTAAAGCAATTTATTCCAATCCGATTCATGACGTCACAATCGCAACTGCAGCGGTCCGATTGGACGGTTAATACCATGTTCAATTAAATGCCGCAAATTGGTGTTATGAGGCAATGAATGCTATCCGTGATACCAGCTCTGGGCCCTGATGCAGAAGAGTTTGTCTTGTACTAAACGACTATCACATGTATCTTAATACTAGAAGGTAGAAGGCAAACTTCGTCCTTGGAGGAGAAAAAATCATAACCCTCTTTTTTTCAGCGTAGTCGGGTAAAAAGGATCATATAACCATCTGGAGATACCCAGCTACCCAGGTACCAAGAATAGTCGAAATCCATTAAGCCGTTATAGCGTGATGAAGCCACAACGACACATACAAACATACAAAATATCCAAGAAATATATTTTTCGCTTCAGTGACCTCCAAATAGTCTTACATTTTTTTTTATATCTTCAATGTGTACATTTATTACATGCTTAGATCAAACGAATACGTAATAGGAGCAATAATGGTAACTAGAAGGTGCCCGCAACTTTGTTCGCGGAGGAGAAAAAGTCATAACCCATTTTTCTCTAGCATAGTCGGGTAAAAAGTATTTTTTAACCATCTGGGAACACCCAGCTAGCCGTGTACTAAAAATAGTTGAAATCCGTTTAGCTGATTTAGCGTGATGAAGCCACAACGACACATACAAACATCAAAAAAAATTTTTTCAACTCTATAATAGTATAGATATTTCACGTTGTTTATTTTGATTCTTTAATAGAAATTCTATAACGCTTTACTGTAGAAAAAAAGGGCTCTTAAAAACTATTGTCCAAGTCAAATTGTGGTTTCCAACTGCACTTCTCGACTCATAGGCTCGAAGTCGAACTGTCAGCATATAGCATGCCTATAGCTTTCCTTAGT